>OX369269.1:5012500-6262500 GCA_947284805.1 Coleophora flavipennella
ACCATTAAAGTTATACTAAGAATGTGTCCTATGGCACTGTTCTTATTGTGTTTAGTTACTTATTTCAATATTATGATATGATTGTTAGAATTGTGTAGTAGTTTGGTCATTTATTTGTCACCAAGCAGCCGCCGTATCCCCAAATATCAATAAAAGATCCTGTACGATTTATTCAGATGGTGACCTCAATTTCCTAATAGTCAAAAATTTTGACATTGGCAGAATTTCCAACTGGGAATAAACGCAGCGACTATTCCTATTCATTTTGTCCGAATAGTCAGTTTTCGGTGCTAAGGTGAAAAGCCGAAAAGTTGTGCTGCCTAAATGCACATGGAGCTTAGGGAATGTTTCACCGTCTTCCACCGGCGATTTAGTTCGTGCAAACGAAGTTTCCAAAACTTTTAATACGGTTTCCTATTCCGCGTACGCTCTGTTTGTATTAGAGGAGTTATGATGTGAACCTGCGCTTGGAAGCTACTTCGGCAGCTTTAAAGTTTCTATATTATATTTAACTGCAGCTATTCTTCTTTAAAAGGCTTTAAGCATTTTTTCATTCATATCAGCTCATAAACGTCCCTACCGAGGGGCTCGAGCCTACCCTGGATTAGGGCGATCGGGTCTTAGTCGACCACGTGAGCCCAGTACGGGTTGGTAGACTTCACACACAACCTTCGAGTGTCTTCGGTTTCCTCATGATGTTTTCCTTCACCGCAAGAGTGTAGGACATACATATGAAATCGAAATTCGAAAACACATTGGTACGTGGCAGGATTCGAACCACGACCTACCGGACTGGAAGCAGCAGCCCTAGCCATTACACCATTACTCGGCCACAGAAACGGACATACTCGTACATATATACATCATAAAAATATTATCCTCATTTTTAGGCAGTGGGGTAATAAAAAGTATAAAGTGAATGAATGCAAAAACGAATATGTGTCTTTCATATGGTTTTTATGGTGTTTTTTTAGCATAGTTTCTTCACCATTTGGACCTCACTTTGATACCTTTTTGGACCGTTAAAAGACGAGAGATAACCCTTTCTAGAAACAAGGAAAATTATTACTGGTGCGGACACCTAAAAGAGTCTCACTTGATATTCCAGTAAAGATACGAGAAATTTTCCCACAAAAGGGTTATTTCTAAACGTTTTCTGATAAACCTTGTAACGTGAACTACCTTTTCATTTACCTACCCCCATTTTGTTTTCTCTCAATTACTGTAAGGCGGCAATTACTCGAAAACGCCTTTATCCGCGCGCGAAATCGCAACATAATATATTTTTATGTTCACCAGTTTTTATTTGGATGTAAGTAATCGTGGGAGCTAGGGCAGGAGTGTAGGTGGCAAAAGTTGGCTCGATTCCATCGCTTGGGGGTGGTCTGAGTGTTATTGCTTTATGCTTGGTAATGAGCACCTGCTGGTATGTCGACGGAATTTAATATTTGTCTGATAAATTTGAGAGGAGAAATAAGTGGTCTGGCTCCGGTGTTAGAACGGTGTTTACGTGAGAGGAATCATAATCTTGAAAATTTAATTTTTTTTTTATATTATGGCGAGTTTTTAATAGCGATTAAGAACTCAATCCACGTTAAAATTTGGATTTATTTGGCCTTTTTCGGTTCTACCACTTTTGAAATTAACGTCAAAAAATTTTGGACTACATTCAAATGTATAGAAAGACGTACATGTATGTATAGATTTGTATAGAAAGATCAATAAATTTTAGCGTTTATTTCAAAGTAGTTACGTTTCGTGCGCATAATCACGTGGTTGTGTTATTATTGGCCATTAAAAACCAGATTTTTATAACTGGTGTCAGCTTAGTTAAAAAAAAACTTAAACTGTTTATTTCATTTAAAACAAAACACTTGATGCCACACAAAAAACGCAAATCTTGATATAAAAAGGTTATGTGTGTTTAGCGTTTCATACTGTATCTTGAATATATTTGAATCAACTGTAATCTGAGTTAAAAAGTTTTAGTTCATCTAGATTTCTCAAAACTTCTATTAACAATAAAAACTCGTCCAGCTCATATGGGTCACAAATACAAAAACAGATGTAATCTTCCAAAGCCTAAACCAGATACCTTTTTATTCCTAGTTTTCAAATTTACCTAAGTTTTTCGAAACACCCATTTAAAAAAAATATTATCTCGTCCAGGTCACGCGGGTCACACGCACACAAACAGATGTAATCTTCCAAAGCCTAAACCAGACACTTTTTCAGAGTACAAGAAAGTATTTCAGCCTTTTCCATTATATTTTCACGATCCCCGCGCCTTTTACATAATATAATATAGAGTAATGTGCTCATCATTACTTTCGCTCCTTTGCGCTCCCATCCGTTGCATTCCGCTCAATTTGACATTATTTATATTCGCTTTGTCATCGGCCTGTGTTTGTCTCGCTTCGTTTGTATTGTCAGGTAGAAGGGTTGCAAAAATACTGCGAAGATAATTTTAAAGCTTTATTTATTTCCTTCTTTTTTTTGTCGTTTTGTCATTCTTTTGTTCAAAACGTGGATCATCATCATATCAGCCGAAGGACGTCCACTGCTGGACATAGGCCACACCCCAAGGATTTCCACGACATCCAGCGGCTTCCCGCGACCTTCACCATGTCATCGGTCCACCGAGTATGAGGCCTACCTACGCTACGTTTTCCGGTGCGCGGCCGCCACTCGAGAACTTTACTGCCCTAACGGCCATCTGTTCTACGAGCTATATGTCAGTTTAGCAATTCTGAGAGTTATGTCGGTTACTTTGGTTCTCCTACGGATCTCCTCGTTTCTGATTCGATCATGCAGATTAACTCCGAGCATAGTATGCTCCATTGCCCTTTGGGTGACCTTGAGCCTTCTTATTAGGCCACTAATAAGCGACCATATCTCAGTTCCGTATGTCATCACTGGCGGCAACACACACTGATCGAAGACCTCGGTCTTAGGACACTGCGGTATCTGCGACGTAAAAATATTGCGAAGCTTCCCGAACGCTGCCCAGCTGAGTAAAACGTGTATAAAATCGAGAAATTTTTGTCTTCTTCTAGGCTACCACAAATAAAAAGCAATACGTAAGAATTGTTGAGTTTCACGTCTCGCTGCTGTGCTGAAACGTAGCACTAAAATACTAGGTATACTAATATAAATAAGCTACAAGCTTATACTTCTCATTAAGGACGGTAACAATACCAACATTCATCGAAGCTAGCTAAGTGTATGCAAAATTTATTTCAACCGATTACTTTGAAGTCAATTTCAGTGCATTTTTGCCGCATCGCCTGACCTACGGAGTTCCAACCTCTACATTAGCTGGCGGGTAAATTACTTGCAATTTTCCCCTATTTCCTTTAACACCGACGAATTTCTCAAATAGAGGTACCATAATGGTACCTACCATACCACGTTAGACCGTACCATATTTGAAGCAAAAACAATACCATCCATCGCACCTGTTATTTCATTAAGTATAGTTTGTTTAGTTTTATTAGCCAAACATAGATTGTTTTCGCTGAATAAGGGACCCGCGGACTCTCGGTCTATTCTGCTACTAATTGCTTTTGCCCTGTGCTACCCCATCTTCAATAGAAAAACTTTTCGGCTGAATTTATCTTGTTTGAAAAGCGGTCGGGTTTAATTATTAAGTTAATTGAAATTAAAATTGATAGACTAGACACATGATTCATTATTTTCTTGGTGATCCTTAGGTATATTAATTTAAGGTCAAGTTTGAATGTTATTTTCTGTCTCTATTCCTATCCAGTTCTTAATTATAACTCTGTGTTTAATTACATATGTCTTCAATAAAGTATAATAGTAAAAGTTATTAGCTTTACATCGGGAGGTCGCGGGTTCGATTCCCGGCGGAGTCTTACTTCGTAAGACTCTGTTTTTTTGGTGGAGAAGCATTTTCTAAGCCTGCCTAGCTAGCTACCACCATCTTATCTAAGTCTTGCCGCCAAACATCAATGCGAACAACATTGATGTGTTCCGGCTTGAAAATAAGATAGCCAGTTCCCCATTGCGTTGGGGAATCTTGGTAAACCCGCTTCCATCTTTGGCATCATCGTCATTACCTTCAGGTGAGATGATGATAAGCGCTTACCAATAATAATAAAATAAAAACTTGGATTAGAATTTCAACTACAAATAAGTACAACTTTTAATGAGAATTTAATAAACAATTGGTAATAATATAAATTAGGTTTTGTTCGTTACCGACTCATAATGTTCCCACTGCTGGGGCACATTTTTTTTTCCAATCTCGAAAAGTGTGACGAGTCGGGGTTAGTGGAGGTTTTAAAGCTAATGGCGGTCCGTACCGTCAAAGTTTTCAAGCCGCCTTTAAGTCATCTAACACGGCTTAACGACTGCCGTCTAGTGACAGCAACCGGCACAAACAACGGTTCAACGTGGCTTCCGAAGCAAGGAAACGGTCGAAAAAAATGCCACAACAGTTGAACTCATCTAGTTGATGACTATGCTTATAATCAGTTAACCTAAGTGATCGATCCAACTATGCGAGTCGCACAATTGCTTCCCCGGGGTTAAAAAAATGATGTCATCATCATTATATCATCCGAAACACGTCCACTGCTGGGCCACACCCTGGACACTTCATACAACGGGCCAGAAATGATATTTCATAAAAGGAATGACGGAACAAACAAAATGGCGGCGAAATCCTATACGTTCGACAACCAAACTGTAGCCAATATGTATCAATCTGGGTGACAAGGGGGTGAGGTCGCAATCTAGAGAGGCATCAGGTAGTGTCCATACTGTATGTTAGTACTAATATGTATACTTTGGCTGGGCAAAGGCACAAAGACGGGTCCTGCGCTGCCCGTAGCCATTCACCAGGTTGTGGGTCCACCGAGTCGGAAAATTATGAAATTAAGTATGTCAATTCAGGCAAAAGCCTTCCAAGATCAAAACCCTCGCAACTACTGTAATAGGTACCACTTACTAAGAGCAAATACGGATCCACCCTGTGTAAGTACACTCGGTAGAACAAGTATGTTACTAAATTACTCGGCAAAGTGAGGCACGTAGCGCCCCAATCCGAGAGTTTTTGATTTATGCACGCGATTTCGACTGTACTTAATCGGTTTACGTTTGTTTTGTATGTGGAACTAGATTTTGTACTGGTGTAGTGTAGTGTACTCACTGTACTATGATTCAAAGGCTTTGGTGAAGTTTTTATTTTCTATCTCATTCGTTATTATGATATTTGGTATTGCCTCTTCATCATTGGATATTTTGTTCAGAGAAATTGGTCTGGAAATTTAGCTGCGATGTTACGTATGTTAAGGTATACAGGGTGTAGCAAAATTGGTGTAGGCCCCGTTAACTGGGGCTTCTAATCATCATACTAAACAAAATTTGTTCTACGACTTTGCTGAAATCGCAAAAATATTTTTACTTTTCATACAAATCGATCAGCTGATAGACCAATTTTGTGCATTTTAGTATGATGCGTCCATTTTTTTTTGAGAATTGACTGTGGGTTCTTTGGGGAAAGTTGTTCATTATATCTATATTTATATATTGACCGTTTACCAGCCGATCCGTAATGTCATCTTGTGTAGATTTGCAATTTGCGTCCAGTTTAAAGTTTGTTTTTGCATCAGTTGGCATTGTTAAAAAATAAGGTATTTTAACAAACTAATTTGAAAGTTTTTAGTTAATTTGTGTTATTAAAATACATAAATAAAAAAATAAAGTTCTTCTTTGTGAAAAATCCGAAGTACTCAGAGTTTCCAAATCGACCTAAAAGTAATGCACAAACTTAAAATCGATTACCAAAGTCGATGTTTTAATTTGCAGTCAAAAGTCTCACAGCCCTTACCTACTTACGAGTACACACATGCGACTTGCCCCATTAATAGTGGAAGTTTGCCTTGGCCATGTCGTGTATAACCACACACTATAGCTCCATTTTGATCGAACCACACTGTGTAGGCATGTAGGTTGTTGAAAGGTTTTAGTATGTTGGAGTCCATCCATAGACTTCAGACTTAAGGGACTTTGAGTCTTAACGCCACAACTAAAAGTCACCAAATCTATCTCTAACAACAAATTATCTTAAACAAGCGCCGAGGCGTCATGGGATACCTGGTTGGAACGAAGTTGACGATTGATGTTTATCCGACCCTCTTACGGTGAAGGAAAACATCGTGAGGAAACCTGCACATACCTGCGAAGAAACTCGAAGGTAGTTAGCCTGCCGGGCTATGAAAATCCCCTCTCCAAACCGCGTCGACTCTGCCGGAAATCGAACCCGCGACCTCCTGGTGCGAAGCGAATGGACTCACTATTACGCCACGGAGGCAGCCTTGCTCTCATTTGCCAAGTATCTGAAGTGTAACGTACGATAAGGAGCTTCGTTCCAAAAAAAAATATTACATTGCATGATTTAAACCTTTCAGAATCAAGGCATTCATATATACGAGTATATTAGCCGAACTTAGGTTTAGTACATATTGCTACTACGGCGTATAAGCAGAAAACTCATTAAGTTTACGCGTCATAGGGTCATTAGCATTTTAATCCGTCGTTGAACACTAATGGGGCGTCAAACTTATAAAGTTTTGACACTAATGGAAACTTTAGAGTTAATGGACGTTTGTGCAAGTCACGGATAGCGAAGTGGGCTACGGCACGTTCAACTATAGTTAAGTCTATCCAGTTCAAGAGTTAAAGATTTTACCAAACATTTTCACTTCACACGAGTCATGGATAACACCTATCTGGGTTCTAGGCATGTGAACTAATATTATTATTTTTGGAGTTTACTCCTCAAGAATCGATTTTTATATATAGCACGCGGTACGATACATAGATGGGGAGTTAAATCGAGCGTTAATAAAAAGGTATCACGTTTTTCCGCAAAGCTAAGGCTCCATGGCCATACCGCCTTATTTTTAATAAGAGGCCGGAGGCCGAGCTCCGCGTATAGGGCGAAGCCCGAAGCGTCCGTCCTGTAAAGTCAGGGTCGTCGATATACGCTCTAAAAGACTTAATGAGTAAAGTCCAGTCGATAACTATTTATTTGTTTTAAAAAGAGATTTTAGGAATGAATAAGTTTGCACATCGCCACACTAAAACATCATCAAATCAGCTCATATGCGTCCCCACCGAGGGGCTCGAGCGTACCCTGAATTAGGGCGATCGGGCCTTGGTCGACCACGCGGGCCCAGCGCGTGGCCGACTTCACACACAACCTTCGGAGTTTCTTCGCAGGCGTGTGTAGGTTTCCTCGGTGGCGTAACGTATAGGGCCGCTATCTCCTGTCCGGGAGGTCTTAGTTCGAGTCCTGCCACGTACAACGTGTTTTCGGATTTCGATTTCATATGTACGTTTATCCGACGCTCTTACGGTTAAGGAAAAACTAAAACATAAACCCATTACATAAAAAAACCTAAAGGAAAATTCACGCCCACGCTGAGCTTCGAACCCAAGTCTGTTTAGATTGGGGGCTAGCCTTGTAACTGATTGCGCTGACTCGCTTTTTGAATGTCATGTTAAAAATTCTTTCGAGTTCTAAAAACGTACATAATATAGCTCGTGGCTTTCCGGGAATAGTATAGAAATATTGGACATATTATAATATAGGACATATTGGACATATAATATAGGACATATTGGACATATAATATAGGACATATCGTACTTGTTAAAATGCCGCTCAAATCTGCTAAACTAACAGATAGCGTGTTCTCAAGTGACACAGAAAGTTTTGGAAGTAACATATTTGCATCACAACGTTACACAAGACAAACAATGTGCTGGTTGGTTGGTAAACAACTTGATGGAACTTGGAAATTCAATTGATTCACTCTCGTCTAAATTCGGTTTTTTTTTGTAGATTGTTTCAAATTTAAAAAATAACAGAACTTTGACATATTTTCAAATACGTGTCACTCTTGTAGCGCGTGAGTTTCAAGCCGAGATAAAATTCATCATCATCATATCAGCAGGAAGACGTCCACTGCTGGACAAAGGCTTCCCCCAAGGCTTTCCATGACAACCGATCCTGCGCTGCCCGCATGCTTCCCGTGACCTTCACCATGGTGTTGTTTCACCGAGTGGGAGGCCTACCTACGCTACGGGCGTCGCAACTCGAGAACTTTACTGTCCCAACGGCCATCTGTTCTATTAGCTATATGCCACGCCCAATGCTACTTATATAAAAAAAAATATATTGTATACCCTGTTTTTGGCATTAATTGCAAAATTTCTCGAAAGCTAACGGTTATTGTAGAATGAAACCAACTCACAAAAATAGGCGACTTTAATGCTTTCAATTTTAATAGAACATAGTTTTTGAACTTGTTTGAAAGTGTAGAAAAGTAATAAAAACATGTGAAAACCTGCCAAGTGCGAGTCAGACTCGCGCACATAGGGTTCCGTACCATCATACTAGAAGGCGCTAGTTTCTTCATGTTTCAAAAAAAAATTGTATTTTGTATGGAGACCTCCCTTATTTTTTCACTTTTTCTAATTTTTTGTATTTTCTGTTATAGCGGCTACAGAAATATATTCCTATGAAAATTTCAACTATCTAACTATCACGGTTCATGAAATACAGCCTGGTGACAGACAGACAGAAAGACGGAGGGACGAACAGCGAAGTCTTAGTAGGTCCCGTTTTTACCCTTTGGGTAAGGAACTCTAAAAATCGAGAATCGGACATTCAGTCTCAACGTAACCGCCGCGTTGAAGCCCGCTTTGATTTGAACTTAAAAAGAATATAGTTACGTTCGATATCATTTTATCACTGATCGATCTGCTCGAGTTTAGTCGTCTTAACGCCGTAACGATAATAATAAAATAAATAAATATAATTATTCTCGGAAAAATCACACATGTTCATCTGGACCCAAACTAGGATTCCCTGTGTTATGGGTTACCAGAGACTGATATACATACTTACGAGTATATACGTTTAAATACATACATATATAGATATATTTAACACCCAGACACAGAGCAAACAAATCTGCTCATCACACAAATGCTTGCCCTGGGTGGGGATCGAACCCACAACCCAATAATGAAAAAGGTTTGTACTAAAATTCTCATAATTTTAATCCATAATACTCCACGTTATTGACGCATACCTTCTTGCACCAACTGTGCTTA
The DNA here is from genome assembly GCA_947284805.1 of Coleophora flavipennella. Lineage (NCBI taxonomy): Eukaryota > Metazoa > Arthropoda > Insecta > Lepidoptera > Coleophoridae > Coleophora > Coleophora flavipennella. Next base: position 5,021,654 of record OX369269.1, read on the forward strand.
GATTAACATTTAAATTTCCACTTCCCGCCTAAACCTCGTTTAATTAAACCAAAGAGTTTCGAGTCCCGCACCGTGCCGCGAGCGCTGACGCCTCTTAACCAAGACGTTTGCATATGAATACGATGGTGCTCATTAAAATTACAAAGATCCACGACAACTGTGTGTTCGCTGATCAACGTGCGTCTGCGAGACATTTTATGGGCCGGTTTCACGCCAATCACAATAACTGACAACACTAAACGCGTTAAAACAACCGAATTCAATCTCATCATCAATTCATCATCATCATATCAGCCGAAATTCGTCCACTGCTATACAAAAGCCTCCCCCAAGGATATCCACGATGACCGGTCCTGCGCTGCCTGCGTTTAGCGGCTTCCCGCGACCTTCGCCAGATCGTTGGTCCATGGGAGGTCTTCCTACGCTACGTCTTCCGGAGCGCGGTCGCCATTCGGGAACTTTACTGCCCCAATGTCCATCTGTTCTACGAGCTATGTGCCTACTGCCTTATTTTAGCGATATCAATCTAAAAAACTGCAATTTAGTTTTATTCCTCTTCGTTTTCGTTAATTTTCTGAAAAAGTACGGAATTGGTTTTAATAAAATGTATATGGGACCACCTGGGACCACTATCGAACAAGAAAAGGTTCAAAATAGGTGAAAAAATCGTGTAAAACATTCAATAAACAAATACAGTCGACTCGAAAGCCTCGTTTTTTCTGTAAGTTGATTAAAAAATGGGGAAAACGAGCGAGTTGTTAAAGGGATTTTATTATATTATTGATAATTGAATGAATGGAAATCCCACAGAAGAGCGAAGAAGCTTTCGGACTTTCACTTCAATGGGAATCCCTTTAAAGCACACAACAAAGAGGAAATACAAACAAGTATAAAAGTAATATTTACCGGTTACAGGCGGTTTCATCGCCAACAAGCCATCTCATACAGACAGAGAATGTGCATAAATCAAATATTACTGAATAAAATAAATTTAAAATAATAGATTATTTATAAACTAAATAATTTTAAAAAACAAAATTACGCCACACGTACTAAAATTTGATTTTGTATGTATTTTTTACGCATGTTATATATTTAATGACATAATCATTTTCAGCTATGTAAACCAAAATTATTTCACTCAAAAAAACTTGATATTAAATAATACATTGTAAGCCCCTTGAGAGCCCCATGACGTGCCCCTGATATTGAATAACAGATTGTAAACCCTTTAAGAGCCCCTTTAGGTGCCCCTGATATTGTAAGCCCCGTAAGAGCCCCGTTACGTGCCCCTAATACTTATTAATACATTGTAAGCCCCTTAAGAGGATACCCCATAACTAGCACCAGCTTCAGTTATAAAGGAATTAATTTAAAATTAAAAACCCGACTGCATAAAAATGAACTCCTCTTTTTTGTACAGTCAGGTAAAATGTATCCTATGTCACTCACGGGATTAAGACTAATCTAACTATACCTCGAACTCCAAAATCCTTCAAGCCGTTAAAGATATACAGGGTGTAAAAAAAATAGTGTAGGACCCGTTAACTGGGGGTTCTACTCATCATACTGAAAAATTTTCCCCAAGCAACCCATAGTCAATTCTCGAAAAAAATTTCGACTAAAATGCACAAAATTGATCGATCAACTAATCGATTTTTATGAAGAGTAAAAATTTTTTTTTTGCAATTTCAACAAAGTCATAGAACAAAAGCCTACCCAACTTTGTTACAACCTGTATACATGCATACATACACTCGGAAAACATAACTCTCCGTTTGGCGCAATCGGGTAATAAAGCTTGCATCTTACTCGTTTAAAAGTTGAATTTGTTGCCATCCTGTACTAGTTTACCTGTCTTTCAATCCCTAACTTAAGGTTGCCTAGTAGAAATCGCTTAAAGCGATAAGGTCACCTTTGCAGAGTGCATATTACAAATTATAAGTCCTGTATTGTCTTTTAGCGTGCAATTAAGTATATCTAATTACTTACTTACTTGCAATGATATTGAAAAGAAATCAATGTAGAAAAAAGGTAAAGGCCTCGACGCTGGTGAATTTTCGCGACACCCCTTGAAATTGATACCGCCATCTAATACCAATTGATAACTATAAAATCGATTAAGGAAATTAACTCGAGTGACGCGCGATTGGTTCTGTTTCCATTCAACTCCTTTCTGTTCGCCATTATTAAACGTTGCTGCTGCTGCTGCTGCTCAATTGAATGTTTTATATATAAACTAGCGATTGCCCGAGACTTTGTCCGCGTGGTATTTTTGAGGAACCAAATCTGGCGTTACTTATGAATCATTATCATAGTGAATCATTATTATTGTTTTATATGTTTTGTGCGTATAGTACTAGCTTTTATTTTTTTTTCTAATTTTGCATGACGGGTTTTCCTTTCCTGGTAAAGTATGAGGATCTCTATTACTTACAGAAATAAAAAGCGAAGCCAAAACTAACAAATTTATACAACAAATTAGGAATTTTATACACGATAAAATCTATCATACAATAAATGAATACCTAAACGACAACTAAAAATAAAATATATAAAAAAATTAAGACTCAAAATTAATATAAATATCCATTTTACTCTACAAAATTATTTATTATAATGTATACTTATATTGTACTATACTTAAGTCCTCCTCTCTTCAAATATTGTTGTGCCCAAGCTGGGTCCATAAAGCACTTTTATTCTCTCTAACACCTGTAAAAACTCATGGATGCAATAAATAATTGAGTATTGAGTATATTTTTTAAGATCTGTTTGTAACCATATTTTATTCAAATAAACCATTTTGAATTTGAATGTTAGAAATGTGAAACTTTGGAAACGGTTTGTTGTTTTTTTGTGTGCAGGTTTCCTCACAATGTTTTCCTTCACCGTAAGAGCGTCGGATAAACGTACATATGAAATCTAAATTCGAAATCACATTGGTACGTGGCAGGTTCGAACTACGACCTCCGGGACAGGAGGCGGCGGCCCTAGCCGTGACACCACCGAATTTGGCATAGTAACCCCCGAACAAACAAATGTTTTGTCTTTTTTTGTAATATTATTAGTGAAATGAATCTTCCGATTTAACGGATTGTATTCTCGGTGCATACTCTCCACCGGATATTGAATTTTCATACAGATCGTTCGCTAGTTCGTTTTTATTTATAACAGGATTCACCCGGCGCGTTTATTTGCAGGAAATTAATGCATAAACTGGCAATGTTCGCTTTGCGCATCCATCACGTACAGTTATAGAATTTAATGGTACATCACTGCAGCGGCCAGCAAAAAGGCGTTGATGGACGCACGTGTAAATGTGGGCCGAGCCGAAGCCGAGAGGTACATCCGTAAGTCCATCAATGCCTAGTCACACCTTGGACACTTCATACAACGGGCCAGAAATGACATTTCAAAATACGAATAACGGAAAAACAAAATGGCGGCGAAATCCTATACGTTCGACAACCAATCTGTATCAATCTGGGTGACGAGAGGGTGAGGTCGGAATCTAGAGAGCGGCAAGGGAGTGTCCATACTGTATGTTAGTACTAATATATATACTTTGGCTTAGTTGTGGCCAAGGCTTGTATAGTACTTTTCTCAAATAATGCGCGGAAATTAAAACTAAGTAGTACCTAAACAAAAAAAAATGTTTCATGAGGACAGTGCTATTTGTAATGTCAGGTCCAGAATGTCATATCAAAACATTCATGTTACATCATCATCATCATATCAGCCGAAGGACGTCCACTGCTGGAAAAGGCCTCCCCCAAAGATTTCCACGACGACCGTTTTTGCGCTGCCCGCATCTAGCGGCCTCCCGCGACCTTCACCAGGTCATCGGTCCACCGAATGGGAGGCCTGCCTACGGTACGTTTTTACGTTACATATGCGAATGAAAAATCGTGCTGGTAATGCATCTATTTTGTTTATGCGCGAAGCGTGGATGGCTTTAAATTGTGTGCTTGCGGCGAGAGCTGACGCGGGTACAGCTTTGCTGTTTTCATACCATCCTGTATATTATTTTAGCGGAGCCACTGAAGCGGACAATCAACACTGGTTACTGCAATGTAGTTGACATTGCACTGTAAATATTACTGGGCGTTTCTTTGATTTATCGATGTTCAACCGTGTGTACACATAACACTTATAACACTATAACCGCCTCCGTGGCGTAATTGTTAGTCCATTCGCTTCACACCACGAGGTCACGGGTTCGATTCCCGGTGGGGTCAACTTGTAAGACTCGGTTTGGCTGGTGGAAGGGTATTTTCTAAGCCCGCCTGGCTAGCTACCACCATCTTGTCTAAGTCTTGCCGCCAAATATCAGTTTTAACAACATTGATGTGATTCGGTATGAATATAAGATAGCCAGTTCTCCATTGCGTTGGGGAATCTTGGGAAGCCCGCTAATCTTCGGCATCATCGTCACTTACCATCAGGTGAGATGATGCCAAGGGCTTACCAATTGGGAATGAAAAAAAAACATAGAAATTTTGGTTCAAAACTATGATGTTTGCGTACTTTTTACTTTCGAGCGACAAAGGAGTGAAGAAGGTATTGTGATGACAAAAATCCACGTTGATATTTTTATGGGGATCGCTTGTCTTTAGTGATGAGCAAAGCAAGACCAAGACCAAGACTTGGACAGTCTTGGTCTTGGTCTTGCTTATTCAGTCTTGGTCTTAGTCTTGCTCAAATTCGTCTAGTCTTGGTCTTGGTCTTGGTCTCGGTCTTGGTCTTGCTCACTCGGTCTTGATCTTGGTCTTGCTGAAATACGTTTAGTCTTGGTTTTGGTCTTGGTCTTGCAATAAGGTCTTAACAAACATTTTTCAACAAATTTTTTCAACATTCCGTTTTTTATCGACAAACATTTCTAAATATAAAATATAAATTCACTGTCTTATAAATTAAAAAAAAATTGTTAAAACGTTATTTCTTATTGTTATCTAATCATAAATTATAAATAAATAGTTTAAAATTAATTATTAACTACTAAAGTACTATATTTTATTGCAGTTTGAAAATATTATAATTACATTTATTAGCTTATAATTAACTTATTATTGTTTATTTTTTATTGATGCCCACGAATTAATGCATAGCAGCCATCGAGCTGACTCGTTATTTAATCGATTGCGATGTTTACGTTTCAGTTATGAAAACTCGAGAACCTACCCTTCCACCTACGCATACCTTTTAGCGAGAAAAAAAGTCCTTGAGAAAAGTGAAAATATTGAAAGAAAAATTAAATTTCCTTTGTACTTTATCCATGTGTTATCCAGACGTTGTTGGGACAAGGAATACTTACTCTTGGAACATTTTTTTAAATATTTTTTTTTATCAGCGGTAAAGTTTCTTTGTTTTTTTTATGTATAACGTTAAAATGTAGAAAACAAACTGACAATTCGACACGCCAACTATATTTTTCCGAGAAAAGCATATGTTAACGCTGTTACAAATATTTTATCTCATATAAACACTGTTAGTAAAAATTTTCGATTGAGTCGTGCGTATTTGGTCTTGGTCTTGCACAATCGGTCTTGGTATTGGTCTTGTTCTTGTTTATTCTGTCTTGGTCTTGGTCTTGCTAGACTAAGGATAGTATTGGTCTTGGTCTTGGTCTTCCTTTTTTGCAAGACCAAGACCAAGACTGCAAGACCAAGACCAATTTTACTCATCACTACTTGTCTTAGTATTAATAGAGTCTTAATAAAAACTAGAAAAAAGTGTGCGTGTCAGCTCCAACACGCGACAGGAGTTTACTCATGAAATAATTAGGCGGCGTGGCAATGTTTCCTTAACCTTCGTGACTAAAAAAACGTAATGACACTCGAATTAGTATCCCTTTTGGTTGCGCGTTACCGATCTTCACTTCATCTTCACCGATCAGTTTTTTTTTTTAATATACAAACATGCATTAAAGCAATTTTGAAATTTTGCTTGCTTCACTTCAATCGAACCGGTAAATTGTGTAATAATTTTAAAGGAGACTTCATTTAATTTTTAATAATAAGTAGAACTGCATTTAAAGAATTTTGGAAAGCCGCTTATCATGGTCGGGAATTGAAACGGCAAAATTTAAACAAAATTTGGTATGAAACCGCTTGTGTGCGCAAATCAATGGTGTATTCTGCACTGCGATCGCCGCCGCTGCGTCAACGAATAATCGCTAACCGCTAAATTGGCGGTAAAACGCGTGTTTTGCACTCTTTTGGTATTGCCAAAGCTTGTTCGATATTGCCATATTATATTAATTACTAAAATGGCCAGCGACTTTAAATAAGTAGGTATAATCAATGTATTCAAAAACTAAAATACGTAACGTACGTTTGGGGATTTAGCTACAGTACACCTGAACGTAGTTCTAGAAATGTACGAAGGACAAAACCATGTTACAAAAAAAAATTAAAGGTTAATTTTTTATTAAGAAATAATCATAAATTTTTATCACTTTTACTGCTGCACGAAGTATCTTTAGAATCGTCGCTTTCATTAATATTAAAGACTGAACAAGATTCGCGCGACCCCGTGCGGGTGTAATGTTGGTGGCGCCGTGATAGAACCCTGGGTGGCCCCTTTGACTCTACCATTTGACGCGAACCGGCAGCGGCAAGCGCTATTTATCAAAGGTGCAGCTAATTCAGCGAACGAACTTTAGTAAGGAATTACTTTTTCCGTTAAAAGTTTCGAGTTTGAATAAGTATTTGTAGTTTGGCTTTGTTGTTTAAAATGTATACGGCGTTGGCGTAGGTATTGTCAGGGTTCTGTGCGGGACCTGATTTGGGGATTTATATTGGATGCAGGCGTCTCAGAATTTACGAAGAAGATGTGAGGGTCTGGGGGACGTTCAGTCTGATCTCCATGTAGAATGAATCCTAACAAGATTCCAAACACGAGCCGGTGTAATTTTAATTTCGCTTTTGTCGTGAAAAAATCACGTAAGGGGTACCAAGTCAAATACCTGGACCGTGGCGGTAGTAGTGAAAGACTGTAACGGAAGTGACGAAAGAATATGGAGGAACCATAGCAACCAAGTAACAAACCTCGAGCCCGACCTCTGCGTAGGACGAGGCCGGAGGCATAAAAATAAATAATAAATATAACTTTTCTTTTTAAAAAAATGGTCGAGACGTTAAAACTATGTAGGGTAAAAGCCGGATAGTTGCCACACTTTTTGAAATCACTCTATATCTCTCAGTAAAAAAAGCAAAATACTTTATTTGTGAAACTGGCCGGTACTTTGGTTTTTTATCAAAAATGTATGAAAAGTAATAAACATTATCTTTAATGTTTTTAGAGCAATAGCGATTTTTGCGGTCCTCTATATTTTGGTATATCTATCCCACGTAGGAGATAGTTGCCTAATTCATGTAAATTACATTTAGGATAGATGCCCCGCCGAGCAACAGAACATCTACCCCGCAAAAACTTTGATTGCATTTTTCTTTCCCATGCAATCGCACAGAGACATGAGACACGGTCAACTTAGTGGTAATGTATGTATATCGTACGTTTTTAAATAAAATATATTTGAATTTGAATTTGAATGTGAGAATCTTTTGATAGATTTGTAAAATAGCATGCGATTCGTCCGCGAAACTAGAGTAATTACAATTGGGGCAACTATACCACTGGGGCAACTATCCTGGTTTTACCCTAGACGTTTCACGCTAAACCAACCTCGACTAATTACGCGCGGCCGTTTCGCCTGCATAAGGAGATACAATGGATAGATGTAGTGACATTATTACACTGCCTATAAAATTGTATATGTGTAATACTGCGCCTTAATTAAATTAATAAGCACCAACTACAAACGGAGCAAAATTACCTTAAAATAGCTCGTACCACAACTCTTACGTTCCTACTTCGAGGTTAGGCACATTTGAATTTAGAATAGCGTTGCAATAAAATCAGGCGCTCAAATTGTTGTTACGCAATTAACCGAAACATATATAATATATAATAATTATATAATTATTTTAAAGTATCACATTTTCACATATTTTTCTCAAGACGCACGTATACGACGACGTCTGTACGACATTGTTAATGGTGGTTTAGGCAAAGTATATATTATATGAGTACTAACATACAGTATGGACACTCCCTGCCGCTCTCTAGATTGCGACATCACCCCGTCGTCACCCAGATTGATACAGATTGCTTACAGTTTGGTTGTCGAACGTATAGGATTTCGCCGCCATTTTGTTTGTTCCGTCATTTCTTTTTCGAAATGTCATTTCTGGCCCGTTGTATGAAGTGTCTAGGGTGTGGCGTGGCATAGTGACAATGTATGTACAGATATTTTTTTCAAAATCCTTCGGCGCACGATTGAACCTATATATTTCGATAGGGGATGCAAAAACAAACTGTAAATATACTGGGACATTGTGTCCTGAAGCGTCACGTAGCTGAGATATTTGGAGTTAGAGGTTGTCAAAACACTAATTTCCCTCTCTATCTATCGAAATATCTCAGTAACGTGACACTTTAGGGCAAAATGTCAAAAGCCGAACCTTAGTACCTTATCGGAGTTCCAGAGAATTACGTTCAAATTTCGAATACGGTTACGCCGGTAAAACAGAAACTGCGTGTGCCGCGCCGCGTCGGCAACCACTCATCAACATTTGAATGCTGCCAAAAGCTCGCCGAAAGCACAATATAATCCTGGATTACTACTGTCGAGCAACGCTCGTGATATGCTCGTGGCGAGTTGGCGAAGGACAAACTGTTATAAAAACGTCTGACGACCTGTTTCATCGACGTTTAAGAGGATTGTGAACTGCGACTTTTCAATACAAACCGCGTTAACGATTTTCACCTCTTAAATGTTAACCAATTTGGACCAGTTTTGATAGGTTGTCAGTCAGAACAAAAGCTAGGCTTATATGTTTCGTTTTTTTAATTACTGATTCATCATGTAAGCTCATACAGGTCCCCACCGAGGGGCTCGAGCCTACCCTTAATTAGGACGATCGGGCCATAGTCGACCACGCGGGCCCAGTGCGGGTTGGTCGACATCACACTCAGCCTGCGAGTTTCTCCGCAGGCGTTTGCAGGTTTCTTCAATATGTTTTCCTTCACCGCAATAGCGTCGGATAAACGTACATATGAAATCTAAATTCGAAATCACATTAATACGTGGCAGGATTCGAACTACGACCTCCCGGACAGAAGAATTACTGATTATAAATAAACAAAACATGTCCGAAATTAGTTTTGTATGAAAACACGTGAACGACAATAAAATTAAACTTATTAACTTTATCGAAAAAGCAAAAACGTACAGCCTAGCTTTTGTTTTGATTGACAACCTTTTAAAAACTTGTACAAATCGGTTAACATTTAAGAGGTGAAAATCGTTAACGCCGTTTTTATGAAAAGTCGCAGCTTCACAATCATCTTAACGCATATTGTACCTATGTATGAAGCCTGTTTGTTAACCGAAACTCAGAATAGAGAAGTTTCATGTTAGGGAGAAATAAACATGTGTCCTGTTGTTACAACACAAGGAACAACAGTTTTATTTTGGTTCTGTACGTGTCGTAAAAAGTGGCTTTGTCTGTTGGCGTACGTTGCTTTGTTTTATTTTTTTAGGTGTTAGGTGTATATATATATATTCTTTATTGTACACAAACATTTAAATGACAAGAACTTAGAGAGGACGTTTACAAAGGTGGACTTATCTCTATGAGAGATCTCTTCCAGCCAACCTTACCGGGTGTTAGGAGACTTTAAAGTATGGGAGGCAAACCTGGTGTGTACTTAAGAGGACGTGTACAAAGGTGGACTTATCTCTATGAGACATTTCTTCCAGCCAATCTTACCGGGTGTTAGGAGACTTTAAAGTATGGGAGGCAAACCTGGTGTGTACTTAATAATCATATAAACTAAATAAAATACAATTTAATATAAACTAACCTAATCTACGTACATAAATAACACATACTTTAATAAATAAATGAACAGCATATATAATACATAACTAAATTTATAATAATTATTGTTCTTACTAAAATAAATACTATAGGTACCTACCTACATTGTTAAAGTTGTACTTTTTGATCTCCTCCGTGGCGTATTGGTAAGTCCATTAGCTTCACATCGGGAAGTCGCGGGTTAGATTCCCAGTGGATTCTTACTTTTTAAGACTCGGTTTGGTTGGTGGTAGGGCGTTTAGCCCACCTGGATAGCTACCACCATTTTATCTAAATCTCGCCGCCATACATCAATGTTTACAGTATGAACCGGAACACATCAAGCTCTAAACATCACAGCCTGATGAGTTCCGGCTTAAAGGAAAGGTAGCCAGTTTTCCATTACGTTGGGGAATCTTGGTAAACCAGCTTCCACCTTCGTCATCATCGTCACTTACCATTAGGTGAGAATATGCCAAAGACTTGCCGATTGTGGATGAAAACAAACTAGTGGTTGAAATAAAAACCAGTGGGTGACCCGCGGCTCCGCCCGCTTATTAAAACTTCCGGTGTGCGTCTTTGTAATTATTTTACTCCTAAATGGCTTGAACGATTTTGATGAAATATTTTTTTTACTTATCGGATCACCCCAATGGTTTTTTGCTTTAGAAAGACACGTGAAGTCGCGTTAAGTATCTAAATGCCCTACATATGACCACGGGTGATGCTAAGTGCAACACCAGGCAACCGCCGTCTATGCCTTGAATATCACACTTCATTGTACCACACGAGAGAGTGGCGCTGTTTAAAAATAATGGATCTCGACAATAATGCTACATACCGGGTCCAACTATAGCTAAGAATCACCCAAGTGACCCCATAGGTAAAAAAAAACATCACGAGCGGTCAAGCTGTTTAGTAGGAGGTGTGCGTGTTCTTGTATTTCTTCTCCTCCTAAACAGCTGAACCGATTTTGAGGATTTTTTTTTGCTTATGGGGTCACCTGGATGGATCTTAGCTATAGAACCTGGTAGGATGCGCTGTTAAAAAAAACTGGATCTCGACAACACCGCTCTACCGGATCCAACTACAGGCCCCATAAGTCCAATTATTTTTTATCAAAACTGGTCAAGCAGTTTAGGAGGAGAATCACGAACACACGTACATATATATAAACGTGTATATCTAAATATATATAACTCAAAGGTGACTGACTGACTGACTGACATAGTGATCTATCAACGCACAGCCCAAACCACTGGACGGATCGGGCTGAAATTTGGCATGCAGGTAGATTGTATGACGTAGTCATCCGCTAAGAAAGGATTTTGGGAAATTCCCACGGGAACCGCAAAAATGGGGCTTCTACTCATTAAACAAGTTCGCTGAAATCGCAAAAAAAAATTGAACTCTGCATACAAAACGATCAGCTGATAGACCAATTTTGTGCATTTTTGTATGAAGTGTCGAATTTCTTTTTGCGAATTGACTATGGGTTTCTTGGGGAAAGTTGTTCAGTGTGGTGATTAGAAGCCCCAGTTAAGGGGTCCTACACCATTTTTTTTACACCCTGTATATATAGAATAACTCAAAGTACCATGCAATAAACATCTAATACCCAAAACACGACATGTCACTTTAATTATAGTTTCAGTAAACTTAGCCTCAAGTTTGGGATATTAATGTTGGTAATTAAAGTGTTATTAATTAAAAGTTACCCTCGTTAATATGATTACATTGTGAGTTATTTCTCAATTATTAGCTAGATCCTTTATCTAGTAATCAAAGCAGTAAAGTACACCATATCTAGCTTTGTTATGGATATACTATTATGATAAATAAATGATATTAAGATTAAGCCAAACTAAGCCTTTTAAATAAAACCTATAATAATTCGAAACGCAAAACACGTTAAAAAATCGACTTTCATCTCAACATCTTAGTACAATTTTATTTTGCGTTATTATTTTTGGTTTTTGAAAATTTTCTAAAAAATGTTCTACACCGATTTTAATAAAGTTTGTATGGGACGAACCTGGCAGCATATCGTTGATAACCCTAAATCGGTTCACAATCGGCGAAGATATCGCGTAACAAACATACAGTCGAATTGAGAACCTCCTCCTTTTTAGAAGTTGGTTGGTAAGGCTCAGAGTTGAAAAAACTGTTCTTAGCATTTAGATTATGTTACGCTAGTCTGAACAGATGGTCGTTGGGGCAGAAAAGTTCTTGAGTGACGAGCGCGCACCGGAAGACGTAGCGTAAAAAGGCCTCCCGCTCGGTGGACCGAATATCTGATGAAGGTCGCGGGAAGTCGCTAGATGCGGCCAGCGCAGGGCCGGTCGGTGTGGAAATCCTTGGAATAGTAATGGACGTGTTTCGGCTGATGATACGATAACTTAAGAATATTTTCTTGTCTTTTCTTTTGAGAAAATTTTGAGAAAATGTGTATTTTAATGTCTTATTATCAAATATGGCTACTAGTGATGTAAACAAACCTGATACATCGCGATTTAGGCCGCAGATACTCTTAAATTAATTTACACTGCGTAGCTTACATTGTGTAATGCTTAAAGAACTTAAAGGCTGGTAAAAATATTTTTTTCGTATTTTGTAAGTACAAATTTGTAATCAAATCTCTTTGCTTGTACTATTTCAACCTGGCTGGTTATATTAAAATAAAAAAGGTGAACATTCAAAATTTTAATTTAAAAAAATCCCGCCGTTTTTCAATTGTTTTTTTCTGTTCACGAAAATGAGAGAAAGTAAGGGATAAATTCGCTACATTTTAAAATTTTATTTAAACTGATTTTTAAAAATGCCACGAATAAAATGGACCTAATGTTTATGGACGTAATGCAGTATCAGTCAGTAGCACAAACTTCAAGCGTTTCCAGTCTGGAAGTTTAACGTTCAAGATATACAGCTTGCTCTGGTCGGCCTGTTTCCTCAACCTAATATATACTGATTTACAGACAGTGTATTCTTATCCTTTCCATTTGCTAACGTCACCTACCCATAATTTCCACAACTAATTACTTCTCGCTTCAATAATTTTTAACCCCTCAAATCTAGAATAGGGGTGACGACAGTATGAGAAATAAATTACTTTATATTACCTCTTGATCACTAAATTGTCCTCCTACTTAAACTTCGGAAAACGCTACTCGTTTTTTTTTTTCAATCAAGTTTTCGATTTTTAACTCACCAAAATCACAAAATAAGTACGTAAATGACGCTGCAAAACTATGACGTCACGCCTAGGTATTTCAAACATTTTAATACAAAAGGTCGTTTTTGACAGATGATAAAAAGTAAATCAGATGACTAGCATTCGTCATCCCTATGTGACACATTTATCACATCGATACGTAGTACTGCAACGCAACGTTCTTTGTATGGTCAGCAAAAAGTGTCGCCAGAAACCTTTACTTTAAATAAAATAGTTTGGTTTCGGGTAGGGTCCGCAAATAAGATCGTTATTACGTTAATTAAGATTGAAGCTTGATTAAATGTTTCCGTTTCGCGCTGTGATAGATGATTATTACTTTGAACGTCTAAGTTCATGCTTGGCGCCAGGTCTGAGGTTCGCTTGCATAATTTAAAGGGAACGCTCCAATATTTCCTTCTGCTCGATTTTATTCGTTTGTTTGTTAGTATAGTCATAGTCATTTCTATTCTTCAAAATCAAACTTCAAATCTCCTTTGACTTTAAAATTTAATTTAATTAATTTGACTTAGTCATTAGTCATTATATCTCTCAGTTGGTGTCGGTCGCTAGTTCCGACTTCTATACAATACAATACAATATTCTTTATTGCATCACAACATAAAAAAAGAAATTGACAATATAGAAGAAAGCCTATACAATAGGCGGCCTTATTGCTAGGTAGCAATTTCTTCCAGGCAACCTTAGGGTAGGGAAATAATACCAGCGAAGTTAATTTTAGACTTAGCTAATAGCACACCCCGGACACTCCATACAAACGAGCGAGAAATGATATACATATATATAACTGACGTATCTATAGGCAAGAATGCAGGTAGGGTTGAATCACACCGGCGGTATTGGTCACGAATGTTTGTTAGTTATTTACTGCATGCACACTGCAAGATATATATACTCTGCTGCAAGCAACAATCAACAGTTATCTTACATGATTAAGTAACTTACATGGATAACATTGTTCATTTGTTCTTCAAACACAGGAGCTTTTGTCCGTGAAACAATCTCATTTAGCAACCTACAATAATAGTCAATCTCAATCTATAATTCCGAGATCACATTTTATAATATCACACCACTAGTTATTTCTATACAACTCATACTTTCACACCATCTAATCAAATTATTACAAAAAATAAATAAACGAACAAAATATCTCACAAGCCACAATAACAAACTGATATCTGACATATGAAAAACATAAAGGAACTACATTTCTAAAAAAAAAAAGATACAGCTAGTATGAAGCTTCATAGGAACTGATTGTTCTTAGATTTGGTCGTATAATATTGGTGGTCAGCCAATCATGATACGAGGCATCTCAGCGCCGCGGCCGCCTATTGGCGTCGAGCGGTGAGCGGCGCGCAAAGTAAATATAAGTGACGTTAATCGCGCATGCGTAGTTCGTCCTTTACGTTCGGTAACTAGTTGCTTTTTATTCCGGTGTACGAAATCACAGCGGCGCGCAAAGTGAATATAAGTGACGTTTATCGCGCTTGCGTAGCTCGTCCTTTACGTTTGGTACCCAATCTACATCCAATCTGAGTGACGGGGGGGTGAGGTCGAATTTAGAGAGCGGCAGGGAGTGTCCATACTGTACGTTAGTACTAATATATATACTGTGCTAATAGTTTGGTTGCAAAAATACTACCTGTTCATTTCAATCTAGTGACAAAATAATGAAAAATCGTTCACAGCAGTGTATTTTAAATGAGTTTATGCAAACGTTTCTTATTTAATTTTTTTCACTTTTATCGTATCGGACCATTACCTCCCCATCGAGGGGCCTGACGTCCCGGACAAGAGGTAGCGGCCCTAGCCGGTACGCCACCGTCGCCATGTACACGCCGATAACACTTTTAGTACACACAAATACAGTTTCTTTACACTATCTAAACTTTTAGTTCAGAATTTTTAATTTTTTTCTGGCTTAAAAGCAACAGTACAAGTGCATAACATTGTTTCCAATTTGACGCGCAAATTGGCGTCAAAGTTCCCTCGGACTAGACGGGCAGTTAAGGGTTACATAATATCTGGGGCATTCCTGAACTCTATGCAAATGTTTCCATTTCCAGACCACACCTGGTCCTGGTCCGTCCTTATTGGAGTTATAAGTTGCGCAAACTGTTGCCCTCACTGTCTGATAGTGATGGGGTTAAGTGACTCGAGTTACGAACAGTTGTGAGGATGGAGTGAATATTCAAAACTTGAATTTTAAATTTCACCAGCGCAATTCTGACTTTGTCATGGAGTAAACTACATCCTATACGTTATCCGAATAATGATATTTTTACCCGACTGCCCAAAAACAATGGTAATATGTTTTCGGGTGTATACAGGGTGTAACAAAATTGGTGTAGGTCCCGTTAACTGGGGGTTCTACTCGTCATACTGAACTTTGTAAGATTCGGTTTGGTTGGTAGTAGGGCCGAATCTTCGAAGCTAGCTGCCACTATTTTCACCTGTCACCAGGCTGTTAACATGAACGAGGTGAAGCTAAGCGCACTCAAATGTTTACTTTAAAAAAAAAACTGGTGGTATCCCAGCTCTATCCGGTCTCTATTATTGAATATTTAGTTACAACCGCGGCTATCCTTCGCTGTAACGGAACCGAGAAAATTTGTCTACGTTATTGAATTCGACAGCAGTTCTCAGAATCCTATATAACTTTTGCGCAGAAGTAGGTAAGTGTTGCCAGACTTCGCCCACACTGAGTAAAGTTGTAGCATGTTACGTTGGAGTTTGTCGTCGAGTCATTTTTATATATTCCAATATGGCGTCAAGTGAGCGGAAAATTTATTGGTGAAATTTGGCAAGAGTGGGTGTGACGGCGAAGTCGTTACTGCAAATATAAGATATTGAACCTATGAATAGGAAATATTCGTGGTGAAAGGCTCTCTGATACGGATCCTAACTCAAAGTTAGGTACAATATTTGTTGCCAATAGTTGCTTTTTCTTCATAAAAATACTTGTTTTATTTTTTTGTTTACTATTAATATAGCAAAAAATTATAAGCTTAAAATGTAGGTGTACACGAATATTGACTTTTTGTCAGTTAATACAAAAAGCTTAAATCAGACATAAAGGTGCGCATTCCAAGTCCGTTGGCTACATCGGCGTCATAGCTCATAGCTAAATAATAGCTATGCGCTGTGCGCTACAACGAATGCTTTTTGATTGCAGGTGTGAAAACGCGCGAGTGACACAGATTAAGACTGCAACCAATAAAAATGTGTTTGATTTCTAAAGTCCTCGGTGCCAGTGACAAGAGACGAACGTTTCAGTGTTGTGCCAGTTTGAAACACTCCAGTTGAGAAGACGGAAACAACGTATAACAATGGAATATGGTTGAATAGTGTCAACCAGACTGTGCTTCCTAAAACGCTCTTGTAGAAAAAAAACTCGCTTCAATCATAAAAAAAAAACAAGGAACTTTTAAATAATTCTTGTTTAACCCAATATTCATAAATAATAATTATTTGCTGTAAATATTAAAAGTCGTCGTTGTCTACGTGTTACCTTTACAATATTTCGAAATTTTTAATCATCGAAGCGGTTGTCGTATTTTTGTGATAAAAATTAATTTTATCTACTTCGTATTATCGATAATTCATAAATTGAAATTTAATATTTAGGTATAAATTTCCTACCATTTATAAAGAAATAAGTGGCAAAACTCGGTTGTGATGTGTATAGTGTAAGGTGTAAGCTAGCGTAAGTAATCGGCGGCCATTTTGTTTGGGCGCCATCTTGTTGAGCGCCATTTTGTGTGGCCGCCGTTTTGTTAATGTCGCGCGCGCACGCCGCGCGGTGATGGTGGGGGCGGGGCGTGCGGGGCGCGGCGAGGCCTGTCACGTGTTGTTTCGCGCAGGCGCGGCCGGGTGCCGCTAAGATGCGAGAGTGGCGCCGTCTGCTCCGCCGCACCGCCACTCTGCTCGTCGTCTGCCTTCTCATCGCTCAAGTCGACGCCTCTGGTGAGTTTCAACAAATATTGGTGAAGTAAGCTCCTATTTGTCTCCTACTCACTTTTGGACGACTAGCTAATAAAATGAACGAGTCAACGCTGAAATTCGTAGCCGCCGAAAAAATCATCAAAATCGAAAATAGTCGTAAAATAATAAATTCTTGGAAATCATATAAAAAGCTTATCTTCCCTCCAAGATAATTAAGTTTGGCTATATTTTAAATGAGTGGTAAAATATTGCCATTTTGGGCAGTTTAGCAATATAATTTGGCGTTTAAATAAATGATTGGATGCGGGAAGGTTGGAAAGGAATGTGTGAAGCGTATTAAGATGCGGAACGCGTAGCTGACGGTTTTTTTTAACTAAAATCAAATCAAAATAATTTATTTTAAATAGGTGCTTACACACACTTTTAAATAGTCAAAAAAAACAAAAAATACTTATTGTCTATTACATAATGTCATGATACAGATTACAGTCTCAGGTAATGGTATTTGTTATAGAATCAACATGTATATATCTTTGTCATTTAGAGCACAAGCATTTTTTGACATGAATCTTGAATTTGTTCTCTGACAAACTGTTAAATTTTCTGGAATTTTATTGTAGAATCTTATACACTGCCCCCCACAAATGACTTTTTAACTTTACTCAGTCTCGAAAAGGCTATATATATTTTATTTACATTTCTTAAATTCAAATTATGCCTGTCACTGTTTTTAGGAAATAAATGTAAATTTTTACGAACGTTTATAATATTTTTATATACAAATTGACTAGCAACAGTTAAAATATTAATTTCTTTGAATTAAAAAAATAAAAAATACTAAAAATACTCAAGTCACGTATATCATCATTTCTGGCTACCCTAAATACACCGTTATAAACACCCAAGTCACGTATATCATTTCTGCCTACCCTAAATACATCGTTAGAAATACCCAAGTCACGTATATAATCATTTCTGCCTACCCTAAATACACCGTTATAAACACCTAAGTCACGTAGGATATCATTTCTGCCTACTCTAAATACACCGTTACAAACACCCAAGTCACGTATATCATTTCTGCCTACCCTAAATACACCTTTATAAACACCCAAGTCACGTATATCATTTCTGCCTACCCTAAATACACCGTTACAAACACTCAAGTCACGTAGGTATATCATCACTTCTGCCTACCCTAAATACACCGTTAGAAATACCCAAGTCACGTATATCATCATTTCTGCCTACCCTAAATACACCGTTATAAACACCTAAGTCACGTAGGATATCATTTCTGACTACCCTGAATACACCGTTACAAACACCCAAGTCACGTATATTATCATTTCTGCCTACCCTAAATACACCGTTATAAACACCCAAGTCACGTATATCATTTCTGCCTACCCTAAATACACCGTTATAAACACCCAAGTCACGTATATCATCTTTTTCGTCCGATAGTTTATCTTTATTCTAGAAGATTGCCAGGGATTCTCTTGATCTACACTACAGCCATTGAAACTTTGGAACTGCTCCAAAACAGTTAATGTACACGATAACTGTGTATGACGGAGTAATAAATTTAATGCTAGCTGAATGGTTACCGTGCCTTTAAGATCAAGTAGGTACCTAATGTACAAAAAAAACAATGTCAAAATCTTTGTACAATACATACGTACGTAGGTATTCAACACGTACTGCATCAAAGTAAATTATAAGATAAGATAACATTTTTTCGACAAAAAATACACACAGACAACATAAAAATAACAAAAAAAGGTACAAATAACACAAAAAAGTAGGAAAAGTATGAGTATGATTATGAACTTTTTTCACTAAATTGCCCTCATACTAAAGCCAAAGTATATACATATTAGTACTAACATACAGTATGGACACTCCCTGCCGCTCTCTAGAATCCGACCTCACCCCCTCGTCACCCAGATTGATAAAGATTGGTTACAAACACACAAAGCTTTCTTTTTTTAAAGGAAGAGGTTCTTAAAACCTTCTCATTTTTTGAAGTCGAAGGATATTTTACCTTTTTTTGGAAATCTTAAAAAAAAGAAACAAATGTATAAATTATTTAAAAAAAATTACGTCTTGCAGTTTTAGAGAGGGGTGATATAAAAAAGCGACGGGCAGGAATAGGGAAGTCATATACTGTATTAGAACCTTATAGTTTGGCCACACCCTGGACACTTCATACAACGGGCCAGAAATGACATTTCAAAAAAGGAATGACGGAACAAACAAAATGGCGGCGAAATCCTATACGTGCGACAACCAAACTGTAACCAATCTGTATCAATCTGTGTGACGAGGGGGTGAGGTCGCAATCTAGAGAGCGGCAGGGAGTGTCCATACTGTATGTTAATACTAATATTATTGGTTTGGCTCAGTTGACGTTTTGACTTTAAACTTTACATCTGAAACAAATGGGAGCTTACAAACTAGCATGTTAAATTTAAGTTAGCATAATAAGAATATACTTTATGTATAAGAAATTTTGTAAAAAAAAGTACTGACGATGACGGCGAGAGGTTTGTCACATACAAACAAGAGTATTTGTAGAATTCACAGAAACATCCACACTACTTTTCCACGTGTATTACTTGTTTTGTTACTACGCTGCCGCTGAAAAAATATTTTAATATGAAATCACTCATTTTTACATGAGTTACTATTTGATTCCTCACAGCACATTTAAGAGGATTGTGAAGCTGCGACTTTTCATACAAACGACGTTAACGATTTTCACCTGTTAAATTTTTACCGATTTGGACCAATTTTTGACAGGTTGTCAGTCAGAACAAAAGCTAGGCTTGTACGTTTTTGTTTTTTTGATAATGTTAATAAGTTTAATTTTATTGTCGTTCAAGTGTTTTCTTACAAAACTAATTTCTGACATTTTTTTTATTTAAAATCAGTAATTTAAAAATCGAAACTTATTCTGACTGACAACCTTTCAAAAAATGGTCCAAATCGGTTAACATTTAAGAGGTGAAAATCGTTATCGCCGTTTGTATGAAAAGTCGAATTTTCGCCGCGGTTTCACAGTCTTCTTAAGACAAACAATTCAAATCGCCAAGGCGCACTGAGCTTTCTCAAAATTTTAATTACGTATTTATAAATATTAATAGATTCATAAACCACTGAAACTCGCACACCACCTATATGTAGATGCCTACACCAAGGAGAACATATTCTAAATAAAGTTATAAAAAGAAAAAAAATATTTTTAACATACCCGTAACAAGCGCTGCTTTTCCCAAGAACAAAATTAACATAATATCCCTCGTAATTATGCGAAGTTACACAAACGAAGCTGTAATAGTAATTCTTCTTCTTTCTCTACTATTATTCTAAGTGACTTACTGTTTTCGCACAAGCAGCAGAAAGTTAAATTGAAAACAAAACTAGATAGGCGATTGCTTACTGAAACGCCAATATTGAGTAATAATTTTAAATCTTAAAATCTTATAAAATAAACTTTTTTGCGGGCTAGCAAGCGCTGCTTTTCCCAAAGCAATGTTTAACATATTATCCCTCCTAATTATGCGAAGTTGCACAAAAGAAGCTGTAATGGTGATTCTTCTTAGTTCTCTATTACAGTTTTTATTATTAGTGACTTACTGTTTTTATACAAGCAGAAAAAAGTTAAATAAAAAAAAATCTATAAAGAAGGTGATTACTTACTTAAACGCCAATATAATGCATACTAATTTTATTTTTTTAAATCTTATGAAATAAACTTCTTTAGCAGGCTAGCAAGCGCTGCTTTGCCTATGAACAAAATAAACATTATATCCCTCGTTAATATGCAAAGTTGCACAAACGAAGCTGTAATAGTGATTCTTCTTAGTTCTTTACAACTATGCTAAGTGACTTACTGTTTTAGTACAAGCAGCAGAAAGTTAATGTATAAACAAATCACTTACAGGCGATTTCTAAGTCAAACGCCAATTATGGCAAACAATCTTAAATTGTAATAAAAAAAAAGTTCTTATTCTTCCGGTTTTCACCTCTATACGAGTAGGTAGGGAACCATTAAAATGGAAACACAAAATTCGTTTATTTGTTTCTTATTTTTATTAGAAGAAAAAAGAATTCATAACTAAATAAAATTAAAAATAATTCCGTAACTTAGTAGAACGGTCGAGACTTTGGCAGTTCTTTTTACGTTCCATGTGAATACGCCTCTCATTTTCCTCCATTAACATATGGCGTCTGCTATTAACATAACATCCTTCCAAAAATCGTGTTCGCCCAAACCAGGGTCCGTGGGGTGCCCATGTAATTACAAGAACTGGTTTATGGTAATTATTATTAGGTAGGGATAGAAAGTAACCACAAGTTGGCAAATATAGAAAAAAATATTCCCTTTAACACAGTGAAACCTATACTTGTTTGCATACTTTCCTTTCCACAACGCACATTCTCCGTTTTACGAAGAACGCTTAAGTAATGATAACGCGGCTATACATAGTAAGGAAATTGGTGCTGACTGAGGCTTCTACTCATCAAACTGAACAATTGCCTCCAAGGAGCTCGCAGTCATGACAATCCACAAAAAAGTTTTTAAACTATGCATATAGCCACAAAGTGGCTTTAGGAGGAGAGGCGGGCACTGCTTTTTCCATACAAACGTTCTCGACAGTTTTCTCATTGATTTTTAACACTAAAGAAATGATTTTAATACATAAAATAAATATTAATTTCTTCTATGCTCCTATGTCTTCCTTTTTTCAATAACAATTTTTTTTGAGCTACTGGAACCCTTCAAAAATGCTAGAAAAATACCTAATTTTTATCACCACTAAAGACGTCTAGAGTGGAGATTCAAAAAGTATTTACAAAAAAAGCTAAACATAGGGGCCTAGCACAACTAATTATTATTCTATGTGAACAATTTTTTTAACATAGGTGTAATTTTGGAGGAGAAAATCGTCGAGATCTTCTAATTTTGCAATTTTTAATCGAAGTATTCACCGGGAGCTGCGGTTGTCTTTATCGCACGGTATTTAGAGGCGGTTAAGTCAAAGCGCAACAGCAACAGTTGTTTTAAATACCTATTTTCCAAATGTCTCTTAGCTAGCGTCCGCTCTTAGGCGAGGCACGTATCTCGTAGAACAGATAGCCGTTGGGGCAGTATAGTTCTCGAGTGAGGACCGCGCACCGGAATACGTAGCGTAAACAGGCCTCCCACTAGATGGACCGATGACCTGGTGAGGGCGTGGGAAGCCGCTGTATGCGGGCAGAGCAGGAACGGTCGTCGTGGATATATTTGGGGGAGGCCATCATATCAGCCGAAAGACGTCCACTGCTGGACAAAACTCAAATATTTTATTGCCGATTATTGGTTTACATTAGGTCTTAAATAAATTGTACTATATTCGCAATAATCTGGCTTAACAAAGCATGCCAAATCATATGTTAATTAATTATAGAGAATGTCAAAGAATTAAATTACTTAATCAAAATAATCTGCTAACTATGTCAAGTACATTTTTACCAAAATTGGTCCACTTTTTCTTTCATAAATTCATCGATACTCCCCCAAGGATTTCAACGACGACTGGTCCTGCGCTGCTCGCATCCCGCGACCTTCACCAGGTCGGCGGTCCACGAGTATAGTGCTATCAAAACCTACTACTGGAACTTGAAACTTAATTTCACTTCAACGCAGTACAATCAATTTATCTTAATTTTTCGCATTGAAACTGTAATACTTAATACCAAGTCGCCAGCCAACATTATAAGCCTTTGTATTTCTTAAATTGTTATAAAGCCGACATCAACCGCACGTGGTACAGATATTACCATAAGCCGCACCGGCTGAAGTGGCGATAAAGGCACCGTCGAACTACCCGCAATTAATATAGCGAATGATACAAAGGACTCTGGCGAATGACTTCTTGTTTACCCTTTTTAGTAAAAATTTGAATGCGTTTGACTACATCTCGCCTGATGGTAAGTGAAGATGTAGTCGTGGATGGTACACGCGAACTCAAATAATGCCTATTCACTCTCGCCTTGAAGATCCCCAACTTGAAGGAGTCGGGAAACACAGACGCAGGCAAATAATTCCACTCCATCGCTGTCCGCTCGCTGACCAACACCAAAAGAAAGTTTTTTTTTAGTGCAACAAACAGTTAATCAATCGTAGCTCTAGCTCAAAAATCGTCTAGGCCCCGCCCCCTCTTTATTACTTTTTATTACACACTAGCTGTTGCCCGCGGCTTCGTCCCCGTAGATATCGAGAGTAAGCGGAGGTTTTAGCCTATGTCCATCCTGAAGTTTATTAGTGATTTTTTTTTAAATTACCTTCTACATACAAAGATGCAAACTTTACCTCTGTTTAATATTCGTGTAGATTAAAAGATATTTTTTTATTAATTTTTCTTCCTTTAAATCGTGTACTAATGTGCTTATTAGCTCGTTATTTAAGCCTTTTCATTCATCAAGGATTAGTTGAAAGACATCCCTGAATGGGATAAGTCCACCTTTGTACATTTTATTCCTATATTTCTGTTATAATCTGTTATACAACAAAGAGTTCACAGACAAAATTGCATCAAATATCTTTGTTATCCAAAACGCTTCCGGTAAATTATGCCAATGCCAAGAATGTTATATAGCTTCAGACATTTAATATTGATTAAAAACATCATCAGGACATACACGAAAAAAATAACCCGTTAGTTACATCACATGTCGGCACGGTTGGTGCGAGTACTTCGAGTAAGTAAAAAAGATTTCAGTATCACGCCTTTACGACGACGACGCCCCAAAAATATAAGGGAGACGTGACAATCCGTCCGTCTCGATTACCGATGGCGTCGATTCTATAGGGCTTAGTGTTGTGAAAATATCGATAAAAATTGTGGTACTATTCGCACCAAAATACACTTAGGCGTTGAAACAACAATGATTTCAATTAATTTAGAATTGTATCGTAATTATTAAGATTCTTACAATCTTACGTTTACGGGTTGTTAACGATTTATATACAAAACTAAATGGGAAAAATCTAACACCCTTGAGTTCACCGCTACGCGAAGCTAGTGTTGAGTAGATAAAATTACCTACTAATTTAAAAATACAAAACATGACTGCATTTTAAGTCTTGAAAAGTATCAAATGCCATTACGCTCAGGGGATCAAGAAGAATCTAACGACCTACACCTTGTATTCCAAAATCCATTAAGCCGTTTAGGCTTCAGTCTCAGCCAACGAATAAGACATACATATGGCTACATACATACATTGCTCAACTTTGCCTAGGGATACTTTAGAAATGTCAAATTGGTTTCTTGAAATGTTTTCAAAATCACTTGTGACTTGTGACAGGGTATAAAAACATTCAAGATTGGCAAGTACTTTATTTACGAGTACCTTCTTAGTTCTTATAAACATAAGTTCTACTAATTTCATACAATCTGTGCCATCCTTCTATATATAAAACACAATTTATATTTTCCGCGCATTTTTACAAAAACCACTTAAAAATAAATTAATTTATAAGATTTAAAGGGCAAATATAGCATTTGCTCATCTCGAAAGTTTCTACACTGCACGTTCTAAGTATTTTTATAGTTTTTCTAAAAACCATGTTTTGTATGAAAAACCTAAAAATATCATTAAGCAAAGTTGATGTGTGTACACCTGAAAAACATGTCTCTCCTTCTTGAACAGTTGGATAAAAATTAAATACAACCTCCTGTATAACTGCCCAAATGGCACAAAATGGTAGCCCTGATTGGACTTTGTGAGCTTAATAAACATTAATGTTATCCATTATCGATAAACCTTTCGACATCGATAAAACCACAGCACTAATTCAGAAAGAAAAAAGATTGCGAATCGCGCCACCCGGGTTCGATTTGCATTTTAATATGCACAAGGGGATAGCGAAACGAACCTGTCATATTGTGCAGTGACGTCATCGCATGGAGTGTGGAAGTTTTTTTATTTAGTCAATGGATTACTGATTATGACTATGCCATGCTACTTACAGAGAAACCCATACTTACCTACGTTTTTTCAGCCGCAGTTGGTATAGCTGTCGCAGGCATACTGTATAATTCGTCATAATAGATACGGTCAGGCAAATTATATAATGGCGAGGGCGCAGAGGCTCTTTGACAGTTAAATCAATCAAACCTGACCGAACCTAACATCGCTTGCTTCGCGAGCTCATTTACAATCTACCGTCACACATAGACATATTTGCTTTATCTCCTGGTAGATTTAGGAATTTGATAATAGAGTTTTTAAAACAGTCCCGTTAAAATTAAGAGCTTCATGTCTATCAAAACGATTCATCGTTTAATACTGTTTTTATATGTAGGTACTACCTACTTACTACTGTTTTCTAATGAAAGTAAGTCATAAGTATTTCGTTACCGTGGGATATGTTGTAGGTTAGTCCTTGTTAACTAATGATTTCGTTCACTATATTGCTTTGTGTTTAATATACCCGTGGAATCCGTGGATTGCGTTGTGGGTTATGTATATGTCGCAGTCATCTGGTTGATTCTGCCATTTAAATGAACGGTTAGCCCGTTAATTGAATGGCGACATTCAATTGAATGACTAGGCCGAACGTTGATTGAACAAGCGTCACTCAACGTTTAACTAGTTAGCTTATTGTATAAGCTTGCCCGAAACAAGCTTACCAACATTGTAGTGTAGTGTAGTGTATACCGTGTAGCGCGTAACGTGTAGCGTAGCGTTTTTTAAAAAAACTTACTTTTGACAACTCTCTTTTCGTTGTATGGGATTTGTAGCGTGTAGCTATCAATTGTGGAATAAAAAAAAATCTACTGAGTACAAAACTGTAAATGAGCGCGCGAAGCGAGCGATATTTCGTTCGGTCAGGTTTGATTAATCGTACATTCAGAGAGCGAGGCTTCTCCCCATGGGTAGCAGAATGCTTCGCAGAAGAAGAAATCATCGGTTTTATTCGGAATATTGTAGTTACGGCTTGGCTAAATTACGTTTAGCCAAATCTTTGAACGTTGCATTCAACCTCTTGGTCAGTTGTCCTTTAGTCATTCAATTGAATGTCGCCATTCAATCAACGGGCTAACCGTTCAATTGAACGGCAGACTTAACCAGATGGCTGCGACATATATACCTACTTATGTAATATTAAGACTGAATGTATGCAACTTTGTGCGTAACTGTTTGCTTTCCCAAATAAAATTAAAAAATTTAACGTACGTGAAACAGCTTGCTAGATTGTAATAAAAAAATGATATGGCGGAGTGATAGTCGTTTGCTGACGTTGTCAAGTGTTAATAGACTATCTTGAGAAGGTTCCATATTTTTAATATAATTAAAAAGATAATAAAAAGAAACAATCCTATCAGTATGTGATAACACAGTATAGACTTCATACAATCGTTCAACGAAGACGTCTAGACAGGGCAATCTTGCGGGTGTCGAGCATGAGACGGGGGACGTCGAGCCCCAAGTTCCACAGTCACCGTTCTTCGGAAGATGGGGACACTAATTAAAATCAATGCATCGGGTTGGAGGCGCACTACGACGTGCCTAGTGATTATCTCAGATCAAAAAAAGTTCAGATAGAACCTCACGTAAATTCAATGTGACGCCATTCAAAACCATTTAACTCCAAACCTGTACGTACACTGTACACGCACACATAATACATAAAAACAACTCCAATATACTCGATAGTAAGTGCTAAGATTTCGTCAAAAAAACACACACACAAACATAAGTATAACACACCGATACCGCACACATGAAGTGGCTTCAACTTGCCAGTTCGCAACTTTCTATCTGAACTTTTTTTTTTATCTGTGGTGATTATAATGTTGTCGGCGTTGAAGCAAACATCAAAGGCGTTGGACCACTGTATGGATGTGGTGATTACACTGTGGTGATAGTTAGCACCAGACTGAATCAATTTAACTCCAGAATGTTTCATACAAATTTTATGTTTTCAAGATTTAAGGGTTCCGAAGTCAACAAGGAACCCTTATAGTTTCGCCAGGTCTGTCTGTCCGTCTTACCATCTTTCCGCGGCTTAGCTCGGAGACTATTAATAGTAGAAAGCTGTAATTTGGCATAGGTATACATGTTAATATCCTACATATCCCGCTTCCATCTTCGGCAACATCGTCACTTACCACCAGGTGAGATGTTGTCAAGGGTTTACCAATTGTGCATAAAAAAAAATGTAAAGAGGGGGTGATTTTTTTTGACGTACCCTATCGTGTGGGTTATCGTTGAATAGGTCTTTTAAAACTACTGAGGGTTTTCTACAACCATTTTTCGATTCAGGGATTGGTTTCCGAAATATAAGGCAAAAAGTGCCCTTTTTTGTTAGAGTCAACTGTCCCCTCCCTCCCCCCTTGCCAGCTAAACGAACCGCTATTTCAGGAAATCTGAAAAAAAATGTGAATAGTAGGACATATTATAATCAATAGCTGTTTCCCGCGGCTTCACCCGCGTGGACCACGTTTCTATGACTTTTCGAGGGTGCGCAGTGCGCGAGCCGCAAGCGGCTCGCGAGCGTGGTAAAAAGTAGCCTATGTCTTAATCCAGGTCCTAATTTGTCTACCTACCAAATTTCAGCCAAATCCGTTCAGTAGTTTTTGCGGGAAAGCGTAACAGACAGACAGAGTTACTTTCGCATTTATAATATTAGTAGGGATTTAAAAGTAAAACTATCACGGCTAAGTAGGCTTTCTTAGTTAGGGAGTAATGGTCGACCAACTTCCTTATGAAAAACTGGTTCAAAAATGTGATTTTAAACTGCAGAAAATAACATTATTAAAAACCGGCCATGTGCGAGTCGAACTCGCGCAAAGTAGGGTTCTGTGGTCTTTTCAAAAAATAAATGTATATATTGTACCCCAAGGAACATGATAACTGTACATGTACAGTTGGATTCGTAAAAAGTTCATATATTTTCCATACAAAATGGTCTATTACCAACTGAAAATGTAATTTTGTTTTTTAAAACATACATTTAGACCACGGAACCCTAATTTGCGCGAGTCCGACTCTCACATAGCCGGTTTTTAATAATGTTATTTTATGCAGTTTAAAATCACATTATTGAACCAGCTTTTCACTAAAACCGCGACTACCTTCGGATGCCTCAAAACGTCCATGTGTCTTCGCATCGTCAGATAATCTAAACGCTAATATGTCAACGTCAGCGGCTGATGGGACCACGACGACGTTTTGCAGCCCAAAGACAAGACGGTAGTTTTTCATTTACAATATACTTGCAGCCATAGGATTTTACTTTTGCTTGCCAGTCATCGAAATAAGAAAATTTAAAATAAAACGAGGAGTAACCGTGTTGCGCCACAGAATTTATTTTGGTGCGCGGAGGGCAATCCGCAAGCGGAACGCCATCAATATTAAGCGGTGTGCGAGAATGTGCGCGTTGAATGTTCACACCTAGCTGCCCTCCAACCCAACCAATTTAAGTGGGCAAGAGGTAAAATGAAAGAACTGACCGCGTAATTTAATTAGCTTTGGAGAAAAAAATGAATAGTGAATGAAAAAAAAAGATGTTGAAAAAGAAAGCTATGAAAATCGCGTTTAGGTATAACTTGAGATTAAACGTTAGGTGATTTCCAATGCTTGATGGATGACAAATCTATGCATCAATAGCTTTTTTCTTCTTATACAAATATACAGGTTGCAACAAAATTGGTGTAGGTCCCGTTAACTGGGGCTTCTACTCATCATACCGAACAACTTTTGTCCTACGACTTTGCTGAAAGCGTAAAAATATTTTTTTTTAACCTTCATACAAATCTATCAGAGGGTGCAATTTTTTTTTTTGAGAATTGACACTGGGTTCCTTGGAGAAAGTTGTTCAGTATGGCGAGTAGAATCCTCAGTTAACGGGACCTACACAAATTTAATTACCGCCTGTATAAAAGAAAGTCAAGAAAGTCGTGTTACTCGTAGTTAATTTATAACTCAAGAACAGCTGGACCGATTTTGCTAATTCTTTTTTTGTTGAGTTCATTATTGTCAGGAGAAGGTTTAAGGGTAGGGTAGTGTAGTGTAGTTTGGTGTAGGATAGGGTAGAGTTGTGTCATGTTGTGTAGTATAGTGTAGTGTAAGGTGGAACTAAGTTCGCCGGGACCGCTAGTTTTAAATAAATTTCCATCAAACCGACCTGGGTTTGATGGAAATGCCGGACGGACTCAAAGTATACATTTCATATCTTTTTTCGTTTTTTCTTAATTATTTGAGAAAGGCGAGAAAGTTAAGTAATTTTCAACGCTTGATTACAAATCTATGCATAAATACTTTTCATTAAAAAAAATGTAACGTTAAAAATATTTGAAATTTCTGAAAACACGTTAATAAATGTGACATATAACGGAGCTGTGGAAATAGCGAAATAAAAGTAGGTACCTTATCAAAACCCCTCCTAACCTGCTAATTATAATATGGTAGTTCTAAAATATTATCAACACAACTCCAAGTACCCAAGATAAGCCATTATTCGAGTTGTTCCATCTATAATAGCTCCACGATATACGGTACGATGCAAAGATATTTCCGATTATACATCAAGGCTTTCTATCGCCTAGAGGCGTTTGTTCCCCTCGTATGAATATGTAAAGCGAACGCCTGATAAGTGGTATTGTTATTTGGCAAATGAACTATTCGTCGATATACGAATGTGCCGTCTCGAGAAGAGTTGTAGTTGTTTGTATACTTGTACTTGGTTCCAATCATGGAAATGATAATGATTATATGAAATGAAATGATGAAAATGAAATGATAATGTATTTGCATCAAACATGGTAGTAGGATGTTGGATATAATTTTATAGTCCAATCATGTTTCGCCTGTGCAAGGCATGCAAATGTTAACCATATAATAAAGTTACAATTATAATGTCGCGCAAATCTTTAAAAAAATCAAATGTCTACAAGTTTGTTTTTGTCAGAGAGATATTCAACAACACTATAATAATTTTTATCACAAGCCATTTAAACCATTTTGTCTTGAAGGTTTTACATTCTAGCTTTCTTAGTTCAATCGGTAAGTTGTTATTTATTCGAACGCTCATACACACACTATTTCGGCTATACATTTCAGTCAATGGAAATTCAGATTGTAACATTTTGTTCGAATTTAGGATACATTGATTGTTTTGGGTACTAATGATAATGGTAAGTCTTTATTGAGCATGAGCTACCTTACAAAAGTTGTTCTGGGAAATGTCTGTATCGTAGTAGCTTTATAAATATCGCCGGAATATTGTCAAAACCGCGATTTTACAATCTCACTACACTAAATTCAGTTAGATTATAATTTGACGGTAAATTGTCAATCGGCTTACATTTTCACGGTGAATTCTAGTATCTCCGAATAAAACCGATGATTTCTTCTTCTGCGAGGCTTTTTGTTAAATCAATCAAACCTGACCGAACCTAACATCGCTCGCTTCGCTCGCTCATTCATATAATGTTATTCACTTCGCTGAGTGTTATTGTAATGTCACTAGTGAGATTACAATGACACTAGTGAAATTGTAAGCAGTATGTTACGGTTCACAATCTTTCGACAGTTCACAATCTCGCGAGTAGATCCCGTTAGATTATAATGTAACGGTTTTTATAATTTTCGGTGACATAATTATATACTGCACACAAATATTTAAATGAAAAATACTTAAAAAGGACGTATACAAAGGTGGACTTATCTCTATAAGACATCTCTTCCATCCAACCCTACCGGGTGCTATGAGAATTTAAAAGACGAGGGGCAAACCTATGTGTACCTAAAATTATGTTTTACTAAATTAAATGCAAATAAGTATACACTAACCTAATCACCTCCCATAAATAAAAAATATACTTATAATAAATAAATTAATAGTATGTACATAATACATACCTAAAAATAGAATACTAACTATTCTTACTAAAATAAATATATACAAATAAACACATTTTGTAGGGAAAGAGGATGCTCTTTATGTTTGATTTTGAAAGAGTTATAATGCGTGCCACCAAAGAAGAGACTTGAAACACCACACCAAACAAAAACAAAGTAGGATGTGTAAGAAATAGTTAATCATTATATATAGATATCCATAATCCTTTGCTTCTTTTGACATATAGGTGTACACGTCGTAAATCATCTTCCTACTTTGTCTCTTTAATGCTTTACGTGGTGTTTCAAGCCCCATCTTTAGTGGCACGCACTATAACAGAGGGGTAGTCGCGAATTTATATACAAAATTATATACGATTGACAAGTAATTACAACTGTTCATTGTTATGATAAAAATGATAAATAAGTATAATTTTTCTCTATAGAGCGTTGGTGGCGTAATGGCTAGGGCCGCTACCTTCTGTCCGGGAGGTCGTGGTTCGAATCCTGCCGTGGTTCGAACCCTCAGGCAGTTTTCGAATTCCGATTTCATAAATACATTTGTCCGACGCTATTACGGTGAAGGAAAACAACGTGAGAAAACCTGCCTACGAATAATCTCAAAGGTTGTGTATGAAGTCGACCAACCCGAACTGGGCCTGCGTGGCCAACTAAGGCCGGATCGCCCTAACACATGGTAGGCTCGAGCCTCTCGGTGGGGAACGTCTATGAGCTCATTTGATGATGATGATTTTTATTTTGGGTAGTAATGATAAATAAATCTTTATTGAGAATGAGCTACAAAACCTTACAAAAGTTTACAGTGACCCCACACTGGGAAATGCCTGTATATCGTGGTGGCCTTATTTACTATAGACAAGTTATTATACAACTGTTTGTTGTTAAAATAGAAAATAAAATTACATGTTATTTTACTCAGACACGGCTCTATTGAGATTTTTTTTTATTTTTCCGGGTAAGTAGTAGATATTAGCACTGGGCCTGTCGCCCTAATTCAGGTTAGGCTCGAGCCCTTCGGTGAGGTTGTATATGAGCTGATATGATGAGTAGATATTCTAAAATATGGTAAAATCGGTTAATACAGAAAAAAACATAGAAATAGGTAACCTAACTCATAGAAGAAAAATAAAAAAAATACAAAAAAAAACGACATTAACGATATTTTTTTAGTTTCTCACAGTTACTACAGAAACAAAAACCAAAACAAGTAACCTACTTTCATGAATAAAAACTCGGCATACTTTTACTTACATACTCGTAGATCTGTATTTATTCATATTCATTCATTAATATCAGCTGATATACGTCCCCACCGAGGGGCTCGAGCCTACCCTGAATTAGTGCGATAGGGCCTTACACGACCACGCGGGCCCAGTGCGGGTTGGTCGACTTCACACACAACCTGCGAGTTTCTCCGCAGGCGAGTGCAGGTTTCCTCACGATACATATGAAATCTAAATTCGAAATCACATTGGTACGTGGCAGGTTCGAACCACGACCTCCCGGACAGGAGTCGGTGGCCCTAGCTATTAAGCCACCGACGCTCATCTATCCAATATTCATATATCCAATCACTAATATTGAAACTTCCGTCGACTGATCAGTGATCACATCGAAGTCTTAATACCAACTGCCCGGTCCGTGAGCGACAAACTCCTCTCCCCACGTTTTTACAACAAAAAAACGGCATCAACATTTTTAAGCTATTGCATAGCTTTTATCGCGGGCTTTGAGCGCGGCGACCGAATCAAGAAATTCCGTAACGAAAAAAACCTAACACTACCGCGTTCTAAAAAAACTTACAGTGCCATCTATTAGCGATTTGCGTTACTAAAAGGACTTAGTCAATTTTACTGATGTAACTTTCTTAGTGTTAAAAGTTGATAAAAAATGCTATGCAATAGCTTTACCACGGCAGTCTCCGAGTTCCACACGTTTTTTTTTTTTAGTTTTCCCAAGCAAGAGTAGTAAGCTGTAAAGTATTTTTTAAATAGTCATTTCAAAACCTAATGGCAAAACAGTTTGCACAGAGTGGCCTGCAATTTATTTTTTTGAGAATTGAATATAGGTTCCATGGGGCAAGTTGTCCAGTATGATGAGCAGGAGGCCCTGGCTAACAGGTACACGTAATTTTTGTCGCAACCCAGTGTAATGGCGAGCCGACAGTTTCCAGGCGGCAACAAAGAGCACTGTCATAATAAAAATGTTTTATAGTAAGGCTTAGGCAATCCTTACTAATATTATAAACGCGAAAGTTTGTATGTAATGATATGATAAATATCCTTTATTGCACACCAAATATACAAAAATGAAAAACATTGTAGCAAAATATACCATGATATGCAAAGGCGGCCATATCGCTTTAAGCGATTTCTTCCAGGCAACCAATGGAGGAAAAGTGAAACGATAGCGGGTAGGTGCATGTGCAACTAAAAATTAATACTTAATAATAAAGTAAATAAATATATACAGACATGATAAACTAGGAGGAACACAAGTTGCACTAAAATAGTATAGGAAAAGTTAGGAATAATTGCAGATTTTGAAACAATGATCTCTAATTCTGTTTTTTAAGATTCCTAGGTATTCAGACAGCCTGATGTCTGTAGGCAGTGAATTCCACAGCCTAACAGATTGCACAGTAATTTACTGTAGAAATTAGTTAGAGAGATAGGAAATGACAACAGTAGTTCGTTACACGGACGCGGAAGACGATGGCGGACATGAATACTATCCCTCAGTTTAAAGTTTGATTAAGGGTATGGAGGAGTTGCAGGGTTTTGGAGCACATTTGTAGCGACATCTGAAGTACCCGCCACTAACAACTACGTTGCCACAGCTCAAGACTGAACCATCGATCAAACTGTATGGAGAGTTGCATCTTCATCTCGATAGATGGCACCATCATCGCAAGAAGAATATTAGCAAAGCATCTACAACGCACTATCAACATTTCCTTGCTCATAAGCATATATACAAGCACCAACCATACACGGTTGGTCCACGGCCGGACCCCAGGCACACCACCTCGCCTGGCGGAGATATCTCCCTTTGTTCTCATCATGTAGGAACACATCCGTTCCTACTTGTTATATAAAAGACAAAGCATATGCATGTTTCGACGCAGGCGCATGGGAAGCCACGTTAGTTTTGCGCGAAATTCGGAGACGTGGTCGTATTTCCGTAATCCGAAAAAAAAACCTTACGCACACATTCTGTAGGCGCTCAAATTTATTTAACAACTCTTGATGGATGTTTGTTACTCTTTCACGCCACATCAGATAAACGGATCTGGATTGAATTTGGTAGGTAGACAGATTAGGACCTGGATTAACATATAGGGTACTTATTTCCACGCTCTCGAGCAATGCGCACCCTCGAAAACAGTCATAGAAACTATTTCCACGCAAGCGAGGCCGCTGGCAAAAGCTAGTATCCAATAATAGGCTTATCCTTCTAAGTACCTATATCTTTGAAACGAACAATGATTTTGACAGTTCTACACACAGGTTTCACATATCAAAGGTTTCTTCAGAAGGTTCCTAGCGTTCTTAGATATGAACCAATAAAAGGTCCCCTCACACAATGCCCTAAAACCGTTCTTATCACATCACAATAGAATACATCTCCGCTGAACCAAAAAACTATGAAACAAAGGCACAAAAGGGTTTTTCTTTGTGCAAAAAATCCATCTATCGTTCTTGCCAGTAGCGGACAGATATTAATCCAGGCCCGTAATCGTCTTTGATAAGAGATTTCCCCTCTATCCCCCGGTAATGGAAACTTCTGCATCGCTGATCGCGGTTATTTAAGTTTAATATCGTTTAAGGATAGTTTTCACACGCTGCTATGTTGCGCGATACAAGATGCTTTAATACACAGACATGAGTACATTAAAATATTTTATGTACACTTAGATATTGTTCGTGTTGAAATTTGTAGAGTTGCGTGGTTGCGTCGATCACGCAGGTTAACTGATTTGCAGCGCGGTCATTAGCTTGATGGGTTTGACTGCTAGTGCATTTTTCTTAACAGTTTTCGTGCTTCGCAAGCCACGTTAAGCCGTTGCTGCTGTTGCTCTCACGCGGCCTGTTGAACAAAGTAACAATGTAAAAATCAGCTTCAATGAAAAGCCCGTTTTTTTAGATAGATAAAAAATTCGGTTTTTAGGTAGATGAACGTCCGGTTTTTGATAGATAAAATCACCGGTTTTTAGGTACTTACATAAAAGTCTGTTTTTTTAGATAGATAAAAAAATTCCGGTTCTTTAGATAAATGAAAATTCCGGTTTTTTAGATAGATTAAAATTTAATCGTTTATTTCGACTGTATGTTTTTATTTTCTATGTTTGTAACGCGATGCCTTCGCAGATTGTGAACCGATTTTCATGATTCTTTTTTTCCTCTAGAATTGTTTTTTTTTAAATGTTTTTACTGTACATATATTATAGATTCGATTCTGCATCGTCCATTAGAATTTTAAATGCACTTTTTTACCTCCTGTATAGCTTAATTCAGTGTAGAGTCAGCTTTATCCGACTGCAGTTATTGGAGTAGACGGCCGCACGTGAACTTACTCAGAAAATGGCAATACTCGTCTAAAACGCAACTAATGGCTAGATGTTGAGGTCGGCGGTACTTTCAAAATTAAGATAAACCCATTGAGAAAAGTGCAACCTTGTAAAACTTTTGTAGTTATTAGCTTTCAACCGACTTCCAAAAAGGAGCAAGTTCTCAATTCGACTGTATGTTTTAACCCTATGTTTGTTACGCGATATCTTCACATATTGTGAACCGATATTATGTTTTTTTTTATCCGAGAGACATAGAGCGTGCTATTCTCGGAGTTTCTCTACGTGACCGAATCAGAAACGAGGAGATCCGTAGGAGAACCAAATTAACCGACATAGCTCTCAGAATTGCTAAACTTAAGTGGCAGTGAGCGGGGCACATAGCTCGTAGAACAGTTGGCCGTTGGGACAGTAAAGTTCTTGAGTGGCCACCGCGCACCGGTAAACGTAGCGTAGACAGGGTTCCCACTCGGTAGACCGATGACCTGGTGAAGGTCGCGGAAAACCGCTGGATGCGTGCAGCGCAGAACAGGTCGTCGTGGAAATCCTTGTGGGGAGGCCTATGTCCAACAGTGGACGTCCTTTGGCTGATATGATGATAATGAGGAATCAAGGTCGGTCCCATATAAATTTTATCAAAATCGGTTTAGAATTTTTTACACATGTAGCAAAATTGTACTTAGTTGTTGAAATTAAAAAATTAAAGTTGTTTTTTAGCGAAACGCTAAGTTTCTGATTATAGACGCATCAGCTCAAAACGATGTTGAAAACCAAACACTATTGGGCAAAGTTTTAAAACATGAAAAGATGAAGTTTACTAACTAGCAATTATTTTTATTTTCACATTGTCACGAGAATATGAAGGCAGGTAGATATTATCTTTGCAATCTTCAGTCGACCTGGGTACTTTGTGAACGTCCTGTATAGTGAGCACGTGACGCACTAGTAATTAGCTTTTCTGATACTCTAGTAAAAGTATATAATATATTAGTAGTAACATACAGTATGGACACTCCCTGCCGTTCCCTAGATTGCGGCCTCACCCCCTCGTCACCCAGATTGGAACAGATTGGTTACAGTTTGGTTGTCGAATGTATATGATTTCGCCGCCATTTTGTTTGTTCCGTCATTCCTTTTTTGAAATGTCATTTCTGGCGCGTTGTACGAAGTGTCCAGGGTGTGCTCTAGTTTACAATTTAATAGAGAATGAAGATTTTAATTCAGAGTACAGTAAAAAAAACTAAATAAACGTTTAAATATTTTTTTTGCGAATGGGCATTTAGCAGTACTTTTCCTGTATTCCAGATCCTGTTCTCTGTTCTGTCTGACGGAATCATTGCCTACAATAAATACGCACCTACCTACTTTTAAAGCAATAAAATGTCTTATCCTAATGGCAAATTTATGGGTCAAAATGGGTTGCTCCCGGAATCTTCCACTATTTACTTACGGTATATAACCAAAGCTTTTTATGGCCTCTAAAACGGACCATGGAATAAGAAGTAATGGGTCTATAAACGAAAAAAATGTGGTTAGTTGATATGTGTGGTAAATTTAAATTATAGTAATTTTTCTAAACATAATTAGATCACTGGTCTAAAGTGGTTTTGTTGCCCTAGATATAAGATCGATTTTGGATATGTTTATGCTCACCTATCAATGATTTTGTAAGCTTTGCTCTCGTTTTTTTTTGCGTAGAACTCTAATCATGACTGGGAAAATATTTTTTATTACTAACTAGGCGATAATTTATCTAAATATAAGATATGCAATAATCATCAAAACAAGAGCACATTAAATACTTTCATAAATGAATTCGTTATCTGGGAACTTGAAAACATCAAAATTTACTAAGATATCCAGGGCAACATTTTTTTTTAGTAGAGCTGTGATAATGGGTGTATATAAGCTTCAAGACTAGTCTTTTACTAATGATAACGTAGAATGGCCCCTAATTACAAGGCTGCCCATCTCCACTCCACCTTGGATCTAAAGATCAGGATGGGGTTCCAGCTCTTCGTTTTTGATATTCTGCCTCTCCGCACAAAGCGTTACGCTTCCTTATTTAATTATAGTGGCACTGGGTAGGGCACATAGCTCGTAGAACAGATGACCATTAGGGAGGTAGAGTTCTCGAATAGCTACCGAGCACCGGAAGACGTAGCGTAGGCAGGCCTCCTACTCGGTGGATCGACGACCTGGTGAGGGTCGCGGGAAGCTGCTGGGTGCGGGCAGCGCAGGACTGGTCGTTTTGGAAATTCAGACCAGTGATATCGTAGACAGACCCCTAATTACAAGGATGTCCAGCTCCATTCCATCTTCGATCAACGAGACGCAGGGAGGGGTTCCACCCTTTCGTTATTGATATTCTGCCTCTCCGCACGAAGCTTTACGTTTCCTTATTAAATATTCTTTCTTATTTATTATAGTGGCAGTATGGGCAGTTCACATAGCTCGTAGAACAGATGACCGTTGGTCAGCAAAGTTTTTGAGTGGTGACCGATTAGTGGAAGGCTTAGCGTAGGCAGACCTCCTACTAGACCTGGTGAAGGTCATGAAAAAGCAGCGCAGGACTAGTCTTTGTGGAAATCCTTGCTCCTTCAATGGCTGGCTTTATCCAGCAGTTGATGTCTTTCGGCTAATATAATTAAAGGAGCGGATAGCGATGGAGTGGAACTCCTTGCACTCCTGTTTTATCTCTGTCTCTTTCAATTAGGGGATCATAAGGCCGCTGCCTCCTGTCCGGGAGGTCGTGGTTCGAACCTGCCACGTACCAATGTGATTTCGAATTTAGATTTCATATGTACGTTTATCCGACGCTCTTACGGTGAAGGAAAACATCGTGAGGAAACCTGCACACGCCTGCGGAGAAACTCGCAGGTTGTGTGTTAAGTCGACCAACCCGCACTGGGCCCGCGTGGTCGACTAAGGCCCGATCGCCCTAATTCAGGGTAGGTTCGAGCCCCTCGGTGGGGACGTATATGAGCTGATATCATCAAAGGTAAGAGTAAACAGGCATTATTTGAGTTTGCGTGAACTATCCGTAAGACTTGTTGTCACTTTCCATCAGGTAAGATGTAGTCAAACGCACTTAAATTTTAATTTAAAAAAAAGCCCCAAAGAACAGACTTAATATCACAGTAACGATGACCGTAAAACAACTAGTATTAGCATTACAAAGGAGCTCCTCGCCGGGTCATTTCGTAACCCTATCTTCCATTAGTGAAAGGTTAATAAGGTTCTTTGTGATGCGCCCTCAACACTCTCACAGTTTCGCCTTGAATGCAGCTTATCTCCGGGCATGTTTGCTTGCGCCCCTGCAAAAGACCCAAAGCGACCGCGCCAATTTTTGCAACGTTACCTTAGAATTACGGATGAAACTTCAAAAAAACGTTTTAAGAACGCCCTTTGTGGAAGATTTCACAAAACGTTTTGTGAAGACCTGTCATCTGTCATCTTGTAATAGGCGGGTATCGCCTCCGTAGCCCAGAGGCAAAGTTCACTGGCTTTACACAGGAGGTCGCGGGTTCGATTCCCGGTGGGGTCATCTTGTAAGACTCGGTTTGGTTGTTGGTAGGGCATTTTCTAAGCCCGCCTGGCTAGCTACCACCATCTGATCTAAGTCTTGCCGCCAAACATCAATGTTAATAACATTGATGTGTTCCGGCTTGAAGATAAGATAGCCAGTTCCCCATTGCGTTGGCAAATCTTGGTAAGCACGCTTCCATCTTCGGCATCATCGTCACTTACCATCAGGTGAGAAGATGCCAAGGGCTTACCAATTTTGAATAAAAAAAAACCGTTTTGTGAATAGAATGCTTTCAAAATTCTTTTTAACCTTTGCGTCCGTTTTAAGTTTTGTCACGTCCAAGTCCCCAAAACGAACTTACGTCCGAACTAGACTAAATTGACGTAAACCGTCGTTATAAAAGCCCATCGCTGACATAGCCCAGTAATCTTATCGTGAGGGTTCCGTCGCTCAAAATCATCTCAAAATGCTTGAGTTAAGCCTCTCAATAGACGATTTGGGACAAAATGGGAAATTAATGGTACGGAAGTAAAATTTTCCAGATAAAAGCGAGACAATAAGCCTGAGACGGTCGTTTTTAAACTAAAGAAGATCGAAACCATAATTCAAAGAATTTTATGAGGATTTATTTTATAAAGACACTCTATGGTTGGGAGTCGACGGAAAGGCGGGACGCGATATAACTGGGTTAGCTTTCCGTTTGGTATAGATCATATTTCATTGATACTTTCTTTCGACTTTTCTTCCCGGATGCTGAATTCGACAGAATAATGAGGACTTTTTAAAAAATTCACAATTGATAAGCCCTTGGCATCATATTTTCTTTATATTTTCTAATTCCTTAAATTTGATCATCATCATGATGATGAAAGACGAAAGACGTCCACTGATAAACAAATAAACAAATACCTTCCACAAGGATTTCCACAACGACCGGTCCTGCGCTGCCCGCATCCAGCATTCACCAGGTCGTCGGTCCATCGAGTGGCAGGCCTGCCTACGCTTTGTCTTCCGGTGCGTGGTCGCTACTCGAGAGCTTTACGGACCCAACTAGAGGGTCATAGTAAGTAACACACACTGGTCAACGACACACGTACTGGCCTTGAGACTCTTTGGTATTTGGGACGTGATGATACTACCAAGCTTTTTAAATTTTCAACACACATTTTTTAAAGGTCAAAGACCTGCCTTGATATACTATTGGTGTTCGGGACGTGATGGAAGATACTACGAAGCTTTTCAAATACTGCCTTGAGACTGCCTCTGAGTTGATTTCGACGATTGAAATATGTCTCTAAGTTCAATTTCTACATTTATGTTTTTTTTTTACAATTAATTCATATTTATAGTGACTAAGCATATTTAATAAGTATTTTAGTTTTGCAGGTCAGGTGTTAAAAAAATCCATACACAGGGAGATCAAATTCGCACCTCTAAAGATCCTATCTCGAGTGTCGACAAAGTCTCTTTGAGGAAACTTTTTCCGTGCCTTTTCATACCTCCGTTAGCACGCGGGAGTGAGTAGCGGACGATGAAAAGGGATAAAAGATGCACACACAAGATAGTTGCATACTAGATGAGAGGGGCAAAACACGTACTTGGTTTAGGCGTCTATGCTTTGTTGATGTTAATGGCCTGTGTTGTAAGTACAGCGTTATCGCTGTTCTTAGAGTCTTATATTGCGTTTTAACTGTAGGCATGATCTTTAAGGCGCTTCTGACTTTTTATTTATGGAATGGGAGATTGTTATCTCGTACGACTTTTACTTTAATAGTTGCGGTTGCATTACGATTCTGCTTTGAGTAGTGAAGCTCGGTCTTTAGAGAAGAAGTTTAAATTTGACCTGACTTTGATTGTGCAGTGGAGCGGTCTCTATGTCGGCGTAACTTACCTACACCGTAAAATTGCGTAATAAGGGCTCTGTTAACTAGGTATTTGTTTGGTCCAAAATTACGCTACTTGGGGGCTGCTTTTTGCGGTGACACTTAATCTAAAGCGATTTCACGATATTTTTTACGAAACAACAAATTTCGCGATATTACGTAAGCTAAATGTAGCTTTAAGAGCCCGCTGGAGTTCATAAATCCCATACAAACGTAGTATTTGATTCATTTGTTAACCAAAGAACCGTTTTTGAAATAATTGTATATGGATAATCGGATGACGTATATCTGTGTCTGTACCGCATTACTTTTTTGAAAAACGAAACAGGAATCCATTATTAATCAATAAACTTGTTTTTAAGATAAAAGACGGAAAACAAGTTTGTTGGAATTAAATGTATTCCTGTAGCAATGCGGTACAGACACAGATAATATATGTCACCCGATTATCGATATAAAATTATTTCAAAAACGGTTATTTGGTTAACAAATGAATCAAATACTACGTTTGTATGGAAATTAATGAACTCCAGCGGGCTCTTAAGAGACTAGAATAATTGAAAACGCGTTAACAACCACCGACTTTAATCTCAAAACTGCGGCATTAAACCGGCAACGTATTTTGCCCGTGCTCGATTCACACTTATCAGTCCATATCTTGAAAACTACTGAACTAATTTTGATGAAACTTGACTGTTCCATAAGTTGAAAGATACATAATCCGATAACATTGCAACTCGATTTTTGGTTTCTGAGATATACTTGGGCAAACACACATACATACATACACTTTTTAAATTTGGCACACCCTTTTAGAAGCCCACATTGACTAAGATATAAGAATATTGTGCAATTCCAACAATATTACATTCATACGAGTCTAAATCATAAATTCCTTTTTTTAAAGTCAGTTTAAATCTTTTTGACAATATTCTTTCGAACCCCATTAATAACTTATACCAACTTACCTTCCATTTCTAGTGAGTACAAAACGTATTTAATCACCCAAAATCAATTTTGATAGGAAGTGAACGGAATATTCCAGCTATTTCCAGTGCATTCGAATAACGCATTCAATTTTTCATCGTATACAAATAACGGGTACATTTGGCGAGCAATATCGGGGCTGCGAGTGGTCGAACTCGTATTTCGTGTGAAATAAAATAACAACATCCTGTATGCGAAGACGTTTAGTGCAAATTCGACTTTTGTATTTTGGTTTTGAATGTTACTGGTCTGGATCGGAAAGGCGTTTTTGTTGTAATGATTTTTGTACATAACCTGTCGTCGTGGAATCCTTTGAGGAGGCCTTTGCTTTGTCCAGCAGCAGACGTCCTTCGGCTGATATTATGATGATTTTTGTACTTAGATAGGTACCTAGTGCGGAAGTACAAGTCATTCAGCTAAAGAGCTTAATTCGACTTAGTTTTTATAAGCTTTTATTTAGTTTAGATTTAGCTGTAATTTGGTATGAAGCCGTATTCCCGGTGAAAAAGATCTTTTTGGTATTTTGAAGTTGATCTTATGATCGGTTGACCTGATTTGAAGATGAAATCAAGGTACCAGGATCGTCGTTAGTTTTTAATAGAATCGTAGAAAATACTAATATCGCCTTTTTTGAATAAAATTTGGAAACGTTCACATTGGGCACACTGAGCATTTGACATTTTTGAGTATGATCTAAACTATTTTCAAATAAAAACTTGTACTACAGTTTTTAGGTTTTTCGATGTTATTGTCATTTTTTTAACAACAATTTATTGACCTACTGTGCAGGGTAACATTTAAATCATTATCATTATTACCGTAATTATTTTTCATATTACTAATTCTTGTAATCATTAGCTTTAATTATAAATAATCAAATTTGTTTTAATCTAATTAACTACTCATGAAACTGAACAACTTTTCCCAACAAGGAACCTATAAAATCGGAGCTAAAAAAATGTTGAACTTTCAATACAAAGTTAAAAAGCTCAAAAATTCTAAAGCTCCGATTGCACTAATTCCTGAGATTTAGATATTCTAAGTTAAAAATTTGTCCAAAAATTTGAATTTCATTTGTATGTGGTTTTTTTTTTATTAAAAATTTGAGTGCGTTTGGCTGCACGATATAACATGCAAGCTCAAATAATACGTATTCACTCTCGCCTTGTAGAGAAATTATACGAATAGAGACACAGACGCTGGCAGGGATTTCCACTCCTTGGCCGTTCGCACATAAACGAGGAAGCAAAACGCTTTTTTGAAAAGAGTTATTTTATTTCCTAATATTAATTTGTCGTACAACAAAACCAAATGCCTCAACCGCGTATAAATTAATTACGACTTCAAAATTTAATGACATTTA
This sequence comes from Coleophora flavipennella, assembly GCA_947284805.1. NCBI lineage: Eukaryota > Metazoa > Arthropoda > Insecta > Lepidoptera > Coleophoridae > Coleophora > Coleophora flavipennella. Next base: position 5,065,018 of record OX369269.1, read on the forward strand.
ATCAAGTCCGGACTGCGAATGTCATCTAAAATCCAAACACTCTCATTTAAATAGTTGTACGACTGTCCGGCAGTAAAGCTGGCTGTAAATGTTTAAAGTTTTCAAGTTAATTTTGCGACAGCAGCGGCGGTAATTGAGAAATGTACGGATTAAGATCTCCTTCTTATGGTCTCTTGTGGCTAGTGCTTCATCTGCTAGCTAGAGGGAGGGTCATCCCATTCAGGGCAAAAAATTCAGTAATAGCCTTAATAGCACAGAAAGCGAAAGAGATTTTCTTCTTATTTTTATACTTCGCCTAATAGAAAACATATAGAAACTTCCTGAAGGAAAAAGTTTTTATATCTTTGCCTTGTAATAAAGTTTGTAGCGACGAATCGCAAAACAGGGTCGCGCAAGGGGTGACCAACGGGACCCTATTACTAAGCCTCCGCTGTCTGAACTGTATGTCCGTCCATCTGTCAGTGGGCTGTATTCATGAATCGTAATAGGTAGATAGTTGAAAATTTCACAGACTGTGCATTTCTGTTGCCGCTATAACAAAAAATCGTCACTTACCACCAGGTGAGATGTTGTCAAGGGTTTACCAATTGTAATTAAAAAAAAAAAAAAAAAAAAAACTAAAAATTAGGAAACTTTTCAACAAATTTTTAGTATTTGTTGTTATAGCGGAAACAGTAATAACCATCTGTGAAAATTTCAACTGTCTAGCTATCATGGTTCATGAAATACAGCCTGGTGACAGATGGACGGACGGACGCATGGACGGATGGATAGACAGACAGACAGACGGATAGCGAAGTCTCAGTAATAGGGGACCCTATTACTGAGACTTCGCTAACCCTTTGGGTACGGAACCCTAAAAACCGACTTCCATCGCAACAACTTAGTATAATTTTGCAATAATGTTTTTTGGTTTTTGTTAATTTTCTAATAAAGTACTACACTGATTTTGATAAAATTTATATGGGACCAAGTCGGGAGCATACCCTACCGAATAAAAAAGAATCATGAAAATCGATACACAATCTGCGATGATATCGCTTAACAAACATATAAAACAAACATACAGTTGAATTGAGAACCTCCTCCTTTTTGGAAGTCGGTTGAAAACTTAAAATCTAAACATTTGGTACAAATATAATTTTTCCAAAAAATTAATAATATATTTACTAGAGTTTAGTTTTTTTTCTAAATATTATAAGTTTTTATGGAAGACGATTTTTGATAGTGGCTCTTGAGTGATTTTTTACCGCTTTCTTTAAAAAATATCGATTTTCCCAATCCCAGCTCTACCACCTTACTCTATGGCACCCGCACCACAAACTCGCTTGGAACATCCGCGTTAACAAGTTTTAATCCCCTTAGTTGGAGTTCGATGCTTTAAGAGGTGAAGAAGTATTTTGAGGGGTAAATGCAAGCGTTAAGTGAGTGAAGAAACTCTGAAGTTTATTTTATTGCTTCCGATCAGCAGGTGCTTCCAGAAGTTTTGTGACGATGTTTCCACAAGGATTTTGTAGGAGTTGGGAACATTTGCCGGCTCATTCTGTTTTCCGACTCACGTAAAGTCGACTAGGCAGTTATTAAAAATGTTGTCCGGAAGAAAGTAAGTAAGTCTTTGTTTGATGTTAAAATTGTTATGACAGGGTAAAATGTAAGGAGCGAGTATTGTAACAAAGACCAATCGATTGTTATCGAGAAACCTATCGTAAGTCCCAAGGACGTCCCATCCGTAGGGAAATAGCGGTATCTGTGCCAGAGATTCAAAGACCTATACGTCTTCGGAGGCCGTACAATCCTTAGTCACGTACATACTGATCGAAGTTTGTATTGTGTACACTTTGTCGTTAAGAGGTGTACTAAAGTAGGTAGATAGTACTTTGTTGTTAAGACAATGTAACCTTCTCTAGTTTTAAGGAAATGAAGCGTAATATTGTGTTGGTTACGTTTCGTGTTCAAGATCCCAACTGTCATTTTGTTTTATTATGAATGTAATTTACTTCAACAGTTACATTTGGTTTGCGGTTGAGTTTAGCTATAATAGGGATATTGACTAAATCAATAATAAAACATGAAATATTATTCCCTAAATTAAAATTTCAAAAAAATACTCATTTTGCACTGCGTCTTTAATGTTTAATAATATAAAATCTTAAAATTAGAACATCTATGACGCTGGAAAACTGTGACTTCACACGTTTCTATTTCGTACATTTTAGGAGCATATATTTTTTTTAAGTCAAAAAATGTTTTTGACAGATGATAAAAATTATCTTAAATTATTAGCAGTCAACAAGCCATTTATTTTTGATGCTCTCATCATCCCATCATCATATCAGCCAAAAATCGTCCACTGCTGGACAAAGGCCTTCCCCAAGGATTTCCACGACGACCGGTCCTGCGCTGCCCGCATCCATCGGCTTCCCGCGATCTTCACCAGGTCGTCGGTCCACCGCGTGGGAGGCCTACCTACACTACGCTTTCCGGTGCGCAGTCGCCACTCGATAACTTTACTGCCCCATAGGCCATCTGTTCTACGAGCTATGTGCCCTGCCCACAGCCACTTCAGTTTAGCTATTCTGTGAGCTATGTCGGTTACTATAGTTCTCCTGCGGATCTCCTCGTTTTTGATTCGATCACGCAGAGAAACTCCAAGCATAGCACGCTCCATTGCCCTTTGAGTGACCTTGAGCTTTCTTATGAGGCCCATAGTAAGCGACCATGTCTCAGTTCCGTAAGTCATCACTGGCAGCACACACTGGTCAAAGACCTTAGTCTTGAGACACTGCGGTATTTGGGACGTGAAGATATTGCGAAGCTTCCCGAACGCTGCCCAGCCGAGTTGGATTCGTCGATTGATCTCTTTCACACAACCTGGCCTAGGAGTAGTAAGCAGTGGCCATGGCCGAAATCAGCTGAGGAGGATATATATATATACATATTCGTCAACAACTTCCAGTGTAGAGTCTCCAACCTTTAAAGGGGTGGGTGCGGCACGGACATTTAACATTACTTTCGTCTTGTCCATATTCATTTTAAGGCCCACTTGTTGAAAGACTTTACTGAAGGCATCGAGCATTGTGCTTAGGTCTTCCATAGTCTCAGCCATGACCACGATATCGTCAGTGAATCGGAGGTGGGATATGTACTCGCCGTTGATATTGATGCCGAGTCCACCCCAGTCCAGAAGCTTAAAAACTTCTTCCAGGGCGGCGGTGAACAGTTTCGGAGATATAACGTCTCCCCTATCTCACCCCTCGCTGCAACTGGATAGGTTTCGAGTTCTGATCCTGTAGGCGAACCGACATGGTGGCGTTTTCATACAGACACTTCAACACCTCGATGCATCGATGGTCAATTTGGCACCGCTGGCGAGACTGTAGCACAGCCCAAGTTTCGACTGAATCAAAGGCCTTCTTATAGTCTACAAACGCCAAGCATAGTGGCTGATTGTATTCTTCGGTCTTCTGTATAATCTGCCGCAGCGTATGTATGTGGTCTATGGTACTAAAGCCTTTTCGGAAACCGGCTTGTTCGGGAGGCTGGAAGTCGTCAAACCTGCGTGCGAGACGATTCGTAATGACTCTCGAAAACAGCTTGTAGACATGGCTCAGAAGTGAGATGGGTCTGTAGTTCTTCAGCAGGGTGTTGTCACCCTTTTTGTAGAAAAGTACCACCACACTTCTGTGCCATGCCTTAGGCGTTTGTCCCTCGAGTATAACGGAATTAAATAACTTCTGAAGAGCTTTTAGTACCGGTGATCCACCTGCTTTCAGAAGTTCAGCCGTAATTCCATCATCACCCGGTGCCTTGTTGTTCTTGAGCTGTTTGAGAGCCATTCTAATCTCGTACAGGCTGACGTCCGGGATATCTTCGGTATAGTGTCGGGTTAGTCTGGCTCTTGGGTCTTCAGTCAGATCGCTGACAGGCAAACGTGCGGTCTTGTACAATTGTCCATAGAATTTTCAATTGTAACTTCTCAACTTCTTCCATCAACTCACTTCATCATCCCAATCACAAATGAATTCTTGGTCGCTAAATTGCCCTCCTTCTAAAACTTTGAAAAACCTCACTCGTTTTGTTTTCCATTAAGTCTTCAATTTTTTATTCACCAAATTAATAACGCTGCCAAATTATGATGTCACGCCTAGGTATTTCAAACACTATGTCGTTTTTGACAGATGATAAAACGCAACTCAGATGACGTTGACCCCGCCGGGAATCGAACCCGCGACCTCCTGGTGTGAAGCGATTGGACTGACCATTACGCCACGGAGGCTGTTAAAACTACTAATATCGATGAAAAAACATTTCCACCCCAACCACGACACGATGGCCATCTTCCCCGATAACGTTCTAACTTCGGTTCTTCTCAAAACAAGTTACACTACATGGCCTTTATTAAACCGGATGGGAGATTAAACAATATCATATTGCAGTTTCGAGTTGCTGAACATTCCTCCTTAATAGAGGGTATGGATCATGATGAAATATCAGCGAGATTACTCGTGGCGTACCCTTACTCCTAAGGGTGGCGCCCCACTTACCTCTAGTACGACCGTTCAGGAATCACAAACAAAATCTCAAACGCATCACTGGATACTGGATATCGCTTTTTATTGACAATTTCATCATCATATCAGCTCATATACGTCCCCACCGAGGGGCTCGAGCTTACCATGAATTAAGGCGATCGGACCTAGTCGACTACGCGGGCCCAGTGCAGGTTGGTCAACTTCACACACAACCTTCGAGTTTGTTTCGTACAAACTTTTTTTATTAACAAATTAGTATGAACTAAAAATTACATTTTATTAAATTTGCCTGCTGCTTCGCTTGGATGCCAAATCGGTTGAAGCGTGAAATAATAACCAACAGACAAGCACATTTTGGGATTTATAATACACTAGCTGTGACCTGCGACTTTGTTCGCGATAAAGAGGATAAAATGAAGCCTATATGTTAATACAGGTCCTAATCTTTCTACCTACCAAATTTCATCCAAATCCTTCTAGCCGTTTATGCGTGAAGAGGTAACAAACTCACACCAATGCAGACATACTCAACTTTTGCATTCGTATGAGTGAGGATTAGTAAGGATAAAAATTAATAATTAATGGAATTGCTAAAATAGATGACGCTGTAACTGACTGACGACGGACAGAACGATATTTTTAACACGCATAAATTAGCTTCACCTGTATGTATGTATGTATGTTTGTAACCCACTCCTTTGCACTCTATTTTGACCCACTTTAAACGAACAGATGTAATTCAAACTTTGTACATTTATCAAGAATCAGTGACAGACAATACAATAATTTCATAAGTTTAACTCATTAACCTGAACTAAAAATTTAAAAATAAATATAGTTAAAAAAAAACTAAAAAAAAACAAGCTTTTAAAGCACGTCAAACTAAAAAGTTAAAAATATTTTTTTAATTTATGCTGAAAACAATAATGAACGAAAATTACTAGTATTATTGTGAAAAAAGCGTGGGGCGCCATATTTTTCGTATATCGAGCAACCCAAGGAGTCGGTTACAAACATGCAAACATACATACATACAGGTGAAGCCAATAAAAGCGTGACAAAAAAGATGCCTGCTCGTTACTGTGTATGTAGAATACCTTGAGATGCTCTATCTCTCAATTTGTCCAACCCGGAAAAGGCACAAACCTGCAGTTAAAAATTCATGCGACACTTTTAGCGCAAAAGGATTCATTATTTATTAACGTGAAATACGAGACAGCCGCAGGTGACATACTCGTTGTTTATTAGATTTCACAAAAATAATATAATTCTATTGAGTTTATAAAGGATGTTAAAAAAAATCACAAATGAAATTTAAAGGTTTTTTTATTATTATTATATACAATTGGCAAGCCCTTTGTTGGCATCATCTCACCCTATGAAAAAGAAAAGAGAAATGAACATAGGAAAAACAATTTAAAAAAATACTTTTCCATACAAAACGAGGAATTACTAAACGAAAAACCGACCAAGTGCGAATCAGCAACGCACACATAGGGTTAAGTACAATCATACTAGACAGCCCTTTATTTTTCACTTTTTCAATTTTTTTGTATTTGTGGTTATAGCGGCAACAGAAATAAATCATCTGTGAAAATGTCAACTTTATAGGTATCACGGTTAATGAATCACAACCTGGTGACTAACGGACAGACAGACAGACAGACAGACGGACTGACAGCGAAGTCTTAGTAATAGGGTCCCGTTTTTACACTTTGGGTATGGAAACCTAAAAATGGTAAATAGCGCATTCCTATACCCACCATAGGTATACTACGTTTTCGTATTTCCGAGTTCCGCATATTCACAGTTTATAATGCCTACACTGCCTAACGGGTCAACGAACGGGCGGTGTAAATTTACTATAACGATTTGTATCTAAAGTGGTTTTTTTTCTAGATTGTCATTATATTTTTTTTTCTTTATTCTACACTAGATAACTCTTTGAAATAGCCAGCACGAACAATAAAAATAGCTAACGCTTACAGTTACGCTCGACACAAAAAGAAGGCGTAAATTAATGCACCCCTTTTTAACCGACTTCAAAAAAGGAGGAGGTTTCTCAATACGACCGTATATTTTTTTTTTATGTGTGTTCGCGGTTAACTTCGTCGTTTATGACCCGATTTTGATAATTCTTTTTTTGTTGGAAAGGAGATATTCCAAGGGTGTTACCATCGTAAGGAAACCAGGATCTGATGATGGCTTCCCAGAAGAATCGAGGGGAACCTTAGTTTCCTGTTTGAAGTCGGCTTTTTTTTGTTTAAAATTATGTTTCTTCTTTGTTTATCACACCAGCCGAAAGACGTGCACTGCTGAACTAAGGCCCCAAGGATTTTCACAACGAGCGCTCCTGCTACTCTATATCCTCATTTCTGATTCGATCACGTCGGAAAACTCCAAGCACGTTTCTTTGTTACCTAGATTAAATTCGTTGTTCGGTGTAAACTCCCAAACGTCGGCGAGGGTGCCTCACCCTTAAGGAAAGGCGTAGATTATACACATACGCACCCGACCGCATAATTTGAACCCTTAAATCTGTGTGTTGTCTTTCACCATCGCCCCGTCATCTTACTTTATTAAAATCTGGGTTATTGGTAGAACATTGATGTAGTAATATTATAATGTGATATGCCTGTGAATGTCATCGTGTTTTCTACTCCTGTTTTTTAAAAGCAAAAGCTCAGTCGTCTTATATTTGAGCTGCACTTAAGGCTACGGATTCGCTGCCTAGAACGAAATTATTAGTACTAAAGCTAGAACCTACATACAGCTTTTATATATGAACATCAACAGTGCTTTTCGAATCCTTAAAAATATTTATCTTGAGTCATCTTATCTGATTGGCAATATTACCTACTCTTTACTCCGACAAAGTCGTTCAAATCGAAGTATGGCGAAAAACAGGTCATAACGTGACAATTATGTATTAAAATCTAAAGCATCATCAAAACCTACATTTACATACATCCATTAAACAAAAAACTGGCCATAACGTGACAATTTGTTTTAATTCAAGCATCATCGAACTTACATTTACGAGCACATACATCCAATAAACAAAAAGCTGGTCATAACGTGACAGTTATTAAAAAAAATCAAGCATCAAAACCTACATTTGCATACATCCGTTAATCGAAAAAGCCGGCCATTACGTGACAATTGTGTTTTTTAAAATTCAAGCATCATCGAAACCTACAATAACATTTACTAAACAAAAAGCATGAAAAAAAATCTAGCATAATCAAAACATACATTTACATACATCTATTAAACAAAAAACTGGTCATAACGTGGCATTCTTTTTAATTCAAGCATCATCAAACTTACATTTACGAGCACATACATCCATTAAACAAAAGAAATGACATAACGTGACAGTTATTAAAAAAAACAAGCATCAAAACCTACATTTGCATACATCCGTTAATCGAAAAAGCCGGCCATTACGTGACAATTGTGTTTTTTAAAATTCAAGCATCATCGAAACCTACATTAACATTTACTAAACAAAAAGCATGAAAAAAAACCTTGCATAATCAAAACATACATTTAGATACATCAATTAAATAAAAAACTGGTCATAACGTGGCATTCTTTTTAATTCAAGCATCATCAAACTTACATTTACGAGCACATACATCCATTAAACAAAAAAATGGTCATAACGTGACAATTATTTTTAAAAAAATTCAAGCATTATCAAAACCTACATTTGCACACATTAATTTATCAAAACAGCCGGCCATAACGTGAAAATTGTGTTTTTAATAATTCAAGCACCATCGAAACCTACATTTGCATACATCCATTAATCGAAAAAGCCGGCCAAAACGTGACAATTGTGTTTTTAAAAATTAAAACCTACATTTACGAGTAAATACATCCATTTAACAAAAAGCATAAAATTGCACCCAGAATTTAATTTCAAGCAATTACATTTTCAATAAACATACCGTTATACCTACGTCATGTCAAAAGAAATCCAATTAAAAATCCATCAAATAATATTCAACCCCGTTTTCAGTAAGAAGGCTGTACAAAGCTTTATATAGGGTGTTTCTTGTATCGACTTTTTATCAAGTAATATTTGGAGTTATATACAGGTGACCGTTGTTGCTGCCATCAAGCCACGACGGTCACATTTTGTGCGCATAAAATTTCATTATGTTTGTACTATTTTCTAGTTTTAAAAGTCTAGGGCCATTTGATGTCGCATAGAAATATGTACACATGCAAACCAGCTAAGTGTAGATCAGACTCTTGCACTAAGGGTTCCATACCATCACATATTATTTTTGTGCAGTTGTTTATGCAACGAGTAAAATGATATTCATTTCAAACTAACAGATATCAACGAGACCGACAGTTTAACTTTTTTTTTTTCTTTCATTCAGTTTCGAATTCTAGCGTTAATTCGACTCATACTTAGCCTGTGTTTATTAGTTTTGGCGTTTACTCCTTTCGAATTGATTCATATATAGAGACGTTACTTTTACCTTCATTACGTTTTTTTCAGTCATGCAGGCTAAGGCTCCGCATAGAGTGAAGCTCGGAGCGTTCCTTGCGACACGCACACTTATTTTTGTTTTGGTTTGCACACTAGCAAATATGAAAAAATATATTTGGAAAAACACGTTTCTAGTATTATTTTTTAATATTATATATTAGGAAATCCATCACAGAAAAATATTAAGTATATAAACATAGGTAAATATATTATTTATCTGCATAATAAACATTCAGTCCGCAAAATAACTACTTGAGCGGCAAGATTTCATGATTGAGCGGCAGAAAAACATGTAGGAAGAGTGTGGTACGGGGAGTTCTAAATGGAAGCGGGAGCGAGCGAAGCGAGCTCGGACTTGCGGAGCACCCCGACTCGGATCCGTTAGGTTCGTAGTGTTAGGTTTAACATGAGAACACAGAAGTAGGAGCCCCGAAGGGGCTCCGTCGACCACTCAACACTGTAGGAAGAGTGTTGTACGGGGATGTTTAAAATAATTACAGCCATCCAGAATGACATAAATTGCTGATTGATTTTGAAATGTTTGCTGACCATGAGTTGCTGACCAATTAGCTATTTCTGCTCACCGATTATATTTTTCTGCTCACAGAAATAACAATACTATGCTAACCATTTAATTGACACCCATAAACATATTCTATTTCACACAATGTAAGATCAAATCAGAAATGAGGAGATCCGTACGAGAGCCAAAGTAACCGACATAGCTCTCAAAATCGCTAAACTTAAGTTCCAGTGAGTGGGGCGCATAATAGCTCGTAGGACAGATGGACCTTGAGGTAATTAAGTTCTCGAGTGGAAACCGTGCCCCGGAAGATTTACGTAAGCAGACCTCACAATCAGTAGACCGACGACCTTGTGAAAGTCGCGGGAAGTGGCTAGATGCGGGCAGCGCAGGACCGGTCGTTGCCGAAGTGCTTGGGGGAAGCCTTTGTCTAGGTAGTTGATATGATGAATGTTACTCCATATGACATACTCGTTAAAAAAATTCAACCGGCCACCATTACGGTTTAAGAAATTTTACCCTTTGAAGGTCGGAAAGACAGATGGATAAACGACTTAGTAGTAATAGGGTTCCGTTGGCACCTTTAGGGTACGGAACCCTAAAAAAGATCCCCAAAATTAAGGGGCGATTTATAGTTGCATATTTTTGTATTTATTATTGACCTTAAAATTTGATGGCTGAAAATACCTACGCCTTTTTACCATGACATACGTTCAATTTATAAAAGACGAAACACCAATAGATTCTGCTCTGGGTCAAAACAGTAACAGTTTCCGAAGGCCCCAGATTGGTATGTTTCGCGGGGACTTTAGCTGAGATCGCAAGTTTCTAAGAGTTTCGTCCCTTCGGCCACTGTTTCATCTTTTGTGCGCCATCTCAGTTCTCTTTGTTCTCTCCCTGAGCGTATTTTATTCACTTATGTTTTACTTTTCGGGTCTTTACGTGGAATCGGTCTGGACGTTTTGAAAACTTTTGTCGTTAAATAAATCACTAGGTTAAATAGATCTCGTAAAGAAATGTTGAGTTTTTTGGGCTCCTTACCAAAAAAGGTGCAAACGAGATATTATTAATCTGTCAGTTCGTCTGATGTTTAAAAGGCTGTCTTTTGAATCCTTATAGTTAGACGTCTGAAATTTTCGCAGACTATGTGTACTCGTATTTATGGCATAGTAATCATATAATAAAAATAAACGTTAAGGTCCTATACAAGAGATATGTTTTTATAGGTTTTTTTTGCTCTAACGTTAAAACGCTAATACATACAGGATAATTTTTTAAATTAAAAATTTGAGTGCGTTTCGCTTCACCTCACCGATTACTGCCGATGCAGCCTCGGATGTAACAAGCAAGCTCAAACAGTGCCTATTCACGATTCTTAAATTATACGAATCGGGGAATATAGACGCCGGCCGGCGGGGAATTCCGCTCCTTGGCCGTTTGCAAAATGAAGGAAGAAGAAAAACGCTTCGTGCGTAAAGGTGGAACATTAACGACAAAGGGGTGTAATCGCCCTCCGCGCCTGGTCGTCTAATGATGAAATGGAGAGGGGGGAATGACGTCGTGAAGCTCCAGGGCACACTTTCCGACTTGCACTTGGCCAGTGTTTTAGAAGAAAAATGTTGAAGTAGTCGCCAATATATGCCTACTAGGCCCAAGAGATTACGTATACGTTGCAGCTACCTAGTCATTGCTCAATAAAACGTTTTATTTACGTTTGATCCACGTTTTAGTAAAATTTTCATTAAATTATTCTTTTTACTCAGTAAACATATGAAAAACAGAGTTTATTGTTTATTGCTATACCTACTGGCTTGGTGTTCTACCAAATTTAACCGCCTCCGTAATGCAGTGGTTGATCCACTTGCTCCACACCAGGAGGTTGCGGGACTAATATAATATATAAGGTGTAAAAAAATTAACAGAAACAATTTTAACTGGTGCTTCTACCCATGAAACTGAACAACTTTCCCCATGGAACCCATAGTCAAATCGCAAAAAAAAATTTGGCTCTCCCATACTAACTCGATCAGCTGATCAGCCATTTAGTATAGGAAGTTCAAAATTCTTTTTGTGATTTGACTATGGGTTTCATGGGGTAAGTTGTTCAGTTTCATGGGTAGAAGCACCAGTTTCTGCTAATTTTGTTACACCTATACTTTGTTGCGGGTTCAAATCCCGGCGGGGATTAGTTTTGTAAGTCTCGGTTGGTAAAATGATGAAAAGGTTTTACCAGTTGTGGATAAAATAAAAATCGGCCATGTGCGTATCGTGCTACGCACAGTGTAGGGTTCCGGAGTCATTACTTGAAAACTGTTTGTTTTAGGATACCCTGAATCGTTTTCCTAGGTCCAATAGTTTAAACACCAGAGACACGTTTTTAATGACTGACGTGCTTTGCCTTAGGAAGGCACATCTGACAAAATATGTTCTTGGAAAACGCTAGTTAGTTCATTTATAAAGACCCATTCCATGACTCATTTTGGTATACATTTACACTAATTCCACAGAAAATAAATAAAACCACACGTTATAATTTGTCAGCGACCAGTTTCGAACTCCATCTTCAGGCAGACTTCAGACCAATTCAATGATTTTATACGAGGGGTTCACAAAATATATTTTTTTGTTCCGCATCGCGTGTAAAATCAATTAAAAATATTTTAAAAAATCATAAAAAAATAAATCAAAATATTTATTATTTATTATAACAGCTCATATACGTCCCCACCGAGGGGCTCGAGCCTACCCTGGATCAGGGCGATTAGGCCTTAGTCGACCACGCGGGCCCAGTGCGGGTTGGTCGACTTCACACACAACCTGCGAGTTTCTCCGCAGGCGTGTGCAGGTTTCCTCACGATGTTTTCCTTCACCGTTAAAGCAATCGGTAAGTATGTACGTAAGTTTTTGAAAAACTCATTGGTACATTGGCCGTCCAGATTTGAACCCGGTACCTCTGGTTAGATGGACCGAGTCGTTACCGGTTGAGCCACCGACGCTTTTTTTAAATCAAAATATAATAATCATAAATCCATCAAGTAAAATGTGGGCAAACGCTCTCAAATTTTTAGTCCAATAACTACACGAATGATTTATAAATTAAGAACGCGACTGCATAAAAACTTTTTTGGCCAGTCGGGAAAAAATGTATCCTATGTCACTGGAATCAAGATAAAGCTAATGTCACCTTACACTCCAAAATCCATCAAGCGTGCCAAAGAAAAAAATCCACATACACACACTCGAATAACATAACCCTCCTTATGGCGCAGACATGTAAAAAGCTGCAATTTAATCAGTTTCCGTTTTGTTTAATTCTGAACGTAAACAACAACTTCTGAATTTAGCGGTGCAACTCGTATGACTGTGGCCGAAACTACGACTCGACCCGCCCGCGCCGGTGAACAACGGACCGCGACATAAATAATTACATGCTTTGGAGAACAGGGAGGGGGGGGGGGGGGGGGCGACACGACACAGTATACTCGTAGTTAAAGTACGGCAACGCTTCTCTCAAGGAAATCTAGGGAAAATAATGAGTCTGTCCTTACTCATTATAAATCATCATATCAGCTCATATACGTCTCCACTGAGGGGCTCGAGCCTACCCTGAATTAGGGCGATCGGGCCTTAGTCGACCACGCGGGCCCAGTGCGGGTTGGTCGACTTCACACATAACCTGCGATTTTCTTCGCAGGCGTGTGCAAGTTTCCTCACGATATTTTCCTTCACCGTTAAAGCAATCGGTAAGTAAGTTAAATATGGTATGTAAGTTTTGAAAAACTCATTGGTACATTGGCCGTCCAGATTTGAACCTGGTACTTTTGGTTAGAAGGACCGAGTCGTTACCGGTTGAGTCACCGACGCTTTTAGTCTGTCCTTACTTATTATAAATCATCATATCAGCTCATATACGTCTCCACCGAGGGGCTCGAGCCTACCCTGAATTAGGGCGATCAGGCCTTAGTCGACCACGCGGGCCCAGTGCGGGTTGGTCGACTTTACACATAACCTGCGAGTTTCTTCGCTAGCGTGTTCTGGTTTCCTTCACCGTAAGCGCATCGGATTAACGTACATTTGAAATCTAAATTCGAAATACTTATTATAAATATATTGTTTTTATTTCGGCACACAAGTCTTTTTAGTGACAAAATTTGATAGAGTTACACTGGTCAGAGCATGGTCAGAGTGGATAACTGAGAAGAAAGTGTAGCAATTGTCACCACCCCGGTGACAACTGAGAAACATTCTTCCCCGTTGTCTCCTCTAGCGCGCCTCCAAAGGGGACCAACAACTGTATATTATTATTTCAAAAGCAAAACACCTTTTTACTTTTGACCGACGAATGAGATTTTTTCCAGCGTTCCCCTCTAGCACTGTCACCCGGGTGACAACTGTGATTTTTTTCCCAGTTATCTGGAATGAAGCGGAAGGGGACAGATAGGAAGATTTGTCATCTCGGTAACAACTGGGAAACAGTCCCAGTTGTCGCCCCCGGTGACAGTGCTAGAAGGGAACGCTGGAAAAAATCTCATTCGTCGGTCAAAAGTAAAAAGGTGTTTTACTTTTGAAATGATAATATACAGTTTTTCTAATTATATTTAGATAAAAGTACCTTCCAGGATCAGTCTTGTACCTATAACATGCTGAGCTCGAAGAAAGCAGGTGATGGAGATTGCAGTTGTAGGTAGGTTAAGGGCGGGGTCCGTAGAAAAAAGAAGAATTACCACCAGTACCATAACTTTATTAAACCGAGTCTTAAATATTTAAACCCCGCCCCGCCGGGAATCGCTCCTGTTGTTAAATAAGCTATATGCACTAACCACTACATCGCGCCGCGGAGGCGGGCGCAATAAGCTTAATCTCGATATAAGTAAAAAACCGGCCAAGTGCGAGTTGGACTCGCGGTATGAGGGTTCCGTACCACCACAGCTCTCCACACAACTATGACAATAACACCTATTCACATGACAAACAAAAGACACAAACGCGAGCAACAGAAAAATACTACTACCGATATCTAGTGGTGTTTTAGTGAATAATTTTCCGTAAGTGAACGTATTATATTGAGTTTACCACTTAATATTCAATTGATAGAATTGTTATATTTGTTCCAGTACATACGGAGCAAATTGGCTGTGACAGACGGACGGACAGACAAACAGACGCACGATCCTATAATTGTTCCGTTTTTTGTTGTTGTACGGAACCCTAAAAAACTACGGATAAAAAAAATGATAATTAAAAGTAAACGAATTATAACAGTGTCCTTACTTTTACGTTTATGCCTATACGGTATGCGGTTCTACACTACACGTTATATTAACACACACGGAACTAGAGTACTTCATTTTGTACGAGTAACCGCTTTCGAATAGTAACTGTTTTAGTTACTTTTGCCTCTAATTAGCTATGTTATGTTTTATGATTTTTTGTTTGAAGGCCTTAGGCTGGGTCAAATGACAATATTCAGTTTAAATTATTGAAAGGCTGTGTAAAGCTGTGGAAAAAATATATAATATACTTAAAGGCCTTTGTCTAGCAGTGGACGTTTTTTGGCTCATATGATGATGATGATGATGATACTTATAGTGATAAAAAATCGATTTAATTAAATACAATTTAAAAAAAATATTACCACTTTTGATGTAAAAAAAATGTACTCGAAAACAATTATAGTTAATGTTGAATGAAACCAACACACAAAAATCTGTGATTTTAACACCTTTCATTTTAATTGAAAACATTTTTTAAACTTCTTTGAAAGTGAAAAAAAGTAATAAAAAAAACATGTAAAAATCGAGAATTGGTCGTTCGGTTTCAACTTAACCGCTGCGTTGAAGAACGCATTGATTTGAACTTGAAATGAAAATACTTACGTTCGATATTATTTTAATATGTCTCAACCTGCTCGGATTAAGTCATCTTAAAGCCTTGAAAAGAAATATAAAACAAATATGTATAGATACCTAAAATTTACTTATTTAGTAAACCTAACAACATTTTTTTAGATGGGCCTACGGCTTCGTTTAAAGAGCCTTTTTATTGTTATCACTCATTTTTCTTCTTGAATTACAAAGCAATCTAAATTTCTTTCTTCTCTTAACATTTTATCTACAATTTGGGGTGGCGGTGGATTTCAGCGGGCGCCACGCTACCAGCTGTTCCAAAAGTGCGTGCAGGTTCCCTCGCCATCACGCCTTGAATGAGATCGTGCGTCGTGTCCTGGTGTCTGCCAATACCCCCAGCACACTGGAGCCCCTAAGTCTGAGCTGTATCGGCGGCAAGATGCCAGAAGGCTTTACTTTGTTACTAGGCAAATAAAGGAAGATCCTTTGTTTGGGATGCCACATATTTTTTTTTTATTATTAAAAATTTGAGTGCGTTTGACTATATGTCACCTGATGGTAAGTGACGATTTAGTCGAGGATGGTACACGCAAACTCAAATAATGCCTATTCACTCTCGCCGTGAAGATCCCCAAATTGTAGGAGTCGGGAAACACTGACGCAGGCAAGGAGTTCCCCTCCATCGCTGTCCGCATAATAAATGAGGAAGCGTAACGCTTCGTGCGTATAGGCTGAATATCAACAATAAAGGGGTGGAACCTCTCCCCCTGCATCTCGTTGACCGAAGGTCATTACTCATTCGCTTTCGCCGCCTCCACCTCGGCCACACCGTCCGGTCTGTGGGAGCCACCGCAGAATTAGCGGCGAGGTTCAAGCATGCTAAATATTCGGAGCTGAAGCTGCCATATGTGTTTGTGTCTCGGCTTGTGGGAGGCCAAGGCATTAGGGAGGAAGCTGGGGAGGAGGTCTCGGGAGAGTGCGGGAGACCCCCGCGCTGAGTCTTACCTGGTGCAAAGCATCATCGCATTAGCCATCCAGCGTGGCAAAGGTTATGAGTACGTTTGCTTCGGGTGCGACTCAGAGCGGGTTGTAAGATGCGTGATCATAATAGTTAAAGTTTTGATATGGCAGGTATTTATTTGATTTTAACTCAATTTTCATAGTGTTAGGATGCATTTTGATATTGTTCTAAAGTTTTACATACAAAGAAATATAGTATTTTACATAATACACAATTTATAAGAAAAAAAAAACATTCTCACATGCGGTAGGTGGTTACCCGCGCGGTTGTGCGGTTGCCTCAATTCAAACTGAAATGGCAGCGGCCGGCCGCAAAGCGACAAGTAGCTCCAATGACAAAGCATTATCAACTTTATTTGAAAAACATATAGTATATAAAATCACTTGATAAAATATATTTAGCGTTGGTCTGACTATTATAGCCTAAGGCTAACGCGGTTTTCATACATCGTAGTGCATATAGACGCGACAGCAACGGTGCCAAAGGTCGTGGTTGGCGGCACAGCGATGTGTTTTCCGCAAGGATGTTACGAGTACAAAACTTCTGAGAGTTTGCTTAGATAATTTTTCATTGATTCGTTTACTGAATATAAAGTGTTGATTTTTATAATTACTTAGGTTTTTCGCTAATACCTCGCAACTAAGTGCTCGCTGTTTCGGAGCGTATGTCGACATGTTTTAAAGTGAAACTTTTATTACATCGTCTCGATTTTTTTCGTCTGTGTGTTGCATGTCGCGTGACGGTCGCTTTCTAGGTAAATTATGGTTATTCAAATATGTATAGTTTGTCCCATTTAAGAAAATTGACGTTTGTGGGCGGGGTACACAGTTCGTAGAACAGATGGCCGTTGGGGTAGTAAAGTTCTCTAGTGGCGACTGCTCACTGACGACCTGGTGAAGGTCGCGGGAAGGCACAGGACGTGTGCAGTGCATGACCGGTCGGTCGTTGTGGAAATCCTTAGGGTATATACGTAGGTGGGGGGTGCGAAGAATCCCCGGCAGATGCCAGGCTACCAAACCCAACGAACGTAGCGTAGGCAGGCCTCCCACGCGGTGGACCGACGACCTGGTGAAGATCGCGGGAAGCCGATGGATGCGGGCAGCGCAGGACCGGCCGTCGTGGAAATCCTTGGGGGAGGCCTTTGTCCAGCAGTGGACGATTTCCGGCTGATATGGTGATGATGATGATACGTAGGTACTCGTAGACGGCTTTCGGCTGATATGATGAATTCAGAAATACAGAATGTAAACAAAACGGTCTCGGATCACAGCAAGAGTTCACAGTTAGTTCCACTAATTTCAGCTGTTATATTATCATCCACAGAATGATTACGCCAGGACACACTTTGGGTCGTTGAGCCAGCGGAGTAATGATTACGTTGCTATTCAATCGTTGTACGAAGTGGAATGGAAACCACTGTTTTCTAATGTTCAACCAATTAGTTGGACCACGGGGAAGTAAAATTACCTTTAGTACCAACAACCAGATGGACATAGCAGTTGGACCACGGGGAAAACCCTTATCGGCACGAAATTTTTTTTATTATAAAAAATTTGAGTGCGTTTGACTATATCTCACCTGATGGTAAGTGACGATGTAGTCGAGGATGGTACACGCAAACTCAAATAATGCCTATTCACTATTTAATACAAATAATCACACCACATTTCCCCCAAGACATGATGAAGAACTGATGATGAACACTGAACATGTGTAGATAGTTAGTTTATACATGCTGTATCTTATTCTTAACTTATCTTATTACTTTAAATTAGAGATTCTTGTAGTTGGGTTCTCGAAAACGATTTTCTGCAATTTGCTATAAGAGGGTTTTTGGGGAAGAGAAATCAACCTAGCTAGGTCTCATCTCTGGGAAAACGCGACTTTTCAAGTTTTCACGCATGTTATCTTTTCCACGCAATCGGTATCATATTTTAACATCATAATATTCCAGTAGCGAAACAGCTCGCCGGTTTAATGGCTAGACCCATTTCAATCAGAGCTGGGCTCGAGCCTCGGGGAGGCGTGAAATTCCTTTTAGATTTTTTTTATGTTGTGCGCATAAATCAACTTAGTTTTCATGTTATAAGTTTATTTCAAATTGTAAAAATGCGTTTTCACACGGAAATAATATTTTTAGTGAAACTCCGAGCATCTTTCGGTCGCTCTGGGTCTTTTCTTGATCGGTTTAAGATATAATAACGTATATACCAATATAACACAACGCCGAATAGGCGTTATTGCGTTCTCGATTCCCATCCATATTGCGTCGCTAATTCCAAACTGCTTACTCGTATTTCAATCAGAGTGTTTTGTTCGCGATTTGGCGAATTGAGCAAATAAATTTCATCAGCTGTTTTATGGATTTTATGTTATACCTCATGAAAGTTAATAAAATTCGTTGGGAATGCGTGAAGTGTTTTTGTAACCCCCCCGACGCAAATATAAAGGGGTATTATACGTTTAACGAGTGTGTCAGTGTGTCTGTCTGTGGCATCTTAACTTTCAAACGGATTTACCGATTTTGATTTAGTTTTTTTCGTTTGAAAGGTGACTTGATCAAGTCTGTTCTTACCTGTAATTCAAGAAAAACTGTTTAGCCGTTTGAAGTTCATCAGCTCTTTTCTAGTTGTTGAAGGGATGTGAAAAACTTCCACAGTTCGGATCGATTCGAAATTTGGTATCTTGTTTATCATCATCATATCAGCCGACAGACGTCCACTGCTGGACAAAGGCCAAGGATTTCTACAACGACCGGTCCTGCGCTGCCTGCATCTAGCGGTTTCCCGCAACCTTTGTGGAGAAATAATTAACCAACATCGTATGCGTTTGCATTTGCAACAGTGTATTTATATCGAGATGTACTTATGTAGGTAGGCATAATTTATTTTAGCGGACGCTACCGAACCGCGAGCAAGCAGCCTCTCGGCGCCGGAGGTGAACGGAGACAAGCGAGGAGGTAAAACCGATTTAGCGCGAAAACTTCCGACTGCTTCCGAACCGGAGACAGTCAAATGTCAACGACGAATAACGATGGATAAAGAGTGTTGCCACACCTTGACCAGGTCGTCAGTTCACGAAGTAGGAGGTCTTTTAGGTGTAGTGGAGTGGCTAGCGCCGGTCATTCTGTAGGGGTTTCACCAGCCAGCCCATTGTGGGTGATGTTACTCTTCAGGCCCTAGGCGCCCTGCAAACTCTCGCCAGTGGCTCCAAGAAGCTGTAGTGCAAGCAGCGGCCACACCCTAATAAACCGCGTCGGCTCGCGGACAAAACTTTGCAGAGGGGGGCCTGCCACTTAGATGGAATGTTCTATAGCGGATTCCTTCCGCTCATGATACATGAAGTCTGTCTCGGCGGTAATGACAACCCACCGCAGATATGCAACTGGCCTTGGCGGACCCGGCGAGATAGCAAGGCAAGGCGGATAGCCTAGGCCGACGTAGGACGTAGTTACCGTCGGCCAGACACATCATCTGATCTTCTCTCCGATCGTAGTTGTTCTCCGTTCCACTGGATACAGAGAAGGGAGGACGAGTGTGTGCACTGGCGTTTGCGCGTACGTTTGTGCACTCTAATATTTCTTGAGCACCTCGTCTGCTTCCGATTAATGGACTCCGATATCGTACAAGTCCTGTGGCGATGGGCAGAAGTAAAGAGGTTCGGTCAGAAATCGAGCTTTGTCTGATGCCTGCACACAGGCGGCTTCGGGGGTGTTGTATAACGCCGTGGTCGTTTTCGCACTGCGTCGGGATGACAGTGTGGTTTCGGCAGCACCCAAAGCGACAGAGCGGCCCTTTAAGGGAGGCACTGCTCTCCTCGTTTAGCCGGGCAGCCTATAAAAGGTGCCCTAAAAAGTGCTCATCCCTACCCATAAGGATTGTAGTAGCCGCGGCTGCCTCCGCATCTATCTAAACGTGGACGACAAAACAGACATTAACGGCGTTCTCAGAGGGCACTCACTGTGCGCGGGAGTTCACTGCTAAGATTGGCTATACTAGCCACATAAAGGCGCATCTACGTCAAAATTTAATTTAGGAGTCGACAGCAGTCGCTGTGGCCGAAATCGGCAGGACAGGCGTATATTATAGAATGCCTCCCTACTCTAGGTTTTCCGGTAAGCAGTCGCCACTCGAGAAATTTACTACCCCAACGGCCATCTGTTCTACGAGCTATGTACCCTGCCCACTGCCGTTTAAGTTTAGAAATTCCTCGAGCTATGTCGGTTACTTTGATCCTCCTCGTTTCTGGTTCGATCACGCAGGAATCTCCGAGCATAGCACGCTACATTGCCCTTTGGGTGACCTTGAGCCTTCCTATGAAGCCCATAGCATAGTATATATTAGTACTAACATTCAGTATGGAAACTCCCTGCCGCTCTCTAGATTGCGACCTCACCCCCTCGTCACCCAGATTGATACAGATTGGTTACAGTTTGGTTGTTGAACGTATAGGATTCTGCCGCCATTTTGTTTGTTCCGTCATTCCTTTTGTCATTTCTGGCCCGTTGTATGAAGTGTCTAGGGTGTGCCCATAGTAAGCGACCATGTCTCGGTTCCGGATGTTATCGCTGGCGACACACACTGGTCAAAGACCAACTAACTATTTATTAATTACAGAAAATTAACCTCTTTTCTTCATACAAATGCTAAATAGTTGTTAATTTTTAGACAACGATTATAATACTGTATGAGCCAACGAGTATACAAAATCATTTCCTAATAAAAAAATATTAACGCGTCACAGCACTCATAATCTTTTATCTCGCTTCCGCCTGCATCATTTATGTAGCTTATCTCGCTTCTACTCGTAAAACTCGGTGCAGTGATGAGAGCTTTTGTAATAATATATTTCTACACAACATGTTGCCCCTGACTTTACTTGCAGAATTGTTAACTGCATCAAACGGGGTATTATCAAGGTATGTTTTCTGCACTCACGGAGTTTGTGGGAATTTAGTAGGTATAGAATCGAGTTCGCAGATTGTGAACCGATTTTCATGATTCGTTTTATTCGATAGGCTATGCTGCCAAGTTGGTCCCATGTATTTTTTATCAAAATCGGTGTAACAGTTTTTAATATATTAACAAACACCAGATTTACCAGATCTCCATTGCGTTGGGGATTTTTTTTTAATTCACAATTGATAAGTCC
The DNA here is from genome assembly GCA_947284805.1 of Coleophora flavipennella. Classification (NCBI taxonomy): domain Eukaryota; kingdom Metazoa; phylum Arthropoda; class Insecta; order Lepidoptera; family Coleophoridae; genus Coleophora; species Coleophora flavipennella. Next base: position 5,086,601 of record OX369269.1, read on the forward strand.
TTGGCATCATCTCTCCTGATGATAAAGACGATGATGCCAAAGATGGAAGCGGGCTTACCAAGATTCCCCAACGCCCTTTTCCATCGTCGCTAACCAAGCTGATGATGATGTTGAATGATGACAAGGACTTATGAATTGTGAATTAAAATAATAATAATAATGCTAAAGTCAGTTTTTAACGTAATCAGCGTTTTCAATTATTATTTAGATAACAACTGTCTAAAGTTATCTGTTATGTGCTCATCAACGTTGTTAAGGTGAGATGTAGTCAAACTCAAACAAATTGGTCGAAAAGAAACTTCCCTTAACCGTGAAAAAACATTTGTTGTATTTGATGTTTTGATTTCAATAGAAAATCTAATAAAAGCCTAGGGCCTAGACAACATAAAATAATTAACACTAAATACATCTTCTAAGTAGTTGCGATGGAAGTCGGTTTTTTAACGTGTTCAGCGTTTGCAAGAATTAATTATTCCCATGATACATATGTTGTTGTTTTTAGTCTTAACACAAAACGCGGCCAAAGTATATATATTAGTACTAACATACAGTATGGACACTCCCTACCGCTCTCTAGGTTGCGACCTCACCACCTCGTCACCCAGATTGATACAGATTGGTTACAGTTTGGTTGTCGAACGTATGGGATTTCGCCGCTGCCGCTCTCTAGGTTGCGACCTCACCCCTTCGTCACCCAGATTGATACAGATTGGTTACAGTTTGGTTGTCGAACGTTGGGATTTCGCCGCTGTCGCTCTCTAGGTTGCGACCTCACCCCTTCGTCACCCAGATTGATACAGATAGGTTACAGTTTGGTTGTCGAACGTATGGGATTTCGCCGCTGCCGCCCTCTAGGTTGCGACCTCACTCCTTCGTCACCCAGATTGATACAGATTGGTTACAGTTTGGTTGTCGAACGTATGGGATTTCGCCGCTGCCGCTCTCTAGGTTGCGACCTCACCCCTTCGTCACCCAGATTGATACAGATTGGTTACAGTTTGGTTGTCGAACGTTGGGATTTCGCCGCTGTCGCTCTCTAGGTTGCGACCTCACCCCTTCGTCACCCAGATTGATACAGATAGGTTACAGTTTGGTTGTCGAACGTATGGGATTTCGCCGCTGCCGCCCTCTAGGTTGCGACCTCACTCCTTCGTCACCCAGATTGATACAGATTGGTTACAGTTTGGTTGTCGAACGTATGGGATTTCGCCGCTGTCGCTCTCTAGGTTGCGACCTCACCCCTTCGTCACCCAGATTGATACAGATTGGTTACAGTTTGGTTGTCGAACGTATGGGATTTAGCCGTGATTTGGCTTGCTCCGTCATTTGTTTTTAGAAATGTCATTTCACGACCGTTTGTATGCAGTGTCCGGGCTGTGACGCGGCTTAAAATCGGATTGGCCCCGTCTACGCGGTTTATAAACGCGCCGGACACAAAATACTAATCTTAATATATATAAATCTCGTGTCACAATGTTTGTCCTCAATGGACTCCTAAACCACTTAACCGATTATAATAAAATTCGCACACCATGTGCAGTTCGATCCAACTTGATAGATAGGATAGGGTAGGGTAGGGTAGTGTAGGGTAGGGTAGGGTAGTGTAGTGTAGGGTAGTGTAGTGTAGTGTAGTGTATGTAGGGTAGGGTAGGGTAGTGTAGGGTAGGGTAGTGTAGTGTAGTGTAGGGTAGTGTAGGGTAGGGCAGGGCAGTGTAATGTAATGTAAGGCGGTACGAAGTTCGCCGGGACAGCTAGTCTACTTATAAATATACATTTTTTTTTAATGTGTCCAGAGCTAAACCTCTAAATTTGAATGAATTTATTTTACAAAAAAAAGGAATACCCAACTCTAAATCTATTACTATAATAAAACTGTAACGGGGCCGTGTCTGTACATGAAATATTTTTGTAAAATAATAATTACTGTGTAGTGGACGTTACTATAAAGATATTACCGCCAAAACAACAACTTTTGGAGTTTTGGTCTGTCTGTCTGTATATTCGAGCATCACGCAAAAACTACCAGGCCGGTTTTGATGAAATTTTGTATGGTGATTCCTTATAGCCCAGGCTAACATTATAGGATACTTTTTATCCCGGAAAATTCAAGAGTTCCCGTGTGAAAATTTAAAACCTCCACGCGGACGAGGTCGCGGGCACAGCTAGATTCAAAATAAAACGAATAGTTTTGTCACTGATTTGATTTCGTATATATAAGGTCCAACAAAATTAGCTGAAACTATTTCAACTGGTGCTTCTACCTATGAAACTGAACAATTTTCCCCATGGAACCCATAGTCAAATCTCAAAAAAAATTGAACTTCCCATACTAAGTTGGCTAATCAGCTGATCGAGTTAGTATGGGAGAGCCAAATTTTTTTTGCAATTTGACTATGGGTTCCATTGGGAAAGTTGTTCAGTTTCATGGGTAGAAGCACCAATTAAAATAGTTTCAGCTAATTTTGTTAGACCTTATATGTATATGATAGACTCGTTACCTATTTAGTGAGATAAAACAAACACTCTTTCGCATAAAACATATTAGTTGCAGGGGATAGGCGGTGAGCTCACATCACGAGCAGTATACGAGTTCGGATCGTAAAAGTTTAAGTAATCGTGTTTCTGGTTTTAATTTCACTAGATAACATCTTGAAGATTATTTTCTCCATACAAATCATACCTCTTACTTGTCATGTTGCCTAGTAAAAACGAATCTGCCGAGAGCAAAAAAATTTATACATCCTCTTAACGACACCTCAAGACATTTCTGATGGAGGTGTCACAGTTCAGCGTATCAACGTTCGTCCTGAAATTGGAGATTACGACGCTTGAATCAAAATATTACTAACTAGATTTTGCCAGCGGCTATGCTCGCGTGAACATTGTTTCTATGATTTTTTTAAATTTTATTTTTTATTCTCAATTGGGAAGCCCTTGGCATCATCTCACCTGACAGTAAGTGACGATGATGCCGAAGACTGTCTTCGAGGGTGGAAAAAAATTAGTAGGATTATAATAAAGTTAACGGTGAAGGAAAACATCGTGAGGAAACCTGCACACACCTGCGAAGAAACTCGCAGGTTGTGTGTGAAGTCGACCAACCCGCACTGGGCCCGCGTGGTCGACTAAGGCCTAATCGCCCTAATTCAGGGTAGGCTCGAGCCCCTCGTTGCGGATGTATATATGGGCTGATGTGACGATCTGACGAAAACGTTACTCGTCAGCTAACTTGACTGAAAAGCCTCATTATACAAAAAAAAAAAACATGTAAATCATACAATAACACTCATGGACGTATATGAGCTGATATGATGATAATAAAATTAAAAGGTCAATAGGCACATAGTAGGCATTATTTGAGTTCGCGTTACCATCAGGTGAGATGTAAATAATCATCATCATATGAGCCGAAGAACGTCCACTGCTGGACAAAGGCGGGAGGATTTCCACGACCAAATATTAATTCAGATTTTATTTCTATTTAAAACAAGCGGGCTCCGCATGAACTTAAGGCGCTAGTCCGTAAATAAGCGGCTTTAATTAACAAAACAATTATATCTCTCTGTTTGACCCGCCTCTATTGTCTACGGCTTAACTGTTTCTTTTATCTTCCAATCTCCTGTTCATTTTTTTTTATATAAAAAGAATCACATAATTGAAAGCGAATAAAAGCCAAAAAATAATAAGGCGTTGTTTTTAGTCTCTGAGATTTCCTTCTAATTTTAAGTTATACATCACTCATAAAAAGTTAATGTCTTTAAGAATCGTGGATGCCGTTGCTTGTGCTCGAGAGATGTGCTGGATTTATGGATAGATAGATGGATGGATAGATATCTTTACCCATTTGCTACCCCGAGCGCACATTTGCGTCGCTCCTACGGCACGGCGTAGAAGTGGATAAACCCATTACAGTCTACCAACCCACATAGCGTGCTTACGAAAGTTAAAAAAAAACCGGCCAAGAGCGTGTCGGGCCACGCGCAATGTAGGGTTCCGTAGTTGCCATTATCGCTTCCATATCTTTTCCAAATACAGCGGTTTAGTTGTTAGGGGGTGGGGACATTCGACTCCAACAAAATTTAGCACTTTCAAGCCTATTTTTTCGAAAATGGAACCCTAAATTATAAAATGGTTTTAGAAGACTCCCAACTATTTTTCAAGTTCTAACCAACGATACCCCACACGATTGGGTTTGACGAGAAAAAAATATCATCCCCACTTTACTTGTAGGAGAGATACCCTTAAAAGGTTTTTGTTTTTCCAAAAAAATATATCTTTTTTCCGTAACTTCTCGATAATTATTTGAAAATTTCCGGACGTACCTTAAGAAATTCTTCTCGAAGATCCATTTGGCCGAATGTGAACATCGGAATGTCCCGGGACTCGGGCTCACAATTCCCGGGAGGTGCGTGAATTGTCCCGGAAATTTCCCGCATTTCCGGGAATGAAACCGGGATCTATTATTATTGCGGAGACAATGCCGGCGCTGCCCCAAATTTGAATTTGCTTAAAGCAATCATTGCTTTATTGTTGTAAGCTGAAAGGGTTATTTTTTCACCATTGTCCGGTTCTGGAATATACCTACCTGTATTAACATTTTCGGAAAGGATTTAATTAGCATCTTTTGTGAAAAGCAATAAAATTAAATTTTGAATAACGGTATTGAAGACTAACAAATTCTTCAATAAAACCCTTGGTGAACCTTTTCCGTGCCCAAAGGGTAAAAACGGGACCCTATTACTAAAACTTTACTGTCCGTCCGTCTGTCACCAGACTGTATTTCATGAACCGTGATAGCTAGGCAGTTGAAATTTTCACAGATGATGCATTTCTATTGCCGCTATACCAACAAATTCTAAAAATTTGAAAAAGTTAAAGAATGAGGGGGTCTCCATACAAAGAACGTGTTTATTTTAAACATGAAACTAGCGCCATCTAGTATGATGGTACGGAACCCTATGTGTGCGGTTCTGACTCGCACTTGGCCGGTTTTATTTATCAAACGAAACACGTTTGTATTCTTGTGTAAGCAAAGTAATAAGGAGTTATTCGCCCCCTTATTCCGTTATCTGCTCATAGTTCGAAATTCAAAACGTGATTACTGAGTTATCTAAAACTACTTACTAGTAGCAGATACTGCGCTAATGACAAAAGTCAAAATTGAATAGATGCCTGACCCGTATCAAAGTACTAACTAACATACAGTATGGACACTCCCTACCGCTCTCTAGATTGCGACCTTACCCCTCGGTCACCCATATTGATACAGATTGGTTCCAGTTTGGTTCTCGAACGTATCGGATTTCGCCGTGATTTTGTTTGCTCCGTCATTTGTTATTAGAAATGTCATTTTACGACCATTTGTATGCAGTGTCCGAGGTGTGCCCGTATTGACGCAGTTTCCATAACATTCACAACGTCCTAAGTGCAGCATGCACGCTAAAGAAGAAACCTGACTGTTTTGCGGATTCAAACGAATTATGGACAGTATGGGTCATGATTCAAATTAGTCGATTGGTACACATAGCAAGGGACCATCTCTATGGTACAACTCGCTTTTGGCTTGTTTTTGTCTTCCAATACGCGACTGTTTTTGATGAAGCCAGACCCTCATATTTCCTGCTTATTAGAAAAAAAATATTTGTTTGTGTGTATATATGAATCGAATCATTCTTATAAACAATGATCCAATCAAAACACTAAAATTTAGAAATTTCGGAATTCTCAAGTATCTAATATTGTAGGTACTAACTAAACAAGGTCATTAATTAATCATGCTCTGCTCTGAGCATTCTGACCTCAGACTGTAATAAATTATAGCGATTTGCATTTTATTGCGTTCGCAATTTTACGCTTGATTCAGGAGTTTCAATTATTTCCAAAAAAAACACCAATTATTTCACAAGTAGGTACTTTTAAATAATAGGTAGGTACGAGGTACATAACCTTCTTACTTTTCCTTAGAGCGACGAGTTTACTAGAGGTCTTTAGAAGTATTTTGGATTTAGCTCTATCGTAAAAACGATTATACATACAAGCGTGAAACTTGATTGTGAAACTAACACTGAAGTATACAACAAACCATAAAAATCGGCTCGGTTGTACTCGCGCTAAGGAGTCCCGAACTGAATAACAAAAAAAAGCATATTTTTGTCGCTCGAGTTGATGTCGTTTGTTTGTAGTGTGAGTAAGTATCATTGTCATTATACCATGTAGTTGTGTGGAGAGTTGTGGTGGTATACGGAACCCTCGGATTGCTAGTCCGAATCGCACTTGGCCGGTTTTTTTTTTTCAATAAATTGAACTAACATGACCAAAATCTGCAATTCTCTAAGACACGGTCCCAAAAGAGAAAAATATAGCTGCCCAGAGGAAATCTAGGGGCTACCTCTAAGAAATCCTTCGGACATCAATCATTACAGGTGGCAAGGACTTTATATTTTAGTTCATAAGGACGGGCCTAGTGGCACTGAAACAGACCGTCAGTTTGGTAGGCCGTGGTTGTCGATCAATTTACAATCATCAATAAGTAGCACAGGATGTTAAAAATAAATTGTTCAGCCACGCTTTGCATACTTTATCGTGAAGCATTCACCGTCTGTTGTAGTCTGGCATACAAAAATCAACAATAGACATATCTAACAATATACTTAGTAGCTAAGAATATAGTTACGAGTAGGTATACTCAGAAATTTACAAATAATGTTTGTATGGGGGGTGTACTTTACTCGGAATTTTTCTGGGATAATTAATTACCCAGTGCAGTAGGCCTTATTAAGTCCTAGTTATTCACAAAGTTTCATCAAAATCATTAGAGCTGTTTTAGAGAAAATATGAAAAAAAACCTGGATTTGTATGGGTGGTACCTTAGTTCGAATTTTCTTGCAATAACGAACTACCGCATGCTGTAAGTCATGTAAAGCTATAGTAACGTACCGAGTTTCATCAAAATCGTTAGAGCCATTATTGAGTAAAAATAATAAGTGATTTTTTACTATGATGGCAACCCTAGAAATATCAAGATAGGAGAAATTAAAAAAACAGCTGAGGATATAAAAACACGTTTTTTTTATCTACAATCAATCCCGATCTAAATCTTAATTTTGATTTTTTCTCTCTTTCGACGCTCGAAAGTAAAAATCAAGAGTAAATATCACTAAATATAAAGGAGTTACACTGTAGTGATATTTTAGAAGTTTTCGAATCAAAATATTCGATAGGCCAGGTCTAGTGATAGGTGTCTATGGCGGGCGGTCTGATAGATGCTAGGCTCGAAGATTGGGTTGGCTGACGTATCAATTTATAAGACAAAGAGTGAACTGTCAATCGCTCCACGGATTAGTGTTAAAGATTCAGGAGGGACAGATTGGCTGGAGGTTTGGGAGAGGAACGGCAACTTTATATAGACTATAAGTGCCTCTATGCAGGTAGAGGAAGGTCAATACAAAACTACATAATATACATTATACAAGCTTCTAATCTGATAGTACTTGCCCGATATTTTGCAGGATTTTTATATCATCACGTCCCAAATACCCTAGTGTCTCGAGACTAAGGTCTTTGACTAGTGTGTGTTGCCAGTGATGATAATACTACAGCTTCTAGACACATCAAGTTTATTAATCATTATTGTATAATAGCAGTAAGTTTTCCAAATATAATTAAATAAAATAAATTAAAAAAAAGATAATACGTAACTGAGAAATGGTCGCTTACTATGGGCAAAGTATATACTCGTATATTAGTACTAACATACAGTATGGACACTCCCTGCCGCTCTCCAGATTCCGACCTAACCCCCTCGTCACCCAGATTGATACAGATTGGTTATAGTTTGGTTCTCGAACGTATAGGATTTCGACGTGATTTTGTTTGCTCCTTCATTTGTTTATAGAAATGTCATTTCACGACCGTTGTATGCAGTGTCCGGGGTGTGCTATGGGTGTGATAAAAAGGCTTAAGGTCACCCAAAGGGCAATAGAGCGTGCTGTGAGTGTCGCCGCGTGATCAAATCGGAAACGAGGAGATCCGTAGGTGAACCAAATAACCGACACAGCTCTCAGAATTGCTTATCTTACTCAAGTGGCAGTGGGCGGGGCACATAGCTTGTAGAACAGATAGCCGTTAGGGCAGTTCTCGAGAGAAGACCGCGCACTGGAAGACGTAGCATAGGAAAACTACCCGCTCGGTGGATCGTTGACCTGGTGAAGGTTGCGGGAAGCCGCTGTATGCGGGCAATACAGGACCGGTCGTTGTGGAAATCCTTTTGTCCAGCAGTTGATGTCTTTCGGCTTATATAATGATGATGATTTAATATAGGGCTTCTGCTCTGATACTAAACACCTGCCACCAAGGAACCTAGAGCCGAATCGCAAAATGTACTATATTGGCCTATCAGCTGAAATATTTGTTTTATTGCAATTTGACTATAGTTTCCTGGGGTAATGTTATTAAGAATCACGAGTCGTTAACAACCGATAAACGTACACTCCGAGCATAGCACACTCTATTGCCCTTTGGGTGACCTTGAGACTTTTTATGAGGCCCATAGTAAGCGAACATTTTTTTCTTTTTTTCAAATCGATGGTTTGAATATGGTCACTTAGTTATTTTATATTTATCAGTTACGTGTATCATCACTGGTCACCCTTAGGTTAGGGTATCAGCTTGTGTTAATAAAGTCATTATTTAAGATACTTAAATACGCATAATTTGGCCCACTGAAACACCAACATCGTCCAAAATTGAAGGGAGGTTAGACCATTTAGTTTCTCCTGGCAGTTGGGAGTTGAAGCCAAACTTTAGCTAGCTCACAAATGTAGGAATAAGTAAAGTTAGAATTTGTGCATATGTTACTGTAAATACCAGTGTTTGAAACGTTCCAGAGTCGGGGCTATTAGCATAACTGTTGCAGTTGTTAATGGTTACTTTATTGGTGCCTTTGAGCGGTCACCGCCGCCGCGTTAGGCTAATAAAGCATTGTCTTTTCATGGTATTTCAAGTTTATTTCCAAGACCGTCTTTGGTTTCGATATCGATGGCACAGATGATAATAATAGTACAAGTACGGATGAAGTACTCGCAATGACGCTTTAAATAAATAGCAACTCTCGTGACGCGGTAATAAAGAACAGTTTAGTTCGCAACCACGCTTAGTGCCTCCAGTTTTACTACAACATACCTATACATACACCGATAACAATCGCGCTTTTACGCAAGAATGAACCGAATCAATGCGCGTGAGAGATTCTTTTGCGCTGGCCGTTCTAGTGTTGTCGCATTACTGATCAACCGGCAGGGTTGTGAGACCGCGCGACGAACATGTTTCAACTTGCGCACTCGCTTGCTCGATAATCGCTCCGCTTTCTGCACGATTTGACAACCGACTGACGAGCGCGGCCTGTAGGCCGCACCGTTGTGTAGGTACTTATCTCGCGCTCTCGGCCGAGTGACGGGGGCATGTCGATGGTTACTTAGTAACTGTCGGTTTGGTGGTAGGGCATTTTCATCTTCTTATCTATATTAAGTCGTGCCGCCAACCACCAATGTTAACAACATTGATGTGTTCAAGTTGAAGATAATCTTGGTGAGCCCGCTTCCAACTTCAGCATCATCGTCACTTGCCATCAGGTGAGATAGTGCCAAAGGCTTATCGATTATGGATTCAATAAAGAAGACCATCTCATTGGTACCATTACCAGTAATCTATCTTTATCGGTAGATATTGTGCGATATTTTATAGCTCATAAAGTGAATACTTTGTTCTGAGAGCTTTGGGGTAGCAGCGTCATAACTTGGGAGTCTAGCTTGGGGCCTGGGAGTGGAAATAATCTCAAAAAGGGGTGAATAATAAAATTACAAAATTTCAAAGCTTTGATCTCGATATGTGTACATGATTATATACAGGTGACATTTTATTCGCTGACAAGCAGCAAATAATAGATTCTACTCAAGAAACTGAACAACTTTCCCTAAGGAAACGATACACAATCGGAGAAAAAAAAGATAACTTTTCCTATATTTGTTGTCAATAATTTTTTCAATCGATTAGCAAACTTTATGTGCAAAGTCGTTCGACGGAACGAGAACACGACGTGAGATTAAGAGGCTTATTATTTGGACGACATAATATATTTGAAGTAAAAAAAGTAAGTGTGTGGTTTTATGAAACCACGGTAAAAGTGAAACTTTACAGAGGACGAAACGATCATGGCTGCTCACGCTACGGAACAGAGGACGAAACGATCATACCGTCAGACTAAAGCGACCGTCACGCGACATGCAACACACAGACGAAAAAAGTTGAGACGATGTAATGAAAGATTCACTTTAAAAACTTCTTTAGGCGCGTTGTGAGCCAGGAATAACACGGTAAAAATTGTATTTGAGATGGGGAAAAACCATTGAAATCGAGACACCGAAAATTGTAAAACTTTTCTTACCTTTATAAAACGATACGATACTATACATTGGGATACGATTATGAAAAAATAAAAAATAATTTTAAACAAAAAAAAAACGACTTCAAACGCACTAGTCGCCACTACGAATTTTGAAGGTTCCTCTCGATTTCTCTGGGATGCCATCATCAGATCCTGGTTTCCTTATCATGGTACCACCCATGGGATATCTCCTTTCCAACAAAAAAAGAATCACTAAAATCGGTTCATAAACGATGAAGTTATCCGCGAACACACATAGGATTGTATAGGTTCCTTGTGAAAAACTGTTCAGTTTTATGGATATTGCCGCTTTTGTTTCTTTGTTTATTTGTAAACTCTTTATTGCATTTAAAACAAATACATAAAATATTTAGACAAAAGAATATAAATATAGCAAAGGCGGACTTATCCCTTTCGGGATCTCTTCCAGTCCACCTTGGAATGCTGAAAGGACTTCAGAGCACACGGTCAGGTAAAGTTTACGAGTAAAAAAATATATTTAACTACAGAGATTTGTTAATATCTACCTCCCCTTATATATAGCATATCTCTGTTTAACTATCATATAATCGTCTCTAGCGTATAAATAAATAAATAAATAAATAAATAAATAAATTTTTATTTCATTACCAAAAACACAGTTAAACGATAATACAGTAAGATATATATACGGCTAGGCCTGTATCGTGGGGGCCGAAAATAAAAGCTTTATAAAATTAAATATATACATAGATAACTACACCCATACAAAATATACTTTTCATTAATATGTATCATAATTATCTTCTTAATGAACTTTATATGAACACAATTTTTCTGAAATATAATAATTTTATTTATTATTTACTTAAGATACAGAGTAATTTAAAGGTACACACTAATAAAATGAAAATTAATGATAAAATTTAATGAAATATCATTCCGACTGCATTACATAATTAGCTTGGGGTTTTATGAGTGTGCGTACCATTAATCATCATTATCATCATATCAGCCGAAGGACGTCCACTGCTGGACTTAGTTAGGCCTCCCCCAAGGATTTCCACGACGACCGGTTCTGCGCTGCCCGCATCCAGCGGCTTCCCGCGACCTTCACCAGGTTATCGGTCCACCCAGTGGGAGGTCTGCCTACGCTACGCTTTCCGGTGCGCAGTCGCAACTCAAGAACTTGACTACCCTAACGGCCATCCGTTCTACGAGCTATGTGCCCCGCCCACTGCCACTTTAGCAATTCTGAGAGCTATGTCGGTTTCTTTGGTTCTCCTACGGATCTCCTCGTTTCTAATTCGATCACGCAGAGAAACTCCGACCGAGCATAGCACGCTCCATTGCCCTTTGGGTGACCTTGAGTGTTCTTATTAGGCCCATAGTAAGCGACCATGTCTCAGTTCCGTATGTTATCACTGGCAACACACACTGGTCGAAGACCTTGGTCTTAAGACACTGCGGTATCTGGGACGTAATATCTTTGCGAACCGTAAGTATACCTACTTGCACCTAAAGCTTATCATTTATCAATCATGAATCTGACACAGACCAACACCAGTTTTTCGGCACGGCGGCGCTGCCTGATCATGACAAACAATTGCATTCGATGTTTATCCGGTGCCTTTCAGCTACATCCAACTATTGGTGCGGGTGCGGGAATGAGCGATGATAAAGCTGCCAGGGATGGATTTAGGGAAAAAACATATTTTAGACTTTAGTGCCATTCCTATTGGTCATTGTCAATCATGACGATCATACGAGATGACGTTATTCCGAATACCAAAGTACATAATACAGTTTGCATCAGAAAATAAATCTCTCGATGTACCTGAGCTGTTGACCAATTTTAGTATCGCGTGCTATTGTGTCAATCCACAAATGATTAGTTACATTAATTAATTACTTACGTTAAGTGTTGTTTTAACTGGATATTTTTATGCTTTTGTCGCCTAACACCGGTCTGTCTGGAATAAATCGCTTTAAGTGATAAGACCGCCAAAATTGTAGAACAGAAATAGTACGCCTGTATAAGATTTAGTTTTAATATTTTGTTTATTTTTAATTTTATAGTGTGTGCAATAAAGATCTATATCTTATCTTATCGGCCGCAGGGGACTGCCACAATTTTAAGTTTCTTGCACATAGCTCGTAGAACAGATGGAACAGTAAAGTTCTCGAGTGGTGACCGCGCACCGGAAAACGTAGCGTAGGCAGGCCTTCCACGCGGTGGACCGACGACCTGGTGAAGATCGCGGGAAGCCGATGGATGCGGGCAGCGCATGGCCGGTCGTCGTGGAAATCCTTGGGATAGTCTTTGTGCAGCAGTGGACGATTTTCGGCTGATATGGTGATGATGACACCTGAAGGCTTGTGAAAGCTCACTGCTTAACTTAATAATATCATTGTTCTCTGCTTTTAAATCTGTTTTTTCCATCTTCCTTACTATCGCATTTTCCTTTCTTTACCATAGATAAAATATTTAATTTATTTATGTTTTTGTTTGTTTATGTATATATTTATTATTTTATATATTATTGTTTTAATATTTAATTATTTTATTTATTTAAGTATTTTATATAACTGTTTATTTGCAACTATTTATTTTTCTGTTTTTAATTATTGCACCGCCCCTTAACTTATTCTATCGCTGTTTCCCTACCCAAAGGTTGCCTGGAAGAAATTGCTACCTAGCAATAAGGCCGTCTATTGTATACGCTTTCTTCTTTATTGTTAATTTCTTTTTTTATGTTGTGATGCAACAAAGAATATTGTATTGTAAGGGAGACCCCATGTCAACGCACAGCAATGCTGTTAATTTAAACTATGGTGCTCTAGTCCCCTTAATTCGTCCCTGGTTAGTATGCACGCCTAGACTCCACTCTGGCAGCGCGATATAAACGCCACACAATCTCGCTGAGAGCCGGCTCCGCAGTCGAATCCTTTATTTACTATATTTTTGTTGATAAAATGTTTTACTGAATCATGTCCATCGATCGAGCGAGTGTTTATTTTATTTTCTACACATTGTTGCCCGCGGCTTTGCCCCCTGACTATCGAGGGGTTCTTTTGTTGTATAAAAATCTTGTCCTAACAATTACGAACACAAAAAATTCAGCCAAATATGTCGTGCCGTTCTCAAATAATGATTTTTCATAGATGCGGCAATACATTTTTTTATTTATACAGATTCGTATCTTTAAACCCGCTTTAAATTAGTTTATTTAAGAACAATGCAAATAATATTTATTAATAACAATAAAACTAGAGATTCTCTGCGTGATCGAATCAGAAACGAGGAGATCCGCAGATAACCGAAGTAACCGACATAGCTCACAGAATCGCTAAACTAAAGTGGCAGTGGGCAGGGCACATAGTTCGTTTGGGTAGTAAAGTTCTCGAGTGGCGACCACGTACCGGAAAACGTAGCGTAGGTAGGCCACCCACGCGGAGAACCGACGACCTGGTGAAGCCGATGGATGCGGGCAGCGCAGGACCGGTCGTCGTGGAAATCCTTGGAGGAGGCCTTTGTCCAGAAGTGGACGATTCTCGGCTGATATGATGATGATGAATAAAACCATTAATTAATTTGTTTGGATGGTTAGTTATTTTATGATGCCTCTTATAAAATTACTCGTTTATCCCAGTCTAAATTAAATGTTTATTAATGAACAAAATATAGCGTTAATTAATTATTTCACTAATCATTGCCTAATTAGTTGCCCCCTTCTATGTACGCCTCCCTTTTTTCGCCCGCCGGCAAATTTATAAAAGGTTTTGTTACGGGACCCCGAATCGAACCCTTGCTTGTACCAGTGTACATACCTAACTAAAAGCCTTCAATACGTTATACGGGAAGGTATTGTGCCATTATCAGTGGTAACCGTAGCCTAATAATCTGTTACAACGCGGATTAGTGGATCGTGCCTTGAATCCTTTGATAACTAATAGGGTTGACACTTTTGGTTATTCGACTTGGCAAAGTTGTTAAAGAAAAACAATCACACATATTGGTATATATTTACACTAATTCCACATGAAAGAAATAAAACTGCGTTTATAATTTGTCAGCGACCGGTTTCGAACAACATCTTCCAAGATCGAACACCATCTTCCAAGATGGTAAGATGTTGTTCGAAACCGGTCGCTGACAAATTATAAACGCAGTTTTATTTCTTTCATGTGGAATTAGTGTAAACATATACCAATATGTGTGATATAAAGTTCCAAGTTTTCCTAATTATCATTCAAAATTGTTTTCAATGTTAATTAAATTAACCTCGTCTTATTTTTTTTAAACTTGAACTTAAAATAACTCTTAATACTGACTGGATTTAACTATAATGAAGCTGTCTGCTAGCTTGAAGTAATATTTTTTTCAACAGATTTAATCGTAGGATGTTTGCGACGTCTAGCACCTACGCTTTTCCACGAATCGATACAGACAGACTAAGCCAAATCGACTAGAAGTAAGTAAGCATATTATTCAAAAACAGGTAGGTATAAATTCAATGATAAGTCGTCTCTTAGGAATGTCATGTACATCCCTAGCCACCCAAACCCCTTGTATCGAGCACAAAGGTCTGCTATTCATATTGCTTCGTATTTTTGTATAATTCCACCCATATGCTTACCCTAACTACTGTTACGTTATATTACGTTCCGATTAGGGTATTTGGAACGTAAATTGTACTTGTTCACGAAACGAACATACACTATTAATTGTCAACGTCAGATTGTCTGTCATCCATCTGTCAATAATTGTCTTTCATAATTACAAATCATCTTGAACTGAACCAGCAAGGTCTTCTTATTTATTATCAATATTAAAACCAATTTAATACATCGAGCCAGCATTACTATATTAATGCTGCTCATGTAGTTTGGTCCTTCAATGCACGGTGCATGATTTAAAAACAAAGGGAAAAGTGGGTGACTATTCCTGTTTCCGGCGGATTCCGAGAGACTACTCCACCTGAGTGAGTGAAAAAACCTGGGTCCGTGTCTATACACAACACAAAGTGTCCGGCACATTGAAAGTCGCATTCAGGCTTCCTTTCTTTTACAATACAGTGTTGTTTCCTGTTAATTCGATTCACAAGGTAATCTGGATTTTATGAAGGTCATAAGGTCATTGCAGCATTAGCAAACGAACGAACGACGGCGAAACTCGGTCATTGCAGCATCAAGCAAGCGAACGAACGACGGCGAAATTCATCTCGTTCCCTCTTCCGTTTCCGTTCCAATCAGAGCGTGAGAATTGTTCACTCCGAGTTCCGACCAATGGAGTGCCGCTGAGCCGCAAAGTGACGCGATACATCGCCAATCAAATCGCAGATAAAAAATAAATTAAAAGTGTGCGTCTGAGGTAAAAGAGAACAAACTTGTTACGAACGAACAAACCGATTGCAACCCTGGTCGATTCATTCATTCAATTTTATTTCATTTTTATTTTACAAGAAAATTACGTTTTAGCGGCAGCCATTTTCTTTGTAATCGTTTGCTGATTATAATTACGCATTCACGCGTGGAAAAGTTCAAGTTACTGGTTCGTATAACATCCATTATTGGTTAAATAACCGGTGTTCTTACTTGTAATCAGTCAGTGTGCAATCATTTCTTCATTATTTGCAGAAATTAACAAGTTTGTTCCCTCCAAATAAAAATGTCTGAAACCGACATTAAACGCCTTATAGCGGCCCGCGGCCAAGCAAAGGCGACAATAACAAGAGTTACCAATTTTACGGATCAAAATGTTCTCGAGTCATACAGCGAAGAATATTTAGAGAACAAAACTGACCTCTTGAAGACTGCCTTCAGCGAGTACAAACAGTTCAACTTCGAAGTACTCATGCTCAATGAATCCTCCGCTGAGGACATCGAGCAAATAGAAGAAAAATACCTGAAAACACTTTCATTGTTGCAAGAGGTAAGCAAACCCTCCACTGATAAAAAACACAATGTAAAGTCAAAAATGTCAAAAATTAAATTACCTAATGTCGAAATTCCGCCATTCAATGGCAAATGTTACTCAGAATTTAAGGCTTTCATAGGGCTATTTAATTCCCTAGTAGATAATGATAACTCCCTGAATAAGGTTCAAAAACTGTACTACCTGAGAACCTTTCTTAAAGAAGAGGCACTAGATGTGATTGTTAACTTACCTCTTGTCGAAGAGAGCTATGAAACTGCTATGCAGCTACTAAAGGAAAGATTTGACAATGAATACAAAGTAATTTCAGATCACATCACAACATTGCTAGACTTGCCAAATGTTATAAAAGGCAGTCCACAGTCACTGCGCAGCTTCATATCTCTTTCAAAACAACATTTAAGTGCCTTAGAAGCCTTAGGGCAACCTGTAGACAAATGGGACATGTTAGTCATTGCCATATTAAATAGAAAGTTAGATACTATAACTTCTAGGGACTTCCAAATGCAACGTGACGCAAATACCTTGCCAACTATTAAGTCATTCTTTCAATTCCTAGATAAACGAGCTCTAGCTCTCGAGAACACTCCTGAGTCTCAAGTAGCCAGGCCATCAAGAGTAAGCGTTGCAGCCAGCAGTGGCATACTATTATGCGTGTACTGTAAGTTACCTCATAAATTATACACATGCCCTAGATTTAGACTCGCGTCTCCGCGGGAAAGATTGCAATTCATATCTGATAATAAACATTGTAAATTATGCCTTAATAAGCATAATGGGAGGTGCACTTTAAAAATTAAATGCGCTCATTGCAGTTCACAGCACAATTCATTATTACATGTACAAAAGGAAATAAAATCTACTCCTATAAAGGCTGTAAATACTGCCACTACATCACCGGCACTGGAAGTTGAGCCACCTCAACAAAATTCCGCTGCCGATGATAGTGCAAGCAACGAATATGAAGACTCCTTCTCATCAGCTGACTCTCAGTCATCTCCAAATGTAGTGCTGTTATCCAAAAACAATGGAGGCAGTATTTTGTTACCAACTGTTATAGTGAAAATTGCAGGTATAGATACAACCAGGTATGCAAGAGCCTTATTGGACTCGGGCAGTCAAGCTTCCTTTGTAACTAAAAAACTTGCAAACCAATTAAATATTGAGCCAACTAAGTATCAGACAGGTGTAATAGGAATAGGTAATGTCAAAACAAATATAAACTCCTCAATTAACATTGAGGTTATATCATGTAAAACCCCATATAAGGTCAAGGTTGATTGTCATATTGTTGAAAAAATAACGGCAACACTGCCACAGTATCCAATAGACATTAGTAAACTAAATTTGCCAGACGATTTACAACTTGCAGATGAAACCTTCTACCAACCTGGTGAAATAGACATTTTATTGGGTGCTAATATATTCTTTCAGGCGCTCACTTCTCTCCATTCACCATGCCAGCTTAAACAGTATAATGCTTCTGCGAGTGATGGGCCTCGCATCGTGGAGACGCTGTTTGGGCATGTTATTGCTGGCAATGTTTCACCTGTACAAGGCAAAATTAGCAGTCAAAAGGTATCCCTGTTTTGTCAATCTTGTGATGATGACATAAATGTCACTCTCAAAAAATTTTGGGAAAATGAAAGCATCTCGGAGCCCTATCCTGAATTCTCATCAGAAAAGCAACAGTGTGAACAAATTTTTAAAGAATCTGTGTCTTTGGTTGACAAAAAATTCCAAGTCTCACTTCCCTTAAAAGTAAAATTAAGTGAAGTAAGCGAGACATTAGGAGATTCTTTCAGTATCGCAATGCAAAGATTTATAAATCTTGAAAAACGCTTTCAAAAAGATAAAAATTTATTTACACAGTATAAAAACTTTATAGATGAATATGTGGCATTAGGCCACGCAGAATGCATTGACTCTTCAAAAATAGACTTCGATAGAGATCCCATATTCTTTTTGCCTCATCATCCCGTTCTTAGGCCAGAGAACAAGACTTCTCCTTGCAGAGTTGTTTTTGATGGTTCTGCTCAAACTAGGGACAAAAAAGTAAGCATCAATGATTTGCAATTAAATGGCCCCGTAGTCCAAAAGGAATTATTTGATATTTTAATACAATTCAGAGTTAATAAATACTTCTTTATTACGGACATAACAAAAATGTTCAGAATGTGTAATTTAGATCCTAATTTTAGATCTCTTCTTCTCATCTTATGGAGAGACAACCCTAATGATGAACAGTACTGTATCGTGCACCTTTGTACACTTTTTAGGGTTCCGAACCCAAAAGGTTCCAACTGGACCCAATTAATAAGACCGTCTGTCCGCCTGTGTATATTTTTTTAATCGGTAGCCAGTTAAATATTTTACAGAATGCGTTTTACTATGACCTTTATCATGTTACTAGCTTTTGCCCGTGGCTTCGCTAGCGTGGGCATCGTTTTAATAACTTTCTTTGTTTTATGAATGTCTGAGGGTGAGTGTTGCGCGAGTCGCTAGAGGCTCGCAAGCATAGGCAGGAGTTTACTCCAGGTCTCTCGGGAACTATATCGGGCTATTCTGATTAGCAGTCTATGCCACTTCCCACCCCCTCAATCAATTCAATACAAAAAAAAACACTTCAATCCGATGCTCCGTTGCGAAGCAGACGTGCACAAGCCTGGAATCGAGTTTTTGTGTGAAGAAGTAACAAACATACACACTCACAAACTTTCGCCTTTTTTAAAATTTTATTTACAATTGGTAAGCCCTTGGCAT
Organism: Coleophora flavipennella; assembly: GCA_947284805.1. Taxonomy (NCBI): domain Eukaryota; kingdom Metazoa; phylum Arthropoda; class Insecta; order Lepidoptera; family Coleophoridae; genus Coleophora; species Coleophora flavipennella. The sequence goes on from OX369269.1 coordinate 5,105,722, forward strand.
CATCTCACCTGATGGTAAGTGACGATAATGCCGAAGATGGAAGCAGGCTTACCAAGACTCCCCAACGTAATAGGGAATTAACTATCGTATATTCAAGCCGGAACACATCAATGTTGTTAACACTGATGTTTGGCGGCAAGACTTAGATAAGATGGTGGTAGCTAGCCAGGCGGGCTTAGAAAATGCCCTACCACCAACCAAACCGAGTCTTACAAATTGACCCCACCGGGAATCGAACCCGCGACCTCCTGGTGTGAAGCGAATGGGCTAACCATTACGCCACGGAGGCGGTTATAATATTAGTGTGATTCTTTGGTATGACTCTTCGTGGTGGCACGGAACCTTTAGTGAACGAGTCGGGCCCGCACTTGCCCGGTTCAGTTTTTACGTAACGATGCTTATCTGTTTTGTAGTTACGTTGGAACGGAGTGAAACAACCACTCGTGCTATCATTTTGTTTGAGTTTCGTTGGCTGTTACAGCGTTTTTGTTCATGTTTGTTAATGGGTGTGTTTTATGTTCAATATCGGTCGTGCGTGTCATCTACGTACCTGTAATAGCTACGAGAATACCTATACTTATTTTTGTGTCCTATAAGTACGATTATAAGAATCATCATTATATCAGCCGAAGGACGGCCACTGCCGGAAAAAGGCCTCCCCCAAAGAAAGTATACATATTAGTACTAACATACAAGCCCTCTCGCACATCTACCAGATACGCTAGACTGCCAGGTTTATGATATAGCGTCCCCACTTACCTACATACAGTATGGACACTTGCGACCTCACCCCCTCGTCACCCAGATTGATACAGATTGGTTATAGTTTGGTTCTCGAACGTATAGGATTTCGCCGTGATTTTGTTTGATCCGTCATTTGTTTTTAGAAATAACATTTCACAGCCATTGTATGTAGTGTCCGGGGTGTGCCCAAAGATTTCCCCGACGACCGGACCTGCACTGTTTGCATCTAGTGGCTTCGTGCGACCCTCACCAGGTTCTCAGTCCACTGAATGGGACGTATGACTATGTTTCGTCTTACGGTGCGCGGTCGCCACTCGAGAACTTTTCTGTCCCAACGGCTAACGGATCTACGAGCTACCAGTAATCTGAAGTATGCTTTAGGGGTAACAAGAAATTAAATGTTTTACTGTCTCGGACAGGGAGCTTCGTAGAGTTTAGTCGAACTTCACTTACAGGTAAGTGCGCTTTACTGTTTAATTGTTATAGTATTTCCTTGTCCGAGACGGTTTTACTATCTTTTGCTTCGCCCACTTCTAAACAAATAAACAAACTTTCGCTTACTAATGTTATTTTATAGTAGTTTATGAAACTGTTGCATAATAAGGGTTCTTAAATTACGAGTGTAGGCGAGTTTTTTTATAGCATTACACGAGTGTTTTAAGACCAAATTATGTGCAGTTTCATACACTACTTTATCTGATCTCATACATTGGGATGGGATTGAATCAACTAAAATACAAAGATCAATGTTAAGAGTAAGAAAAAAATCCCACGAAATTCAGTAAGTACCTACAACAAAACGTGTCATAGCGCTGAATCCAAGCGCATCCACCGCGCTTGCACTGAAGCGGGCGGTGTCACAGACAGGTAAAAACAATGCTTTCACTGATCTCAGACATTTTTAAACAAGAATGAAAATTATCCACGAAATTCAGTAGCTACAACAAAATTCAATGAAAAGCCAACACATCACCGCGCATGCGTTAAAGCGGGCGCTGTCACAGACAAGTAAAAATTGGAATGAAAACTTTTTGTAAAAATGGCGCGAACCGCATGTGCGTTCCAATAAAAAAAAATGATATGGAACTTCGTTGGTGACATTATCTCTTTGGTTTAACTTGTATCGTAATGAAAAAAAAATACATTATAACATTATTTCTCTAACAAAATAATGTTATAATGTAATTTTTTTTTAAAAATACGGTATTGTGTTTATAAAGTATGCCAATATAAACTTGTTTTGAAGTTGATAATGCGAACTTTACGATATGAGAGTAGATAAAATTGTGTGCATTTGTTTATCAAACTTTTAAGTCTGTAATATGGAAATGAATGATATCTGTTATAATGGTGGATTTCTTAATATATAATAAATACACGTATATCGAAAATAAAATATTAAATACAACAAACGTGCATTAATCAATGCATGGTTAGCTAAGTGACGTCATTCTAAATCCAATATGACGGACTTTAACAATGGCGGGATGATATGATATGGGTATGAAATGAAAGGATTTGCTGAGAAGAATACAAAATATTTAAAAATACTTTCAAATTAAAACTTGTACCTAAATGTTTTTAGGTTTTTCGAAAATTATTTGTTGAAACGCGAATAGGTATCGCTGATGTACTTGTTGATGTTTTCAAGAGTTACTTATCCAAGGGTGTGTAATACGGAACCCAGGGTACGCAAGCCTGATTAGCACTTGGCCTGGTTCTTTTGTTAAGAACAGGCTCTCAGCGCGGCACTGACGAACAATCAGATATTTAACGTTATGAGATCAGCTTTACAGTTAAATTTCGCGTGTCTTAACGCGACTTACGTCCTTTATTTCGGGCGTAAATGCACACTTTTGTTTATTGCGAGATTAGTAAATATTCTAGGAAAATTTCGTCTTAGCTGTTTTATCAATACCTATTCTCTTACTGTCGGTATTTATTTCATGCGCCTAACTTATGTAATATAGGAGAAAAATCCAATAATCTCTCAAAACTACATAGTTTGATAAAATAAAAATTATCGAGCGATAACTAATAAATCGTGTTTTTGTTTTAGCCATACCAAAGAAAATGATTCAAAGAATCAGATCTGTGGTTTTCATGTTCAGCAATCTTGCGGTGGACTAAACATATTCTAGCAAAAATGCACTCATTTTGGGACTCTGCTCTTAAGAGCAGGCTCCCATCGCGGTACTGGCGAACAACCTGATACTTAATCATAAGTTATCAGTTTTACAGTTGAATTTCGCGTGAGTGTCTAAACGCGACTTACGTCCTTTACTTCGGCTGTAAATGCACATTTTCGTTTATTGCGAGATTAGTAAACATTCTAGGAAAATTTCGTCATAACCGTTCTATGAATACCTTTATTCTCTTACTGTCGGTATTTATATCATGCGCCTAACTTATGTAATGTAAGAGAAAAACCTAATAATCTCTCAAAACTACATGGTTTTCCAAAATAAAAATATCGAGCGAAAACCAAAAAATCGTGTTTTTGTTTAATCCATACCAACGAAAAATGTTCAAAGAATCAGATGTGTAGTTTTCACGTTCAGCAAGCTTGAGACCGTCTCAACATATTCTAGCAAAAATGCACTTATTTTGGGAGCCTGCTCTTAAGGTCACCAATGCTTGGCGATCGTTGAACGACCTGCAATGTCGCTCTCATTTCCAATACCATGAAACTGTAATATTGACCCAGCTTGTTCAGTGATGAGTTTTGCGCAGTAGACTGTAATCGAGGTACGTCCACCTTAAGTGGCACGGCCCGTTCAGGCCACCATGCAATTTCCCATGGCTCCGCGTGATTTTTGTAATTTCGCCCCGTAATAGGGGACTATGTTAAGGGGTCGATGGAGCAGTTATATGTGCCTACAGACTAGCGTTAGCGTGAAGTTATTCGTGTAATCTTTATGGTACTTATGCTCTTCTTTCTGTCTCTTATAGTGTGGCACCGTCTGTAGTTCAAATCCTGCCACGCACCAATGGGTTTTCAAAATTCGATTTTATATGTTCGTTTTTCCGACGCTCTTACAGTGAAGGAAAAACATCGTAACAGTAGACCTTTAAGTTTCACAATTACCAGTAATCTGAAGTATGCTTTTGGGGTAACAAGAAATTTAATGTATTACTGTGTCGGACAGGGAGCTTCGTAGAGTTTGGCAGAACTTCACTTACAGGTAAGTCCGTTTTACTGCGAAGAGACTCGAAGGTTGTGTGTGAAGTCGATCAACCCGCACTGGGGCCCGCGTGTTCGACTAATGCTAAGGCCCGATCGCCCTAATTCAGGGTAGGCTCAAGCCCCTCGATGGGAACGTATATTAGCTGATATGATGATGATGATGATGATGATAATCTGTGGGCACAATTATCCGTCTGTCCATGAGATAAAATGCGCTTGCCCAGTGTTACATGTAGCAGATCTCGTGGTCTCGTGTAGGGCAATTGCATTTGCAACTACGGACGTGTGCAATGTGACCTTTCTGGAATCAGGGGTGCAGGTTCCCCTCACGTCGATTTTCATTCACCGTTATTGCAATCGGTGAGTAAATGTACGTAAGTTAAAAAACACTATAGTATACTTTGGCCGTTTCCAGGTTTGAACCCGGGGCCTCTGGTATTTATCTTTGAGTCACCGATGCTATGATACTGTTTGCAGTTCAGCTTTATTCGAGGACTCATTCCCTTCCATCGATATAAGACGATGTAGGCCATGTTTCTTTCATAGCACAGACATTGATGGTACCTACTGTCTACTTGTTTTGAAATGTCAAAAAATGTAAACAAATAGTGAAGTGTTTCTAAAAAATAAACCAGTTTTCAGTCAGTATTTAAGTCTTAAATGAACTACACGCAGTGACTAAGTGAATAAAATGTTTAAAATAACATGCTCGATGTCTAAAAATATTTTTTTTTTAAATATTTTTGATATCAGATTTGGCCATTTCAATACAACTATTAAATACATCCCTAATGTATTAAGTTTGGTTATAGACGAGATTCAACTTGTTTAGCACCGATTTCGTGGTAACATATTCATATATGCGCCTAATAAGCCATTATTGATGTATATCTTGGCACCATGTTGATAATTGATGTGTATAATGAATGACAAGCGAGCATAGTTTTTTAACCTATATTGCTCAAACGTTCACGATTTGTAAAATCACTACCAGAACCATTTTAACCTACATAAGAAAACAAAAGAAATAAATAGAAATAACTGTAACATAGAATAAACTTTTCAAACGTGTATAGACTACTAAAGTTTAACATTTTAGGGGAACAAATCAATAATTTGTCGATATGCCTTACGTTTCTAAATTGTACAAACTTCCTTCTAAACTTTGAACCAAAGAACCGACCCTTGAACCGTATAGAGCCCTAAAAACAATAGAATTAACATATGCGCCCGCGGCGCGCGTTCGCGGGAGCCGGTTCCCTTTACGATGCCCCATAAAAAGAGACTGCTGGTCAATAGACGATAGTTCGATGTTCGGCTAGGGTGACCATTAAAAAAAAAGTTGGGAAACAATAGTACATTGCTTACCGAAGCCAGATGGGAAACAATAGTACATTGCTTACCGAAGGCAGCTGGGAAACAGTAGAACATTGCTTATCGAAGGCAGCTGGAAAACAATAGTACATTGCTTACCGAATGCAGCTGGGAAACAATAGTACATTGCTTACCGAGGCGTCCTGTTTTTTAACCCGTATCTATTATGTAACTTTCTTATTCGTCTGCCTGTATTTCCGGGTGGAATCTTGCAACAGATTTTTTAAATATTAAATACTTCCAATTTTCCAATTACGCAAGGCACATAAAAACGTAGTTTATAGATTATTTTTAATTTACATTGTTTTAAATTCGATAGCAGAAAGTGATAGATTTGCATTTAGGGTCAATACACACGAGTTAGGATTTGCACTTTCTCTCGATGTGAACTCAATATTTTATACTATCTACACCTACAGAATCGAAGAATTTTCTTACATATTTTTCGCCTGCATATTTGTTTGACAGTAAATTTGTACTTTCTGTCTCGTTTTCAAAAAATTAAAAAATTCCGAGCGGGTCTAGTATAAAGTATTTGACCGTGATAATAGAACTGAAAAAGGTAACAGTTTTGAAAACTACTGTTGTGACAGTTGTGTAACAGTTGTGACGAACTGAAAATGTGTTATATGAGGGGACAATCAAAGGACGATTGTCTAGTCCTAGCTCACTTATTATAGAAATTTGAGATTGTTATACAATTTATGTACGTACATGCAATTTAAATACACAAACGGCTATCTATACCATTTCGACTGTTTTCAAGAATACAAAGGCAAAATGTGGCTTATCTCGTTACTATAGTCAGTTATAGCGTGTCTGAAGTCTAGTTATTATCAAGATTTACTAGACGTAACATAATCGACAGGCTAATTCTACATAGACCAATCAAAACAAAACTTTGTTTTAATAGACGTATTAATAAGTTTAAATAAATGAAGTATGATGAGATAAGGGCTTACCAATTGTGAATGAATAGTTTTAATAAAAAAAACCGACTTCAAACAGGAAACTAAGATTCCCCTCGATCTCTCTGGGATGCCATCATCAGATCCTGGTTTCCTTATCATGGTACCACCCTTGGAATATCTCGTTTCCAACAAAAATAGATTCATCAAAATCGGTTCACAAACAACGAAATTATCCGCGATTACACATACGGATTGAGAAACCTCCTCCTTTTTTTAACTCGGTTGAAAAAGCTTTTATCCCGAAAGCACACAGCCATGGTTATACTAATTCAACTGGGAAATACAGACGCCTCGTTCCTTTTTCACAATCAGAATCGCTGAATCGACGGACTTGAAATTCGTTGTTTTGTATTGTTTGTGCAGGTGTACGGTAAAATTCCTCCTCTAATTCCCCTGCCACAGTTTTAAATCGTGTATCAGGATTTCTGGTATTATTTTGCGGAAGTACATACTGAGAGTTCATCACAATAATCAAGTAAATTTAAAGTATGTGGTAATTATTGTGTTATTACGTTGTAGATAATTGTTTATTGTGATTGTGAATAAGTATTATAAGTGATGGGTCAAAGAAAACTTATCTGCGTATTGAAGATAACTTATAAGGACGTATATAGCATATACATATTTTGAGATTTTCAAGTTATCATTAGTTCCCTTAGGTTCTCTACAAATGCTCGATCCGTCACTTATTTTAATCGATAATTATTACACTAGTCGTCAAACCGCGCCACTTAATTTTTCTCAATATATTTTCATACAGCAAGTGGTTCCAAATAAGCACGATTACTTGTTTTATAAAGAAAACCTAAAAAAATAAAGTCGTATCAGTAGGTTAGATTTCTGGCTACAAATTTGTCTAAGAGCACAACATCCTGCAGTACCACGGAAACTAAGTAGACTGCTCAGAAGACATCTTACAGAAAAATGGCAAATTTTTCATGCATTTTGTATAAAAACATGATATTTTTTATTTTGAGCAGTCTGCTAAGTTCTCGAGGATCTGCAGAATGTTGTGTTTTACGACAAATTTGTAGCCAAGAATCTAACCTACTGATAACACATTTTAGTTTACTTTATTTAAATAAGTAATCGTGCTTACTGCGAACCGCTTTTTGTACGAAAATGTATGAAAAAAATCAGGAACTGCAATTTTTTTGACGTCCAGTTTATTTACTACTCCCTATTCCTAAAGTTGTATATTTTTTGCCTTTCGTGAAATATTGTAGGTAGGTAGGTAGGTTTCGTGGAATATTCTAGGTAGATAGGTTTCGTGGAATATTCTAGGTAGGTAGGTTTCGTGGAATACTCTAGGTAGGTAGGTTTCGTGGAATATTCGAGGTTGGTAGGTTTCGTGGAATATTCTAGGTAGGTAGGTTTCGTGGAATATTTTAGGTAGGTAGGTTTCGTGGAATATTCTAGGTAGGTAGGTAGGTTTCGTAGAATATTCTAGGTAGGTAGGTTTCGTGGAATATTCCAGGTAGGTAGGTAGGTTTCGTAGAATATTCTAGGTAGGTAGGTTTCGTGGAATATTCTAGGTAGGTAGGTTTCGTGGAATATTCCAGGTAGGTAGGTAGGTTTCGTAGAATATTCTAGGTAGGTAGGTTTCGTGGAATATTCTAGGTAGATAGGTTTCGTGGAATATTGTAGGTAGGGAGGTTTCGTGGAATATTCTAGGTAGGTAGGTTTCGTGGAATATTCTAGGTAGGTAGGTTTCGTGGAATATTCTAGGTAGGTAGGTTTCGTGGAATATTCTAGGTAGGTAAGTTTCGTGGAATATTCTAGGTAGGTAGGTTTCGTGGAATATTCTAGGTAGGTAGGTTTCGTGGAATATTCTAGGTAGGTAGGTTTCGTGGAATATTCTAGGTAGATAGGTTTCGTGGAATATTCTAGGTAGGTAGGTTTCGTGGAATATTCTAGGTAGGTAGGTTTCGTGGAATATTCTTGGTAGCTAGATTTCGTGGAATACGCCACGTAAACAATTTTGTGAAAATAATACTTTCGCTCTCCGAAATATTAATCAGGGTGCAACAAAATTGGCGCAGCGCCCATTAACTGCAGTTTCTGTTTATCACACTTACCAAATTTCCGTAGGCCATTATTCGCAAAACATTTTTTGACTTCGTATAAGTCGATCAGCTGATTGGCCAATTTTGAATGTATTAACTTTGGTTTTAAATGATCAGTCATCATCATCATCATCATATCAGCCGAAAAACGTCAACAGCTGGACAGAGGCCTCCCCCAAGGATTTCCACGACGACCGGTCCATGCGCTGCCTGATGTGAGTAAATGATCAGTATGATGAGTAGAATTTCCAGTTAATGGGTCCTACATCAATGTTGTCACTACTAATGCGTTATGTAGACGTTGAGTTTCGTGGTTTAGTGAAGGAATTCGCTAATCTGTGGTTTTAGTGCTGTCGTAATATAACGTGGTATAGTATGGCATTTCGACAATGGTTCATTGTTTTCATCACTAGAAATCTTGTTCTGATTGGAAATTGAAACCTCGAATCTCGGCCTTATCACAATCGACATAGAACAGCATAGAACAATCCTCTTAACTTCTATGATTTGCTGGCTAACATAATCACTTTCTCTTCCTACATAATTTGAAACAATGGACCACTATATAAAAGTGGTCAACTGCTCATCTAAACTGGTCTGGTGTGATTTGCAGACTAACATATAAACTGCCAAAAGGCGTAAATAATTATTTTCTAACAGAAGTTGGAACAATAGACCACGTATTATAAAGATGGTCATATGCAAATCCTACATTATGTGGATCAATAGATCACGTCTTGATACGAGTATAGAGTTGGTCAAATGCTCAACGAAACCACTAAACTGGATTGATTTAGGCTGTCTCAAGGCGTAAATAATCACTTACTTTCTTACATTATTTGGAACAATAGACCACACAATATAACGGTGCACAAGTGCTCAACTAAAATGAATGTAAGCCACTCCAACGTACAAAAACTGTAACAATCCCCATCTAAAGTCGGTAAGGTAACGCGAGGCAATTCCTACAGCCATTCCCTTTATGGGAAGACCTAATGGTCACTGGTTCAGCGAAAAAACGCACTTCGCGAACTGAAATGAATCGTAATGGCGGATCGCATTGTTTCATTAAAATGGGCAAAAATCCAGCAAATACTCATTGGGTGTAATGGCAGACATTTAATATAAATTTTTGTTTTTTCGTAAAATTTCAAATCTTTTATTTTTAGACTGCCTTGTAGGCATCTTAAAAACTTCTACCTGTGGGGTTCGCCACTTCCTACAACTTCCCCCAACCCGAACATTGCCCCTTGTAGAGTATGACCTAAACTGCCAGGGTTTCGAAAAAGATCTTTGCCCCAGAAGTGGGGACGGGATTTAAAAACAGCTTTGCCCCAAGAACTTTGACCTTTTTTTCAGCGAACTCCATCAATTTCAAACGAAGCTTTCCACTTATTGGCTTTGATGTTCATCAAGTTAACATTAGGTTAGGTTTACGAATAAATACAGCGTCGCGTCGTTGGCCTGTTACGTAATTAATTCGCTAAATATGATATTGCGTGACTACGTCGGCGGTGTAACAACTATGAAATTCGTGTGACGAGTTTCATGTTTGCTTTAAGGTTACTGTTCAACCAGTCTCTATTTATAGATATATATTTTTTTAAATTAACAAAATATTTATTTTTATATATTTTTGAATCGGCATTTCCTGTACATGTGAAAAATTGGTGTAGGACCCGTTAATTGGGACTTATACTCATTATACTGAACAGCTTTCCCTAAGTAAAACATAGTCAATTCTCAAAAAAAAATATATTAGGGCCCTCCATACAGAAATACACAAAATTAGTCCATCAGCTGATCGATTTGTATGAAGAATTAATTATTTTTTTTCGATTTCATGATAGTATGAATATAGTGATATTATAGTATGATAGTAGAAGCCCCACGGGACCTACACCGTTTTTGTTACTTCCTGTGTAATATGTTTCGGTAAAACTACTCTCATTACTAGAGTGATAACATCACTACGTAATCACTACCGATAACACACATTTTTACTAGTTTTTCGCGACCGCCAGGCAGCAAACATAACTCACTTGGACAATTCTCGGATACAATAAAAAAAACGTTACTTTTCCGCTTTTAGTCTTGTTTGTTACTTGAACTGTTTTTGTTTTAGCGGTAAAACATTGTATGTCAAGAATATCAGTTTTTTGAACGAATAGCAGTGTAGTTTTTCATATAGAAGCTAATAAATAGTTTTTCTTAGATTCGGGTAGGCAATATCGTGAGGCGAACCGGAAGACATAGTGTAGGCAGACCTTCCACTCGGTAGACCGATGACCTGGTGAAGGTCGCGAGAAGCCGCTGGATGCGGGCAGCGCAGGACCGGTCGTTGTGTAAATCCTTGGGGGTGGCCTTTGTCCAGGGGTAGCCTTTGTCCAGCAGTGGACATCTTTCGACTGATATGATGATGATGAGGTAATATCACTGGAAATAAGGGACCCAAGGTTAAAAATAATAATTCAGTTTGATCATGGGGTGGAATTAATTAGAAGGAGAAACACCTGTCGTAAGTTGTTTAAAAATAAAAGTTTTAAAAAACTAAAAACCGACTTCAAAATGAAATTCACTCAAAAGTATGAAATAATATAATTATACTTAAATACACGACCCTAACCAACAATAACCATATCAAAGGTGGATATGAATTAAATTAGAGGCTTAAAATTTATTTTGAGGTCGGTGTCAGCAAACCATCGAATCTTAAACATTTGATACGTTAGAACTATGTGCTGGAACCAAACTCAAAAAAAAAATGGTGTATATTTCGTGAATTACTTATGTTTATCTTAATTACTTTAGGGCATTAATATACACTCAATTTTTATTAATCAATAATTAATTGAGTTATACCATTTCTTACAAGTCGGTTACATGTAAAGTTTTTTATCGGTCCCTCACAATACTTAATCACTTCTATTTGTGGAAAATTTCTTTCATAGTACAGTCAACTCCCATTAAATCATGTCGTCGCTGTCAACTAAAGGAATTCCTATTTAAAAGTTTAATTAATGGACAATCATCGTATCAGCCGTATGACGTCTACTGCTGGACAAAGGCCTGCCGCAAGGATTTCCACAACGGTCGGTCATGGGCTGCCCACATTGAGCGGCTTCCCATGACCTTTACCATGTCAGTCTACCAAATTGGAGGCCTGCTATTCTACGTCTTCCGGTGCGCGGTCGTCGCTCAACTTTATTCTTTTTTCAGATTAAAACTACGATAATTGTCACTAAAGTTTTAAAATCTTGAGATAAATCATAACCTCAGCCAGAAGGTGGGACTTTCACTGTTGAACGTAACTGCCCCATAGATCTCCATTCAGCATGTTGAGGAGCTGCATACATCTTGAAAGCTTTACCTACTAGTTCATCAGTCCACCTGGCGGGTGGCCATCCGTCGCAATTTAAGACTAGGCATTGATTAGAACAGTTGTCTCTTTTGCACTTTTTCAATGTTTTTTTGTTTCAATTAAAAAATAAAAATTATTTTTAAATATCCAACTGGCACTGTGTGTGTTTAGACGAATCGACCAAGAAAATTTAGAGGTTTAAATCTGTCTGGTTTTCCTGTACAATGCAAATCTCCATTTAAAAAGCGGTTTCTTTGATACATATTTTTCTGTTATAAAAGTTAACGAATTGTGTTTCTGCAACTGACAAAATGAAGTCATTGAAGTGAAGAATCAGTTTATCAAATATCACTTTCATATGTTTTGTAAATGCTGAGAAAAATCGAGATCCCTCGAATTTCCAATGTGTCGCCTTAAGGACCTTTCTATTGGTTATATAGTTCGGTGAGCTATATGGCCTGCCCATTGCCACTTTAAATCATATTACTTTGTGTTTAATGTCACCAAGTAAAAATAACGCACTGTACTGGCCGACTGTACCTGTGTTACGAGTAGCTTTTAGTAAAGCGAACGACTTCTCAGAAGCGAGCTATCACGGAGTTTTTCATATTTTTATTTTAACGGCCTAAAAGACGAAGACCACTATGAAACCACTTTTGATAATACGCCCTTGAAACACTAAGTGGAAATTTTATTGGGATTTTTTTTAAAGCGTTATTTATATAAAAATATGTTCGGAACTGTTTTTATATTTAGTTGACAGTTTAATGTGTACAAATACAAAACATAACAAACGGACATAAAATAAAAATACAAAGGGTTGTAACTGGTTTTGCGATTTCTTAGATGATTGTGAAACTATTTTTGTTAGAGTTAACTTTCAGTGTGGTCCCATATTAATTGAATCGAAGTCGATTTTTTTTAGCAAATTAACAAAAGAAAAACAGCAAAACTTTATTTTTAGCGTGGCCACTCGTCTGTCGCATTCCGCCAGGCGGCAAAATAAAAAAAAACCCGTGTCTGTCGCTGGTCGTCAGGCGGAACGATTTACGGCGGTTCAAATTAGCGCCTAAACTAAATCAAAGGTTGCTTATGAACCAATAGAAAGCTAGGAAATGAATGGGAGTGAAGTTGGCTACCTCTGTGGCCAATCATTAGCCACACTTACAGTACAAAAATATTCACTCAAAATTCATGTCTCGTACTTCAAATCGCGAGTGAATGTGCGCACAATTTACGTTGTTGTTTCTGTGTTTCTGAAAAAGATTTGCGGTGAAAACGATGCCAGGGTACGTAATCATTTATTTTAATTACTTATAACAACTTATACTTCTGATTTTCTGTGAAAACTTTTCCTTCAAACCATGGCCTTTTTTGTGACTGTTTTTTTGGCATTTTTTTGTTACTTAAACGGTCTAAATTATAAGTAAAGGATTATTGTTCTTTTATTTTTATGTTATAAATACTGTAATTTAGATTAATATTTTATATGGAAATACACAATATTCCATTTAGATTCACAGAAAATCCAATAAAAGTAAAGAATAGCGCGCCCAGAACCCCTGTCTGTTACTGTCCATCTGGCGGTTGCGACAGACAGAGAGGGTGGGAGTTATTATAGGTTGACAGTTGAGAGGGTAGCCGATCAATTGAATGAATATACGTCAAATTATTTAAAACCCCATTTCTAGATGTTATTGTTAGCAACTCATGGTCATAGAGGAAGAAAAAACTTATACAGGGGAGGGGAAGGCGACTCCCTACTCCCGTAGTTCACAACTGGCGCTTAGCTGGTAGAATCGTGTTATTTCAGTGCCGAACTCCTGAATGTTGAACTAGCCACTGTCTGAGAGTTTGTCTTTGCGGACTGTAATAATTGCCAAATGGGTGGAGATAGTCGCCAGTGCGGTAATAGTAGTTTATGAAACTGTTGCATAATGGTGGGTATTAAAACACTAGTGTGAGTTTAAAAACCGAGCCTTAGCAAGGTTCTTAATAGTAATGGCATTAGTGTTCTAATACCTAGTTATGTGCAGTTTTATACACAATTTTATCTAATCTCATACATTGCGATTAAACCTACTAAATAAAAGATCAAAGTCTAAAGAGAAGGAAGAAAAATCGCAAGAAATTAAGTACAACAAAACGTATGAATGGCGCCAAAACCCAACACATCACCGCGCATGCGCTTAATTTGATTGAAACTTTTTTGTAATGGTATAAAAATAAAGGAAAACATCGTGAGGAAACCAGCACACGCCTGCGAAGAAACTCGAAGGTTGTGTGTGAAGTCCATCAACCCGCACTGGGCCCGTGTAGTCGATTAAGGCCCGATCGCCCTAATTCAGGGTAGTCTCGAGCCCCTCGGTGGGGACGTTATATGAGCTGATATGATGATAAAAATGGCGGGCCTCGCATAAGCGTTCCATTAGAAGAAAATTATTGGTTATATTAACTTCTTAGATATCTATCGAGCTAGGTGTTTTTCGTGAGAAAAACGGTTTTCTTAAAAAAAACATATTTTTAGTTTACAGTTTTGGACACTTAGAACAACGCTCGGTCGGCCAGGTTCTTTTATTTATGTCATAAACTTTGAATATACTTCTTTAATAGATAAGTATAGCATTGTATCATGGATAACAGCGCGACAAACTTAACTGACCCGTTGGCGAAAATTAGACCTAACGTCGCCAATGTGATAATTGATAACGTATGTGGTTTTGTTTGCACTTTTATAAACTAATTTCTTTATTCATAATTGGTAAGCCCTTGGCATCATCTCACCTGATGGTAAGTGACGAGGATGCCGAAGATGGAAGCGCGGGCTTGCCACGATTCCCCAACGCAAAAGGGAATTTTAGATTCTTATTTTCAATCCGGAACAACATCTATGCTGTTAACATTGATGTTTGGCGGCAAGACTTAGATAAGATGGTGGTAGCTAGCCGATTGGGTTTACAAAATGCCTTTTCACCAACCAAACCGAGTGTTACAAAGTTAGACTTCGCCGGAAATCGAACCCGCGACCTCCTGATGTGAAGCTCATGGATTTAACCATTACGACACGAAGGCGGTTGAAATATTGCTTAAATTGAAATACTGTTTAATTTTAAGCTATTGTTTAAATACTGCTTTAAATGGGTCATCATCATCTAATCAGCCGAAAGACATCCACTACGGGTCGTTCTATACATAATTTCGTCGCGCTGCGGTTCTTCCAGTTGGTAAGTTCGAGACTGGGGTAGTCCACAAATACAAGACTTGGATGACCATCTTTGATCTGTTCACTTCGCGATTTATGGCTAATCTTACAAGCAAAATAAGTTATTGTTATTAGCTTTATCCTGTACTTTCCCCTACTTAAACCAAAGTCCAACTTTGCCCCAGAGAGTAGTCGCGGCCAATCAATTTGCGAATAAAAGAGCGATATGCCCCCGGGACCCTTGAAATCCATTACGCACTCTATATTCCGTGCCTGAGGTTCTCAAACTTTCCTCTATCATGTTTAGAGGATTTAAATATATCACCGTACTATGTTTTCTTTTATAAACTTTCGGTCTTATTAAGAGCGCTAATCTCTGTATATAAAAGTAAAAGGTGACTGACTGGTATATCAATGCACAGCTCAAACCACTGAACGGATAGGGTTAAAATTTGGCACACAGATATAAATTATGACGTAGGCATCTGCTAAGAAAGGATTTTGGGAAATTTCCACGGGAACCGCAAAAATCGACCACTAGTCTTATATAAGTTAGAGATCTCATCAAAAACAAAAATGACATAAATAACGCGCTACAGGCTTTGTTTTAGTATGTTTTTTTAAAAAAAACAACTTTTGTTGTATATTTTTGCCGAAATAGCTAATAACATTTGGACCTCCCATAAAAAGTTGGCGATTTAGCCGATAGCATAGCTCGCGCCAAACTTTATTACGGCTCTGAAGTTGGTCGCAAGACGCGTCACATAGCAAACTTTAGGGTAACTACATCTGTCCTTTGGGTTTTAGCGGGACGTAAAGGTACCTACTACTCGACTGTACCGGCGCACGAAGCACTCGCATCACAGTTCACATCAGTAATAAAGTTTGGCGCGAGCTGTAAGTGATTTCATTTTGTGATATCATCAAATTTATATAACAAAAGTGGTTCAGTTATGAGTGTATCAATAAAATGTGTCCTATTTGATTGAACACCCTGTTGAGGCTTTTAGAAGTTTATTAACTTGCCAAGGTTCGTCTAAAAATTTATTAATTTATTTACCGAGTTCAAAGAAGGTTATCAATTCGACACGTACGTTTGTAATTATAGGGTAATTATAAGATTGAGGTTTATACCTCCGCCAACGACCAACTGTGTAACCTGTTTTTACTACAATTAAGATTTTTTTTATGGTAAAAAAAAAGTTTTGTAATTTACAGGATATGAAGAGTGACTTTGATTTCCTCGAATTCTATTTTAACACAGAACTAAAGAAAATATTATCCTAATTCACCCTTTTTTCTAGTTGTAACCATAGAACTATTGCAATTTTAATCGAAACATTATGCTAATTTATTAAATTCTTAACAAAACAATATAAAATCATTTTGTTATCTTACTTTTTGGAAATTCTTCTTAATTTATTTATAATGAGTTAAAAACGCACGATTCGTCCGCAGCGATTGACGTAACAGCCACGTTGCAGTACCAGCTGACAAGAACTTTATTTCTAAGCTATTTCGTTCGATGTTTGAAACATCGTGAATCGAGTTGCTAATTTTAGGGACGGAGAAGTCTTAATCTAGTAGGGCTGCCAAACAAATACATAAATATGTATAGATTTATCTTTGTTTTTATCTGCGCCTATCATAATCATTCGAGAATATACTGAGCCCATAGTAATTACGACCTACACTTTGAGGTCCACAGCTCGATACTCTATGCCCATTAAGTTTTATAACCATTCGATCTTTTTTTGTTTTGATAGATCATCCATTATAGGGTAAAAGCTGAGATCAAGAAAAAGTTTCCGAGGTTAAAAGGTTCCAATGTAAGGGCCGTATTTCTTTATTCTTGTTTGATGTTGCAAGACTTTTAATGTATTTGTTATTAGATACTTTTATGGTTCTGTTTTATTTGTTTACGGGTGTTTTTTTATCACTTATTGCTCTGTTTTTTATAGGATGTGCGGAAAATTTTGAAAAGTAGAACCGCCAAGGCTATCTATCTATCTATCTATCATAACGTCTCATAAGGTTGACTATTATAATTACCGGGATAATTTGTTCAAGGAGTTTTGTTTTCATTAAACGTATTGTTACAATTTTTTAAATTGTATCTCCCCTACATGTAAAGTGGGGCTCTACATGTAGAAAAGATACACAAAAATATTTTTTAACTGATTTCATATCTTTTATATACAGGGTGTTACAAAATTGGTGTGGAACCCTTTAACTGGGGCTTCTACTCATCATACTGCACAACTTTCTCCAAGGAACCCGTAGTCAATTCTCAAAAAAAAATTGGACCCTCCGTACTAAAAAGCACAAAATTGGTCGATCGTCATTTTTATGCGATTTCAGCAAAGTTATTGAACAAAAGTTGTTCAGTATGAGGAGTAGATGCCCCTGTCAACGGGACCCACAAGAATTTTCTTACACTATGTATAGGGTGTCACAGATTTGCTGTTAACATTGATATTTGGCGGCGAGATTTGGATAAGATGGTAGTAGCTACTAGCCAGACGGGCTTAGAAAATTCCTACCACCAACTAAACCGAGTCTTAAAAGTTAGACCCTGCCGGGAATCGAACTGCGATCTCTCGATGTAAAAGGAGTGGATTAACGACTACTCCACGGAGACAGTAAAATCGTAAATTTTTTGCTGTTTATCAAAAATTATGAGTTATGACTTACATGAACAAAACAGCCTTTAAAATATGATTTGATTTAGCAGATTTTACTTCTCATTATTTACGATATTTATTTGCCTTACACGTACGAGCCAGGATTTTTTTTTAAATTTAATTTTAGGCAGGCCTCCCACTCGGTAGACCGATGACCTGGTGAAGGTCGCGGGAAGCTGCTGGATGCGGTTGGCGTAGAACCGGTCGTCGCGGAAATTCTTGGGGGAAGCCTATGTCCAGCAGTGGACGTCCTTTGGCTGATATGATGATGATGATGACTCGTACGAATATCCAAATGGATTAAATTTAAAAAAGTTATCAAGAACAATGTTAGCTATTAAGGCTCCTCCGTCCCTAAAAGTAGCAACTCGATTTACGATGTTTCAAACATCGAACGAAATAGCTGGAAAATAAAGTTTTTGTCAGCTCGTACTGTAACTTGGCTGTTACGTCAATCACTGCGGGTGATTCGTGCGAAAAACGTTGTTTTTTAAATCATTATTAATAAAATAAGAAGAAATTCCAAAAAGTAAGAAATCAAAATCATTTCATATTGTTTTGTAAAGAAGTTTATAAATTATCATAATGTTTCGATTAAAATTGCAGCAGTTTTATGGGTAAAAATAGAAAAAAGGGTGCTTAGGATTTTTTTTTAAATAAAAATATCCTTAAAATTGAAGTAAAAAGTTACATAGATCTTTGGCGGCGGCATAAGCCAGTGTCCAATCATATAACGGCGCGCGCCGCTATTTTATATGAACTCGTTCTAAAAAAATCAATCACATAAGGTGGACAGTTTCTTTCATTGGTTTCGCATTTGACCTAGAAATAGTTTCATCTATTAAAAAGTGTCCAGTCAAATAACGGCGCGAACTGCAATTTGAAATGTCAACATAAGATGACTTAAGACAGACATTTTCTGTCATTGATTTCGTACTAGACCCGTGATTGGTCAGACAGAACTATAATGATATATCAACATTGATATATACGTATATATATAGTCAAAACTACAAAGAGTTATGTTATGAACTGTGTCTACATATTATAAATAGGCAAATAGCTTTTACCCAGTCATTGCCGTCAATTATACTAATGAGTGGTTCGAGCCGCGGTGTACTTTGTGCCGCCAAACATTGTCCGGCAACATTCACTTCGCAAACATCCTGTACATAAGCGAGCGTCTGTAGTGTAGTGTAGTGTAAATATAGGATGTCAAGTGTTTTTTTTACACGACTGTCCACAAAATAGAAGTGTATTGTTCTCAGGTGTAATGTATGTTTGTAGATTTGTACTACAAACCTTTTATTTCACGATATCTTCTATACGGCTTGATTGATTTTACAGAGCGAGGTATCGTTAGATTAGTCTTGATCCCGTGACTGACATAGGATACATTTTACCCGACTTCCTAGTAAAGAGAGATAAAGTTTTTAGTTTAAACCGTTTATAGTTTTTTTCTTTTTCGCCCTTTTAAGGGCAGGCTAAGGCTCATTAGCCATACCGCCTTGTCTTCAGTAAAATCGGTAGTATTAATTTGTAGTGTTTACGTCTTCAGTATTTTTTCAGTCTTTAAGGTCACTGTTTTTTTGTGTCAACCCTATTTTACTCTCTATAAACTAACCTAACCTACACACTCCACAGTTTCGCTGAAGCTTTCGCGGACTTATTGTGGGAACTCGAAACATAGCATACACACTTTTATTTCATTATCCTACACATTAAACACATAAATAGTACATTGCTGATTAATACACTATTAATATTACATCAAAAACCACGAAATGTAATTTTTCGGTTAATAAAAGAAAAATGACAAACTGAACCCTACTAATTCCCGCCTAAAAAGTCCTTACCGTCTATAGGTAGGTTATATATGTCAAAATGTACGACTTTAAAAGAATTGCTCAATTTCTATTCAAACTCAGTACAAATATTATGTTGTTTACCTCATGTTTTTTGTATTTTTGTTCTCATGTACGTGCATCGCGATTCGAACCCCATTCCCTGAGCAAGAGAGCCGTTTTAGGTCAACAGTCAAACCGTTTGACTGCCGACTTTAATATTTTATGGCGGTCGTGAACCCCGCTTCTGATATATGTCAAATTCATGTCAGTGTCACTGGATCGATTCGTAGCTAACTTCATTTTGATACTAGCTGTTTCCCGCGGCTTCACCCGCGTGGACAACGTTTCTATGACTTTTCGAGGGTGCGCAGAGCGCGAGCCGCTTGCATGGAAAGAAGTAGCCTATGTGTTAATCCAGGTTGTAATCTGTCAACCTATCAAATTTTAGACAGATCCAAACATACATCCATACATTCTTACAAACTTTCGCGTATATAATACTAGATTTTTCCCGCGGCTTCGCCCGCGTGGACATCATTTTTATGAGTGTCTTTAAGGGTGATTAGTAAATTATGTCGTTTCCCACCTACTCAACCATGTCTGTGCAAAAAATCACAACAATCGAGTATTTTTTAGTCCCCTCAGGAACTGCTATAGATTATGCTATTTTCATGGGATAAAAAGTAGCCTATGTCCTTCCCCGTGACACAGGTTACCTGCATGCCAAATTTCATAAAGATTGGTCAAAGCGTGGAATCGTGAAAAGGTGACAAACAAACAAACAAATTTTCACATAATATTAGTAAGAATTAGTAGGATCAGCAACGTTTTACAATGCCTTAGCGTAAGATAAAAACTGTGTCGCATTCTGAAGATTACATTATTTTCCAGTGGAGTGAAAACTCCAGCTTCTTACACAATCTACATTCCTAATTTAAGTTTGCATAAAGAAAATTACTTACACAAAAACTTTTATGTCGTAACACTTTGCAACAAAGAGAAAATGAAATTAGCTCAAGTTTAGGCCAAAATTATCTTAATAAGTAAACAGCTTCGCCTGAGGCTGTGCAATTGATGTCAAGAACTGTAATTG
Source organism: Coleophora flavipennella (assembly GCA_947284805.1). Taxonomy (NCBI): domain Eukaryota; kingdom Metazoa; phylum Arthropoda; class Insecta; order Lepidoptera; family Coleophoridae; genus Coleophora; species Coleophora flavipennella. The sequence continues at coordinate 5,126,251 of OX369269.1, forward strand.
TTGATACTTCAGTGAAACATTAACTAACTGTGGCTTATACCTTGCTCCTTTTGATCCTATATTCATGAGATTTCAGACCTCTGCCCTTAAGGAGGCTATAGAAAACCTATTTCTTGGCTTTACTTAGTCAAGTTTTAACTTTGAGTAGGTATGTACGTCGGGTAACGACTAGGGCCGCCGCCTTCTGTCCGGGAGGTCGTGGTTTGAATCCCGCCACGTACCAATGTGATTTTGAATTTAGATTTCATATGTACGTTAAGGTGGAAACGTATAGAGAAATGAAGGAGATAGTGTGGGAGAGAGAGACCTGGAAAGAGCTACACCGATAAGAGCACGGCTCTTAAATTGTGATGATGATGATGTACGTTTATCCGACGCTCTTACGGTGAAGGAAAAACATCGTGAGGAAACCTGCACACGCCTGCGGAGAAACTCGCAGGTTGTGTGTGAATTCGGCCAACCCGCACTGGGCCCGCGTGGTCGACTAAGGCCCTATCGCCCCAATTCAGGGTAGGCACGAGCCCCTCGGTGGGGACGTATATGAGCTGATAAGATGAAGAAGAAAAGGATATGACATAAAAATTTATGAAAGCCGTCCGAACTCATCTTACAGATAAGGTCAAATATCTGTAAGGCTTTGCCACCTCGTCGCCTCGTCACCTCATTGTTGCGAGCGCTCAGCCAAATTAAAAGCAAACTAATTTCAGAAATGGCACGAATTCTCAGGAAAATCTATTTTCCAGGTGATCTAAGTGAACCTAGAATATTACGTTGTCGAACATCGGTTTATCTACAAAATCATTTTCGAGAACCTATAAACTTTCAAGGTAAAAGCTTTCAATATTGCATTGTCACTGGCGATATACATATGCATGCAAAATTTCAGCTCAATCGAAATCCGGGAAGTGGGTCAAATTTAACTTGCAAGATTTCATTAGAGACACCGGGACAGGTGAAACTAAATAAAAGCTTGTAAAATATACGAGTTGTTATATCAATGATTTTTAGTTTATTATTTACACATTTAATGAGTGATTGTAATTGAAATTGTACCTTTGGGTAATCAATTATATCTTATCTAGAACCTGCAACATATTAGATTCACTTGGTCATTTAGATAATTTTCTTAGTCTTTACCATTGTAAGCCGCAAATAGCTAGTTGCGTTATGACGTATCCATTGTGCAGTAAACTCCTAAATCCACTCGAATCACTAGAACTGTCAATCATTTACAAATCTACTGTGCGTGAAACGAATAGTTTATTGATCAAAAAAGTTATTCTTTAAATTCTGCCCCTTCCGTGTTTGTACATTCTTGAAGCAGCCACATTCGTAAAGATGTATCAAACTAAATTCTACATTGAGGCTAAAGACGCAACAGCTAACACTAGAAGTAGAAGATACCCAGATAGGCTAGTTTACGATGAGGTACCAAAAAGCACTAGGTACCAAAAAAACTGTTTCTGGATGTGCAGAATAATTTATAATAAGATACCACAATTTGTAAAAGAACTTCCAATAAACAGGTTTAAGGTGGAACTAAAAAGATGGCTGCTACTGCATACATTTTACTCGGTCAAGGAATTTCTGGATTTTAAATTTATTAATAATGACTAAATTGAATGTTATTTATTTATTAATTGTAATGTAACTAGTTTTTTTTTTCTTTGTTTGCATGCTATCATTTTTATGGCTGAGTTTGGCGTTTCAACAAAGATTTTGTACCACCTAATATTATGTACCCAACTCAAGGGCAAATAAACGTATTCTATTCTATTCTATTCGACCAAACGATATTCGTCGTTATGTAGTTAGTGATATGATTAGGCAGAGGGCTTCAATATACCATTTAAGCTGATGAAATATCGAAGTAATTATATTTATTGATGATCCGTTAACATGAAAATATTGTCTTTCTTTGTTACAAAGAAGGAAGTCATAAATTTTCAATAAATGTTTAGTCGATCTTTTTTGTGCAAGTGTGGCGAGGGTGGGTCGGCATTTTTACCCGACAGCCTCAGAAGGAGGTTTATGCTTTTACCCGAATGCTTCAGAAAGAGGGTCATGTTTTTATCCGACTGCTTCAGAAGGAGGGTCACGTTTTTACCCGACTGCTTCAGAAGGAGGATCATGTTTTTACCAGACTGCTTCAGAAGGAGGATCATGTTTTTATCCGACTGCTTCAGAAGGAGGGTCATGTTTTTACCCGACTGCTTCAGAAGGAGGATCATGTTTTTACCCGACTGCTTCAGAAGGAGGGTCATGTTTTTACCCGACTGCTTCAGAAGGAGGGTCATGTTTTTCGAGTGTATGTATGTATGTAGATTTCTATGTTCCCTGCTACAGCCTGAACGACATGAAGGATTTCAACGTATGAGGTATCGTTAGATTAGTCTTGATACATTTTCACCCGACTGGTCAAAAATGGAGATCAAGTTTTTACGCAGTCGGGTTTTAAATTTTTAAGGAATTTCTAAAGTTATTTCTGGGACTAGCCCACCAACAAAGTGCTATATACGAGTATATATATATGTATATTTTTATTACCTCTATTAATTTTAATTACTTATTTTCTTTTTGTTGAATTATCTTTTGTCGCTACTTGTTTTCGTGTCTAGCTCTAGATGTTCTTTACAATTCATGGCCGCCAACCTCGATCGTGTAATGCGTTTCTTCTATCTTTTCCTACTTTTAACACTGACTTCCTTAGTAAATCTTTTATGGCTCACTCGGTTCGACTGTGGAACCGAATAGCTGAAACTATTTGCACATCTGAGTCACTGTTCATTTTTAAGAAAAGACTTAGGGATCACTACTTTAAGCTGTGTAATTATTAAACATTTTTCTATGTGACTATTATTTGTTGTATTACATTTTATAGTTCCTATATAATAGTATATTTCTTACATATCTGTTTTAAATAATAATGTAATAATTTTGTTTAATTTTGATCTGCAGCCACATCCGCATTCAGCTTTTTTACCTACCAATAATTCCTATCTGTTATTTTAAGGTTGCCTGGAAGAAATCGCTAAAAGCGATGGGGCTTCCTTTGCACTGTATATATTTTTAATTATGTTTTTGTATTAACTTTTTTGGTGTGCTATAAAGAATATTACAATGATTGATTTACTTACAATTTGCACTGTGTTTGAACTTTTTTTATGTGTCTATTAGTGAAGTCTTATAATCAAGATCGTTACATTATTGTGTTACCTGTCAGGTTGGCAGAGAGTGAATTTCCTATAAGGCAATCCAGTGGTTTTCGTCGATGAAGATTGACCTTTATCTACTCTAGAGATTGACAGCGTTTAAAAGTAATATAATAATAATCGGCTTAGCTAACAACCAATTTAACCCGGCGCCAATGACGTTTAAAAAATAACGCGGACGATGACGCGGGGTCAATATGACCCGAATGTTTTTTTTCTTAATTATCTGGTTATCTGCCGAATTATAACAAATTTAATACCAAGTAAGAACTATTGCATGACCACATGTAGTACCAAGATGTTAAAGTTAATTTAGATATCAAATTATGATTTGGTTTTAATACAACAACCTCAAAAGGGCAACAAAAATAATTTCTCTTTCAGAACTAAAAATGTATGGAGCTGTAGCCGTTTTATTCCCGTGTTATTCAAGAAAAGGGATTTTACCATTCTTCACTGGCGCTTTCTCACTAAACTATGGTACAAATCATATGAATTGAGGTCTTATCTCCAGCTGCTGAGAAAACCATGAACGATTATAATATGTTTTTTTTTTTGAAATTTCCCCAATTGAAAATCGCTCGGGTCAATAAGACTCAGCGTCATTGTCGCCGGGTTAAAAAAAAATCTAACTGCATTACTCCTCTCTTTTCGGCAGTCGATTTATAATTTCAAAAAACAATACTAATCTAACGATACCTCGCACTTCAAATCCATCAAGCCGTTTAGATATACGTACATACATACATACACCCAAGTAATATTATCTCCTCCATTTTGGGCAGTCGGTCGGATGAAAATATGAATAAAATATATATTTTAATATATTCAATTCAATGTCTTACAGCAGTTTCGATAATTAACGATATCTCGATAGAAATTAACATCAAATTTTAAAAAAATAAAAAAATATCTGCAATTGTAAGCCTTTGGCATCATCTCACCTGATAGTAAGTGACAATGATGCCGAAAATGAAAGCAGACATGTCAAAATTCCCCAACGCAATGGGGAACTGGCTATCTTATCTTCATGCCGTAACACATCAATGCTGTTAACATTGATGTGTGTCAGTGAGACTTGGATGAGATGAGGGCTTAGAAAATGGCCTTCCAACCATACTTGAAAAATTAAAAAATAATAATAAAAAAACTGAAAAAAAATTTTACAATTCATTTGTCAAAATACTTTTGTATGAGCGTGAATGTAATTCTCGGATTTACTTATCCACAGAAGGCTAGCTGGATAGCTGAAAACTATTCATCTGAGATATCGAGTGGGCGAACGACTTTCAAAGTGCTGGGTTCAGATTCAGTCCATTTATCACGCTGTTTGTCGATAGGGAGTACTTTGGACTCCGTTTGTTGTACTTTCGTGTGTCCTTTTTTGGATCCACTCATATTTTATGAAACGTACAGCCTGTTTCCTTACTTTGTAAGTAATTATATACTTAAATCATCTGAATAGCCTAGTCATACTTCATCATATCAGACGAAAGACGTTAATTACTGGACGAAGCCCCCCCCCCAATGATGTCCACAACAACCGGGTCCTGCGCTGCCCGCATCCAGCCACGACCTTCACTAGATCGTCGGTCCACCGAATCACACCCCGGACACTGCATACAAATTGTCGTAAAATGACATTTCTAAAAACAAATGACGGCGCAAACAAAATCGCGTCGAAATCCCATACGTTAGAGAACCAAACTGTAACTAATCTGTATCAATATGGGTGACGAGAGGGTGAGGTCGCAATCTAGAGACCGGCAGGGAGTGTCCATACTGTATGTTAGTACTAATATATATACTTTGACCGAGTGAAAGGCCTACCTACGCTACGACTTCCGGTGCGCGGTCGCCACTCGAGAACTTTACTGCCCCAACGGCCATCTGTTCTACGAGCTATGTGCTCCGCCCAGTGACACTTTTTCTGTGATTCTGTGAGCTATCGGATACGTTGGTTCTCCTACGGATCACCTCGTTTCTGATTCGTTAGCCATACTAACAGTCACATAAGACAACGATATCATACGATTAACTTATTTATACCTACAAAAGATCGAAAGAGAACAAAACTTTACTGAGACAAAGTTATATAAAATAAAAAGTCGTCACAAAAAACATAACATCCTTTACGCACGAAGCGTTTTGCGTCTTCGTTCATCATGCGAGTGAAATTCCCTTCCGGCGTATGTATTCCCCGATTCGTATAATTTAAGAATCTTCAAGACGAGAGTGAATAGGCACTATTTGAATCTTGCGTGTCACGTCCTCGGCTGCATCGGCACTTACCATCAGGTGTGGTGCAGCCAAATGCACTCAAATTTTTAATAAAAAATAAAAATAAAAAAACGTCGGTCATAACATTGTTATTACATAACTGTAGTTTTAAGTACATTTGATAAAAAAAAACTCTTTTGCTAGTTTTAACCCTGGTTTTCTAATGATTAATCTAAAAAAAATGTCTCCAAGGTAAAAAAACGCTAAATACGTTAAAAAATCGACTTCCATCGCAACAACTTAGTACATTTTAGCATTATTATTTTTAGTTTTTGTTAATTTTGTAATAAAGTACTACACCGATTTTGATAAAATTTATATGGGACCACACGGTAAGCACTAGCTTTCAAATAAAAAAAGAAAATTAAAAATCGGTTCACCCAGTCAAAAGTTCTGAGGTAACACACATAAAAAAACGTATAGTCGAATTGAGAACCTCCTCCTTTTTTGGAAGTCGATTGAAAAATTAAGCCCCACTAAAAATGTTACTCAAGTTTCATAATCAAAAAAGCCTTTGTATTAATATCGCTTTAGAGTTTTTTGCCACTCTTACTCTGTACATATAATGCATAGGGGAACTTCATCATCGTCCATCATATCAGCCGAAAGACGTCCACTGCTGGACAAAGGCTTTCCGCAACGGCCGGTCCTGAGCTGCCCATATCCAGCGGCTTCATTTGGTCCTCACTGGTTCTTCGGTCCACCGAGTCTTCCGGAGCGGTCGCCACTCAAGAACTTTTCTGCTTCAACGGCCATCTGTTCTTCGTGCTATGAGTGCCCCGCCCACTTTCGCTTAAGTTTAGCGATTCTAAGAGCTATGTCGGGTGCTTTGGTAATTGCAACAATCTAACACTGCCATATCGTTAACCCAAACTATGTGGGTGAAAATAAAAGCAATTTGCAACGGAACCCTATTTTGACGGGTTCCCACTGTGACTAATTCTGAGGAACTCTCCATAAACAGGGGGTTAGCCAAGCAATTTGCGGAATCTGGTGTGTTCCACACTGGACTACCAAGACATGTAATTAAGAGTCATCATATCAGCTCAGATACGACCCCACTGAGGGGCTCGAGCCTACACTGAATTAGGGCAATCGGGCCTTAGTCGATCACGGGGACCCAGTGCGGGTTGGTCGACTTCACACACAATCTTCGAGTTTCTCCGCAGGCGTGTGCAGGTTTCCTTACGATGTTTTCCTTCACCGTAAGAGCGTCGGATAAACTTACATATGTACGTGGCAGGATTCGAACCACGACCTCTGTTTTACTGTTTATTCTGTACTACTTATTATCTGTATATTTTTGTAATTGTACAATAAAGCATATTTTATTGATTGATTGATTGACCTCCTGGACAGGAGGCAGCGGCCCTAGGCGTTAAGCCACCGACGTAATTAAGAGTAAATATTTCAAAACCATGTGCCATTTAACGCCTGTTAGACACACAGTTGGTCGCATTATGATAGTTCATTGTTTAGTGGGACGTGAGTTAAATCTAAGGCTTCCATATCTTGATATCTAGTTTGAAAGGCGGTTTAATAAATTTTGTATAGAGGCTTGGTAACTTATCAATCCGGTATATATTTACGAAGCTATTTCGTTCATGTGATCATTGAAACATGTGGCACTGAAAATTGTATCTTGATTTTGTAAACACCAACATTCTCTTTGTTTTGTACATTTTTAAATTTTATGGTTAGATTTACATTTGACTAATTGGAACGAAGCAACATAGCTCAAAGTAGAACTAGCTGAAAATCCAAGGCGCGACGCCTCCCACTTGGTAGTTTAATTAAACCGGATAGTTGTACTGAACCCTTTGTCTAACTCGCGTTGTGTGCTCAGTTGTACGAAGAATCGGCTGTATATTTCTGTAGCTGACTGTACCTCCACTATAGAACCGGCCGGGAACAAAACACTAATTTCTGAAGATGTGTTTTATAATTAGGTAGTTGGACAATCTTTAAGAAGGTTTTATTTTATTTAATTTTGCTTATTTTTAAGAAAATGAATGTGTGAAATTAACGAATTGCTAGTCGTCATAATCATATCAGCCGAAAGACAAAGGCCTCCCCCAAGTAGTTCCAAGACGACCGGTCCTACGCTGCCCGAATCCAGCAGATTCCTACGATCTTCACCAGGTCGTCGGTCCACCGCGTGGGAAGCCTGCCTACGCCACGTTTTCCGGTGTGCATACGCCACTAACTCAACTTCCCCAAAGGCCATCTGTTGTACGAGCTATGTGCCCTGCCCACTGCCACTTCAGTTTAGAGATTCTGTGAGCTATGTCGGCTACTCTGGTTCTCCTGCGAATCTCCTCATTTCTGATTCCTAATAAATTACGAATATTGTATAATGGAGTTGTATCCTAATCACTCTTCTATAGAATAGGAATGATGACTGCTAGTTTTTTTTTTCATCCGTCAATATGATATTTTGTCCTAGGAATGTTTTAAATAGGTACCTAGAGGTGACGTCGCAGTTTTTTTGCTTCATTTATTTACTCATCGAAATCCTAAAAAGGGGGTAATCTTATCCGGGTCTGTTTCTTTGGCTGGGCGTGCAGCCTAAATGGCTTGTGATGTATTTTGGAGTGCGAGGTGTCGTAGACTGTCCAAAAAGAAAGGTTATGTTTTTAAGGAGTCGGTTTTATAGTTTTTATTTAAATTTGTTTTTATTTAAGCTGTCATCATCCCAGTTATTGCCCTTTCATTTTAGAGTATTCGATTTTAATCACTGCTTAAAATTTTAAATTACCTACATTAATAAGCATGACTGAATGAGGGCTTGCTTTTTATTATAATTTAAGATTCAAGATTCAATGTATTTATTCAAAATAGGTGCAAATTACACTTTTTCTGATAGTCATAAAATAATAATTTCATTTGTGAAAAATCAAGAAATAAACAATCATTAGTTAATAACGTCAAAATTCAATCCTTGAAATAAAACAGATTATGTCATTAGAACATGAAAACAATATGACACGAAAAGTTATACATAAAAATCATTGAATGTCATTGATACCTTTGACAAGAGTAGGCCAGTTCACACGGACAGCACCCGGTCACGAGTATAACGCGAGAGTCAGCCATCGCTCCCATCAACCATATTAGAGGGAAAGGAACGACCCGGAATCATTAGGTTTAGTATGAATAAATTATTTTTATTGCACGTAGTGCATTTTAATGTATAATGTTTGCATGCCATCACTTCGGCAAATCATGTCTCCATGTCAGTTGTACTCTTACACCTTTTTAGCATAATTTTAAGAAAATAATAAATAAAACCTTCTTTCATTTCATTAACTATGGTTTGATCCATAAACTTTAAATTGAAACTTGCATTCCATGCTGTATTTGATTAATCTTCTTTGCTTTAATTGGAAAGATTATTTGTAACACTTTTATGCGTGACTGTACGTACATATGTGGAAATTAAGTAAGTGAAGTCATATTACGTTTTCTTTTTCTAGAATCCAAATTTTGCTGCGTGTTTTGCACCAAAATACAAAGTCAAATCACGGAAACAACAACAAATTTATTTTCAATTACTAAAACCTTAGAAGCTTTTACGGAACGAGGGTGCATAGAAAGATGTGCTCATTTACTTAATCCGGAGTTTTCTTTCTTAACAAATCTGATTGGTGGAGAAAGAAGCATCGTTTTTGTGCGTGCTTCGCTTCGCTCACTTTGGAAAAGCAATTTCCAGCACATAGGTTCTAGGTATTAGCGAAATTGTGCCTTGTAACCCAAATATAAGTTGTTTCTTTTTGTTTTACTAGCTACCAGATATTTTTAAATAGGTCTACTACTTGTGATATTGGAAAATTTTCTCAAGTAACCAATTCAAAAAATTTGACTTTATCAGTTTGTATCGATTTTTTTGAAGAAACCATTTTTTTTTCGATTTGACCATAGGCTCTGAGGGAGAAAAATATCAGAGTTACGAATAGAAGCCTTGTTTGAAATATCGGGTTCAAATAAAGTAGAACCTAATGTTTTTAAAATAATAATTACTATAATTAATTCTTAATATTTTGATTAATATAACGTATAATCTACGATAATTACCAATTGTAGTTACTCTTGTAAATAGGATGAAACGTGTAAAATAAACAAGCATTTGCGGCCACGACGCGCCCTCCAACGGCGTGTTAGCTCGCACGATTAAAAATAACAAAATGGAGGGCTAAACAGCATGGAGGATTCGAATAAGTAAAATAATACCATCAACACTGAATTTCTATTAAAAAAACATAATAAAGAAACCGATAAAAAGAACAGAATAGTAGAAAAAGAGAAATGGTCAAACGCTAAAAAAAAGTCAAAATTTTGTAAAAAAAATAAAAATAATATCAAACCAGATCGAAAATAAACTAAAAAGGATGACTTCGTCACAAATTTATATAAATTAAATTTATCCCTAGTCTCAAACAACAGTACCAAATATTTGTACAGTAGGTAGTAGCCAGTTTTAATTGAGCAGCTCCAGGTTCGTTCTCAAGTTTGAGAATTTATCAGATTCCTTGTTAATAATACAATAGCTGAACGGAAAGTCCAGATTTGCTTTTCGATCTAGAAGTTTCCACATTCCAAACTAAAATACACCCCTTATAATAAATAGACTGGAAATTGGGATTGTAAATGGAATACTTTCAACAAAGACCTAAGAATTTTTGTTTCAAGTCCATGACACGATTTATCGGGCTGTACATACGTTATTATTATTATATCAGCTCATATACGTCCCCACCGAGGGGCTCGAGCCTACCCTGAAATCAGGGCGATCAGGCCTACATACGTAAGTCGTGCATTATCAGGTAGCGCATTATTGGTACTCCACAATGCATGTTTCTGAATTTAAAAACGTAGCAAATCTATAGAAAACTTTAGGAATCTTTTAAAAAATAGACGATCCTGGGACCTTGATTTCATCTCCAAAGTTCATCATCAAATCAACTTCAAAATACCAAAGGGATCTGGTTACCGGGTATATGGCTCTAAGCCGAATTTCAGCTCAATCAAAAACAGTGGTCAAAGTAACAATTGTATGGAAATATTTCTGAAATAAATTATGTTATTATTATTATTATAAAGTGTTCAAATTTAACTTTGAACAGACAACTTACGCACATTGCAAGTTAATAAAAGCTTGCAATAAATAACAAGGGTTTTACCAACTAAATCGCTGAGCATTTAATAGCCTAAAAATTAACTTTTACAAATAAATTAATTGATTTCTCCATTTCATGTTTTATACACTTCTCATGTGCTTCTTCTATACTGATAGCTTAGTTCTTATACTGAATACTTTTTTTTATTATTAACAATTGATAAATCCTTGACAACATCTCACCTGGTGGTAAGTGACGATGTTGCCGAAGATGGAAGCGGGCTTACCAAGATTCCCCAACGTAATGGGGAAAATACTAAGGTACATACAAAGATCAATGTGACAATAATTCACCACTCTTGTAGAATTTTTTGACACAGTAGAAAGGTAAAGGCCTTTATAATGTGAACAGGTTTTCTCGTGTTTTTCCTTAACTTTGTCACAGTTATGAGTCAAACCTTAAATTGTGACCATTTTGTCGGAGTACAATTTGAAAGTGATACAAATGTCTCATTTTCTTTTTTTTTCAACCGACTTCCAAAAAGGAGGAGGTTCTCAATTCGACTGTATATTTTTTTTGTATTTTTGTTACGCGATATCTTCGCGGATTGTGAACCGATTTTCATGATTATTTTTTTATTCAATAGGATATGCTCCCGAGTTGGTTACATATTACCAATTGTGCATAAAAAATATAAAAAAATCGGTGTAGTACTGTTTTAGAAAATTAACAAAAACCAAAAACAATAATGCAAAAGTATTGTTTTAGTTGGATACTCGTGCACTACCTACCAGTTTTTGTGCTTTTGTCTCCAAACACCGGGTTGTCTGGAAGAAATCGCTTTGAGAGATAACACCGCCCAAATTGTACCGCTTATAGTACGCTCATAAGATTTAAGTTGTGTTTTTCTTTAAATTTTTAAGTTATAGTTTTTAAGTTTTACATTGTGTTTATTTTTTAATAAGTGTGTACAATAAAGAGTGTTTATCTTATCTTATCAAACTAATAATAAATTGTTGCGATGGAAGTCGGTTGTTTTCACGTGTTTATCGTTTCGAATTATTTATCGAAAAGTACCACAATGTTCATGAACATCTTATCAATTCATTAGCATTCTGAATATTGCCTTTACACTACTCAACGCGTTTGCATAAAACATGTAGTTACTATAGCGAGGTGCTTAAAGTTTAAAACGCAGCCTTTTAGCTGGCCGGCGTTTTTAAAGTACAGTCGGGTGCAAAGTCGAGTGCGCAGTAAAATATTAGAGTAATAACGTAACTAGACAGCAGCCGACGTAGGGGTTCTGGGGAAAATGTTTGAATTGTGCCCGTGTAGATTTTTGTGTCAACGGTTTTGTACTTTCCGATTTGTTTACGCAAATATGGCAAAGCCGGAGGGGTTATAGATTTTACAGGCTTTGAATTTAGAATGTCAGTATGTGTTTGTAAGTTTGTTTCCTCTCTGGGGCGTGGGTCTCTTTTTTTTAATTCCGGGAAAGTTTGACCAATTAGTACTAAAATACAGTATGGACACTCCCTGCCGCTCTCTAGATTGCGACCTCAACCCCTCGTCACCCAGATTGATACAGATTGGTTACAGTTTGGTTGTCGAACGTATAAGATTTCGCCGCCATTTCTGGCCCGTTGTGTGAAGTGTCCAGGGTGTGGTTAGACCGAACTCCACTTATGAGGGTCATGTCCGAATTGGTGGAGGTTTTTGAAGTAATGGCGAACCTCATTGTTCAAGTTTTCAAGACTTCTGACATGGCATAACGTCTGCCATCTAGTGATAACAACGGGAACCGACGGCCTAACATTTCTTGCAAACCAAGAAAACGGTCGAGATAAACTTGAAAACCACTTGCCCTACAACTTGCACAAATCCGAGCTTGCCCCTCATGTGTGAAGTATGGTCTACCTTTTTAAGTTTGGAAAAAACCCGTGGCCCAGCCGTGGGGTCGCTATGGGTTTTATGGGTTGTTGCATTAACTATGTCCAACAGTGGACAAATAGAGCTGATGATAACGTTACGCATTAACATTGATGTTTTCCATTCCATTGATTGGCCGCTTCCATCTTCGCCTTCCCTGTCACTTACCATCAGGTGAGATGGTGCCAAGGGCTTACCAATTGTGAATTTAAAAAAAAATGTTCCATTCGATTCGGTTACTTGCTTCGCTGGCTCAGTAACCCAAAATGCAAAGTGGCCTCCATAACTAGAAGACACCACTCTTACCAGCTCTGCGCCGCCGATTCGATTACCGAAGGGTTAAAACTAAAATGTAACAATACTAGTTAGTGCCGAGGGTTACTATGTGCTAGGGCCGTGATGGATGAGCCTGGATAGTCAGACAAGGCTAATGTCTACCGGTCAGGCAGAAGGGCTAATTGAACTACTTACCTAACTCATGACATCGTGGAAAATGTTGGTGGTGTGAAAGAAACAAAAGCTTTTGTGAACCGACTCTCATAATATAGTATGTTAGTATTCTTAAAGATAGAATAGCGTAGTGTAGGCAGGCCTTATACACTGGGTGGACCGATGACCTGGTGAAGGTCGCGGGAAGCCGCTGGATGCGGGCAGCGCAGAACCGGTCGTCGTGGAGATCCTTGGGGGAGGCCTATGTCCAGCAGTGGACGTCCTTCGGCTGATATGATGATGATTCTTAAAGATAAAGGTCGGACAGACAGACGGATTGATCACGGATGGCGTAGGATTATAATACTAGGGTACGGAACCCTAAAAAGGAAGAGTGTTGCCAAAACACGTCCATAAAATGCGCCAGACAATCGCTAAAAATCGATTAGTATTACTAAAATCGAAATTCAATTCGTCAACATTTACGCTATGAGCATTAGAAAATATATGGCAACCCCGAGGGCTGGGTTGCTAGCCAGTAACGAGGCCTGGGACTCTCCGAGGGTTTGTGGGGCCAGTAATTACCCTAATGGTGCTGATAGGGTCTGAATACTATGAGAATTCGATTTATTATTCTGTTAATGAAATATTTTGCGGGCTTTATGCGGTGTATCGAACAAAGCATTATGTGAGTAAAAGTGACGACATATTGACTGTTATTGTCGTAAAATTTTAACATAAAAAATAATTTACTTGTAACGCTAAAGTAAATATAGATTTACGCGTGAATTTAAATTATTGTAATACTGCATAAAGCCATCACTGTGGAAAAAATATAAATTATACTTGAAGTAATGAAAAATATTTTAAATTGAATACAATTATTAAAATATTACCACATTGGGCAATCTTTCAAAATTTCTCGAAAACAAACACTTTAAGTTGAATAAAACCAATTCATTTGAATGAAAATCGGCGACCTTAACAGGTTTCATTTTAATTGGCCACACATTTTTACACTTATTTGAATGTGAAGAAAAGTAATATAAAGACAAGTAAATAATCGAGAATCCGGTATTCGGTCTCAACGTTACCGCCGGAGCCGCGTTGAAGTTAGCATTGAATTGAACCTAAAATGAATGAAGTTAAGTTCGATATTATTTTATCACGGATCGAGCTGCTTGGGTTGAGTCATCCTAACGCCTTAACGATAGTACAAATTTGACAGCGCCATCTAGCGAACATTCAAAAAACTTCTAATAAGTCTTTACATGTCGCAATCACTTACATACTACTAAGGAGCTGACCACTAGATCATTTATATATAAGACATATGTATCGATTTTGCTGAAAAAAGAACAAAATTAAATAGAAAAATGTATGTAAATTGTTGATTCTTCAAAAATTTTCACCTGGGGTCAGCTTTGCCAGACTGTGTTGCCAGAATTACTGTTAAGCGCACCCCTAAATTACCGTACACGTCGGTTGTATGAAATGTCACTATACTGTGATGGGTTTTTCACCTTATTCGCTATATTGTGTTTGGCATCATTAGAAATTACCGTACAAGGCTTTAAAATGCCGTACAAATACAGTTATTTTATTATCTTACGTCTGGCATCGCTGCCTGGGGTACATACAGATTTAATATAAAGATTACAAATATTGTTCTTGATGTTTCGAGGAAACGTCCTTTACAATTTGTGTATCGTAATGTCAGTTTAATTTACCTATTAAGATTGTACAACGCATACTCATACAAAATTACACAGAGAACACAAAACTCGCATGATAACTCATTGTGTAAACTATTAAATTTCCATCCCGTTATTAATTAGCCCGGACTGGAGATTACAGCGAATTAATTGGGTAATCCAATATGAATGAACTGTTGGATGAGCACGAGCCGATTGCCACGACTGCGTGAAATGTACCACCCTGTAGCTCAGCTGCAGAATGTCCAATTCTCAAAAAGTCATGTGTTAAACTTTTAATAGCACATAAGCTATTTTGCAATTGTTTTTAAGTCATTCTGGCTTTTGTGTCTTTTTATTTGGGGTCAACTTAGTTAACTCTATTACGAAAGAAACTAATTTCTGGTTAGTTTTGTAAGTTTGAAGGACAATGAACGGGGGAATTTTTATTTTGTTGTCAAAATTTTGAACTTAGAATCTACTTATGAAACTAAACAACTTTCACCTAGTATAATCAAAAATAGTAATTAAAATGTCAGATGCCAATATTAAATTTTTAAGAACGATTTTAAGTTCACCCTGCATTTCTTTCATTATACGCCGTTTATATGGATTATGTTCTTCTACTACTCTTCGTTCTTTGTCGTTTCTTGTTTTGTAGATTATTGGAATCGTACTTTTTAATACGTAGTGTGTCAGTGTGAGACGTTTCGCTAACTGGATTTATTGCGTCCGCTTGTCATTTTGCGAGTCATTCAACATGCGACTTAATCCACGCTACATGCAACAATTGTTTTTAAACCTCATTAACGGTTTCATTGGAATCCTCTGGTTCCTTAATGAATGTTTCGTGTGTGTAAATTTATCTGTGTTGATCTGTTGAAGTTTCACACTCGGAATGCTACGTCCACTGGTTTTTTTTTGTAATTTAAAAGAAATTCAGTGAAATTTAAAGCGAGCTAGTGACCACTAACCACTGCACGTTTTATTTATTACCTAATGTTGATGTTTTGTATGTTTGTGTGTAAATGAAGATATAGTGCGTGCCACTAAAGATGAGATTTGAAACACCACGTAAAGCATTAAAAAGACAAAGTAGAAAGATGATTTACGACGTGTACAACTATATGTCAAAAGAAGCAAAGGGTTATGGATAACTTCCTACTTTGTTTTTTTAATGTTTTGCGTGGTGTTTAAAGTATCTTCTTTGGTGTCACGCATTATACACAAAGTGGTAGGGTAGGATCATATTAGCAAGGTGTAATTGCTCGCTCATTAGGTACCTATTTGCCGCCAAAAAGCGTAGTGCGTCCCAGCGGTCGTAGCTCAGTGTGACTTGCGTGGTTATGTCGATCACGTAGGTTCACTGATCTGAAGCATGGTCATTACCTGGATGGGTTTGACTGATAGTGGCACTTTCCTCGACCGTGTCCGTGCTTTGCGAGGCACGTTAAGCCGTTGGTGCCGGTTGCTATCACTAGATGGCAGTGGTTAAGCCGTGTCAGATGTCTTATAGAGGCGGGTTGAATTACTTCTGACAGTGGGGTTGAATTACTTCTGACTAGCCCTACAACTTGGCTCCCGATGTGTTCAGTATGGCCTACCTTCCGGGGTTTGGGTAGAGATCCGTGTTCCACAAGTGGGGTCGTTTATAGGCAGTTAGCTTTGATATTTCGTATGTTCGTTGATGTAAGTTGGTATAAATGAAATATAGATACACTATATAGCGTAGTATCTTAATATGCAAGGTCGACTGCTCGCTCTATAGGGACTTACCAAGATTCCTCAACGCAATGGAAAACTGGCTATCTTATCTTCAAGCCGGAACACATCAATGTTGTTAAAATTGATGTTTGGCAGCAAGACTTGGATAAGATGGTGGTAGCTGGCCAGGCGGGCTTAGAAAATGCCTTACCACCAACCAAACCGAACCTTACAAGTTGACCAAACCGGGAAACAACCCGCGACCTCCTCGTGTAAATCGAATGGACTAAACATTACGCCACGGAGGCGGTTATACCTAAATTACTTACTTATTGAAAACGCAACGAAATAAACTTGTGAAAATATTTTTTTTATCCTTTTTCCGTATCAAAGAAAACGGACTAAGATATCCAGAGTGACGGGCCATAAAATTAATTAAAAGGTGAAAGAAAATACGTGCAAACACTACGAAATGCTGTGAACGAGATTATCTGGGCTCGTAGATATCAGCATAGGTCGTATTGCTTGGATTATAAGGGTGAGGACATACGACTAGCTCATGTCATGAGCTAAGAGCGGTAGCGAGAGCGTTGTTGGTATAATCATACAACTTTGATGCACAAACTTTGAAGCGAATTAAAAAAAATCGAATCACATACGAAACGGGTAGATTTTTTTTTTTATTAATAGATCGCATACAAAATACATTTTGTGTTCGATTCAATTGTACATTGTAAATCTTATAATAACATAACATTCTTCAAGACACCTTAATGTTTTCAGTATATTTTTTACATAGTAAAGAGGAGTCCAAACAAGTACGATTATTATTATTTTCTATCAAGAAAACAACTTTTTTTCTACGACTTTGCTGCAAATGTAAAATAAAATTTTGCTATTCATACAAATCGATCAGCTGATCGACCAATTTTGTGCATTTTAATATTGAAAGTCAATTTTTTTTCAGAATTGATTATGATGAGTAGACACTCCAGTTAACGGGACCTACACCAGTTTTGTTACACCCTGTATAGTGCAGTCATTCGCTACAAATCTGTCGAAGAGCAAAACATTCTGCAGATCGATTGTCGAGAACTTATAGTACCACAAATGGTTCAACCGAATCGTATCTGAAGGAGCCCACACTTAGTATGTTTTAAAATTATTTTTATTTTAATTTAAAACAAGCGATCGGGCCTTAGTCGACTACCTGGGCCCAGTGCGGGTTGGTCTACAATATTTTTGAAAAATTTTGTGAGATATAGTCAAACGCACTCAAATTTTTAATAAAAAAAAGATAAGTATATTTATTTTATTGTACACACACATTTGCTAAACGCCTACGCATATTCTCGCTCACACCATAGCTCTGTCTCAATCTAGTACATCGTATCTTACCTCTCACTCACCCATACTGTATATGACGTCACATTTTCGGTCTAACATCGTTCTGTCTCGCTCTAACACATGCGATTTCGTATCTTCCCTCGCTCACTCGTACTGGGTGCGCCAAAACCGCTGTATTTACACTACTACAGTGCACTGCTTACTTACAACACGCTCGGCTCTCGACTTCGTATCATAATAAGATAAAATATCATGCAAAATGCAAGCGGGCTCGCGTCCGCGCTCTTTGTACGTGTAACCGGTTGGCATCAGATACCCTTTGTGGCGTGATCCGTATTCTAAGCACGGGCGATCGGGAGCGGCCCGTTTTCCTGCATCATCCGTTTGTTTGCTATGACGCCACGTGTCTTCGTAGTTAACACCTGGAAGCGTGGGAAGGAAACCAATAGCAAGAGAAAACGTTGGGAACAAAGGCATTGTTACGCTGAGACTGTGTTTTACTGGTAGCTAGCAGCTATGAAGTTCGATATAAAATTGGTACCAGGTTAGATAATTTATGTAGGCGATAGATACCTCGACGACATTGGTGGGTAATCTTTGTCTTGCTTTAGCAAATTAATTTTTTTTAGGAAGTTTACTAACCATTACTAAAATGGTGCATGCAATCACATATAGTTCTATTTTTTTTAGTGCGTGCGTGCGTCATTGTGTATGCGTATGTATGTGAGTGTGTATGTGTGTGTATTTGTGTGTGTATGTGTCTGTGTAATTGTGCACTTTCTCTACGCAGCCAAAGAAAAAAGTAAGTGTGTGGTTTTATGCACGGTAAAAGTGAAACTTTACAGACGACGAAACGAGAATGGCTGCTCTCGCTACGGTACAGAGGATGAAACGATCATACCGTCAGACGAAAGCGACCGTCACGCGACATGCAAAACACACAGACGAAAAAATTGGAGACGATGTAATAAAAGTTTCACTTTAATAAAGACTACGACGCAACTTCCTAATGCATTACGATTAATGTTAACTCTATACTGTACATACACGTTTCGTGTTCTCTATCTAAACATAAATAAGGCTTCTAAGTGTATTAAATAATTCAATGTGATGACTCCGAACCGTAGCAAAGCCCATGTATGTCCAACAGAGGTAGCGAATAAATATTATTCAATTCTAGGTACAGACAGGACCGATGGACATGGACAATATCATTAATAACTCCCCCCGCCCCTTTCCTTTTTATTGTAAAAGTACAGAAAAGTGAAGAATACAAAACACACACTCATGTTAAAATTTATGGGAAGGATTAAAAATCTAAACTAAAACAAATTGACAGAATTGACGGTTAAGTGGCTACCGCTGCCAATGAACAACTGAGATAAGGTGCACAGTATTGTCACAGTATTACGATATGGCTTACAGCCAGGGTTCGAAAAAAATCAAGATAATTACGCTTCTTGATAATTATCCGATAATTATCAAGAAGCGTAATTATCGGATAATTATCACCAGTGTAAGAAATTCATTTGTTATATTGTTTCATAACAAATGCATAATGCATAATTTAGGCTATTTTAACAAAAAAATAAAGTTTATACATTCTATTTATTGCGTCACTTGCATCTCTTTTTGCACCGAGCCCATAGCCCAGTATTATTTGTCTTCATGCAAATAAAGTATGACCATATTGGATCTTTCTTACGAGGCATTTTTAAAATTCAACTCGGTAAACAATATTTAACTTAAAAAACCAATGACACTCAAGTTCACTCAACTTTGCATAATCCCTTAATCAGAACTGAATATTTTTTGTAATGGGTATCCCTACGGCGCGGCACGTTGACACTTTGTGCGTTCGGATTGAATTGAAAGTTCGGAAATACACGTTCGAATACAGTTCACTTTCACGAACGCAATCTTTTGTTATTGTCAGTCGATAATTATCCACTTGTTATTATCGCGATAATTATCATGATAATTATCATTGATAGTTATCCTTTCGAACCCTGCTTACAGCAGCGCAACACCTTTGATGTGGCACGATGCCGCCACGGCGCGGCGTAGGTACTAGCAGTACTAGCCTGTAGCCACAGCCAGCCTGGCAAACTCGCGGAGCCATCTGTGCATTTGTTCGGCTTTTCTCCATTCTCACGCTAAAAACGTTAAGAACAGCCGAATTCAATCACAACAACGACGTGTTTCAGTGATTGGTACACAATTAACAGTCCATATCTTGAAAACTAATGAAGCGATTTTGATGAAACTTGCACTGTTCCTGTGTTGAAAGATACTTTATCTATTAGAAAAGATTTATTGCATTACGATTTCTAGTTTCTGAGAAATGTTTAGACAAACAAACATATATACACTTATAAAATTTGGCACATCTGTTTAGAAACCCACATAGACTAACATGTAGAAATATTGTGATATTCCAACAATATTACATAAAATCATATGTATCCAATTGATAACCTCCTATTTTTGAAGTTGATCAAAAGAAAGCCGCGCCGTGGCGGCATCGTGCGACATCAAAGGCGTTGCGCTACTGTAAGCCATATCGTAATAAGATAGCCAGTTCCCCATTGCGTTGGGGAATCTTGGTAAGCCCGCTTCCATCTTCGGCAGCATCGTCACTTACCACCAGGTGAGATGTTGTCAAGGGTTTACCAATTGTGAATAAAAAAAAACAACTCTTTGGTTTGCCAATTGTAAATTTGTAACCATCCAATAGAGTAATGATCTTTGCCCCGCTCACCGGGCCCCCAACACTACCGTTTAACTGGCGTCATGCAGAGCTGGGCAACTTAGAGGCTCAAGGACGCTCCAGCAAGTTGTCAACGATCCTAACGGGCTATGGATTTTCTAAAAGACATGGGCTTGTAGTGATTCAGACCTTTCACGCAAGTTGAAGAAAATAGACGGACTCTATTATCACACACTGGACACTTTATACAACGGGCCAGACATGACATTTCAAAAAAGGAATGACGGAACAAACAAAATGGCGGCGAAATCCTATACGTTCGACAACCAAACTCTAACCAATATGTATCAATCTGGGTGACGAGGGGGTGAGGTTGCAATCTAGAGAGCGGCAGGGAGTGTCCATACTGTATGTTAGTACTATTATATATTTTTTGCTATTATACTGTTTTGCTATTCTGGGCCATGAAACCCCTGAGTCCGCCTCTGTACGTTTTCAAGATACAGTTCGCAGCCTGATATCGACTCGCTCCGGTAAAGTTATGAATTATATATTAGGCACGTATCTTTGATCAATAACTTCCCCAACTATAGATTAAGAAGTTTTAATTCATACCGTGTTCTATATCGTTACCTTCGGGGGTTAATTTTGAGGTATTACGTGACTAAGTGAAGCCTTCAGAGTTTCATTATAATTTATTTTTTTGTGGAAAATCTATAGCATAAATTGTAATTTTTATTTCGAGAAGCTCTTATATTAAATTTGATTTTATTACGTAAGATATATGTTAGTTAGTTTTAGTTTTATGTTGGCCGTTTCAGGTGTCTCGCGGGGTTTTGTAATGCCAAAAACACACAAAGAAAAATCTGTGCATCATACCTTTCGATCATCATATCAGCTCTTATACGTCCCCACAGAGGGGCTCGAGCCTACCCTGAATTAAGGCTATTGGGCCTTAGTCGACCACGCGGGCCCAGTGCGGGTTGGTCGACTTCACACACAACCTTCGAGTTTCTTCGCAGGCGTGTGCAGGTTTCCTCACGATGTTTTCCTTCACCGTAAGAGCTTCGGATAAACATACATAATAAACGCTTTGGAAACACATTGGTACGTGGCAGGATTCGAACCACGGCCTCCCGGACAGGATACCTTTCAATAAAAAAAAGAAAATCGATTGAATAAAACGGCCGGACGTACTCGGATTAGATTTTTTTTTATGTAGATTATGCAAACACAAAAATTGGAGTAATACGTAAGTCATCAAGAAACACTTAGACAAAACAAAATCAATTAAAATTAGGCAGTTACATGTACGAATTTCACTGATGATATCTCAATAAAAAAAAAACACGACTGCTGAAAACATTATTCCAATTTTTTTTAAAAGTTGGGAAAAATGATTCCTAATTCACTCAGGGTATCAAGACGCATCTAACGATACCTCGTTCTCTAAAATCTATCCAGCAGTTTAGGAGATATCGTGGAATAAAGAAACATACATACTTAGACCTAAAAAAATACAGTCCTTTTTGTGGGCAGTAGTGAAATAAATTACGCAATGAACGACAAAACAAAATTTACTTTCTTCATAATAAATTATTACCTGTGTTATTACTATACAAAGGATGAGTCCACTCGGCTCGGAAAATTAATTAATTACTCAGATTCGGTTGATGATTGCTCATGTATAAAATAATACGGGGAAAATTGTTAGGGTTCTGACCAAAGACCTAATTCGTAAGGATGGGCCCATCGGCATTGGATGTGGGGCTATTTTGGGAGCCTAATTGCAGCCAATAGTTGAAATTTAGCAGTGGCTGTGTCGATGAGAAAGAACCACAGACTTCAAGTTTGACAGTTAGTATATGAACTTTTAAGCTAATAGATTAACAGTTTAGCTTAAAAACTTTTTAAGCTTCTAGATTGGCAGTTCTTTTATCCACTTTTTAAGCGAAGTATTTGAAGGGGCAGGTTCTATAAATAGATATTGACGGTTCTGTACATCTTAGTTCAGCATCAATTGTCTGTTATGTCTATGAGAACCACAGCCTACTAGATTTACAGTTTTGTATTAGAACATTTTAAAGCAAAAGAGTTCAGAAGGGCTGCTCTATACGTAGACGTTAATGTTTATATCTATCTCAGTTCAGTATCAATTACGATATCTGCAAATACTGAAACTGTCGATTAAATAAGTCAGTATGTAGACGTTAATGTTTATATCTTCCGTAGTGGAGCATCAATTACGATATCTGCAAATATTGAAACTGTCATTCTAGTAAGTTGTGTCTTAAGAACGACAACCTACTAGATTGACAGTTTAATATAAGTTTTTTAAAGCAACGTTTTCAAAAGGGCAGGTCTAAAAGTACACGTTAATGGTTACATCTGCTTCAGAGCAGCATCAACTACAATATTATGCAAACACTGAAACTGTCATTCTAGTCAGCTGTGTCTATATGAACTACAGCCTACTAGATTGACACTTTAATATAAGTTTCTTTTAAGCAAAGTTTTCACATGGTCAGGTCTAAAAGTAGTCGTTGATGGTTACATCTGCCTCAGAGCAGCATTACCTACGATATCTGCAAACACTTGAACTGTCATTCTAGTAAGTTGTGTCTATAAGAAACAACCTACTACTAGATTGACAGTTTAAAATAAGTTTATGTTAAGAAAAGTATTCAGAAGGGCAGGTCTAAAAGTAGACGTTAGTGATTCTGTCTAACTCAGATCAGCATTATCTACGATATCTGCGAACACTTGAACTGTCATTCTAGTAAGTTGTATATATATGAACTACAACCTACTAGATTGACAGTTTAATATAAGTTTCTTTTAAGCAAAATTTTCAGAAGGGCAGGTCTAAAAGTTGACGTTAATGATTCTGTCTAACTCAGATCAGCATTAATTACGATATCCGCAAACCCATTTTAACGATTACGCGTCATATTTATTGTTTGCACAAATAACGGTTCTCCGATTCAATATTTGGCAGTTGCCGACCAGGCGGGGTGCGGTGTGCCGAATTAGCGTAAATACAATAATGGCGATTGTTTGTTTTAACATAACTGAAAAGTGAAAATGTAGCAGAGTTGTAATTTCAAATACAGTGTAAACTCTATATCGCGACACTCAAGGGAACGGACATTTTGAGTTTTTGTTATACAGAGAGAAATTAGAGTCAAAGTAAACCTACTGGAGCCAGAAACTTTTGACGTTTTAAAGAGTGAATCGTTATATCGAGTGACGTTTTACAGAGTTTACACTGTATGTCAGTTAAATTTAAATTAGTAAATAGTCTTGATATCGATTCTCCATTGTATTGGGCAATCTTGTGAAACCCGCTATCATCTTCGGCATCATCGTCACTTACCATCAGGTGAGATGGTGCCAAGGGCTTATCAATTGTGGATTAAAAAAATAATGTATTTTCACATGACTGCCCAAAAACGGAGTGTATTGTTTTCATGTCTAACGTATGTATCATATATGTATGTTTCCTTATTCCTTGATATCTTCTAAACGGCTAGATTGGTTTTAGAGTGCGAGGTATCGTGAGATTCATCACGTGAGTAACATAGAATACATTTTACACGACATCCCAAAAAAAGGGGTAATATTTTTATAAAGTCGTGTTTTTATTAAATTTATAATTTAAAGTTATACTAGCTGTCCCGGAGAACTACGTACCGCCTTACATTACATTACACTGCCTTACCCTACCCTAACCTACACTACACTACATTACCCTACCCTACACTACACTACCCTACCCTACCCTACACTACCCTACCCTACACTACTCTACCCTACACTACACTACCCTACCCTACACTACCCTACCCTACACTACTCTACCCCACTACTCTACCCTACACTACACTTCCCTACCCTACACTACCCTACCCTACCCTACATACACTACACTACACTACCCTACACTACCCTACACTACACTACCCTACCCTACCCTACACTACCCTACCCTACACTACCCTACCCTACACTACCCTACCCTACCCTACCCTACATAAGAACCTTCTCCTGACAATAACGAACTCGACAAAAAAAGAATTAGCGAAATCGGTCCAGCCGTTTAGGAGGAGTTCAATGACTAACACACGGACAGAAGATTTATATATATAAAGAATAAAAAATACAGTTGGTACTAGCAAATACCCGGTATGCGTAGCAATGCCAATCATAGAAATAAAATAAGGAGAGAGGATTTCGTAGTTATGTAGTTTTTACTCCGTCCCCTAAAGAAAAACACAAAAAACATATTGTACAAAGGCGTATTTATCCCTAAAAGAGATTTCAAATATCAAAAAACATTTTATTTTAATGATTTAGAACAGCTGTTTGTTCTCACGACTATGTTGTTATCTGTAAAATACTCGTATTTAAAGGGTATTTCAATAACTTTATCAGTTTGTTGGCACAAATACAAAACATAACAGACATAAAAGAGAATGATACAATGACTGTGTATTTCTAATAAGAAATTTCTTCCAGCAAATCCAGGGAAGAATAAGGTAAAATTAAGATGACAGACATGTACACAAATAAAGAAGCGACTTTATATTTATGTAAGGATACAATATTGTTGATACTAATTTGTATAATTTCAAGAAATACATATATATATATATATATATATATATATATATATATAGGTTAACTTAATCACTTAATATATACTAGCTGACCCCGCAAACGTTGTTTTGCAATAATTAAATATACTTTACGACCTATTACCATACCTACCAAATACACATAAAAAACAACATGCAAATCGGTCGAGCCGTTTCGGAGGAGTACGAACACAAACACCGTGACACGAGATTATATATATGTTACGGCTAAAGGTGGGTGTGAACATAAACTTAAGATTTTATGTATTATACGATACGATTTATGTGTACAAACTTAAAATTTCGACTTGGGTCATTGTGTCATCTCACTACTTTTTATGGCCAAGTAATCCTTAATCGGGATGTCGGTGGCGTAACGGCTAGCGCCGCTACCTCTTGTCCGAGAGGTCGTCGCTAAAACCCTGCCTTGTACCAATGTGTTTTCGAATTTCTATTTCATATGTACTTTTATTTGACGTTCTTACGGTGAAAGCAAAAACGTCGTGAGCAAACCTGCACCCGTCTGCGAAGAAACTCGAAGGTTGCGTGAGAAGTCGACCGAACCGCACTGGGCCCGCGTGTTCGATTAACGCCCGATCGCTCTAATTCAGGGTAGGCTTGAGCCTCATCGTGGGGACGTATATGAGCTGATATGATAATGATAAATATTAATCGAAATTTTTCATGTTTAACATCTGCCGGCATCTGTATTCCCCGATTCGTATAATTTAGGAATCTTCAAGTCGAGAATGATTAGGCACTATTTGAGTTTGCGTGTTAGGTACATCCTCGGCTGCATCAGCATTTACCTTCAGGTGAGGAGCAGCCAAACGCACTTAAATTTTTAATTAAAAAAAAAATATAAAAGATATTCTTTTACTATGTAGTGACCTAATAAAATTAAAATAATACACCGGGTTGTCTGGAAGGAATCGCTTTCGAATTCGCTTTGAGCGATAAGACCGTTTTATGTAAGTATATTTTTTTATTTTGTGTTTGTTTATTTTTATATTTTTTTGAGTTAAGGTTATGAAGTTTTTATGATGTGTTTATATTTTTTTTAACTGGTGTTTACAATTATCTTATCTTATAAAAAAAGTTATAAGAGATTTTCTATTAATATCTTCTATTCTATTTATATTACTAATGACCTAATTAAACTAAAAAGTAATAAAAGTTATTCTATTACTATCTAAATGACCTAACAAAATCGTGTATTTTGCCGAAAAAAAAGGAAACAAAATATTTTTATTTCTGTTCGAGCGCAAAACTGGGCATCGCAGAGCAAACAACAAAAACCCGTATTTCATTTGAGCCAACTCGCACAAAACAAACACAACGGCCGAATACGCGTATAAACGCGAAATCCGTAAGCTGTATTCTTATTTATTCAGTAGATCATAAATCAAATCGACACGTGCCTTGAGCGGCTGGTGTTGCCAGTATAAAAACAAAGCACTATAAAGTACCTGGCCAAGTGCAAGTTGCTCTTGGGTAACTAGTGTTCCGCACGCAAGATTTCTTTTCATAATCATATTAATTAAAAATTACAAACTCGATAATGGCCCGAAAATGAGGGCCTCAATGGCTTAATGTATTTTGGAGTGTAGGTGTCGTTGGATTCGTCATGATCCCTTGAGTGACATAGGATACATTTTTACCCGCCTGCCCAAAAAATAAGGGGTAGGTACTGTTTTGATGCAGTCGATTTTGTAATTTTTAATGAAATTGGTTATTGATTAAAAAAAATGTCAAAGAATAAAAACCATTTACTAACGTAAAAGAAGGTTAACTCTGAAAAATCATTTAAATAAATGGCGGCTCTTGCTACGACACAATAAAGTGCAAATTCAGGTAGCACAGCGCTTATTACCTACAGTTATATTCACTAGTACCTACCTACAAGTTGCCTCTCTTTCTATCGCGTAACTCTTATCTCTTCTGACTACTGAATCGCCCCATGCAGGGGGCCGCGCAGCGTAGAGCGCGGCGTAGGTACATTTTCATGCCTGAAGCGCGGAGTGCGACAGGCCTGGTTTTGCCAAAGAAACAGTCATACATACACCCGAAAAATATTACCCTCCTTTTGAGTAGTCGGGTAAAAATTGAATATTTAGGAAAGTGTGACTTCAACAATATACTTCTTCAATAATCCATAAACGTCCATACATTATACATATACATACATAAACCCGAAAAACATTGCCCTTCTTTTTTGGCATTCGGGTTAAAAGTGTGCGTAGCGAGCGTTTCTGCTCTGTTATCAACGTCCATAACGTGCCCACTGCTGGGGTATGGAGTGTCTTCCCAAGCGCGGGAAAGTTCGGGTAGTTTCTGCTCTCTAACGGTACCAACTGCAAAGTAATACAAAATCCTTATCCTTACTTATATAATATTATAAATGTCAAAATGTGTTTGTTTGTTTGTTACCTTTTCACGCCTCAACGCCTTGACCAACAATAATGAAATTTGGCATGCAGGTGAGACTGTGTCACGAGGAAGGACATAGGCTACTTTTTATCCCGTGAAAATAGCATAGCCCGCTACAGTTCCTGAGGGAACTGAAAATGTACTGTTTTTTGGTTAATTTCTTTAACATCGCAGCGGAACAATGGATTGTGTGATTTTTTGCACAGATATGGTTGAGGGGGTGGGAAATGACATGATTTACTAATTAGCATATCCTGACATAGTTCCCGAGGAAACTGGAGACATTCATGTCCACGCTTGCGAGCCGCTTGCGGCTTGCGCACCGCGCACCCTCTAAGACAGTCATAAAAACGATGTTCACGCGGGCAAAGTCGCAGGCAAAAGCTATTACATAGTAATAAGCTAGCTATACTACATATGAAGTAATTCCTAAAATTAAAAACCAGCTAAGTCGAGCGTTCCATACCACTACACAATATTATATTTGTGTTATGTATTTATGTCAGTAAATTTCTTAAGTGCCGACCGCGCACCGGAAGACGTAGCGTAGAAAGGGCTCACACACGCTAAACCGACGACCTGGTGAAGGTCGCGGGACGCCGCTGGATGTGATGCGAGCAGCGCAGGACCGGTCGTCGTGGAAATCCTTGAGGGAGGCCTTTGTCCAGCAGTGGACGTCTTTTAGCTAATATGATGATGATGATGATGGATGTATTTATCGTCGTTTTTTATTACTTTAATTTTGCTTTTGAGTTTGCATTTTGACTGACTCTGTGGCTCAGTGGTTAAGCAAGCATTTTGTGTGATGAGCAGATTTGTTTGCTCTGTGTCTGGGTGTTAAATTATATCCATATATGTATGTATTTAAACGTATATAAGTATGAATATCAGTCTCTGGTAACCCATAACACAGGGAATCCTACTTTGGGGCCAGATGACCATGTGTGATTTGTCCCAGAATATTTATTTATTTAGTTATTTGTTAGTTTCTTTGGCAGAGCCTGTAGCCAAAACGGCTTGATGGATTTTGGAGTGCGAGGCGTCGTAAGATTCGTCTTGATCCCGAAGTGACATTGTATACATTTTAAACCCATAAAACAAGCGTTATGTTTTTGTGCAGTTGTTAATTTGACCACTACTACTACTGTTTAGTAATAAATGTTGTATGTGCAAATAAAGAGGGTCGGCCCAAAGCGATCGCGGTTCTGAAGTTTCTGAGGGATCTGGATAAAATTTATGTCCATGCTCGCACGGCTAGTGCACCACTCACCATCAAAGACAGTCATAAAAATTATGTTTACGCTGGCGAAACCGCGGGCAAAAGCTAGTTATATTACTACTCAAGAACATACCTACCATAAAGTTCAGTTACCGCCTGTGACAGATATCGGAAAAATCCCAAGGCCTTCTCCACGTCACCGCCATTTAAGTGTTTTGTTTCGTTGAGTACGGACGGAATACTGCGTAAAAATATAACTTTTTGCACTTACTAGTCTTTCACACGCACCCCATATTCCGACGCGACGCGTTGAAAAGTTGCGTACAAGCCATAAAATATTACGCCCTGTATATATTCTAGAGATGATATATTGTGAGCGTCGTGTCTCTTCTGGTAAGTGGAGACAATTTTTTCGTTTTATTTATTTATTGGTGTACCCTGTAAGTTTTTCTTGAAGATTCCTTCGCCCGGGGAGTTTGACGACTCTCACGTTATTAATAAAAGTTTTATGAGAACTTTTTAAGACATTTCGTTTTCTGCTCATTCTTACGAGTACAAACATAACTGAAATATTATGTTATAAAGATTGCGTTTTAGCGACAAAACCGCCTAACTAAATCTAGCTTAGGGGAATTTATATGGAGCTATCCAAATTATTTTTTATATTATTCTAAGTAGTTTAAAAGAAACATCCTTTTTAAATTTTTTAATGTTTAATTTTTTAGCACATTGTATATGTGACGTCCCTATAAGTTTTATAGCACTTTTGACACTTATGCTACCTGTGACTACAGAAAACTATAATTTACACAGTTTATAGTAAATAAACAAAATACGGTACCTATTCTTCAAATTTTTCGTTGAAAATTTTCGTTCAAGTGTGTAGACAGCGAGTTATTATAAACTGGTGATGGGTAGCCTCTTAAGAGGACTGTGAACCCACAGCGAAAATTGGATTTTTCATACAAACGGCGATAACGATTTTCACCTTTTAAATTTTAACCGACTTAGACTAATTTCTGATAGGTTGTCAGTCAGAACAAAAGCTAGGCTTATACGTTTCGTTTTTAAATTAATGATTATAAATCTACCAACCCGCACTGTCCCCGCGTGGTCGACTAAGGCCCGATCGCCCTAACTCAGGGTAGGCTCGAGCCCCTCGGTGGGGACGTACATATATGAGCTGATTCAATGAACAAAAAAATGGCCGAAATTAGTTTTTATGAAAAAACGTGAACGACAATACAATTAAACTAGTTAACTTTATTGAAAAAACAAAAACGTATAAGCCTAGCCTTTGTTGTGACTGATAACCTATGAAAAATTGGTCCAAATCTATTAACATTTAAGGGGTGAAAATCGTTGACGCCGTTTGTATGAATAGTCGCAGCTTCACAATCCTCTTAAGCGCGTAAGATCTTATTAGGTCTTATTACAATTATGTCTCTAGTGAGATAGCTATAAACCTCTTTCGTACAACTCAGGGGCTATTCACTCATAACATTTTTTCTTTGTATGAGAAACTGTAGTTTTCACATTCTCTAATAGCTGGCGCCACAAGCCATTGTAGGTAATGTGCGGAAGATCGAAAGCAATCCAAAATTTCGCAAACAATATCATCCGATGAATAGCAGAATAGTTACAAGTCAACTGATATGATAACGGTGTGCGCGAATTCGAAACCTGTCAAATTTTTAAATATTTTTTTATATTTCTGTATTAGTTTGGGTTCTTTCCGCTAAGGGCGCTGTTGTATTTGAAAAAGTGAGTACTCTATTTTCTTCTTTACATAGTATAAAATGAAGTCGCTTCCGCTGTCTGTTCCCTTACATCTTTTAAAGTACTCAACTGATTTTAGTGCAGTTTTCAGCAATAGATAGAGTGATTCAAGAGAAAGGTTTATATATTTATAATACGTACACATTATAGTACAGAAAAGCCGAAAAATTCAAAGATTTATAATGAGACATCTTTATCTTTCATACATATAAAAAAATGATGTCGCTTCCGCTGTCTGTTCGCTTAGATCTTTTAAAGTACTCAACAGATTTTTTTGCAGTTTAGGCAATAGATAGAGTGATTCAAGAGGAAGGTTTATATGTATAATACATACACATTTTAGTACAGAAAAGCCGAAAAATTCAAAGATTTATAATGAGAAATCTTTATCTTTCATACATATTACAAAAAATGAAGTTGCTTCCGCTGTCTGTTCGCTTAGATCTTTTAAAATACTCAACGGATTATAATGCAGTTTACAGCAATAGATAGAGTGATTAAAGGGGAAGGTTTATATGTATGATACATTTATATTATAGTACAGAAAAACTGAAAAATTCAAAGATATGTAATATTTTCTATTTCTTTTCTTTACACAGTATAAAATTAAGGCGCTTACGCTGTCTGTTCGCCTAGATTTTTTAAATTACTGTACCGATTTTAATGCAGTTTTCAGCAATAGATAGAGTGATCAAAGAGGAAGGTTTATATGTATAATACATACATATTATAGTACAAAAAAGCCGAAAAATTCAGAGATTTGTAATGTGATGTCTTGACAAACATATTTTTGTGCGTTTAAATCGCAAACGCTGGCTACACCTAACGAGATGGATCAAATTAATGTACTATGGAATAGTATATCTTAAAAACATCGATAAAAAGTCCGCAATAGCATATATTTATCTCCTAAATATAACCAACGGTAACCATTTTTATCTTTAAAATTAAAAATATGTGTTACTTACCGAGCTATTTTATACAATACAGTATTCTTTATCCAATTAAATACATTACATACGTTGTACAGTTCATGTAGATCAAAACTGTCCTTAACAGAATTTAATTAAAAATTAAATGGATAGTTAACATAGAAGCAGAGATTTAAAAATGCGGAGGCAAAGCGGCTGGCGGGCCGTACGTTTCGCCCCGGTTGGCAGCGATCGGCGGTAACATTGTATACAAAGATATCCTGTAGTATAGACTTATCATAAAATTATTAATCACTCCACACTGTCCCATATAGTATCTACATTGCATTCGTGCGAAGCCGGGGCGGATCGCTAGTTATATATAAGGTACTCTTTGGTATAACTATATACCGGTACATATACTATTTGTACTTTGTGTATGTTACTGCAACATATGTATAATAAAAAGACAACATGACGGGGCGGCGTTTGCGCTTGACCTACCAATACCCGTTCTATTTGCTTTATTTCTGTTTTAGTTCAAACTTCGCTCGGCCTAGCCGGGTTTGTCAATAAAAGTTACGCAAGTAATTTCACCTTGGGACTATCCTTTGCCTTCATAAAGTTAGAATAGAATAGAGAGCCAGTTGGTTTTATTGCGGTAACATTTCTCTTTTGAAATAGGAATAAGCCTTGGTCCCCAGGGGTCGGAGAATATAAGTTTTTTTCGCTTTATGAAACAAGTTGTCGTTTCTGTAACAAAGATGTTGGAAAGGTTTGCGTTGTTCTGCGATTTAAGGCACCAAAGATATCTATATACTTAAAACTATATAGTTTAAATTAACACTTTTCTCCCTTCTTTAGCCCTAGTTTGGTATCCGATAACCATTCATAAGTTTATATAGGGTACTTCCAACGTCAATAAAAAAAAGCGTCGGAGGCTCTACCGGTAACGTCTCGGTCCTTCTAACCATAGAGGTATCGAGTTAAAATCTGGACGGCCAATGTACCAATGAGTTTTCAAATCTTACGTATACATTTACTTACCGATTGCTTTAACGGTGAAGGAAAACATCGTGAGGAAACCTGCACACGCCTGCGAAGAAACTCGAAGGTTTTGTGTGAAGTCAACCAACCCGCACTGGGCCCGCGTGGTCGACTAAGGTCTGATCGCCCTGATTCAGGGTAGGCTCGAGCTTCTCGGTGGGGACGTTCTTTCTCAATTCAAAATTTAGAAAAGAAAAATCTTTCAAGGACCTCTGTTCTCGAACGTTTCGCCAATGGATCGCAAAAGTCCCCGTCCATCCCATCCCAACCCAAAGTTGTCCAACCCAGAAGTAACGATAACAAACGCCCGCTAAATCCACTATGAAACTGCTGGAGTTGCTTGAAAAATATGCTGGCTCGTAAGCCGGCAACTCTGAAACAGGGCGAATCGGGAATTTACCGAGCCACCAGCAGGATTAGCGCCGGCCAACTTTGCTGGGGAAGTTTTCATCTCTTGTTGATGTAGAAAAACTAAAAAAAAAACTTGCTGGTAGGTCGCTGTGGGTCTCATTTAGTGTTCCGTACAGTTTGACCCTTAACTGAAATTTAGACATTTTGTGAAAGCAGCTACAAGCTTCTAGTCATTACTATTGTTACACAGAAAACCCTTTTTCAAATGATCGGAAAATACTTTTTCAAAGAAACGCTGAACACGTGAAAAAAACCGACTTCAATCGCAACAACCCAGTACATATTTGCTGCATTTTTTATGTAATTGTTAAAATTCTGAAAAGTACTTACACTGATTTTAATAAAAAAATTATGGGGCCAACCTGGCGGCATACCCTATTGAACAAAAAAAAAAGATTTTCCAAAACGGTTTATAAGTGACGGAGTTCTGAGGTAACAAACAAAAAAAAATACATCCGAATTGAAAACCTCCTTCTTTTTGGATACAGTTGAAAATGACAATATTTTTTTGAAAATTCATTTAATCAACAAGTCTTTGATACTAAGCGCCGGCTGGACGTAACGAGGTCGGAGGAAATGAAATGAAATGATCTTTAGTCGCCTTGAATTGGGTAACATTACATGAAGGTATAGCTGCATACATTTAGAGCGCCAATTCAGCCATAAAATATAGCATGCAAACATTGTATAAGAAATTATAACACTTAACTCATCTTACATATCATTTAATACTATTAATAAATACATATAGGTATCATGACATGACGTGGTCGCTCACTATGGGCCTCATAAGAAGGCTCAAGGTCACCCCAAGGGCAATGGAGCGTTCTCTGCGTGATCGAATCAGAAACGAGGAGATCCGTAGGAGAACCAAAGTAACCGACATAGCTCTCAGAATTGCTAAACTTTAGTGGCAGTGGCAGTGGGCGGGGCACATAGCTCGTAGAACAGATGGCCGTTGGGGCCGTAAAGTTCTCGAGTGGCGACGGCGTACCGGAAAACGTAGCGTAGATAGGTGGACCGATGACCTGGTGAAGGTCGCGGGAAGCCGCTGGATGCTGGCAGCGCAGAACCGGTCGTCATGGAAATCCTTGGGAGAGGCCTATGTCCAGCAGTGGACGTCCGTCTGCTGATATGATGATGATGATGAATGTCACCTGATGGTAAGTGAAAACTGGCTGTCTAATCTACAAGCTGGAACACATCAATGCTGTTAACATTGGTGCTTGGCGGCAAGACTTAGATAACATGGTGGTAGCTAACTAGGCGGGCTTAGAAAGTTCCCTCCCACCAACCAGAATGAGTCATACAGAGTTAGACTCTGCCGGGAATCGAACCCGTGACCTCCTGATGTGAAGCTAATGGACGTTGCCATTACGCCACGGAGGCGGCTTTTTTCGGACACTTCATACAACTGGCGAGAAATGACATTTCTACAAACAAATGACGAAACAAATTAAATCACAGGGATATTCTATACGTTTGAGAACCAAACTTAAACCAATATGTATTAACCTTGGAGACGAGGGGGTGAGCTTGGAATCTAGAGAGCGGCAGGTAGTGTCCACACTGTATCTTATCAGCTCATATACGTCCTTACCGAGGGGCTTGAGCCTACCCTGAATTAAGGCAATCGGGCCTTAATCCACCACGCGGGCCCAGGGCGGGTTAATCGACTTTACACACAACCTTGCTATACTGTATGATGATAGTACTAATATGTATACTTTGTTTAAACCACTATTGTAATGCTGTGGTTTAAACTAGAGTTGCCGCGTATAGTTTTAATAGCGAATAGTCGAATACCGATTAATCGCCATTCTGTATGGCGAATAGTCGAATCATTCGCTATTATTATTCGACATTAACAAAGGAATATAGAAAATAAATTATTTGTTATTGAATGTACCATCACGCTTGTAGAATCATTTGTTTTTATACCTACTGTAATCTTAATATTTTCGAAGGTTATGAGAAAAGAAAATGAAATTAGGAAATCAGTCTCACATTCTGATATTATACTGATTTTACATTTTTAAATGCTGGCAACCCATTTCTTGTACGTTATATACCTACCTACAAATTTTACGGGGAATACCTCCTTTTGTATAGACAACTATTCGCCGAATGTCGAATAATGCAAAATACTGAATAATAGCGACTATTCGCGGCAACTCTAGTTTAAACCAGTTTAAACTATCTCGCCACCCAATCACGACGGCTAGTCAGCCGCACAGAACCCTAAAAAACATGGAAAAGAAATTCTGGTGTCCGCTGGAGGAAGGAGATTAAGTCTATAGCCAGTGGACGTGCCGCAATGAATAATCGAGGTCCCCTCGCCTATTAAAACTAATACTTTCAAAGCGCCATCGGCACGCCGCCGCCGCCGTATCGGCACACCGACGGAATTTGTATTGAAATTCCGAGGAAAAAGTTATAGTACGGACCTAAACTAGGAAATGCCGACTTAAAATGCGAATGGTCTGTAAAAATGTAAAGAAAAATAAATTTTCGTGTCGTCGTGTATTTTTTTAAAACCGCCCAAGTGCGACAATATTTAAATATTGGAAGAACTTTAAATAAATTCGTTTGTCCGGACTGATTATCAACGTACAGCTAAACCCACTGAAATTTTGCATTCAGATAGAGCAATAATTATGACGTAGTCGTACGCTTAAAAAGGATTTTGGGGAATTCCCACGGGTACGACAAAAATCGGGATCTGCGCGGGCACCGCTGCCGTTGGGTATCCGCTGGTATTGTATGAAACTACATTAGATTAAGCCGCTAAGATCACTCAATCCGAGCAGGTTGATACGTGTTTCAATAATATCGAACGTAAATCTATTGATTTAAAGTTCAAATCAATGCGGGCTTCAACGCGGCTGTTACGTTGAAACTGAACGCTCAATTCTCGATTTTTACATGTTTTTATTACTTTCCATCACTTTGAAATAAGTTAAAAAAATGTGTTCAATTAAAATGAAAGGTCTTAAAGTCACCGATTTTTGTGTGTTGGTTTCATTCAACATTAACTATTTGTTTTTGAGAAATTTTGCAATTAATGCTAAAAACAGGGTCTACAGTATATTTTTACATCAAAAGTGCTAATACTTTTAAAATTGTATTTAATGAAATCGTTTTTTTATTACTGTAAGTATATTATGTATTATTTCCATGGTGATAGCTTTACACAGTCTTTCAATAATTCGAATTGAATTTTGACATTTGACCCATCTTAAGGCCTTATACATAAGGTACGAACTTTCAATTATTAACAGATTATGCGTCATTTTAGCCGTTGTTTTCTCATTGCTATGAGGCTGCCTTAAGATGTTCAATGTTCATGTTTAGAAAATGATTTATTCATAAGCATCGCTCAAGGTTCCGTCATTCTCGTACACGAAGTTGATTGAAATTGAATTGCCTTTCAAAAAAAAATTGCGTGTATATTATCGTTATTTGAATTACTTGATTGCGTCGGTACCAGTGTGTGAAGTGTTTCTAATGCCTATACAATTTTTAACATGTATAAACACCAAAAAAAGCGACGCAAATAAAAACAAAATAATTTCCAACCGTTATATAATTTTAACCCTCATTAGTCCATTCAAACTCAAACTCAAATAACTCTTTATTGTATATCAAAATAAAAGAATACATACAGAAAATTTAATTAACAACTAAGAGACGTACAGTTTAGGCGGTTTTATCGCTGAGAGCGATTTCTACCAGACAACCCAGTGCTCGGAGAAAAAGGAAGGAGACAGGTAGTACGCGAGCAACAATAATAGAAAAAATAATTGAATAATAATTTTCAATTTAAACTAAAAAATAATTAGCGTTTATCACTTTTTAGGGTTCCGTACAACAACAAAAATGGAACCCTAATAGGATCACTCGTGCGTCTGTCTGTCTGTCTGTCCGTCCGTCTATCACAGCCAAATTTCTCCGAATCTACTGGACCAAATTTTACCTAATTTGGTCCAGTAGATTCTTACGGAATTTCTTCCTATGACCCAAAGAAAGATGTGCAAAGTGAATTCATAAAATTTTAAAATAAGAGTCATTTTCTGAGGAAAAATTAGGACATTTAAAAAAGTTTTGGAAACCTTACTATGTCATACCTCAAATAAAAGGGCTCGTTATGAGGATCTCAAACATATTTTTTATTATTATTGTGAAATAAATAGTTTTGATTTTTTCATGAAAGAAGATGAACAATTCGATCTCCGAAAGCACTGAGCCTAATATTTTGAAAAAAAATTAAAATATATATATTATTGCTTGGAGATTACAGGAAAACCTATTAGAATTCTTTCTTTAAAGTGGTAAACTCAATATAATACGTTTACTTACGGATAATAGAGCACTCGCCAATAGATAGCGTTGCTCGCGTTTGTGTCTTTTGTTTGTCATGTGAATAGGTATCATTGTCATAGTTGTGTGGAGAGATGTGGTGGTACGGAACCCTCATACCGCGAGTCCAACTCGCACTTGGCCGGTTTTTTCAATGTACCGTTACCGAATAATGAGAGGACAAAACTGTTGAACAACGTTTCCGCACTCGGCGCGAGTCGTCGGACCGGGGCCTTGTTTTCCGCAACTACCCGCGGAAAATATGCTAATGTCATCTGTGTTCTGCATATGTTCTGCAACCACATGACGATTAGGTACAGAGGGTCTCCTTTATACAAAGCGTGCAATCGACTGCACGCACTAACATGGCACCATAGACTGGTTTGCTCTGGGATTCGGTGTAGGAGAACTATGTGTAGACGTCACGAAGTATCTACGTAAAAACCGACCCCGCTGTAAATATCTGTTGTGTTCTATGACAGAATAGCGGGGAACTCAAAAAGTTTAGTGTTTTAGAGACTGAAATCCTGTTATTTTTATGGTGTGGTCACACGCTTGCGTTCAAAGCGACATTCAACGGGCACGAACACGAGCACAAGCGTGTAAATGGGCTGCTTGCCTGTTCGTGCCCGTGCTTGCCGCCAACCGGGAAAGTGTCAGTTTTTCGACACAGTTCAAAGTGAATGTGCTTGCGCTCGTGTGCCTGTTTACACGCGCGCGGCGCAGTCGCGTCAGTCAGTGTCAAGTGCGACTTCGTGACGAACAGATCACCCGAATTTATTACATTTTATAATTGTGCAGACGACTTCTTAAATATGTCCGTCTGGTCAAGAGATCAAATTCTGTATTTCCTGGAATGTTACCAGGCAGAGCCAATAATATGGGATCCGCATACATGATAAAGACAAGAAAAAAATTGGCGATGCTTGGGGAAGGTTGAGCAGAAAGTTGAATACAGATATTATTAAATAATTAAAAACAAAAAAGGATAATGCTCATGGGCTCCTTTAGACGTCACCTGAAAAAAAAGCCAGGAATTTTATTTTTTCAATAAAAATAGGCTTGCCAGGCTGCGTGGCGCGCGCTGACCTAGCATTAAATGTGCACATAGTGAAGCATGGATTTTTATTTGCATTTTTCTTGATCAATCATCATCACACTAATATTATAAAGGCGAAAGTTTGTGAGTGTGTCTGGTTGTTACTTCTTCACGCAAAAACTACTGAACGGATCTGGCTGA
This sequence comes from Coleophora flavipennella, assembly GCA_947284805.1. Classification (NCBI taxonomy): domain Eukaryota; kingdom Metazoa; phylum Arthropoda; class Insecta; order Lepidoptera; family Coleophoridae; genus Coleophora; species Coleophora flavipennella. The sequence continues at coordinate 5,164,706 of OX369269.1, forward strand.
AATTTGGTAGGTGGACAGATTAGGACCTGGATTAACACATAGGCTACTTTTTTTCACGCTCGCGCGAGCCGCTTGCGGCTCACGAACTGCGCACTCTCGAAAAGTTAAAGAAACGATGTCCACGTGGGTGAAGCCGCGGGAAACAGCTAGTTTAACTATAATTTCAATAAATTATCTTGTTTAAAAAGCTCCAATTTTGTTTATGGTAGCTTAACATTTGGGGCTTCTAAGCGACTAACAGATCCGTGAGCATCTTCTCGTGTCTAGCAATAGTAATTGATGTAGGTAAGTAAATAAAATTTGCAAGTGAACTAGAAATCTTTTCTGACCATAACTAGAGCTTTAAGATGCCTCAATCCGAGCAGGTTGACACGTGTTAAAATTATATCGAACGTAAGTCTATTCATTATAAGTTCAAATCAATGCGGGCTTCAACGCGGCTGTTACGTTGAAACCGAACGCCCAATTCTCGATTTTTACATGTTTTCATAACTTTTCTATACTTTCAATAATATTAAATAAAATGTGTTCAATTAAAATGAAAGGTCTTAAAGTCACCGACTTTTGTGTGTTGGTTTCATTCAAGATTAACTATTTGATTTCGAGAAATTTAGCAATTAATGCCAAAAACAGGGTTTACAATATATTTTTTTACATCAAAAGTTGTAAAATGTTTAAAATTGTATTTAATCAAATCGATTTTTTATTACTTTAAGTATATTATATATTTTTCCCATAGTGATAGCTTTACACAGTCTTTCAATAATTTGAATTCAATATTGTCATTTGACCTATCATAAGGCCATAATATGTTTACAATCTGTGGTAGGGCTTCTAAGCGACCAACATATTCACACTCAAACACCCTTAAAACTTTGTCATATTAGCATCTTCACGTGACTTTCAATAGTACTTGAGGTAGGTAGATAAATAAAATTTGCAAGTGCCTCCCCAGCATACACGGCGCAAATTTGATTTATCCCTGGCAGTGTGTCAAGTAGCTACACGGGGTAGAATATTGGAGGGGAATATTGGAACATACGGGGGTTAGCGTGGCTGTAATGTGTATAACAGGAAACAAACGTTTATATTGTTAAAAAAATGAAAACCGCCTCCGTGACGTATTGGTTAGTTCATAAGCTACACATCATAGGGTCGTGAGTTCGGTTTCCGGCGGAGTCTCATTTTGTAAGACTCGGTTTGGTTAGTGGAAGGGACCACCATCTTATCTTACTCTTGCAGCCAAAATTTAAAGTTAACAACCTTGAAGTGTTCCGGCTTGAAGATATTATAGCCAATTTCTCATTGCGTTGGGGAATATTGATAACCTCGCTTTCATTTTCGACATCATCGTCTTTTACCATTAGATAAAATACTAAGGACTCACCAATTGTGGATAAAAATATTTAATGTATAAATTTGTACACTATTAATCCTACACTATTAAACGAGCAATATTTGTACGTATGTTACGTTCTCGAAAATAGCGTTGACGATTACGATAAAACTTGCAATATAGGAGTTTACGGGGGCTAAAAAAAATACCTAGCGAGGTCTAGCTTGTAGGAAAACTCGTTTTTCGGAGTTTTCGCCCATATACCATAAAAAGTAAGTTTTAAAACTCACACTCTAAAAAGTACGAAACAAGAAAATGTTGTCATCTAAAACAAACTATTTAATACTTATCGTGGTCATATACCACTATGCCCTAGAGCTTATGATTGGTTCAAATGTATTGTTTTATAAGGGTAGGTGGCATATCGCCTCGGCTATCCTCTGAACATCTCTTTGAATGAATATGTATTAAATACATTAAAATGTATTACGTGTAAGCCATTTGTGTAATTCTGAACTCGACTGTACATTTTTTATTTTACATTTTTTAATGTTTGTTACGCGATATCTTTGCAGATTTGGAACCGAATTTCAAGATTCTTTTTGATTTGATACAGTGTACTGCTAGGTTGATCTCATATAAATTTTATCAAAATCGGTTTAGTACCTTTTTAGAAAAAAAAATGCTGAATTGTATCTAAGTTGTTGCGATGGAAGGTAATTTTTTAACGTGTTTATATCGTAAAACAAGAAACAGTATCGCAAGCGTAAATCGCTAGTAAACAAATATCTACTTACTTAGCTTATGTTTCACTAACAGATTTTGTGGTGTTTCCCTCTGCTCAGGGAATCCCCGGAGTCGGTTCGTCCGACTAATTAGAAGTTATGGAGCTCAGCTACAACAGAGTTGGAACTTTCTTTTTATATCCTTCAAAAACGCGCTGTGAATTTGAACGGGAACAGTTTTAATTAGAATCTCCTAGAATTTCTACTACGTTGGTAAGGCTAAATTAATTTAATTAGATGTACTGTGTATGTAGTTTTCGCTATCCAGTCGACGCCCTTGGGCGGTGTAGTATACCTACATAATATGTTCACATTGTCTGTAATGTGAGTTCCCTTTTATTTTGTACTAGCTTTTTCCCACGGCTCCGCCCGCGTGGACATAATTTTTATGACTGTCTTTAAGGGTGATGAGTAAATTATGTCGTTTCCCACCTACTCAACCATCTCTGTGCAAAAAAACACAACAATCGAGTAAATCGAACTGCATCAGATTATGCTATTTTCCCGGGATAAAAAGTAGCCATGTCCTTTCCCGTGACACAGGCTACCTGCATGCCAAATTTCATAAAGATTGGTCAAGGCGTTGAAGCGTGAAAAACAACAAACAAACACATTTTCACATTTATAATATTAGTAAGGATGTATGCATGTAAAAACACTTTATTATGACACTCATGGGATCAAGACGAATCTAACGGATTGTTCGATACAAGTATCCGAACGTAACATTTTGTCAGAGTTGATTTGACATTAGCCAACTTCCGTTTCCTTTTTCTTTCCAATTAGCAGCTTACAAGTAGTGCATTGCTCTATTACATTTAAAAATATTAAAAAGGTTTAAAATTATCCAATTAATATAAAATAAAATACTACTCTTTAAAATAAATAGTGTGAAAAGTGAAAATTAATTAAATAGTAAAATTTCATTAAATCAAGTTTTTTCTGTTCCAAAAATAATTACCAGCAACCTAAGTATTAATTCAAAATTACAGTCCTATTTTAAAATTGTGTGGAACACGGATACCTCGCGTTCCAAAATCTATCAAGCCGTTTAGGCTACGGAGGGTGCCAAAGAAATAAATAAACATACATACACATCTCGACATTGCCTAGGTGTATTTTAAAAAGTTTCATGCAAAACATGGTTTCATGAAAAACTATTATAAATTACTTAGGACATGTGCAGTACAGCTGTGTATAAAAACATTCAAGATGGGCTAGTGTTATATTTGCGAGTTCTCAGTTTTCATAAAGATGGGTTCTACTAATTTCATATAATCTGTGCCATCTTTCAATGACAATATAAAAACACAATTTTAATTTTTTTTTTTTTTAATAATTATTTTCCGCACGTTTAGATAAAACCCACTTAAAACTAAATGTATTTTTATAAAGTTCTTATAAAAAGAGATATTAAATAAAGCACTTGCTCATCTCGAAAGTTTCTACCCTACAACATGCATTTCTTAAGCATTTTTGTATGATTCTTCAATAAAACTATGTTTTGTATGAAAAGTCAATAAATATCCCTAGGCAAAGTTGATGTGTGTACATACACTGGTAAAACGTAACCCTACTAGAGCGCAGTTGGGTTATGAACTGGTAACAATTAGCACAGAATCGTAAAGAATGGAGTCATCTACACTCGTAAAACGTAACCCTACTAGAGCGCAGTTGGGTTATGAACTGGTAACAATTAGCACAGAATCGTAAAGAATGGAGTCATCTACACTCGTAAAACGTAACCCTACTAGAGCGCAGTTGGGTTATGAACTGGTAACAATTAGCACAGAATCGTAAAGAATGGAGTCATCTACACTCGTAAAACGTAACCCTACTAGAGCGCAGTTGGGTTATGAACTGGTAACAATTAGCACAGAATCGTAAAGAATGGAGTCATCTACACTCGTAAAACGTAACCCTACTAGAGCGCAGTTGGGTTATGAACTGGTAACAATTAGCACAGAATCGTAAATAATGGAGTCATCTACACTCGTAAAACGTAACCCTACTAGAGCGCAGTTGGGTTATGAACTGGTAACAATTAGCACAGAATCGTAAAGAATGGAGTCATCTACACTCGTAAAACGTAACCCTACTAGAGCGCAGTTGGGTTATGAACTGGTAACAATTAGCACAGAATCGTAAATAATGGAGTCATCTACACTCGTAAAACGTAACCCTACTAGAGCGCAGTTGGGTTATGAACTGGTAACAATTAGCACAGAATCGTAAAAAATGGCGTCATCTACACTCGTAAAACGTAACCCTACTAGAGCGCAGTTGGGTAATGAACTGGTAACAATTAGCACAGAATCGTAAAGAATGGAGTCATCTACACTCGTAAAACGTAACCCTACTAGAGCGCAGTTGGGTTATGAACTGGTAACAATTAGCACAGAATCGTAAAGAATGGAGTCATCTACACTCGTAAAACGTAACCCTACTAGAGCGCAGTTGGGTTATGAACTGGTAACAATTAGCACAGAATCGTAAAGAATGGAGTCATCTACACTCGTAAAACGTAACCCTACTAGAGCGCAGTTGGGTTATGAACTGGTAACAATTAGCACAGACTCGTAAATAATGGAGTCATCTACACTCGTAAAACGTAACCCTACTAGAGCGCAGTTGGGTTATGAACTGGTAACAATTAGCACAGAATCGTAAAAAATGGCGTCATCTACACTCGTAAAACGTAACCCTACTAGAGCGCAGTTGGGTAATGAACTGGTAAAAATTAGCACAGAATCGTAAAGAATGGCGTCATCTACACTCGTAAAACGTAACCCTACTAGAGCGCAGTTGGGTAATGAACTGGTAACAATTAGCACAGAATCGTAAAAAATGGCGTTATCTACACTCGTAAAACGTAACCCTACTAGAGCGCAGTTGGGTTATGAACTGGTAACAATTAGCACAGAATCGTAAAGAATGGAGTCATCTACACTCGTAAAACGTAACCCTACTAGAGCGCAGTTGGGTTATGAACTGGTAACAATTAGCACAGAATCGTAAATAATGGAGTCATCTACACTCGTAAAACGTAACCCTACTAGAGCGCAGTTGGGTTATGAACTGGTAACAATTAGCACAGAATCGTAAAAAATGGCGTCATCTACACTCGTAAAACGTAACCCTACTAGAGCGCAGTTGGGTAATGAACTGGTAACAATTAGCACAGAATCGTAAAGAATGGCGTCATCTACACTCGTAAAACGTAACCCTACAAGAGCGCAGTTGGGTAATGAACTGGTAACAATTAGCACAGAATCGTATAAAATGGCGTTATCTACACTCGTAAAACCTAACCCTACTAGAGCGCAGTTGGGTAATGAACTGGTAACAATTAGCACAGAATCGTAATGAATGGCGTCATCTTGTGTCGGAGGGCAACATCTACTTCGGGCCACAAATATTTTTTTATTCACCATTGGTAAGCCCTCGGTATCATCTCATCTGATGATAATTTACGATGATGCCGAAAATGGAAGTGTGCTTTCCAAGATTCTCCATCGCAACTGGCTATGTTATCTTCAAGCTGGAACACATTAATGTTTTTAGCATTGATTGTTGGCAACAAGACTTAGATAAGATGGTGGAAGCTAGCCAGGCGGGCTTAGAAAATGCCCTTCCACCAACCAAACCGAGTCGTACATACTTAGACTCAGCTGGGAATCAAACTCGCGATCTCCTGATGTAAAGCTAATTGACTTAACCATTACGTCATGGAGTTTTTATGATTTATTGACAGAAATAATAAGTAGCTAAACACTAGATGACAGTACAGTGTCACCTTACGACACGCCAGCCACTTATCGTACACACTGTATCCATACTGAATAGCACCATGTGGCGTGCGAGTTGCCAGTGTTGCCATAACGTGACTCATGAAGGCATATAAAAGACTCATGACAGCATCATAAGTAGTGCTCGGCTGGGAATGGGGGACGAGAAATGTAGTAGGGTTGTCTCTGAGAAAAATTTAGTAACGAAAGGAAAGAAAGGTCGCGGGAAGCCGCTGGATGCGGGCAGCGACTGCGCTGGTACTGACCAGTCGTCGTGGAAATCCTTGGGGGAGGCCTATGTCCAGCAGTGGACGTCGTTCGGCTGATATGGTGATGATGAAAGAAAGAAAGAAAAATCACGTGAATATGGTAATAAAATTTATTTAGCACGACTTTCAATGATTTGTCTAGAATATCTTCATGAGGAGAAAACCAAAAAAACAAATACTTCAATTGTAGCGAAAAAGTGTTTTTTTTTGGTAATTACTAATCACAAAAAAAATTCTTTAAAGATATACCGCCAAAATAATGCTATTTTTGCCATGCTGAATTTTTCATAGCGAAACGACAGATCGTCGAAAGGATTGTGAGACTGGCAACCCTGTCTTTTACGTCACATTGGGTTATGAATTCAAAAGTGCCGTGAAAAATGGCTGGGATGGCGCGCGCATTCGTCTGGCATATCTTGATATGTGAACCGGGAACAGATAACACTATGTATGTTTATTGAAAATTATTGTATGAAAAGAGAAGTAAGTTTAGGCTCCTTTTTTTTCACGCTTTTGTATTAGCTTCACCTGTATGTATGTATGTATGTATGTTTGTAACCGACTCCTTTGCACTCGATTTAGACCCACTTTAAACGGACAGATTTAATTCAAACTTTGTACACTTATCAAGAATCAGTGACAATACAATAATTTCGTAAGTTTATTTATATCATTATCCTGAATTAAAAATTAAAAAATAAATATATTAAAAAAAACTAAAAAGCGCGCTTCTAAAGCACATCAAACTAAAAAGTGAAAAATAATTCTTAATGTAAGCTGAAAACGATAATGAACTAAAAATACTAGTATTATTTTGGGAAAAAAGCGTGGGACGCTTTGTACCATATTTTTCGTATGTCGAGCAAACTAAGCTTCTTTCACAATTATACTAGTATTTTTCGTTCACTATTGTTTTCAGCTTATATAAAAAAAAACACTTTTTAGTTTGACATGGTTTGAAAGCATGTTTTTATATACTATATTTTTTATTCACAACTAGCGACCCGCCCCGGCTTCGCACGGGTGCAATGCTGATACTAAATACACTACAGAAAAACTGAGAACGTTGTATATAAAAACATAGCGGCCCGCTCCGGCTTCGCACGGGTATAAAATATATAGCCTATGTAATTAAAATCGATTCAGTAGTTTTGATTTAATCATTACTGCCCGTGGCCCGCACGCGTTAAATTTGGAGTAAAACAATCCCCCTTTCCCTATACCATGAAGATTTTCTGCTATCTTTGGAATATCTAAATTCATACACTACATTTTTACTTATTTACTTTTTACATTTTTAACTATTTATTTTATTTTTACAACATATTACAGAATGTCTTTATAAACAACGTTCACAGCTTTCTTGTCATTAGACAATACAAACATGTTTTCTCTGGAGGTCACTCTTGAAAGAGCGACATACAGTTGTCCATGTGAAAAACAGTCAACGCTCAAATCTAAGCCTGCAACGTTGAAGGTTTGACCCTGCGATTTATTAATGGTCATTGCAAAAGATGTCTTTACCGGAAACTGTAAACGTTTAAATTGGAAGGGTAAATCAGATGGTATCAGAGGGATTCGGGGAATCAATACATCTTCTCCGGTACCACATCCTGTGAGTATTGTGCACTCTATTATGAAAGTTTTCAATGATTTTACCAGCAAACGCGTGCCATTGCAAAGTTTAGGTGGATTCTGGTTTCTTAATAAAATAACAGGACAACCTACTTTCAACACCATTTTGTGAGGAGGGAGTCCAGACGGGTTCAAAGAATTTAGAAATTCTGTAGGAAAATGAACAGCTTCTTCCAAATCGAGAACAGTATCGACCGAGTATTATATTTTCGTCGGCGCATCAATCTTTGAAAGAATCAAGTTATTTACTTTATCTACTTGTTCGTTATTTGGTGTCAGAATCGCTCTTTCTTTAAACCAAGATATTGTCTTATAACTTATGTTATCAATGTCAGGATAGACATTGTTAGGCACGCTCTTGCCGCACCGGGCGGCCGGCCGGTACCGCCGCAAACGCTACGTCCCGCAATTTTTAAATGTGTAATATCTTCGAAAATATTCACTTAAATCATACGGTGTAACAGGCCCTATAGATCTATATTAAATGAACAATGTATTCAAGGTATTTAATTGGTTAAGGGTTAATGCTGTATTGGTTAAAATCGCTTCGAAAATTAGCCATTATTTGTCGTAAAAAGTAAATGACAAAAAAAAGTTATGGTGGGTTATCCATAAGAGATAGACATATACCGTCACGGACTTTTCTGTAGACCTTTTCAATGTGTACAACACTTAGTACATTATTTTGATAAAACTCGTAGGGTTCAGCCTGCGTTTGCAATGTAAGCGGAAAAAATGTAATTATTTACGACATCACATTAGAAACCTCAAAAATAACAGTACTTCTCCACTATTTAATGGATGTTATTATACATTTAAACCTTCCTCTTGAATCACTCTATCTATTAAAAAAAACCGCATCAAAATCCGTTGCGTAGTTTCAAAGATTTAAGCATACAAAGGGACATAGGGACAGAGAAAGTGACTTTGTTTTATACTATGTAGTGATGATTGCACCCTAGGCATTATCTCACCTGAAGGTAAGTGACGATGATGCCGAAGATGGAAGCGGGCTTACCAAGATTCCTCAACGCAATACGCTTCTAAAACAAAATATACGCTTCTTTTAACAAAAAATGTTTAGGGGTTCTGGCTATCTTATCTTCAAGGCGGATAACATCCATGCTGTTAACACTGGTGTTTGGCTGCAAGACTTAGATAAGGTGGTGGTAGCTAGCCAGGCGGACTATGAAAATGCCGTACCACCAACCAAACCGAGTTTTACAAAGTTGACCCCACCGGTAATCGAACCAGCGACCTCCTGGTGTGAAGCGATGGACTAACCATAACGTTGCAGAGGCTTGTAAACTAATTAACAACCATTATTTGCAAAGGCCCATAATGTATGAAAAAAGTGTAAAGAAATGCTTTTACTGACCCGTTTTATAGATAAATACAATAAAACTTTATAATAAATACATATAACCTACGATACACCTTGAACATTACAGTTGTGAAATTGTTCGTCTTTTAACAAAAAATGTTTAGTGGTGAATAATAGTATATTATGCAACTAATGAATTAAGGACGGATTTAAAGCGAAGGCCATAGATGAATCACGAGCAAGTGAAGGGTTCTAATAACTGAATCACGTCCGCAGGGAGCGATTCATGTTTCAAATATAAGAAACCTGAGCGACGCGTGTGATTCTTGGCCCTCGATATAAATCCGTTTTATACAAGAGTTGCATACTATACTTTATACCATGACTCCGAAAAAAAAGAAACATTGAACCAAAATAACCATTTAATGAAGAAAAAAGTACTGTTAAATTAATTTAAATATTTATTAAAAATTAAACAATTACTAAAATATAGAGTAATTTTCTTTGTGTTCGTACAACTTATAGTATTCAAAATAGCGCCAATTTACTAATGAAATAACTTTACTGCAAAGAACACAAAACAGTTTTTAATCCAATGCTAAACTCGTTTTCAAAAATATCGACCAATCAAATCTCAAGGAATTTTTTGTATAAGGAGTTTGTATGTCAAATATTGTTTGGATTAGGAGTTTGTATCAAGTGTTTTTTAAGTAAGGAGGTTGTATAGCTGAGATGCGAGGTCGAATATATTGGTGTGTTCTAAATTCAAACACCAAAAGAGATTAAAAGAGCTGTTTTCAGTGAATATAATAAGCTTTTTTGAGGAGCAATGGTATAAAAATATTTTAACATGTAACTACACGTCCGATCTCGTAATACTGTTCCCACGTATGGGATGGATCAGCCCGCTATCAAAAAGCTTGTAGGAAATAGAATATACTCCATTCAAGATCCGTGCTAAAAGGGTTATAACAGTGTTGTATTGTCGTCATGTTTACAAAGAGTTTTGTCGATAGATACACAACTATATATAGGGTGACTTTTAATTAGTTCTTGATAGCAAAGATAATGAATTTACTCGTGATTATAAACAACCATATGTTAAACCAGAAAAGAATTTTTGGTCCTCGATACATAATAATAAGTTATCAAATCGGCAAAAATGTATAAAGGACCAAAAATATTTTTTCATATTTGACATATTATTTCTTTGGGAAAGTTGTTTGTAATCACGAGTACACACGGCGCCACATCAAGCTATAAAAACCAGTTTACGCGGGCCTGGCGTATATTGAAACGCAGAGGCGTCGCGCGGCCAGCTTATACTAGTTTTGTATAGCTTGATGTGTCGCTGTCCGTACATTCATATCAACTATCAAGACCTAATTAAAAGTCACCCTGTATAGTGTATGAATAACAGAATTCGGGTTACCTGAACGATAATTACGTTGTTTTCGATGTAATTGCTGACCATTTGACTAGCGCGCTTGCGGTTTTCCTCTATGCTGTTTTCGCTTCACAACGGCTACGCAAGCGTAGCTTAGCAAAAAGTTTGTTATTATTATTAAAATGTTTTATTATGCGACCTAAAATAATCAACATATAATAAGACCTTTTTTGTGTTTTTTTTTTTTAATTTAGGTGACCTTGGGTTTACGGAGAAGTTTTTAACTTTCATTAGTAATAGGGACCAGTAAAAGTCCACGGAAATAGAAAAGAAGCTTTTGGAAAGGTTTTTTTTTTTAAATTCTTCTTATTTTTTTTAATCCACAATTGGTAAGCCCTTAGAATCGTCTCATCTGATGGTAAGTGACGATGATGCCGAAGATGTATCAATATTACAGATCGCATAGGGAAACTGGCTGTCTTGTCTTCAAGCTGGACACATTAATTTTGTTAACATTGATGTTTGGCAGTAAGACTTAGATGAGATGGTGGTAGCTAGCCGGGCGGGCTTAGAAAATGCCGTCCCACCAACCAAAGCGAGTCTCACAAAGATAGACTTCACAGGGAATCAAACCCGCTATTTGTAAAGCTAATGGACTCAACCATTACTCCACGTAGGCGGTTAATTCGAAGCAATTCATCTATGAAGCAATCGAACGCTGTCTTACCATGGCAAGTTAAAACGCCCAAACATTATAATATACAGCTTATTCAAAATAAACTTTGAAAATATTGCCTCGGAGCAAACGTAGAGCTAAACGTTAAACGGCTCTCTTCTTTCTAATGTATTCGGAAAACTTATTTTATGAACCGCCTATAAAAATATAACGGTTGGTCGTAAATGTTAAAATTTTGGTCGCGGTGCGGTGATGTGAGAGTTATATACAGAGGGGGCGAGAGCTTAGTTTAATTTCTGGACGGCTATTTATTAGGTCATTTCGTGTCTGACTCTTCATCATATCAGCCGAAGGACGTCCCCCAAGGATCTCCACGACGACCGGTTCTGCGCTGCCCGCATCCAGCGGCTTCCGGCGACCTTCACCAGGTCATCGGTCCACCGAGTGGGAGGCCTGCTTTCCGGTGCGTGGTCGCCACTCGAGATCTTCACTGACCCAACGGCCATCTGTTCTACGAGCAATGTGCCCCGCCCACTGCCACTTAAGTTTAGCAATTCTGAGAGCTATGTCGGTTACTTTGGTTCTCCTACTGACTGTCTGACGCGTATCTGAGAAAAAACGGAATATTAAATGGAGATCAAAAACTTGGACTACACTTTCTTCTTTACAGTGCCCATTTTCGCTTTGACCCACATGACCGAACACACATAAAATGAGTCGTTCAACCCAAGACCCTCCGTCCGTTTCTCCCCAAGGACAGAATAAGATCAAAAATTTTATTGTCCAGCCAATACTAGCATAGATTTTTATTCCCCTTTTACATTGAGTTGAAATAGTCTTTACCACAGATAGCAGTTGATCAAAGCGGTAATACCACTCGACGACACTATTATTAGTTAAAAGCTTTTTTTTTAAATTGCAATGTTTTTATGTATGAATCTATGCTTGCTTAGGTCAAATCTTGAAATTGATTCGACTTCGACGACTTCCATGGCTTCGATTGAGCTGATATTCAGTATGAAGCAATAGTGAAAATAGATCCTTTTGGTATTTTTAAGTTTATCTGATGATGAACTTTAGAGATGGAATCAAGGTCCAATGATCGTGTTTTATTTTCAATAGAATCTTACGAAATACAGTGCTTGCCTTTTTTAAATTTAGAATCGTGCAGTGAGCATTTGACTTTAGAGCATAAAAGCTTGTACTTAAAATATAATAAAATAATAAAAATAAATAATAAATAAAATAATATTCTGGGACAAATCACACATGGTCATCTGGCCCCAAAGTAGGATTCCCTGTGTTATGGGTTACCAGAGACTGATATACATACTTATATACGTTTAAATACATACATATATAGATATAATTTAACACCCAGACACAGAGCAAACAAATCTGCTCATCACACAAATGCTTGCCCTGGGTGGGGATCGAACCCACGACTCTCGGATCAGTAGTCAAGGGCACTAACCACTGAGCCACAGAGTCAGTCATATTTTAGGTTGTCTTCTTTTTTTTTTCTTTTACGAGATTGTTAAGGCAAACAATACTAACTTTTAATTGAGATGCCAACACGAAATCTTCTCTCATAGGAATTATAATCAGTTTTAATTCAAATAATTATGTGACCGTACATACAAACCATCGATTCGAAATGAAGAAGAATTCAATTTTCTTAAAAAGAAATAAGCTGTTTCTAGTGAAACTTTAAACCTACCTCAGAACTATGTTATTTAAAAAGCGATTTTGAAAATTATCTTTTCATTTAAAGGAATGTACTTTCAGATTGAACCCACAGAAATTTCATCAAAATCGGTTTAGTACTTATCTAGGAAATTACCAAAAACAAAAAAAGAATTGCATAATTGTACTTGGTTGTTGTGATTAAAGTCAGTTTTATTTAACGTGTTGAAGGTTGCCAATTATTTGAGCAAAACATTTTGATAAGTAGCTTGTTTATAAAACCTTTAAATTTACCTAAATCAAATATAATTAGAATCCTCGTATTTCACGAAATTTTAAATGAAAGAAAGTATGGTAGACGTGTACGGCCTCTTTTTGCGTGAAGAGACAAAAACATTGATCTATTGTTTTTTTTTTATTTGAGTGCGTTTGACTATATCTCACCTGATGGTAAGTGACGATGTAGTCGAGGATGGTACACGCAAACTCAAATAATGCCTATTCACTCTCGCATTGAAGATTCCCAAATTGTAGGAGTCGGGAAACACAGAAACAGCCAAGGAGTTCCAATCCATCGTTGTCCGCATAATAAATGAGGAAGCGTAACGCTTCTTGCGTATAGGCTGAATACCACAACAGCAAAGGTTCGGAACCTTCCGCTGTGTCTCGCTGACCGAACAACTATGCGGCGATGCTCAAGGCTTACATACACACAGAACCCTTACGTGACATCGATTAAAATATTAGTTACATAGTTATTTTATATGTAATCGAAGGTTAGAAAATAACTCTTCAGACCACATGAATGTTTTTAGAATCTAATGTTTCTGAGATGTGAATTGTGATAGGTGTTTCCATCCCTACTGCTTTCTCATTATAGAAGCTGTGTGTCACGACCAGGATTTATTGTGTCTCCGTTTTACATCTGTTTGACAATACCCCCTACTATGACCGTACAATGAACACATTGAAGCCGCTGAAATACTCGTAAATCCCACGAAATACTCCGCCGCGCCCCACTCACTGTAACAAAATAGCAAAGATCGGACAAACGGACACGATGTTCCGTTGTTTTTATTTTGTTTGATTTTGATTCTATTCGAATGGAATTCACTAAACTGTGTTGTTGTATAGTTGACTAATGTCATAAATACTGATGAAATTGGTGTTCTAAATTAAAAAAAAATATTTTTTTGCTTGACCGCGGCACGGTTATAAACAGCCATTGGAAAATCTCGCAGGATCGCTAAAAATATTGCCTACGATCTATCAGTTGATTTTTTTTATTTACAATTGGTAAGCGCTTGGCATCACCTCCACCTGATGGTAAGTGACGATGATGGTGAAGATGGAAGCGGGCCTACACAGATTCCTCAACGCAATGGGGATCTAGCTATCTTATCTTCAAGCTGGAACACATCAATGCTGTTAACACTGATGTTTGGCGGCAAGACATAGTTAAGATGGTGGGCGGGCTATGAAAATGCCCTTTGAACAACCAAACCGAGTGTTACAAAGTTGACCCAACTGGGAATCTAACCCGCGACCTCCTGGTGTGAAGGGATGGACTAACTATTACGCCACGGAGGCGGATAAGTTGATGGGTCAACTCTGTATGGAGAGTCCAACTTTTATATATGAAAAAATAAACTCCGCTTCGGTAAAACTCGACATTGAACACAAATCAATGTTTGGAAAAGTTGTAGGGAAGTATAGAGAGAAGATTTTATACAGCGTGTAGTAAAATTGGTTACTACACGCTTGTTAACTGGGGCTTTTCCTAACAATTTTCCTAAATATTTTCCTAACAATTTCCCAGACAATTTTCCTAACAATTTTCCCAACAATTTTTCCATCAATTTTCGCCATTAGCCAATTTAGTATCAAGAGTCCAACTTTAATAAGTAAAAAAAATATTTTAAAAACCTATAAACTTTCAGGTACCTACAAGTTTTTAAATTTGCATTGTCACGCGATATACACATGCATGCCAAATTTCAGCTCAATCGGAAACCGGGAATTGGGTCAAATTTAACTTGCAAGATTTCATTACAGACACCGGAAAAGGTGAAACTAAATAAAAGCTTGTAATTGTAGAATGCTTGTAAAAACTCTGCTTCAGTAAAACTTGTCCTTTATACACAAATCATTACATATTTGGAAAATTTTGCATAATTTATATTTCTACGAGTATATGTATCGGTTTTCATTTAGAATCATTTTCGCCATTCACTGATTAAAACACAAAGTAACTGTAAAACATTTTTCTCTAAATGTGAAACCGTTTTCAAAGTGAATTATCGCCAAATGAGCTCACAGCGTCACTTGTGTCACATTGGCCTTTATAAAACAAGGATTCGAATTAATGGGACCCATTCGAGGTACCCCTTGTACTGGTCTCTGGGGTCCACCCTTCCATTCCCCCTGAATTGGAGATATAAAAGATATAAAACCAGTGTAAGTAGACCCGTCGCGCACGAATCCAAACTTTTTTAGACAAATGCCAGTATTAGTAGAACCTGCTTCCGTGAAAAATTTGGTTATTCAGGTTTCAAAGGTTTGAGTTCTGATGGTTCCATTGGCTGGATGACCATATTATTATAGTACGGACGTTTCTGCACTTCGCTTGTTAAATTAGCTACAGCATCTTCCTTGAATAGCGGATTGGTCAGTTATGTTATTATTTTTTCAAATCGCACGATTTTCTTTATTCAAAATTGGTAAGCCCTTGGTATCATCTCACCTGATGGTAAGTGACGTTGATGCCGAAAATGAAAGCGAACTTACCAAGTTTTTTCAACGCAATGGGGATCTGGCAATCTTATTTTCAAGCCGGAACACATCAATGCTGTTAGCACTGATGTTGGGCGGCAAGTCTTAGATAAGATGGTGGTAGCTAGCCAGGCGGGCTATGAAAGTGCCCTACCACCAAGCAAACCGAGTCTTACAAAGTTGACCCCGCCGGGGATCGAACCCGGGATCTCCTAGTGAAAAGCGAATGGACTAACCATTATGCCACTGAGGCGATTAGTTTAAGTAGGTATACGTATGTATATATTTTAATCAATTTAATTTCTTTACGTGGACTGGGAGACGTAGTGTGGAGGTCGCTCAGCAGATATAAGGTGTAACAAAATTAGCTGAAACTATTTTAACTGGTGCTTTTACCCATGAAACTGAACAACTTTCCCCATGAAACCAATAGTCAAATCGCAAAAAAAATTGGCTCTCCCATATTACCTCGATCAGCTGATCAGCCAACTTAGTATGGGAAGTTCAAATTTTTTTTGGAGATTCGACTCTGGGTTTCATGGGAAAAGTTGTTCAGTTTCATGGGTTGAAGCATCAGTTAAAATAGTTTCAGCTAATTTTGTTACACCTTATATATTAATGAATCAGAAGTAATTATTCTTTCAATTATTAGTATAATTTCATCATCTGTCATTATCTCACCTACCTAATGGTAATTTTTATTAAAATTCTCGCTCCTCACACGAAAATAATCAAAGATATTGAATGCATGAAGGAAAAACACCTAACCATCTCGGGAGTGCCAACAGAAGTGAATTTGTTTTACAGTTTCATAAGTTTTAACCCTCCGAGTGTTCCTGGTACGGTGTCGATTACGTTACATTACAGTGTCGCGAGTTAAAAAAAAATCTCATCTCAATTTTTTTTTATAAGTTTTGACCCTCCGATTGTTCCTGATACGGTGTCGGTTACGTGTCGCGAGTGGAACGGTTTTTTCCCTTTTCAAAAATGCCCAACGCGCCTAAAGAAGTTTTCACTTCAGAAATATTTGCAGGTGGCTCGAGTTTCCATACAAACGTAGTCCAGCTTTAATACAAAAACTACATACTTGATTGAATCCAAACTTTGAAATTGAATGTTTGAAATTAGTTTTCGATGTACTAATATAAAACGGAAAAAAATAAGAGCAGTTTCAAACTTTAAGTACAAAACTAATATAAGCCTTTTTTTTTATTTTCTACGATAAAAACGAATTTCAAACATCGATATGTGTCTACTTAACATATTCGCAAAGTTTGGATTCAATCCGGCATGAATTCTTTGTATGAAAGCGGAACTACGTTTGTATGGAAACGCGAGTCTCGTGGAGGCTCTTAAGGGCTTCAGGGCGCTTTCTACGTTTTTTTTCATAATTAAATCCATGAAATTTAAACACAAGTGGCAAAGTAATAGCTACAATTAATGTTCCATTGAAGTATCAACAATTACAGTTTTTGACATCAATTACGCGGCCTCAAGCGAAGTTGTTCATTAGGATAATTGTGGACTGAACTTGGGCTAATTCAATTTACTTGTGTACTCAGCTTTGTGCTTGTTCTTCACAAAGTGTACAAAATAAAAGTTTTTGTGTAAATAATTTTCTTTGTGTGAACTTAATTTGGCTTTCGAGGACCTCGCATAAGTTGCTGGAGTTTTAACTCCACTGAAAGATTATGTGTCGTGGCTTAGTGGGAATTTGCATTCAGTTTCTTTTGACGATATTTATTTGATATTCTAGATGTAATTTGTTCAGATATAAAAATATATAATATACAGGGTGGCGCAATAGAACGTGCATTTATTAAGTTTAGTCTAAAAAAATAAACACAAAAGGTATAGTTGAAATAAAAGATAGGATGATTAGGTACTTAAATGTAGTTTATTTAAAAAAAATAATATCATCTAAATGACGGCCCTCTCGAAGACGGCATGCCTCGAAACGCGAACGCAGATTTGTGAAAACTCTTGTCAATAAATCTGGGGTGATAGCTGCCATTTCCCCACGGATATTTTCCTTTAGCTGACTGATGTTCCTCAGATTGTTTATGCACACTTTATGTTTGAGGTATCCCCACAAAAAAAGCCAGGAGGCGTCAAGTCAGGGCTACGTGGGGTCCAAGGGATATCACCTCTTTTGGAAATTAGTCTTGCAGGAAACAAATGTCTCACAACCGCCACAGAGTCATTTGATGTGTGACAGGTCGCTCCGTTTTGTTGGAACCAAGTCCTCGTATTCGCTATTCTTGATCTCGCAAGTTCTGGAACGCTTAATCCATATTTTAATTAAATTTGCACTCGGAGCTTCATTAATGTGTGTTAATCCATATTCAGAACAATACAGTCGCCTTGTAGAGATGTATGAACGACCGTTTTCGTAAAACGTGCGAACACAAAAAGCGCGACGCTTCCCGTCGAAGTGACTCATGGCTACTAAAACTCCACGAGTGCCACTATCCAACCACGCTAGGCTCCCCCCGCCCACGCACTGTTTACCCCGCGAAAAAAGATGACGCAATATGCACGTTCTATTGCGCCACCCTGTATATCCGAGGAATTTCTATATATCCCCACTAATTGATATTATAAACGTGTCGAAAAACTAGATATAATATACTTGCTTTTGGCAGCGGCTTCGCTCGCGTGAACGTAGTTTATATGACTGTCTCCAAGGGTGAGCAGTGCGCGAGCCGCAAGCGGCTCGTTTGCGTGGACAAGAGTAGCATGTATGTTAATCGAGGTCCTAATCTGTATACCTACAAAATTTCATCCAGTTACGTTCAGTAGTTTTTGCGTGAAAGAGTAACAAAAATCTATACTTCTATACATACATTTCACATTTATAATATTAGTAGGATACAGAAGCGGTTGTAGTTCATTGTGACTTGCATGGTTGGGTCGATCACGCATGATAACGGACCTGAAGCACGGTCATTACCCGGATGGGTATGACTGTCATTTATGTACTCATTTTGTGATTTTAGTAAGTTAAAAATCGAAAGCTTGATGAAAAACAAAACGAGGAAGGTTTTCCGCAGTTTCAGTTGGAGGGCAATTGCTATTTAGTGATCAAGAGTTCATAATTTATTTCTGATGCTGTTGTCATCCCTATTGTATGATTTTAACTTTTATAAAGATAAAAGTAAAAATCATCTATATCTGTACTACTAAAGAACATACGAAAGTTTTTTTTTCTAAATGTTTATCGTACCTTCTACAATAAAAGCTTCCTCATTTTGGAACTCCTCGCCTTCCTAATTTAATTTACGATTCCCGATCGACTCAAATTACTCTCCATTCCGAGTACAAATCTTGGGGAATCCGGTTCATTGTTATTCAAACAATGCTGTCAGGCACATTGGAGATCTTCACGTTACTCCACTTTAACGATTACACTTGGATACTGGATCTTAAATGTACTGTTAGAAAAAAAAACAATTCATTCTGAGTGACTTATGGGAAGGAAGAAAGAAACAAGGTACCTTTATTCATTTTTTATTCTCAATTGGTAAGCCCTTGGCATCATCTTACCTGATGGTAAGTGACGATGATGCCGAAGACGGAAGCGGGCTTACTAAGATTCCCCAACGCAATGGAGAACTGGCTATCTTATCTTCAAGCCGGAACACATCAATGTTGTTAATACTGATGTTTGGCGGCATGACTTACAAGGAAGGGCACCCAACTGTCCGTCTCCGATTTGATTTATTTTGATATATGTTATAGAGTAGTCTAAAATAACGGACACGTATTTTTTTTAGCTGCCCAAACTCAACCTTTTAGGAGAAAATTGCCTTCAAAGTACTGTAAATTGACCAAACCTTCTAATTTCTGTGAAGAGATTCGTTCAAAAAAATTGATAATTAATTACTGGTTTCGTTATACAACTATTATATACTACACGAATTAATTAAAATATAAAAAACCGCCTCCGTGGCGTAATGGTTAGTCCATTCGCTTCATACCAGGAGGTCGCGGGTTCGATTCCCGGTAGGGTGACCTTGTAAGACTCGGTTTGGTTGGTGGTAGGGCATTTTCTAAGCCCGCCTGGCTAGCTACCACCATCTTATCTAAGTATCGCCGCCAAACATCAGTGTTAACAACATTAATGTGGTCCAGCTTGAAGATAAAATAGCCAGTTCTCCATTGTGTTCGGGAAAATTGTTAAGCCCACTTATATCAGGTGAGATGATACCAAGGGCTTACCAATTGAGAATAAAAACCCAACTGCATAACTCCTTTTTTGGCCAGTTAGGTAAAATGTATTCTATGTCACTCACGGAATCAATACGAATCTAGCGACACCTCGCACGCCAAAATTAAAGAGTTATTTCTCCTTTTTTGGCCATTCATACAGACATACTAACATACAAACACCCGATAAACATGACCGATGTTGTCAGTCTCACAATGACTAGATCTTTTAATGACTTTATTTTTCAATATATAATTTTGAACAAAAAAAACCGACTTCAAACAGGAAACTAAGGTTCCCCTCGATTTCTCTGGGATGCCATCATCATATTATCCTGGTTCCCTTATCATGGTAACGCCCTTGGGATATCTCCTTTCCAAAAAAAAAAGAATCATTATAATCAGTTCATAAACGACGAAGTTATCCGGGAACACACATAAAAAAATTAAAAAAATATTTACGGTGGAATTGAGAAACTTCCTCCTTTTTTTGAAGTCGGTTAAAATCTATTGTGGAGCCACGTTTTATATACTTTGTTGTGAAGGTTTCACCTGTCGGCGTAGTCGGGCATACACAAATCTACAATAATCATTAATTACGCTTACTAAGTAGTAAAAAATAAAGGTGGATATATCAGAGTTGACGAAAAACTTACAAATAATTTGAGTTTGTAATTTGTATGGAAGGTACCTTATTAACATTTTCCATTGCAGTAAGCCTTTACTAATTCCTAGTTATTCACAAAGTTTTATTAATATCTTTAGAACCATTTTAGATAAAAAGATACAAAAACCCCGGGATTTATATGTTAGGGTACCTTATTGCGATTTTCCTGGACTAACAAATTACGGCTTGTTAGAGCTTTTTTAAAAAGAATATCAGTATTTTTTTATCATGGTAGCAACCGTAAAAAACGAGATAGAAGAAATAAAAAAAAAGCTTAAGATAAAAGAATACGCAAATCTGTCAAGTAGATCAGGCATACATACATACGTTACATACACATGAATACATTTTATTTTATTTTCAATCTCTATTATAAGACAATCGATCCCCATTAAAATCTCATCTCTGTTTTTTTTTCATCACACTACCTTTTTCACTCCTTTGTCGCTCGGAAGTAAAAAAAAATACATAATTTTATTTTTATTTCACATACTGAGGGATTAATAGGCCATCTTTGTATGATAAGTTCAAAAATGTTTTGTTCTGATTGTAAAGGTTCCTTAAAGATGTTGTTCAGTTTCATAAATAATCCTGAGTTTAAAATTTGACCAATAATAAAAATAATTTTCGAAAAACCTAATAACTTTTTGGTGCAAGCTTTTAATATTGCATTGTCACGCGATATACATATGCATGCAAAATTTCAGCTCATTCGGAAACCGGGAAGGGGGTCAAATTTAACTTGCAAGATTTCACCCGAACAAACATACATACATTGCAAGTTAAAAATAAAAAAAAAGCTTGTAAAAATAGAACTTCTTCGGTCTTCTCGAAGAAGGTAAAACTCTAACAACCTACTGACAACCGGTTGTCAACATTCAGTCGCGAAGAGAACAAGTGAACAAATTTACGCGGGAAAGTTTTTCAGGAACTTGTTTGTAATTAATTCGCTCTTCCGTTAAGAGCTGACTTTTAATCCAGGAATTTTGGGATGGTTGAATCCGGGCATTTCAGATGGTACCTATTTTCTTCCTTTAATTTTTTTTTTTTTTCCACAATTGGTAAACCCTTGACAACATCTCACCTGGTGGTAAGTTTCTCCAACATGCTTGGAAATTTGGGCATTATTTTGACAACCTTCTTCGAGATAAATCGAAAGATGTATGAAAACTATGTAAACGTCATATCTGTCGTTTAATTTAAAAATGGAACTATATTTTACTCCGTAACATGACAACCAAGGAGGTAACTTATCAAAGGTTTTATTTAAATTTCGAACTGACTTGCAAAGAGAACGCTGTTTATTGATACAAAAAAACAAATGACCACTTTGGCGCGTGAAAAATTATTGTTGTTCGTCATTGATTTTGAAAAGTAATAATTGAAGTTTTCATTTCCGCGCATTATTTGAGAAAAGTACTATTCAAGCCTTGGTCACAACTAGGCATTGATGGACTTACGTATGTGTGCGTCGGCTTCAGCTCGGGCCACATTTACACGTTCGTCCATCTATGCCTCTTTTTCTGGTCGCTGCAGTAATGTACTATAATACCTAATTGTGTATGAAAGAATTACATTATTTCACAGTTAAATTAC
This sequence comes from Coleophora flavipennella, assembly GCA_947284805.1. Lineage (NCBI taxonomy): Eukaryota > Metazoa > Arthropoda > Insecta > Lepidoptera > Coleophoridae > Coleophora > Coleophora flavipennella. The sequence continues at coordinate 5,186,836 of OX369269.1, forward strand.
TAGTAGGGTACAACTGAAATTATGGACAGGTCCAATAAAACAATTGCAAAGAGATGGAATATCTCTTTAGTAGTCATTGGCCAGGTCGTAAAAAACTCCAAAAGTCAAGATTCATGATTAACCCCATTCTTTTCCCAAACACCGCTTTAATTTTCATTTTATATTCCAGGAAGATGTTCTAAAAGTCTTAAATGAATTGTCCGGGATCTTTTCGTCCCCTTTGACAATCCCCTGACGTGTTTTATGACCTAATTTAAATCTCTTTTGTACTAAACTTGGCAGTTTTGCGGTTCACCGCAAATGTTCGCGGAACCCTGTTGAGCTATGTAATTGTTTTTTTCTTTCGCTTAATTTTGAGCAAAATGAACTCGATGAATGTCTTAGGCTTATTAATCTTACTGTCTTTTTCCAGAAAAAAATATTTAAAAAAAATGCGATATAAAACTTGTAATTTTTAGAGCCTTGAACTACTTAACTGTAGCAGATAGAAAAATAATAAATATACCGCCTCTATGATCCGTATGAAGACAATACAAATATGTATTTTTCGACCCTCCCTATCTTCCGCCGAGGACGTAATAGTCCGCGCAAATGACCTCTAAAAATCATCGAATACAAGAAAACACTAGAGTGGCAATAGCTCCGACTTCTCTCCATCCCGATTTTTTGGTCGTATTTAAGTAGGTATGTAACCTACATATCATTACATCAACTCATGTACGTCCCCACCGAGGGGCTCGAGCCTACCCTGAATTAGGGCGATCGGGCCTTAGTCGACCACGCGGGCCCAGTGCGGGTTGGTCAACTTCACACGCAACCTTAGAGTTTCTTCGCAGACGTGTGCAGGTTTCCTCGTGATGTTTTCCTTTACCATAAGAGCGTCGGATAAACGTTAATATACCTACAACAATTTATTATTTTATTTCCTTTAGGCCGTCTTGCAAGAAAAGATTTAATATTATGGGAATACCATTTGTAAAGCAGCAAAATATGAATTTCATAATTATGTTATTCGAACAGGCTATATGTATCTATTGTTAGGGCAAATCCATTTCATAAACGCGTTATTACGACCATGTTATTCGCGTTATTCATTTTATCGATAAATATTCAATAGAAATTTCATTTTATTCCCTCTCTATTTTATTTAGATTTCGATTTGATAATAGATCAATCCAGTTTCGATGTTTCATCCACTTGTGTTTCAGATGTCAACGTAAAATAAATAAACTGCGCTCTTTCTGCGAAGCTTTCAGTGAAAAATGTATTTTCACTCTATCCGTCAATAAAGACAGAGATTAAGTGAATCAGGCAGTATTTTTATGACGTAAAATTTAATGGAGTTTCAGTGAGGAAATCTAGAGAAAAGCTAATTGAAATTTAACAGATACAGATTCCTATTCTTTGCTAGGTGCAGAGGCCAGTACATCAAGCTAGATGCTCGTAGTGCGATTCTGATCCATATGCATAGGGCATAAGAACGGTACAAAGTCCAAAGTGTCTAGCTTGATGTGCTGGCCACTGTACCTTGCGTACGGAGTTTTAACGAATATTCTAACAAGAAATATTTCTATTTATACTTACATTACCTATAATAAAAAAACTTAAATATATGTAAACTGCATAAATAATTTAACGGAGTTTTGATAATTATTCTAACAAAAAACTAATCGACACTTGAAAAATATAAAATTTGTATCCTCTTTTCTATATTTTATTTATTTATTTTCCTTAATGACCTACAGCGTACAATTTGAATATTTGAATTTTAAATATAATAATTCTACAGGCCAAAAAAGATTTCATACGTTAATTTTAAACAGCTATAATGGATGGCGGAGAATGGAGGGCGTAAATAATTGCAATAATAACATTCATATTACTCTTAAAACATGGCTGTAAATAAATATCCTTCGCAAACACCCTTTGAAACGTGTTCGTCGGATGTGAAGCAAGGAACGTAAGAAAATACAGAAATAGTGTAGAAGTAAGGGGCTCAGAAAACGTGAAGAAAACCAGGGAGGCGTGAGGAACGTACTTCATTAAAGAGAACCGTTTGTGTGAACGTATACAACCTCTACGGTCGGATTTGTTTTTATTGTCGCTGCAAAGCTACAGAAAATAAATTTCCGGTAACAATTCGATCACCAAACTTTTTGGTTGCTGAAAAAAAGATTTGATTTCAGCCGTACGTTGGTTTTTGGATTGGTGAACTTTTTGAACGATTGATTGGTTTTATAAAATTTTAAAATAGCCTTATTATCAGTGGGATCCATAGCTATACTTTTTTTTGACTAGCGGCTAAAATTATAGACATATGATTTTACGCTTATCTATGGGTAAAATTATAAACCTAATCTGTAAAAAAATTAAAACCTAATCTTGATTTTGTTTGATCCATTGAATGGTAGCATGAGTTGTAAACAATATAGGTTTTTTTTTATCCACAATTAATAAGCCCATGACATTATCTCACCTGATGGTAAGTGTCGATGATGCCAAAGATGGAAGCGGGCTTACCAAGATTTCCCAACGTAATTGAGAACTGGCTATCTTATCTTCAAGCCGGAACACATCCATGCTGTTAACATAGATACTTGGCGGCAAGACTTATATGATGGTAGTAGCTAGCCAAATGGCTTAGAAAATGCTCTTCCACCAACCAAACCGAGTCAAAGTTAGACTCCGCCGGAATCGAACCCGCGACCTCCTGATGTGAAGCAAATGGACTTAACCATTACGCCGCGGAGGCGGTTAAAATGTCGGTGCGCGAGTCTGACTCGCACTTGTCGGTTTTTTTCTGTTTAAAATTATTTAAATAAAGGACTTATCACACACGGCCATCTGGCTTCAAACGTAAAATATTATAATGTAAAGTGTATGTAAAGTAGTTTCTACCATCTTGCAGCATTCATCGCTTCACCGAGCTCGAGGCACTCCGTCGCTGTTCTGTGCCCGAGGCTTACTAACTAGTATCTCATACTGAACACAAGCACTGGCTTGTGTTCGCCCAAACGCGGCCTTCACTCCAAGCGATTATCGTTTCTGAGGCATTTCTGATTCATGAAGTTCAAATAAAAAAAAAATTTCATCAAATTATTATACTTAATTATTTTTTTCTCAGTGCGTTTGACTACATCTCCATGATGGAAAGTGATGATGCGGTCAATGATGGTATACTCAAACTCATCATATCATTTCATATACGTCCCCACCGAGGGGCTCGAGCCTACCCTGAATTAGGGCGATCGGGCCTTAGTCGACCAAGCGGGTCAAGTGCGGGATGGTCGACTTTACACACAACCTTCGAGTTTCTACGCAGCCGCAGTCGTGTGCAGGTTTCCTCGCGATGTTTTCCTTCACCGCAAGATCTTCGGATAAACGTGCATATGAAATCGAAACTCGAAAACACATTGGTCAGGATTCGAAACACGACCTCCCCGGACAGGAGGCGGTGGCCATAGCCCTTACCCCGCCGACCACGCAAACTCAAATAAGGCCTATAAACTCTATCTGCCTCATCTATCTAGGTAAGGCACCTTTTGTAATTAAAGCGGTCTGCCTCATATTATGAAATTTTCGTTTGAGCGGGCAATTTTATTAATTGCCGAACTATGGGTGATAATGTACGGTACGTCATGTGTTAACAGCTATTTTCGTTTCAGCTTGCTATTTAGCAAATGTACTATAATTAAAATTTACCTAATGAGTCATCATCATCATCATCATATCAGCCGAAAATCGTCCACTGCTGGACAAAGGCCTCCCCCAAGGATTTCCACGACGATAGGTCCAGCGCTGCCCGCATCCATCGGCTTCCCGCGATCTTCACCAGGTGTCCACCGCGTGGGAGGCCTGTCTACGCTACGTTTTCCGGTGCGCGGTCGCCACTCGAGAACTTTAGTACCCCATCGGCCATCTTTTCTACGAGCTATGTGCCTTGCCCACTGCCACTTCAGTTTAGCGATTCTGTGAGCTATGTCGGTTACTTTGGTTCTCCTGCGGATCTACTCGTTTCTGAATTGATCACGCAGAGAAACTCCGAGCATAGCACGCTCCATTGCCCTTTGGGTGACCTTGAGCCTTCTTATGATGCCCATAGTAAGCGACCATGTCTCAGTTCCGTAAGTCATCACTGGCAACACACACTGGTCAAGTCAACAAATTCCGAAAATATAGATAACATAATCAAATCAAACGACACCCTTTCGGTGTTGCTATAAATAAAAAAGCGGTGCAATAAATAACTTTAGAGCTCAAACCGTTCCTAATGAGTAAGGGGTGGATCGGGGAAAATTGAAACCGGGGCCCGTTCCACACAGCTCCAAAGTTTTTGACTTGAGTTTAATGAAACGCGTTAGGACTCGGCGGGTATTTTACAAAAAGCCGCGTCACGAAAGTTAAGTACTTCAACTCTTGAACCCAAAAACTAGAAAATATATTATAATCTTTCTAAAATTAGTCCTTCCGTCTTGCCTAAACAAGATACCCAATGCCTTGTTGTTTCCATAGTCATTTGTAAAATATGGTTTTTTTTTATATAAAGTGTCTTAATTCTGACAAAAAACGCTTTTAAATCCTGAACTATCGCGGTCGAATCGACTTGAAATATTTTTAACATACATCTAATAGTGGCATCAAATCCACACAAATCTCCAAACATAAGCGGCCGTGACTCCGACACAGCCCAAATTTTTTTTCTCATAACTGCGACGACCCTATAAGTTAAATCTGGTAGCTTCAGAAACTACAAATCGGTGAATAGTACTTTGTATTTTACAAGCAACACAATATACCATAACTTTCAAGATTTTACCGATTATTCAAAATTTAATCAGCCATTTAGTCACCAGTAAAAGAGGACCCTTCATAACCTGATGGGAACGAAGGGTTCTGGCACTCAGCAGCACAAGCCGGAACTGGTTGCTTCAGTAAACCATTTGTATTCAAACGCGCGGGGCCCAGCCGCATTTTAATTTACTTACTCGAATTAAAATTGCGCGTGATTCGAATCCTTGCCCGTTTTACGGCCATACTTTATTTTTATAGTTGATTGAAGATGCTTTTTTCTAATGGACTTTTAGAGCATTCCGTTTAGCTTCCAATTGGCTATCGGTCTTTATGTTATTGTTAGGAAGACCAATTCGATGGAGTGTTTTAGCTACTCTTGTCGGTAAAATGTATTTCACTAACGAACGCTGCAAGTTAAGGCTTGCGGAAGACCTTTAAATTAAATCGGCCTAGTGCGAGTCGGCATCGCATGGACAGGGTTCCGTAGCAATCCGTTTTTCGTTGGGAACGTTAATTCTTAGGATTTTCATTTAGGTTTTCTTTAAAACAGCAAAGGTCCTATAGTTCAAGTTATATCTTCTACTTTCGGGAATAAGGGAAATGTATTTTTTTTATTTAAAAAAAAATCTTTTTAACAAAAAAAAAAGTGCGTTTGGCTGTATCTCACCTGATGGTAAGTGCAACAACGGAATCTTTGCAACAAGCCCTTTCATTTGATATTTCACAACCATATATTTGGAAAAAATATTTTTTATGTTTAACTTTGCCCCAAATTAAACCCCTAAAATTTCAATTCCTTTAATTTTTCTATACGGTCTTGATTGAGTCAACAAACTATATGTACATACCAAATTTTATCTAGTTTCGTCCAGTAGTCCCGGAGAAAATCGCGAGTGACCACAGAAATCGGAATAATATAGGAGTGTGACAGACGGAAAGACAGACACATGAGTGATCTTTGTAAGGGTTCCTTTTTTTCATATAGCCTGAAAAACCTACTAAGAAGCTCGTGTGAAAGTTAAGTTTATTTACTCTGTTGATATTAAAATTTTGAATATCACCTGAACAACTGTCTACTGAACGAAAATGCATCAAAACGATAGAAAAACACACGATTCTACTTCACACATCATTTCGCTACAAAAGCCTACCTGTGTTTACGTTACTCGTAGGTTAGGGCCCTTCAGACTATCGAGAGCTCTCGCGTCGACGTCAATTTATACTACAAATAGAAACGAATTGAAAGAACAAACGAAACTTATAAATCCTTACTAATAATATTATAAATGTGAAAATGTGTTCGTTTGTTTGTTACCTTTTCACGCTTCAACGCCTTAACCAATCTTAATGAAATTTGACATGCAGGTAGCCTGTGTCACGAGGAAGGACATAGACTATTTTATTCCGTGAAAATAGCATAGCCCGCTGCAGTTCCTGAGAGTAAATAAAAATATACTCTTTTTTGGGTAATTTCTTTAACATCGCAACGGAACAACGGATTGTGTGATTTTTTGCACAGAGATGGTTGAGGGGGTGGGAAATGACATGATTTACTAATAAGCATATCCTGACATAGTTCCCGAGGGATCTGGAGAAGATTCATGTCCATGTCATGGCGAAGCCGCGGGCAAAAGCTAGTATCAACATATTTAAGTACCTTTAAGGTATAGTGCGGACAGACTAAGGTGGACCTCACACAGGGAGCAGTTGCGCTATTCTCGATTGTAAGGCTATAGGTAGTATTCGGATCCTGGCGACGGCGACCGCGACCGGGTCGCACGACCCAGTCGCACGACCCACATTTACCAGTGATCGAGCAACCCGGTCGCTTGCATTCGTTAGTGCTTCACAAGATCACTCGCCTACGCCTCATCGTACGTCACCTTAACGCGGTTCCATACATCGTATCGTGCGGCTCAATGTCAATGAGTTTTTTTTATATATTTTTTTAAATCAACAATTGATAAGCTATTGGCATCATCTCATCTGATGGTATGTGATGATGATACCGAAGATGAAAGCGGGCTTACCAAGATTCGCCAACCTAATAGAGAGCTGGCTATCTTATCTTCAAATGTTTTTGGCATTAATTGCAGAATTTCTCGAAAACAAATAGTTAATGTTGAATGAAACCAACACACAAAAATCGGCGACTTTAAGACCTTTTCATTCTAATTGATCACATTTTTTTTAAACTTATTTAAAACTAAAGAAACGTAATAAAAACATATCAAAATTTAAAATTGGGCATTCGGTTTCAACGTAACAGCCGAGTTTTGATTTGAACTTTAAATGAATAGACTGCCGTGTTTTGATTTGAACTTAAAATGAATAGGCTTACGTTCGATATCACGTATCAACCAGCTCGGATTAAGGCATCTTAAAGCCCACTGTGGTATATGAGTACCTAGGGTGATGAGGGGGTGAGGTCGGAATCTAGAGAGCAGCGGGGAGTGACCATACTGTATGTTATTAACTAATATACAGGATGTAACGAAATTGGTGTAGGTCCCGTTAACTGGGGATTCTACTCATCATACTGAACAACTTTTGTGAAACGACTTTAATGAAATCGTAAAGAAAAAAATTTACTCTTCACACAAATCGATCAACTGATCAAACAATTTTGTACATTTTTGTACAAGGGGTCAAAATTTTGAAGGTGAAATCTTCTTAAGGTGCGTTGGGCATTTTTGAGATGGGACAAAACCATTAAACTCGCGACACCGACACCTTACCAGGAACACCAGAGGATCAAAACTTATAAAAGTGTAATTGAGATAAGGAAAACTATTAAACTCGCGACACCGACACCTTACCAGGAACACTCGGAGGGTCAAAACTTATCAAACTGTAATTGAGATAAGGAAACCATTGAACTCGCGACACCGACACCTTACCAGGAACACTCGGAGGGTCAAAACTTTTAAAACTTTAATTGAGATGGGAAAAACCATTGAACTTGCGACACCGACACCTTACCAGGAACACTCGGAGGGTCAAAACTTTTAAAACTGTAATTGAGATGGGAAAAACCATTGAACTCGCGACACCGACACCTTACCAGGAACACTCGGAGGGTCAAAACTTTTAAAACTTTAATGGAGATGAGAAAAACCATTGAACTCGCGACACCGACACTTTACCAGGAACACTCGGAGGGTCAAAACTTATAAAACTGTAAAAAGTTTTCACTTCTGTCGGCACTTCCGGAGTGGTTAGGCTTTTTTTGAGTATTGACTATGGGTTCCTTGGGGAAATTTGTTCAGTATTATAAGTAGAACCCCCATTTAACGGTCCTACACCAATTTTTTTACATCCTGTATATACTTTGATAGAGCGTCGGTGGCATAATGGCTAGGGCCGCCTCCTCCTTTCCGGGAGGTCGTGGTTCGAACCTGCCACGTACCAATGTGATTTCGAATTTAGATTTCATATGTACGTTTATCCGACGCTCTTACGGTGAAGGAAAACATCTTGAGGAAACCTGCACACGCCTGCGAAGAAACTCGAAGGTTGTGTGTGAAGTCGACCAACCCGCACTGGACCCGCGTGGTCGACTAAGGCCCGATCGCCCTAATTCAGGGTAGTCTCGAGCCTCTCGGTGGGGACGTATATGAGCTGATATGAATATACTTTGATATAGGTGTTCCACACATTTGGATTCCAATCAGAGGTTTGAAAATAACGCCAACGGATGGTATCATCCACCAGATAGTAAAGGCGTAGTGGATTCTAAACCACAACAAGTCCATTCATCGCTGGCAGCGCTTTGTCGTGCTAATTCCATCACCTCGGGCCGCTGGCTCGACGAATATTAATTGGGTAGCCAGCAGTTTTTTTGCTTTCGGTCACCGCTGCTTTTGGGGAAAGCTTAGGCCGCCGCCGCAGCCGAGCCGGGCCAAAATCCGATTTGCTTTTGTTTTTTAGCAGTAAAATCTTTTTGATTGAAAATCTTGTTGCTTGTTGAGTGGATTTTAAAAATAATATTTTTGCTTTCTCGACCCCGTAGTACGATACGTATGTACGTAGATGAAGTATTTTTATCGCGGATAAAAAAGATTTTACAATTTTCATGAAAATGTGTTCTTAATCATTAACATACACCGAAAAACGGAATATCTCAATTCCGTCCGTCCGTGCGTCCGTCCGTCACGTTTGACTCTGGAGCCTAAATCTTTAGTCCGATTGGGACCAAATTCAGAACATAACTTACTACGATGAAAACTAATTACAAACATATCGATATGCATCTACTCAACATATTCTCAAGGTTTGGATTCCATCCGGCATGTAGTTTTTGTATTAAAGTGGAACTACGTTTGTATGGAAACGCGAACCTCCTGGAGACTCGTAAATTGCTTTTGATAACTTTTTCGATAGACCCACAAAAATATATAGTATGCAGTACAGTTGCACAAAAATTCTAAAATATTTATTTTAAATAGGTGTTTGTTTAAACACACTTTTAAATTGTAGTAAAAAAACTTCATGTCCATTACAAATAATGTCATACTTCAGATTGCAGTCTCAGTATTACATGTCCACATGTATCTATTAATTTATAACTAGTTGTTGCCCGCGACTTCGTTTGCGTTAACGCATATACGCCTACCAGCTGTTATAACACCGGAAATATTTTTTTAAAATTTTTTTCTTCATTTTTTTCTAAGCTAGTAGAACGATTACAAATCACATGCAATTATAAATTTCCGTAGTAAGTGGGTAAAAAAGGATAAAAACTAAAAAGTAGCCTATATGTTGATCTATGTCCTAGTCTCTCCATCTACCTAATTTCAGGCAAATCCGTCCAGTCATTTAGGCGTGAACAGGTAACAAACACACACACAATCATTCGCATTCACAATATTAGTGGGATATCCTCTAGATAGAGCACAGGATTTTTTTTGACATAAGTCTTGGATTTATTCTCTGGCAAAACTTTTATTATACAAACGCTTATCCGCCTCTAGTTGCCAATTTTTTGCGCCACCACCACCAACTTGTGATTCCCTCACGTCTAAAAATAATAATGGAAGGATTCTTCTTCTAGCGAGAGAGGCGCGATGAATGATGAAAGATGATTTATTAGCGCGACTGTACTTGGGAATAATTAGATTCTCTCCGGCGGGAAAGGTACACACATCAGACATCAGGTGGCGTCAGGGAAGCCGGTTAAATTCTTTAGTAGCATAATGATGTAATGTACAGTGAACGGGACAATCACACGGCAGTCTTGGTCCTGAAGGAAGTCGGATTTATTTAGGGTTCCGTAGTCAACGAGGAACCCTTATAATTTCGCCATGTCTGTCTATCTGTCCGCGGCTTAGCTCAAAGACTATTAGTACTAGAAAGCTGTAGTTTGGCATGCGTATAACGATAGTGCGTATAACGATAGTACGTATAACGTATAGTGATTAATAAATCACGCCGACAAAGTGGTAAGATGAAATCTAAAAAAAAAAGTTTTACGATACCTCCTTACGTTTCAAAAGGGGGAGTTTTCGTAAACGTACCGTATCGTCTGGGGTATTGTTGAATAGGTATTTCAAAACGATGTTTTCTAAGACCATTTTTAGTGTTCCGTACCCAAAGGGTAAAAACGGGACGCCCTATGACTAAGTCTCCGCTTTCCGTCTGTCACCAGGGTGCGGCTGTATTTCATGAACCGTGATAGCTATACAGTTGAAATTTTCACAGTCATTTATTTCTGTTGCCACTATAACAACAAATACTTAAAATTAGAAAAAGTGAAAGTCTATACAAAAAATGATTTGTTTTTTGAAACGTGAAAAAACTAGCGCCATCTAATATTTAGTGCCACTAGAGCACTTTTAGAGACAGCTTTTACATCAAGCTGTCTCTAATCCATCTATCGGGAACTTCCCCTGTCAGTGCTGCGGTAGACTGTGCCGGTCTCGCATCGGATTGTACAGTCACCAAAAAATCTGTATCCGATACACTGACTAAATCGTCTGTTACAGACGCATATAAGGCCACTGATGAGAGCACTTTTTAATATTTTAGTTTTTTTGACTCATTAGTGTAAGATAATCGATGCCCATCAAAATCTTAACTTGTTTCTCCTCACAATACCTTCTTCATTCGTTAGTAAAAAAAAAACTTAACCCTATTTTTTTCGTAGCCGGGTAAAAATAGCTTACAGCCGGCTGAAATAACCCGTTGAAATAACTCGTCATTTCGCTGAAATATAGTTCTCTAATCACTGATTGTTGGAGTTCGTGAAACGGCCGAGGAATATTTTCAGATTATTAACGGTTTGCGGTAAAATAATAGGTTCATGACCTCATTATTTTGTTTTGTTGCGGTTTAAATATTAACACATATTATTTTGTGCTTTGTGTGCGTAAGTATTAATTACCTATTAGAGGAAATCGTTAACGTTGAGAAGGAAATATAACTAATGACCAATTTACTTAAATGTCTCCAAACAATCACTGTTCAATTTTCTTTAATTTTACGTTTTTTTTAATTGAATATATATAACGCTAAGTGCCTACTAATGACGTAGTTGACAACGCTAATAATCTTAAAACCACGGTCTTTAATGACAAAATTGCGGCGTTAAACCGATGACTTGTTTTTTTTTAAGTAATTGGTATACATATGACACTCGATATCTTGAAAACTGCTGAACAAATTTTGATGAAAATCGCACTTTTATCAAAGTTGAAAGATACATATATAATCCAATAAAAAAGAATTGTTTCATTTAGATTTCTTATGTGTAAGAAAAACGTGGACAAACATACATATCTACATATACTTATAAAATTTGGCACACCTGTTTAGAAGACCATATATACTAATACATACGAATATTGTGCAATTCCAACAAAATTACATGGAGGCGAATATTAACCTCCTTTTTTTAACTTGGTTTAAAAGGACTGCTTTATCTAGTTACAGTCATATCACCTTGAGCGTTTGAAGTCATGGATGACGTATTTCTAGACTGACTAGGATCAACTTTTTTAAGTATTTTATAAATATAGAATTGAGTAACATACTAACGTTATATACTGTTGTAATCTGTATGAAATTTCCTAACCGTTATAATAAATATGGTAACATACAATTACATACCTGATGAAAAAATATTGTGGTTTTTATTAGCCATCCAAAACTTAACCTCTAACGTTGCACTTTAAGACACTGATATAGCCACTTTTAACTTATTTTCACAGGAACTATCACTATCATTACATAATACACTATCATAAGTGTTTATACGCGATATATTTTACTTTGAAACAATATAGTTTTACTACTACAAACTGCGATATATTTACAACGACAAAAAACCGTCGGCGTCGCGCGCCATTTGCCGTTTGCCGTGCGCGCGCAGCTGGTACTGATTGCAAAAGAAGTCCGTATTGTATTCTCGTTATTGAGGAAAAATAGGTCATTTTTGTTGTATGAAAAAGTATTAAGAGTTTGAGATTTTTATATCTTAGCTAAAATCTTTGTGTTTTTTTTATAAACGTAGCCATTTAGTATTCTTTTTGTGAAAAATTACCTCATTTTTTTTTATGAAAAATTATCATGAAAGAGTGTTAAATTATTGTATCTTCGCTAATATCTTTGTGTTTCTGTTGTAAAAGTAGCTATAATACAGTATTTTTGGGGTTAGGACCTATCCCAACCATTTTTACCCATAAAGAAAAATGAACGAAATTGGTACTTAGAATATTTTGGTACTTAGAATATTTTACCAAGTTTCACTGAAATCAATTCAGTCGCTATACTCTAAGGAAAGCCTATGTTATACCTGAACTAGCGCTATACAGTATGGATTTACTGTAAGTTTTAGATCTATATATTATACTATAAGATCTATCTATTCACCGAGTTTCACGCAATTTAGTTCCGCCATTAGAATAGAGAAAGCGAGTTCAGTATTTAAACTGTATACACGTACCCAATTTTAATAGATTCGGTCCAGCCGTTTAGGCCATAGGGTGGTCAGAACTTGATCCGTCTTGGCAGAATTTCACCCAAATGAGTACAAACTCGCTCTCTAGCCTAAACGGCCGAACCGAATCTAATAAAATTTGGTAATTAGGTGACTAGCGCTTTATCTGTTATAATACTGACGTGATTATAAATACATTGATGTTACTAATAGTCAGATAACCTACGACAAGTTAAATATCCATTCAATTGTGGTTGATTATTGTTCATAATGCAAACTTATGTTACTAATAGTCAGATAACCTACGACAAGTTAAATATCCATTCAATTGTGGTTCATTATTGTTCATAATGCAAACTTATCCAATACTTCAGCTATGACCATTAAGTTTTAATCGCTCTCTAGCCTAAACAGCCGGATCAAATCGAATTAAAATTTGGTAATTAGGTATGGCTATACTAAATTAAGTGAAACTCGGTCAATGGATAGTCTTCGTATTTACGGATCTCTAAGCCATCTATCTGCACCATATAATATGGAGCTTATGAGTAGATGGATCTAATATGACACAGGCAAAAGACTGAACTAAATTAAGTGAAACTCGGTGAATGAATAGACTCCACATCGACAGATCTCTGGTTTGACGTTTCATTTCGTAGGTGGTGTATTACGTTGGTGGTAGGGCATTTTCGAAGCCCGCCTGGCTAGCTACCACCATCTTATCTAAGTCTTGCCGCCAAATATCAATGTTGATATCATTGGTGTGTTCCGGCATGAAGATAAGATAGGCAGTTCCCCATTGCGTTGGGGGATCTTGGTAAGCCCGCTTCCATCTTCGGCAACATCGTCACTTACCACCAGGTGAGATGTTTTCAAGGGTTTACCAACTGTGAATAAAAAAAAAAAGGTCAACGAATTGTTTGTAAAGAGACTTAGAAAAAATTCGTGTCAGAAATGAAACTAGGTGGAGTCTTGATGCGATCAGAGTTGTTTGTCAGGAATTGAAATAATTTATGGTCAGGAGTTGATGTCTTTTGGCTCATACAGTTTAGTATCTAATACAAGTGTGCATATTATTCTAAGTCTCTTTCCTATGGCCTATGGTCAAGGGTGGATGTCTTTTAGCTCATACAGTATGCTTACCATCAGATCATATTTTATGCTTGGTAAGCTCGCTTCCATCTTCTGCACTATCATTACTTACTACCAGGTGGGATGACGGCTTACCGATTGTGGTTAAAAAAAACTTACCAACGTTGAACTCGGCTCCAGCAATTCCAACAAAATTACATGGAGGCGTATATTAACCTCCTTTTTTTAACTTGGTTTAAAAGGACTGCTTTATCTAGTTACCGTCATATCACCTTGATTTGCATTATACCACATATCATTTTAACTTGCTACCTTATCTGTTGCCCCTGCCTGCCACACTCACCGCCATTCATCTATATCTTGTATTCCTACCAATACAAAACTCTAAATCAAAAAAAAATATTTAAAAAACTGGTTGTCTGTAAAGTCTGTTTACGGACGATAATTTTACGTGATAAAGTCATAAGAAAACATTGATCACAAGCCGAACGCTTAGGCCGATAGTGCCTCTCTATCGCTTGTATCGCGCTCTCGCTTGCACGCGGAACGTGACACTTTTTCGTGCAGGCAGCCGGCGTTCATAGATTTCTATGACGTTTTCACGTCAAAAAACACGGCTGCATATAAAAAAAGAATCCCCTCTATTTTTGGTAGTCGGGTAAAAAGTAATCTATGCCATTCACGGGATCAAGACGAATCTAACAATACTAAAATCAATCCATTCCATCTAAAATCTAAAATCCATCAATCCATTCTAAAATCCATCAAGCCGTTAAGAAGATATCGTAGAATAAAGAAACATACATACGTTAGACCTGAAAACATTACACTCCTTTTTTGTGGGCAGTCGTGTAAAAAATGTCAAGGTGACTTATCTCAATAGTTTTGTTTGAAAAAGTAAAACAGTAATTTCCCGTTAAATTCTATTAAAGTCACGCTATTCTCCCCAAGTCGACAACCTACGTCTATATTTTTGGTTCTTATATTTCCAAACGCCAACTGACACCTTATTGCCTCTCATGTAATATGCATGGTAACGCCCCCAAAGACAACCCCCTCAAACCCCCATAATTGAAGAAAATCAACCCCGTTCTCAGCTTTCGCAAAAAAACTTTCGCGAAAAATTTGCGAAACCACCATAACTTGAGCTCTGTTTGTGGATAACATTTCGATTAGATAGGGTTGTGCGTATGAAATTGAGGTCAAGTTATACTGGTTGTATATTGTACCCGCTTAGCTTACCTCTCCGTTAAATAAGATGAACGTTCTATAGGAGAGTCAGTAGTCGCTGCTCTTTTGTTTCTCAAAGAGTTTGTTGGTGTATCACTCAAATAAATGGGATAATGACTGTGAGTCAGCTGAGTTCCTTTTTATAATCTGTCAATAATGAAATATCATTCTAAAAATGTTTGAAATACCTAGGCGTGACGTCATAGTTTTGCAGTGTCATGCTATTTACTCATCTTGTGATTTTGGTGAATTTAAAATTGAAAACATGATGGGAAACAATGTTTCAGAAGGAGGGTAATTTGGTGATCGAGAGTTCATAATTTATTTTTGATGCTGTCATCATCCCAAATACAGGGTATTGTTTTGGTCGACAATGCCTTTTCCAGGACAGCTTGTACTAGTGAAACTGAACACATTTTGGTTCACAATTTTGCTGAAATATCAAATAAAACCATACCAATCAATCAGCTGACTAGCCAAGTTTGTATGGGAAGTGCAAATATCTTTTTTACGGCTTTTCTAAGTTGTACAACAGAAGTTGTTCAGTTTTGCGAAAAGGGGGTTGTCCACTAAAACAACTCTCTGTATATTTACCACCTCTATAGAATAAAACGTCTTTTGCTTAGCGGAAATATTTGTTACTTTTTCTGTAGATTGACTTTTGTATGTTTTAATTGAAGATAATCTAGACGAGAGTGAATAGGAACTATTTGAGCTTGCGTATGACATAATCGGCTGCATCCTTACCAGCAGGTGAGGTTCAGCCAAACGCACACAAATTTTTAATTGAAAAAAAAATCTACCCTTAAGTTAACACTTTCCGCTACGACGCATGCTTTAGTGATTTCTACCGCTTTTATATACTTAACACAACCGGAAGAATGTTTCATATTATAGTAAGCGCCGTTATCGTCAGTACTTTTTAAAGTTGTTATGAGATTTATTATTAATGTAATGTGTAATATTAAGATGAAATTAAATTTATTTGTTTCAAGAGTAAATAAATTTAAAGGCATCTTTGATTTTACTCAAAAAAAAATAAATTCTATACAATATTTTTTTTTTCGACGTCATCGTCAATTCGTCATCGTCAAAAACTATCACCGCCGTCATCGTCAGTACCTTTTATATTGTTAATAAGATTAGTATGTAAGTTGTAATAAATAAGCAAAAATAAGGTGTGGATTATTTAAACTAAATTTATTTGTAATTTAAAGGCGTATTCAATTTTGCAGTTTTCTTCCATACAAAATATGATTTATATGTATTTTTAGCTCTAAAAGAAAGATGACTAAAAATTCAAAGAATAAATAGTTTTCTTCTAGTTTTATATTTTTTACAGTGAAATTAAGGTTAAATTAATATAGTTAAAAAAACTAAAAAACACGATTTTAAAGCAAAACAAACTAAAAAGTGAAAAATAAATCTTAATATAAGCTGAAAACAATAATGAACGAAAAATACTAGTATTAATGTGAAAAAAGCGTGGGTTGCTCGATATACGAAAAATATGCACAAACTTTTTTCAAAATAATACTAGTATGTTTTGCTTTAAAAGCGTATTTTTAGTTTTTTTAAACTATATTTATTTTTCCATTTTTAGTTCAGAACAATGAGATAAACTTAAGAAATTATTGTATTGTCACTGATTCTTGATATTTATTTATTTACATTTGTACAAAGTTTGAATTTAATCTGGCCGTTTAAAGTGGGTCAAAATCAAGTGCAAAGGAGTCGGTTACAAACATACATACAGGTGAAGCTAATATAAGAGTGTTAAAAAAAGTTAACAAATCCATGTCACTGTTACGCTTAAAACACATCACATTGTACAGTCGAGTACAAAACGCGTTAAGTTTCCAGTCTTAATTCTCCGTCTCGCGTGCGGTAAGTAAATTAGGTATTCGCCGGGATTGCGGGCCGCGGCACCATCTTCATTTCGCAGTCGGGTAACTACAGTTGAGCCTCGCTTTTGTGGGATCCTTGAGAAATGTAACTTTAATGAGATAACATCGTCTGATATTCGGGAAACGGTGGGTTATGCTTTTTTGGAAGTGTGTTTTCGTGTTTTTGGGGTTATATTCGAGATAATGGAGTTCTGCCAACTCCACAACTGTGGTGATATTGAATACGTAATTTTTATAAAGCCAGCGGTCTGCTTACTTCTGAGATTGTTAAAACACTTATTTTTTGTTAGGTATTTCTGAATGAATAAGAAAGTTTTAAAAGATCAATTAAACGAATGAAAGGCGTAATCGAATTTCATTTCAAACCTTAATAACTTTAAACAGCACTTTTGAGCCTTACTGTTCTCTTATTTTTCTATTTTAATTTTTTGAAATAAAGTGCTAGTAATTATTTTCTACAGGGATTTCGCTTGTAAATGAATGAAAAAATGAATGAATAAATCTGTATTTTATGTATCCTGTGTACAATAAACTGTTAAATAAATAATGAATAATAAATAAATCGTGGTAAGCCCGCTTCCATCTTCGGCATTATCGTGACTTACCATCAGGTGAGATGATGCCAAGGGCTTACCAATTGTGAATAAAAAAATTCTGAACAACTTTTTCCAAGGAACCTATGGTTAAGTCGAAAAAATCAATTGGCCTCAAACAAATCGATCAGCTGATCGATAAATTCGGCCATCCTCATCGACGGACGTCATAAAAAAAACTATATTTAGCTTAATGTTTATTGTTGATTTTTGTATGCCCGACAGGCGATGAAGGTTCCGCGATAAAGTATGCTCAGCATGCTTGTACAATTACTACTTTTTATACATAAAAATTAAATTTGCCTTAAAAATTTACCCTATACGCAAAGTGCATTCGAGAGACATCCTTTAAGAACGTAGCAAAGTGCTACGGCTACGACACGTAGCTCGCCTCGTAGGTACGGCGTAGCATCTTAGTGCATTATTTGCTTTTAGGCTGTCTCATCTGGTGAGTTTATTTTGCTTTGGCTAGATAGGGACAGAAGATGGAATAGAGTAACGACAATGAGGGCGTGGCACTGTCGTCTTAAATAGTATGGGCATAAAATAGTCAAAGTAAGATTGTATCAAAGTATAAATATTAGTATGGACACTCCCTGCCGCTCTCTAGATTGCTTCCCCGCCCTACCCAGATTGATACAGATTGGTTATAGTTTTATTCTCGAACGCATAGGATTTCGCCGTGATTTTGTTTGCTCCGTCATTTGTTTTTGGAAATGTCATTTCACGACCGTTGTATGCAGTGTCCGGGGTGTGATTGTATAGTATTGGAAGCATTGTTAGGTATCAAATCCATTGCAAATGTGGTTTTTGATGGAAACTTGGTAATAGTATAGATTAATTCATTCCTTTTGTCACTTTTATTATTTAGCTGTAAGTTTTCCAAACACAAATAAATAAAAAAATAATCGCACTTTCGTTCTACTTTTCAAACTTGTACCAAAGTGTAACAGCGGCTTCCCGCGACCTTCACCAGGTCATCGGTCCACCGAGTGAGAGGCTAGGTAGTGCCAGTTAGATAGGTCCAACTTCGAGAAAGAGATCAATCGTCGAATGCAACGCGGCTGGGCTGCGTACGGGAAGCTTCGCAATATCTTTACGTCCCAGATACCGCAGTGTCTTAAGACCAAGGTAGGAATATACATAGCTCAAATTCTTAGGTTATTAATAACTACTTACATCCCAATAACGTGTCTCGCAAATGAGTAACAACAAACAAAAAAAAGGAATTTTGAAAACCGGTCCACAATTAACAGAATCGATGAACGTACATAAAAAAACAAAAAAAGTCGAATATAGAACCTCCTTCTTTTTTGAAGTTGGTTAAAAAAGGAAAATTCGGTGAAATAGGTAAATACCTAATATCCTATCCTACTAATATTATAAACGCGAAAGTTTGTAAGAATGTGCGAGTATGGATGTATGTTTGTCACTCTTTCACGCAAAAAATACTAAACGGATCTGCCTGAAACTTGGTAGGTAGACAGATTAGGACCTGCATTAACACAAGCTACTTGTTTCCACGCTCGCGAGCCGTTGGGGCTCGCGAACTGCGCCCCCTCGAAAAGTCATAGAAACGTTGTCCACGCGGGTGAAGCCGCGGGAAACAGCTAGTGAAAAATTAAAACGACTTGCCTTGTACCTCTTACTTTTGAACTCAATTTTGGTAATTAAGTGGAAATTGATATCTGACATACCTAATATTATTTCGAACTATTTCTTTGATGATACCTTCAGCCGTTCTTTCGGCTTATTTTGGCTATAATAAGTGTACGGTGTTAACCACAGTATTTGAAGTTAAAAATGCCCAATTATGTGCCAGCCGGGTCTTCAGCCAAATGTAGATAATGGAGTGCTTCTTCGTGTATTAAACCTTCCTTCAGATTACGTAGATAGGCTAGAATCTAGATAATTGGGTTTGATGTGTTGGTGGCGTGCTAAACGACATGGCTTGATGAAGTATGGACGACTGCCCCAGCAATGTATAAACACTGTACCTACTAAAAAGTGATGCTGAATAGCTAAATATCAGTAGTCCGCATGAAAAAACTTTCAGGAACTTTTCGTTATTTCATAATTCTGAAAAATAAATAGTAGAACTCCTACTATAATACGTGCAAAAATTGCTATACATAAGACTTTGCTATTAACTTTTAGCTAGGCGTTTAAACAAACTTCAATTAACTGGGTAAAAAAAAAAGATATTGTCAAAGAGAATATAACTTTGACCGTTCTAAGCTCTAGACAAAGATGACCTATTATTACTACATACACTTTTTTTGGGTCCTATGAATGAATTTTGATATAGAAAATAGGAAGGGTATGGATAGCGCCATCTATGATTTTTTCAAGGAACATACAAAATAAACAAAAAAACTTTTAATTTGTTAATTATTTCCTGAAAGTTCTATGAGATTAATAAGTACATAGTAATTAATCAATGAATATTTGAAAACTATGTGTTAGTGAGAAGTTTCTATACATGCTTGGGGCAGTAGCCAAGCCAACTCCTTTGGCTATTATTCGGATCTTTGCTTTTTAAGGGGAGAGGGGAGGGCGTGAAACCTGTTAAATAAGTTTTAGGGCAGATATCTTGGCAAGGTTTTGGGTTTTCAGGCTATGGTCATAATATGACGGGCGTTGATGGCGCGTTCGCTAAGGTGCGTTGGAATTTTTCCTTGGAAACACTCTACGCTCGTGAACACCGGCCTCTGAACTCTAGGGTTATTTTTGATGTAAAACATCAACACGCATTAAGGCTCCTGCGTCCCTAAAATTAGCAACTCGATTCACGATGTTTCAAACATCGAACGAAATAGCTTGGAAATAAAGTCCTTGTCAGCTGGTATTGCAACGTGGTTGTTACGTCAATCGCTGTGGACGAAGCTTGCGAAAGTTGTGGTTTTCAATTCATTGTAAAAAAAAATTTGAACATTTTCTAAAAAGTAAGAAAACAAAAAAAATATATATTGTTTTAGTTAGAAGTTCATTAATTAACATAATGTTCCGATTAAATTTGCAGCAGTTCTAATGTTACAACTAGAAAAAAAAGAGTGAATTAGGATATGTTTTTCTTTATATGAAAATAGACTTCGAGGAAATCAAAATCACCCCTCATATCCTGTGAATTACAAAACATTTTCGTTTTCGATAAAACATCCTTAATTGAAGTAAAAAGTGATTACAAAGTTGGTCGTATAGCCTTAACAATATACGCGCTCAAAGCTTGTTATAACTAAATCCGTTGTAATCAGAGCCACAAAGAAGTGAAGATGTGTTAATTAATACTCCCTTAGTGCGTATTACGTCTTACTCTACTGTGATAGTCACTTAAGTTTAAATTTAAGTTTACTTATGTTTTTAACTTATGTGGGAGTGGGCAGGGCACATAGCTCGTTGAACATATGGCGGTTAGGGCAGTGCATTTTTCGAGTTGCAACCACGTACTGTAAGAAGAATGACTCCCACTTGATGAACCGACGACCTGGTTTTAACTTAAGTACTGTTAGTAGGGCATATTAATCGTATAGAACACAAATACTTAGCTTTTGGGGTATTAAAATTCTCGAGTGGCGACCGTGCACTGCAAGACGTACTATTACTTCTAAACTAAGAAAGCCTACTTAGCCGTAATAGTTTTCATTTTTCTTTATTCCCAATCCTTTACAGATTTCCTGAAATAGCACTTCAACTAGTAATGGGTGTGGCCATGGAACTCAGAAAAATTACCAACTAAAAACTTAATATTTCTGTTTGTTTGTGGCGAGAAATTGTACAAATTGATCGATTGCTTGTTATTTAGTAAATCATTTTTTGAAAAATAGTCTTAGCAAACCCTTAGTTTAAAAATCTATTTAAGAATACCCTTCACAAGTATACGTGTAAAAAAACAATCACCCCCATTTTACTTGTAGGGGAGATACCGTTAAAATCTTTTGTACAGATTATTTCCATGACTTTATAGCGGTCATAGATGTGTAGTATAACCATACCAAATTTCAGCTTTATAACTGTAATATCCTTGGCGAAACTATAAGGGTTCCTAGTTGCCTACGGAACCTAAAAAAAATATCATTAAAATCGGGTCACAATCGTCAAAAAAATCGCGTAACATACATACAAAAAAACGTACAGTCGAATTGAGAACCGCCTTTTAAAGTGAAACTTTTTTGCATCGTCTCAAACTTTTTCGTCAGAGCAGCCATGATCGTTTCGTCCTCTGTACCGTAGCTCCAAGACGAGAGCAGCCATGATCGTTTCGTTCTCTTTACCGTAGCTCCAAGAGGAGTGAAACTTTTATTACATGATCGTTTCGTCCTCTGTACCGTAGCTCCAAGACGAGAGCAGCCATGATCGTTTCGTGCTCTGTAAATGTCTATAATGTGAAAAAAAGTTTCACTTTTACCATGGTTTCATAAACCACACACTCTTTCTTTTTTAAAGTTGGTTAAAATCTCCGAATAGTGATGCGAGAGCCGAGGCCATATGGGGGGCTAGACGATCGAATTCGATTCATATTAATGTGTGCTATTAGCGGATCGCTCCATAAATCCCCGGGGGACGGGCGAGCGATTTGTTCCCGGTAGGGTTGCCATATGAAAATACTTTCGACCAAATAAACTTCCAGAAAAGTTTAGGTACGAATAACTCCCCCGGCGATCGCATGTTGTACTTTTATAAAAGTTTCTAAATGATTTTTCGACTGTATTGAAAAGTAGATTAT
Source organism: Coleophora flavipennella (assembly GCA_947284805.1). Taxonomy (NCBI): domain Eukaryota; kingdom Metazoa; phylum Arthropoda; class Insecta; order Lepidoptera; family Coleophoridae; genus Coleophora; species Coleophora flavipennella. The sequence goes on from OX369269.1 coordinate 5,209,108, forward strand.
GAATCGCTCCTAAAAATTGTACAAAGGCGTAGTAGGACATTCTTTCGCTGCCCACTTCCCTGCTCACTCAACAGGGCTGAGTGTAAATGAGCCATTACGTCACGGAGGCGGTGATAGGCGGTGTTTGTTTAGTGGATCGTCAGCAGTTTTTAAGCGAATTTTCTGGCTGTCTGAGGAGGTATTCAATTCGACTGTATTTTTGTTATGAGTTTTTTTATGAACCAATGTTAATAACTTCAGGTTGGTCCCATATGATTTGTATCAAAATCAGTTTAGTACTTTATTAAGCAAATTTACGTAAACCAAAATAAAATATAACAAAAATGTGTTTGCGATTGGAAACTCTTAAGGATTGATAACGACATTACATGTAGACACACTAGTTTCTTTCAAACTGTAGCTAGTTTCCACATGGCAACCCTGACGCAGTGTCGGGCACGCCTCATGATACATCGACCCGCGTGCTCCACGGTTTAAGTAATGCCCATCTATCATTAGGTAGATAGCGAACGATTATTTTTCAAGTGTGCCTTTTGTTTTTGACGGTGATGTTGAAGGATTTTATTCAATTTGTAACGGCTGAGACGTTGGCTGATAAGAGTATATATTCAAGTATATTGCTTAAAAAAAGCAGCGGGTTGTGTTTGAAATACATTTTTAAGTGGATCTTTAGTTATCTGTCTTATCCTGCCTCTTTAAGCTCGTGCAATGGGGAATATGTATTATTATTATTATTATTTGCTATAATGAAAGCTCATTCATATAAGAAACGGTATACAACAAATATTTTAGAATAACTATTAAAAATAACCAAGATATAAGCTATTAAAGGTTTATCTCTATCTCTTTCTAGCAAAACAGAATGTAGCAAAGAGTTTATATGGACCATGTGTTTTATGTCGTCACATTTACACTTCGGATCTCTTTGTCTAATTAGTAATTGAAAAGGCTTATATCATCCGTATTTCTTGGCCTATTTAAATTTTCATGTTTTGACATTGTTTTTACGGAATTTTCATATTTTTTTATAGAAATGCGATAAAAAAAATCATGCGTATACCCTAATATCTAGCCTAAAATCTTTTTTATTTCTTTCAAATAAACACTAACACAACATGGATAATAACTAATAGCAAGTCATGAGTGATTAAAAAAAGGAATTCATATTTATACAGAAATTAAATTCTCCTGCGTTTAAAAATGGTTTTTCGGGTGTAAAGAACAAAGTTCTGGACCCAGATCCCGAACAAAGAAGTATCCACTTAAAAAAAATATCTATGATAGTCAACAAGCCAGTAATTTGAAATTAATCGTAATTTGTGGCTTTATTATTTGCCAGTTCTTTATTCAATCATGAATTCATGACTCATTAAGCTATTGAATCTTTTTAATTTGACTTTTTGGATTTTAAAGCTTTCGCGCACTAGAACAGGTTTAAAACGAGGCGTCGTCACCAATTGTTTGTCTCCACGATTTTCCGACGTGGCAGCTATTTCTTTTTTTGTTTTTTCGCGTCGGTCTCCTTTGACGGAAACCTTCTTTGTTTCGTTGTCATTGTTCGTCGCTTGTTTTATTAACCTTTTCCTGTGTGCAGTCGACTACCTTTCATTAGTAGTACTTGTGTAAATGTGACTGATTTATTGGCAGTAAATTAATTCTTAATTATTACGTAAAAATGAAGATTAAGTGGTTTATTATTTTTTACTGAAATGTTGTTTACCAGTTTAGTGAGACCTTCACCATATCAGCCGAAAAACGTCCACTGCTGGACAAAGGCCTCCCCCAAGGATTTTCACGACGACCGATCCTGCGCTGCCCGCATCCATCGGCTTCCCGCGATCTTCACCAGCGAGACCTTATAAAGATGAAATTTTATTCTTTACGTTTTTGTTACTGTATGGTTCTACTCATTAAACTAATAATTTTTCCCCAAAGGCCCAAGTAGCCTGAATTGGGGCAATATATTTTTTTGACTTCCCATACAAAATGATTACGTTGAACTTTGTAAGGAGAGCTCAAATTTTTTTGTTCCGATTGTATGGGTTTTGATCAGTTACACGCTTTAAAGCTGTTAAATTATTTAGCAAGTCCTCATATTTAACCAGATTTGGCGGAAATATCAATCAGCAGAAAGGGGCTTCTACTCATCATACTGGACTACTTTTGTTCACAAGCAGTGAAAATGAAAAATAAAAAAATTATTTGCATAAATCATGGCTTTAAAGCTGTTAAATTATTTAGCAAGTCCTCATATTTAACCAGATTTGGCGGAAATATCAATCAGCAGAAAGGGCCTTCTACTCATCATACTGGACTACTTTTGTTCACGAGCAGTGAAAATGAAAAAAAAAAAAATATTTGCATAAATCATGGCTTTAAAGCTGTTAAATTATTATTAAAACACATGGTCCTTATATGGATTTAAAGCTGTTAAATCCATATAAGGACCATGTGTTTTATGTCGTCACATTTACACTTCGGATCTCTTTGTCTAATTAGTAATTGAAAAGGCTTATATCATCCGTATTTCTTGGCCTATTTAAATTTTCATGTTTTGACATTGTTTTTACGGAATTTTCATATTTTTTTATAGAAATGCGATAAAAAAAATCATGCGTATACCCTAATATCTAGCCTAAAATCTTTTTTATTTCTTTCAAATAAACACTAACACAACATGGATAATAACTAATAGCAAGTCATGAGTGATTAAAAAAAGGAATTCATATTTATACAGAAATTAAATTCTCCTGCGTTTAAAAATGGTTTTTCGGGTGTAAAGAACAAAGTTCTGGACCCAGATCCCGAACAAAGAAGTATCCACTTAAAAAAAATATCTATGATAGTCAACAAGCCAGTAATTTGAAATTAATCGTAATTTGTGGCTTTATTATTTGCCAGTTCTTTATTCAATCATGAATTCATGACTCATTAAGCTATTGAATCTTTTTAATTTGACTTTTTGGATTTTAAAGCTTTCGCGCACTAGAACAGGTTTAAAACGAGGCGTCGTCACCAATTGTTTGTCTCCACGATTTTCCGACGTGGCAGCTATTTCTTTTTTTGTTTTTTCGCGTCGGTCTCCTTTGACGGAAACCTTCTTTGTTTCGTTGTCATTGTTCGTCGCTTGTTTTATTAACCTTTTCCTGTGTGCAGTCGACTACCTTTCATTAGTAGTACTTGTGTAAATGTGACTGATTTATTGGCAGTAAATTAATTCTTAATTATTACGTAAAAATGAAGATTAAGTGGTTTATTATTTTTTACTGAAATGTTGTTTACCAGTTTAGTGAGACCTTCACCATATCAGCCGAAAAACGTCCACTGCTGGACAAAGGCCTCCCCCAAGGATTTTCACGACGACCGATCCTGCGCTGCCCGCATCCATCGGCTTCCCGCGATCTTCACCAGCGAGACCTTATAAAGATGAAATTTTATTCTTTACGTTTTTGTTACTGTATGGTTCTACTCATTAAACTAATAATTTTTCCCCAAAGGCCCAAGTAGCCTGAATTGGGGCAATATATTTTTTTGACTTCCCATACAAAATGATTACGTTGAACTTTGTAAGGAGAGCTCAAATTTTTTTGTTCCGATTGTATGGGTTTTGATCAGTTACACGCTTTAAAGCTGTTAAATTATTTAGCAAGTCCTCATATTTAACCAGATTTGGCGGAAATATCAATCAGCAGAAAGGGGCTTCTACTCATCATACTGGACTACTTTTGTTCACAAGCAGTGAAAATGAAAAATAAAAAAATTATTTGCATAAATCATGGCTTTAAAGCTGTTAAATTATTTAGCAAGTCCTCATATTTAACCAGATTTGGCGGAAATATCAATCAGCAGAAAGGGCCTTCTACTCATCATACTGGACTACTTTTGTTCACGAGCAGTGAAAATGAAAAAAAAAAAAATATTTGCATAAATCATGGCTTTAAAGCTGTTAAATTATTTAGCAAGTCCTCATATTTAACCAGATTTGGCGGAAATATCAATCAGCAGAAAGGGCCTTCTACTCATCATACTGGACTACTTTTGTTCACGAGCAGTGAAAATGAAAAATAAAAAAATTATTTGCATAAATCATGGCTTTAAAGCTGTTAAATTATTTAGCAAGTCCTCATATTTAACCAGATTTGGCGGAAATATCAATCAGCAGAAAGGGCCTTCTACTCATCATACTGGACTACTTTTGTTCACGAGCAGTGAAAATGAAAAATAAAAAAATTATTTGCATAAATCATGGCTTTAAAGCTGTTAAATTATTTAGCAAGTCCTCATATTTAACCAGATTTGGCCACATACTTATGTTCTATGACAATGCTAAAATCCCAAAAAAAAAACTCTTCATACAAATCGATCAGCTGATCAATTCAAAAAGCAATTTTGTGCATTTTAGTATGGAGGATGTAAAGTTTAAATTCAAAATTCAAAACAATTTATTTCAAATAGGTGTTTACACACACTTTTAACTAGTCAAAACAAAAAAAATACACTAAAAATAAAATTACAAATAATGTCATGATTCAGATTACAGTCTCAGGTAATGGTATTTGTTATAGAATCAACATATATATTTTTGTCATTTACATAATATATTATTTTATAATATCCTCTAGAGCACAAAACTTTTTTGACATGAGTCTTGAATTTATTCTCTGACAAACTAGTTACATTTTCTGGAATTTTATTGTAGAATCTTATACACTGCCCCACAAATGACTTTTTAACCTTACTCAGTCTCGAAAAGGCTATATCTATTTTATTTACATTTCTTAAATTCAAATTATGCCTGTCACTGTTTTTAGGAAATAAATGCAAATTCTTACGAACGTACATGATGTTTTTTTTGAGAATTGACTATGGGTTCCTCGGGGCAACTTGTTCAGGATGATGACTAGAACTCCCAGTTAACGGGACCTACACCAATTTTGTTACACCCTGTATAGAAATGATGACAAAATCATCATCATCATCATATCAGTTGAAAAACGTCCACTGCTGGACAAAGGCCTCCTCCAAGGATTTCCATGACGACCGGTCCTGCGCTGCCCGCATCCATCGACTTCGCAGGAGAACCAAAGTAACCGACATAGCTCATAGAATCGCTAAACTGAAGTGGCAATTGGCAGGGCACATAGCTCGTAGAACAGATGGCTGACAAAATAAATACCTTCAAATACTAAACCTCATTTTGACCTCACGTACATAGTCGTTTATTTATGGAATGAAAAATTCTACGCCCTTTTTATCCAATATAAGTCGTATTAAATTCCCACGCCTTAGCGAAAGTTTAATATAATCCAGAGGCAAGACAAGAAAAAAATTGTTGGATAAAGAAATCCAGTCTTTTTATACGTAATTTGCTAGACATTTCCCCTCCACCTACGTCCAATGTGGTGAAATATTTATGTTTCTATACAAAATTACATGCCTGTAACTACGCTGAGTTTTCCATGCTTGCTAGCAACATAAAACCAACATAGTTTAAGCAAAGTATACATATTAGTACTAACATACAGTATGGACACTCCCTGCCGCTCTCTACATTGCTACCTCACACCCTCGTCACCCAAACAAATACAGATTGGTTACAGTTTTGTTGTCGAACTTATAGGATTTCGCCGCCATTTTGTTTGTTTCGTTATTCCTTTTTTGAAATATCATTTCTGGCCCGTTGTATGAAGTGTCCAGGGTGTGGTTTAAGTCTGTTCTATCAAATTGTTCCTAGCCAGATAAATTAACTACTAAAATCTACGGTTGGATGTGTGCTCCCTTTAGATTTCATGATTAATAATGCTTTATGCTATGCCACACGAAAAGATGAATAATTACTTAAACTTAATAGCAAAATAAATTGTACCCAGACATAATTAAATTTATACATACGATTTTTAAATATGCTCTTTAGCATAATTTTAAGGCTGCTTTTTTGCTAAAAGCTTCCAATAATAAATTATTTCATCATTAACCCATTAGATCGCGGGAAGCCGATGGATGCGGGCAGCGCAGGACCGCGGTCGTCGTGGATATCCTTGGGGGAGGCCTTTGTCCAGTAGTGAAAGTTTTTCGGCTGATATGATGATAATGATTCCATTAATTATTCCATTATTTTAAGAAATACGCACACGTAGATCGTTTTGGGCCTCCCTTTTTTGTCTGCGCGTTGAAGAAAACGCTCCTTGTCGTAACATGCGTCCAATTTACAAAAAAATAAATAAAACAGACTAGTTTTCTTCTTTCCCGTGTCTGATGGAAGAAATTTCTTTAGAAATAAGCTGTACTCTTTTTGTGTTCTTATCTCGTGATGTGTATATCCTGTGTACAATAAACTATAAAATAATATACCATTACTTTAAAAATTTTCACGAATCATTCACACTTTTAGCGTAATTTTCTAATTCACCAGAGAGAGGCGCTCCTTAACGGCATAGCACGTACGCCTTGAGCGACTTTTCAAACTTTGAACATTTTTGTTGGGTGTGCCAACTTTTCCCGCCTTTTTATAAGTAATTTGTGAATTGTGATGGCCCAGGAGTTTGGACGGAGTTCGGCAGTTCTTTTAAAAAGCCGCCATATTGGTCTTGATTCTCGATAAATAAGTTAAACAGCCATTGTTGAATTTTCATTTGTTTATAATGAGGGTGCTTTTATTTGCTTTTAGTGAAAGAAGTTTTAGACGGTCCAACTTTGACGGCATAATGGATGGATATAGCCAGTGTTTTTTTTTTGCTATTATTTCGAACTCTAGTCAATATCCGCCGTCACCGCCTCCGTGGCGTAATGTTTAGTCCATTAGCTTCACATCAGGTGGTGGCGGGTTTGATTCCCGACGTCCAATACTGTAAGGCGGGGTTTGGTTGGTGGAAGAGCATTTTCTTAACCCGCCTGGCTAGCTACCACCATCTTATCTAAGTCTTGCCGCCCAAAAACAATATTAACAGCATTGATGTATTCCAGCTGAAGATAAGATAGCCAATTCCCCATTACGTTGGGGAATCTTGGTAAGCCCGCTGCCATCATCGGCATCATCGTCACTTAACATCATGTGAGAATCATCGGCATAGGCCAAGAGCTTACCAATTGCGGATAAAACAAACCATAAGACATTAGGCTCGAGTCTAAGAAAAAAATCTAACCTAAAACCTTCGACCAATTTAACAGCTACTAAGCCTAAACTTCAAAACACTTAACTTTAACAAAGAACGTGGCACTCTCAATGGTTTTTGTATACGAACAGTGAATAGGTTCAACAATAATATTACAATATCACAACAAAGAGTATACAACTCATTCCCGCCGCCGCTCCAAGAGTACTTCCAGGCCGTTATCAAATCGTGTGAAAATCTAAGGGACCGTACACACCTAATAGACCAAACGCTACAACAAAACTTTAGCCCCTTTTGCCGCTTCCGCTTTGTTGCCGTTTTAGATCGCCAACAATCAGGTTTCTATTAATTCAAATTGCTATTTATTTGTTTATAGAAAAGTAGGTACCTAGTTAGTTTTGAGAAAATATAAATCTAGTAAAATGGTATCAACACTTAGCGTTTTCCAAAAAGGAGGAGGTTCTCAATTCGACTGTATGATTTTTTAAATTTTTGTACCTCAGTACTTTTGACTGGGTGAACCGATTTCAATGATTCTGTGCTTCTCGTGTGGTCCCGTATAAATTTTATCAAAATCAGTGTAGTACTTTATTAGAAAATTTACAAAAACCAAAAATAACAATGCAAAATTATTCGAAGTTGTTGCGGTGGAGGTCGGTTTTTTAACGTGTTTAGTGTTTTCAATTATTCGCTTATCAAGTCGAGGGCAGCGCAAGATCGGCCGTCGTGGTATTCATTAAGGAAGGCCTACGTTCAGCAGTGGACGTCTTTGATAATGATAAATCCTGTAGATAATTGATTAGCTTCAGCGATTCGCCAGATAGACGTGCATGCACCCTTTTATCCCCTTTATCCGCTTATCTTACACCTCCATACAAAGTGGCGTGACGTGAGTAATGGTCCACCACCCATACACGTCATACAAAACTAAGATATAAATCTTTCCGTAATCGATGTTGGTGCGATGTTTATTTACTATATTTATAACTGGTGAGACCGTATACTAGCGATGTACAGTCGTGATCAAAAATAATGTAGCATATTTAAAGATTAAACGAACTTACCTGTAAGTGAAGTTCTATCTTAATTATACGAGGGCTTCGTCCGAAGAGATTAGCATATAACACTTGTAGTATCGCGCGGTAGTCCGTGCCATTCCACACTATTTTGAGAATTTTCAATCGCATATTTAAAAAAAAAGTTTTTGTTTTGATCCATTACTCCGAAGTACTCTCGTGTCGCGCCATCTTCATTTAGTTTAGAGTCCTGCCTATATAAAGGTCATATTTAACGATAAAAAGGGGTGATTAATAAAGTAGAAAGGGCCGGGAGGGATGCTAATCTCTTCGGACGAAGCCCTCGTATAATTAAGATAGAACTTCACTTACAGGTAAGTTCGTTTAATCTTTAATTATACTTCATGCTTCGTCCTCAAGATTAGCATATAACACTTGTAGATATTTAGAGCCATAATAATCGTTAAATATGAATTAAAAGACAAAACAGTCTTTGGAGAATCTTTGTATAAACTACAGAAATTAACTGATCAAATATTTGATATTATATTATTATTTTAAAATTTTATCGAAAATAAATATAACATTATCTAATCTCGAAGATTATTTACTCAAAGAATTAGTCATAACTGTTATTACAAAATGGTCATCGAAATAATTATTCAAGGGCTCATTAAAAAACTTGTCAATGGTTTGGGAGTTTGAGCTCCAACCCGCGGTTTTTATGATTTGATCAACTGGCGATTACGGCGGCATAGCGGGTGCTATGCTCAGTGAAAGAAGAGATATAAATTCCACATATATGTAAATTATATTTTATCTATCTACTTAGTTTGCGAATCGACAGTTTTGTGCGGCTTTTTTAAAAACTTTTAAAACTTTGTTAGTTATCATTTCTGATACGTCGAATTTCTGTCTTACCGAGATCAGCATTCATAATTCTACAAAGACATATTATCTTTTTTCGTTCATTAAAGAAAAAGTATAATCAGTAATGATTATTTTGCTCTAGCACGCGGTGTTGTAATAGTATCCAGAGTTTTGAACTCAATAATAGGTGTTTTAAATGTTGATAATGTTTGCACTCTCTGTGCAGTAACTAGCACTAATAATGCAACTAACTTATTTGAAACCTTTTAAAAGGTAGTTCTACGTTTGGGTACTAGTTAGCAAGATAATTTAATACTACAAAAGTATCAGTTTCCTCATATTTAAGTACTGTAGGCCTATTACAAAGTACCTCTTTAAAAAATATTATTGTCATCTTTATCAGAAATTTATTATTAGTTATTTTAGCTAAAGCAGACCTGCATGAACTTAGTGTCATATACTGAGCACCATTTTAATTACAGTGTAGTTATAAAATCTAAGACATTAGGAATCGAAACCTCATATAAGTTCAATTTTTTACAATAAATGTACCATTTTTATACACGACTGCTGATTAAAGGCCTCTTCTGGTTATCGCCTCAAGCATAATAAGCCTGTTACCAGGTAAATATGGAGTGTATTTGCTGGTGGCTGCAATCAGTTGGTAAAATTAAAATTCTAATAACCCTTAATGTCAAAAGTTGTGACTTTGTGAAATAAGGAGTTCTACGGTTGAATAGGCCCTTGCGGTACAACCATGATACCTTCAGCTTCGTCTTCGATAATTTTTCGCAATGATTTTAAAATCATCTTAAACTGATACTCGCCCAAGACACTGTGAACGCATTTATGGCATGCGCATCCTAATTTCTAAGCCAGGTCTAATACAAAAAGATCAATATTTGGAGATCCGAAAGTGTTTAAAAATTTCATTATAAGTATTGTTAAAGTTTCATTATAAGTATGTCCGGGTGTATACGTCTTGATTCTATATGTAATCGAAAGAACAAATAAAAATATGAAAATATAAAGTTTCCGCACTTCGCAATATTGCAACAGTTAGTTTTTTATATTGTCAAATGTGGGAATTGAATACTCCACCATACTGTTTACGTAGGAGATGGAGGATATGTAAATTATACAGATCTTTAGCATATATTTTAGGGCAAATTAATGCTGCCATGATATCTAGTAATTTTAATATGTTGTGTACGTTATTCCACACTCCACAGACCACTGGCTATCTGGTCTCCACAGGTCTGGCCTCCCTACCCCATAGTTGAGGCATTAAAAAAAATCTGGTCCTAGTTATCAACTTTAATTTTGCAGAGTGAATTATTGGCAGCCTTTTTCTACCAATCGAAGTCAGATTTTAATGAATTGGGAATAGCCATGAAATTTTAGTTATTATTTATTCGTATCTTTAAGATTAAGAAATTTAGTTCTTTGAAATAGTTAGTGTAAGGCCCACCAAGCTGGCAAAATATCTGATTTTACAACGACTTAGTGTCGAGAACTTTTCAACTTCAGATTTAATTCTTATGATCTTTTCTTCTAGTAAAGAGAACTGGATTATTATTATTATTTTTTGTATCCAAAATATGTCTCAGATATCTGCGTGATTTTTAAGGGACTTGTCAAGTACCCAGCTTGACAAAGAGTATATAAAACTGAAACGTTAACGTTTAATTTTAACGTTAATTTCATTATTAAAGTTGGTAACTCTTTTCTTTATTTATTACAAAAACCCAAAAGATATGAGGAGTTTTATAGTTTCTTGGGCATTTGTTTGACATTCTTGATAGGAATAAGTAAAAGACATGTGAATAAATTGTTGAAAGGTGAACGCAGCAATCTAACCACTAAAAGTTTCATTATCTTCGTGAAGATACATGGTGCAGTATTAAGACATTAAGGGTAGCACATTAAATTCATAAATATTATCCTTAAACGCAAGTCTTCCAGTTTGAAATGACCAATATCTATGAATATATTTAAAGTTTTTAGTTTCTTTAAATAAAGCGCTTTTTTCCCTTTGGTTTAGGTATCAGTAAAGTATTAGATCAATATTGTTCTGGCTGTGGTTCACACAGAAACAGCTCCTATTGAAAGCAAATTAATAATGTCATCAGAAAGTGAGCTTGTTCTTTAACCGAATATTTTGGAGTTTCAGGCGGTACAGTTTTAATGACTGTCGAGGAAATTGTATTTTATATCCTTCTATACAAGAAAACACAAAGGGGTCAGTGGTGATCGATCATCGACCATTGTTTGCAATGTAAGTATAATCTACCAGCCACATTTACCGCACTTAACAACGACTGTGATTCGGTCTGTGCTGCGGATGCGACGACGTCTTGTAGGAGGGCATAGGCCGAGGCCGTGTTAAGGTCGACGTCGTCACAGGCTCCTTAGTCCCTGCTGGTGCTGACAACCTGCGAGCCGGAGCTTTCCTCCTGATTAAATTTTTCAAAGTACTCGGCGCATTTGGTGTGGATTTCTTAGCTGGAGCTTAGGTGCAGTTTGTTTAAAATTAGCCCCAAACTTAATTATGGTTTTAGAAGACTTCAGGGTCCCAGAAGGGTTTTCGCTAAATAAGAATTAGTCAATTTCTGTGTTTAGCAATTGGTCCCTCGTGTCTTTCTTTAGGGTATACAACAGGAAGTTTCGCCTGTTAGTCGACTGTGTAAGTTAACAATTACATTTAAGTCGAGCAGCCTCCATGAATATTTTTAAGAGGTTTGTATCCTTCTGTTTTGAAGATAAAAGTCAGGTAATGGCCTTTTCTAGATATGTCATTACCGTTGTTAGTGGCTTTTGTTTTCCTTCAATAGCTTTGTCGCGTTTTGTTTCATTGTCAGTCAACGCAGCTTTAATTTCGGTATTTTATTCAGGTGGGTCAATCCCTTTACAGTTGCTAAGAGTAATATATTTCTCCTTCAACTTTTTTCGTGTTGTTTGGCCAAACCCGAGGTAGCACAAATCTATGTGCTAAGTCTTGTTGGATATCTTTACCATGTTTTTTATTAGTTGTAGGATATATTCTAAGAATCTCCAATATCTAAACCGGTATCTGCTATTGTAGAAGCTGATGTATCCGTCACTGATTCAGGAACTTCCGTTGGGTGTTGTTACTTCAGTTTACGTAGTAAATAGTCTTTATTCTTTGCTTCAGTCTCTGTATAACTTCTGTCAAATCTGTAGGTGCTATAGTATCAGTCTCTAATGTTGTAATATTTAGTGAGGTTGTAGCTGTCGGTGGAGAATCTACCTGGACCGTTTTAGACATGTTTACAACCATTGAGGCGAGCCGTGGTGTTAAAGCCAACAGGGTCGATATCCTCTTCACCATGTTCATCATTTTCCGTCCTCCGTACTTCGTCCATGGTTTTGACTTTGAAAAAGACACAAGGTCCTATAGGTCAGGTATTACATAAGAGACAGTCCCAAGTCATGTATGACAAGTACTGACTGCAAATGCAAAATTGAGGCGAGCCGTGGTGTTAAAGCCAACAGGGTCGATATCCTCTTCACCATGTTCATCATTTTCCGTCCTCCATACTTCGTCCATGGTTTTGACTTTGAAAAAGACACAAGGTCCTTTAGGTCAGGTATTACATAAGAGACAGTCCCAAGTCATGTATGACAAGTACTGACCGCAAATGCAAAATAAAACCTTTTATAAAAATATGTCAAATGACAAAGTCAGTTACGTAATAGCCCAGCTGACTATTCACAGAACTGAAAACCTCCTCCATTTTTGAAGTTGGTTAAAAAGTTAGTTATGTATAACAATAGGAGACAGTCCCAATGCTTTGCACGTACTGTCCGCAAATTGTATGTCCTATTAGTGAAGAAACAGTCCCAATGATCTATGCACGTACTGTTCGCAACACTAATTTTAAGACATCTATAGACTGATGCACCTAATTTCGTATTGCATTGGCAATAATAAACAGTTCATGTGTGCTCCTTGCCGTCTGTTTATTTATAATTTAAATTCTCTTGACTTTATCTATGATTTTTTCTAGTAATATATTATAGGTATGGTACTAGGTAAGTATTATTACCTAGATTATGTAAAAAAAACAATTAAAATATGAACACAGGTATGTTGAAAATGAAATTAATAAAATCATGTCGCAGAATGTTATGTATGAGGGTACCTTGTGATTCCGAGAACGAGCGCCGCCGGTATGCTAGCGGTGACGATGAGTCATCTAACTCATAGTACTTACTGACGGCGTTCTTTTTCACTATCAAATATATAATAAAAAAAAGGTTTTAATCACTGTTATAATCACTATCATAATCACTGTTTTGTTTGCGATATTAAACTTTTCGTTATTTAGACTTTAAAACACTAAATAATCACTAAATACTTTATTTAGAATTAAAAAACCGACAGCGCGATGTGGAACGGCAGCGCACTAAAAGGCGAATGAAGATGGCGCGACACGAGAGTACTTCGGAGTAATGGATCAAAACAAAAACTTTTTTTTTAAATATGCGATTGAAAATTCTCAAAATAGTGTGGAATGGCACGGACTACCGCGCGATACTACAAGTGTTATATGCTAATCTTGAGGACGAAGCATGAAGTATAATGAGTTTCATATAACAATAAGTGGTGTAACGCTTGTTCGAAGATACAAGTATGCATCTTTACCTTAAGCGGTGACCTCGAATAATGTTTCGACACGTGATAAAGTCCTATCCTTAACTGTAATTGAGGCATGTGCATTTAAGACATGTCACAGCACGTTTTGGCATGTTGACGGTAAGTCTCCCAACGCGTGTATGTAAGCAAAACTCTGCTCCGTCGCGATTGGATTGGCGTGGTTTTTTTATATTTTGTACCTTTTATTTTTGATCTGAGGGCGTTATAGCAAAATACAATTAAGTAATTATATTGTGGTTATAGTAAATTATAATAAATAATAGCTGTTTCCCGCGACTTCACCCGCGTGGACAACGTTTCTATGACTTATCGAGGGTGCGCAGTGCGCGAGCTAATAATTATATGCGTCCTAATATGTCTACCTACCAAATTTCAGTTACATCCGTTCAGTAGTTTTTGCGTGAAGAAGTAACAAACATTCACACTCACAAACTTTCGCCTTTATAATATTAGTGTGATTTCTACTTGGCTATTAGATATCAATTTATGATGACTTATTTATTGTTGACCTTTTGGAATACGTAACCTATTTAATTATAGTTAAATACAACTAAATCTGTATCGATGATTACAGATTTAGAAAATCCAACTGCATCAAATGTATCCTATAATAAGACAAACGACGACATTTAATATTAATAATAATATATATATAATCTATATAAGATAATCGAATACAATCTAACGACATCTTTTACTTCAAAATCCTACAAGCCGTTTAGGCTTCAGGCTCAGCCAAAGAAACAGACACACAAAAAGACAAAGAAACAGACACACACCATCCTCTTTGGACAGTCAGGTATAAAAATGATTTTTATACATTATTTCGCGTACTAGGTGTGCCTGCAAGTTTCTTCTGTCAATACGTATACTTTTAATTAACAATCAAAAGATACAAAAATATTTAATTTCGTAACACTCTAATACAATAAAAAAGTTTCTTTTACTTGGCACTTTTTCTCTCCTATCCAATATCTTTTCTCCGCTACTGGTCGCTCAAACTATTTCTTTTCCTTATAACTTAGCACCAAGGAGTTTCAATACCCTTAGATCTCCAAGGAGGTTTTTCTCAATAATAACAATGCGGATGATTTATTGAGACGCCTCACTTCGCGGGTTTTCTTCGCTACCTTTGTACACTTACTTTTAGTAAACAACACTGACTGAGGTATTGCTTGCGATATTTACTGAAAATGCCTTTCGTTTTGTACTTTTAATATAGTATGTAACAAAACGGTGTGACTTTGTACTTTTAATACAGGATGTAACAAAACGGTGTGATTTTTGTACTTTTAATACAGGATGTAATAGAACAGTGTGATTTTGTACTTTTAATACAGGATATAATAAAATCTACAAAAAATAATTTTAAACATGCGGGCTACTTTTGGGGTAAATAAAAATCAAAAATAAGTTTTAAAACTATATCATGTGACATATCAAATGAAAGAGCTTGTTATAGGAATCTCAAATAAATGTTTTTTTTTATATTTTTAGATAAACAGTTTTTAAGTTATTTAAGAAAATAGGCGAAAATGTATCATTATCCCTACTACTGGGGCTTAAATCTTATAAAAATCATAGTTTATGAGGTTGAATGCATAGATGACAGGAAAATCTATGAGAAAATCTAAAATCCTTCCATTCCCTTCCAAGGTCCAGAATAAGTAGACCACTATTTACCTAGAGCAAAACAGATTTAGATAAACAGTTTTTAAGTTATTTAAGAAAAATGAGCGAAAATGTATCATTCCCCCTACTACTGGGGCTAAAATCTTGAAAAAATCACAGTTTATGAGGTTGAATGCATAGATGACAGGAAAATCTATGAGAAAATCTAAAATCCTTCCGTTCCCTTCCAAGGTCCAGAATAAGTAGACCGCTATTTACCTAGAGCAAAACAGATTAAGATAAACAGTTTTTAAGTTATTTAAGAAAAATGAGCGAAAATGTATCATTCCCCCTACTACTGGGGTTAAAATCTTGAAAAAATCACAGTTTATGAGGTTGAATGCATAGATGACAGGAAAATCTATGAGAAAATCTAAAATCCCTCCGTTCCCTTCCAAGGTCCAGAATAAGTAGACCGCTATTTACCTAGAGCAAAACAGATTTAGATAAACAGTTTTTAAGTTATTTAAGAAAAATGAGCGAAAATGTATCATTCCCCCTACTACTGGGGCTAAAATCTTGAAAAAATCACAGTTTATGAGGTTGAATGCATAGATGACATGAAAATCTATGAGAAAATCTAAAATCCTTCCGTTCCCTTCCAAGGTCCAGAATAAGTAGACCGCTATTTACCTAGAGCATATTATATACTGAGAGGTCTTTTTCTGTTGGCAGTTAAAGTTTTGGTGCGGAACCCTGTTTCTGTGACTCCGAGTTGCACTTGGCCGGTTTTTTTTAAAACGAGTTCACACAAGATAGGTGTACCACCATTATTTCCCTAGACATTTGTTTAAAAACTGAAACTGCTTCTACTTGGGATAAATAGGTTATTTGTATAATGTTATTTATTTATTTAGTGATTTTGGTGATTTTGACAGGTCCGTGTCTTGATAGATGTTCTTTTATAAGGACCTAAAATTGTTGTTCTGTAATGTGTTATTGTGATCCCTATGAGTTCATTATTTTTTGGATATGCCTTTAAAATATTTTACACAAATAATGTCTAACTATCCTAAAAATGTAACAGATAAGCTTATTATAAGAATCTAGCTTGTACTAATTTATAATAATAAGTTTAATACTTTAAATTGTAGGAATAGAATAAGCTTTAGATAATAAATCACGTCACAACTAAACTTTAAAAAAAACTCATAACCCCTCAAAATCAAAATTACGACAACCGCTCGCGAAATCTAAAAACGAAAACCTATCCTCAGACGAAGACCTGGACATAGTCGAAGAAACAGAGGGTCCCGAGTTCCCCGTGGTACCAGACTTCCCGATAGTACCGGAACTGCCGATACCAGAAGTCCCTATAGTACCACAAGTGCCGGGACTTGCAAAAGTACCAGAATTAGTGACAGAAGAGTTACCGCCTGCTGTACCTACTGTGAACGATACTGTCAATATATTCATACGTTATTTAACACGTAAGTTTACATTGCTATGTTATTTAATGGAATAGTTTGTGTTGCAGGTGCTGGAGAAGCAATGGATCGTGTGGAAATTGTATTTTTAAAAATCATTTTGTCAAAACAGTTGTTTTTTGTTTCGGAGAAAATACCCAACAAAAATCTTTAAAACTATAGCACAAATTACTAATTAGTTACTACGTACTATAGTTACTAAGAGAGTTTATAAAAATGTGTGGTGTGTTTTTGACTTGTACAAAACTAGGAAATTGAAAAAAAAATGCATCGGAAAATCTGTTAGAGTAACAAAAAATTACTTACGTAATTATCTTGTTACTTTAAGTGAGCAATTATAAAAATATAAAAAAAAGTAAAAAATAAAATTGAAAATAAAATAAAAAAATAGGTTTTTGGAAACGACTCTAACGATTTGTATGAAATTTAATATTTAGGAAATTTTTCGACTTTCGAAATCTATCTAAATAAGTCATTCCAGAGAAAATCGGATTTTACACGAAAAATAATATTTTTAGTTTATATGCCCAGGAGATTCCGAGCAACGCGTGGTCGCCCAGTTTCTTTATTTAAATTTGAAGTATAGTTTGGTATTGGTTCCTGGTTGCCTACCTATATATGATTGTGGATATTTTTAGGTCAGTTGGTATCTACTATTTAAACCATGTAATTAAAAACTTTTTGATGTGTTTTAATTGCAGTTGAAAACGGCTGCAGTATGCAAATCGCTTCTCGTTTGCCGCTCGATACAATAAATTCACCTGCAGCTAGTGATGCGATGAAGCCGGTGCATCGTTATTATATTTTTATTGATTATGTCGATATCGATAAATATGAGTCTTGCATGACTGTTTACTGTTGCTAACGTAGTGATTAGATGAAGCCGGTGCATCGTTTGGATTTTTTTATTGGTTTTGTCAATACCGTTAATTATGAGTGTTTGCTGTTGCTAACGTAGTTTATCATACCTAGATTTACTGAAATTTTTAAAGCTTTAAAGAATTTTAAACAAATTATTCAAATTTTAAAGTGTTACTTTCGCCCGTTACGAAACGTTTTTTTATTCTTATAGAATTAAGGCAAGTAAAGTTAAAGTTGAGTGTAGTGAAATCGTTGACGGAATCGATATCGATATTGTTACATTACTTAATCGATACTGTTGACAGTTTCAATTAAATCGTGGTACACTTCTATTGCCGCATAATCGGTTTTGGGCGGATACTTCCAGATTATTGTCATAAATTTCGACCACGAATATCCACTGTAACGTATTTACGACTGTACGCTACCGTCCGATTAACGATATCGTGCGTTATTGGGATAATTTAGCATCAATTTAATTACTATTTTATTTCTTTATCCGTATTAAAGGTTATAAAGTATTAAATTTAATAATATTGAGTTATTAAAGGCTACATTGCTCGTAGAACATTGCTGTTGGGGTAGTAAAGTTCTCGAGTGGCAAGCACGCACCGGAAAACGTAGTGTATATAGATAGGCCTCCCCCTCGGTGGACCGCTCGCTAACATGGTAAAGGTCCCGGGAAGCCGCTGGATGCGGGCAGCGCAGAACCGGTCGTCGTGGAAATCCTTCGGGGAGGCCTATGTCCAGCAGTGGACGTCCTTCGTATAATCATCCGTATTAAAGGAAGCTTCTAAGCTGATAGAACATATTTTAGTGAGCGTATTTTCAGAAGAAGATAATTAATACGCTTTACAAGACAAAACTGTGTAATTTGGAACTACCTTTTAACTGCCTAAATAAAACGGGGAAGACGTAATTCACGGAAGTGTATTCATTCAATCTAAATAGTGTATGGGCGACAAAGCGGTTGTATCGCGTTTCGCTTTCGCTCCAGAAAATACACAAATTACTAACTCACGCTCAAAGCGCTCGGGCTGTAGACGTCGTCGGCGTCGGCGTCAGCGTCGGCGACGGCGCATTCAAAGCGCAAAATCGTTTCAATTTAGCAATTTAATGTACACAGGCGCGTCTAGGCTTTCTCGTAATTTAATCCGCGGGAATGGCGCGAATGACTGCCGAAAAAAAAAGGGATAAAGTTTCTAAGTGCGTGTCGGATCACGTGCAAAGTAGGGCTCCGTAGACTTTTTAATAAATAAATGTATAAATATTATTTTTTTGCTGTTTTTATAGAACTTTTATACACTTTTTACAAATTCAACAGCACATCTTAAGTTAATTGACTATTACTTCTAAACTTAGAAAGCCTACTTGGCTGTGATACTTTTTCTTTTAAATTGATTATATGATAGAAATTTTCGTGTGGATAATCTATGAACTTTTTACCCTACTTTGTCCAATACTTTTAGATTTTCTGAAATAGCGGTTTAACTTTTAATAATAATCACCACTTGAAAACTTTTTTTTTAGTAAAGTAAATATTTATCGAACGAAATAATCTTATAAAATCCTCAGTACCCCACACGATTTGGAACAAGTGAAACAAAAAAAAATCGCTCCCATTTTATTTGTAGGGAAGGTATCCTAAAAATTTTTTTTGCAGATATTATCCAATCCAATACCTATAACACATTTTTTTAACCATATCAAATTTCCGCTTTATAGCAGTATAATAGTCTTTGAAAGAAACGAATGTGACGTACCGACGGACGGACAGACGGACATAGCAAAACTGTAAAGTTCCAAGTTTGACCATAAGGAACCCTAAAAACAAGAGCACGAACGTTTTATTTCAATGCGTGCCCGCACGTACTGGCGGCGGCGAGGCGTCGCGCTCATCGCTGTCGCCGCTTCAATCCAACACATATAAAACGTGACCATTCAAAACCTCGTCTGTCGAGGAATAAACATATCTGTCACACCCCTCCCCGAAGGCTCGACGTGATATCAAAGCAAAAATGGCATTGTTACCGAGATATGGTTGCTCGTAATTGGAAGCCTGCAGTCATTAAAGTCAGCTGGAGGGTTAGGTGTTTTTTTTTTTGTAGCGGCAAAGCTAGCGCGATAATTGGTTTCGATTTGCGCTCGATACGAAGCGTTTCGTTCAAATGGTCAGAGCGAGCTTTCGTAACGCGCTCCCCTTTTTATTAAAGGTGCCTATCTCTAATCTGTAAATCCCTGCGGTGTCCACTCCATGAATATTTTAACTGTGACAGTATCTTTTGAAAGTACGCTCATATATTTTTTTTTATTAATGCGAGATCGATTGGCCCGGGAGGCCAGTAGGCTACGCCGAACTAAATGGGATTTCATTTTCTGGTTGAGAAATCAAACGCGCCCTGCGGCGAAACGGTGGATGTTCTTTCAGAGATAGATGTTAGCCACCCCCATTTTTGTTCTGGCTCGGTTGTTCGGACTGTCCATTTACCGATAAAGTTCAGTAAAATTTCCTGAATATAACTATGTACCAATGTGTTTTGGAATTGCGATTTCTTAAGTACGTTTATCCGACGCTCTTACGGTGAAGGAAAACATCGTTAGGAAACCTGCACACGCATGCGAAGAAACTAGAAGGTGCCCGCACTGGGCCCGCGTGGTCGGCTAAGGCCTGATCGCCCTAATTCAGGGTAGGGTCGGGACCCTCGGTGGGGACGTATATATATGAGCTGACATGCTGAATTGACTTTTAACGAATTAAGCATTAAAATATAAAAAAAGCAAAATGCAATTTGTCACAAGATAAAATTTTCCGAGGACTGGTGTCAAAACATTTAATTTATTCATATCTCAAACACGATGGCAACACAGCCTCGCGAAAAGTGACCGAAAGCTCGTAAAACTAACCGTATAGCTCCTAATACATAATTCATAACGGGAACTTTGTCCGTCTGCCCGTTTTATGACTTACATAGTAAAAGGACACCACACATTTTAATGCGCATAATTACAGGGTTCAATATAGTTTTTATTTAATTAAAACTTGAGTCGACGTGTTATTTGGTTTAAACGTTACTGAGAGGCGGTTATCACGCTTGGTAAATTATGGTTCATTATCTTTTTTCGTGTACCATTACAGCTGAAACATTTATACTGTGTTAAAATATTAACAAGCTACCTATAGTTCGTTTATATTGTAAATCGGAAAGTGTGAATTACTTACTTGAATATTCTATTCTACACCAAGTCCAGAAAAACAACATAAAATGGAATAGAACAAGAATATCAATAATTCTATATTTCACAGTTGTAACCGCGCATACTGATAACAAAAATTAAAGGAATATTCTATTAAGATTTTTTTTAATTTGAATGGTATTTTCTCCGAATTGTTTGTGCTACAATAGACGTTCGCTTCTGAAACTATAAACTCCACATTTCGCAATACTCTTATTTCTTTCACATTAAAAATGCGATTCCCTTATGAATGTGGTCGCTCGATACATTATATTCCACGTATCTAACAACATTTTTTTGTTTGTGTGCGCAGATCCTCCCGAGATCACAATCCGGCCACGCAACTTGCAAGTGCGCGCGAACGGTATTGCTGCGTTCTACTGCGCCGCGCGGGGCGACCCCGTCCCCAACATACAGTGGCGTAAAAACGGCAAGAGGGTCTCAAGTAAGTATCTTCGAATATATCTCGAGATTCAGATGAGATGTGTGATGTCAATGTTAGATCACAATCCGGCCACGCAACTTGCAAGTGCGCGCGAACGGTATTGTTGCGTTCTACTGCGCCGCGCGGGGCGACCCCGTCCCCAACATACAGTGGCGTAAAAACGGCAAGAGGGTCCCAAGTAAGTATCTTCGAATATATCTCGATATTCAGATAAGATGTGTGATGTCAATGTGAGATCACAATTCGGCCACGCAACTTGCAAGTGCGAGCGAACGGTATTGCTGCGTTCTACTGCGCCGCGCGGGGCGACCCCGTCCCCAACATACATTGGCGTAAAAACGGCAAGAGGGTCTCAAGTAAGTATTTTTGAATATATCTCGAGATTCAGATGTGATTTGTGATGTAAATGTGAGCTGCTTTTTTGACGAGATAACGTCTTATAAATCGATGAACGCCGGCTGCACTCACAAAAAAGCGACTCATTGTCACGTCCTCATTTGTTACGTCTGCATGAGCAGCGTGCAAGCGAGAGCGCGGAACAAGCGATAGAGAGGCACTATCGGCCTAAGCGTTCGGCTTGTGACACGTTATCACGTAAAATTATCTTCCGTAAACCGACTTTACAGATTACAAGTTTTTTCTTGTTTATCCACAATTAATAAACCTTTGGCATCATCTTAACTGATGGTAAGTGAAGATGTTGCCGAAGATGGAAGCGAGCCTACCAAGATTCCCCAACGCAATGGGGATCTGGCTATCTTTACTTCAAGCCAGAACACATCAATGTGGTTAACACTGATGTTTGAAGGCAAGACTTAGATAAGATAGTGATAGCTAGCCAGGCATCCCTACCACCAACCAAACCGAGTCTTACAAGTCAACCCCACCGGGAATCAAACCCGCGACGTCCTGGTGAGAAGCGATATTCATTAAAATCTTTTTTATTTTAATAAAAAAATTGAGTGCGTTGGACTACATTTCACCTGATGGTAAGTGACGATTTAGTCGAGGATGGTACACGCAATGTGCCTATTCACTCTCGCCTTGAAGATCCCCAAATTGTTGGAGTCGGGAAATACAGGCGCATCAGTACATTGCAGCGATACAAAGGAACACATGCCCAGTGATAATAGTAATGTCGGCGTTGACTCAAAATATCATAAACGTTGGGCCACTGTATGGATCCTTACACTGTAGTAATAATAGTGTCTTAAGTAAGTATCTTCAGATATATCTGTACATTCAGATGTGGTGTGTGATGTAATTGTAAGCTACTCGTAGCTAAGTAATAGTCTTGTTGCGATCCCGTCCCAAGCCCGCGAGCTCATACAATAAAAAAACAGTAAAAAAAACTCGGGAAGATAACAAGCGAAATTTCCCAAACAAACAAATTACCGCTGTCGCTGGAAACTTAAGACGGGGGGAAAATGCAGGAAAACCTCGCTTATTTTAGAGCAAAAAAGGCTGCCCCCAAGAAAACAAACTACAGACCATTACATCTGAAATTTTCACTCTCGATTGAAATGTAAAACCGGCGCTTTTGCGGTATAAATATCTGGGGCGGTAATGACGTCATAAGCTAAGGGCAATGAGCTGAAAAAACGTATCGCCGCGCGCGCGGAAACGACCAAGGGGCGGCTTTTTGACCAAAGGTGCGTTTCCACTGTAACGGAGATGAATAGAGGGAAAAATATGTGTGCATGGACGGTGGAGCTAATGGTCCTAAAAGTGTTTACGTCATCATTCTTTCACATCAAAAATGCACTTGCTTTCGAATTTTTTTTAATCTGGATTTTCGTTCGTTCGCTCATTTAACCGCATATTTGACGGCTCCCGACAAACACTCTGTCAAAGGTGCAGCGCCGCCGGCGGCATGATTGAACTTAGAGCGGCACCTTTGACCGAGTTTTTGTCGGGAGTCGTCATAGAGGTAGTTAAATGAGCGATACTTTCCACTGTGCCGTGCTTAGTCGGAGTCCAGTTTTTTAACACCACAGAATTCCTGGCTTGATTTTTTTTTACTTTATGTTTTTTTTCTAGTTTTGTATTTTATTTTTTATTTATCTGCCTTTGCTATTGATTAATTTTCTTATACTATTATTTTTTCAATACAAGTTTTGTATTATATTGTTTTTTGGTAACGAAAATAAATATTGTCTGTGTAATTTATAACAGTTTAACATAGGATATTAATTAAGATGCTCGTATTTGTGAAAATCTCTCTTGGCCCTCGAGAACATTAGAATGTAACCTTACCTGTTAAGGGTTTAAGAGACACAATCCAGTAAACGGAATGGTCACTTACTACCCAAATGGTCCTGCGTTTATTTTATTTCCACGTTTCACAAAGCTTATTATTTATTTGTTTATTTTATAGTTTATTGTACACGGGAAACATAAATTATACATTTTACAAAGTAAGGTCAAACAGAGGGTAAAACTTATTTCTAAGGAAATTTCTTCCAGCAGTCCCGGGGCAGAAGAAAGTTTTCACTGAGATAACAGAAAAGACGTGTACAAATTTAATTCAACAAAAAAAAATATCATACGTGAAGGAATATTAAATAAATATTATATTTAAACAACTAAAAACAACAATTTCATGCATACATGTACATTATTATTTTTTAACCACAATTGATAAGCTCTTGACATCATCTCACCTGATGGTTAGTGACGATGATGTCGAAGATGGAAGCGGGCTTGTCAACGTTCCCCAACGCAATGGGGAACTGGCTATCTTATCTTCATACCGGAACATATCAACGCTGTCAACATTGATGTTTGGCATAAGACTTAGATAGGATGGTGGTAGCTGGCCAGGCGGGCTTAGAAAATGCCCTACCACCAACCAAACCGAGTCTTGCTAAGTTAGACCCCGCCGGGAATCGAACCCGCGACCTCAAGTGTGAAGCGAATAATACACCACGTAGGCGGTTCACACACTCACATATACTTAATTGGTGTATATAAATACATAGAGAAATATAAATTAACTCATATAAGTAAGTACATATTGAAAATTTTCTTCTCTTAATATATAAAAGGAAAAGGTTACTGACTGGTATATCAACGCTCAGCCGAAATCACTGAACGGATCAGGTTGAAATTTGGCACACAGATACCAATTATGACACAGGCTAAGGATTTTAGGAGATTCCCACGGGAACGGCAAACAACGGAATCTGCGAGGGCGAAGTCGCGGGCACCCACTAGTAATACATAAAATGGCTTATCAAACAACTCAAGATGACCGAGAAAGATAGTGTTCTTTCCTTTTAAAAGAGTAAAGGCTTTCACAGTCACGAACTTCGAGAAGAAGAGAATTCCACAACCTGACGGCATGAACGGAGGAGGAGTAGGAGTAGAAGTCAATGCAATGAGAGGGTACATTAAAGAGGGATTTTAGGTGGGATCGGGTCAGTTGGTCTGGCTGGCGCTTCCAAGTGAAGCGTTCGCGTAGGTAACCGGGGATGCAAGTTTATGAAGAATGTTACATAGTAGACGGAGGATGTGGCTGTTTTCCTACGCAAAGGAATCGGGAGCTAATAAGATAAGATGAGATGAGATGAGATGAGATGAGACGAGACGAGACGAGACGAGACGAGACGAGACGAGACGAGACGAGACGAGACTAGACGAGACGAGACGAGACGAGACTAGACGAGACGAGACGAGACGAGACGAGACGAGACGAGGCGAGACGAGACGAGACGAGATGAGATAAGATGAGATAAGATCTTTATTGGCTCAAGTGTAGTTATAATAATAATAATTAATTATATTAATAATTTATTTCTGTAATCATATCAGCCGAAAGACGTCCACTGCTAGACATAGGCCTTCCCCAAGGATCTCCACGACGACCAGTTCTGCGCTGCCCGCATCCAGCGGCTTCCCGTGACCTTCACCTGGTCATCGGTCCACCGAGTAGGAGGCCTGCCTACACTACGCTATCCGGTGCGTGGTCGCCACTAGAGAACTTTACTGCCCCAACGGCCATCTGTTTTACGAGTATTTCTGTAAATTTTACTGATATTTCCACTCTTCCGGTAGCTTTACTACGCTCGGCCAACCTCCAAGCTTCAGTGGACACACTTTCTTTCCTGTTTTATCGTATCGACTATGAAAAATGTAGTGCCTTCGATCACAGCGCGTGATCGCCGTCCGCACAAGAATAATGGTCGCCCCACACCTCCGGGTCTCATTTCATATTCTGTCTGCTTTATCAGACTTATTCCCGATTTGTCCAAATGTCGGCAAGGCCCCCTCCATCTATCAGTCAGTGGTGTGCTTTCGTCACAGTTCGAGGACTAGGGGGCAAAGACAAATTGTAGTTCCTTTTAGTTGCGAGTATGTCAAGTATGTCGCCCTAATTCGGGTTAGGCTTGAGCCTCTTGGTGGGGACGCATATGAGCTGATATGATGATGATGATGATGTCAAGTATTAAGGCGACGCCCTGATTCAGGGTAGGCTAGAGCCCCTCGGTGGGGACGTATATGAGCTAATATAATAAAATAATAATAATAATTAGACGCTTTGGTCGCAGCGATCTCGATTTTGCTCAGCAATCACAAAACATATGAAAGTGATTTTTTGTAAACTGATTCTTCACTTCATTTTGTCAGTTGCAGATACACGATTCTTTAACTTTTATAACAGAAAATATATATCAGGTGGGATAATGCCAAGGGCTTACCAATTGTGAACAAATTAATAATAATAAGCGTCAATAACTCATTATATCAAACTTAGCGTTCCTAAAGTAAATCATTAGTATTGCTAAACTTAAGTGTTTTTGGGCAGTGCACACAGCTCGTAGAACAGATAGCCGTTTGGGCAGTAAAGTTCTCGAGCGGCGTCCGCTCATCGAAAAACATAGCGTAGGCTAGGCCTCCCGCTCGGTGGACCGACGACCTGGTGAGGGTCGTGGGAAGCCGCTGGAGTCGTTGTTGTGGAAATCCTTGGGGGAGGCCTTTGTCCAGCTTTGGACGTCTTTCGGCTGATATGATGAATGTAGTGTTCCTACTATTTTCTCACAAGAAATTCTTTTATTATTTTCTAACCGCCTCCGTGGCGTAATGGTTAGTTTATTCGCTTCACAACAGGAGTTCGCGGGTTCGATTCCCGGTGGGGTCAACTTGTAAGACTCGGTTTGGTTGGTGGTAGGGCATTTTCTAAGCCCTCCTGGCTAGCTACCACCATCTTATCTAAGTCTTGCTGCCAAACATCAGTGTTAACAACATTGATGTGTTCCGGCTTGAAGATAAGATAGCCAGTTCTCCATTGCGTTGGGGAATCTTGGCAAGCCGGCTTCCATCTTCGGCATCATCGTCACTTACCATCAGGTGAGATGATGCCAATGGCTAACCAAATGTGAAAAAAAAAAGAACATAAATTATTCGCAACGTGACAAAACAAAAGACGATCGTAAAACTTTGCCACTTCTCATCTCCTATGAACTTGTTTCGTCCGCCTGGCTGACAAATATTTTTTGAGTTATCGCTTATTGGCCATAACTTATCGCTAACTTATCGCTTTCGGATTGTCTAGCTGGATAGTTTGACACTTTCGGGGATAGAGGAACTCGTTATTTGTACTATTACATTTGACAGTTAGTTGAACAATTTACTTTTATTTCGGTTTGCTGCTTAGATCACATAATAAAAGAACTTTTTCCCCGGTTTAAGGCGAGGCATTTATTGAACAGTTGTCTCTGTCTTTTTCTTTCCGTGTAAAGAGTAAAGAAAATAACCACACTTTAGCACTTTTTCAATATTTTTTTGTTGAAAAGTTTGAACTTAATTAAATTTGAATAAACATAGACTACGTAGTTTGCAAAGAAGAAAATTATGATATAAATTGCAAATTTAAAATAAATATTTTTTCCTACAAATGTTTACAGACTTTGCTTCACTTTGCTTCAATTTATGCTATGTTTGGGATTTTTTTATGATCAAGTCAAGTTAATCTAATGGTGTAATGAACTTAAAAGGGCCCTAAGTAATTGTATCTTTTTTTCAGGCCGAAAAATTAAGCTTAAATTGTTTTGCTAAGCGCTTCTCACTGCTTATTTACCAATATACCGCCTTAATACAAAACAAACTTCAAATAACGTCCTGACAGTTGTTTGGCAGGAGACAAGGATAGAAATATTTTAATAGCTTTGTTAGACAGAGAGAGAGAGAGAGAGATAACCGCGAAAGTACAGTGTTTCTATTTTCTTAAAGTCTATCGGCAAACTCCTCGTTTCCAAATGCAATCGAATATTAAATCCATGTCCAATAATTATCATGTACAATAATTTGAATTGAGAACTACGTACTTTATTGTTAACGGAGTTTGTTGAAAAACATTAAGAAAATAGAATACCACTGTGAACAAAAGTCCGGCCAAGTGCGAGTCGCGGACTCGCGCAAAGTAGGATTCCGTAATCTTTTCAAATCTTTTGTGATCACAATGAGGACAAACCAGTTTTTTTTGTTAAATTCTTGTTTTGTGTTGTCGACGAAAAGTCATATCTCTCCTGCCCAGTATGTGGCCACCTTGACGACGGTCCACCAGCTCCTTCCGAGTGCAGGTGTTAGGGGTACATTGGACATGCAATCAGATGGTCCATTATTTGTGGAGCACCACGCCTACACCGTAGGTTCGACCCTTCTGTGACCGATTGTCTTTGCTCCGGCCGACTTGAGTGCCTTGACACACCCTGGACACTTCATACAACGGGCCAGAAAAGGAATGACTGAACAAACAAAATGGCGGCGAAATCCTATACGTTCGACAACCAAACGGTCACCAATGTGTCTCAATCTGGGTGGCAAGGGGGTGAGGTCGCAATCTAGAGAGCGGCAGGGTGAGTGTACATACTGTATGTTAGTACTAATATATATACTTTGGCCTTGAGTTAAATAAGTCCTACTGATATTAATGCCAGATGACTAGTGTATAAATGAGAAAGTTTGAATGTTTATTACTCTTTCGCTCCAAAACAGCTGTAGCCCACAGATACGTAATGTAGGCGTAGATTAAAATTTGGAAGTTAAATTTGACCCTCTTCCCGGTGTTAGATTGAGCTGAAACTTGGCATGAAGCCGTATTCACAAAGAAAATAGATCCTTTGGTCCTTTGATTGAAGTTAATCTGATGATGAATTTTTAGAGGTGAAATCACTATTGTTTTAATAGATTTCTAAAATTTTCTGTTCATTTACTACGCTTGTCTTTTATGAATTTGAAAACATGCTATGGTAATGCATTTGTTA
This sequence comes from Coleophora flavipennella, assembly GCA_947284805.1. Taxonomy (NCBI): domain Eukaryota; kingdom Metazoa; phylum Arthropoda; class Insecta; order Lepidoptera; family Coleophoridae; genus Coleophora; species Coleophora flavipennella. Next base: position 5,237,690 of record OX369269.1, read on the forward strand.
ATGCGCGACCTATGAATGTATTGACTGATAGATAACTCTAACGTAACGATGACTGTAACATGCATTATGGGGTGCCAATAATGCGTGACCTAAATTGCACAACGTACAGCCCGATAAGTCGTTTCGTGGAATTGAACTGTTTTTTTTTTCAAAAAACCTAAAAATTTTTAGGTACAAGCTTTTAATATTGCATTGTCACGCAATATACATATAGATGCAAAATTTCAGCTCAATCGGAAACTGAGAAGTGGGTCAAATTTAACTTGCAAGGTTTCACCTGACCTGAACAAACATACATACATTGCAAGATAAATAAAAGCTTGTATTAAAAGATATAAAAGCTTGTACCTAAAAGTTTTTAGATTTTTCTAAAATAATGTTAATTTTTATAGCTTGATTAAAAAAAAAACATGCAAAAACAAATCGCTGGTCCCAATATACACCAAGCAAATCATAAACATGTTTTTTTAAACCATCGCTTATTCAATCAAAATTTTGCAATTTTTTCTAGCTAACTGCAAACATAAAAGCCAGCCAAAAGTGAAATAAATTATATTTTATGGGTAATAATGTTTTTAACGACCGACTGCGTTAAAACGCTATGCGAAAAATTTATAAACACAAACATATTAGTAACTACCAAATAATAACATAAAACTAAGCGACTAAGGCCCGATCGCCCTAATTCAGATTAGGTTCGAGCCCCTCTGTGGGGACGTATATGAGCTGATATATTGATGATGATGAACCCTTTAAAATTGAACGCACCATTTGTGTCCACTGCACTGTTAGTTTCAAGTGAGGTTTCGGAAAAAAAAATTGGAACTTGAGATTTTTGTGGAGATCGATTGTCTTACGCTAATAGACTCCAAAATACAATATATTAACAAAAATATGTTAATTTTTCCTAACGATTTCTTAGGGTTGCCACCATAGGAAAACATTTTTTTTTTCAAAAATGTCTCGATATAACTTTATAATATGTTATTATACCTTTATATGGTCTAATATACAAGGTAGTTCGTTATTGTAGAAAAACCTGGGTAATGTACCTTCTATACAAACCCAGATTGTTTTTTCTTCTCAATAATAGCTTTAACGATTTTCATGAAACTTTGTACATTACTATACCTTTATTTGGTCTACTATACATGGTAGTTCGTTGTTCCATTAAAAATCGGGATAAGACGTTTCATCGATCTATGAGGTACCTCTATTCTTTGCTTTACTAATCATCCCCAGTTTGGAGAAAACTCGTTCCCCAGCATTGGGGACGCTGTGAGTTATTGAGAAGGATGTCTGTAGCCACTAACTCAATCAAGTTCATAAGGCTCTAAGCACCCTCAGCTCTCGAAGCGAGTTACTTTGATCCTGTGAATAGCCCTTACGTCGCGACGATAGTACTCGAATAACCCTCCAACACTTACAAGTACGACGCGTAATAAGAAAATGGAATAATTATCAAAAGTTCTCATGTATTTTTTCTGTTCTTTCTTTGAAGAGAGGAGCGCTCGAGGACATTATTAAGATTTAAAGGAAAGTTTTAATTTTTGGAGACGAACCTAACGAGTGATGTCCTTAAGGTGGACGCCATTGGGAGTCGAGAATTTGTTTGAATTTTCTCAGTAGCATTTTTTATCATTTGTTATTTCAAAAAGTAAAGTCTCTCGACAAGTGGGTCTTAAAATGAACATGGACAAGACGAAAGTAATGTTAAATGTCCGTGTCGCACCCACCCCTCTAAACGTTGGAGACTCTACACTGGAAGTTGTTGACGAATATGTATACCTGGGACAAACAGTCCAGTTAGGTAGATCTAACTTCAAGAAAGAGATCAATCGAAGAATCCAACTCGGCTGGGCAGCGTTCGGGAAGCTTTGCAATATCTTCACGTCCCAAATACCGCAGGGTCTCAACACTAAGGTCTTTGACTTGTGTGTGTTGCCGGTTATGACTTACGGAACTGAGACATGGTCGCTTACTATGGGCCTCATGAGAAGGCTCAAGGTCACCCAAACGGTTATGGAGCGTGCTATGCTCGGAGTTACTCTGCGTAATCGAATCAGAAACGAGGAGATCCGCAGGAGAAGCAAAGTCACCGAAATAGCTCACAGAATCGCTAAACTGAAGCGACAGTGGGCAGGGCACATAGCTCGTAGAACATATGGCCGTTGGGGTAGTAAAGTTCTCAAGTGGCGACCGCGCAGCTGAAAACGTAGCGTAGGTAGGCCTCCCACGCGGTGGACCGACGACCTGGTGAAGATCGCGGGAAGCCGATGGATGCGGGCAGCGCAGGAACGGTCGTCGACCGGAAATCGTTGGGGGAGGCCTTTGTCCAGCAGTGGACGTTTTTCGGCTGATATGATGGTGATGATGTTATTTAAAATGTAAACAACGAAGCGTCGTACCTATTAGTAGGACCAAAGTCTGAATGTAATTATAAAAGTCTCTAACATTAAGCAGTAGCATAGCACGATTACAAGCAAAGATGTGATACGGCATGGCAATCGTCGTAAACAACATCCAAAAACCTTAAAACTCTTTAGGTACAGAAGATAGCACATCAAGCTAGACATTCGTAATGCGATTCTGATCCATACGCATACGGTATAAGAACGAAACAAAGTTCAAAGTGTCTAGCTTGATGTGCTAGCCTCTGTACCTAAAGAGTTTTAAGGTTACTGGTTTTTCAGACCTAAGCTCATATTTGAAGAGTTTCTGTCCTCAAAATTGGCAAATAGTGCCAAATGTAATATCAACACACTTTTCCAAATTTAAACAAGGCGAGCACAGTATTTGCTACGATTCTATCGAAAACAATAGACGATTTTGGGACCTTGATTCCACTTCCAAAGTTCATCATCAGGTCAACTTCAAAATATCAAAAGGATCTGTTGTCACCGGGAACACGGCTTCATACCAATTTTTTTTATTCACAATTATTAATCCCAAGGGATTATCTCACCTGATGGTAAGTGACGATGATGCTGAAGATGGTTCTTACCAAGATTCCCCAACGCAATGGGGATAATAGACTATATATATATAGCTCAGACTTCTGGAAATCCTTTGCAAGATTTTACCCACACTACCAAGGCAGGTTAAATAAAAGCTTAAGAATGTACCAGCTGTTCCTTAACTCTTACTACTTCAGTATCTTTTTAAAGGGTCTCAGTGCTATAAAGATAGCTTCTGTTCATCATCACTTTGACCACCTTATGCTGAGATATTTCGAGTCTTAAGGTAGGCAACGCCAGGCAAGCACCGCTATCTATCTCTTGGTACGGTTAACACCAGACTAGTGTAGCTAGACTAACCCGACACTATACCGAAGATATCCCGGACTTCAGCTTGTACGAGATTAGAATGACTCTCAAACAGCTCTAGAACAATACGTAAGGCACGGGTGATGATGGAATTCTGACTGAAGTTCTGAAAGCAGGTGGATTACCGTTACCAAAAGCTCTTAAGAAGTAATTTAATTCTGTTATACACGAGGGATAAACGCCTTAAGCATGGCACAGAATTGTAGTCGTGATTTTCTTCAAAAAGGTTGACAACACCCTGCTGAAGAACTACAGACCCATCTCACTTCTGAGCCATGTCAACAAGCTGCTTTCGTGAGTCATTACGAATCGTCTCGCACGCAGGTAAGACGACTTCCAGCCTCCCGAACAAGCCGGTTTCCGAAAAGGCTAAAGTGTCATAGGCCACATACTTACGCTGCGGCAGATTATACAGAAGACTGAAGAGTAAAATCAGCCACTATGCTTGGCGTTTGTGGACTATGAGGAAGCCTTTGATTCAGTCGAAACATGGGTAGTGCTACAGTCTCTCCAGCGCTGCTAAATTGACCATCCATACATCGAGGTGTTGAAGTTGAAGGACCAGAACTCGAAACTTATCCGTTGCAGCAAGGGGTGAGACAGGGAGACGTTATATCTCCGAAACTGTTCACTGCCCTGAAAGATGTTTTCAAGCTTGTGGACAGGGGTGAACTCACAGACTTATATTATGTCTGTGGGTGAACTCGACATCAATATCAACGGCGAGTACATAACCCACCTGCGATTTGCTGACTATATCTTAGTCATGGCTGAGACTATGGAAGACCTACGAATCGAAAAATAGTTTAAGTACACTCTCAGTAGTTTTGAAAGACTTATTCAAAGATACCCCACACGTTAGTGTTTGTCAATGAAAAAAAAAGTCGAGCGAGATCTACAGTACTCGCATATGATGTGTAACATGTGACAAAATACTTTATAAAAGGACGGCAAAGATACGGCAGACTAGGCTGTATGGTCATAGATACCTTTGCCTTTTCCGCGCTTTTAAAGCCTGAAAAAACGCGACTTCCTGTTACAATGGGACACATTTCCGTCCCATTTCACGAAATCACTCCCACAAATTGCAGGAAAGCGAGAGCAAAGATGTTACACATCAAAAATCACCCCCTCTTCACATATAGGGCATAATAAATACACCGCAAAAATTTTTTTTTTTCAATATTTTATTGTACCACTTTGTCTGTGCGATTAATATGTGTATACCTATGCAAAATACCAGCTTTATAGTGCTAATAGTCTCTGAGATAAGCCGCGGACAGACAGATATGGCGAGACTATAAGGGTTTTTTTGTTGACTTTTTTGGGAACTCTAAGAACGGTAATATTATACCTTTTTCACCTTTAAAGGTATTTAATTTTTCAGGTTTTGCATTTATTCGCGTTGTTATATCAGCTCATATACGTCCCCACCGAGGGGCTCGAGCCTATCCTGAATTAGGGCGATCGGGCCTTAGTCGACCACGCGGGCCCAGTGCGGGTTGGTCGAATTCATTTCTAAAATTTTCTTTTATTTTATATCCCCTCTTAAATTTTCCCTGTTCGTCCCCACCATGGAAAGTCACTATGATGATTGATGAATGATCCATGACTATCCATCAAATCAGAAGATCACCATTTGAATTTCAAAAACCGAACATAACATGCCAACAATCGTTGTCTATCTTAAAAGAAGAACGTCACAAAAAACTTTTTGAATCTCAAAAATCATTCGAACTTTGTGTGCAAACCGAGCGATAAATGCGACATTGCGCACCAGACGTCAACGTCAGACGTTTCCTTGATTGACAGGACCGCCATGATAGATGAGTGCTCGTAATGTAATGTGTCTCTGTCTAGCAGTTTTACGTTGCGCTTTATCCGATGGAGTGACTCTTAAATTGGTAACCGCCCTAGACCTCTACCTTAAGACATGTCCTTCTGAACATTTTGCATCAAAAGGTTAATATATTTCAATTAAAAAATCAATGAGTACGATACCTAGTTAAACAAAAAAAAGGTAATAACAAAAAAAAATGTGTAAAATAAATACAAATTAACGATTTTCGGATTTTAGGTAGAGATGGGCCGAATATTCGTTTTATATTCGGTATTCGGCATATTCGGCAGCTTTACCGAATATTCATATTCGGCCGAATATTCGGCTGAATCACCTAATATTCGGCAAAGTGATACTCAAAGTTTTTACTGTTATTGACCCGTGTATTATCATGATTTGAGTGTACAGTGTAATGAGGTAAGTATTTTAGAGTGTAGCTTTCTGTTTTTGTCGTCACTGAAGCTTTATTTTCAATTAAAGTAGGTTGGTAAAAATATAGCTGAATCAAATCACAAAACCTTAGTAGTTTAGTAGATTATGAATAACATTTTTTTCTAGTTTCTACTCAGCATAGCAAAATATATTTATTTATATTAAACGTTTAAACCTATCCTGTTCAACCAATATAGTTATTTATAAAGAAAATAAGTAATTTGTTTGTACTTTTCAGGTTGTAATTTAAGCGATCAATCACATATTCTACACATTAAGAGTTAGGAACTTAATTAATTTAATTATAAATTACTGAGATATAAGACAAAATATATGACATCTCATATAATTATTTAAGATAAATTCAAAATTTCATTAATTACTTATGTATGTAATATAATAATATAGGAACATTATTCCTAAAAAATCACAATTCACATCTTCTTCTTTTCTCAATCTTTTCTATTGTGGTATTACGATATTATAAGCTATTTATTCACATGACCAACAAATAATTGTATTTACTTGACAACTGAATTGTGTTTACATCCAAGTTATTTTTGGTATTATTAGTACCGCTCCGTACGCGCCCACACAGCTTGAATGTCGAACCCACACTAAAGTAAGGTGTACTGTCCGCAGTCAAGTTTAGTCGAACAAACTCAGTGTTCGGATCGCGAAATCTAGTAAGTACATGTATATCGATGAATGTACCAAATATTCGGCCGAATATTCGGTTCGATAAAAGTTTTACCGAATATTCGGCCGAATGTTCGTATTCGGTGAAACCCATGTTCGGCCCATCGCTAATTTTAGGAGTTAACTCCTTTGGAATTGATTAATATAACACACATAGAGAGCTCGATATGAAAAATATATGAAGAGTGAAGTCGAGTGTTGACCGGTAACGCTTTATCGTTACTGTGAGTGTCATTTCGTTTTTCAGTCACGAAGGCTAAGGAAACATGGCTATTACCACCTAATGCGTAGGGCGAAGCCCGGAGCGTTCCAAACCAGGCCCGAGACCGGAAGCAGAAAAAATATTCTCATGAGTCCTGTCGCGTGTTGGAACTGACACGCACACATTTTTCTTTACTTTTTTATTTTTATTTTTATTAAAAATTTGAGCGCGTTTGGCTACACCTCACCAGATGCTAAGTGCCTATGCAGCCGAGGATGTAATACGCAAGCTCAAATAGTGCTTATGAACTTGACTTAAAGATTAAGGTTGCGAAAACCAGCCCATCCTTACATTACAAGACCTTGCTTCTTGCCAAATTTTATGTTAAAAACAGCGGGAAGCACCTTAATCCCTAACCTTTCAGCCGCCATCGAAACAGATCTTTCGTAACCAGTTACGAAGGAGCAAAAATGATCTTTGTAAGATACAAGTTAAGGGCTTAACCTACCTCAAATTAGCAGCTTGACTTGCGTCAGTGCAAATTTCGATCGAAACTACACTTAAATAAAGTTCATAATAGTGCGCACCGTGACGTGGTGGTTACGACTACATTTTTGAGCAATATTGATATTTTTCGAGAAACTTATGAAATATATAGTTGAATCACATAACTCCTGCCTTAAGATATCAAAAAACTACAAGGAATATTTCGTTTGAAACAAAATCTGTCAAATGGGGCTACAATCGAAGATCTTGAAAAAAAAACGGTTCGTTTGGATGTGTTTGACGGACCTAGTTTTTTTATACAACAACGAACTAAAGTGAACAAAATCAAACCTAACGACATCAAGCACTAGGTAAACATTATTTTGAGCTAACATTGTCGGCCATCAGCTGTGCGTAAGTTTAACTAGAGAATTTTTTTTTTATTCACAATTGGTAAGCCCTTGGCATCATCTCACCTGACGGAAAGTGACGATGATGCCGAAGATGAAAGCGGGCTTACCAAGATTCCCCAACGCAATAGAGAACTGGCTATCTTATCTTCAAGCCGGAACACATAAATGTTGTTAACACTGATGTTTGGCGGCAAGACTTAGATAAGATGGTGGTAGCTAGTCAGGCGGGCTTAGAAAATACCCTACCCCACCGGGATCGATTCCGTGACCTCCTGGTGTGAAGCGAATGGGCTAAACATTACGCCACGGAGGCGGTTACACGCTCAAAGACAAGCGTTTCAGATTGTTTAAGCCCTTAACAAAGATCTATTATTCCGTACACGTCATCATGGTTTCGAGAGAGGAAATTATTAAGGCCTTTGTCTTGGTTTTGCAACCGCCATCTAGTGATAGCAACCGGCATCAACGGCTTACCAATAACGGCTTAAAGCACGGAGACGGTCGAGAATAATTTTAAACAAAAAAAAACCGACTTCAAACGCACTAGTCACCTCGCCACTACGATTTTTGAAGGTTATTCTCGATTTCTCGGGATGCCATCATCAGATCCTGGTTTACTTATCATGGTTCACCTTGGTTTCAATCACCCTTGGGATATCTCCTTTCCAAAAAAAAAACATCGAAATCGGTTCATAAACGACGAAGTTATCCGCGAACAAACATAAAAAAATATATATAGGTACGGTCGAATTGAGAAACCTCCTTTTTTTGAAGTTGGTTAAAAATGCAACTAACTGTCAACTCCATCGAGGTAATTACCGCGCTATTGGGTTAGTTATTGATGCGTTCACGCAAGTCGCAATGATCTCTGTTCGCTTCTCAAATTATCTTTAGTGTGAAATTGAATACCCCGCTTAACGCGAACCAGCATTGCACGGGTTCCTTATAACGCGAGTTTCAATTTTTGCGTTAAAATGCTTCTTGCGTTACTTAACAAACACAATTACTGTTTATGTTAGTTATATTTTTTTTATTCACAAGTGGTAAACCCTTGACAACATCTCATCTGGTGGTAAGGACGATGTTCCCGAAGATGGAAGCGGGCTTACCAAGATTCCCCAACGCAATGGGGAACTGGCTATTTTATCTTCATGCTGGAACACACCAATGATATCAACATTGATATTTGGCGACAAGACTTAGATAAGATGGTGGTAGCTAGCCAGGCGGGCTTAGAAAATGCCCTACCACCAACCAAACCGAGTCTTACAATTAACCCCGCCAGGAATCGAACCCGCGACCTCCTGTGTAAAGCCAGTGAACTTTGCCTCTGAGCTACGGAGGTGGTTAAAGGCGGTATTCCTAGGCAGATCCCGAAAGACCCAGGCATTTCATCGCGGGGCTCCGAAAAATAGTAAAGGTTAGGTTTATCTCGCATATCCGGTGCTACCGTAGGAAGTAGCCTAGCATTTTTGGAACTCCTAGATGAAATGTCTGGGCCTTTTACGATCAGCCTAGGAGTATCTGGGCAAGTCGCGATCTGGCGCCGATATCTACATTATCAACAATACTAGGTAGTATTTGAAATTTGTTTACTTCGTCATTGTCATGTTTTTATAGTTTGCATTGGTCAACAGGTTTTTTTTTTTAAATATAGTTCCTAAATACAGTACCTGTGTACTTTCCTAAATACCTTCAGAATTATTTTAAAACCAATTTATTTTTAGGGTGGCATTCCTCGCGCAAAACGGGGTATTTATCACTGTACTACATCAGTCAACCAACAGGCAAACTGCGCAATAAATGTGACGTCACACGTCGAGTAATGTCACGGGATTGTCACGGGATTCACGGCACGTCGCCCGCTAATGATGGATGAGTGCGGGATTCGCGGGATTGCGTTTGGCGGCGAAAACTCCGTTACGCGACGATGTGTGTAAATATGTGACTTTGAGTGGAAGTTGAATTTTGTTTTGTTTTCTTAGAGTGCGCAGTTTCTTTGTTAATGTTTTTGGGGTTTTGTATCCAATGGTCCATTAATAAGCCTACCGCTGTCTGTCTATCCGTCTGACATTAAAAGGCTGTTGTATGTTTTGATCCGCGATAGGGCTGGATATTTTAACGTGATAGAAAAAGATAGAAAAAATAGAAAAATAGTTTATTTTCACCAAAGGTACTACATATTCCATGGCTGAGACCTCCTTTTAGGTACGGAAGTACCTGTGTTAGGGGATCTCGCTCCTCCATTACTTAATCTATTGTATAATAAAGGTAAAAACAAAGTATTAAGATACAAGGTGACTAACATTAAAAATTGAAGGAATTAAATTACAGAGGAAATACCTATTTAATTAAATTAAGGAGCAGTAATTAAAAAACAGTTTATTGCATAATTTTTCAACGTGATAACGTCTTATAAATCGATGAACGCCGGCTGCACTCACGAAAAAGTTTCACGTCCATGTCTCGTCCCGCCTGAGCCGAGCGTGCAAGCGCGGAAGAAGTGATAGAGAGGCACGATCGGCCTAAGCGTTCGGCTTGTGACACGTTATCACGTAGAATTATCGTCCGCAAACCGACTTTACAGACAACCAGTTTTTTTTTTACAAAATATGTGTTATACAAGGTATTAAAAACACTAGTGAAATTTAAATGGATTACTCGGTAAGCCTGTAGAATGGCTCTCAAGAATAAAAAGGCACCGGGTGATGATGAAATTGCGGCTGAACTTCTGAAAGCAGGTGGAACACCGGTTTTAAAAGCTCTCCAGAACTTGTTTAATTCCGTTATACTTGAGGGACAAACGCCTAAGGCATGACACAGAAGTGTGCCGTTGCTCTTCTTCAGAAAGGGCGACAGCACCCTGCTGAAGAACTACAGACCCATCTACCTTTTGAGCCATATCTACAAGCTGTTTTCGAAAATCGTTACGAATCGTCTCGAACGCTGGTTCGAAGGAATCACTCCGTAAAACGGAGCACTTAGAAGTCGATTGCGTTTTTTTTGTAAATTTATGGATTTTTTTAGAAACATACGTGTTATCAACATTTTTTATCTCTTGATTCATTGCTTGTATTTTCTATATTTTTATAAACATAAAAAACTTTTAAATTAATTATTAAAAATTTGATAGCTGAACTTCTCTTTTTTTTCTACTAATCTATTTGCCTAAGTTATTTATCGTATAGGACCTTAGACCAAATATAATGGATCGGCCTATCCATACATGAATCTCGTAAAAATGAGTCAAATACAACTGCACGAAAACACACACTTATACCACTATAGTTTACCGAGTCTCATTCTGTAGGCATCAAAACCGCTGTTCGCGTAGGCCAGTCCATAGCTGTTATATTGGTCGAAGTATAGGACTATCGTCACAGTATTACGATATGACTTACAGTAGCGCAACGCCTTTGATGTCGCACGATGTCGCCACGGCTTAGGTACTAGCAGTACTAGCGGAGTTTGCCAGGCCATGCCCTGCCGCCCGCCGCCCCACAAGTACCTTTTCGTTGCTCTGCGTAAGTACATTCGTTGTACTACTGTAAGCCGCTATATTGTAATACTGTGCTATCGTATATATCCCAAAATTCGTTTTATGTATCAATTGTATAAACAATTAGTCTCGCAGTCCAACACAACGTATGTACACCTGTCCTGTATATATAGGAAGCTCAAAGAACAATAGCACCTACCTACATCTTATATCGACGCTTTTCTTAGTATAATTGATGTAATAAATTATCGGCTCTATCCTACCTGACAAATACAAAATGCGGGTGTAGTTCGCAAGGGCGGACCGTAAATAATGCCGCCTCTAATAGGTTTAATATTTGCTTTGTTTTAATTAATCCTCGCCTCGGTCAATGGTATGCGCGTGATACGGGAAGCGATGTATTGTATACCTGGATTTATTTGGTATGGCAATAATGTTTGGTACAATATAAAGGTAATCTTAAGTTCCTAATATAGAGATGACTGGCTGTTGCCCGCGGCTTCGCCCGCGCAGGTCCCGTTTTTTGCCGTTCACATGGGAATTTCAAAATATATTTTATTAGCGGATGCCTATGTCATATAGTTGCTATCTGTATGCCAAGTTTCAACTTGATCCGTCCAGTGGTTTGAGCTGTGCGTTGGTAGATCAGTTAGTCAGTCAGTCACGGTTTCTTTTTATATACACAGACGAGTGGATGCCCGCGGCTTCGCCCGCGCATATCCCGATTTTTGCGGTTCCCGTGAGAATTTTCCAAAATACTTTCTTAGCGGATGCCTATGTCATAATTGCTAAATGTGTGCTAAATTTTAATCCGATCCATCCAGTGGTTTGAGCTGTGCGTTGATAGATGAGTCAGTCAGGTTTGCCTTTTATATATGTAGATAAAATAGAAAAAAACCAGCCAAGTGCGAGTCGGACTCGCACACCTAGGATTCTGTACCAATACACCTTTCCACACAAGTCAACAATAATGATACCGTCTGTCCGAATCGTAAAAGGCAGTATGTTTTAAACCGTATTAGGTATCCAGCCGAAATTTTCAAAACAATTGTGTTATTATAGTGGATTTACTGAAAAACAATAAAAAGTAAAATTCAAGGACGTATTTTTAATAAATTTTTTGTTTTTGATCTAAAACGTTAAGACTTGGTATGATTATGTGACTTATCCTGAAGTAAAACAACAAATAATAAAGTGAAACAGCCAAATGTGAGTCTTAGTCGCGCTAATAAATGTGTCTAAAAAGAACTATGTATGGTAGAACCGAAGTAACTATTTAGTAATTTGTGGTAAAACTGGTAAACATTGAGGTACACCCTGCCCCCCCCCCCCCCTTTCGCTGAAAGTTGAAAATTTCAGCTAACTTACATTAGATACGATTTTCCCATTACTCATACGTTATACGATTTTCCCATTACTCATACGTTATACTACATTAGCGCTTTTTATCGGACACTAAACAAAAACTTACTCTGAACGTGTAAAAAGGAACGTATAAACAAAAAGTCGTTAAGAGGAGTGCATTTCTAGCATGCTTCATATAATATAAAGTCTAACAAAATTAGCTGAAACTATTTTAACTGGTGCTTCTACCCATGAAACTGAACAATTTTCCCCGTGAATACCCATAGTCAAATTTCAAAAAAAAAATTGAACTTCCCATACTAAGTCGGCTGATCAGCTGATCGAGTTGGTATGGGAGAGTAAAATTTTTTTCGCGATTTGACTATGGGTTCCATTGAAAAAGTTATTCAGTTTCATTAGAAGCACTAGTTACAATAGTTTCAGCTAATTTTGTTACACCTTATATAATAAACAAAGTTCGGTTCTTATTTGAATTATTAATAAGTAATTGTTAAATCAAATGATTTTTTTTATTCCAATTCGTAAGGCCTTGGCATCATCTCACCTGATGGTAGGTGGCTATGATGCCGAAGATGGAAGCGGGCTTATCAAGATTCTCAAAGTAATAATAAATTCAAAATTTCAGCTAGCCTACATTATATACGATTTTCCCATTACTCATACGTTATACTAAATTAGCGCTTTTTATCGGAGACTAAAGAAAAACTTACTCTGAACGTGTAAAAAGGAACGTATAAACAAAAAGTTGTTAAGAGGAGTGTATTTCTAGCACGCTACATATATAATAAACAAAGTTCGGTTCTTATTTGAATTATTAATCAATAGTTGTTAAATCAAATTAATTATTATTTTTTATTCACAATTCATTAGCCCTTGGAATCATCTCACTTGATGGTAAGTGGCGATGATGCCGAAGATGGAAGCGTGCTTACCAAGATTCTCAAAGTAATTATAATAATTAATAATCAAAGTTAGGTTCTTATCAATCAAATTTAATAGAATTTCGTAAACACGTAGAAACTAATATCCATGTCTGTGGTTTTCCAAATTTCCTTAAATACAGTGTCTTTGAGATTTGTGTACAAATTGTGCCTGTGTCAATTTGAAACAGCATATTTTACGAAAATCTGACAAACCACCATTACAGATATTAGGTACTAGAACGTGTTATTAAACTTCAAAATGAGAACCAAACTTATTTTGCACGAAGCACGCTGAGATACACTCCTCTTAAAATGGCGCACAACACAAATGCAACGCAACATAGCCGCGGGGTAAAAACCATTATCTTTTTTAAACCGACGAGGAGAGGAGACAGCGATTATTCACACTTGTTGCGAAATGCATTTCCTTGCATTTACCTCGAGAGACGATTTAGCTGTGTCGTCCGTCCGACCACCAGCTACACGTCACAGAATGCATGAAAAGTAACGTAAAAAAAGAGATTAGTTAGTATAGTTTTTGCACCATTCTACCAAAGTATACATATTAGTACTATCATACAGTATGGATACTCTCTGTCGCTCTCTAGATTGCGACCTCACTCGTCACTTAGATTTATACAGATTTATTACACTAGCTACCACCATCTTTACCTAAGTCTTGCCGCCAAATATCAATGTAGATATAATTGGTGTGTTCCGGCATGAAGATAAGATAGCCAGATCCCCATTGCGTTGGGGAATCTTGGTAAGCCCGCTTCCATCTTCGGCAATATCGTCACTTACCACCAGATGAGATGTTGTCAAGGGTTTACCAATTGTAAATAATATAAAAAAAAGTTTGGTTGTCGAACGTATAGGATTTCGCCGCCATTTTGTTTGTTCCGTCATTCCTTTTTTGAAATGTCATTTCTGGCCCGTTGTATGAAGTGTCCAGGGTGTGATTCTACAGTGTAGATGGATTTGTGACGAATTTACATACAGTGTGTTACAAAGTTACAGGACTCATTAATTAACTGGGGCTTTTTCTCGTCATGATACTGCATCAGATGAGATGAAGGGCTTACCAAATGTGAATAATGCAAAAAAAACTGAACAACTTTACCCAAGAGAATCAGGTAGTTCGTTAAAAAATAAGTAATAGAAAATTCGGTTACTTAGTTTCGATTAGATAATTATGAAAACGGGACCTTTTAACTAAGCCTCCGCTGTCCGTCTGTCCGTCTGTCAGCGGGCTGTATTTCATGAATGGTAATAGGTAGACAGTTGAAATTTTCACATTGTATTGCCGCTATAACAACAAATATAATAAAAAAAACTGGTTGTCTGTAATGTTGGTTTACGGACGATAATTTTACGTGAAAACGTGTCACGAGCCGAACGCTTAGGCCGATCGTGACTCTCGCTTGTTCCACGCTCTCGCTTGCACGCTCGCCTCAGGCGGGACGTGACAAGGACGTGACACTTTTTATGAGTGCAGCCGGCGTTCATCGATTTATAAGACGTTATCACGTCAAAAAATTATACAATAAACTGTTTACGATGGTAAGTTTTTTATTTTGTCCCTTTTTCTGTGTACAATAAATTGTGAAATAAATAAATGGTACGGAACCCTTCGTGTGCAACTTGCACTTAACCGGTTTTTTTAGCTCTTCATACAAACCGATCAGCTAAATCTTGTAATTTTTTGTATAGGGAGCACATTATTTTTTTTGAGAATTTACTGTAGAAATCCTTGGCGTAAGTTATTTAGTATTATGAGTAGAATCCCTAGTTAAGTTTCCTCCACCAATTAGTTAATGAGGTATTTAAAGGGAAGGTTTTCGCACAGTGAGCACGCATTGGCCGGAAAAAAATGACCTTCCCCGAGGAAAACTGATGATCCAGTGAAGCTGGCAGGAAACCGCTGGATGTATGTAGCTCACGTTCACGCTAGTTAGTTCGTTAGCAACCACATCCCTTAAAATCCTCACTCCTGGGGCACTTGTCTCTTCTCAAACTCCGGAAGGTCAGGCTGTACTCCACACACTAGGCTCAGGTCCATATCATCATATCAGCTCATATACGTCCCCATCGAGGGGATCGAGCCTACCCTGAATTAGAGCGATCGGGCCTTAGTCACCACGCGGTTCCAGTGCGGGTTTACACACAACCTTCGAGTTTCGTCGCAGGCGTGTGCAGGTTACCTCACGATGTTTTCCTTCACCGTATAAGAGCGTCGGATAAACGTACATATGAAATCTCAATTCGAAAACACATTGATACATGGCAGCTAGGATTCGAACTACGACCTCCGGACAGGAGGTAGCGGCCCTTTTCATTACATCACCGACACTCTTATGGGTCTGTATAGGAGGAGGTTGTGGGCCTAGTAGCGGACCCCACACTCAAGTTAACAAGCCGCCTATAAGACCTCTGACACGGCTGAATGACTGCCATCTACTGATTGCAAACTGGTACCAACGGCCTAGCGTGCCTTGCGAAGCATGGTAACGGTCGAGATAAATGCCACAACAGGCTAACCCATCCAGGTAATGACCGTGGTTATGGTCTGTTAACCTGCATGATCGACGCGACCATGCAAGTTGCTACGACCTACGAGCTACGACAGTTTCACGCTAAGTTTTTCTTTAATGGTAGAGCTGGAAGGGTGAGATGATGATGATAGAATTTGTTATTGTATAATACAGTTTGTTTACAGGTGAATAAAATTTGAACGCTAATTTTAAACAAAGCATCTACTCATACACAATATCAACTTTCTCTACAATCGGAGCAAAAATAATTAACAACGCAAAACACGTTAAAAGTGGCAACAATTAAGTTAAATTTTGCTAAATTTTCTTTGTTTATATTTTTTTTAAGTACTTCACCAATTTTGATAAAATTTATATGGAATGACAATAGAGACATAAACTTTCTATTAAAATAAAACGTATAATTAAAATCGTTAAACAATCGGTGAACATACAAAAAAATACACAAAGACGAACATATAACCCCTCCTTTTTTGACGTTGGTTAAAAAAATTGAATTTACATAGAAAGTTGGCCAATAGTGACGTGTAATCCTCAATAACATCTTCTTATATATAAAAATGAATTACTATTCATTAATCTCGCTGAAAATCGAAATGAAAACCGATTACGGTGAAAAATGTGATTGCATCACTAAATAAAACTACCTCTGAAGGTTGTGACAATATTTGCACAAAGGTCGTTAAGTCATGCAGTAATCAACTATGTAGGATTTTGGCTTATCTTGTAAATCTCTCATTACAGACGGGGACATTTCCAGATGACCTTAAACTGTCTGTTATAAAGCCTCTGTATAAGAGAGGTTGCAAATCGGAAATGGGCAATTACCGACCAATCACGCTGGTACCTATCTTCTCCAAAATCTTTGAGAAGGTCATGCACATGAAGTTAATGAATTTCTTCACTAGTTTTAATATTATAAATAGGAACCAATTTGGCTTTCAAAAAAATAAGTCAACTACCCTTGCTATATTTAATCTAATAAAAGATGTTTTACAAAAGAAAAATTCGAAATTATTTACAACGGCTCTTTTTTTTGATTTATCTAAGGCTTTCGACTTTGTTTCGCATAGGCATTTATTAGGTAAACTAGAAAGCAATGGGATTCGAGGCCCAGCCTATGAATGGTTAAAAACGTATTTACAAAATCGAAAGCAATGCGTTGAAATCACTAAACTGGATGAACAAGGCATGACTAAAAAATACCAATCTGGGTTCCAGAAAAATGAATTCGGAGTACCACAGGGTAGTGTACTTGGACCACTATTATTCTTAATTTATATTAATAATCTACCTGACTTGATCAATCATAAAACTATCTTATTTGCTGACGACATTGCAGTAATAGTTGCAACTGATAAGAAAATGACATTACAGAGACATGAATCAGAAGTAAATAATACAATATTTAAAATAGTTCAATGGCTACAAAATAATAATTTACAAATTAATTTAAATAAAACATATTACATTACTTACAATAATTCCAAAAACTCATTACATATTAATTACAATGGACAATCATTACAGAGCTCTAAAAAGACTATGTTTCTCGGTATTATCATAGATGATAAGTTAGATTGGAAAGGTCAAATTGAAAGGGTATGTGCTAAAGTGAATAGTTTTACTTTCGCCCTTTACAAATTAACAAAAGTGGCATCAAGACCTACAGCAGTAGCAGCCTACCATGCTTACGTCGAATCTGTGCTTCGATATGGCCTAATAATGTGGGGTAATAGCACAGATGTGAACAAAGCTTTCATTTCGCAAAAGAAATGCATACGGGCCATATTTGGTGTAGCGACTGACACTTCATGTAGACCATTATTTAGTAAGCTTAATATATTACCGTTACCTTGCTTGTACATATTCGAAATGGCTAAATTCGTTAAAATAAATTGTAAGGTATTCTATAAAGAGGCTAGAGATGGAGTGCAAAGAAATAGGAGAAACCCCAACAGATTAACTGTAGAGGACATACCCCAGAGCACTAGTTTTCAAAAAAACTGTTTTTGGATGGGACAAAGAATATTTAACAAAGTACCTGATTATATTACATTATTACCATTTAACAAATTTAAGAACAAATTGCATGCGTGGCTGCTTCAAAATATGTTTTATTCAGTCAATGAATTTTTGACACATAAATAGAAATTATTGTTACAACTATATTTAAACATGACATGATGTGAATTTATTTAAAATATTGACATGTTTTCGTATTCTATATGTGGAGTGAAATTAATTGTTTGTTTGTTTATTAATCTATTCTTTTCCTCCTTTTTTTAATGTTTCTAGTTATAAATTTGCATGCTATAACATAAAATGGCTAAAAAAGAGAGTCTACGGTCTTTAAACTTACATCAATTTTGTACCTTGTTTAATGGCAAATAAAGAATATTTGTATTTGTATTTGTATTTGAAACTTTGATGAATTGTTGTGTGCACTCCAGGGAAGGTTTACCGCGCACCCTCGATATCCACGCGGGCAGAACTGCAGACATCAACTAGTTCTCGTATAAATCCGAAATTGTGTCTGTTTGTTACACTCCCAAACTTATCGACTTCGCTGAAATTTGGCACACAACTAAAGTAAAGGGCGGAGAGCAACTTACTTAAGGTACTTTTAGAACAGAGCATTGAAAAGTTCTTAAAGGATCCATGGAAAAAACTCCCTTTTGCAGACGAATCGTAAGGCCACAGAGTCATTTTTTTTTTATTAAAAATTTGAGTGCGTTTGACTATATCTCATCTGATGTTAAGTGACGATGTAGTTGAGGATGGTACACGCAAACTCAAATAATGGCTATTCACTCTCGCCTTGAAGATCCTCAAATTATACGAGTTGGGAAACACAGACGCAGGCAAGGAGTTCAAAAAATAAATGGCAAATGTTAAATAACAGTCCACCCTCGCACCCTCTAATATAGTCTTTAATAGTCAAGACGGTAATATTACAGATTTGCGTCAATTTCTCCTAAACGATAGAAAACCCAAGGTTGAAAAATTTACCCTTTTTGTTGATAATGTTCCTTAATGTCAAAACAGACATTAGAAACACAATCGAGCAGTTTTGACTTAATAGAAAAAAAAACAAAGATAGATCTACACCGTTACTTTCAACTTTAGTTATGACTAATATTTTGAAATATAAATTTTAAAAAATATACCACAATTTTTGTTATAATAGAAATTGATAAATGTCATTATTTTTTATACTTTAATTCAGAGAAAATTGAAAATAAACGAAAATCATTGAAAAAGTGCAAAAGTGTGGTTATTTTCTTTACTCTCTGTACACGTAAAAAAAAATAGTGACAACTGTTCCAATCAATGCCTCGCCTTAAACGAACCTTACATTACGATACCTACACATAAATTAATTAATTGTTAATTAATGCATTTCAGTTACAAGTGTTAACCAAACTCAAACGTATTCACTGTAACACGTCAAAAGGTTAACCACAGGCCACAATTACGATGTTCGAAATGATAAATATTATTAATATTTAATTATTTATTCCAGTATCCACTTAGGGATACCCTCCCCCACCTACCTAACTGGCGCCGCCATCACTTAAAAATACTCGCTGTGTTAATTATTATTATTATTATTATTATTCCTTTATTTCGGATAACGTTGATCCATAAGTGATTAATACTTTTATAATTTTTTTTAACGATGTACTATTTTATTTATGATTAGGGAGGTACTATATTTTATTATGAAACTATTGAAGGCTTATACCGCCCCCAACGACCAACTTTGTAACCACTTTTTACTTCAATCAAGGATTTTTTTTTTATCGAAAATAACTTTTTTTGTAATTTATAGGATATGAGGAGTGATTTTGATTTCCTCGAATTTTATTTTAAAACACCAGAACTAAAGAAAAAGTATTCTAATGCACCCTTTTTTTCTAGTTGTAACCATAGAAATGCTGCATTTTGAATCGAAACATTATGATAATTTATTAACTTCTTAACAAAACAATATAAAATGATTTTGTTTTCTTTTATTTTTAATTAATTAAAATCCACAATTTTCGCACGATTCGTCCGCAGCGATTGACGTAACAGCCACGTTGCAGTACGAGCTGACGAGAACTTTATTTCCAAGCTGCTTCGTTCGACGTTTGACACATCGTGATTTCGAGCAAATTTTAGAGACGGAGGAGCCTTAAATTTTGATTTATTTATTTGGATCCAGTTTACAGTATCTTATTTTTTTTGTATCTTATCTTCCTGTAATTTGGGGATCTTTAAGGCAAGAATGAATAGGCATTATTTGAGTTTGCGTGTACCACCCTCGACTGCATCATCACTTATCAGTCAGTTGAGTTGCAGTAAAATACATCATACTTACATCATAGTGCATGTAAGTACAAATAAATTAAAATTCCTTAGTAGTAGTCCGCGCTAGGATTCCCTGTGTTGTGGTAGGTAGTCTCTTTTAAAATAAAAAAAGGAAAAAGTAAAATAAGTAAGTTACAAATTTTAAGACAGCTAAGGTAACTAGGTTGATTGTAATAGTAGGCGATATTTTGTGTGTGTGTGTGTGTGTGTGTGTGTGTGTGTGTGTGTGTGTGTGTGTGAGTGTGTGTCAGATGTGTGAACTTGTGTTTGAGTAAAAAGTTTCAATACAAAATGCCATCATTCAATACTTTTTTCTGTAGAATTGTAATTTAATTTCAACAACCACTGTTATGTTAATTATCTGTCTGTAATTAGTTTTTACTGATGATGGCGCTAGTTGGCTCGAGTTGTAGCCCCTTAACAGTTGTATGTGTATAAATCTAGAACGTAACAAACAGACATTAAAGAAAATGATACAATGGTTGCTACTTATTTCTAATAAGACATTTCTTCCAGCAGACCCCGAAACGAGAGATTTTCAACTAAAATAGTAGACGTGTACACACACATGTATAATATAAAGATCGTAGTTATTATGAATTTATGTAGGGATGCAATAGTGTAAAATATTTTTTCTAAAAATTAATATTACAAATACAAGAGTAAATAATAAACAAAAACCTGCCAAGTGCGACTCGGGGTCACACAAACAGGGTTCCGCATCAAAACTTTAACTACCAACAGAACAAGACCTCTCAGTGCATACTTTGCTTTAGGTGAATACTTATTCTGGATTTTAGAAATTTCATTTTTCGCTTGGGAACGGAGGGATTTTAGATTTTCCTATAATTTATGCATTTAACCTCATATATATTTTTTTTTCATGCACAATTGGTAAATAAATATTAAGTAATTTTAATTTCATATGCTGTGATTTTTCTAAGATTTTTTTTAGGGTCCCGTTTTTACCCTTTTGGTACGGAACCCTAAAAATGATGTCTGCTCCTGCTCATATACTCAATTAATGACACCGAAACGGCTGAACAGATTCTGATAAAACGCACACGAGTAGTGTTCTAAATTCTAATAAAAACCAAATCATTTTGAAGCAAAAAAGGGATTCCACGTCTAAACGCATACAAAGTCGCGGGCGACTGCTAGTTATTTACTTTATCCAACAATATAGCTCACAGCTCGATGCGAAGTGTAACTTTTACTAAGTGGGACGTGCAGCTGGTGCAATGCAATTTAAACTTTATTCAATTGTCGTAAAGAATCAGACGAGTGATATTAATGCTGAGTTCTGCTTTGAAATCTTAAACACACGCTAATGCGCAATAAATAATTTTCGCACCTGCATCTCAGATTATTAATATACATCAAAAATCAATGTTGTTTGTTCGTATGTTATGCGCTGCCATACCGTTCATCCGGCTGCCTTGAAACTTCGTACAGTTGTTGTTGTGCCTTCACCTCACCCTTAACACTTATACAACGGGCTAGAAATTACATTTCAAAAAACGAATGACGAAACAAACAAAATGGCGGCGAAATCCTATACGTTCGATATTCAAACCAAAGTATATATATTAGTACTAACATACAGTATGGCCACTCCCTGCCGCTCTCTAGATGGCGACCTCACTCCCTCGTCACCCAGATTGATACAGATTGGTTACAATTTGGTTGTCGAACGTAAGACCTATTCAACGATACCCACACGATAGGGTACGTCGACAAAAAAATCACCACCCCTTTACATGTACGGGAGATATAAACCGCAACCGCGGTCTGTCCTTAGGATACCACGGTTGATTGTGCGACATGATAAGAGAGAGAGGGAAGATACCCTAAAAAAATTTTTTTTCAAGATTTTATTGTAACATTATGTTGGCGTGATAAATATGTATAGGAACCCATATATACCCATTGTTGACTTCGGTACCCTAGAAAGTGTCAAAAGTGGTCAATCAGCTGATCAATTTGTATCATCATCATTATCGTATCAGCCACAAATCGTCCACTGCTGGACAAAGGCCTCCCCTAAGGATTTCCACGACGACCGGTCCTGCGCTGCCCGCATCTACCGCGTGGGAGGCCTGCCTACGCTACGCTTTCCGGTGCAATTTGTATGAAGAGGTTTTTTTTTGCAAATTCACTACAGGTCTCGTGGGAAAATAGTCTATATATTATCATTTCCCACCCCCCTCAACAATTCTATACAAAAAACCACTTCAATCCGTTGCTCCGTTGCGACCGTCGAAAAGTCAGGATATGCTAATTAGTAAATTATGTCATTTCCCACCTCCTAAACCATCTTTGTGAAAAAAATCACAGCAATCCATTGTTCCGTTGCGACGTTAAAGAAATGAACCAAAAAAAGAGTATTTTTTCTGTTACCTCAGGAATTGCATCGGACTATGCTATTTTGACGAAATAAAAAGTAGCCTATGTCCTTTCCAGTAACACAGGCTAACTGCATGCTAAATTTCATGAAGATTGGTCGAGGTGTTGAAGCGTAAAAAAGTAACAAAAACCTAACCACTCCGGCAGTACCGACAGAAGTAAAAACTTTTTACAGTTTTATAAGTTTTGACCCTCCGAGTGTCCCTGGCAAACGTAGGTTGAAAAAGTTTTGACCCTGCGAGTGTCAGGAACACTCGCAGGGTTAAAACTTTGGGTGGCGGTAACAGTGTCGCTAGTTTAATGGTTTTTTCCCATCTCAAAAATGCCCAAGGCGCCTAAAGAAGTTTTCACTTCAACAAACAATCACATTTTTACATGTATGGCATTAGTAAGGATACATAGGTACAGAAGGTGCCAGCGCACAGTTACACTGAAACACATACCATAATGAAGTTTCAGCAGGCAAATGCTGCTACACAAGACTAGTTTTCTGTGAAGCACTATTTTCGTGACCTAAGTTGTCCTTTTTCAAGCGACTTCCAAAAAGGAGGAGGTTCTCAATTCGACTGTATGTTTTTTTTTGTGTGTTACCTCAGAACTTTTGACTGGGTGAACTGATTTTTATGAATCGTTTTTTATTTGAAAGCCAGTGCTTCCCGTGTGGTCCCATATAAATTTTATCAAAATCGGTGTGTTACTTTATTATAAAATTAACGAAAACCAAAAATAATAATGCAAAAATGTACTAAGTTGTTGCGATGGAAGTCGGTTTTTTAACGTGTTTTTTGTTTCACAGGCATGCAGTCCCGCTACCAGGTGTCCAACATGGACTCGGCAGCCGGCCCCGGCGCGAACGGCGCGGTTTTGCGCATCGAGCCTGTGCGCGCGCAGCGTGACGACGCGACGTATGAATGCGTCGCTGAAAACGGCGTGGGCGACGCCGTGACTGCGGTAGCCATGCTGACCGTCTTCGAATGTGAGTCTAGATTTAAGGTTTTGTTTTTAGCTGTGTTATTATGGCGTAAAAAGCTTCGGCGAGTATGGACGATTTTGGAAACTTTAGATAGTTAAAAGAAAGTTTTTTTTAAAAAAAAAAGCAATAACAAATTAATTAATAATTACATAGGTAACGCTTATTATTGCACATAATAATAGATTGTTGAAACTACTGAAAATATATTATCAAAACGGCTGTAAGAATTTTGAAGATTTAATTGCTATTTAGAAATTGTAAACGATTTCCGATCGGACGTGGGTCTCCTTTTAAAGATTATAAAAGACGTAGTCATAGAAACAAGCAAAGGGATCGATCTTAAGGCTCCTCGGCATCACGATGTATCAAACATCGAACGAAATAGCTTGGAAATAAAGTTCTTATCAGCTCGTACTGCAACGTGGCTGTTACGTTAATTCGAGTACGAAAATTGTGGTTTTAATTCATTTTAAATAAAAGAAAGGAAAAAAAACATTTTAAATTGTTTTGTTAAGAAGTTCATAAATTATCGCACTGAAAAACGTAGCGTAGGCAGGCCTCCCACTCGGTGGACCGTTGACGTCTTGAAGGTCGCGGGAAGCCGCTGGATGCGGGTAGCGCAGAACCGGTCGTCGTGGAAATCCTTGGGGGAGGCCAATGTCCAGCAGTGGACTTCCTTCGGCTGATATGATAAATTATCATAATGTTTCGATTAAAATTGTAGCAGTTAAATGGTTAAAACTAAAAAAAGGGTGCATTAGATTTTTTTTTCTTTAGTTCTGTGTATTAAAATAGAATTAGAGGAAATCAAAATCACTCCTCAGATCCTGTAATTTACAAAACTTTTTTTTTCGATAAAAAAATCCTTAACTGATGTAAAAAGTTGTTACAAATTTGGTCGTTGGCGACGGTACAAACCTTAAAGATGATTTGTCCTATGACATTGCAACGAAAATATCCATACCTGTGTGTAATTCATTCTGTATTCGTGAGTCGTGTGAAATTAACTTCACTAATCATATTGCACCAATTAGAACACTTAGTGATGACATCGACCGTATCGGTGTTGAGAAGTTTATAAATTTAACCACAGAATTCTACAAGTACAGTCCAGCACAAAAGCGCAACTGAATTTCCAACACCTTGCAGACCAGACACGTCCGCATTCGGGGCTCAGCGGAATGACCCCCCGAGACCATAAAACTAAGGGGCCGGTGACACTTTCATCCCAGCGGAAAATAACTCGGTGGCCCAGAAGACACTCCTTTCAATAAATAAGCATTAAAACCAAGGCGACGCTGATAACGAGCGTCTTTAAATTGCGAATAACGGCGTCTCCGGGGCCGTTTCCAGGGTACTGGTGGGGGCAGTATATTTCGTAAAGTATGTGCGAAAGGATTGACTTTTATATCACAGGTGATTTTTGAAGCCATGGTGATATTTTTGTAACATCTACAGATGATAAGAAAAAAGGCATAGTTTGATAAAATTAAAGTTTATGCTTAGCTTGTTTTCTATCACAGATGAAATAAAAAATCGCTTTTCCTAACACAGCATTTGGCATTTTTTAGTTTTATAAATTCCACTTAATTCTAAAACCATTTCGAGGAAATAGCATTTGCGATAATTTTTCACTTATTAGATTTCAGAAATTTCAAGTGATTTGGTATATATTTTATAAAAAATGAGATTTGTCCTTAATTGGCCGACGATGACGTCACTGCCCGCATTACACAATTGTCATAGATCAGATTTTTAATAAGGCATGTAAATGAAAGAACCATTTAGAAATTGTATACTGTAAACACATACTAAATAACGCAATTCTATTCATAATCGTCAATTGAAATTAGTACTAGGGTCTTTTTTTGGTTCATAGTATTTGGGCCTGTGACGTCATCACAAACATTTGAACGTTTAAAATTTTAAAATCATAAAAATAACCAGAAAAAAAAATATCGAATTAGTTTCTTAAAATAGTAATTTTTTTCTCTAAAAATATCTTGATTTTTTTTATTAATGCCAACTACGAAATTTTATTACTTTTGTGTTTGTCTCATTTGAAAATTCAGTGCAAATAAATCATTAAACCGTGTTAAAAATTCAATGTAAATGGTCTTTTCAACCGACTTCCAAAAAGGAGGAGGTTGTAAGTTCGACCATATGTATGTTTTGTATGTTACATGATATATTCGTAGATTATGAACCGATTTTCATGATTCTTTTTTTATGCTTCCAGGTTGGTTCTGTATAAAGTTAACCAAAATATGAAATATGAAAATTAGCAAAAAACAAAAAAAAATAAACAAAATAGTTGTTTGTTGCGTTTGAAGTCGGTTTTTGAAACGTATTTAGCGTTCAATTATTAACAACCTCAGTATATATCCTTCACTCTCTTACCATACTGTAAAAAATCCATACAGTCGTCCAACGGAGAGGTCTCGAATCGACGGGGGGTCGGGGGCCGAGGGGCAAGACGGGGAGGTTGAGCCCCCGGGTTTATAGTCAAACCTAGGGAATTTTGGAACATTTCATACATTCAGGTGGCGGCGCTGGAGCCCATGAGCACTTTATAGTTCGTTCGCTGAATTAGCTGCACCTTTGACAAATTCCGCTCGCAGAGTCAAACGGTAGCGACAAAGGGGCCGTCCTGAGTTTAATCGCAGCGCCTCAGACGTTTTTATAACCGTTTGACTAGGCGAGCGGCATTTATCAAAGGTGCCACTAATTTAGCGAACGAACTTTACTAGTGATGTCGACTTTGACACAAAAATTAAAGGCGTAGACCACTGACACTGCGCCCCCACATTCAAACCCTTAGTTCTTCCCTGCGTAACTCAACCGAAATAATGCTGTCACAATTTCTGTTGTAAATGAGTGGTATTATCATCATGATAGCTTAAGTTCCCGATTTACGTGCTCCAACGGAAACGTTGCGTTCGCGAGTTTGTGTAATTGACGCCTAAATCGTGATAATTATGTCATATTTCAAACCCCTTCTGAGACATGGCCAACCCTTTCGAGTCGTATTTCGCATACATTTGTTCAAACTTAAAATAAGGCGGGATTTTGAGAATGTACAGTTGAAGACACAAATTTGTATTGATGTATCGTAAATGGTTGAATGTAATATGTCACCGTAAGATTGTAAATTCCGTTAGGCTACAATCTAACGTGATCTGTCTCGCGAGATTGTGAACTGTAACATAGTGTCTACAATTTCACTAGTGACATTGTAATCTAACTAGTGACATTACAATAATACTAAGCGAAGGGAAAAACACTAAATAAATTAGATCGCGAAACGAGTGATGTTAGGTTCGGTGAGGTTTGATTGATTTAACAGTCAAAGAGCCTTGCGAATGCTTCGCAGCAGAAGAAATCATCGGTTTTATTCGGAGGTACAAGAATAGTCCGTGATATTGTGATCCGATTCACAATTTACCGTTATATCATAATCTAACTAGTGAGATTGTAATATCGCGGTTTTCACAATATCCCGGCGACATTTACACTTATTGAATATCAATTTTTTTAAATTTTGAAAATTCGCTGACTGATTTGTTTGAGAGGTCCAAAATTTTTGTGCGAATTGTTTTCTAAGTTTCTCAGGGAAAATTGCTTAGTTTCATGATTTTCACTATCGAACCTGTAGCCAATCAAACCATTAATCAAACCAACACCTTGTATAATATTTGACAAAATGACTCATAATTATATTTACTTAAGCAAGATGTCAACTGTCTCTCATAATGGCTTATTTATGATGTCGACTGTACCTGCTGTGTTAAGGTATTAAAGCGGTGAATTATAATAATTTCCACGTTAATAATAGGCGATTAAGTATATTTGTGTCTTGTCTGAACTTGTTTGATGTTCACTCATATACTTAATGCTGTTCAAATTTCAAAAAACACATCCTCATATCAGCCGAAAGTCGCCCACTGCTGGACAAAGGCCTCCCTCAAGGATTTCCACGACGATCGGTCCTGCGCTGCCCGCATCCAGCGGCTTGGTGTTTGGTTTTTTGGGACGTCTTTTAGATGATATAATGATATGGTAGTAATGATTAACACATATTTTAGGATGACTGCCTACATAGTTACCAAAACTCCCATACAGGTTTTTTAATTAAAAATTTGAGTACGTTTGGTTGCAACTTACCTAATGGGAAGTGACGTGGACTAAGCCAAGCATAAAATCTTTTTACAATGACTTAAGGGTCCCCATGAGGCTCGAGTTTCCATACAAACGTAGTTCCATACAAAAATTACATGCCGGATTGAATCCAAACTTTGAAAAAATATTGATTGGACAAATATCGATGTTTGTAATTTGTTTTCAATGTACTTACTAATATGAAACGAAAAAAAAGAGCAGTTTCAAACTTATAGTACTGTCTACACCTTTATGGTCACACTGCTGGCCTTTTCAAGCAATTTGAAACATAAAAGCAATATTTTTTATACATAATAGATTTAATTTAAGGTTTATACAGTTTTTGTCCTTTTTAAATAGAGTGAATTTGAGTGACACGCAGGTCGCAGAATCGTTTTTTGTTGCAAGCAAAAGTGCACGTTACGTTTGCACGAAGAGTCTGTATTAAAGTGAAAGGTTAGCAGTGTGACCATGAAGGCGTAGACAAGTACAAAACTAATTTATTTCTTTTTTTTAGTTATGTTTCAATTTACTACGATGGAAACCAATTACAAACGTCGATATGTCACAGATGAGATACTAGTGATATGTGTCTACTTAATATATTTGCAAAGTTTGGATTCAATCCAGCATATAGTTTTAATATTAAAGCGAAACTTCGTTTGTATGGAAACTCAAACCTCCTGGGGACACTTAACGATATCTTCATTTTAAATTGTATTTCTCGATTTTCATGTCTTTATCTAGCTATGTTCTCATCAGTATCACTCGAAATCCTTGATTTCACTTGATTCATATTAAAAGTACTCATGTTATTTTATTAGGTACAAATGTTTTTTTTCAAGCGACTTCCAAAAAGGAGGAGTTTCTCAATTCTTTTGTATCTCAATTCGTTTGTATGTTTTTTTATGTATGTTACCTCAGAACTTTTGACTGGGTGAACCGATTTTTATGATTCTTTTTTTATGTGAAAGCTAGTACTTCCCGTGTGGTCCCATATAAATTTCATCAAAATCGGTGTAGTACTTCAGTAGACAATTAACAAAAACCAAAAATAATAATGCAAAAATGTACTAATGGAAGTCGGTTTTTTAACGTGTTTAGCGTTTTCAATTATTAACAGAAGTTATTCAAATAAAGTTATTACGACGAGCCATAATAACCTCGGACCATTGTTGTGATCCCGGACCAGGGAACTTTCGAATCCAGTTGAAAGGGAAATAAGCCCGCGGGATGAAGTCAACAGATTTTTATTACAATGCTAACTCCCCAACCATTTCAATGTAGTCAGGGACGGATTTTCTGGATGAATCTTTCTTATTACTTTCAAACGACGAAGCAGTGATATTACTTTCTTCAAAATCTTAATAATTTCTATTGAGGGTTAGATACAGATAAAATTTCTGGTTTAAGAAAGGTAAGCGCCCCCACAATTTTTTTTTATTTTTTTATTCACTATTGGTAAACCCTTGACAACAACTCACCCGGTGGTAAGTGACGATGTTGCCGAAGATGGAAGCGGGCTTACCAAGATTCCACAACGCAATGGGGAACTGGCTATCTTATCTTCATGCCGGAACACACCAATGATATCAACATTGATATTTGGCGGCAAGACTTAGATAAGATGGTGGTAGCTAGCCAGGCGGGCTTATAAAATGCCCTACCACCAACCAAACCGAGTCTTTCAATTGACCCCGCCGGGAATCGAACCCGCGACCTCCTGTGTAAAGCCAGTAAACTTTGCCTCTGAGCTACGGAGGCGGTTTCCATAATTAGAACAACAATGAATGAGACATGGCCGCTTACTATGGGCCCTATAAGAAAGCTCAAGGTTACCCTTAAGGCAATGGAACGAGCTACGCTTGAAATTCCTCTACGCGATCGAATCAAAAATGAGGATATGCATAGGAGAATCGAGGTAATCGACATGGCTCACAGAATCACTAAACTTAAGTGCAGTGGGCGGGGCACATAGCTCTTACAACAGATTGCAGTTGGAGTAGTAAAGTTCTCGAGTGGCAACTGCGCTCCGGAAGACGTAGCGTAGGCAGGCCTCTCACGCCGTGGGGATTCGTTTAAATTATGACTCACAACATGTTTAATTCTTTTCAAAGGCTTTTTTTTATTATTTTTTTCTTTTTAAAACCTACTATATTATTATATACGCGAAAGTTTGTAAGAATGTATGGATGTAAGGATCTATGTTTGTTACTCTTTCACGCAAAAACTACTCAACTGATCTGGCTGAAATTTGGTAGGTAGACAGATTAGGACCTGGATTAACACATGGGCTACCTTTATCCACGCTCGCGAGCCGTGGCTCGGCTCCCGCCCTCCGCACCCTCGACAAGTCATAGAAACGTTGTCCACGCGGGTGAAGCCGCGGGAAACAGCTAGTATTTTATAAAACTGTACACCATTCACTCGTAGGACCTAAATCAGATGTGTGACGATACTTTTGCTATGAAATTTTCCGTTTAATTTTAAATATTGATGATTAATTTATAGGATTTTTATGGGCAAATCCTACCCTACAATTTTGTCTTCGTTTTTTCTTAGAAGATTAAAAATGACTTGGTAAGCAGGAAGTTTGCTGGCTTGCAGTCACTTCCCGCCTTCCCGTCTTATTTTCTATAATGCCTGAAGATATTTGTTTCGTAAGCAGCTACGTTATTTACAAGTTTATTTTTTCCTTTTCAGTTTTATTCTGGTATTTGGTGTCTTTTTAGAGACGCACCACAGTGTATGTGTACTGTTTAATTGTGTATTACTTACGTATTTTAACCGCCTCCGTGGTGTAGTGGTTAAGTCCATCAGCTTCAAATGTGAAGGTCATGGGTTGGATTCCCGTTGGAAACCCAGTTTTTATGACTCGGTTTGGTTATTGGAAGGGCATTTTCTTAAGCTCAGCTACCACCATATTATGTAAGTCTTGCCGCCAAGCATTAAGGTTATCAGCATTCCGGCTGGAAGATAAGATAGCCAGTTTCTCATTGCGTTGGGGGAATCTTGGTAAGCTCGGTTCACACCGCACAACTGTGATCGCCAACCCGCCTGCCAAGTGTGGCGATTATACAGCAAAATCTTCTAACTTGGAGCTTATGTCCAGCAGTTGATGTCGTTTGAATGATGTGATGGTGATCATCATCAGACCAGTCAAGCCAGGCTAATTTGCTATGCAAAAACTTATTTTTGCTTATTTATTGACCGAATATAATGCTTTTAACTTTTAGTGTCCACACCAATGCAAAATGTAAAATAACTCGTTTTTAAAATTAACCTGTTACGCGTACGTCTAACTATAATATTAATCAGCCTCATGCGACCACCGATATGCAATCTTTTTTACGAGGCCCGTTATAAAAACACAACAGCGTAATATTTCGAACGACCGCTCATTTTGCTAGTGTGTAAATTATGCCAATTCAAGCGATCCAAAATGGCGATTTTACGGAAACAATTCAGGAACAGCAATTCAGAAAGTCGTATGCAGACTTTCCGATGTGCAAAATGTCATGCACATGAAAATTTATTCGACTTACCTGTGTGTTACTTGGAAAAAACCTACCAAGTGCGTATCAGAGTCGCGCATCGAGGATTTCGTACCACTGCACCCCTCAACACAAGCATAACAATGATACCTATTCATTTCAAACAAAATACATCAACGCGACCAACAGAAAAATGCAGTTTTTTTTTTCAGTTCGGACTTTTTAGCGCGAGTTTTTATCGGCCGATTTTTAATATTAGTTTTTTACTTTTAGATTGGAACTATAATCACTTCAAGTTTCACACTTGTATGTTTTACCGTCTTTGCGATAGAGCAAAAACAAAAATCTTGAAAAACACGTTTATTTGTATTATCATTATTTTTATTTATTATTACATCATATCAGCATAAACGTCCCCACCGAAGGGCTCGGGCCTTGGTCGAATAGTATTAGGTAATTTAGGTATACTAGAGCGATCGGGCCTTAGTAGACCACGCTAGTTAATAAATCCCCTTTAATATCAATAAACATTCCTAAAAATTTCAGCCGGCTACCTATTACGCCTCAAAAGATACAGTCATTTAACAGTCGGACAGACGGACGAACGGACAGCGTAAGCTTAGTAGTAGGTCATGATACCTGGTGCAGAACTTTGAAGAACATCGACTTCTTGGATTGTGATTACTTTTTTATGTTTTGATTTCTTGTTATTGTGAATAATTTCTTATAAGAGATTTTTAAAATTGGAAAGTAAGTATAAATAAGGATTCATTATTTGCTGTAAAATTAATTTAACAAAGCTATTGGTCCTAGCGCTAAGTGTGCCTTTGTTTCGTCACGAATGAAAAATATTCTGATTATTGAAACAAAAAAAAAAGAATTCTTTGTGGAATGTTAAGAATGAAATATTTTGTTGACTTGTGATAATTTTAGATACTAACCTTTTTAACATGCTTTTATTAGCTTCACCTGTATGTATGTATGTTTGTAACCAACTCCTTTGCATCGATTTTGACCCACTTTAAGCGGACAGATTTAATTGAAATTTTGTACATTTATCAAGAATCAGTGACAATACAATAATTTCATTAGTTTATCTCATTATCCTGAAATAAAAACTGAACAATAAATATAGTTTTAAAAAAAAACCTAAAATAACACGCTTTAAAGCACATCAAACTAAAAAGTGAAAAATAATTCTTAATATAAGCTGAAAACAATAATGAACGAAAAATACTAGTGTTATTGTGAAAAAAGCGTGGGTTGTTCGATATACGAAAAATATGCCACAAAGCGCCCCACGCTTTTTTCACAATAATTCTAGAATTTTTCGTTTATTATTGTTTTCAGCTTATATTAGGAAATATTTTTCACTTTTTAGTTTGATGTGCTTTATAAAAGCGTGTTTTTTAATATTTTTTTTAAACTTTATTTTTGTTTCCAAGACATTTTGTTAATATGTCAATCTGCGTGTGAGGCAATTCAGAATGCAACACCGCTATCATGGCGTCATCGGTGATTGATGCAAATAAAAACATTGCAGTCGACGATGGAATTGTCGACACGACCGTTCTAAAATCACGGAACATTTATTTAATGCATTTTATCGAGTTGAATCGAACGATTTGGCTCGCAGTTTCCGAATCTTTCACAATCGATTAAAGTTCCATATTCGGCATCATCGTCACTTACCATCAGGTAAGATGATGACAAGGGCTTACCAATTGTGAAAAAAAAAAGTTCGATGGCCCGCAATCGCGCAAGTAAGACTCAAATTGGGATAATTATAACATTTTAAACGATTTTACATAAAAAGCAAAGTCCTGACTCACTCACTGACTGACTCATCAACGCCCTGCCTATTAAGCTGAAATTTTGCACAGAGGTTCCCCATATAGACAAGGATTTTCCCAAAATTTCCACGGGACAAAACGCTGAGGAGCTACGGGGCGGAAAGCTAGTTTGCGAAAAACCAGATGATACTGCTCACAAAAATCGTAAAAGAAATGGATTCTTGCATATAACTATAGTTAGTTAAGAGCGTCGGTGGCGTAACGATTAGGACCGCTACCTCCTATCCGGGAAATCGTGGTTCGAACCCTGCCATGTACCAATGTGTTTTCGAATTTCGTTTTCGTTTTTGAAAAAGTGAAAAAATAACGTGTTTTTTTTAAAACGTGATTAAACTAGCGCCATCTAGTATGACGGTACGGAACCCTATGTGTGCGGTTCTGACTCGCACTTGGCCGGTTTTTTATATACTGTATGACAGCGTGACTGTGCATATTGTTCCCGACTCAAACTTTTGATTATATCGCTGCTTTTAAAAACAGGTTTCGAAGGAACACAAATACATGAGTAATGAGAATACGTTCCCGGAGCCACTTTTGTTCCTTACCTTCTAACTTTCAATTGTTTTCACGATTGCTTTCCTACTCGATTCGAGCCAATACAATGTTTTGTATATTGCTTCCGTATTTTTTCCGCAGTGGCACATTCGTATCAGACATTGTGCGGTTTTGTTGTTTTGTTTGTAAAGAAGTAACTCCCGAAGTTGATCGTCAATAATAATAATAATTGAGAAGTCTTTGTTCGATTCGAAAACTGATACTAGTTTTCTTCACTTTTCCACCGGGTGACGTGATAATAATATTGTTTTTAAAAATACATCGATTAATTGCATTAATTTCTTAAAAACAGTGACAGGCACAATTTGAATTTAATAAATGTAAATAAAATAGATATAGCCTCTTCGAGACTGAGTAAGGTTAAAAAGTTATTTGTGGGGCAGTGTATAAGATTGTGCAATAAAATTCCAGAAAATGTAACTTGATTGTCAGAGAATAAATTCAAGACTCATGTCAAAAAATGCTTGTGCTCTAGAGGATATTATAAAATAATAGATTATGTAAATGACAAAGATATATATGTTGATTCTATAATAAACACCATTACCTAATCTGAATCGTGGCATTATTTGTAATATACAATGTGTGTTAACACCTCATCATCATCATCATATCAGCCGAAGGAAGTCCACTGCTGGACATAGGCCTCCTCCAAGGATCTCCACGACGACCGGTTCTGCGCTGCCCGCATCCAGCGGCTTCCCGCGACCTTCACCAGGTCATCGGTCCACCGAGTGGGAGGCCTGCCTACACTACGCTTTCCGATGCGTGGTCGCCACTCGAGAACTTTACTGCCCCAACGGCCATCTGTTCTACGAGCAATGTGCCCCGCCCACTGCCACTTAAGTTTAGCAATTCTGAGAGCTATGTCGGTTCCTAGAGCTATCTCCTCGTTTCTGATTCGATCACACAGAGAAACTCCGAGCATAGCACGCTCCATTGCCTAAACACCTATTTAAAATAAATTAATTTGATTTAACAAAATTTGTTTTATAACTTCACGTTCGTATGAACCACAGACAACCTATCACCGCGAGAAATAAAATACAAGGGCCAAGGGCACAGCTGTTTGCCAATCATTTGCATGTTTATGCCTGTTCGCATTGATGTCTTTGTAGCACTGTCCCCTTCGGTCGCGTGCTCAGATCAAAAATAAAAAGTAGATAGCGCTTTGAAAACGGGGTATAAAAAACTCTGCTCCAATCATGACGGAGCAGAGTTTTGCTTACAGTCACGCGTTGGTAGACTTTCCGTCAACATGCCGAAACGTGCTGTGATATATCTCAAATACACCTGTCTCAATTTCAGTGAATGATAGAACCTATCGAGGTCATCACTTAAGGCAAAATATATAAATATATTAGTACTAACATACAGTATGGACACTCCCTGCCGCTCTCTAGTTTGCGACCTCACCCCCTCGTCTGATGCAGATTGGTTGTTGAACGTATAGGATTTCGCCTCCATCTTGTTTGTTGTGTCATTCGGTTTTTTAAATGTCATTTCTGCCCGTTGTATGAAGTGTCCAGGGTGTGTACTTAAGTTAAAGATGCATACGTTACCCCACTTTTTGTTATGATTGTTGTGTGAAACTCAATATCTATATTATTTTTAATCTGAGGTCGCGTGCAACTATCTTTAATCTGAGGTCGCGTGCAACTATCCTTGAGTTGCACTCTTTCTGTCACGTCGCTCGCCCCCATCAACCGCTTACGTCTCATTCCAAGTTTGATAGGAAATATTGCTTGTTTGGATTACCTACCGGTCTCGTATGGGTGGTCTGTGGTGTGAACATTTATGTAGAGAAAAGCAGCTGATTGTGTCCCAGATACAACTGTAAATTATTCAAGTGGATACGTCTTATAATAATCCATAATCAGAAATAAAATCAGAGGAAGGAATTCATTTTTCCACATTTTCTTACGAGGTCATTTCAAAACCTTCATTATTTCGATCAAATAAACATAATCTCTCTCTCTCTTATCGTGTGGCACAATTAACCGTATCCAAGGGATATACGGCGGTTGCCTGGTGTTACACTTAACATCACCCGCGGTCACTTGTAGGGCATTTTAGATTTACACCTAGGGACGTGTGAAACGCGACTTTAATAAACACTAACATAACATGAATAATAACTAATGGCAAGTTATGATTTGATTAAAAAACGTAATAATCAATAATCAGAAATCAAATTCTCCTGCGTAAAAGAAATTTTTCCGAATGTGATGTACAAAATTCTGAACCAGACCCCAAACTGATGCCAAGGGCTTACCAATTGTGAATAAAAAAATCTTCTTGAAAAAATGAGTCTGTTTGACTGTCATTTAAGTGTATGAAAATAAATACCTATGTTAATTAAATAAAACCATTTTTACTTGAATTTTTTGACGTACATTGACGGATGTGACGTACAAAATTCTGAACCAGACCCCGCACAAAAAAGTATCTACTACAAAAATTATTGCCATTTAAGTGTCTGAAAATATCTATGTATTTTTACTTGACTTTTTTAACGTATATTGAAAGACGTGACATACAAAATTCTGAACTAGACCTTTTGAAAAAAAAGTGACTACTTCAAAAAAATTTTTTGACTGATTGTCATTTAAGTGTCTGAAAATATCTATGTATTTTTACTTGACTTTTTTGGCGTATATTGAAACTCGTGACTTACAAAATTCTGAACTAGACCCCAAACAAAAAAGTATCTACTTCAAAAAAATATTCTGACCGACTGTCAATTAAGTGGATGATTATTTATTGAATAAAATCATTTCTACTTGACTTTTTCTACGTATATATCGATTAATGGGGCACAAAAATGTATCAAAAATATTAGGAATTGTTATGTAAAATCCAACTTAAATGATTAATTAATCAAAACCTTAATTAATATACCCAAATCAATTAAGCTACTCGACCTAAACCAATAACCAAAGAACTACTTAATGTTGAAAAACTTTTTTTCTTAGCGTTATTTTCTTTAAGCGTACGGGTAATATCGAAAACCAAAACACCTAATTGCAGTTCTTGTTCTCCCTATACTGAGTTTGCAGAGCAAAAGTGCATCGCCGTATTCCCGGGAAATTGATCGGGAAACTTGGCTATTTTCTCAAATAAACTTGCTCCGCCGACCGAATATATCCCGCGGACCTTTTACAAACTTTCCAATATCGTAACCATAGATATTTCGCTATAGAGTCCAGGAGCGTAGTTATGAAGGGGTCTGGGTGATTGGAACTATAAACTTAGTTGAAACTGTAATCGGGCTGTAATCGGATAGAAAACACGTAATCGTATGTCGAATTGTCGACTCCTCTTAATTTTTTTATTATTTGTTAGGTAATCAACCATTGAGACCTTAATCCTTAAGGGAGGCCTTTGTCCAGCAGTGAACATCCTACGGCTGATATGATGATGATGAATTCACTATGATAATGACACATAATTTTGTGAAAATTTCAACCGGCTACCTATTACGGTTTATAAGATACAATCCTTTAAATGTCAGACATACGGACGGCGTAGGCTTAGGAACAGGGTACCGACGTCAGCGTATTCACAACACTAACGCATTCGTTGAGTTTGGAGCCATTAATTCTTTCTTACGGCACAATGTTTTTTTTTATTCACAATTTGATATATATATATATATATATATATATCAAATTGTGAATAATATATATATAATTGATATATAATGTGTTGTATATCTACCCTCTTTAT
Source organism: Coleophora flavipennella (assembly GCA_947284805.1). Lineage (NCBI taxonomy): Eukaryota > Metazoa > Arthropoda > Insecta > Lepidoptera > Coleophoridae > Coleophora > Coleophora flavipennella. The sequence goes on from OX369269.1 coordinate 5,274,954, forward strand.
TAAACATATTTAGAAAAAAAACTCATTTTAAATTGTTGTGTAGCATTCAATAAATAACGAGTTAAATAAGAGCGTATAAGGGTGGTGCAATGGCAAGGGCCGCTACTTCCTATCCGGGAGGTCGTGATTCGAGTCCTGCCTCGTACCAATGTGATTTCGAATTTCGATCTCATATGTACGTTTTTCCAACGCTTTTACGGTGAAGGAAAACATCGTGAGGAAACCTGCAGCACACGCCTGCGAAGCAACTCGAAGTTTGTGTGTGAAGTTGACCAACCCGCACTGGGCCCGCGTGGTCGACTAAGGCCCGATCGCCCTAATTCGAGGTAGGCTCGGGCCCCTCGGTAGGGACATATATATGAGCTGATGTGATGATGATTCAATAAATAATTTATGTATCTATCTATCATTTGTGTTGCGACTACAAGGTAGAAGTAAAAAAAAACACGAAGTCTACGTGTCGTAGCGTAGCGCGCCGGTCACAACTACAGCAAAGTATATATATTAGTACTAACATACAGTATGGACACTCCCTGCCGCTCTCTAGGCTGCGACCTTACCCCATCGTCACCCAGATTGATGCAGATTGGTTACATTTTGGTTGTCGAACGTATAGGATATCGCCGCCATTTTGTTTGTTCCGTCATTAGTTTTTTGAAATGTCATTTCTGACCCGTTGTATGAAGTGTCCAGGGTGTGCCTTAACTCCGTCTCTGGCGCTACCTGTGATAACAATTTGTAGAACATTTAAAATTGATTGGGACGTGGTAGAGCTCCGCCATGCTGTTGCCCGGAGCCGTTTATCTGCTGCAACCGGTTATAACCGGTAAACGGTGCAGTACCTAGAACTGCGACCGAGTTATCCGATACTTCACCTTGTTGCTACTTGTTAGTAACTGTTGGTGGGTGGTATCAGTTTACAACAACAACAAGTAGTTAACTGCATTAGTATAAATTGTGTTAACTAACTATTGATCAATAAACTGTCCTTCAACTGAAATTCCATAAAACTTATTATTAGTTTTCCATTTAAATTTGAATTTTTAATTAAGACGAAGCATTGATTGGAACAGTCGGCTAAAGAAAATAACCACACGTTTGCATTTTTCAATTTTTTTTCGTTTCATTTAAAAACTACAATTAATTTTAAAAATTCAACTTTCAAATTGAAGTGTGTGTTTAGAATCATCAATTAAGAAAATTTAGAGGTTTAAATCTGTCCGTTTGCCTGTAGAATGCAAATCTCTGTTTTAAAACAGGTTTTATTTTGATATATTTTTCCTGTTAAAAGTTAACAAATCGTGTTTCTGCAACTGACAAAATGAAGTCATTAAAATGATGAATCAGGTTACAAAATATCACTTTCATATGTTTTGTAATTGCTGAGAAAAATTGAGATCCCTGCGACCAAAGTTTCCAATGCGTCGCCTTAAGGCAAGGTATTGTTCAGAACAATTGTCTATGTTTTTTTATTTTCGTGTAAAGAGTAAAGAAAATAACCAAAACTTAATGCACTTTTTCAATGTTTTATTTTTTTAACTTAGATATAGGCATTTTTGCAAAAAAGCGATTCCGACAATATGAGTATGTCAGGATTTTATTGAGGAATAAGAGAGAAAAAAATTAGGTACTATGTCTAACTGTAGTGAAGTAAAACTGGTTTTCGTGTGCCAAAACAGCAAAAATTTACAAAATTTAAGCGACCTTTGCAATTTTTTTTAGAGAAAATTTTATTAAATCGTGTTTGTCTCCTACACTTTGTAGCAGACATATTGTAATAAATTTATTAAAAAAAATGATGAATGTATTGCAGTTTCAACCGCAGAATATGACTTTTTCCAACCCTCGATTTCGGGGTTTGCATTATTTTCTGAAAAGGTTTCGCCTTAATCAAATTCCCAAATTTAGTAAGCACCTACATATGTGAACAAGCCTTTGTCACAGCTCCACTGCTGGGCCCTGATCTCTTTCCTTATCGCAAAAAGTTTCAAATCTAGATTTTTTATTTCACGCAATTCAGACGTATCTTGGTGGCGACATACTTTTGGCAGTTTCATGATAAGTACCTGGACGACCTGGCTGGATAAGTCTCCTAGGCATATGAATTTACAATATTTTTTGTGTGAAAACAGATATTCAGAATAAATAAGATGAAATAAACCCATAACATGTACCCATAACAATATAACTTTATACATTAGAGCAAAAAAAATACGAAAATCTAGTAAGTGTAAAATTTATTTTTTAGAAAAATATTGTGATTTTCAGTTTTTAAGTAATTATAAAATGAGCTTTACTTCTTTTGAATTACGTGTTTCGAAATGGCTAAATCGTACACATACTACAATTTCGTGTTTCACTTATATGTATAAAGTTTCATTACAACCGGCCTATTCATTTTCGAGAAATTAATTTCCAAATATATGTAGATCTCCCAAAAAGTACAGTCAAGTAGAAGTCCATAGATATAACACCTGAATCTCTGAATTACACCCATGCATGTTCCGCGGAAGTCTACGGTTTTCGAGGTATTCGCATTATTATTTTTGGATTTTATATGAAAAACATCTTTGCTGGACTTTGATATCAGTTTGTGAAAAAGTAATGGTACAATCAAGCCAACCAGATACAAGACTAACTTCCTCATTTTATTAGCTTTCCAAAAAAGTAATAACAGTAAAAAAACAAACTAATTATACCAAAATCAATGATTTCTGTAAAAGGCTACATCAGGTCTCATAATAACTTGTAATAAAATATTTTTTCATGATTTTATAATAACTTGTAATAAAATATTTTTTCATGATTTTATAATTTCCAAGTTTTACAATGCCTTTCCTATCATCAGACATGTGACTCTCTAGCGTCATTTTAATAATATCCTTGATTCGCGTGCTAATCAAAAAATAAAAACTTGGGATTTTTTCATACAAAATTTTTGGAGAAAATGTATAAGACTCGATACACCCTTCTGGTTAATTCCCATTTTTTAATTATTTTTTTATACTGTTTTAACTTTTATACCTTTTTGAAAATATTATAAAATGTAGACGTTTTTTTTGTATCTGGCTCGCATAATTATATGATGTTATTTTGTCACAAACTGACGACAAAGTTCAGAAAAGATGTCTTTCATACAAAATCTAAAAGTAAAATACGCATATCTCGAAAACCGGTAACTTTCGAGGGATATACATGGGGGTGATTCTGATACTCCTAGAGGTGTTCTATGTCTGGACCTCCGCTTACTGTACTTTTTGGGACACCCTGTATATACAGAGACGGCCGGAGTTTTTCCCAGTTCCTTGTCACAAAGCTCGTCTTTATCGGTGGGCGTCTCAGGCAGCTATTGTCATTATAACTTGCCACTAATCGGCTTAGTGGACTTAGTGATCGCACTCTATCTCGGCTTCAAACTGTGGAGAGGCGGCCGTTCCACGAAATGACTGGCGATTGTGGTTCATTCGCCAACTAAATAATAAAAACGTATTCTATGATCCCTGCACCTACCTGGACAGTAGGTAGTGGTTCTCTTCGTGGTAGAGGCACTCGCCTTGCAGAGTACCGGGACAAGCGTCTTGGCGGCAAGACCTACCGTAACTGGTCCTTGTCTTCACCTTATGGTGTTGGCAGGAATAGCGGCCCCCACTGTTATGCCCTAGGGTAGGTAAGTGGGGACGCTATATCATAAACCTGGTAGTCTAGCGTATCTGGTAGATATACGAGAGGGGATGATCCCTTCATCACTCAGGGGATCAAGAAGAATCTAACCTACACTCCAAAGTCACAATATGCACATCAAAAACGTCTTTTCAAAATTAAAATTATGATGTATTCTCTCTAAGAACTTATAAGGGTCCCCAGGAGGCTCGAGTTTCCATACAAACGTAGTTCCGCTATTATACAAAAACTACATGCTGTATTGAAACCAAACTTTGCAAATATATCGAGTATACATATCTAGATGTTTGTAATTAGTTTTCAATGTGCTAATATAAAACGGAAAAAAGTAAGAGCAGTTTTAAACTTTCAGTACAAAACTAATCTAAGCCTTTGTATAGTTGTGTTTAAATTTACTACGATGAAAACTAATTACAAATATCCATATGTCTCTACTCAATATATTTGCAAAGTTTGGATTCACTTCGGCATGTAGTTTTTGTATTAAAGCAGAACTACGTTTGTATGGAAACTTGTGCCTCCTAAGGAACCCTTAACTGGTTTGCGTGACGGGGGCATTTTACGAAAAACGAAAAGTATCCTTTGTCTGTTTAAACTGCATGAATCTTCATATATTGTCCCCATCGAGGGGCTCGAGCCTTCCCTGAATTAGGGCGATCGGCCCTTAGTCGACCACGCGCACCCAGTGCGGGTTGGTCGAATTCACTCACAACGTTCGAGTTTCTTCGCAGGCATCTGCAGGTTTCCTCACGTTATATTTCTTCACCGTAAGAGCGTCGGACAAACGTACATATATATGAAATTGAAATTCGCAACCCATTGGTACGCGGTAGGACTCGAACCACGACCTCCCGGACAGGAGGTAGCGGCCGTTGCCGTTACGCCACCGACGCTCTAACACTGCATAAATATGACGATTGAATTTGTGCTTGACGCCTGAGGATACATATAAACCCCATCTTCAGTAAGACTAAGCGAGGTCGAAGATCGAACAAACATAGATCTAATACCACTCTAATACCGACTACCACTATATAAGGATTATTCTGGCTGACTGTACCAAGTAGCAAATCACGTAATTCGGCTAAGTCCCATCAGGATTAAATCCGGTGCCAAACCACCGCGCGCTTATTATTGTAACTCACGATTATGACATGAAGGCCTAATCCACAACTTGGCGATATTGATCTGATTTATGTAATGTCAGAGTTCAACGTGGAATATAACATGTTATAAATAAAGTTAGTTCTAAAGTAGATTGTCTTCTAAGCTAATATGCTTTCGTAGACGAAAACTAATAAGTCTCCGAGTCTTTTGAATTCAATCTTCATCAAATCTTGAACGAGATTTGAAACGACTTCTGACGATGGATGAACGATGGAGCGAGCTGTGCTCGGAATTCCCCTACGCGATCGGATCAGAAATGAGGAGATCCGTATGTGAACGCTTAACTTGAGTGGCGTGGGTGGGGCACATAGCTCGTAGAACAGACAGCCTTTAAGACAGTAAAGCTCTAGTTGCGACCGCGTACCGGTAGACGTAGCTTAGGCAGTCTCTCACTCGGTGGACTGAAGACCTGGTGAAGGTCACAGAAAACCGCTAGATGCGGGTAGCGAAGCGCGGTCTTTGTGGAAATTCCAGTACACATAGGGTTCCGTACCATCATACTAGATGGCGCTAATTTCTTCATGTTACCGGCAACAGAAATACATCTTGCTATCACGGTTCATGAAATACAGCCTGGTGACAAACGGACAGACAGACGGACAGCGAAGTCTTAGTAATAGGGTCCCGTTTTTACCCTTTGGGTACCCTAAAATCTAATCGTTTCGATAACCCCACCATATTGGCATCACGTGCTACTTACTGGGTACAGTCGCGCACAGAATACCACCTGCCGCTGTAATCTGAATATAAATTATCCGTAATTAAAGAGGACTCGGACACGGGGAGAATAAATGCGACCACTTGAACAAAGCCTGGTGGTTAGGCACAAGTTGCAAGATTCAGGGGGACTTTACTTTTCAAGCGACTTCCAAAAAGGAGGAGGTTCTCAATTCGACTGTATGTTTTTTTTAAAGCTATTGCATAGCTTTTATCGCGGGCTTTGAGCACGGCGACCGAATCAAGAAATTCCGTAACGAAAATAACCTAACACCCCACGAGTTCTAAAAAACTTACAGTGCCATATATTAGCGATTTGTGGCACTAAAAGGAGTTAGTCAATTTTACTGGTGTAACTTTCTTAGTGTTAATTTATTACATAAACATCCCGCGCCCCAAGGACTATATGGTACTGGTAAATACTGCATAAATAAAAAATAAATAAATAATTATAATTGCATAAGTTGATATGCAATAGCTTTACCGCGGCAGTCCCCGAGTGCCACACGTTTTTTTTAAAATGTGTTTTACCTCAGAACTTTTCACTGGGTGAACCGATTTTGATGATTCTTTTTATTTGAAATCTAGTGCTTCCCGTGTGGTCCCATATAAATTTTATCAAAATCGGTGTATTAGTTTATTAGAAAATTAACAAAAACCAAAAATAATATTGCGAAATTGTATGAAGTTGTTGCGATGGAAGTCGGTTTTTTGACGTGTTTAGCGTTTTCAATTATTTTTTTACTAAAGAGAACTAGAACAGCAAATGAACTAGGGGTAGGTTGGTAGACAAGTAAGATAGGTACTTAGGTCTTACATCATTAATCATTAGAAGAAAAAAATAATCATCACCACCTTGATATTATGTACTTGATTGAACACACACACACATATATACAACACACCACCCTCACACACCACACACCACACACACACACACACACACACACACACACACACACACACACACAAGTTCCTCATCAACCTCATGCATACATGAAAACCTACATTAACTCGTGGCAACAAACGCAGGTTTTTAGTTCACACTGTATCTGAGCTATTTTTTAATATAAATGTGTAATATCGTAAAATGTATGTGCTGCCTAACCTAACTGTCTGTTTTTTGTGCACAGTGTTTGGCTTATCTAGGGTAATCTGTTATTTGCCTTGCTGTTTCTCTCCTTAATAAGCTTAATGTTAAATAAGTTTGCTGTTGATTGCCTTAAGTAAATAAATAAATAAATAAATAGATATCGTTGTGTTGCGATTTGTTTTTGGAGAAGTAGCTGCAGTTAAATTTTTGGCGGATAGTTTAGTGAAAATTGGGTCATAGTATCAGGCCCTTACATATGGAATCGGCGTTTTGTCGAACTGGCCACTTTGATCATAAATATCTGGCGTTTTGTTAGGAGTTCCAAATTCAAATTTATTTCATACTAGCTTTTGCCCGTGGCTTCGCCCGCGTGGACATCGTTTTTGTGACTGACTTAGAGGGTGCGCGGTGCGCGAGCCGCAGGCTGGAAATTTTGACCTACAGAACAAACCCCGTGGACGGCCGAAGATCCTAGTTGACAATGAAGAATTAAAAGTGATCGTGGAAGCGGATTCATCGCAAACCACGTAATAGTAAGCAGCAGGCTTTGGTGTGAGTGATAAAACAATTTTAATTCACTTGAAACAAGTTAAAAAGCTCGAAAAATAGGTGCAGTATAAATTGAGTGAAACAAACCAGTTAACTCGCATCGAGTGCTGGGTTACATTACTCAATCGTCACAATAACGACGGGATTTTCAATCGTATCGTTACTTTTAATGAAAAATGGATCCTTAACGATAATCGAAAACGCTCATCACAATGACTGAACCCAGGAGAACCGGCAAAATCTTGCCTCAAGCGAAAGTTGACTAAGAAAAAGGTACTGGTGAGTGTCTGGTGGACCAGTGCTGGTTTCATCCACTACAGCTTCCTAAGTTCTGGCCAGACGATTACAGCAGAGCTGTATTGTGAACAACTGCAAACCATGATGGAAAAGCTAGCCGTTAAACAACCAAGACTGGTAAATTGCTCGAGCCCACTGCTTCTTCAGGACAACGCAAGACCACACACTGCACAAGAGACGGTCGCTAAATTAAAGGAGCTGCTATTGGAATGTCTCCGACACCCACCATACTCTCCGGACCTTGCTCCAACAGATTACCACTTTTTTTCGAAATTTGGACAATTTCTTGCCAGGAAAAAAATTCAATTTCGATGAGGCAGTCCATACCGCCTTCAAAGGGTTTATTAATTTTCGCTTTCACATTTTTTTCAACAAAGGAATCAATTGTTATTAAGGCGATAGTGCATTAATAACAATGGTACATACTTTGATTGATTAAATATAAAATTTATGAAAAAAAGACGTGTGGCACTCGGGAACTGCCGCGGTAAAGCTATTGCATAGCATTTTTTTATCAACTTTAACACTAAAAAAGTTACACCAGTAAAATTGACTAAGTCCTTTTAGTACCGCAAATCGCTAATAGATGGCACTGTAAGCACAGATGAGATACTAGTTACTTCGTAACTGTATGTTTTTTTAGAACGCGGTAACGTTACGTCACGCTCGGCCGAGCCAGTAAAATTGACTAAGTCCTTTTAGTACCGCAAATCGCTAAAAGATGGCACTGTAAGTTTTTTTAGAACGCGGTAACGTTACGTTACACTCGGCCGAGCTTCATGGTAGGCGGAGTGTGGGGTGTTACGTTTTTTCGTTACGGAATTTCTTGATTCGGTCGCCGCGATAAAAGCTATGCAATAGCTTAAAAGTTCGTTTTGCTTCTTCCATATAATAACGCCAATTTCATATGTAAGGATCTAATATTACTTTACTATTGTACGTGTAGGTCGTGTTTTTAAAAAACCGTGTTCAGTGTCTATCACCCGGTATTCCCAACTCAATTCGTAAAAATGTTTCCCTTAGTTTCTTTCTTATAAATTTTAGCCCGCTAACGCCCCTGCCTTTCGCGCCCATATCTCCGTGAGCCCTTGTAATGCGAGCTCAAAAGCCGCCATATTTTTTACTGAAGCTTTACGGGTAACGCTAGTAAATTGTGACATTGCAATCTGGCAACACTGCGCCAAATAGTTCTATTTGTGCCAGTATTCAAAAATGTTCCTGAATGTTTTTTTTTTTATATTTCGAAATGAATTGTTTTTAAAACGTTTGAGGATTTTGCTTTTGAAAACAGGAATTGTTTTGTTCACCACACCTCCCACATAATTATTACAATGATATCTATTCACATGAAAATCATCAACGCGAGTGACAGAAAAACGCTTTTTTTATTCAGTTCGGTTTCTTTAGCGCGAGTATGACTCACACATCACCAGTTTTTAATATTTTTCCTACTTCAGGATTAATACTATAATCACACCAAGCTTTACGTTAATATGTAGAGGCAAATCAAAAATACATATGAAAACACATTTGGTTCTCCCTTTATTTTCCACTTTTATAATTATTGTTTTTTATTACGAGTATAGCGCCAATAGAAATATAAAGTCTGTGAAAATTTAAACTTTCTACCTATTACGGTTCATGAAATATAGCCCGCTGACAGATAAACATACGGACGGATAGCATAGGCATAGTATTAGGGTCCCGTTGATCACCCTTTGGGTGTACAGAACCATAAAAATGATGTTTTAGTAGGGCAAAGCTGGGGCAAAGGTACTCTTTATTGCCTTACCGCAGATAATGATATGCGACCCAGTTAAAAAGTTTGCGCGTAAAGTTTGTACCAAGGACATACAAAGTCGTAAAAAACTTGACTTTGAACGCTGTCGATGCCGTCAAAGCCTCGAACGAGCCAGTTTCTTAGCCATAAGTTTAGAATTTCGAACCGTAAGAAAACTCCAAGTATTTTGTAACGCATTTACAATCGACTTCAAAAAACGAGGAGGTTCTCAATTCGACTTTGTTACAAGATTTCTTCGCCGATTTCGATGTTTTTTTTACGCGACTAAAAGAAGGGTAATGTCACAGTATTACAAAATAGCGGCTTATAGTAGCGCAACGAATGTACTTACGCAGAGCACAACGGTAGGGTGGGTACTTGCTCGGCAGCGGGCGGCGGGGCACTCGCGGAGTTTGGCTGGCTGACTACAAGCTAGTATGCTAGTAACTACGCCGGTGGCGGCATCGTGCGACATCAAAGGCGTTGCGCTACTGTAAGCTATATCGTAATACTATGGTAGGTAATGTTTTTGGTAATTGAATTCGATTCATAAAACTGAATAATTTTAGTACTACAACCTACATGACCATTAGGCGGAATGGCCACGTTGCCTTGGCCTTTGTGACTTAAAAAAAAACGTTCGAATTTCCTGTTACACTCTTCCGTCCCTTAACATGAAATCGCTCTCACAAATTACAGGAAAGCAAGATCAAAGATGTTACACATCAAAAGTGGAGCAAAATAGTACTTGGTTGTTGTAATTAAAGTCTGTTTTTTAACGTGTTCAGCTGACAGTTATGTTGTTAGCGGCCATACATACCTCGGCTGCCCCATTTTAAAACACATTAACTGCAAACTTTTAATACTGATTTTTTTTTAATTTTATTGTTTCTTTATCACTATTATGACTTAATTTGAAGTATTTTTTCTGATATTTTTTTTTTCAAGTATGTTCTATTAGTTAATCTTTTTTTTTTATCAATTTCGTGAGCAAAACTTTTTTTTAGTTAATTGTTAGTTACTGTGTTTCGAAATTGGGCAGCTGACTTAGTTCACATATAAAAGAACGAGTTTCGCCAAAGTATATATATTAGTACTAACTTACAGTATGGACACTACATTGCGACCTCACTCCCTCGTCACCCAAATTAATACAGATTGGTTACAGTTTGGTTGTCGAACGTATAGGATTTCTCCGCCATTTTGTTTGTTTCGTCATTCTTTTTTGAAATGAAATTTCTGGCCCGTTGTATGAAGTGTCCAGGGTGTGGTTTCGTGGTCACGCGGTGAAAAGTGTCCTAACATAGAATCGACCTTTTTGTTCACGGAGGTGTACTTTCACGGTTCTGCCTCTCTGTCCAACATAGAGCTATTTGAATATTTGTACCATTGTCAAGCAACTTTCCGGACGTTTTTTGAAGTTTCTTTTAAGTATATGGAATCTAAGTTTTTATAAATATACTAGCTGACCCCGCAAACGTTGTTTTGCCATATAACTTTTTTGTAGTGATATGAAATATACTTTACGACCTATTCCCATACCTACCAAATACACATAAAAAAATTTCATGGAAATCCGTCGAGCTGTTTCGGAGGAGTACGAACACAAACACCGTGTCACGAGATATATATTATCATCATTACAGCTCATATACGTCCCCACCGAGGGGCTCGAGCCTACCCTGAATCAGGGCGATTAGGCCTTAGTCGACCACGCGGGCCCAGTGCGGGTTGGTCGACTTCACACACAACCTTCGAGTTTCTTCGCAGGCGTGTGCAGGTTTCCTCACGATGTTTTCCTTCACCGTTAAAGCAATCGGTAAGTATGTACGTAAGTTTTTTGAAAAACTCATTGGTACATTGGCCATCCAGATTTGAACCCGGTACCTCTGGTTAGATGGACCGAGTCGTTACCGGTTGAGCCACGAATGTTTATCGATGTTGTACGAGGTTGATCAATTATGTAAAAATAATATAATATAGATTTCGAAGGGATTTTTCTTGTATTGATTGTCATTATTAAAAATTTACATTTTGATTTTCTGTTTTTTTTTCTCTTCCTCGTATGTTTTGTGCCTTATTCTTGTTTTTTTTTCGGACTTTTTCATGTTTTTGTGACCGACTCAATATTGTTGCTCGCTAGTGTAATATCGTATTTATGAGTGTTTTGTCTGGTACCAAAGCATAAAGATTATATCTTTTAACTTGGAGCTCGTTTCGTTTGCGTTACAAATCCTAATAACGAAAGAAACTAGTATTTGACTAGAAACATTACAAGTTTATTCAGTTAAATTAAAATCATCCTTTGTTGTCTATCTGCTGAGTGAGGCCGTTGATGCTTGACTTTTGAAATTGTCTCAGAGCAACAAATTTATTATTTTACTAGCTTTTGCCCGCGGCTTCGCTCGCGTGGTTATCGTTTTTATAACTGTCTTTGTAGGTGAGTGGTGCGCGAGCCGCAAGCAATGTCGATGTTAAAAATCACCCAAAAAAAGTATTCTTTTAGTTCCCTCAGGAACTGCATCTGACTATGCTATTTTCCCGGGATAAAAAGTAGCCCACGTCCTTTCCCGTGACACAGGCTACCTCCATGCCAAATTTTGTCAAGATTGGTTGAGGTGTTGAAGCGTGAAAAGGTAACAAAGAAACAAACACATCTTCACATTTATAATATTAGTAAGGAAGGAAGGATTGAGAGCGACATGAAAGAGACGTTAACTTAATTTATTGTTTTATAGTGTTTTATTTTTTGGGGTCCGTTCCCATAGATAAAGGAAGGACGGACGGACATGATACTGTCTGTGTGTCTGTTCACGTTAGTTTGTAATTTTATAATTTACCACGTTGACGTCGGTGGCGTAACGGCTAGGTACGCCGCCTCCTGTCCGGGAGGTCGTGGTTCAAATACTACCACGTACCAATGTGATTACGAATTTAGATTTCATATGTGGGCCATTCTCTTATTTTGGGTCCAATAATGGGTCCCTTACGAACAAAGTGATTTTGTTGGTAAAATATGTAAAATTCTAAAATAAAAACCTCTAGAGGTAGTTACCGATTAACACACTTATCCAAAAAACATATTAATTAAAATTGAAACTCAGTATTTATTTGTAAATTACGGTAACTCAGTGGCTTTCCTTAGCAACGCAGTTGTTTTTCCTACAAAAATTGGTTGTCCTTCAATGCGAGTCACTTGAAATAAACGTAAATTGTTTTAAAATTTAATGAGACACCAATATATTGTAATTTTTCTAGTAACACGACCTTATTTGAACTTTACGTAAACGCTTATAAATATGATTGTGCCATAACAGCTTTTTATAAATAAAATATTTCTCTGTCTGTCCCCGTTGCAAAGCAAATTTATACATGCCCTATGTTACCATAGGAAAGTGAAACTTAAATTAAGCTTTTACACGTCTTTACTTCGAAATTCGCTTAATCTGTTTTGAATTAGTATCGGGTTACCGGAGGGGGTGCGGGGCAGTGAAACTGACCAAGTCAGTCGCGCGGCAGTGGCCAGGAGAGGCGTGTGTGTTTATTGTGAGACCGCTGAGTTACCGGCGAAGAACGGTGAGTTTTCTGGATATTTGATCATTTTATTTAATGCAGGTATCAAATGATTAGTTAATATTTTGATGGCAGTATAATTTCTTTAGAATTTGTATCCATATAATTATCTAGTCCAATTTAGTTTCATTTTTACAACTGCGTTACTGCTACACTGCGTTACGACCAGTGGTAACGCAGTTGTAAATTTAGTAACGCAGTGTTTTTCTTTGCCTTTTTTTAACATTAATCACACATTTTATGGCACAAATATTACATTTAAGAATTATTTTATTGTAGGATAATACTTCAAACTAAATGGCTTTAACACCGGCTGAGAAGCAAAGGCGTTATAGGCAAAAACTGAAACACGATCCATTTAAGAATGCCGAAGCCAGAAGAAAACATCTTACACGCTACCACGCTAAAAAAAACTTGTAAAAGACATGACAGAGAGGGAACATCGATCGGCTAAACGCAAATGGAAGGTTGCAAATAAGAAACGACGAGAGTGTCAAAAAGCAGCACAGGTCATTTTAGCAGAAACCCCAGTTTCAACACCACGTTCAGGAACTCCCGTTTCTCCAAGGCTAGACCTAGTAAGGCGTGGTAGAAGACAAGTAAGGCGTGACCGATACGCACTATACAGACAAAATGTGAAATTACAAGAAGAAATAGATAAACTTAAAAAGAAGTGTAATAAGTAAAAAAATATATACCAAAGACAAAAAACAAATAAGTCGGAGAACAAAGACAAAAAAATGCAGCTTGATCAAATGCTATCAAAGAAGACCATTATTCCAAGATAAAAAATATTAAAGACAAAAGAGAAATTCGAAAAATCCTTCAAGGAGAGGTTAAACAAAATTAAAAAAAACGAGTGTTTTACGAATTTAACGTGCCGTTAAACATTTTGAAAAATGAGACACTTCAAAGAATCATAATTGTTCTTGTTATTTTTTGTTTACAATTTGAAGTTGATATTTGTTTGATTTTAAACATTTGAGTATGTTTTTATTGTTTTTCTTAAGTTTTTAATTTTTATTAGCTTAATTTTAACAAAGAAAAGAACAAAAAAGTATCAAAATACTGTGATTAAGATACTAATATGTTACCTCGTCTACCACTGGGTTACTTTTTTGTCCCTAGTTTCCTGATGACAATTTAGAGCCTTTCAGTAAGGTAATTTAAAATAAGAAACTTAAATTTAAAGTAAAATTCACTATTTACTATATTTGAAGCCGTTACTTAAATGTTAAGCTTAAACTACTATTATTAGTCCTATTTTTTGAAAAGTCTAACATTTTAATAATAAGTTTGGTAACACAGTGGTAAAATTAATTATAAAAGAAATCATTAGACTGAAACAATTTGTGATTTTACATTATTAGATTATCCTATGCTATCTTAAGTTTATATGTGATAAGTTTCTAAAACGGAATAAATGTTACTCACGATTAAATCAAATTATCTAAGTAAGTAACGCAGTTGTAATTTTTTCTCGTTCTACCTAGTATAAAAGTTAATAAATATATGAAAAAAAAAGAAAACATCGCTGCAAATCTTATTAATGTTTACTGCAGCTAATAGAGAACACAAATAAAAATAAAAGAGTTACAAATACATTTAATTTTTTTTTCTAATTTCTCGTCCAATTACAATTCCAATTGGACGCAAAATAAGAGAATGGCCCATGTACGTGTATCCGACGCTCTTACGGTGAAAGAAAACATCGTGAGGAAACCTGCACACACCTGCGAAGAAACTCGCAGGTTGTGTGTGAAGTCGACCAACGCACTGGGCCCGCGTGGTCGACTAAGGCCCGATCGCCCTAATTCAGGGTAGGCTCGAGCCCCTCGGTGGGGACGTATATGAGCTGACAAGATGTCCACGCTGACTTAGTGAATTATAAAATTATATATTGAGTATATTTACACGAACCTTGGAGAATACACAACAAACAGACAAGCCAAGTTTGCAACTGTGCCTCTAATAAATTCAATATCGAAACGCGAACGCCGAGTGCATAACAAAATGCATTTTGTAAGAGATAAGTGCATGTCTCCTTTTTGGCTTTATTTCCAAGTTCTCTGAGGTATTTTCTTGAAGTGACTCCCAGAAAGAGACAAAATATCGAATTGAAAGTTAAAACTTGTCTCGCGAAGCGTATGCTTAACTAAATTGGTAGCTTTGTACAACTTATCTCTTGCATAGTTGTACAGTCAGCATTAAAAAAAACTCTTCAAACTCTTTAAACAAAGAAAATGTCTTAAAGACTTCCACTATTGAAGATAGTTCTACCTTTGGCATCCTCTTAGCTACATCCCGAGCCACAGAAAGGCATCTATCATGCAATTTTTTACTTTGAGTTACATGCATTAAGCGGCTTCACAGGCTTCACTGGATTATATTGATATTGTAATGATCTAATTACAACCAATCATTGCATCTCCTTTGCAAGCGTCACTACGCGTCAGAACCAGTGTATGTGCTTGGCTAAATTTCGTTTTCGGACCGAACGTTGGCCCAGACGTGTAACCCTCTGATCCTCGCCATCAGTTCTGGGACGCCTGTATCTTGTAATAATCGCAATCCGATAATAAGCAAGAATGCAACGCCAAAAAGTGAAATAAAACTAAAAAGTGGAAAAGTAAAGAATTAGGAAGTCACAACTCCAGTTAATAGCTCCCACTTCCAGTCAGGTCCCGCACAGGCCCCTAACAATATCAATCAGTCAATCTTCAACGTGGTTTCAAGAAATATCATTCTCGGAATCTGTTGACACTATGGAACCTGTACATTTTCGTGTCACGGTGTTTTCAGTTTGATTGGCCAGTGCAGTGAATTTTGTTGCTGACTGTACCACTTATCTTTGCATGCTCGTACATAAAGTTGTAGTATCTTTTGTACGACGACATCTGTCTCTGATGAAACTACGTTGTTCGGTTTTATGAACCATTCCTCTTAACTGTTGGTTTTAAAAACATGTTTTACTCTGAGTAAGATTGCTAGTGTTTACAAACGTACATTGGATTCTAAAACGGTGCGGTATCAAACTGTGTTTTTTTAATTTCACTTACAGTAATAAATGTATCTTCTTTTTGTTAACTAGTAGTTATAAGGCGCTTAAAACGACGCCCGTTAAAATATTTTTGTTTATTTATTATTTAATAGTTTATTGTACACAGGATATATAAAATACAGATTTTAAACATTAAGGTGATACAAAGGATACAGCTTATTTCTAAAGAAATTTCTTCCAGCAGACCCGGAATATAATAAAGTTGTTGTTTGCTATTAAATTTAATAAAAATGAGCAAAAAACTCACCACACACAGAAACACATACACTCCCGTAATATCATCGTAAATTACCATCAGGTGAGATGATGCCAAGGGCTTACCAATTGTGAATGAAAAAAACAGTTCCCTCCATTCTTCCCCATCGCTTAACAGCCTGTTGAAAGTTTAAATTTACGTATGAATTTTTGTTGTCCTGTAGAATTATTGTTAAAATTCAAATATTAAAATTGTACGCTGTTGGTTTCATTTACGAAATAAAAATAAATATTTAAAATGTTTCGGGGCAGTGTTAAATTGATAATTTTAAAAATATATTGGTTTCAGTGGTTTTACCCATGCATTGAGACAACTTTGGACAAACGGTTAATCGGGCTTTAATCAACCTTAAATTAGCAGGTTGATTCTCGTCCGTACAAATTTCGATTGATACTAAACTGAAATAACGTTCATAATAGTACGCACCGTGACGTGGTGGTTACGGTTGCCATTGTGAGCAATATATATATATTTTTAGAGCAATTTTCTGTAAAACTTATGAATCATGAATTCTATAGTTGAATCACATAAGTCCTGCCTTAAAATATTAAGAAAACTACATTTCGTTTTAAACAATAGGGATGACTACAGCATTAGAAATAAATTATGAACTCTTGATCACTAAAATTCCCTCCTACTTAAACTTCGGAAAACCTTACTCGTTTTGTTATCCATCAGGTCTTCGATTTTTATTTCACCAAAATCACAAAATAAGTACATAAATGACGTTGCTAAACTATGATGTCACACCAAGGTATTCCTAACATTTTAGAACAAAATGTCGTTTTTCACAGATGGTAACTCAGATGACTAGCATTCGTCGTCCCTTTTGTAGGAAATATACAAGTCCGTCAAATATATCCGGAAATATATTTTTTTCCAACATTTTCGATTGTAGTCCCATTTGACAGATCAAATGGGACTACAATCGAAGGTGTTGGAAAAAAAATAAGTTTATAAAATGAATAAAATCAAACTTTGTGACATCAAGCACTAAGTAAACTTTATTTTGAACTAACATTGTCCTCCACCAGTTGTGCCCAAGTTTAACTGGAGACGCTCAAAGTTAAGCGTTTCAGGTTGGTTTGTAACGCGGCACGCTGCTATGCGTTCTTGTTCATTTGATCTTTTTTAATTCCATCTATTTCTTTTTCACGCATGCGCTGACATTTCATTTAAAAAATCAAAGTCCATTACATTTACTATCTTCAATATCTTTCACCATTTCACATTTAAACTATCTGACGTTTAAAGGACTGTGTGGCCGCCGCTTCTGTAGATCCCCTCGATAAGCATATCCATCCCCACTAGTTGAGTGATAGCTGAAGGTCCTCAGGTTGCGAGATAGTGTTACAAGGAGTATTCGCAGATGAAGTGTTACGGCGTACCGATGCCACAGGGGCGGTGTCAATGAAACCAGCTTGTACGGTGGGAGCTGCAACCGAATAGCGAGGTGATTTTCTAAGCGAGCTTTTTCTGCTTTTTCATTCTTTTGTTTTTACTGCGGTCGGGTGCTTACTGTGTCGGGAACTAATTTTTAGCCAGTTTTAATTTAAGTACTAATTTTAATTGCCAGCGATCCCTGTTTTCCCCTTTTATAAGCTTGCTTGGTGAGCTCCTCATCTCCCGAATGCGTTTTTAATGAAAACACAAGCTTAAACTTAATTTTACGTACAGTTTTGTACATATACACTTTGTAATCCTAGTTCTTTATCTTTTCATTCCTTCATCTAGATCTAGCTAGTCGTAAGTCTGGCTATCAACTGTCTTGGTTTTTGTTTTTTTACAATTTAAGAGATTTAATAAAATTTACATTTTAATTTACATATTTTATATAATATCGTATCGTCGTGTTCAGACTGTAATCTTTTAAAGAGTAATAGGTAGCTCGTTGGAATTTTTACAGAATGTGTTAGTATGGGTATTGGGTGATAAAGAACCAATAATAGTGTATTTTTTTAGGTTTTTTTTCCGTGTTGCTCTATCGTAAAAACGGTGGCACATACAAAGGTGAAACTAGGTGTGGTTACTTGTCATAAAGTAAAACAACAAATACGCGCATCGTACACGCGCTAAGGATCCTAAACTGAACTAAAAAAAATATTTTTCTGTCGCTCTCATTGATGTCGTTTCTTTGAAATCAATAGGTGTGATTTATATATTGTACTGGAGGCCACGTGATGAGGTATGTGGTGGTAGAGAACCCTCAGTGTACAATTCCGACGCCATTTTTTACCCCTACGCTGTATTAATATTAATAAGTGTTACTAAAGGTACAAATTTGAAACAATAAAATCCTTAGCTATTTATAAGAAAAGCATTTTTTTTCTTTTTGTGTGAGAAGTAACCTATATATTTTGAAATAAAAAGAATTACTAAAGTAATCTTGATATACTCATAATTTAAAAACTACATGTGCAAAATTTTATCAAAATTGGTCGAACAGTTTCCCTGAAATACAGGTGGAGTACTTACATAAACACATACAGGTTTTTTTGGACTAATTGTTTAGTGTGTCTATTAGTAATATATGAGTATAGTACATGTTTACAAAAATCTAAGTTGAATTTTCGGTAGATTACTTAACTTTCTCTTTGCTCCTTTGTTGCTATTATTAAGTAAATAAAACACTGGTACTGCTATCCAACCAAATATTCGTTTCACAACGAAAAAAATCAAGAATGTTGTACTTATACAGAGTGTAAAATAATTGATGTAGGACCCGTTTCATTTAAAAAAAAATTCCCAAGGAACCCATATTCAATTCTCAAAAAAAAAATTGGACCCTCCATACTAAAATGCACAAAATTGGTCGATCAGCATTTTTTGAAGAAATTTTATTTTTGCGATTTCAGCAAAGTTGTTTAGTATGATGAGTAAAAGCCCCAGTTAACGGGACCTACACCAATTTTGTTACACCCTGTATATAAATACACTTTATTAAAATTTGATACAAATATATACAACCCGTCACTGTTGGTTCGTACGCTTGTTGCAGACAAATTCAAATATCTCCTTCCACATTTCGTTTGGAATCTGTTTACGTATTTGGAAACCTTTGATGCCATTTCAATAAGCAAGGAAGCTGGGAAACGACCGACATGTAAATAAGATACCTTGTTGAAGTTATCCTGAAATGTGTGTCTTTTATACGCTCTTATGTGGCAATTATTATACTCATCACATCACCTTATATATATATACGTCCCCACTGAGGGGCTCGAGCCTACCCTGAATTAGGGCGATCGGGCCTTAGTTGGTCACGCGGGCCCAGTGCGGGTTGGTCAACTTCACACACAACCTTCGAGTTTCTCCGCAAGCGTGTGCAGGTTTCCTCACGATGTGTTCCTTTATCGTGAGAGCGTCGGATAAACATACATATTAGATCGAAATTCGAAAACACATTGGTACGTGGCAGGTCTCGAAGCACGACCTCCCGGATAGAAGGTAGCGGCCCTTGCCGTTGCGCCACCGACGCTCTACTATATTATTTTACTATCCCCATTTATTTAATTACTGTATACTGTAAGTGAGCAATTCTTAATTAAATACTTTATTACTTTTAATATTTTTTAATAAAATTCTAAGTCTATCTAAGTGTATATAGGCGTCATCCCTGAGAAAATTTGTTTTCACACAAACAAAATATTTTAGTTTAATGGGTCATACACTAATGTGGTCGAGACGAGCGATGGCTGACTCTCGCATTATACTCGTGTACGGGTGCTGTCCGTATGAAATGGCCTTAAATTTCATGTATAAATTCTCATGTCATGTTGTTTTCATGTCCAATTAACTACTAATTTGTTGTATATTAATGATTTTATTGAAATTATTAACTGATGTTTTTTTTTTTACAATCTGACTTTATGTAATGTAATAGGGATGACGAATGCTAGTCATCTGAGTTACTTTTTATCATCTGTCAAAAACGAAATTTTGTTCTTAAAATGTTTGAAATACCTAGGCGTGACGTCATAGTTTTGCAGCGTCATATATGTACTTATTTTGTGATTTTGGTGAATTAAAATTGAAGACTTGATGGAAAACAAAACGGGTAAGGTTTTCCGAAGTTTAAGTAGGAGGATAATTTTGTGATCAAGAGTTAATAATTTATTTCTGATGCTGTCGTCACCCCTATTTCTATCTTTTGAACATCAGAAAGAGTGTAACATGCACCTATTTAGAATAAACGTTTTGAAATCTTGAAATCTGAGTTTTCGCTACTCCACATCAGATGGAGCTACAAGCCAAGATACCGAGCAACTCTTGGTCGCCAAGGTAACAGTATTTTATATTCCATTCCAAGGCCGAATGCTGCATAGGACTGTGAAGTAAGAAAAACAAATGAATGTAGCGTAAGGAAGCATCTGGTTATACTATATATAGGTATAATTTAGTAGCTGAGATAGCTGGATGCACTATACAGGGGGTGGAAAATCAGCACCCGTAGCGCGCCTTGTGAAAGGCCTTAAGCAATATTATAAAATCGTTTGTCCTGACTGATTATCAACGCACAGCTGAAACCACTGGACAGGCTGGAATTTGGCATACACATAGCAATTATAGCCTCTGACGCGGTGGACCGACGAACTGGTGAAGGTCGCGGGAAGCCAATGGATGCGGGCAGCGCAGGACCGGGCGTCGTGGAAATCCTTGGGGGAGGCCTTTGTCCAGCAGTGGATGATTTTCGGCTGATATATGATAGCAATTTTTAGGTAGGCATCCGCTAAGAAAGGATTTTGGGAATATCCCACGGGAATGCAAAAAACTGCATCTGCGCGGGCTACGCGTATGCGTTAGTGTAATGTGATATGATGATGCTGGCCATTAGAAATGGGTAGCTCGTGTGTGAGTGATTAAAAGAGCTAGCTCTTCTCTTGTTGTTCGTTCGCTGTCTAGCTCACTGCCACTAAAATCAGCTCATCGGCTCATTTCGCTCTCTCATTTGTTCTGTATTTGAGGATATCACACTAATGTTATAAAGGCGAAAGTTTGTGAGTGTGTATTTTTGTTACTTCTTCACGCAAAAACTAATGAACGGATCTGGCTGAAATTTGGTAAGTAGAAAGATTAGGACCTGGATTAACACATAGGCTACATTTTTTCACGCTCACGAGCCGCTTGCGGGTCACGCACTGCGCACCCTCAAAAAGTCATAGAAACGTTGTCCACGCGGGTGAAGCCGCGGGAAACAGCTAGTAAAACATAAAGTGAATACTCTGTGCTTTGAAATAGTATTGGGGTTGAGAGGATCAAAAAAAAGAGAAATTATTTACAACCGAAAAGGAGTTGCTTCTTAATTAGACTGTATGTTTTGTGTGTGTGTGTGTAACGCAATATCTTCGCAGATTGTGAACCGATTTTCATAATTCTTTCTTTATTCGATAGATGCTTCTTCCGAGTTGGTCCCATATAAATTTTATCAAAATCGGTGTTGTACTTTTTTAGAAAAGTACCTTAAAACCAAAAATAATAATACAAAATTGTACTTAGTTGTTGCGGTGAAAGTCTGTTTTTTAACGTGTTTAGCGTTTCCAGTTATTAGATATTTACTTACCAGCTGAATGATTATTTTGAATTCTGAATATTAATATCAGTTCTCGAAACCCCAAAGGTTCTCTCCAAAAATGTATATTTTCATTTCATACGTGGATCAGTTAGGTGTAAAAAATCTATTTATAGATTTGTTGTTTTCGTTAGTTCAAATCATATATGTATGTACAGTGGAGATAACATCAACCTATACTAGGACCAGTATAAAGAGACCTTGCGTAGGTTAAATCGTACATAGCGTCGCGTGGCCAGCTTATGTTGGCATTGGATAGCTCGATACAATCTCTACTGTACTTTTTTAGGGTTCCGTTCCAGGTAACGGGACCCTATTATAAAGCCTACGCTTTCCGTCTGTTCGTCCGTCTCTCTGTCTGACCTTTAAAAGGCTGTATACTAACCACCAATAATAGATTGAAACGAATTAAAGAATTATTTTGATAACGACTTTTAGATTAGCGACTTTTCCAATGTGAAAATCTAAATCCACGTCTTATGTATTCTTTAGACCGCAAAAATAAAACCAATGGAGTTCATGCTCAATCGCAGAATTAACTAATTAAATTTAACCACTTTTGTGACGTAATTTGTTAAAAAAGTGGTTTTTTTTGTTAACTCAATTAGCTATAATCAGGAGGTCGCGGGTTCGATTACCGGCGGAGTCTTACTTCGTATGACTTGGTTTGGTTAGTGGAAAGGCATTTTCTAAGCCCGCCTGGCTAGCTACCACCTTCTTATCTAAGTCTTGCCGCCAAGCATAAATTTTAACAGCATTGATGTATTCCGGCTTGAAGATAAGATAGCCAGTTCCCATTTCGTTGGGGAATCTCGCTAAGCCCGCTATCATCTAGGCATTATCGTCACTTACCATCAAGTGAGACGATGTCAAGGGATTGCCAACTGTGGATTTAAAAAAAAGAAACAGATTTTTATCAAAACTGCATTTGCTTGAAAATTCGAAATGTATATAATTTGGCGGCAAATGCAGTAACCCACCACTGAACCTTAACACAAGCGACGAGAGAACAAAAGAAACACGACATCTAAAACGCGCTATTAGATTTTTTTCAGCGTTGAGTATAAATAATTATGCAGATACCAATCATCAACGATTGGTCCACGGCCGAGACCCTAGGCATACCATCTCCTCTGGCGGAGATATCTCCCTTTGCTCTCAAAGAATAGGAACTCACCGTTCCTACAGTACCATAAGCTATTTCTTAGTAATAACTACGTTACCGCATTAGGATTCGCAAGGAAATGGCGTCGTAGCATCTTGAATCCGTGTTTTCACTTGAAAAGTCCCTCCTTTGGCCCATAAGCCGTCCTGGGATATGATTGGTGTAAGGTACAAGATCGCAACGTCGCATCCATCCTATATTATTCGTTAACGACCCATTAAAGTCCCCACTGTTGGGGAACGCGTATCTACCCTAACTCGGGAAGGTAAGGTCATATTCCACACACGGGGGCCAAGTCCCGTGTTTGTAGGACCCCGTGGTGGAATTTGTAGGGCAAGCGTCGAACGCCATTACCAGAAGTTTTTCAAGCCGCCTTAAGGATTGTGAAGCTGCGACTTTTTATAAAAACGGCGTTTACGATTTTCACCTCTTAAATGTTAACCGATTTGGACCTATTTTTGAAAGGTTCTCAGTCAGAACACAAGCTAAGCTTATACGTTTTGTTTTTTTTGATAAAGTTAATAAGTTTAATTTTATTTTCGTTCACGTGTTTTCATACAAAACTAATTTAGGCCATTTTTTGTTTATTTATAATCAGTAATTTAAAAAAAACGAAACGTATAAGCCTAGCTTTTATTCTGACTGACAACCTATCAAAAATTGGTCCAAATCGTTTAATATTTAAGAGGTGAAAATCGTCAACGCCGTTCGTATAAAAAGTCGCAGCTTCATAATCCTCTTAATAACTGCCATCTAGTGATAGCAACCGGCACCAACGGCTTGACGTGCCTTGCAAAGCAAGGAACGGTCGAGAATTATGCCACTAACAGTCAAACCCATCCAGGTCATCACCGTGCTTCAGGTCAGTTAACCTGCGTTATCAAACGGTTGAAATTACACTGAGCTGCAACTGCTTCACTACGACTGTATTAAACGTGCAATATTTTTTATTATATTTATTCATAAAGAGCTGTTTGGTTCCTCGTAAACAAGGACCAAAAATAGCTCTTTGATCCCTAGAGGAAAAGTGATTTTTTTGAAATGTTGATATTGATATTGTTATCACTAAAGAGATCGATCACGAACATTGTACGAACAAATGGTCATTCACGTTACGATCGAGAGGGACACAGATATAAGTAAGACAGGGATGTATATACAACAATATTGTTAAACCTATAGCTGTGTCCCTCTCGAGTCTCGGTTCGTGCGATACTCGTTACGTGAATGGCCCGCTTAACTGGCTGTATTAAAAGAAACCGCGCGTGGACCAATTAAAAAATGCACATCCCTGCATAGCACGAACTACTAGGACATTAAAAATGAAATTCAGGCTAAAAATCATATACTAATCCTAAATCCTAATTGGACCAACAATAAGTAATTTATGTATCACGCTATCCACCAACAATTCGTTTTTTTCACACAACTCCCCATACCCGTACTCATTAATTAAAAAAATTTAATATTTTACAAAATCCAAAAATGTTAAAAAAAAATCGAAAAAAGTTCAAAATATTCCAAAAATCCTCCATTCACCACATACAACAATATAAACTCTCATACACACCCAACTTCCATACCACAGTACTGTATAACCATGATACGCTACAACTCACTCGCCGAGGTACTTTTTTGAGGGCGCACCTACAGCCCGTTAAATTTTTTTGAATTTCAAAATTTTGATCTCAGTCGACAGCCAACTAGTACCTAGGACCGATTTTTTGTTTATTTCGACTTAGTTCTCGAGACATCCGGGCCCAAAGTCAAAAATTCAAAAATTTAACAACCATAACTTTGTTGGATTTCAATTTTTTTTTAAATTACTTCACCATCTTATAGATCTCATCAATCAGCGTCCTTTGACACCCTATTTATCTTTAAACTACCAATAGCTTCCATACAATCGCCGTGTCGCACTAAACTCCCAAATGGGACCTAATACCCAGCGATCTAAAATGACAAAAGCAGTTTGTAAAAAGGTAAAAACGCGCGAAATGCATTCCGCCTTCCCGTGTTTCGAGTTCCCACAAGAATTCCGCGATAGATTTAGCAAAAGTGCAGGTAGGGTTGAATCACACCGGCGGTATTGGTCACAAAATGTTTGTTAGTTATTTACTGAATGCTGTGTGAATACTAAACTCTTTTTTTCATACTTTTCGTTGTAAACGAACACCGTTCGAAAAAAAAAACACCACTTTCCGAATTAACACTGAAACCTGCTATTATTTTGTACATCTTTAAACACTTTTTCCTTGACCGACAAATCGCTACCGCTTATTAAAAAAAGGTCATCTACTTCTATGACGCCGAAAATCGCTGCCGCTTATTAAAAAAAGGTCCTTCACTTCTCTGACGGGCGAAAATCGCTAACGCTTATTCCAAAAAAAGGTGAAGTCAATTTGATCACCAAGATTCATGATATGGGGTCCAGGGGGCCCAGCCCCTCCACCCATTTCCAACCCCCAAATTTTATGGAAAAGTGTAAGACCGTATAAAATAATAGCAGTTTTCAGTGTTAATTCATACGTCCACGTCGCAGTTACCATTTACAATGTTTTATAGTCTCATACTGTGTATGGTGTATTCGGAAAGTGGTGTTTTTTGTTCTGTGGTGGTTGTTTACAACATGACAAGTATGAAAAAAAAACATTTCAGTTAGGCCTTTACGTTCGGTAACTGGTTGGTTTTTATGCTTGTGAACGAAATCACAGCGGCGCGCAAAGTGAATAAAAGTGCTTGCGTAGCTCGTCCTTTACGTTTGGTACCCAATCTACACCCAATCTGAGTGACGGGGGGGTGAGGTCGAATTTAGAGAGGGGCAGGGAGTGTCCATACTGTACGTTAGTACTAATATATATACTGTGGTGTAGGTTAGGTAGTTTAGAGACTATGTATATGATGTGAACGTAAAGAAATGTGAGCTTAAAGATTGAAAAAGTACTGAAGCTTTTGATCCCATAATCGCCTCATACGACACCCTCAAGAAGAGACGGGATGGTACTATTCTAGGGCCGCACCACATCCCCAGGTTGTATCCACTTAAAACCGCAATAAAGATCCAATCAAACTATAGACCCTATAGGGCCATTTACCATGGTTTTTATATCAGTCAGTCACCTTTTCCTTTTATATATAGTTGAAGACTAGGAGTTGAAGTGGTCGCATGACCGAAATCGGTCGGATAGATCATCATCATCATACATACTCACCTACATAACTTGAATGAGCATTAAAACCAACACAGATTAAAACAGCCGACTTATTCCATACAAAATTAGTGTACAGTGAAGTGGCATAGTATATGAAAAGGGCGCTAATGCTCATCCACCAGATTTTGATCCCTTATTCGCCTCATACGACACCCTGAAGAAGAGACGGGGTTTTACTATTCTAGGGCCGCACCACATGCCAGGTTGTATCCACTTAAACTTAACTATAGGCCCTATAGGGCCATTTACCATGGTTTTCTTCCGCTTCCGATCTTCCATCGCACCCACACCCAGCAATATTGTGAATTGCAATCTTCTTCGCTTTGAAATTGTCTGTGATTACAGCCGTTCTGTCGAGGTGCAATTTCGCCCGCTATCAGTATCGTTGGCTTACCTTCCAGTTCAGTTGTTCTCAAACTGTGCGTTCATTCTGAGTTGTTACACTCGACAGTCATCGAGGCTGTCATGTGGCGCGCATAAAAGTTGCAGTCTTTCTTGATTTTTCTTCGTAGAATTGACTGTCGAGTCCATTTCTTCTTATTCTTTACATGTGTATATAAGAAGTATGGTTTTTCGCATTAAACTGAAAAAACTCTGTATTGGGCTATAAGTCGGCTTAGCAGCGATAGGTAGGGTTCATATTAATCGCGTATCACTATACTTATAAGACAATATGTCACAGCATGAAAAAAATATATGGTACTGCTATGATTTCATTGGTCATTACATATATCTGTCGTAGGCATATAGTGTAATCCATCATTTTACAAATGGTCAGGCAAATTATAAAATGCCATACGCATATTACTGCAACCTGGGGGGGGGGGGGGGGGTGAGGGGAAGCCTCGCTTTGCTAGTCTATGTAACTGTATAATCAATCAAACCATACATCATTTTACAATTTGCCTGGCCGTTTATTTATTAATTATTACAATTTGCTTGGCTATTTATAAAATGACAAATTTATACAATATGCCTTGCTCATTTTTCAATCTGCGTACAGCATTTTACAATTTTCCTGACTGCTTATATACGGACGAGTTATTTCAATTTGCCTGATCACTTATAAAATGACTCATTTATACAATATGCCTCGCACATTTTACAATCTGCGTACAGCATTTTACAATTTGCTTGACCGTCTATATACGGACGAATTATACTATTTGCCTGTACATTTGTAAAATGACTAATCATACAATAAAAACAAAAATATAACTGTTTTAAGGCAATTAGTGAAACAAATATAAGCAACTTTAAATAACTCCTCTTGTGGCATGTCTATGCTTTAGTTCCCAATCTTAAATAATAAGCTAGCCAGTAGAGCGAAAAGTTAAATAATTTGAAAAGGAAATATAGGAAAAGTGATAAAGAAAATGCGACTAACTAAGTATGTGGGTACTTTAATGAACAATGAGATCATTACAATACCTACCTACTTAGTATACCTTAGCGGTAAGAAAAGCTAAAGTAAAATGTGCTATCTGTTTGAGTCCCACCCTGAGAAGCTATGCGAGCCTTGAGCTATGAAACATGTTGACAGATTGAAGTAACATCACATAAATCATAAAAATCATAACAATTATAGGACAATGTAAATAAGATTTGAATAATGTGCTAGGTGCTGCAAAGACAGGCCCCCAATTAGAAATATTCTATAGATTCAGAAACGAATCCTTGTTACCTGTACCTTTATGAAACATGTTCATAGGTTGAAGTAACATCACATAAATCTTAATAAATATTGTAATATGATTTGAATGATGTGCAGGTGGTGCAAAGACAGGCCCCATATTGGAAATATTCTATAGATTCAGAAAAGAATCCTTGTTACCTGTACCTTTATGAAACATGTTCATAGGTTGAAGTAACATCACATAAATCTTAATAAATATTGTAAATATGATTTGAATGATGTGCAGGTGGTGCAAAGACAGGCCCCATATTGGAAATATTCTATAGATTCAGAAACGAATCCTTGTTACCTGTAACTTTATGAAACATGTTCATAGGTTGAAGTAACATCACATAAATCTTAATAAATATTGTAAATATGATTTGAATGATGTGCAGGTGGTGCAAAGACAGGCCCCATATTGGAAATATTCTATAGATTCAGAAACGAATCCTTGTTACCTGTACCTTTATGAAACATGTTCATAGGTTGAAGTAACATCACATAAATCTTAATAAATATTGTAAATATGATTTGAATGATGTGCAGGTGGTGCAAAGACAGGCCCCATATTGGAAATATTCTATAGATTCAGAAAAGAATCCTTGTTACCTGTACCTTTATGAAACATGTTTATAGGTTGAAGTAACATCACATAAATCATAATAAATAATGTAAATAAGATTTGAATGATGTGCTTGGTGGTGCAAAGACAGGCCTCCAACTGGAAATATTCTATAGATTCAGAAACGAATCCTTGTTACCTATACCTTTATGAAACATGTTTATAGGTTGAAGTAACATCACATAAATCATAATTAATAATGTAAATAAGATTTAAAAGATGTGCTTGGTGGTGCAAAGACAGGCCTCCAATGGGAAATTATCTATAGATTCAGAAATGTTACCTGGGTATACCAAAGTTTGGGAACCACTGTTCTGCTTCGTTACGTTTGTACTTACTAGCGCGATGTTTAACCGTTTACCGGCGTCATAACCGGGTTTCGCAGTTAGTGATGCTAAATACCGGTATGAATTTAGCAGATTTCTGCCGTCGTAGCAATTATCGTGTGATCTTGTTTATAATTAAGGCGGAATGTTAATATTTTTTAACCCGACTGGCACACCCTGTACACTTCATACAACAGGCCAGAAATGACGTTTCAAAAAAGGAACGACGGAACAAACAAAATGGCGGCGAAATCCTATACGTTTGAGAACCAAACTGTAACCAATCTCAATCAATCTGGGTGACGAAGGGGTGAGGTCGCAATATAGAGAGCGGCAGGGAGTGTCCATACTGTATCTTACTATTAATATATTATATACTTAGGTTCAGTGGTCCCTGTTATAAGATCATGTCCCACCGTCTGTAAAAGACAGTCACAACCTCACAAATTTTTCAGTTTTTATTCAAATTTCATTAAAAATTGGCACAAAAATAGTTTGAAAAAATGTAATCATAATTATTTTTAACCGAAATAAAAAAGGAGGAGGTTCTCAATTCGACCGTGCCAAGTCGGGTAAAAATGTATCCCATGTCACTCATGGGATTAATATTAATCTAACGACACCTCGCACTCCAAAATCTATTAAACTGTTTAGGCTATAGAGCGTGCCGAAGATATATACATACATATACTCGAATAACAGAACCCCCTTCGGCAAAGTATATTTATTAGTACTAACATACAGTATGAACACTCCCTGCCGCTCTTTAGATTGCGACCTCACCCCCTCGTCACCCAGATTGATACAGATTGGTTACAGTTTGGTTATCGAACGTATAGGATTTCGCCGTGATTCTGTTTGTTCCGTAATTCGTTTTTTGAAATGTCATTTCTCGCCCGTTGTATGAAGTGACCGGGGTGTGACTGAACCCTAGAAAACTACAGGAAAACCATTCTTTGTCTTTTTGCAGTCGCACCTCCCGCTCCAGTGAAAACAAAACTCGATTCGCGGACAGAATTCAAAACTAGTTTTTAAACTGAGTCCAGAATATGTCAGGTAAAGTTTCTAGGACGAAGAGTCGAAGTAGCTTTTTAACCGATTTCAAAAAAGGAGGAGGTTCTATGTTCGACTGTATATTTTGTTTTTTTTTATGTATGTTCACCGATTTCTCCGTCAATTGTGGACCGATTTTCAAAATTCTTTTTTTATTCGAAAGAGTATATTCCCGAGGGGGCCCCATTGTCATCAAGTCAGGATCTGATGATGGGATTCAAGGGAAATCTAGGGCAACTCTGTTAAATATGTTAATAAAACACATGTATTATGATTTGATAATTCCTATTGGTGAGTAGGTGATTGGGTTTAACGTTGTTGGATAGATAGCATTATCACTAAAAATAACGAAAATAAAAATAAAAGTTAAATAAATTTTGAACAAAAAAACTGACTTCAAACAGGAAACTAAGGTTCCCCTCGATTTCTCTAAGATGCCAACATCAGATCCTGATTTTCTTATCATGGTACCACCCTTGGGATATCTCCTTTCCAACAAAAATGAATTACCAAAATCGGTTCATAAACGACGAAGTTATCCGCGAAAACACATATAAAAATATATACAGTCGAATTGAGAAACCTCCTCCTTTTTTGAAGTCGGTTAAAAAAACTAAAAACTGACTTTAGAATGAAATTCACCAAAAGTATGAAATAATATTATTATATTTAAAAACAACAACAACCAACAATAACGAAATCAAGGGTGGGTATTAGTTAGTCCATTAAATTAGGGGATTAAAATTTTTATTGAGGTCGGTGTCAGCAAACTATCGAAACTAAAACATTTGATACGTAACATAAATAACTGTGTGCTGGTACTGACCTCACAAAAAATTTAAACCCCTAATTTAATTCGTACCCAATCAACCTTTGATTTCGTTATTGTTGGTTAATATTGTGAATTTATGTATAATAAATATTATTTCATACTTTTGAGTGAGTTTCATTATAAAGTCGGTTTTTAATTTAGGTTCCAATCACAACAAAAAATGTAGGATCTTGAGAGGTTACGGTTCATAGTGAAAATCTGAACATAATATAATATGCACTGGCACTGCTACTCATCATACTTAAGTCTCCTCCGTCCCTAAAATTAGCAACTCGATTCACGATGTTTCTAATATCGAACGAAATGGCTTGGAAATAAAGTTCTTGTCAGCTCGTACGTCAACGTGGCTGTTACGTCAGTAGCTGCGGACGAATCGTGTGAAAATTGTGGTTTTTAAATACATTATAAATAAAATAAGAAGAATTTCCAAAAAGCGATTTCTAGAAATTCCTTTATTGCCTCTTTGTGAGTGCTTTTTGTGCTAACTTTAAAGATTTTGTTGTGAATTATATAAACGTACTAGGTAACTAGATAAGTTTTGCAATACACAAATATGAAACAAAGAGGTGGCATATCATATATATATTTTAAAACTATATTTCCATAGACAAAGTTTGGCGGGAAAAAGTTTTCTTTTTTTATAATTTTTTTATTAAAAAAATTGATTTAATATTTAAAGATGTCGGCGTGGTCTAGAGACGACTTACGAGTTTTAATTCGTTACAACTTTGAGAGGGGTCTGTTGTTAGATGACTGTCTCAAGGAAATGCAATCTGTATTCAAACAAAACTGCCCTCATCGTACGACTGTTTACCGTTGGTATTGTGAGTTTAAACGTGGAAATCTTGAAGTTTCTGATGCACCAAGATCGGGACGACCCAGTGACGTGTGTACTCCAGATAACGTTGCCAAAATAGAAGAAATGTTAAGAGTTGATCGTCGAATGACCTATAGGCAAATAGAAGAAGCCCTGGGCATCAGTGCACCAAGTGTCCACAAAATTTTGCACGAAATTCTTGGAGTAAGAAAAGTTTGCACTCTATGGGTACCTCACGACCTAACGGAGGAGCAAAAGGACTGTCGTGTATTATGGTGTAAAAAAATGTTAAAAAAATTTGAAAACGGGTCAAGTGCTTATGTTAACAGCATCATCACTGGTGATGAAACTTGGCTATATTATTATGATGTGCCATCTAAAAGTAAAAATAAAGTTTGGCTCTTTGAAAATGAGCCTACGCCAACACAACCCCGCAAATCAAAATCTGTTAAAAAGAAGATGATAGCTGTATTTTTTACTAGCCGTGGTATAATCGATCGAGTAGTTCTGGACAGTCAGCGTACTGTAACAGCTAACTGGTACACTAATGAATGTTTACCTCAGGTGCTTAATAAACTTAAGGAAATGCGTCCCAACTCCAGACTCGGTACTTGGCATTTTCACCATGATAACGCACCGGCACATCAAGCGGCTCTCACGGTGAATTTTTTGACAACTGCTAGGATAAAAATTGTTGAGCATCCACCATACAGCCCCGACCTAGCCCCTTGTGACTTTGCTTTATTTCCTATTATCAAAGATAAGCTGAATTTACCAGCGACGAGGAACTTTTGAGAGCTTGGGATCATGAGTGTGCTGTACTTCCAGAAAACAAATGGATAGATATTTTTGATGATTGGTTTTTACGCATGACTAAATGTATTAACTGTAACGGAAATTACTTTGAGCGATTGTAAAAAATAAAGTCGTTTTGCAAAATTTATCTAGTAACCTATGTAAATGGCAGGCATTCTAGAAAAATTGCGACATAAAAATCAGGTATATACTTTCGAGGGCTTCGTACAGCTTAACTATGCCACATAGAACAATAATAATTGTACCACCTATTACATCCATTATCATCATATCAGCTCATATACGTCGTCCCCACCGAGGGGCTCGATCCAACACTGAATTAGGAAATCACATCCATACATAAATATATATACAATCTATACTTACATATAATAAAACTGAAACGGGTCTGTGTCTGTACATGAAATATTTTTGAAAAATAATAACTGTGGTGGAAATTACTGACGATACAGAGGAGGAGAGGAGAGAAAACAACAACTTTTGTAATTTTTGTCTGTCTGTCTTTCTGTATTTTCGCGCATCACGCAAAAACTACCAGGCCGATTTTGATGAAATTTTGTATGGTGGTTCCTTATAGCCCGGGTTAACTTAAAGGATACTTTTGATCCCGGAAAATTCAAAAGTTCCCGTGGGAAAATTCAAAACCTTCACGCTTACCGAGTCGCGGGCACGGCTGGTAATATAATAGACGCCGAGCTAGTGACTTCTGAAAATAAATTAAAAACCTGAAATAAACCGCCTTAACTCGTAAAGTATTAAGGATCGAATTCACAAAAAAAAACGAGCGAGACCTACAGTACTCGCATATGATGTGTAACAAATCACTGTTACACATTTCCGTCCCATTTCACGAAATCACTCCCACAAATTGCAGGAAAGCGAGAGCAAAGCTCATTCGTCAGATCGAATAGCGCGCGCTTTCGCGACTTCCTGTTACACATTTCCGTCCCATGTTACACATTTCCATCCCATTTCACGAAATCACTCCCACAAATTGCAGGAAAGCGAGAGCAAAGATGTTACACATCAATAATTATAAGGTTATAGTGGCCCGACTTCTAACCACTTCCTTTTTGACGCATCAAAAAAGAGTCTACGACTTTAGTGACGCTATCGTTCTGTAAATCAGGACGTAACTATTTTCATCTTAGCTCCTAGTGAAATCACTTGGAATGCCGTCGTTTGAACACAGTAAAAGAATATTGTCGGACAGAAGTGCCATCGCCGAGAGAGCGATAGCAAAATACCGCAAACCATAGACAATAACGCTATCGTGAATCGCAATTGACTACCTCTGTGAGGGCTTGGCCACGACTTAAGGTGAGGCACCGCGCGCCGGAGAAGAAGCGGAAAAAAACTGTATCGCTAGATCAGTGGTTTAGGTGTTTACTATTAAATAACGGTCTTACAAAAATTATACGGTACACACAAGGATATTGTCTAAATGTGCTAATTTCTTACACGATAGGATGTACTTTACTCGATCATAAAAAAACCAGAAAACTGGCTAAAATAAAAGTCTAGAACGAATTGTTTTGTCAATAAAATTTCTAACTTTGCATATAATTTTTGTATAGTGATATTTCTCTTTGAATACTACAGAGATGCTGCTAAATTTTAGTTTTCAACTGAATTCCTATATTTATGTATTAAATGCACATTTATCCTAAAACCTGAACGTTGCGCAGTGGTGTGACGTCACGCCGCGCCGCCCACTACCCCCCCTCCCGTCCAGACGCAATCATTCCTCGCGTTCAATCCGGTATTTGACTGCTAGTCAATTGAGTTACTTTTTATCAACTGTCAAAAACGACATTTTGTTCTGAAATTGTTCGTGTTACAAACTTGTGACGTCATTGTCTTTGACGAACTAGTTAAGTGATTTTTTTTTATTCACAATTGGTAAACCCTTGACAACATCTCACCTGGTGGTAAGTGACGATGTTGCCGAAGATGGAAGCGGGCTTACCAAGATTCCCCAACGCAATGGAGAACTGGCTATGATGAATATAAATTGAAATTAGAATAAAATGTTAAATGAATAATGTGTTATGCTTTTGTAGGAGAAATACTATTTAGTGATTAATATTTTTAAATTTATTTTAAACACTGTCAAATAACTTATTGCCTCGTTTTGAACAGTATTCTTTTTCTTTGCGTGTAAAGAGTAAAGAAAAAAACCACACTTTTTCAAAAGTTTTTCGTTTCAATCAAAAACTACACTGAAGGTATAAAAAATAAAAACATATCTCACTTTGTATTATCATAACAAATATTGTTGTAAATTTTTTCAAATTTAAAGTTACGGCGTAGACCTATCTTTGGCATTTTTTTTCTATCGAGCCAAAACTGCTCAATCGTGTTTCTAATAGCTTTTGTCTTTAAGGAGCATCATGAACAATAAGGGTATTTTTTTCAACCTTGGGTTTTCTATCGTTTAGGAGTAGTTGACGTCAAAAATAACGAAAATCTGCAATATTACCGCCTTAAGCGGCAGCGGGAGAAGCGCGCGGAGTCGATGCTACGCAATGACTTCTATATTACTGGCGTAAGGACCCGGTCAACTCGCGACTCAGTCGTCTGCGGGAAATTGTAGAGGGCGGTGGAAAGATACTCCATATAAAAATACCTTATTGTGTTGTTAGAGGCAGTAAAAATCATGAAAGAAAGGCTAAAAATAAACATGGAATATCGTATCATCGTTAAGTAACCTTACATTGTATTTTTTCTTGTAAACAAATTAAATAAATGCATTTTTAAAACGACAATTCTACGAAGGACCTTTAAGCGCGGCACTGACCTCAACTCTCGCCCATGCTAGTTCGTACGAGTTATGTCAGATGGCGCTACTTTTTGCTTGTATGAATATAATGTGGGTAAAATATGGAGACGGGCGGATCCTTCTGTCCAAATCTGTGATGCTACGTACATACTAGAGGGGTTGCGGCAGCAGTAAACTCGTGGCATCGTACGAAAATTTCTACACGCTTGCTTTCGGCTGCCGCTGTCACTCTAGATTGTGACCAGGCCCTTTTTTTCTACAATTGATAAGCATTGGCATCATCTCACCTGATGGTAAGTGACGATGACGCCGAAGATGGAAGCGGGCTTACCAAGATTCCCCAACACAATTTGAGATCTGGCTATCTTATCTTCAAGCCAGACCACATCAATGATGTTAACATTGATGTTTGGCGGCAAGACTTAGATAAGATGGTGGTAGCTAGCCAGGCGGGCTATGAAAATGCCTTACTACCAACCAAACCGAGTCTAACAAAGTTGACGCCGCCGGTAATCGAACCCGTGACCTCCTTGTGTGAAGAAAATCGACTAACCATTACACTACGGAGGCCCTAACACTCATTCACGATGAAACTGAGGAGCGAAACCAGGAGAGGCTAATTTTTTGTTAGTCTAGAAACGCTCAAACATTTTCGGATTGAATAAGTGGAAGCGCGGAGTCTTTAACCGTCGCTCGCTCCCGCCGCTTGCTTCCGATGACCGCTTTCTCTGCTCGCTCTTAAGAGGAAACGCGGGCGCCATTTTTTCCATACAAGCGGACCATTTTTTCCTCCCTGGATAATGACAATAGAGCGAAAATGTTTTTACAAGCTTTTATTTATCTTGCAATGTATGTAAGTATGTATGTTTGTTCGGGTGAAATCTTGCAAGTTGAATTTGACTCACTTCCCGTTTTCCGATTGAGCTGAAATTTTGCATGCACTATGCACCTAGAAGTTTTTAGGTTTTTTTAAAATTATTTCCTTCTATATCAACTGAGAAAAAAAAAACTGAGAAAATTGCCCAATTGAAACGTCATTTTTAGACACACCAAAAAAATAATACGCATAAAACACACATAGGTAAATAGTTTTTTTAATTATATAAAAAAATATATATTATTATTGCTTTTAGTGCCTATTATCGGCCTGCGCTGCATTTCTCCCTTTCTTGCTGTATGCGGAGAGGTATTATTATATTGACTTTCCCCTCAATTTATATTTTGGAAACAGCATTGTTCGTGAAAAAAAATATGAATCAGTTTACATTCTGTTCTAGCGCACGTCGTAAAGACAACCTAGTCCTACCAGAGCCAAAATTAGACTTGTACAAAAATAGTCCTTACTACCGAGGAATAATGATATATAACAAACTGCCCAAATTAATAAAAAACGAAAATAGGATAAAAATATTTCATAAAAAATTAAAAGAATATCTAATTGAGAAAAGCTACTACTCGATTAAAGACTATTATAATGACAAATAATTCGCATGTTTATAATAATTAACCAATAATAATTAATTAGGCAATTAAATTATATACTTTATATTATTTACTTATATTAATTATTTTTGTACATTTGATTTAGCTTATTTGCTTTTTAATAATAACGAAACAAAATAATTCATTAATTTGTTACTTATATCTAAATAGTTATATTTTTAAATGTTACCCTTTTGAGCAAAGGCTAAATATGACGGTCTGCTCCCCGCACCCCGCATGCATCTGCAGTGCCCTTACAGGGTGCGTGTACAAACTACAATTTTTACTGTTTTTGTTCCATCTTTATGTTAAGTACATGTAAGCAGAAATAAATGAATATGAATAGGTTTGGTGGAGGGAGACAGCAACATTTTATTCAAACACCTATTCTGTAGACCGCGTTTCTTAATCTAATGCTATTGCGGCTGCCCGCTCCCGCTGCCCGTTTTCGCTTTTTGTTCTCCTTGCTCGCTCAAATCGCTCGCCTCTTCTGCCCTATCGCCTGCCCCTATCGTCCTACTCGCTTCACGCGGGAATTGTGAAAAAGGACCTACAAGAAACGCCTTGCAAAGTCTCGCAACGTTAAACCAAAGTATATATATTAGTACTAACATTCAGTATGGACACTCCCTACCGCTCTCTAGATTCCGACCTCACCCCCTCTTCATCCAGATTGATACAGATTGATTACAGTTTGGTTGTCGAACGTATAGTATTTCGCCGCCATTTTGTTTGTTCCGTCCTTTCTTTTTTTAAAAGCTTTTAATTAACCTGCAATGTATGTATGTATGTTTGTTCGGGTGAAATCTTGCAAGTTAATTTTGACCCACTTCCCAGTTTCCGATTGAGCTGAAATTTTGCATGCATATGTATATCGCGTGACAATGTAATATTAAAAGCTTGTACCAAAAAGTTTTTAGGTTCTTCGAAAATTATTAAATGTCATTTCTGGCCCGTTGTATGAAGTGTCCAGGGTGTGGTTAAACCGTGGATAGTAAGACGCTAGTTAAGTGCTCCGAGTGAGATTTCTTCTCATTCCGACCGAATAAGAAAATTTGATTAAGTGAAGACTGACTTCACCGCCTCGGGATTTCGAGTTTCACTAATTTTGTTTTGGGGTACGCATTTGAGAGGTTTGTGGAGTTACTCGAAGGTATAGGGGCTGGGCCCAAACCTGAATTCACATGGGATAATGCTGATTGAATTTCAGTTGAAATTTGTGTACGATGCGTACTAGGTAATTTGAGGGATGGGTCTTATTGATTATGCGATGCCGTTTTCAATGCGAAATGAGAAGAATATTTTTGCTTTGGGGAATTGAGTAAATAATTTTTTTTCAGTTGCCTTATTTGGCTTTAAAAGGATACGTGTGTTTCTAAACAAATTAATCAAGTGAAATCCTTTAATTCGGAAATTATTTCTTACTAGCTGTTTCCCGATGCTTCACCCGCGTGGAGAACGTTTCTATGACTTTTTGAGGGTGCAGTGACTCGCGAGCGTGACAAAAAGTAGCCTATGTGTCAATCCAGGTTCTAATCTGTCTACCTACCAAATTCCAGCCTGATCCGTTCAGTAGTTTTTACGTGAAGAAGTACCAAACATACACACTCACCCACTCACAAACTTTCGCCTTTATAATATTATGTAGTGTGATAGCACACCAGAAAAGAGGCTAAATATAAATTACAAATGGTGTAAAGTGGGCATTTATGTTATTACTTCTTATCAGCTCATATACGTCCCCACCGAGGGGCTCGAGCCTACCGTGAATTAGGACGATCGGGCCTTAATCGACCACGCGGGCCCAGTGCGGGTTGGTCGACTTCACACACACCTTTGAGTTTCTTCGCAGGCGTGTGCAGGTTTCCTCATGATGTTTTCCTTCACCGTAACAGCGTTACTACTACCTATAGAATATATCATGAATAATTGACTGGGTGGTCAGTGGTCAGTGGTCAGTGCTCGTACCTGCTGGGCCGGGTCGAGGGTTCGATTCCCGCTCAAGGCAAACATCCGTCTGATAAACAGGTTTGTTTGCTCTGTGTTTGGGTGTTTAAATAAAGTAATTAATTAATCTTAATTTCAGGAAAAATACCCATACAGTCATACAGTGTCAAAATTAAATACCTAACTCACTAAAAATAAGATAAGATAAGACAGCCAGTTCCCCTTTGCGCTGGGGAGTCTTGGTAAGCCCGCTTTCATCATCGGCATCATCGTCACTTACCTACCATCGGGTGAGATAATGCCAAGGGCTTACTAATTGTGAATAAAAATAAATAAAAATTGAGTAAAATTAACTTTAAAAAAATATTTGTCTTCTAAATTAAGTATAAGCCGTTATCCCGGTGAATAAAAAGCCAACTATACAAAATAGGGCTATCTAGGCATCAATGTATCAAATATCAAGGTTTTTAAATAAGATTCTCCGTTAGCATATGTCCCAATAACCTAAATTTCGTTCGGGGACGATTATGTCTTCGATCGCAACTGGTTTCGTACGAGACATAAAAAGTATTCGATCGTAACTGATAACGAATCGGTGGTTTAGTACGCGGCTGAAGTATACTTATCCACCGTTTCGACCTCGACTAGGAGGAGTGTTATGTTTTTCGAGTATATGTATGTAAACCATCTTTTATTAGAAATTTCCAACAATGTGAAAAATAGCGTAAACTAAAAATTAAATTATTTCTTTAAAAAAACAATTTTGATGTTTTCGATGTTACATTATGAATTGGTATCAGAATTGTATTGTAAAGAAGTAATTAAATTTTTAGGTTAGGTTATTGTTTACATTGTTGGAAATTTCTAATGAGAGATGGTTTAGGGATGTATATTCACACACACACACACACACCCACAGACACACACACACACACACACACGCACATGCACTTTTTCTGTTTATATTTCACTGATTATGTTGCTGTAATTTTTCTTGTACGTAACTTTATTATTTCTTTAACTTTTTCTTTTTGTAAACCCGTTTGTTTCTCCGAGGGAGGGCCTGGTGACCTATAACACAAGATATTTTTATCTTAGCTTAGGCACCAGTCTCCCACAAACAACTGTTGTTTTGAGCTCCATTTACTTGTGTATATTTGTTGCTTTGTGGTAAGAAATAAAAATGATTTTATTTTTATTTTATTTATTTCTTTGGCACGCTCTATGGATGCATTTTGGAGTGCGAGGTGTCTTTAGATTCGTCTTGATCGCGGGATTGACATACAATTTTGATCCGACTTGCAAAAAAGAGAGGTTAAGTTTTTATGCAGTCGTGTTTTTAATGTTTAATTAATTCGTTCAGATATATATGTGTGTATCTAAATGTATATAGGTAGGTGCGTATAATTATTATCAGGGCCCAAAGTACAGGGAACCTTAGTAGGGGCCAGTTGACCGTCTGTGATGACGGCCGCTGTACAGGGCGTAAATTTGCATTCTTGCAATATTTACGGTGGTTAATATATAGCTGATACTGAATACAAATCATTAACAAAATCGACACTTTTTTTTACTGTTTTTAATGTTATTTTTTTAATCGATAATTCTAAGTTCACACCACTTAATTAAATCGAATTCGCTCAACACTATCCGCAAGACCGACATCGGTTGCAGCGTACTTAAAAAAATAGGGCTCACTCAAAGCACAAAGGGACCGCGTTTGTCAGTTCAGTACTGAGTAGCCGCCGCGCTGCCTTTAGAGACACTCGCTCGCTCGCAGCGCAACGGCAATCAGTGGGTAGGACGTGGAGGCCCCGTGGCCTGGCCAGCACGATACCCGGACTTTACCCCGCTGGATTATTACTTGTGGGGCGACGTGAAACGTCTAGTATACAAGGACGAAATTGAAAGTGTGGTTGAGTTACGTGAGAAAGTGTTCGCAGCGTTCGAAACTGTAAAACAGAATAGGTACTTTTATTTTACGTAAATTAAAGCGTAATTCGCGTCGTCGTGCTCGACTGTGCCTCGCGCAGAACGGTGGTCATTTCGAACAGTTACTGCGTAGCACATAAACTAGTAAGTTTGTACATTTTTGTAAATTTTTGTTTATTTATGTGTAAATAGGCTGATTTCAGACTTTTAAATACGCCAAAAATACCTAAAAGTGCATTGGTACATGCATGCGAACAAAAAGTGGTAAAAATAGTAAAAAATGAGTTTTTGAAGCCCTTAAAGTAAGAAGGAAAATTCGAAATCAGCTGGGTACGAATGAATAATTGAATGAGGGGTGAATGAACTGTCCATTTGTGAGTTGACGGCACAGTCGCGTATGGTGTGTTCCACTGGGAACCTACACAAAAATGGTTTATTCTTACGTGAACTTCAAAACAATTTCATGTGATAACTTTTTATCTTTCAAATATCAGAATTTCAGCTGCTGAAGTGATTTGTATAATTGTAAACTACCGCCTCCATAAATATTGCAAGAATGCAAATTTACGCCCTGTATATTGTAATACTCTGGTGATGACTGTGTCACAGTATTACAATATATAGCGGCCTATATCGTAATACTGTAGCTGTGTCATATTTATTTGTTTACTAGCTGTCCCGGCGAACTTCGTACTACCTTACAATACACTACACTACATAAGAACCTTCTCCTGACAATAATAAACTCAACAAAAAAATAATTATCGAAATCGGTCCAGCCGTTCACGCTCGATGCCGTGACCAAGGAATTAGCGATTCATTTATATAGATATAGATATCTATATATGACTGACCTATTTTAGTGGCAGCGCTCCTGCCTGCTTGGTTGAAAGTCGTGGGTTCGATCTCCACCGAGAACAAACATCATTCGTGTGACGAAAAAGTTTTTTGATATATGTCTGGATGTTTAATATCTATAAACGTATGTAGGTATTTAAAACGTAGTAAGTATGTACCTATGTAGATATCTGGTACCCAAAGTACCCCCCACAGGGAATCCTAGTTTTGGGCCATGTGACCGTGTTTGAGTTGTCCCTGAAAATCTGATTTTATCAGCCTACTTATGATCGAATCCGAGATCCATTGGAGAACCTAGGTAACCGACATAGCTCACAGAATCACTAAACTTAAGTGGCGTGGTTATTAAGGCCATAGCTCGTAAATCAGATGGACGTGGGAGCAGTAAAGTTCTCGAGTAGCGACTGCGCGCCGGAAGAACTAGCGTAGCGAACATCTTTTATTGGTAGCTCAGATCAAATGAAAGTTCAGATAGACCACAAGTAAATTCAATGTGAAACCAATCGAAACTACTCCAAACCTGTATACACAGTACACGCACACATAGACATCAAAACTGGAGTAGTTTTAGTCGATCTTATTCGCTA
This sequence comes from Coleophora flavipennella, assembly GCA_947284805.1. Taxonomy (NCBI): domain Eukaryota; kingdom Metazoa; phylum Arthropoda; class Insecta; order Lepidoptera; family Coleophoridae; genus Coleophora; species Coleophora flavipennella. The sequence continues at coordinate 5,316,806 of OX369269.1, forward strand.
AGACGTCGTCGCACACGCAAAATCACACACGTTTCAAAAAGTGGCTTCAACCTGACAGTTCGAAACATTCCATCTGAACGTTATTAATCTGAGGTTGGTAGCAATATCATCATCATCACATCAGACGAAAAACGTCCACTGCTGTACAAAGACCTCCCCCAAGGATAGGGCAGGGCACATAGCTTATAGAACAGTTCCCCGTTGGGGCAGTAAAGTTCTCGAGTGGCGACCGCGCACGGGATAACATAGCGTAGACAGGCGTCCCACGCGGTGGACCGACGACCTGGTGAAGATCGCGGGAACCCGCTGGATGCGGGCAGCACAGGACTGGTCGTCGTGGTAGCAATATACTACAACCAAATACAACCACCATACATTTATGAGCATTTGACAATTCCAAACTTTTGATATTTGACATTTTTAAGGCGAGTCTCTAGCTTTAGTTATTATTCTATTAATGGACTTAGCATAGAATATAATATAATATGTTTTATTTCAAAGCATAAAAATGAAAGATGAAAAATTTTATTGTTTAGGCCGTTGTAATAATGGTGATACGAAGAGAATAACAAACTCTGGCTGTTTAGGTAAAACTCAGGTGAGGGTTTATTGAGCGTCATCAATGATTCACATAACAAGAAGCCGTTACTCCAAATCTGTACAGCACGTCACCTTATAAAAATAAAACATAAACTTATAGAAGTTTAACTTAATGTTGGGTTGCCAACAAAAGACGTTATTACAGATTTTCGTTATTTTGGTCGTCAGTTACTCCTGAACGATAGAAAACCCAGGGTAGAAAATAAATACCCTTATTGTTGATGAAGTTCCTTAATGTCAAAAGCTATTAGAAACATGATTAAACATTTTTGGCATAGAAAATAACTAATATTGTGACTAATATTTTGAAGTATAAATTTAAAAAAAATATACAAAAATATTTGTTATGTTCATACAAAGTGAGTAATGTTATTATTTTTCATACTTTCATTGTAGATTTTGATTGAAACGATAAACCATTGAAAAAGTGTGGTTATTTTCTTTACTCTTTTCACGTAAATCTCTTGCGTTATACTCGTGACCGGGTGCTGTCCGTGTGAACTGGTCTACTCGTGTCATATTGTTTTCATGTTCTAATGACATTATTTGTTTTTTTTTTTATATATATCACAGATTGGATTTTGACGTTATTAACTAATGATTGTTTATTTCTTGATTTTCTACAAATGATATTATGTAATCACTATTTTATGACTATCAGAAAGAGTGTAATTTGCACCTATTTTGAATAAATATCTTGAAACTTGAATCTCGTAAAGAAAAAGACAGAGACAACTGTTTCAATCAATACCTCGCCGTAATACTTTTCGTCGCAGCGTGGCCACCCTACGCTTATTAAACAGAACTCCGGAACGGAATAATGAGGCTCGTCGAAATGGCAAGATTACTCGCAAAGTTGCGCGAATCAAACCTCCCGCCCGATTAATTGGATAAACAAGGCATTCCATGGGAAGTTTACAAACAAGAAGAGCAGAAACATTGTTTTGTGCTAGCATTTTGTTTGCAACAAATCGTAAGATTGGATTTGGCATACTTTTTGGAGTATACTCCTTTAGAATAGGGGATCGGATTACATCAAAAATAAATTCTGAAATATGATTTCCTAAATTGCTCTCTTCTTAAAGTTTCAAATAACCTTACTTGTTTTGTTTTTGCAATACGCCTTCAATTTTTAAATGATCAAATTCACAAAATAAGTTCGTCAATGACGCTTAAAATCTATGACGTCAAAAAAAAAGTCTAGTGGGTATTTCAAACATTTTTAGAACAGAATTTCGTTTTTGACAGATCATATAATGTAACTCAAATGACTAGCAGTCCCCTATTGATAAAAAAATCGAGTAGTGATCGGTAACGCGTTACCGTTTCTTTTACCGTCATCACGTTTTTTAGTCCCGAAGGCTAAGTCAACATTGCCATGCCACCCAATGCGAGACCAAAGCCGAACTCCACCTAAGGCGAATCCCGGAGCGTGTTGAAGTCGATCGATGTTTTAAAATCCCCATTGCGTCAAGGGCTTACCAATAGTGGATAATAATTTTTTTTAACGAAAATAGACAAAAGTTGACCTCCCCCATATCTCTGAAACAACGGGGTCTAAAGTTAACAAAAATACAAAAAAAAAAGTTCTTTACATTTAAATTAGAAGAAAACCTCTAAGAAGTCTATGGTATTTACACTAAAATACGAAATTTCTCAATCAACGTACGCAACCCTCTGCACGCGATTTACTCGTAAACTCGCACTTGTCTGGTTTTTTTTATTAATTTCTGCATGAATAGCACCCACTGCTACTGCTATAAAGATTTGTTTTTTCTTTTCACAAACAGCCCGAACGATCGAGTTTTAGACATGGCACACAGGCGCCGTTATTCCCGCTCGTAAGTTTTAACGAGTGATCCGACCTCCTTAGCGACTATCGACCGAAATGAATTTCGAAAAATGACTCCTTTAGGATCCCTTTTCCAACTCGATACCGAGATACGAGCTTTTTCCGTTTATACTGAACGAAAATTCAATCCAGTGATTGGAGTCTAAATAGTAAGATTTAGATTTTATTTTATACTAGCTGTCCCGGCGTACTTCATACCGCCTCACACTACACTACACTATCGCTACCGCGACCGCTACCACTACACTACACTACCACTACATTACCACTACACTACCACTACATTACCACTACACTACCACTACATTACCACTACACTACCACTACACTACCACTACACTACCACTACACTACCACTACACTACCACTACACTACCACTACACTACCACTACACTACCACTACACTACCACTACCACTACATTACCACTACACTACCACTATACTACCACTGCACTACACTACCACTACCACTACACCACCACTACCACTACACTATCACTACACTACCATTACACTACCACTACACTACCACTTCACTACCACTTCACTACCACTATACTACCACTACACTACACTACCACTACACCACCACTACCACTACACTACCATTACACTACCACTGCTTTACCACTAACAACCACTACCACTACTACTACCACAACCACTACCACTACACTACCAATACAATACCACTACCACTACACTACACTACTTTTTGTAGATATTGCAGGAATTTTTAGGTATTTTTTACACCTTGGGTTACATTATTGAAGTTTAAGTAAGGATCGCTATTTTTTTGAAAATATAATATTGCCTATAACAACCGCGGATAGTGTAGCTTCCCAACGGTGAAATATTTTTTTTAAATCGGTCCATTAGTTTCGGAGCCTATTTAGGACAAACAAACAATCAAATCTTTCCTCCTTATAATATTAGTGTAGACAACGTCACACCCCGGACACTGCATACAACGACGGTCGTGAAATGACATTTATAAAACCGAATGACGGAGCAAACAAAATCACGACGAAATCCTATACGTTTGAGAATCAAACTATGACCAATCTGTATCAATATGGGTGACGAGGGGGTGAGTTCGGAATCTAGAGAGCGGCAGGGAGTTTCCATACTGTATGTTAGTACTAATATTATATACTTTGATAGCGTTACAAAAATCACATTGAAGCTGTTTGTACTTGAAAAATCGAAGTTGAGATTCTGTTGGAATCGATTGTTTTACAATAATAGTCTTAAAAAATAAAAAAAATTGTGTGTGTTTGTGTGTGTGTGGTATGTCCGTCCGGTGCTCTAGTTCCCTAACAACTGGACAGATTTAGGTGTAATTTGGGTTACGGCAATATTATTTTATCTCTAGGCGTTTTTTTTTTATTATTTACCCTATCTTGATTTTTTAGGGTTGCCACCATAGTAAAAAACACTTATTATTTTTTACTCAAAAATGGCTTATACGATTTTGACGAAACTCGGTGTGTTACTACTATAAATGGCCTTTATTACGCGGTAGTTCGCTGTTCCAAAAAAAAATCAGAATAAGGTACCTCCCATAAAAAACCAGGTCGTATGTTACTTTTTCTCAAAAATGGCTCTAACGATTTTAATGAAACTTTGTAAATAACTAAAAATTGATAAGGCCTACTGTACTGGGTTACTTCATTATTCCAGGAAAAATCTGTGTAAGGTACCTCCCATAGGTACAACAAAAGTTATCAAAGCATGTGCACAGAAGATTGCTCCGGTCTTGACTCATCTTGTAAACCTCTCTTTTACAAAAGGTTCATTTCCGGAAAGCCTAAAGTACAGTATTATCAAACCTCTACATAAAAAAGGTGATAAGCAAGACTTGGGAAATTATCGTCCCATAACATTGGTGTCCATATTCTCGAAAATCTTTGAGAAGGCTTTTATAAACAGAGCTATGCCTTTCTTTGAAAAACATAAAGTTATAACAGAAGAACAATACGGTTTCCAAAAGCATAAATCAACTGCTGATGCCGCTTATTCTCTGTTGCGAAGCATCACAGAATATATATAGACAATAAAACCGCAGTTATAGCAACATTCTTTGATATGACAAAGGCCTTCGATTTTGTTGATCATAAAATATTACTTAGAAAATGTGAATGTTACGGTATCAGGGGAAATGCATTGGATTGGATTGAAAGTTATTTGACAAACCGCATGCAAAGTGTTGAACTGAACAGAATTAATGGATGTAATGATTCTATTCTATGATTCTGTTTCTATTCTTATTTCTATCTTCCTTCCTGAATAATAAACACGGTGTTCCTCAAGGGAGTGTATTAGGACCATTACTGTTTATATTATACATTAACGACCTGCCAAAGGAAATACCCCACAAAATGGTCATGTATGCTGACGATTTAACTGTAATTGTACCAGATGATAATAAATCTATTTTGTTTGGACATGAAATTAATCTTACAATTGACATTATTAATACCTGGCTATGCAGAAATAATTTAAGACCTAATTTTGCAAAGACAAATTTTATACAATTCTGTAATTATAAGACGCAAAAATCAGTATTAGAATTGCGGTGCCAAAGCAAACCAATTCAGCAAGTGAATCATACAAAATTCTTGGGTATAACATTAGACGAGCACTGCTCTTGGAAAGAACACATAAAAGTTACCTGTGCTAAGCTTGATAGTTTTGTATTTGCTCTAGGACGTTTGAGAAATGTAGCAGGACAGGGAACTGCATTAGTAGCTTATCACGGCTATGTGACATCAGTCTTGCGCTACGGAGTACTATTATGGGGCAATTCTGTAGACGTTGAACGAGTTTTTCTCGCTCAAAAAAAATGTATTAGAGCTGTTTGTGCAGCTGGACCTCTTGACACATGTAGACCATTATTTCGAAAACTTGGACTTCTAACTTTAACAGGACTATACATTTTAGAGGTAGGTTCATTTGTACGGAAAAATGCAAACCTGTTTCAAAATCCTGTACAGAATCCAAGATTAAGAGAAAGGGACCCGACAAAGTTGCTAATGCCATTGTGTAGAACTTCTCTTCACAGTAAAAGTTGCTATATGATGACTATAACAGTATATAATAAAATACCAAAGAAAATCCGTCAATTACAAAATAGACAATTTAAGACAGAATTATCTAAATGGTTAAAAGAAAAATGCTACTATAGTCTAAACGAATATTTTATAGATTGTTCACATTGACATTAAGTTATACAGGCGAAATGAAATAATTAATAATGAAATGATTTTATTTAATATGGTGTCATTTTTCATTTTTAAATTTATGTTACTAATTATTTTTTGTGTATTTGCATGCCTATTTAGGCTAAATGTGAGATACTTAAGCTAAAAATATTGTACATGTTTTTACCACGTTTAAAGCAAATAAATGATCTTATCTTATCTTATCTTATCATAGAAACCCAAATAAATTTCTCATCAAGTTTGATATATCTAGCTATATTCTTTGCTACCAAGCAAGTGTAATGTATGTTGTAATCTCTAATGAAAATTTATACTTTAGAAAGTATTTTTGTACCTTGTTCTAAAGTTCTCGAGTGGCGACCGCGCATCGGAAAACGTAGCGCAGGTAGGCCTCCCACTCGGTGGGCCGATGACCTGGTGAAGGTCGCGGGAAGCCGCTGGATGTGGGCAGCGCAGAACCGGTCGTCATGGAAATCCTTGGGGGAGGCCTATGTCCAGCAGTGGACGTCCGTCGGCTGATATGATGATTGTACCTTGTTATAAAAAATAAAAATAAGAATTTTGCTAAATTACAGTTACAGATGTTTTATCTCACGAGCGCGGGTTAGTCATACTTGTGTGTGTTGATGTACATGCAAATTGTCTTTGCGTGCGTAAGGTCGGGAGCTTACAATTGCGCACACAATAGACACAACTAACAATAGAGCACACAATAGCGCGTGTCTATACGCATTACACACACAAGTATGGCTAACCCGCGCTCGTGAGATAAAACATCTGTACATACATACCTATACAACCTCCAATTTCCATACCCCGTAAAGGAACAAAAGCAAGATAAAGGGGTTGGAACATTTTTTGTATTGAACGTGGCATACTGACAACATATGTACATATATTATTTATTTTTTCGAAATTTTATGTATTTTGTTACTATGCCATTGAAGTTCGTACCTTTTTCCACATCTCGCCACGCTTATTAGTAGCGCAAAGCGTTGGTATTAATAACTGGCAGGCCAGACATAAAAGAAATAAAAAAGCGAAATAACGAAAGAGTTCATACTTCCACAATAAAATTTCCTCTCACCTCAAATTTCAGGCTTTTAAAAGGCAATCGCCCAACCAAGCGATCGCAATATCATACTCTCCCACACGAAGATAAGGTCGAGTTTGTAAAACTAGGCATTTATATCACTAACTTGATATTAATTAGGGTAGCTCTCAGACTACCCGCAAATTGTAATATATTGCGGGCTTCGTATAGCGTTTATACTGCTCAGAGTTTCAGAACAAGATTGTTTTCTTTAGGTGGAAACTTGGCCCGAGGAATGTTTTTACGAGTTTTTCTTGGAGCAGGAAAGTTTCCTGAGATATTTTTGCTAAAACGTAAGAAATGTGCTCGCTGATCCTTTAACAGCTCTTGCATTATTTCGCTTCAAATGTAGAGAATCGCAATAACATTTGGCTGCGAATTAGTTAAGAAATCAATTTATAAGTTCGTCTCCTGCTATAGCCCGTCAACTTCGTGCGCGATACCACAGATGATAATAATAGTACAAGTACAGATGAAGTACTCGCAATGACGCTTTAAATAAATAGCAACTCTCGCTGCGCGGTAATAAAGAACAGTCTAGTTCGCAACCACGCTTAGTGCTTCCAATTTTACTCCAACATACCTATACATGCACCGATAACAACCGCGCTTTTACGTAATAATGAACCGAATCAATGCGCGTGATAGATTCTTTTGCGCTGACCGGTCTAGCGTTGTCGCAACTGATCAACCGGCAGGGTTGTGAGACCGCGCGACGAACATGTTTAAACTTGCACACTCGCTTGCTCAATAATCGCTCCGCTTTCTGCACGAGTTGACAACCGACTGACGAGCGTGGCCTTTAGGCCGCACCGTTGTGTAGGTACTTATCTCGCGCTCTCGGCCGAGTGACGGGGGCCTGGCGATACGCCTGAGCATTTGAGGCGGGGTGTACGGGATCGTGTTGTGTCGTGCTACTTCACCCCCGCCTACCTACCCGCCCGTACCGCAGGCGTACCGCGCACGAAGTTGACGGGCTAAAGACATAGCCAAATGCCTCCCCTATAGGATTGCCGAAACACCCGTCTTGCGCTGCTCGCATCTAGCGGATTCCCACGACCTTCATCAGATCGTGGGTCCACCGAATGGGAGGTCTACCTACGCTATGTCTTGCGGTGTGCGGTCGCCACTCGAGAGCTTTACTGCCTCTCGAGTGGCGACCGCACACCTTGAATAATTACTTTGGATCTCCTACGAATCTCCTTATTTCTGATTCGCTCTTCTATTAAAAATAACTTTACACACATGTTTACATTTCTTCTTCTTTGTCTTTTTTTTAACCGACTTCCAAAAAGGAGGAGGTTCTCAATTTGACTGTATGTTTTATTTATGTGTGTTACCTCAGAACTGTTGACTGGGTGAACCGATTTTGATGATTCTTTTTTTATTTGAAAGCCAGTGCTTCCCGTGTGGTCCCATATAAATTGTATCAAAATCGGTGTAGTATTTCATTAGAAAATTAACAAAAACTAAAAATAACAATGCAAAATTGTACGAAGTTGTTGTGATGGAAGTCGGTTTTTAACGTGTTTAGCGTTTTTTTTTTGTTTTTTTTTTAAATAAAAACACGTGTTGATCTTATCGTTACTTACAAAGCTACTTTCCGTAACAGATAGAGTAACGTAACGTTGTTATACCCGGTTTCGTATCCTTTGATCTAGATGCGATGCCCATCGGAGGAAATCGCGTTGGCTGCGTCTGCCTAGTTTCCGGCTTCCAGGTAACTTCGTTCCGTTGTCAAAGAATAACTCTGTTACAGTTAACATGTTATGTATTTTTCGTCTTAGCAATGTTATTTTTTTTCCTTAAAGATCTTGTTAACGATAATGTATTTACGTTGCTCTGCTTCGGCTTTCGGAGTCAATAAGATTGTGAGGGCCTGTTTCCGGGATACGTTTTCCAACGGCAACGAATATTATAAAAGAAAATTTAAATCGATCAATACGTATTCCTCTATACATTGTTACTAAAAATAAATAAAAATTTGATTTGAAAAATTTGTGCATTTTTGCTCGAATATTATATTTATTAGTCGGCAGCAAGCTTGGTAAACGTAAAAACTACACAGCTGATTCTTTGGACGTTCTTTCGTATTAATAAAACAAAAACTCAAATTAATTGATTTTCGCTCGATACTTTTTATTTTGTAAAACTTATGTAGTTTTGAAAGATTATTGAATGTTTCTCCTACATTGCTTACTCGTATAATAGGCGCATGAAATGAATATTGACAATAAGACAATAAAGGTGTTGATAAAACGGCTAAGTGTTAATTTTTCTAGAATGTTTACTAAGCTCGCAATAAACGAAGATGTGCATTTACGCCTAAAGTAAAAGACATAGGTTGTGTAAAGACACTCACGCGAAATTTAATAGTGAAGGTGATTCCATTAGAATATTAAATATCAGGTTGTTCGGCAGTGCCACGCGGGCCACCTCCGTAAGGCGCAAATAAAAAACAACCGCCTCCGTAGCGTAATGGTTAGTTCATTCGCTTCACACTTGGAGGTCGTGGGTTCGATTCCCGGCAGAGTCTAACTTTGTAAGACTCGGTTTGGTTGGTGGAAGGGCATTTTCTAAGCCCGCCTGGCTAGCTACCACCATCTTATCTAAGTCTTGCCGCCAAATATCAGTGTTAACAACATTTATGTGTTCCGACTTGAAGACAAGGTAGCCAGTTCTCCATTGCGTCATCGTCACTTACCATCAGGTGAGATGATGCCAAGGGCTTACCAATTGTAAATTAAAAAAAAAATACAGTAGAATGTTTAGAACCTCCTTGTTTTTTTGAAGTCGGTTGAAAATAATTATTATTTATCCCTTTGAAATCAAAAAGTTCCTTTAATTACAAGTATGATTACATATACATTCCTTTAATTACAAGTATGATTACATATACAGTATGTTCTATTAATTACTTGGAAACCTCTGTTAAAGGAGAGTCAATCTTTAATTAAATTTCCGAAAGCCGTATCGTTCCGGCCTACTTTCAAAATTTCAACTCCTGCTCACAATAATGTTATTATTTATGTACAAAAATGGTTTTCAATTTTGTCGGTTTAATTAACTTGCTTTGGTTAATGGAGCAAACAGAACTCTTTGGTATTCTCGTCGCGCTGTGACTGTTATAGTTCCATTGGGGTTAATTTTAACAATACATTTTTAAATTGGGTCGAATTTATTGTTTCAAGGGGTTAATATCCGTCTCGTCATATCAACTCATATACGTCCTCAACGAGGGGTTCAAGCCTACCCTGAATTAGGGCGATCGGGCCTTAGTCGACCACGCGGGCTCAGTGCGTGTAGGTCGACTTCACACACAACCTGCGAGTTTCTTCGCGAAATTCGACATCATAATAATATAATATCAATGACTATCTATTATTTATTACACATAACCTAACGTCGGTGGCTCAACCGGTAACGACTCGGTCGTCCTAACCAGAGGTGCCGGTTTCAAATCCGGACGGCCAATGTGCCAATGAGTTTTTCGTAACTTACGTACATATACTCTCCGATTGCTTTAACGGTGAAGGAAAAAATTGTGAGGAAACCTGCACACACCTGCGAAGAAACTCGAAGGTTGTGTGTGAAGTCGACCAACCCGTACTGGGCCCGCGTGGGTCGACTAAGGCCCGATCGCCCTAATTCAGGGTAGGCTCGAGCCCCTTGGTGGTGACGTATATGAGCTGACATGATGAACCTCACCCTTTCACTTCAGCATCTTTTAAGTTATTTTATCATTTCACTAAATATCAAATTGCCGATGAACTTTCGACGAGATATTTAAACGATGTGGTGCAAGCCTATATCTACGGACGAGGCTTTTTGGATTTCAATGTACAGAGGCCAGCACATCAAGCTACACTCGTAGTGCGACTCTGATCCATGCGCATTCGGCATAAGAACGATACAAAGTCCAAAGTGTGTAGCTTGATGTGCTGGCCTGTGTACGTCGTAGTGGAAATGCACTGGTGAAGTGCGAGTTGGACTCCCAAATTTAAGAATTTCGTACTACCATGGCACACCTTGGACACTTCATAGATCGGACCAGAAATGACATTTCAACAAACGAATGACGAAACAAACAAAATGGAGGCGAAATCCTATACATTCGACAACCAAACTGTAACCAATCTGTATCAATCTGGGTGACGAGGGGGTGAGGTCGTAATCTAGCGAGCGGCAGGGAGTGTTCATACTGTATGTTAGTACTAATACTCATATATATACTTCGACAATACTGAAGCCGGCTGCATCTGACAGGGCAATGTTTTAATGCTCTAAGGGGCAATGTGACATTCAACTAGGCTCCACTAAACGGTCTCATTCTCAATATTCTGACGGCCTCGTCCATGGATGTCGAAGGTCTTTGATGTAATGTCGAAGTTCATTAAAGGGTGTCCTCTTGCCAAGATGAGACCGTCAGAAGGGCGGGTCAGGTAGCGTACTACAAGCCTTAATATGCTAGCGACAATACGTAACATGAGGACACGCTTAAAGGAGATTGGAATTTTCGAATTTTAGCTAAGAGGTATTTGATATTTTAGATCAATTAAGGTGATAGCGTGGAGCCCTGGTACTGCGGGTTGTATTTCAGAAGTGAAGTACCAACCTATAGAAGTATAATCTAACTGCCCCAACAGTTGGGTCTCAGTAGGGTAAACTTTTTCGGGTATTTGTATATATCGCAGGCATATTGTATAATTTGTCATTCATTATACATACATGCGGTCGGGCAAATGTCAGGCATATTATATAAATCAATCAAACCTGACCGAACCTAACGTAGCTCATTTACAATCTGCCGTACGACATTTTGACAATTTGGCTGACTCGGCATTGACCTTTTATATACGGACGAATTATTACAATTTGCCTGACCGTTTACATACGGACGAATTACGTACGGACAATTTTTCTACTGTATGTAAAATGACTAATCATACAATTTTATATATATATATATATCTGTTTCTTTGAGCTTGTAGTCTAAACGGCTTGATGAATTTGCATGTATAGACGAGACGAGGTGCCGATGACATTGGATTTGTTTTTATTATTGAGTTTCATAGAATTTTAAAATTGATAACGTAGCGTTGGCAGGCAGGCCTCCCATTCTGTGGACCGATGACCTGGTGATGATCGCGGGATACGGGTAGCGCAGAAGCAGTCGTCGTGGAAATCCTTGGGAGAGGCCTTTGACCAACAGTTAAAAAGTTTTTTCTTTTGGTTCTAATGATGATACAACTAAATCCCGACTACGACTTTTTAAAAAATATCTGAAAACAAGTGGTTTTAGCATTTACTCTTTTTTTCAATTTGAGTGCGTATGTCTACATCTCACCTGATGGAAAGTGACGAAGTAGTGGAGGATGGTACACGCAAACTCTATTAATGCCTATTCATTCTCGACTTGAAGATTTCAAATAATGTACGTCATAATGAAAAGCATGCGTAATAGTTTGTTTTTAGCGTTCCGTACCCAAAGGGTAAAAACAAGACCCTATTACTAAGACTTCGCTGTCCGTCCGTCTGTCTGTCACCAGGCTGTATTTCATAAATCGTGATAGCTAGACAGTTGAAATTTTCTCAGATGATGTATTTTTTTGCTGCTATAACAAAAAATACTAAAAATTAGAAAAAGTGAAAGTCTCCATTCACACAAAAAACGTGTTTTTTTTTGAAACGTGAAGAAACTAGCGTCATCTAGTATGATGGTAAGGAACCCTTTGTGCACTATTCTGACTCGCAGTTTTTTTTTAATTATCCCAAATTATTTTATTCTATTAAAACAATCTTATAGGAGAGAAAGACACTTGAAAGGTGATTTTAATTGTTTAGCAGCCTAATTGAAATCTCACTTCAAGTCTACACCTATAGAATTTCCAGGTCTTAAAGCATTGTGCCGTAAATAAAGCTAAGTGCTATCTCAGACGTGTGTCTTGTGTGTAGACAATGGGTTTTTGTGCGACCGACGCCGGTGGACGGCGCTAGTTAACACTATCTCAGGTGCCCGACAGCTAGTACGGTTAGAGAGAAAAATTTTAAATTGAAAAAATATAACTTCTTGGAATTTCTGTAAGTTGTATTTTTATTAACGCGGCTTACAAGTAGAGTAAATTTGTAGAAATCGTCAGGCGTTACCGTCAGGCACTAGAATGCGGTGCGCGCGAGTGCACGCGACCAAAACGTCGTAAACGCAAAGAATTTCGTGGCGCTTACGCGTTTCGTTCGACGTACTACGATATGGCCAAATATATTAAGGCTTGTCCTTCGTAAAAACTGTGAAACTGAAGAATTTTGTAACCATTTTATACGTTAACCATAGCATATTTCTACCAGAGAAAAATACATAGTAATCTACAAGATATGACAAGTGATGTAGATTTCATAGAATTCTATTTTATTTTTCAGAACCATAGAAAAAAAAATCAAATACACCCCCTTTTTTTCAGTTGTAACCATTTTACTGCTGCAATTTTCAACAAAACATTTTGAAAATTTATGATCTAACTCAAAAAACAATCTAGAGTGAGGTTGATTTCTTACTTTTTGAATATTTATTGTATTTTATTTATAAATATTATAAAACCATCTGATTTCGGGTAAAATTCCAACCGTTTTCAAGCCGTTCCCCGCGCTCGTCCTAAAAATCAGTGCGGGACGGGTCGTGATGCTAGACGGACCTGTGCTGCTTTGCGGGAGCTCTCAAACAAAAATAAAATATTGGATTTTTTGTGTACATAGTGTAGTGTAACGGACAGAGAGTATTTCATTAACTTTGGTTACCTACATTAGATTACAATGGTTTATTTTATTTCACACTATTCAGTTTTCTTTGGTTAATTTGTTTGATACAAAGTTTTTGTTTTACAGTTTTTGTTGCTTAAAATCTTCCCGAGCTTTATTATACACTATTCATAAAAAAAAGAATCATAGAAATCGTATAACCCAGCACAAAGATCCAGCGGCTTCCCGCGACTTTAGCAGGTCGTCGGTCCACCAAGGGGGAGGCCTGCTTACGCTACGTTTTCCGGTGTGTGGTCACCACTTGAGAACTTTGCTGCTCCAACGGCCATCTGTTTTACGAGATATATGACTAGAGCTAATGATCGTTAGGGCAGCAAAATTCTCGAGCAACGACCGCTTACCAGAAGACGCACCGTGCACCGCACTGAGAATGCCCGGTCTGGCACATAGCTCGTAGAACAGACGACCGTTGGTGTACTAAAGTTCTAGAGTGGTGACTGCGCACTGGAAGACCTACCAAGGGCAGGCCTTCCACTCGGTTGACCGACCACCTAATGAAGGTCGCGGGAAACCACTGGATGCGACCAACTTAGGACACGTCATTTCCAATGCGGTGCGCTTGCGTCTTCTAGTGCACTCTTGCTACTCGAGAACTTTGCTGCCCCAACGATCACATTCTGTTCTAGGCATATATCTCATAGAATGGATGGCCGTTGGGGCAGCAAAGTTCTTAAGTAATGACCGTACATCGGAAGACGTAGCGTAGGCAGGCCTCCCACTTGGTGGACCGACGACCTGCTGAAGGTCACGAGAAGCCTCTGGATGCGAGCAACGCAGAACCGGTCGTATCTAATGCGTTGTGCGGTGCGTCTTCTGATGCGTGGTTGCCGCTCGAGAACTTTACTACTCAAACGGCCATCTGTTTTACGAGCTATGTGAGGCACAAAGCTCGTAGAACTGATGGCCGTACGTTGCACGGTGCGTCTTCTGGTGTGCGGTCGATACTCGAGAACTTTACTACCCCAACAGTCATCTGATCTATGGTCAAGGCACATAGCTCGTAGAACAGATGACCGTTGGAACAGTGATATTCTCGAGTGGAGACCGGGCACTGAAAGTTGAAACGTAGGAAGGCCTTCTACTCGGTGGACCGACGACCTGGTGAAGGTCGCGGAAAGTCGCTGAATGCGGGCAACGCAAGACCGGTCATTTTCAATGCGGTGCACTGTGTCTCTTATGGTGAGTGCCACTCGAGAACCTTACTACCACAATAGGAGAATTAAGGAGTTTTATAAGTTCTAAGTTTGATGAATTCCTAAGATTTAAATTTTAACCACAAGTCTAATTACGTTGTTTGTATCTAATTACGTTGTTTTGTATCTAGGTGATACAAAACAACGTAATTAGACTTTGACTTGTAGAGTTTTAAAATCACTGTACTTGGTATAGGTTATCAAATACAAAATACAAAACAAATAAAAACTTTTGAGATCAGTAAGCCTCAGATAAAAAGCCCGCCCCGAAACGGTCCTAATTGCTACCTCTTTTCATAACATTTTAATTTCTACATACCGTTGATTTTATTTTATAGCACTACCTTTCCGCTCTGTAACTTGTAACCAGCCAGATACGAAGAAACAAGTATTAAATCATCGATAAATATATTGCATGTCCTCGCACTTAGTTTGTCGTGTACGCATAGAAGATCGACATAGTAATCTATGAATTATGTATGATACGAGGGTGGTAAATATGTATATAACTAACGAGTGACATTTGTAAGCCCGAGTCGCAGGCGAGGGTTTATCACCATCACGAATTTGTCATTTCCTTTTACATCCATATATCAAAAAGCGTCGGTGGCTCAACCGGTAACGACTCGGTCCATCTAACCAGAGGTACCGGGTTCAAATCTGGACGGCCAATGTACCAATGAGTTTTTCAAAAACTAACGTACATACTTACCGATTGCTTTAACGGTGAAGGAAAACATCGTGAGGAAACCTGCACACGACTGCGAAGGAACTCGAAGGTTGTGTGTGAAGTCGACCAACCCGCACTGGGCCCGCGTGGTCGACTAAGGCCTAATCGCCCTGATTCAGGGTAGGCTAGAGCCCCTCGGTGGGGACGTATATGAGCTGTAATGATGATGAATGACCATATATCATGCGACGTTTTTCAATACAGTTGTGAGAAAACAGGTAAATTAAAAAAATACCGTGACAGAAAAACAGAATACATGGGTAAATACCTATCAAGGTTTCGGCAATCAAAGTTCATTTTACGCGACTTGTGGGTCATTTTAAACGTATAATCCCACTCTATTTTTGCTGTTTATATGTATATTTTTATCAGACATATTATATTATCGATTCATAATTTTACTCGTTTTCACAATTAAAACAACTCAATTTAGTTTTACGAAAATTGCGCCATATTTAATTTAGCTAGGCACACGTACTACTGCGTAAGTTTTTTTAATATTACCCTAATTAGATAACAATCAGGCTTGGGATATAATATTATTATACGGATTAAATCCTCCTTGGAAAAGATGACCTATGCACTTAATTCATATTTTATTCTCCTTTCTTCACAAATGTATAGCAGCTAACGTTATGTACTAACTAACCTCACAGAAAAACAACCACAGAAAAGAAAAAAAAACGATTCTTCTATTCTGTGGAAACAACCAATCTCTTTTAAATTTCTCATTTCAAAAATCCTAATGAAGATTCTTTATCTCTGGTTATTATATTTTTTTATTTGCTAGAAATGTATTGTTTCCAGAGCTAAAAATTAAAAAAAGTGGCAAAGTAAAAAAGCACGTGTGCGGTAAAATAAATTTAGCGCATAGTAAACTAGCACATAAAGTACCATTTTTCGAACAACTGTATTAAAAAATATATTTTCACACATGTGACTGTACAAGAGGGTGAACAAATGTGTCAAACTAAATGTCATTTCCATACTCTACCATGATGTTCTTTTAGTTCTCATTTCACCTCTCATAAAAACCCAAATTATGTGTAAAATGTAGTATTTACTAATTTTTATTGCTACTAGGTAAACGTAATGGTTATCGTTGTTTTGTGTATTCCCGACTACATCAGACAGTGACAGCTTTGCGAAAAAGTATGCACAGCATGGCTGTAACATTTTTTCTTTTGCCTTTAGGCTTGAATACTTATTACTTTAACTACACCCCGTGTACCTAGTAAGAAGATGCTATTTGTGGCTGTGTAAGTCTCTATAATTTTATTACTCTATGATTCTGGTGTGGCTGTATACCTACGCAGCGCGCGCGATTTTATGGTGCGGGTGGTGCGGGGAGAGATATAGAGCTCCGCCCAGACGCTCAAGGTCGCTAGCCCATGTGCAAGCCTTAAATGAAACTTATTGATTTGATTCGTTCCTTTACATTTTTCAAGCGACTTCCAAAAAGGAGAAGGTTCTCAATTCGTCTGTATGTTTTTTTTATGTATGTTACCTCATAACTTTGGACTGGGGAACGGATTTTTATGATTCTTTTTTTATTTGAAAACTTGTGCTTCCCGTGTGGTCCCATATAATTTTTATCAAAATCGGTGTAGTACTTTATTAGAAAATTAACAAAAACCAAAAATAATAATGCAAAAATGTACTAAGTTGTTGCGATGGAAGTCGGTTTTTTAACGTATTCAGCTTTTTCAGTTATTGTTTTGAAAAACAACAAATGTAAAGGAAGCATTTTTGTGCACGATACTCTCTATACAATGCAAGTGCACTGCCGAACTGTCCCCGAGGTAATGAAAATAAGTGTTTCTCTTAAAACAGAACAGGTTGCTATCACCACTTTGCTTTTTTTTGAACTAACAGAATTAAAAAATAAAACGCTCTATGGAAGTCTTAAGAAAGATAGCAACAAATTGTTTTCCTTTTTGTTAGGATTCCGTACACCCCATGTTCATAGGTCTTTAGAAGTATTTTTTATTTGATTCTATCGTAAAAATGGTAATACAAACAAGCGTGCAACTAAGTGTGATTGTTATACTAATACTGCAGTAAAAACAAGAAATAATAAAAAATTGCAAAGTGTGAGTCGTATCGCGCCTTACAGTCCGAACTGAATAACAAAAAATTCATATTTACGTCACTCGAGTTCATGTCTTTTGTTTGTAATGTGAATAGGTATCATTTTCGTTTTATGTACTATGTAGTTGTGTGGAGGTGTGTGGTGGTACGGAACCCTCGGAGTGCTAGTCCGACTTGCACTTGACCTGTTTTTTGTCTTCTATGTATTTACTATACGTTCAGCATGTAACAAACAGTATGGCAATGACATATATTATTGGCGTAAGGACTCGGCCAACGCGCGCGACTAATGCTCCCAGCGAATTGGTGCAAAAATCGAAAGTTTCACACACTCGGGACTCAGTTGCTGCGGCAGATTGTAGAGTACGGTGAAAAGATATTCCATATAAAAATAACTTATTGTGTTGTCAGAGGCTGTAAAAATCATGAAAGAAAGGCTAAAAAGAAACATGCGATGTGGTATCATCGTTATGATAAGTAACCTTACATTGACGTCAACTCTCGCCCACGCTAGTTCGTACGAGTTATGTCAGATGGCGCTACTTTTTGCTTCTATCTTCTATGAAGAAAATCTGAGTAAAATATGAGACGGGTGGATCCCTCTGTCCAAATCTGTGCAGTATGATAATAATTTAAAGTTGTTTTTTACAAGCTTCATATTAACTTGACGTGTTAATTTGGAAAAAAATCTTTGAAACTAAATTAGAACCACTTTCCGGTTCCTATTGAGCTGAAATTTGGTATACACGTTAGGTTTGAAGCAAAATGCATGGTCAGCTAAGTGACGTCATTCTATATCCAATATGGCGGACTCCCAAAGATGGCGGACCAGTTATTTTTTATGCATGCACTGATAAGGATATCAAATGAAAGTGTTTGCTCAAGGAATACGAAATAATTTTCAAATAAGCGTCGGTGGCGTCGCGGTTCTAGTCCTGCCACGTACCAATGTGTTTTCGAATTTCGATCTCATATGTAAGTTTATCCGACGCTCTTACGGTGAAGGAAAACATCGTGAGGAAACCTGCACACACCTGCGAAGAAACTCGAAGGTTAAGTGTGAAGGTTACAACTCAGGAGCGCAGTTCTTTAGCACTATAGCTGCCGTGGTAAAGCTATTGCATAGCATTTTTTGTCAACTTATGCAATTATAATTATTTATTTATTTTTTATTTATCCAGTATTTACCAGTACCATATAGTCCTTGGGGCGCGGGATGTTTATGTAATAAATTAACATTAAGAAAGTTACACCAGTAAAATTGACCAAGTCCTTTTAGTACCGCAAATCGCTAATAAATGGCACTGTAGGTTTTTGAGAACTCGGCCGAGCGTGGGGTGTTAGCTTTTATTTTCGTTACAGAATTTCTTGATTCGGTCGCCGCGCTCAAAGCGCGCGATAAAAGCTATGCAACGGCTTAAAAAATTAAAAAAGTGGGTCAAATTTAACTGAAACGCTGAAACGGACAACTTACATATAGGTACTTATACGAATATGACAAGTTAAATAAAAGCTTTTACTTAATAAAGGTTTCTTCCAATACCACACATCGCAATATCTTCATAAAATTTTCACGTCACGGCGCGGCTGTTATTCGGCGTTACACGGGAGTTTCCCCGCGTTCTCCGCCGCCATGTTCCGGCTTATGTTTAAGCCTGTTTGCGTACAAACCAACGCTTTCAATGTGTCACTAAGCCGTATACCGAGCGTTACTGGGAAAAACGTTATCAGTTATTTGTAACAGTTCCAAGGGTTTTACAACGTCACACCCTGGACACTTCATACAACGGGCCAGAAATGACATTTCAAAAAAGGAATGACGGAAAAAACAAAATGGCGGCGAAATCCTATACGTTCAACAACCAAACTGTAACCAATCTGTATCAATCTGGGTGACGAGGGGGTGCAATCTAGAGAGCGGCAGGGAGTGTCCATACTGTATGTTAGTATTAATATATACTATACTTTGACCTCGTGATCCTGAGAAGGAGCTGTGGTTCTAGAAGATGGAAGAGAATGTACTAATCTACACTAATATTTTAAGAGGTAAAGTTTGTAAGTTTGTGAGTTTGTTTGTAGGAAGTAATCTCTGGAACTACTGAACCGATTTGAAAATTCTACTAAGTGATATAGAATATATCTACGATCGCGAGCCGCTCACTCACTCTCAAAGACAGTCATAGAAACAATGCCCACGCGAGCGAATCTGCAGGCAAAAGATAGTCTTAGTACCTTCGTAACACCTATTGACACCAGTTTATATCACGTTTAGTGATAAAACAATGTTTTTAATAGTTGGTTTAGATTTTGAATTTCTTTAATTTGGCATTCTGACAACCAGGCGTTAAAATTAACAGTCCATATCTTGAACACTACTGAGCCGATTTTGATTAAACTTGAACTGTTTCCTAAGTTGAAAGGGGCTTAATCTAATAAAATAAAAAGATTTATTGTATTTCAATTCACGCACCAGTCATCCTCAAAGACAGTCATAAAAACTATATCCACGCGGGCGAAGCCGCGGGCAAAACCTAGTTGCAAATAACTGTTCTCTTCAATAAACAAACTGCTAAATACAGCATGAGTAAGTACTGAAACTATACACGGTACAAGAAATTTCTCTTTTTATTGTTAAGTAATACCTTCCGAACACAGCACAGTAAGCTCCCCTCTCACAGCTCTTATACCGTAATCAAACAAAAACACACCCTGTTGTTTTTGGATGTTATCTACCTTACTTTTCGTGTGGAAATGTTTTTTCGCTACAAAACGCATTATGTTATACACACGCAACGTTTTTGAAAGGTATTAATGTGTATTTTTGTAGGTTCTTCCTGTAACCATCGGTGGGGCGTTTTATTCTGTTTAAAATAAAAATATAGATACTTAGTAATATCTAAGACCGCTATGGAGGACAGTAAAAATCCGAGACTCCTCGCCATAGATTTTTATTGTCACGACTCTTAGCCACTTGAAGTACTTTTTTAAGGTGCACTGGAGTGAATCCATAAATGTATCATCATTACAGCTCATATACGTCCCCACCGAGGGGCTCGAGCCTACCCTGAATCAGGGCGATTAGGCCTTAGTCGACCACGCGGGCCCAGTGCGGGTTGGTCGACTTCACACACAACCTACGAGTTTCTTCGCAGGCGTGTGCAGGTTTCCTCACGATGTTTTTCCTTCACCGTTAAAGCAATCGGTAAGTATGTACGTCAGTTTTTGAAAAACTTATTGGTACATTGGCCGTCCAGATTTGAACAATGTATTTGATAAATGTATATTTCACGCAAATTAAATAAGATAAGATAAATACTTTTTTTTTAAATGGCCAAGTGCTAGTTAGACTCGCAAAATGAGGGTTCCGTACCAAATTACAACAATTGGATTGAAGGACAAACTTAACTTTTTAGTTGAATGAATAATCTCCCATACATCGATATACAACACAATCAATATTCCAACTGCAAATGATGTTTGTAATGCCCTAATTATTTTTTTATGTTATTTAACTACAAATTTACATTTTTCAAACTTTTTCCTTTACTTTTGCTGTTTTGTTTTAATTGGAATTTTTTATTCTTTATTATATAGTTATTTCGACTCAGCAACAACTCTACCTAGCTATTTCCACATTCATTGGCACTGATTCCATAAATATATTTATAAAAAGACTGCTAGTCTAAGCTAAATATTTATATACGGAACCCTAAAAGTTCTGCTCTTCCTTCATATAAGTACTTATTTTTTATTGGGACCCTATTACTAAGCCTCCGCCGCTGTCTGTCCGTCTTTCCGTCTGTTAGCGGGCTGTATTTCGTGAATTTTAGGTAGACAGTTGAAATTTTCACAGAATGTGTATTTCTGTTGCCGTAATAACAACAAATACTAAAAATTAGAAAAAGTGAAAAAATAGGGGAACGTGTTTTTTGTAAGTCTTTAGAAGTATTTTTGATTTAGATCTATCTTAAAAACAGTTATACATACAAGCATGAAACTTGGTGTGATTATAGTACTAATACTGAGGTAAAACTACAAATACTAAAAATCGGAAAAGTGTGAGTCGCAGTCGCGCTAAGGAGTCCGAACTGAATGTAAAAAAAGCATATTTTTGAATCTCTCGTTGATGTCTTTTGTTTGTAATGTGAATCTGTCATTATTACTATGTAGGTAGTTGTGTCATAGAGGTGTGGTGGTACGGAACCCTCCGAGTTCTAGTCTGACTCGCACTTGGCTGGTTTTTATCTATTGTTTTTCTTTAGTACCCCATCTGTCACATCACATCGTGACAAACCTTTAAACACTGTCCTGATCCATTTTCCTAGCAAATGTAGGTACTCGTGCAAAAGCAATGAGTTTGATATTGATGTCGCAGGCATATAGTGTTACTAGTGGATGCCTGCAGCTTCGCCCGCGCAGATCCCGATTTTTGCGGTTCCCGTGGGAATTTCCCAAAAGCATCTACCTGTATGCCAAATTTCAGGCCGATCCGTCCAGTGGTTTGGGCTGTGCGTTGGTAGATCACTATGTCAGTCAGTCAGTCACCTTTGAGTTATATATATTTAGATTCGTCATTTTACAAATCGTCAGGCAAATTATAAAATGTCATTCGCAGATTTCTGCTACCCAGGGAGGGCGGCTTCGCGAGTCTCTTTGACTGTATAATCAATCAAACCTGACCGAACCATCTGCATACAGCATTTTACAATTTGTCTGGCTCGGCATTTTACAATCTGCGTACAAGCATTTTACATTTTGCCTGACCGTTTATATACGGACCGCTTATATATAATTTGCCTGACCATTTGTGAAATGACTAATCATACATACGCTTGGTCATTTTACAATCTGCGTATAGCGTTTTACAATTTGCCTGACCGTTTATATACGGACGACTCATACAATTTGCCTGGCCATTTGTAAAATGACTAACCATTCAATATGCTTACCACATTGATACCGTTATGAACCGAGATATACACGCCATTGGTCTGCATTATTATTCTAAGGAACCAGCGCTTTGTTCCATGGAGGAAAATAATTTTAACTAAACATTCATAATGGGTTTTTTTTTATTATAATTTTATTGCAAAATTCAGTGGAACTATATTCAAAGATTTTTGAACTGCATTAATCGATCTTTCAAGTGTGAAAAATAAAAATATATGTATTTTTATCCGACTGTCAAAAAGGAGGGTGTCATTTTGGGTGTATGTATGTATGTATGTGACACTTCGGTAGGAGTAGGTATGGGTAGGGCGTGGGTACAATTTTTTACGTGCTGGTTGTACAATTATTTTCTCTTAGTTTAATTTAATATTTATAACATAAGCTTTATTGTATAATCGTTTGTTGTTCTAAATAAAATAAAATAAAAATAAATAAAATAAATGATCGTACAAACGGATTTATTTAGTAAAAATATAAGACCTAAAAAGTACACAAGAATTAGAAAAGTATTTTACACGTTAAATTATTATTACACTAACAAATCACAGAAAAAATAATTATATCTTACCCAAGATGGGTATTTAAGAGAATATCAGTTTTTCAATCAGTTTCTTTACATACATTCCAAGTAGTTATTTTACATACAATTCAAGGTTTAGTAGCGAAAATTATTGAAGGATAGGAAAGAATTCGGATTTTGGAGCAAACGCGTCACATTTTGCTTCAAAATGTGACACATAGGTTGTTATGTGCCAGCGAACGAAAAATAGATAAAAAGGAAGAAGGATAAATAACAGCAACGCGTTACTGCGTATGTCTGTTTCTTTGGCTGAGCCTGTAGGCTAAACGGCTTGATAGATTTTGGTGTACGAGTTGTCGTTAGATTTTGTTTGATCCTGAAGTGACATAGGATATATTTTAACCCGGATGTCCAAAAAAGAGGGGTAATGTTATTTTGCAGTCGGGTTTTTAATTTTTAAATTAATTAGTTACGTTACTAAGATACCAATAGAAAGAATCAATTATCTCTTCATAAGTTTCCATTTATTTCAATATTTTATACTAGCCGTCCGCCCGCAGCTACGCTCGCGTTGTTTTTAATTTTCCCGTTAGAATAACACGTTTTACTGGTGTAGAAAGTAGGCTATGTCCTATTTTAGGACCTAACCTATATGTGTGCCAAGTTTCATCCCGATCCGTCCAGTGGTTGAAGCTTGAAATACATACATCCATGCATCCATACATACAAACTTTCACATTTATAATTTATTAGTAGGATTAAGGGAGGCCCATGAAATTTACCATTTAATATATTTTTTTATAACGACGCACGTCCGCTTAATTTAGCGCTACTAAAACGCGGTGACTCTAAAATTGTGCCACAAGATAAGAGAGACAGTAACATAGAATAACTTTTAATGTCTGTACCACCTAGTCATCGAAGTAAAGCAAAGCTGTCGCGTTGTGGCAACTACACACATTTCCCCTCTTAGATAATGGTATCCGTGTCAGAAATAACAGGGTTTGTCTGCCGTATTATTGGAATGACATTACTGCTTTTTATCTCGTCTCTTTTTGATGGAAAACACGGGACACTGAAGCGTGCTACATTCAGAGTGAAGGTGAAATAGGGTATTTTACAGAATCAAAAGAATATAAAATTATATTCAATAAAGAGAATTATTTGTGGAACATCGGGAAATGTCACCCAGAAACGAGGAGATGCATAAGAGAACCAAAGAAACCGACATAGCTCTTAGAATTTATGAACTTAGGTAGCAGTATGCGGGGCATAGCTAGCCGTTGGAGTATTTTAGTTCTTGGGTGTCGACCGCGTATCGGAAGACGTAGCGTAGGCAGACCTCCCACTCGGTGGACCGAAGACCTGGTCACACCCTGGACACTTCATACAACGGGCCAGAAATGACATTTCAAAAAAGGAATGACGGAACAAACAAAATGGCGGCCAAATCCTATAAGTTCAACAACCATGCTGTAACCAATCTGTATCAATATGGGTGACGGTCGCAATCTAGAGAGCGGCAGGGAGTGTCCATACTGTATGTTAGTACTAATATATATACTTTGACCTGGTGAAGGTCGCGGGAAGCCGCTGGGTACGAGCAGCGCAGGACCGGTGGCTGTGGAAATCCTTGGGGGAGGCCTTTGTCCAGCAGAAGACGTCTTGCGGCTGATATGTTGATAATGATGATTATCAATTTAAAAGGAATCTATCACGGTTTAGTAGGTTTTTTTTAAAAAATAAATGTATATTTAAAATAAATATATTTTTGCCGTTTATAATAGAACTTGTTTAGGATTAGAGATAGTATGTATTTCTTGGATTTTCCATACAAAGTGTTTTATTACTAACGGCACCAATATATTTATATGAAACTAGCTGTCCCGGCCGCCTTACACTACACTACACTGCCCTACCCTACACTACACTACCCTTCACTACACTACGCTACCCTACCCTACACTACACTAAACTACCCTACCCCACCCTACCCTACCCTACTCTACATAAGAACCTTCTCCTGACAATAACGAAATAAATAAAAAAAAAAGAATTAGCGAAATCGGTCCAGCAGTTTTTGAGTTATAAAATTACAACGAAATGTGGCATTGATTTTTATATATTTAGATTTACATTTATTTTTGGAAAGACTCTGGAAATCTACTTTGCGCGTGGTCTGGCACGCACTTGGCCACTTCAAGTTCCGTAGCTCAAATGAATAAAAAAACGTAACTTTTATAGAATCACTTTCCGTCTGTCAAGGTCCTTATCAAGATTTTCTCAGAAACAGGCATCAAGTTCAAATTAATATTAAATATGAAGGTATACGGTCCCTTGGAGTTTTTTTTATAATCCACAATTGATAGGACCTTGGCATCATCTAACCTGATGGTAAAGTGATGATGATGCCGAATATGGAAGCGGGCTTACCATGATTCCCCAACGCACTGGAGATCTGGCTATCTTATCTTCAATTCGGAACACATCAATGATGTTAACATTGATGTTTAACGGCAAGACTTAGATAAGATGGTGGTATCTAGCCAAGCGGCTATGTAAATTCCCTACCACCAACCAAACCGAGCCTTAGAAAGTTGACCCCGCCAGGAATCGAACCTGCGACCTCCTGGTGTGAAGCGAATGGACTAACCATTACCCCATAGAGGCGGTTAATGTAACAATTTCAAGCAAAGTCAACGCAATCAAGAGCCAATATATATATATATGGCATATCTCTGAGATGCGGATTTTTTTTTACAATTTTTTACAAGCTCTTATTTAACTTGCAATGTATGTATGTTAGTTCGGGTGGAATCTTGCAAGTTAAATTTGACCCATTTCCCGGTTTCCGATTGAGCTGAAATTTTGCATGCATATGTATATCGCGTAAAAATACAATATGAAAGCTTGTACCTAAAAGTTTTTAGGTTTTTCGAAAATATATAAGGTCTAACAAAATTAGCTGAAACTATTTTAACTGGTGCTTCTACCCATGAAACTGAACAACTTTCCCCAATGAACCCATAGTCAAATATAAAAAAAAAATTTGAACTTCCCATACTAAGTTGGCTGAACGGCTGAGCGAGTTAGTATGGGAGAGCCAAATATTTTTTTGCGATTTGACTATGGGTTCCATGGGGAAAGTTGTTCAGTTTCATGTGTAGAAGCACCGGTTGAAATAGTTTCAGCTAATTTTGTTACACCTTATATATATGGTATATCTCTGAGATGCGGATTTTTTTTTACAATTTTTTACAAGCTCTTATTTAATTTGCAATGTATGTATGTTAGTTCGGGTGGAATCTTGCAAGTTAAATTTGACCCACTTCCCGGTTTCCGATTGAGCTGAAATTTTGCATGCATATGTATATCGCGTAAAAATACAATATGAAAGCTTGTACCTAAAAGTTTTTAGGTTTGTCGAAAAAATATTATTATATATGGCATATCTCTGAGATGCGGATTTTTTTTTTAAATTTTTTACAAGCTCTTATTTAACTTGCAATGTATGTATGTTAGTTCGGGTGGAATCTTGCAAGTTAAATTTGACCCACTTCCCGGTTTCCGTTTGAGCTGAAATTTTGCATGCATATGTATATCGCGTAAAAATACAATATGAAAGCTTGTACCTATAAGTTTTTAGGTTTTTCGAAAATTATTTGTTGCAAACTAAGATTTTTTTTAAAAAAGACCTTGAAACTTTTAGGTTCAAGCTTTAACTTGAAAAGAATTTTAATGACGTATATCCTATTTTTCTCATATCATGGGGGCGCATTAAATAATAACTGATCCGCCATCTTTGGGAGTCTGCCATATTGGATTTATAATGACGTCACTTAGCCTATCTAACCATGCATTGTCCTCCAAACTTAACGTGTATGCAAAAATTCAGCTCCATCGGAAATCGGGAAGTGGTTCAGATTTAGCTTCCAAAGTTTGTCCTAAATTAACTTTCAGACAGAGTGACTATCACGGTGAGTTAATATCAAGCTTGTTAAGTCATCCCGCATCCAGTATGTAATATGCGGCGATGACGCAAAAACCAAGACGCGTCCCATGCTCGTCTTATGTAAACTGGGAGACATGTCGTTTTGGTACGTTAAGCCTCACAGGGATACCATGTTACAGTTTTAAAATGCTATTTATGAGTCTCTAGGAGGCTCGAGTTTCCATACAAACGCAGTTCCGCTTTAATACAAAAACTACATGCCGGATTGAATCCAAACTTTGTAAATATAATGAGTAGACACATATCGATGTTTGTAATTAGTTTTCATCCTAGTAAACTAAAACATAACTAAACAAAGGCTTAAATTAGTTTAGTGCTGAAAGTTTGAAACTGTTCTTATTTTTTTCTGTTTTATATTAGTAACTAATTACAAACATCGATATGTGTCTCCTCAATATATTTGCAAAGTTTGGATTCAATCCGGCATGTAGTTTTTGTATTAAAGCGGAACTACGATCGAGCGTCCTGGCGGCCCTTAAGTTTTTTTTAAACTAAAAAAAATGTGCTGTTTTCTTTTTCAATCGACTTTAAAAAAGGAGGAGTTTCTCAATTCGACTTTATATATTTTTTTTCAACTGGCTTCCAAAAAGGAGGAGGTTCCTAATTTTTTTTGTATGTTTGTTACGCGATATCGTCGCAGATTGTGGCCCGATTTTAAATATTTTTTATTAGATAGGGTCAAAGCTGCCAAGTTGGTCTAATATAATATTTATGAAAATCGTTGTACCTAGTACTTTTTTTAAATTAACCTAAAACGAAAAATAATAATTCAAAATTGTACTAAATTGTTGCTATTACAGTCGGATATTTAAACATTTTTAGCGTTTCCAATTATTGACTACTAGTGGGTGCCCGCGGCTTCGCCCGCGCAGATCACGATTCCGCGAATCTCCCAAAATCCTTTCTTAGCGGATGCCCACGTCCTAATTGCTATCTGTATTCCAAATTTCAGCAGATGCCCACGTCTTAATTGCTAACTGTATTCCAAGTTTCGGCTGTGCGTTACCCCTTATAGACATACAGATAGGTGAGTTTTCAGGTCCGTAGTCTCTTCGAGGAATTCTTGTAAGATCGTCTATACGTCCTTCTGTCCGTCAAAGATAGTCCCAACGTCATAACTTTTGAGTTAAGTTACAGTGACAGGTTAGTTTTTCTGTATGAATGAATGCTCGCGTAGTTCACTACGGTCTGGCCGGTGGCTGAGAGCGAGACTCGCACAAACTTCACTGCGTATACTTACCCGCCGCGTACGGTTACCCCACGTGACTACAGGGTAACTGTTGTACCCTTAGCAATATTTTGGTCAGTTTTCTACTCCTGATTCTAATTTGACCATGGGTTCATTGGGGAAAGTGTTTCAGCACTTTCCCCAAAGAACCCATGGTCAAATTGCCAAAAAATTTTGGACTTCCTAAACAAAGTCGGCATATCGGCTGTTCGGTTTGTATGAAAGGTCCAAATTTTTTTTTACGTATTGACCATGGGTTCCTTGGGGAAAGTTGTTCAGAATCAGGAGTAGCGCTGACCAAAATATCGTTAAGGCTCCAAAAGTAACCCTTTATAGATCTTCGCTTTGAATATGTTTTTGTATAGTAAATGTACGTAAAGGGGCGAAGATATAATTTCAGGTATACCCACTTTTGTGGGATATAGTTAAATAAGTCTTTTAAAATAAAGTTGACTTCCCTAGCGTATCTAAATAGTTTGATGTGGAAACCTGAATTTGTCCATTTAAGGCGACGCATTGGAAACTTTGGTCGCGGCGATCTCGAATTTTCTCAGCAATTACAAAACATATGAAAGTATTATTTTGTAACCTGATTCTTAATTTCAATGACTTCATTTTGACCTTTGCAGAAATATGATTCGTTAACTTTTATAACAGAAAAAAAGAAATCTCTTCTTTTAAAACAGAGATTTGCATTCTACAAGCAAACCCGACGGATTTGACCTCTAAATTTTCTTAATTGATTAGTCTAAACACACACACTTCAATATGTCTGTTGGATTTAAAAATAATAATTGTAGGTTTTAATTGAAACGAAGAAACATTGAAAAAAAGCAAGTGTGTGGTTTTATGAAACCACGGTAAAACTTTACAGAGGACGAAACGATCATGGCTCTCCCGCTACGGTACAGAGGACGAAACGATCATACCGTCAGATGAAAGCGACCGTCACGCGACATGCAACACACAGACGAAAAAATGTGATACGATGTATATAAAAGTATGTTTTTTTAACTCTTTTTAGACAACTGTTCCAATCAATGCCTCACTTTAAGTGGTTCTCAGTAGGAATTCTCAGTGATTTTTTTTTATTGGGGATCCTGTGATAAAAAATTAAATTAAAAACCTCACTGCATAAAAACATTACCCCACTTTTTTAACCGACTTCAAAAAAACGAGGAGGTTTCTCAAATCGACCATATATATATGTGTGTGTTCGCGGATAACTTCGTCGTTTATGAACCGATTTTGATGATTATTTTTTTGTTGGAACGGAGATATCCCAAGGGTGGTACCATGATAAGGCAACTAGGATCTGATAATAGCATTCCAGAGAAATCGAGGGGAACCTAAGTTTCCTGTTTGAAGTTGTTTTTTTTTGTTCAAAATTATTAGCCAAACGAGAAAAGATATATCCTATATCACTCACGGGATCAACACGAATGGCCTCGCGATCCAAAATCCACGGAGTCGTTTTAGGCTCCAGACTAATTTAAAGAAACAGACATACATACATACACCCGAAAAACATTTTCCTCCTTTTTGAGGCAGTTGGGTAAAAAATTCAGATTTTTCTTTCTAAGCAATACGATTTTGATACTGAACTGTTAGTGTTTTAGGTACCCATCATCGAAATTCGGGGCTTTTCGTAAACTTTTACTAATTACTTAGTAGGTACTTTTACTTTGAGCCTACTCTACAGAGGACCTTGTCTTTCAGAAATCACTTGAAATACCTTCTTACTTCAATATTTTTAGAGCTCCAAAGGCGATTAACAGTTACTGAAGACCTTTCAAATTCATGTTTTTATTTAGTGTTTTATTATGCTGGAGATAAAACAGAAAAATCACGATTTAAAATGGGTGACTATGGGTTCCTTGGGGAAAGTAGTTCAGTATGATGAGTAGAACCCCCACTTAACGGCTCCTTTACCATTTTTTTACAACCTGTATATATATATATATGTGACTAGCTGTCCCGGCGAACTACGTACCGCCTTACATTACATTACACTGCCCTACCCTACCCTACCCTACACTACACTACACTACCTTACCCTACCCTACCCTACCCTACCCTACACTACCCTAACCTACACTACCCTACCCTACATACACTACACTACACTACCCTACCCTACACTACCCTACACTACACTACCCTACCCTACCCTACACTACCCTACCCTAAAAATAAATAGATGTTGGCCGATTCTCAGACCTACTCAATATGCTCACAAAATTTCATGAGAATCGGTCAAGCCGTTTCGGAGGAGTACGGGAATGAACATTGTGACACGAGAATTTTATATATAAGATTTTCCAAGATTTTAGGCCCACTTGTTTCGCAGATAAGGGGGAATGGTCAATTTTCCCCTAATTTCTTAATTAACATTAAAACTATTTATCTTAAAATTACAAAAAAAAATATCTCACAACAAGCCCTTTGATTTGATATGTCACACAACATGTTTCGCGTTTTTTTTTTTCTAATTTGCACCCCAAAAATGGTCCACATGTTTAAAATTCATACAATTACGTTACACGTCCGCCTTTGGGTCACCGACTTACATGTGTACCAAATTTTAACTGAATCGGCCTAGTTGTTTCGAAGCAAATTGCTTTTGAGAGACAGACACATACGCGAGTGATCCTTTAATGGTTCCGTTTTTACCTTTTGAAGTACGGAATCTTAAAAATTAAATCAAAATCGGTTAATCCGCTTAGGAACTACGCTACGAAAAACATAAAAATACACATGTTAAATTTATAACACCCCTGTGTGTTTGTGTCGGGGGTTAAAAAACGGTTTTTGATGTGTAACATCTTTGCTCTCGCTTTCCTGCAATTTGTGGGAGTGATTTCGTGAAATGGGACGGAAATGTGTCCCATGTGTAACAAGAAGTCGCGTTTTTTCAGGCTTTAAAAGCGCGGAAAAGGCAAAGGTATCTATGACCATACAGCCTAGTCTGCCATATCTTTGCCGTCCTTTTTTCAGGCTTTAAAAGCGCGGAAAAGGCAAAGGTATCTATGACCATACAGCCTAGTCTGCCGTATCTTTGCCGTCCTTTGATAAAGTATTTTGTCACATGTTACACATCATATGCGAGTACTGTAGGTCTCGCTCGAATTTTTTTTTTACATTTAACGTACAAACAGTGACGTGAAAAAAGGCCTAATTTTAATTTAAAATGGGTTCAAAAATCGAAATAAGTAGTACAAATTCTGTACCTGGCAACACTGCCAAGCTTCATATACCAGAGCAGTATGTAATATAAAGTTAATTATGCATTACGTATGCGTGAAATAAGCTTGACTGTCGGGCGAAAAGCCCAGGGATTGCGCCATGTATTTAATCTAGGAATGTACGTTTGTGACGTCATAAGCCATTTCTATATCTCATGTAGTATGAACGTTTGAAATATTCGTGTTGAAATGAGTTTTTGTACAAATTAAATTGAAAAAAAAAATCTTTTTATTGTCAACGCTCTGCGTGTGCAATACAACAATGGTTTTAAGGGTGCTGATGGGGTTACCTCGGTACTGTAGTGCGTCGGGGATGTTCGCAGAAGCATGCACTGACGGCTTCCGTGCAATTGTGCGCAGAAGAGTCGCGTCCCTAATGCAACGCGTGAGGGGCAGCACCGACGGCATCCTGATAGCCATTGCCAGCAAGCCGGACTGTCCTATATTTGGTCACTGGACAACGCTACACAAGCGCCTGGCCAGTGTCCGGATATAGGGGCTATGTCAATATTTTATTTTTTAATGTCACTAACATTAGATTTGTAAGTTAGTAACATTTATGGGCTGTGCAGCCTGCAATAAATTTATTTGATTTGATTTGATTAAACCAAAAATTGAATAAATTTACAAAAATTTGGCGGTTTTTAGCTTTCTCTTAGTGCTCGAAAAAGGGCAAGGAAATAAACAACAGTATCAGTGTTTTTCGGCTCCAAGATAAGATAGCCAGTGCTCCATTGCGTTGGGAATCTTGGTAAGCCCGCTTCCGTCCTCGGCATCGTCGTGAGATGATGCCAAGGGCTTACTAATTGTGAATTAAAAAAAAACCTGAAACTGTGATCGGAAATTTGTAAATAGATGTAAATATATTTTTTGCCTATTTTAAGTGTGTGTAAACAACTACATAAAATATACATTTTGGAATAGGGTATTTGTCAGTATATCTAAAATAAATTACAAAATATTATTCACTAAATAAAATTTCTCCTTAAAAAGCACAAAAACTGATTCATTTGATATTTTCATCCATTTTTAATTTTATTGTTATTAAAATCACTTAAATAGTTCGTCAAAGATAATGACGTCACAAGCTAGTACTACGATCTATTTCCGAACAAAAGGTCGTTTTTGACAGTTGATAAAAAGTAACTTATATGACAAGTAGTCAAATACCGGATTGGAATTTGGAATAAGATTAGATTGTTATATGATAGATTACTTTCAACTTAATCCTTGTTATATTAAAAAAAATGGTCAAGTGTGAGTCGAATTCGCGCACCGTGGTTTCCATGCCACCACATCTCTCTTCGTGAGTATAACAATAATACCTATTCATTGCAAACAAAAGACATTAACGCGATTGGCAGAAAAATGCTTTTTACATCATACATGCTCAGTAAGTAGGGTTTACTGCTGAGCAAAGAGGCTGTGTAAGATGACATTTGCAACACAATGCATTGTTTAAAGAAAACGTTCCATTTTCAAATCACTTTACGTCACACTATGCTTGAATTGTAAAGTGAACTTTACAGTTCAAGCTATGCAAAACTCAAACTCGAAAGTCAAATAACTCTTTATTGTACATCAAAATAAATAAATATATATACAAAATTTAATAAACAGTTATTAGTTATTTAGTTAAGAGACGTACAATTTAGGCGGTCTTATCACTAAGGGCGATTTCTAACAGACAACCCAGTATTCGGAGAAAAAGCAACAAGTAGTACGCGAGCAACGACAACAGAAAAAATAATTGAATAATAATTTTAACTTTAACCAAAATATATTAAGCTTTTATCACCTTTCTAGATACTAATAAAAAATAAGCTCAAAAATAAACTCCTTGGAGAAACAATACTTTTTCTTTTGAAATGATAAGAAAACTTGTTTCTGAAAAGAAAACAATGAAAATGGCGGCATTTCATTTCATTTGATGCTTGTTCACTTGTGACTGCACCAAGTGCCTTCCACATTGGACGAGGCTACACGTCACGATGATAGTGTGGCACTGTCTCAAAACTTAGTTCAAACCAAAGTATATATTAGTACTAACATACAGTATGGACACTCCCTGCCGCTCTCTAGATTGCGACCTCACCCCCTCGTCACCCAGATTGATACAGATTGGCTACAGTTTGGCTGTCGAACGTATAGGTTTCGCCGCCA
Source organism: Coleophora flavipennella (assembly GCA_947284805.1). Taxonomy (NCBI): domain Eukaryota; kingdom Metazoa; phylum Arthropoda; class Insecta; order Lepidoptera; family Coleophoridae; genus Coleophora; species Coleophora flavipennella. Next base: position 5,350,522 of record OX369269.1, read on the forward strand.
TTTTGTTTGTTTCGTCATTCCTTTTTTGAAATGTAGTTGCTGGCCCGTTGTAATAAGTGTCCAGGGTGTGGTTCAAACAGTGCACATACCTGGCCAACCAGTGTCACTGCATTTTAATAGTTCTGGCAATTTTACTATTAATTTTGTAAATAATTATTTCTTTCTAATAAAAGATTTGTTTCGTCATATTTATATAAATGTTATAGTTACCTCGCATGAATGATGGTAAGAACCTCGGTTGTAAGTAGCCATTACACCCTCGAACTATACGCTCGCATTGGCGCAAAATTGGATCTCGTTCTGTAATAGCTCAGTGACTACTCTTGTGTAACAATCTACTATTTTCATACAGTTCCGACTCCTTAGTGCGAGTACGACACATGCTTGGCCAGTTTTTTTTTTGTTTTATTTCAGGATTAGCACTTTAATCACACCAAGTTTTTCGCTTGTATGTATTATTGCTTTTACGGTGACGATAGTTAAAAAACAAAAATAGTAAATCTGTAACCGCAAAAAAATATATTCTACGATATAAGCCTTTCCGGTCCTACTTTTCAAATGAAGGGAATGTACTTTTCAAATGAACTCAATTACCACAGTACTGAATACACTTGTATTTATCAGTCATCTAAATTAACATACAAAAAGTTTAAAAAACAATTAATTTTTTTTTTATTTCTTAAGAAAATAACAGTTTTTTAATGTAATACAAGTAATTACCAGTAAAAATAACAGATTATTTTAACGAAAAACACTAAGTGTGTAATAAGGTTCAAACTTGTTTTTTTTATTTTGAACGCACGATCGTATAAGGCGGGCCAGAAAGGGATAGCTATAAATTTACAGTTTTCGGACTTTTCCATTTACTTGTGCTGTGAGACCCTGCTTCATACCAAATTTCATGATTCTAGGTCAATGGGAAGTACTCCTCACGTAATGATTTTCTAGCGAGATTCAAAATATGTAAAGTAAATGGCCCTATCTCTTTATGGCTTTGACTTAAAAGCTTGTTTTTTTTAAAGCTCTGCCTCCGTGGCGTAATGGTTGGTCCATACGCTGCACACCAGGAGGTCGCGGGTTCGATTCCGGCGGGGTCAACTTGTAAGACTCGGTTTGGTTGGTGGTAGGGCATTTTCTAAGCCCGTCTGGCTAGCTACCAACATCTTATCTATGTCTTGCCGCCAAACATCAGTGTTAACAACATTGATGTGTTCCGGCTTGAAGATAAGAATAGCCAGTTCTCCATTGCATTGGGGAATCTTAGTAAGCCCGCTTCCATCTTCGGCATCATTGTCACTTACCATCAGGTGAGATGATGCCAAGGGCTTACCAATTGTGAATAATATAAAAAAAGAGCTTCTAGAGAACGTAGACCTAAGTATCAAATAATATTAATCAAATAATTTCAATTTGATAACTGTTAGCGTTCCTGTGAAAAACAGTCTTAACAGACAGACAGACATAATGACAAACAGTCGGGCAACGAAATACACCTATAAGGAATCATTTATTCCTTTCACGGAACCCTTAAAACGCTAGTTTATCGTCGAAATCTTATCGCTGTGGAAACGAAATTATCTTAATTGAATTTCCCGATCCAATTAATAAAATAGATATTTAAGTTGTAGAGTTACCATTTCCGAATTCTCGACGTCAACATTAGCAAAGTTACACGAAAGTTATAAATTTAACTGAAACTGACGAATTTAGGAATATTTTATAAGCACACTTTATTCAGTCAGCAGATATCAAATGTTATCCTTGTTAGACAAATAAGTCCTTTACAAACGATTTCCAAAAAGGAGGAGGTTCTCAATTCGACTGTATGTTTTTTTATGTGTGACCTTAGAACTTTTGACTGGGTGAATCTATTTTTATGATTCTTTTTTTTATTTGAAAGCTAGTGCAAAAACCAAAAATAATAATACAAAAATGTAACTAAGTTGTTGCGATGGAAGTCGGTTTATTAACGTGTTTTGCGTTTTCAATTATTAACTTTTCTAAAATGAGTTTTGTATTTGTGAGCAACCTTAAACTAGTCATAAGTTATAGATAATTTACAGTTAACTTCTTTCTTGGCTATCCAGTAGCAATATTAGCCAACATTTAAATTGATGTAGAAACGACGACGAATTCTGGTTTTGGCTTTCAACACACCCCGGACACTTCATACAACGGGAGAGAAATGACATTTCTAAAAACAAATGACTGATATCACGGTGAAAACGCCTCTGTGGCGTAATTTTTAATTTCATTAGCCACATCGGGAGGTCCCGGTTCGATTCAAATCTAACTTTTTAAGACTCAGTTTGGTTGGTGGAAGGGCATTTTCTAAGCCCGCCTGGCTAGCTATCACTATCTTATCTAAGTCTTGCCGCCAAACATCAATGTTAACAGCATTGATATGTTCTGGCTTGACGATAAGATAGCCAGTTCTCTTTTGCGTTTGAGAATCTTGGTAAGCTCGCTTCCATCTTCGGCACCATCAACACTTAACATCGTGTGAGATGGTAAGTGAAGGGCTAGAGAGCGGCAGAGAGTACCTTAAATTAGGGCGATGGAGCCTTAGTCGACCACGCGGGCGCAGTGCGGGTTGGTCGACTTTACACTCAACCTTCGAGTTTCTTCGCAGACGAATGCAGGTTTCCTCGCGATGTTTTGCATCACCGTAAAAGCGTCGGTTAAACGTTCATAATATGAAATCGAAATCCGAAAACACTTTGGTTCTCGTACGAGTAGGAGGATTCGAAACACTACCTCCGAGAAGGTAGCGGCCCTAACCGTTACGCAATCAAAAATAGCACACCATTCTTCACCACTAGCCCAAGTAAAAAATAAAAAATGTCAACCAAGGTAACGCCATAAAAATATAAAACTGCTGCCATTATATGTGACGGGCGCCATTTTGCACTTGCTCTCAAAAGTGTGTGTGTTATCTGTCACGGCACGTAATCTTGAGCCCCAAAGCTGGGTGTCCGAGAATTGCTCTGCACGTGTCAAAGTTATTGTGGAGATTCCACCTCGCCTTTGTGTAAAATGACCCTGACTTACAACTGTGTAGTGTCGTAGAGCGTTTAGATTGGGCAAGTAGATATCCAAATATATAGATGACTCAGATCAAAAATAAAAGGTAGGTGTAGTGTTAGCGCTTTGAAAACGGTGTATAAAAAAACTGTGTTCCAATCGCGAGGGAGCAGGACCTATTACGTGTCGAAATATTATTCGAGGTCCCCACTTAAGGTAAATAAGCATACGTATATAATAGAACAAGCGTAACCCCACTTTTTGTTATGATAATTTTTGTATGAAACTCTATATCAATATTATTTTGAATCTAAAATAGATGAGGTTTGATTCGTTTCGTTTCCATAGCATAGTGACTCTACTCAGTTGTAATATCACATTTCATACTACGTGTACTGTTCGGACAGTGCATACGGAATGACAATAGTTATTTATGATACAAGGGAAGTAAAAAGATCAATAACAAACGAGTGACATTTGTGAGCCCGAGCCGCAGGCGAGGGTTTACCAACGTCACGAGTTTGTTATTTCCTTTTACACCCATGTATCATACGAAGTTTTTCAATACAGTTGTGAAAAAATAGATAAAATAAAAAAAATACCGTTACAGAAAAACAAAATACATGGGTAGGTACATACCTTATCAAGGCTTCAGCAACCAAAGTTCATTTTACGCGACTTGTGGCTTATTTTAAATGTCCGGGGAGTAATCTCACTTTGTTTTTTCTTATACATAAGTATATTTTTTTTTTTTTTTTTTTTATTAGCTTTTAACTAAAACATCTCAATTGAGTTTTCGAAAATTGCGCCATATTTTAGCTAGCACACGTGCGCGTGCGTAAGTTTTTTTTATTATCATAAATAGACTACAATAAGGCTTGGGATACTAAGGCCTCTTTGGAAAAGATGACCTATTCCTTGTTATAACCGGTTCCACTTCATTCATATTTTTTATCTTTTCTTCACAAACATATAACCCATAGGAATCTAAACAGCTAGCGTTATGTACTAACCTCACGGAGGAACTACTTATCTCTTTTTTAATTCTCCTTTCAAAAGTCTTAAAGAAGATTCTGTATCTTTGGTTATTATATTTTTTATTTGCTAGAAATGGCTTGATCCCCCGAGCTAGAAATTAAAATAAAGTGGTAAAGTAGAAGCACGTGTGCGGTAAAATCAATTTTGCGCACACTTGACTGGCACAAAGAGGACCACTTTTCGAGCAACTGTATTGAAAAAAAAAAATTAAATGGCTAGATTTATGAGAGCTAAGTTTTAAAGTTTTCTTTAGATTTGTCTTATTTTTCCCACTGATTAAAGACATTAAGACATGAACATTTTATTTCTGAAAAACTTAGCTTAATACAGTTGTTGAAGCAGTTGGATTTTCAGTTTTTAATTAAATTGGTTAGCTTATTACTCAAGCAAGTAACTATCACACTACAAACGCTTCACTAAGGTGAGAAAACACCAAATGTCGTGGATTGTAGCGACACGCGTCAAGATATCCCCACATTTTTGTCCGTATTTTCGTCCCGTACCCACACGTCGCCTTAATAGTCGAGCCAAGTCCTTTGTCGACATGTCAAGCAGTTTTGTACGAGAATGACCCTACCATTGTACCATTTGTGTTCCGCTCTTTCCATTGTTGGTTAGTTTTGATGGATGTTACTCGTGTTTTGAATGGTTGTTCAGTATTTGCAATGTTGTGTTTGTTTGCTAAATGATTAATTAAGTTAAAAAGTTGTTATGTTTTCCTGGTAAATAAGCTTGTGTTTATTGGTATCATCGGTGTATGTACATATTTACAGAGTATCGAAATAGACGTTGTTCAAACAGCCTGTCGATACAAAAATGTAAATAGACGAATCACATAATTATGTTTAGATATTTATCATACTTTCCTCACGATGTTTTCCTTTACCGTTAAAGCAATCGGTGATTATTTTTACGTAAGTTTTTAAAAATTTTTTGGTACATTCGCCGTCCGGATTTGAACCCGGTACTTTTGGTTAGTATGACCGAGTCGTTACCGGTTGAGCCACCGACACTTCCACACACCTGCGAAGAAACTCGAAGGTTGTGTGTGAAGTCGACCAATCCGCAATGGGCACGCATGGTCGACTAAGGCCCGATCGCCCTAATTCAGGGTAGGCTCGAGACCCTCGGAGGGGACGTATATAAGCTGATATATGATGATGATGATGATTTATCATACTTATTGTATCGGAAAATGTCTGTTGTCTATACATACTATGACATATGTACTTCTATCGAGTTTATCGAATTCATTCATTCATTCATTCATATTCGTCCCCACCGAGGGGCTCGAGCCTACCCTGAATTAGGGCGATCGGGCCTTAGTCGACCACGCGGGCCCAGTGCGGGTTGGTCGACTTCACACACAACCTTCGAGTTTATTCGCAGGCGTGTGCAGGTTTCCTAACGATGTTTTCCTTCACCGTAAGAGCGTCGGATAAACGTACATATGAAATCGAAATTCGAAAACACATTGGTACTTGGCAGGATTCGAACCACGACCTTCCCGGACTGGAAGCGGCGGCCCCTAGCCATTACACCGCTGACGCTCTCTATCGAGTTTATCGAATATATTTAGCATTTAGAAGGGAATGTGCGTAAAGAGGAGCGGTAACAGAATGTGAAAGAAATGTATGAATGAAATTGTATATTTTTGAATAAAATGTGCAGCCTCGCTTTCACTGAAGGAAGATTTGTATTTCGGGCTACTCATTCCATATTCGGCTGCCAAACTCTATTAGGTCGCTTCTTCTTCGTGAAATCCAATTTTGTTTTGAATACTCAGCGATCGCACCCCCGGGCCACGTCTAAATCTGAAAACAAAACGATAGTTGTAATGGGGATGACGAATGCTAGTCATGTCATAACCGCCTCCGTGGCGTAATGGTTAGTCCATTCGCTTAACACCAGGAGGACGCGGGTTCGATTCCGGCCGGGTCAACTTGTAAGAATCGGTTTAGTTGGTGGTAGGTAGGGCATTTTCTAAGCCCGCCTGGCTAGCTACCACCATCTTATCTAAGTCTTGCCGCCAAACATCAGTGTTAACAATGTGTTCCGGCTTGAAGATAAGATAGCCAGTTCTTCATTGCATTGAGGAATCTTGGTAAGCCCGCTTCCATCTTCGACAACATCGTCACTTACCATCAGGTGAGATGATGCCAAGGGCTTACCAATTGTGAATAAAGAAAATTAGTTTTTTTTTATCATCTGTCAAAAACGACATTTTGTTCTAAAAACGTTTGAAATACCTAGGCGTGACGTCATAGTTTTGCAGCGTCATTTATGTACTCATTTTGTGATTTTGATGAGTTAAAAATCAAAGACTTCATGGAAAACAAAACGAGTGAGGTTTTCCGAAGTTTAAGTAGGAGGGCAATTTAGTGATCAAGAGTTCATAATTTATTTCTGATGCTGTCGTCATCCCTATTATTAACAGACTTACATTAGCTTCACCTGTATGTATGTATGTTTGTAACCGACTCCTTTGCGCTCGATTTTGACCAACTTTAAACGGACAGATTTAATTCAAACTTTGTAAATTTATCAAGCATCAGTGACAACACAATAATTTCCTAAGTTTATCTTATTATCCTGAACTAAAAATAAATACAATTAAAAAAAAACTAAAAAACACGCTTTTAAAGCACATCAAACTAAAATGTGAAAAATAATTCTTAATATTAGCTGAAAACAATAATGAACGAAAAATATTAGTATTATTGTGATAAAAGCGTGGGGCGCTTTGTGCCAATTTTTTTTGTATATCGAGCAACCCACGCTTTTTTCACAAGAATACTAATATTTTTCGTTCATTATTGTTTTTAAATTATATATTAAGAATTATTTTTCACTTTTTAATTTGATGTGCTTTAAAAGCGTGTTTTTTAGTTTTTTTTAACTGTATTTATTTTTTCGTGATTCGAACCACGACCTCCCGGACAGGAAGCGGCGGCCCTAGCCGTTGCGCCACCTACGCTCTACCGAGGACATAGTTGTATCTTCAATATAGTTGATCTAAGAAAATGTGTTAGTACGGTGCACGAGTCCAACTCGCACTTAGCCGGTTTTTGTAGTGCAAGGGCTCATCTTTACATTTAATTTAAATCGATGCTTTTTACTGCACTTTTGAGCTCTGGATAGAAACATCTGGCACACCCACCTAAATTAACCAGATGTGTGGAACGGCCAGGCCGGCAATAACGGTTCACCACCGCACCGCATAAATTCCACCAAAGAGTTTCTGCTTCTTCCCAAAAAGGAACGTAACAAGTACTGGATAGTTGGATACCAACTAAGGTCGGACACAGAACATGTGTTTATGTTCACATGTATTTTTTTTAATTCACAATTGGTAAGCCCTTGGCATCATCTCACCTGATGGTAAGTGACGATGATGCCGAAGATGGAAGCGGACTTACCAAGATTCCCCAACGCAATGGAGAACTGGCTATCTTATCTTCAAGCCAGAATACATCAATGTTGTTGACACTGATGTTTGGCGGCAAGACTTAGATAAGATGGTGGTAGCTAGCCAGGCGGGCTTAGAAAATGCCCTATCACCAACCAAACCGAGCCTTACAAGTTGACCCCACCGGGAATCGAACCCGCGACCTCCTGGTGTGAAGCGAATGGGCTAACCATTACACTACGGAGGCAGTGAAATACTCAATGTGTAATTATACTCAAAGATGTTCACATTAATCTTTCTTACGGAGGTGGGCGTTAGTAACTGCGACACAGTCCTCGACTAATGCAGTTGCTATCGTACACATTAAATTTGTACCCGTTGTTTAGGTTCCAAATAAAGAAATTTTTAATTTTATTTTTTATTTTTGATGTGTAACATCTTTGCTCTCGCATTCCTGCAATTTGTAGGAGTGAGTTCGTGAAATGGGACGGAAATGTGTAACAGGAAGTCGCGAAAGCGCGCGCTATTCGATCTGACGAATGAGCTTTGCTCTCGCTTTCCTGCAATTTGTGGGAGTGATTTCGTGAAATGGGACGGAAATGTGTAACAATGTGTAACATGGGACGGAAATGTGTAACAGGAAGTTACGAAAGCGCAGAATTCTACTTTACGAGAGTCCGACTCGCACTTGGTCGGTTTTTTTCGTTACTGTCAGATCCGCCACCCAGGTACAATATCGTCATCAAATGTAACTAACCTAAAGTATTTTGTCACATGTTACACATCATATGCGAGTACTGTAGGTCTCGCTCGAATTTTTTTTTATTGATGTGTAACATCTTTGCTCTCGCTTTCCTGCAATTTGTGGGAGTGATTTCGTGAAATGGGACGGAAATGTGTAACAGGAAGTCGCGAAAGCGCGGAATTCTACTTTACGAGAGTCCGACTCGCACTTGGTCGGTTTTTTTCGTTACTGTCAGATCCGCCACCCAGGTACAATATCGTCATCAAATGTAACTAACCTAAAGTATTTTGTCACATGTTACACATCATATGCGAGTACTGGTAGGTCTCGCTCGAATTTTTTTTTTAAATATCCAGCGAGGTAATGGCGATTTTTATGCAACAAATTCAAGTCCCCAGCGAGTCATTGGTACTTTTTTGTGAAACTACTTATTTTATCTGTATGTTGCTGTGTTACGCGATTTCTTTGTCGATTATGAACCGGTTTTAAAGATTTTTAGAGTTTCGTACCTCAAAAGGTAAAAACGGAACCATTGTAGGGTCACTCGCGTCCTGTCCGTCCGTCCGTCTGTCCGTCTGTCACAACCAATTTGCTCCGAAACTATGCTGAATAAATGAAATGTAAATATTTGTAAATTAATTTTAAATATGGTGGCCACGTTTCAGGGCTAAATTAGAAGATTTAAAAAATAATGCGGACTATATCGTGTAGCATATTAAATGACAAAGCTTGTTCTGAGAATCTCAACATTTTTTTAATAACTTTAGGACAAATAGTTTTGAATTTATTTTTTCTTTTCTCTAAAACTACTGGGCCTAAAATCATAAAGAAAAATCACAGTATATGAGGTTTACAGGAAAACCTATACATCTACAATCAAATGTCGTTTATTTTCAACGTGTTTACCGTTTCAGTCCTGCGTTTTTGTGTATTTGTCGGAATTTTGGTATTATGCGTTTTTGGCATCCAAATGAAAGGAAAGGATTTCAAACGTCTGTAGCCGCCGCAGAAATGTGTGTTTTCGTACAAAACTCTCCAGCAGTACTAGTGTACCTGAGTAGAAAATACACTTACGTAAATGTTTCGTGGTAGCTAGTAGGTTGGGTGCCTTGTGAGACATCGTCTTTTCCACATAAGTATCTATAGTAATATCACTCATATCATATAGGTAAAGTTTGTAAGTGGGAGGCAATCTCCGGAACGAATCATCCGATTTCAAAAAATATTTTTCCAAAACGTAGATTGGACCTTCAGGGTGAACATAGGCTAAAAAAATATCGCGAGCCGCCTCGATAACTACGCAACCCTAATATCCTACGATATCCACGCACCTCCAATATCCACGCACCCGCGATATTTACGCGGAAAAAATCGCGGGAAATTGCTTGTTATAATTAAAGAAGAATCAAAGAACATTACTGAGGTTTATACAAAATTTTATTGGAATTTTGTTATACGTACAAACGGAAGCAACAAGAATATTGTAAGAAATGTTCTCTGTACATCGAACTTCTTTATTGAATTCTTTAAGTCACTAAGGAAATGCGTTTTAGAAAATTTGTTATGTTATTAAACAGTTTAAACTGTTTGTAAAAGGAGCCTAGTCGGTGGATAGAGCAGGCACTACCACATACTGATGATGCCAAGGGCTTACCAACTGTGCATTAAAAAAAAATTCTCTGAGCAGATTGTTCTTCTCACGAAATAAAAAAAAATACATAAAATAATTTTCATAACACCTAGAAGCTTTTAGGTACAAGCTTTTATTTGAAAAGAGTTTTTATGCTCAAAAAGCCAAATGCTCAAAAGACTTTAAAAATTACAGAGTTCGAAAATCAAAAAAGTTACCATTCCTACGATTCTATTAAAAAATTAAAGACGATTCTGGGACCTTGATTCCACCTCCAAAGTTTATCAAATTAATTTCAAAATACCAAAAGGATCTCTTGTCACTGGAAATACGGCTTTATTCCAATGCTGGTAAAGCAAAAATAATCGGGCTTTTCATATTAGCTTGTTTTATCAGTGTTTAGTATGAAAGTCAAAATACTCGGAGTCCCTATCTTCGAAATTAGTTTTTCTTTATTTCGCCCGTCACTTTTGGTGGTTCAAGGGTTCAAGTACTGAAGGGCCCTCATCTACGCTTCGTGGAAGCTCATCCCTACTACGCTTCTGCACTAATTCCACTCTAAGCACTCCACTCTAACGAGCTAAAAAGAGATCCTTGCAAAATATATATTTGGTCATTTTTTGCGACTAAATATACAGCTATTTAACCATCATATCAGCTCATATACGTCCCCACCGAGGGGCTCGAGCCTACCCTGAATTACTCGACCACGCTTGCCCAGTGCGGGTTAGTCGACTTCACAGTTCACACACAACCTTCGAGTGTCTTCGCAGGCGTGTGTGTGCAGGTTTCCTCGCGATGTTTTCCTTTACCGTAAGAGCGTCGGATCAACGTACATATGAAATCGGAATTCGAGAACACATTGGTACGTGGCAGGATTCGAACCACGACCTCCCGGAAAGGAGCCACCAACGTTCTACAGATAATATCATTCGTTAATTTAGAATCACTCATCTATTTCAACAAAAATCCTGGCCAGAAAACTGACCAACCAATCTCCTTTGTTCACAGCTGACAAGGTGCCTCCCGGGTTTCCGTCCATCACGCCGCCCCCCTCTACAATGGTAGTGGAGGTTGGCCACACTGCGACATTGCCGTGTCAGGCAATTGGCAACCCCACGCCCAAGGTCAAGTGGCTGTGGAACTCGCTGCCGTTGGACATAGCCTCCAACCCTAGATACGCGATGCTGAATGACAAGATGCATGGTAAGTGAATATTTCATTTCCTTCTAAGTCTGGATTTTTAGCCGTGATAACTAAGGTAGTCTTAAAGTAGCACTGATATCAGAGAAGATAAAAAGCCAACAACTGACATATGGTTTGGCCACGTACGCAGACACGAAGAGTAATGGACATGAGAGGGTGAAGGAATATAGAAAGAGAAACCAAAGAAGAATGTGGCTTGACGCAATAACTAGCCGAAATGAAATCAGAATAGAAATAAAGCTGATAATTGATTGGGAAAAAAGCTTTTAATGTTAAAGATTGAAATAATTGAAATTACGATATGTCTACGAGGAACGGTTTCTGATGTAGGCATACAACTAATTGACCCCCCAAGCGTCTAAATCTGGTCGAGACCAACCACGAGCGGTCTACGATGGAGTTATAAACGTCAGTGACCTTGCAGGAGGGACGCTCTAGGCTTTGCCCTACGCGGAACTCGGCCTGCAGCTTCGCGGTTTGTTACTGGTGGAATGGGATTAGTCTTTCCAATGATATTTTTAGGCGGTATGACTATGGAGCCTTAGACAGACAAATGTTTTTTTTTATTTGGTTCAGACTCCTTGTCAGGGTTAAATTTTTCTATTTAGTTCAATGCCAATTTTATTTTAAAAAAATGTTCTTGTTGTTTTTTATTAATGACCATATGATGAGACTACTTATTTTAAAGTCTTTTATTAATGACCAGTGTAAAGTATTTCATGTTCCAATCCCCGGAGCTAGAATGAAGCAATGCTGTATTATTCGTTTAGTATTTTTCCTGAATTTTCTAAACGTAAGGAAATCTTATGCGCGGTATTCCCAAATATGTACAAGTATGACATTAGTTTGTTCGTAAACTGCTACGATAACTGTAGAGCTTAAAATTACCTACCCATATGTATTTTTAAGCTAGAAAATGGGCGTTTTTCGAGGTGAAACAACCCTTTCTCCCAAAATTAAAACAATAGGCATAAAATCACTATGTCATTTCTAAAAATCTAATGCTGTTGTAAGAATATGTTTTGTTTGATAACTAATTAATTTTCTTCTTTAAACTCTTTCATCCAATCGGAATTTCATAGGTAAAGACCCAATATAGAAGAATTTAGAAAAACATTTGTAAATAATTGCTTACTTATAGTATAGGATATGTATATTGTATGGATATTGTATGTTTATCAGTCTCTGATTCGAGGAATTCTAGTTGATGGCTTGATAACCGTGTCTGATATTTTTTCTCTGAATGTTTGGTTTAAAGATACTTTATTCTCATTCAAGACATATGCCACTTACATAAGAAAACAAAAACAAGATAAACAACGCAAATAGGTAAAAAATCGTCGTTCCGTGATTTGATTTAGTCTTAAGACGTGAGTTAACTGTCTTTTTGAAGAATATGTAGTACTAAATTTCTTTTAAATTGACCTAATGATTCACTTTTTTTTACAATTGTGGGTAACTTAATATAAAGTTGTGCAGCCTCGTAAGTAAGCATTTGTTTTCAATTTAATTATTATTATTTTTATAGGTCTTTACCTATGAAATTGCCGATTCAGTATTTGAAGTTCAATGCCAATTTTTATTGAAAATAAAAAGTTATTGTGGCATGTCTTTCATGTTCCAATCCCCTGAGCTATGTTTTATTATTGACTTTATGGTGACACTACTTATGATCTTTTATTTATTGGTAACTAATGGCATGTCTTTCATATTCCAATCCCATAAGCTATGTACCATTGAATGGAACAAAGGCGTTTTCTTAGTGGTCAGATGGGGTAATTTTTTAGACTAGTTAATTTTCTTGAATTTTTCTGAAAGTGACGAAATCTTATGCGGGGTATTCCCAAATATGACATTAGTAACGAAGGAACTGCTGCTAGCTTTAAAATTAAAAATGTGTATTTTTTCAGGTGAAAAAACCCGACTTCATGGGGTTAAAGCCACCGTGCTCTCAAAATATCTAAACAATAGGCATATGTTTACCACCATTTAATTTCTAATAATTAATAGTTACTATAATGCTATTTTTATAATAATTTTGTTTTAATTACTATTGTTCTTATTTAATAATTTTCATCTTTAAACTTTTTTAAACAATCGGCAACTTCATAGGTAAAGACCTAATATTATTAATTTATAGTTATCAGCTGGTGTCATTTTACTTCGTCCTTCAAAAATCGTACTTAAGAATAAGGATATTTTAATTGATGAACATCCTGTGCTAGCTGTGTTCAGTATTATCAGGATAATCAGAGACAACCATTATGTCATGTTCCGCGGATGAAGGCGATAGAATAGCTTAACAAAGTTTCGACTTTGTTCGAGAACATTCGAGTAATTCCCAGAATGCTCCACAACTTTTTTATTAACTTTGTCTGTTCAGCTTCGACGCGTTATTTGTGGGATTTATTACCGCAACCAGTTACAGACGAAAATATCACCTACATCATCTTCATATCAGCTCATAAACGTCCCCGCCGAGGGGCTCGAGCCTACCCTGAATAAGGGCGATCGGGCCTTAGTCGACCACGCGGGCCCAGCGCGTGGTCGACTTCACACACAACCTTCGGAGTTTCTTCGCAGGCGTGTGTAGGTTTCCTCGGTGGCGTAACGTATAGGGCCGCTATCTCCTGTCCGGGAGGTCGTGGTTCGAGTCCTGCCACGTATCATTTTTCAGTTTTTATGATTCCGTTGTCAAACTAGGAACCCTTCTACGTGTCCGTCATTCTGTTTTTCTGTTGGTATGTCACAACCATTTCACATAAAGTCTATTGAATCTATAAAGCTGAAATTCGGTATATTTGTACAAAACTGTGACGCTTATAAATATTTTTTTTGCGTACCTTCCGTACATGTTAACTGAGGGTGATTTTTTTAAATTCTATTAACCCATCGTAACGGGTATCGTTGAATAGGTCTTAGATAACTGTTGAGCGTTTGCGAAGAATAATTTTTCGATAAATAATTCGTTTATGGTAATACATTATGTTTTCACTCCATTACCCAATATGGAAGGCCATGTTTTCAAGTGATGATTTTTAGGTTTCGTACCCAAATGGTAAAAACGGGACCCTATTACTAAGACTTCGCTGTCCGTCCGTCTGTCACTAGGCTGTATTTCATGAACCGTGATAACTAGAACAGTTGAAATTTTCACAGATGATGTATTATTTCTGTTGGCGCTATAACAACAAATACTATAAATCCCGATCCTATGGTTCGATCCCCACCCAGGGCAAGCATTTGTGTGATGAGCAGATTTGTTTGCTCTGTGTCTGGGTGTTAAATATCTATATATGTATGTATTTAAACGTATATAAGTATGCATATCAGTCTCTGGTACCCATAACACAGGGAATCCTACTTTGGGGCCAGATGACCATGTGTGATTTGTCCCAGAATATTTATTTATTTAAATTAGAAAGAATGAAAAAATAAGGGAGAGTCTCCATACAAAAAACGTGTTTTGTTTTAAACATGAAGAAACTAGCGCCATCTAGTATAATGGTACGGAATCCTATATGTGTGTTACTGACTCGCACTTGGCCGGTTTTTATTAGTGTTATGTCCTGAACCTACCAGCTAAACAGCTCTTTCAGGAAATCTCATCATCATTACAGCTCATATACGTCCCCACCGAGGGGCTCGAGCCTACCCTGAATCAGGGCGATTAGGCCTTAGTCGACCACGCGGGCCCAGTGCGGGTTGGTCGACTTCACACACAACCTTCGAGTTTCTTCGCAGGCGTGTGCAGGTTTCCTCACGATGTTTTCCTTCACCGTTAAAGCAATCGGTAAGTATGTACGTAAGTTTTTGAAAAACTCATTGGTACATTGGCCGTCCAGATTTGAACCCGGTACCTCTGGTTAGATGTACCGAGTCGTTACCGGTTGAGCCACCGACGCTTTTTCAGGAAATCTAATTGTAATCTATTGGAAATAGAAAGGTATGATAATTAATTTAAGAGGAGAATTATAACGTCTTTTATGGTTTTATAGAGTCTCTTATAGTTTAGCAGTAACAGTACACCAACTTGATCTCTAATATCCGTGCAGTTGGATTTATAAAAAGTCAATAGATTTTCCAAATAAAATGTTCTATACCAACAGCAAAATCTACTAAGTTTTTTGAAATACGAGTGTACATTTACTTTTTTTAAGTGTCTGGATTTACGGTTTTAAGCCGCTGGATGCGGATGGTGCAGGACCGGTCGTCGTGGAAATCCTTGAGGGAGGCCTTTGTCCGGCAGTGGACGTTTTTCGGTTGATATGATGATGTATCTGGAACCCTACTTTTCGCGTGGTCCGACACGCACTTGGCCAGTTTTTTTTTTAAATTAACCGTGATATAACTTTTCTTTATTTACGAGAAATAAAAAGACGTGAAATATTGCCTTCATATTATACTAAATTTCAGCTCAATTGGATTTCTGGCACTCGCTCTAAAATGGATTGCAAGATTCAACCCACACATGCTAATTTTCATACTGACTACTATACTACTACTAACATTTTTTTTATTCATAATTGGTAAGTACTTGGCATTATCTCACCTGATGGTAAGGTAAGTGACGATGATGCCGAAGATAAAAACGTGCTTACCTAGATTCCCCAACGCAATGGGGAACTGGCTTTCTTATCTTCAAGCCGGAACACATTAATGATGTTAACATTGACGTTTGGCGGCAAGACTTAGATAAGATGGTGGTAGATAGCCAGGCGGGCTTAGAAAATGCACTTCCACCAACCAAACCGAGTCTTACAAGGCTAGAATCGAACCCGCGACCTCCTGATATGAAGCTAATGGATTTAACCACTACGCCACTTAGGCGGTTAACATACTGAAGTTAAATATAAGCTTGTAAAACCTTAGTGCTCACAGCTAATTCAACTATTTAAGTTTTTCAAGTATTTCTTGGAAGTAAATACGTTTACATCAGCCATACTCTAAGCATAGTATATATATTAGTACTAACATACAGTATGGACACTCCCTGCCGCTCTCTAGATTGCGACCTCACCCCCTCGTCACCCCGATTGACACAGATTGGTTACAGTTTGGTTGCCGAACGTATAGAATTTCGCCGCCATTTTGTTTGTTACGTCATTCGTTTTTTGAAATGTCATTTCTGGCCTGTTGTATGAAGTGTCTGTTGTATGGTGTGCTCTAAGTGTGTTCCGCGGAAGCCTGGGGTTCCGCGATTACCCTATAGGGGTTCCGCAAGAATTAAGAAAAAAAAACACCTCTCTTCACCACCACCTCAACCCCCATCCACCACAGTACAATTTTACTATGCCGCCACCGCCGATATCTACTTGTGAGCGCGCGAACCAATTGATGAAAAATAAAAAACAGTTTCATACCTCCCATTGTTAGTTTTTTTTTTCTTTTTTTAATATCTTCTATTTCTATACTTGTTATGTAAGTACGTCATAAGTATCTGTTACATTGGTACTTTTATTATGCTTCATCATCGTCATATCAGCCGAAGGACGTCCACTGCTGGACATAGGCCTCCCCCCAGTATCTCCACGACGACCGGTTCTGCGCTGCCCGCATCCAGCGGCTTCCCACGACCTTTACCAGGTCATCGGTCCACCGAGTGGGAGGCCTGCCTATACTACGCTTTCCGGTGCGTGGTCTCCACTCGAGAACATTGCTACCCCAACGGCCATCTGTTCTACGAGCAATGTGTATTAACTTTTAAAAACTATTATTTTATTGTAGGATTCCGTCAAGTATTACGCTTTCCAAAAGGGTTGCGTCACTAGTCGCTGGTTTACATTATATCCGCTCAAACAATATTCCCTTAGCAACTTTACCAAAAAAATAAGAAGAAAGTAGGAGTAAATCTACATTTTTTTTATTATAATAATAAGATTTTCCGTGCCCATTAAAAACGCCGTTCAGTTGACAGCAAAAAGCCGTTGCCAATAGAGCGATTTCATTAGAATTTGACACGGCATTACCGTGATGGATGTTGAGATCCCATTTCAGATTGTGCGAATGAAGATTTTCTTCCGCGTCTCAGAGCTTAGCTTTGTCATTGGAGCATTGGAGTGGAGGCAAAAAGTTGGCGTTTTGCATTAGCTTCCGTTGCTCGAGTCTCTTCAAATGTTAGGGTAGTGTTCCGCTCATCCTTCCATTGCTCGAGTCTCTTCAAAAATTGGGGTGGTATTCCGTTTGGGAGAGCGTCGCTGGCGTAACGAGTAGGGCCGCTACCTTCACCGGGAGGTCGTGTTTCGAATCCCGCCATGTACCAATGTGTTTACGAATTTTGATTTTATATGTACCTACTACGTTTATACGGCGCTCTTACGGTGAAGGAAGACATCGCATTGCCAGGAAACCTGCACACGCCTGCGAAGTAACTCGAAGGTTGTGTGTGACGTCGACCACTGGGCCCGCGTGGTCGACTATGGCCTGATCGCCGAAACTCAGGGTAGGCTCGAGCCCTTCGGTGGGCACTTATATGAATTGATATGATGATGATTCCGCTCATCCTTCCATTGCTCGAGTCTCTTCAAATATTAGGGTAGTGTTCCGCTCATCCATCCATTGCTCGAGTCTTCAAATGTAAGGGTAGTGTTCCGCTCATCCTTCCACTGCTCGAGTCTCTTCAAATGTAAGGGTAGTGTTCCGCTCATCCTTCCATTGCTCGAGTCTCTTCAAATATTAGGGTTGTGTTCCGCTCATCCTTCCATTGCTCGAGTCTCTTCAAATATTAGGATTGTGTTCCGCTCATCCTTCCATTGCTCGAGTCTCTTCAAATATTAGGGTAGTGTCCGCTCATACTTCCATTTCTCGAGTCTCTTCAAATATTAGGGTGGTGTTCCGCTCATCCTTCCATTGCTCGTGTCTTCAAAAATTGGGGTGGTATTACGCTCATCCTTCCATTGCTCGAGTCTCTTCAAAAATTGGGGTGGTATTCCGTTCATCCTTCCATTTCTCGAGTCTCTTCAAATGTTAGGGTGGTGTTCCGCTCATTCATTTTACTTTATATACTAGCCTTTGCCTGCGGCTTCACCCTCGTGGACGCCGTTTTTATGACTGTTTTTGAGGGTGGCTGTTGCGCGAGCCGCAAGCAGCTCGCGAGCGTGGTCATGAGTTTTCTCCAGATACCTAACCCAGATCGGGCAATTCTTATTAGCATTCTATGTCACTTCCCACCCCCTCAACCAATTCAGTACAAAAAATCACTTCAATGCTTTGTTCCGTTGCGACGCCAACGTGCGCAAGCGTGGAAATGAGTTTTACCCAGATCCCTCGGGAACTATGTCAGGATAGGCTAATTAGTAAATTATGTAATTTCCCACCAACTATCTCTAAACCATTGTTCCGTTGCGATGTTAAAGAAATTGACCAAAAAGAGTATTTTTTCTGAACGATCCCATACGAGTTCCTCGTAGGGACAACGGGACCCTAATATTCCTCGCTAACTCTCTCTAACGGGACTCCTTTATTTAAAAAAAATACGCAATTTCGTTTGACTCAACTGTTACAATAAACACAAAAAATAACCTCACGCACCAGAATTTCAACATCCCCTTTACAAGTTTATACTGAAACAATTCCCCCAAATTTTAATTAAACCGGTGTAGGAGAGGTGGGAATGGGAAATAATTAAAAGTAGCTCAAAAACGGAAGCGCGGCGAATATAATTTGCACATCTTAAGTGAAGTTTCGGGTGTTGGGGCCCCAAGTTTGGGGACAGCTAAGTTGGGGACGGCGATGGTGATAAGCCGGCAGAAGAACGTTTAATTACTGGAGTTCCGGCGACAATCATGGAACTGCGCGATTTTACGGAGAAACACCTTCCGTGGAATCCTCCTTACAAAAGCTTCCTTATCCTACATTTTCACATTACTAAAATTTCATTAATATAGTACCACTAGCTTTCGCGTGAACGTAGTTTCTGTGACTGTCTCCGAGGTTGCGCTGTTAACGGGCCGCAAGCGGCTTGCGAGCGTGGAAAAAAGTAGCCTATGTGTTAATCAAGGTCCTAATCTGTCTGCCTACCAAATTTCAGCCAGATACGTTCAAGCGTGAAAAAGTAACAAACGTTAAAAAGTAACAAACAAGCGTGAAAAAGTTACAAACATCCATACATACAAACAAACGCGAAAGTTTGTAAGAATGTGTAGATATATGTTTGTTACTCTTTCACGCAAAAACTACTGAACGGATCTGACTGAAATTTGGTAGGTAGACAGATTAGGACCTGGATTAACACATCATCATATCGGCCGAAGGACGTCCACTGCTGGACATAGGCCTCCCCCAAGGATCTCCACGACGACCAGTACTGCGCTGAAACACATAGGCTACTTTTTTCCTTTGCGCACCGTCGAAAAGTTATAGAAACGTTGTCCACTCGCGGGTGAAGCCGTGAGAAACATCTAGTTTATAATATTAGTAGGATTATATCAGCCGAGACCTAAGATAAAAACTTTCTATAGAGGGAAAACTTGGAGGGGCTAGTTATACGGTACTTCCCCGTCAAAAGTTTAAACGGCGTGTCATTTTTCAACACCTGTTCTCTTATTAATTTCAGTTTAATGCCATTATGCACTTCATAAGACGTGGTGGAGAATATTCAAATTCAGTTCGGGAGAGGCGGCGAAGTGCCGTGGGCTCTTCAAATCTTATTAATTTTAATTTATTCCCAGGGATTATTTCTCCTTGGTCGCGTCTTGATGTTTCGTTATTCGAAGCCGGGTTATACACTCAGTATTTATAATCTGTGGTGAAGTTTAGGTATGAAAGTTTCATTTTGTTCTGAGCGTTACTTTAGAACGTAGAAAATAAGAATGCAATTGAATTGTTTCGATAGGACTTACATTTTGTGTCTTATGTTGTCTTATTAAGTGGCCACTTCCAGCATTTATGATATCAGTAACTACAGAGAACTATATTTCACAGAGTTAATCTATACTCTATACTAATATGATATAATATTTGTTTGTTTGTTTGTTTTGTATAGGCTCCGAAACTCCTGGACCGATTTGAAAAAAAGTTTCACCGTTGGGAAGCTACACTATCCGCGGTTGCTAAAGGCTATATTATATTTTAAAAAAATTAGAGATCCTTACTAAATCTCAAATAATGCAAAATCTACAAAAAGTAGTGTAGTGAAGTGGTAGTGGTAATGTATTGGTAGTATAGTTGTAGTGGTAGTGGTAGCGTAGTGGTAGTGGTAGTGGTAATGTAGTGGTAGTATAGTGGTAGTGTTAGTGTAGTTGTATTGGTAGTGGTAGTGGTAGAGTAGTTATTAAAAAAAAAAATTAAAAATTGTTTATTAGGTCACTTTTACAACATCTCAAAATAGAGGTTGAGACCTCCTTTTAGGTTTTTTTGTAAACCTGTGTCAGGAGGACTTCCATAACAAAAGTCTTATAATAAACAATGTGAACACATGTAAACAAGATATTAGGGAAACAAAAATATAGACAAAGAAAAGCTTGTGTATCTATGTTTTGTGTTTATTTTAAGTGTTTGTGTAACTAAGTATGAGTATGTTGTATGTGTGCATGTGTGTGTGTGTGTGTGCATGTGTGTGTGTGTGTGCATGTGTGTGTGTGTGTGTGCATGTGTGTGTGTGTACGTGTGGTGTGATGCAGTGCAGTGTCGTGAGGGTATTGTGTGTGTTTGTTCGTTTATTTGACAACTTCAAGTAAAGATTCAGTATCATCGTAACTAAGGGACTGCAACCAAGATACTACAGTTTTCTTACAATCGGAGAGTTTTAATGGGTATATATCAAGCAATTTATTTATTTTATTATAAATATATGAAGATCTGGTTTTGTATTGATTGAAAGCGAATGAGGTCCTATTTATTTGTGTTGGAGCTATTAAATACTTGCGTCTTTTACTAAGGTTATCAGGGTTATATTCTAGGGATTTGTGCGTTTTGATAACTATACTAAGTATATATAATTGTCTTACGGTTAGCAGGTTACTGATTGTATATAGCTGTTTCGTAGGAAATCTGAGGGTTTTAAAATACATGACCTTTAGGAGTCCACGTTGTGCTCGTTCTAAATCTAAAAAGTGTGTCTTTAGGGCTCCACCCCAAGCAGGTATGCAGTAAATCAATATCGATTGAGCTAGGGCAATGTATATTTTATGTAACAGGTTAATAGGAGCAATATGTCTAAGGTTTTTGAAAATCCAAATTAATTTACGTAATCTGCCGGCAACCAGCTCTAAATGAGAATACCAGTCAAGCCTCTCATCGAGCATTACTCCTAGATATTTAAGAGATGTTACCCTGTTAATAGATGAGCATGAACACTGTTGGGCCTTAGAGACAGAACCACATCTATGGATTCTTATGCTATAATCGACATTGGAACATGTCCTCCTATTTATACAGAAGCAGATGAAATTTGTTTTGGTCACGTTGAGTGTAAGAAGGTTTTTTTCAAGCCATTGGGCTACTTTAATGAGACCTGTCTCAGCTTCTGACCGAAGAGACTGCCAAGAGTTGCCAGAGAAAACAATTGCGGTGTCATCGGCATACGAGAAAATATTAGCACCCTTTATATTTAAATTACACAGATCGTTTATATAAACGAGAAACAAGGTAGGACCAAGGACACTTCCTTGAGGAACCCCATAGTTGACGACAATATGGTCACTTATATGATGTCCAATCTTTTTTAGTGGTTTTTTTTGTAGTGGTAGTGTAGTGGTAGTGTAGCGGTAGCGGTAGTGTATTGTGAGGCGGTACGAAGTTCGCCGGGACAGCTAGTAATTTTAAATAGACTTCAGTACCCATTCTTAAAATTAATCCTTAAGTTTTCCTTAAAGTATGTACTCAGAGGGTAGTCCCTTAATGAATTTTTCTAACATTTTTCCTGTATTGTGTAGTCGATTCTATATCTCCCCTAACAATTTTACTCGTTATTTTTTACACCCTGTATAAATACCGGGTCAGTCCTCCGAGGCACGTCACTTCCTACTGATCTCAAGGCCGCGTCCAGCTGTTTTCAAAGACTTAAAATTTCATAGAGCGGAGAAATTTTCTTATCTGTGATTGCATAGATCCTTGTCACTTACTCGTACGCAGAGGTGTCTCAGCTTTGTTTGTCAAAATACGGCCATTATTCCAAAATTCGCTTTAATTAGTGACAAATGTGACAATCGTTCCATCTTCCACCGCCTATTATTCAATTATTTTTATGTTTCCGTACACGAGAAAAGAGAGATAAGTCAATGTGTCTTTTCTAAGTGTTTTTCATGTAAATATTTGTGTGCAATAAAGAATATATATATATACGCTAAAAACGGGATCCTATTATAAGACTCCGCTGTCCGTCCGTCTGTCTCTCTGTCCGTCTGTCACCAGGCTGTATTTTATGAACCGTGATAGCTAGATAGCTGAATTTTTCACAGATGATGTATTTCTGATGCCGCTATAACAACAAATACAAAAAGTTAGAAAAAGTGAAAAAATAAGGGGGGATCTCCATACAAAAAACGTGTTTTTTAAACATGAAGAAACTAGGGCCATCTAGTATGATGGGTTTTGAAACATGAAACTAGCGCCATCTAGCATGATGGCACGGAACCCTATGTGTGCGTTTCTGACTCGCACTTAGCCGGTTTATTTTTATTCACAATTGTTAAGCCCTCATCTGATGGTAAGTGACGATGATGTCGAAGATGGAAGTGGGCTTACCAAGATACCAACGCAATGGGGAGCTGGCTATCTTATCTTCAAACCGCAACACATCAATGTTGTTAAAACTGATGTTTGGCGGCATGACTTAGATAAGATGTGGTAGCTAGCCAGGCGAACTTAGAAAATGCCCTACCATCAACCAAACCGAGTCAGAGTTAGACTCCGCCGGGAATCGAACCCGCGGCTTCCTGATGTGAAGCTAATGACCTTTAACCATTTTAATAAACTGTAAATCCTCTTATACATATTAATGTTATTATTTATTTAATGTAAATTTAATGTAATCCGGGTAATGCTGCTCAAATAGATAATGTGATTCAGGCGATGAACTGGAAATGCTGCATTATCCGTCAATTCCCAGTTTAACCTTTGTCAATTTGTGTCAGAATATTACTATGCGTTTAACTCCATCTTTCTTTACACCTGATGTAAAATCCTTACTTATAATATTATAAATGTGAAAATGTGTTTGTTTGTTACCTTTTCACGCTTCAACACCTTGACCAATTTTGATGAAATTTGGCATGCAGGTAGCCTGTGTCACTGGTAAGGACATAGGCTACTTTTATACCGTGAAAATAGCTAAGTCAGATGTAGTTCCAGGGGGAACTGAAAAAAAAAACTCTATATTTGCTTAATTACTTTAAAATCGGAACGGAACAATAGATTGTGGACGACAGATATAGATTTTTATACAACTTTTGCCGGCTGCTGCTCGCATTTATTTGGTCAGTACAGCAATTTCGATTTATCTCGCAGAAGGTTGTCAAATAATGCTCAAATTTTCAAGCATAGCAAGAAAATAAATATCCATTCGTCGTGGAAGCTAGAATACCGCCTCCGTGGCGTAATGGTAACGACCATTAGCTTCAAACCAGGAGGTCATTACTGTTTGGACCAAAAATCTTTAAAATATCAGTAGTGCCAACTTAAAAAAAATACATGCACAACATTTAGTCGGTAGTTGTCGTGCAAATGAAAATAGGTCTTTCAAAACATGGCTCTTTTATGCCAGTCTTCCCTACTGAGCTTGCAGTGGCCAGTCAGACGAGAGCTTTCGACTTCGGTCCATGCTCGTGCAACAGCAGCGCTCCAGCTAGACGTATACCCCCGTGAGAAGACCGAGATGAGCGTTTTTGGGGGTCCGTACAGTAGTGCAACGACTGTACTTACGCAGAGCAACGGAAGGGTACTTGCGGGGGAGCGGGCGGCGGGGAACTCAGTGAGTTTGTCAGGCTGATTACAGGCTATTACTGCTAGTACCTACGCCGTGGCGGCATCGTGCGACATCAAAGGCGTTGCGCTACTGTAAGCCATATCGTAATACTGTGCAACGGGTGACCAACGGACCCTATTACGAAGCCTCCGCTGTCTGTCCATCTATCAGCGGGAAGTATTTTTTGATCCCTAATAGGTAGACAGTTGAAATTTTCACAAAATGTGTAATTCTGTTGCCGCTACAACAGAAAATACTAAAAATTTGAAAAGTAAAGGGTTTAACGTGTTTTTATAGGTCTTTACAAGTATGTTTGATTTAGCTCTATCCTAAAAACGGTCATACACACAAGCGTAAAACTTAGTGTGTTTCTAGTACTAATACTGAACTGAAAATAGGACATTCGAGGCCAGAACCACTAAAACAGCAACTAATAAAAATTGGCCAAGTGTGAGTCGTACTGGCGCTAAGAAGTCTGAACTGAATGACAAAAAAAGCATATTTTTATTGCTCGCGTTGATGTTTTTTGTTTGTAATGTGAATAGATATTATTGTAATTAAACTATTAATTTATGTGGAGAGGTTTGGAGATACGGAACCCTCGGAGTGTTAGTCCGACTCACACTTGACCGGTTTTTGAATGCTTTTATCGTAGACCACTTGCGAGCGAAGCATAACTAGAAGCTTTAGTCATATTTTTTTGCGAATAACTCTTGCCTAATCTATAATTGGTCGTTAATGGTGTCGATTCGGTGTAAACGATTTAACTTATTTGACAGGACTAAACTAAATTTAAGCGTTCTATCCTTGTCTTTTCGATACAGAAAGTAAAAGACAGCATGCGTAAATTTAGTTTAATCCTGTCAAATAAGTTAAGTCGTGCTACACCGAATCGACACAAATAGCTCTGTTTGACAACCAAAATAATTGTGTTATGACAAGACCACACCCTGGACACTTCATACAACGGGCCAGAAATTACATTTCAAAAAAGAAATGACGGAACAAACAAAATGGCGGCAAAATCCTATACGTTTGACAACCAAACTGTTAGCAATCTGTATCAATCTGGGTGACGAGGGGGTGAGGTCGCAATCTAGAGAGCGGCAGGGAGTGTCCATACTGTATGTTAGTACTAATATATAAGGTCTAACAAAAACTATTTTAACTCGTGCTTCTACCCATGAAACTGAACAACTTTCCCCATGGAACCCATAGTCAAATCGCAAAAAAAATAATTGAACTTGATCAGCTGATCAGCCAACTTAGTATGGAAAGTTAAATTTTTTTTGCGATTTGACTATGGGTTCCAAGAGGAAAGTTGTTCAGTTTCATGGGTAGAAGCACCAGTTAAAATATTTTCAGCTAATATTGTTACACCTTATATGTAATATTGTTGGAATTGTACAATTTTCGTAAATGTGAGCTTATAAACGGGTGTGCCAAATTTCATAAGTGTATGTTTGTATGTATGGAAAGTTCTTCAGTTTCATGGGTAGAAGCACCAGTTAAGATAGTTTCAGATAATTTTGTTACACCTTCTATATATATATACTTTGGCTAGTCTTTGCTCCGCTAGCACTGTACATTGTCTTGATGCGCAAAAAAGCCTACTTCCCAATATCAATGGATACCATAGGACACGGGGCATTTGGCCAAAGCAAAGCAAAGCCACCTTAATCAACCCGACTTACCGCGGTAACTGTTATTCGAATAATTCGAATTAAACCCCGGTTTTTGCTGGAACAACAGTCAACCGCGGGCCATTCAAACTTGGAAGGGTGGCATTTGTATGTAAATTCGTAATCTGGGCGGATGGGTCGCAATCATAGCGGTGGATCGTAGAACCTCATAATACACTGGATGGGACATTAAATTAAGGTAAGGTAGGCAATGTTTTATGTAAATAAATTTTGTGTGTATTGGCCGTAATGAAGAGGTAGGGACAAGGAGGGGCTTAGTGATATAGCTCTTTATTATATTTATGAATTATAAAATAACTGATCGTACTTAAAAGGGTGATAAAAAAGATAAGAAGGGTAGAAGTGATAAAAAGGGCTTACCAATTGTGAATAAAAAAATAAAAAAAAGATTAAACAAAATTTTATATTTAGTTTTAGAAACTGAACTGAACAACTTTCTCGAGAAACTCATAGCCACTTACCAAAAAAAAAATCGATTAGCCAAACTTTATATACACCAAACACACACACACACACATATTATATACATTTTAGAACACTTTTGGTGTCCATACGTGATATATGTAGAGTCATCATCATCATATCAGCCGAAAGACGTCCACTGCTGGCTTTGTCCAGGAGGCGTTTGCCTCCTCCAAGGATTTCTATGACAACCGGTCCTGCGCTGCCCGCATCCAGCGGGGTCCCGCGACCTTCACCAGGTCATCGGTCCACCATGTAGGAGGCCTGCCTACGCTACGTCTTCTGGTGCGCGGTTGCCACTCGAGAACTTTACTGCCCCAACGGCCATCTGTTCTGCCCACTGCCACTTAAGTTTATCGATTCTGTGAGCTATTTCGGTTACCTGGGTTTTCCTACGGATCTTTTCATTTCTGATTCGATTAAGAAAACTCCGAGCATAGCTCGCACCATATATAGAGTTCATTTTTTAATTATTATAAAGTCACTTTTTTCGGTAGATCACATAACCTTCTACTCCTTTGTTGTTTGGGGATAAAAAATAATCACAAAGTGTGGCATTTAGCCGTGACAGTGGCTGTCTCTTGTTGTCTCGTACAAACCAAATTTTTAATAAAAAAAAAAACAGTACAGATTCCAGACCTAAGGACGTGCGCAATGCAACCATTCTAATCATCTGAGAGAGACACGATAGTTAAGTGCTTAAGCTTCTATAGTGACATGTCTAGAATAAAGCTTAGACCAAAAAAAGTTCCTTACGTAAATTCAATGTAAAGCCAATCTAAACCACTACAAACATGTTTAATTTTTTTTATTCACAATTGGTAAGCCCTTGGCATCATCTTACCTGATGGTAAGTGACGATGATGCCGAAGATGGAAGCGGGTTTACCAAGATTCCCCATCGCAATGGAGAACTGGCTATCTTATCTTCAAGCCAGAACACATCAATGTTGTTAACACTGATGTTTGGCGGCAAGACTTAGATAAGGTGGTGGTAGCTAACCAGGCGGGCTTAGAAATTGCCCTACCATCAACCAAACCGATTCTTACAAGTTGACCCCGCCGGAATCGAACCCGCGACCTCCTGGTGTGAAGCGAATGGACTAACCATTACGCCACGGAGGCGGTTATTCACTGAACATGCACTTATAGACATCAAGACCACTTCAAAATACTCAATTATTTTATCTTAGCATTGACATCGCTTAGATTTTCGTTAGTCGATTTTTGTTTAATTAAAAATTTGAATGCGTTTGGCTGCACACCTCACCTGATGATAAGTGCCGATGCAGCTAAGGATGTAACACGCAAGCTCAAATAGTGCCTATTCACTCTCGTCTTGAATATTTCTAAATAATACGATCTTAATCTGAGGAATTAGGAATTATTTTTAATATTTTGTATGTTGGGTAAATAAACCTTTTTTTAGGAGTGCTTCACACTCGTGAAACTAATGAAATTTTGTTCTTCTACTTTGCTGGGATTCCCATACAAGGTAGCTAATTAAATAATCGATTTGATGGAAACTCGATTCAGCAGAGTTGTGGAACAAAAATTGTTCAGTTTCGTGTGTTAGCTCCTATAAAAAATGTGTACTATTTATTTAAACTCTGAATACTTGTAAATTACACAGCAACTACTCCGTAACCTTGTAAAAACTTGTAAAGACTTAATGTTGGTTCAACATTGAAACTGATGTGGCTCGCGCTAGCTGCTAGCAAAAAAAAACAGCCACGGACGTGTACCGAGCCCAAGTTTGCTCAAACACTCGTATATTAGCAATACGGGGTCGCTCGAAGTGTAGGCTAGCGTTTCTTAAACTTTGTTTTGTAAGATATTTTATAAGAGTATAAAAAATAGTATATAAAAGAGTGAAACTCCTTGCCTGCGTCAGTGTTTCTCGATTACTATAATTTGGGGAATTCAAGGCAAGAGTGAATAGGCATTATTTGAGTTTGCGTGTACCATCCTCGACTGCATCATCACTTACCATCAGGTGAATTGCAGTCAAACGCACTCAAATTTTTAATTAAAAAAAACAACTAATTATTAGCTGCTCCAAATGTTAGGGTTCCGTACCTTAACAGGTAAAAATGGAACCATTATAAGGATCACTCGCGTGTCTGTCTGTCCGTCCGTCTGTCACAGCCAATTTGCTCAGAAACTACTTGACTGATTGAGTTGAAATTTAATACACATATGTAAATCGGTGACCCAAAAACGGACATGTAACAATTTTAAACAGAGGGGCCACATTTGGGGGCTAAATTAAAAAAATGTTGAAAATTGTTTTTTAAAACATATTGATTGACTATTTGATTATTGTAAAACCCTCAAATACTTTTTTTTATGATAAGATCAATTGTTTCGAAGTTATTTCGGAAAATTGGCAAAAATTTACCATTCCTCCCGCCCTTATCTCAGAAACTACTGAACCTAAAATCTTGAAAAAATCACAGTACATGAGATTCAATATATAGATTACAAAAAAATCTATAAGAAAATCTAAAGTTCTTCCGTTCTACAGAAAAAATAAAATTTCTATTATTCAGAATAAGTAGACCTCTATTTACCTAGAACATAGTGTGTACTGATATGTCTTGTTGTGTTGGTAGTTTAAAGTTTAGTGCGGAACCCTGTTTGTGTGATTCCGAGTCACACTTGGCCGGTTTTTTGTATACGGAACTCTTCAAGAAGGTATAGAGAAAATTTGAAAAATCGGCAAAGCAATGATAATGTCTTAGTGTCACAGATGCCTCACCTATACCCCCTTTTTCATTTTCTACTAGGTGGGCCAGGTTATTTTCCATCTCGTTCATCATATCAGCTCATATACGTCCCCACCGAGGGGCTCGGGGCTCGAGCCTACCCTGAATTAGGGCGATCGGGCCTTAGTCGACCACGCGGGCCCAGTGCGGGTTGGTCGACTTCACACAAAACCTGCGCCTTTCTCCGTAGGCGTGTGCAGGTTTCCTCACGATGTTTTCCTTCACCGTAAGAGCTTCGGATAAACGTACATATGAAATCTAAATTCGAAATCACATTGGTACGTGGCCCGCCCGGACAGGAGGCGGCGGCCCTAGCCTTTACGCCACCGACGCTCTATCTCGTTAACATTCCATATTGTCCCCATTATTGCGGCATGAATTTTTTTTCTTAACTCGGTTAGATTAGGGCATACCTACTCCTTACGCGGGGTTACGTCCGAATTGGTGAAGGTTGTAAGGCCCCACTGACAGATTTTTTTCTAGAACGAAGGCAAAGTATATACATTAGTACTAACATACAGTATGGACACTCCCTGCCGCTCTCTAGATTCCGACCTCACCCCCTCGTCACCCACATTGATACAGATTGTTTACCGTTTGGTTGTCGAACGTATAGGATTTCGCCGCCATTTTGTTTGTTCCGTCATGAATGTCAAATCCATCATGGTAGACCGTGCTTATAATCAGTTAACGTGTGTGATCGACGCTACCACGCAAGTCGTACTGAAGAACTACATACATACTATAATATGTAACTACACTTAAGATCTTCTTTACCCTTTATATGACAGTAATAAATTATTGAGAATTGAATTGAATTGAACATTGATCTCGGGCAAGTGAACATCATCATTGTTTCGGCTCCAAAATGGTGTAGACAAAGACAGTGGACTGTATTATACTGATGTTTAATATAGCACTTGGTTTTACAAATATTTTAAACTAGCTTTTGCCCGCGGCTTCGCCCACGTGGACATAGCTTTTATGACTCTTTTTGAGGGTGAGTGGTGCGCGAGCCGCAATCAGCTCGCAAGCGTGGACATGAGTTTTCACCAGGTACCTCAGGAACTGTATCGGGCTATTCGGATTAGCAGTCTTTGTCACTTCCCACCCCCTCAACAAATTCTATACAAAAAATCACTTTAATCCGTTGCTCCGTTGCGACGCCACCGACGTGCGCGGGCGTAGAAAACAGCTGTCCCCAGATCCCTCGGAACTATGTCAGGATATACTTATTAGTATATTATATCATTTTCCACCTTATCTCTGTGCTAAAAATTACACCAATCCATTTTTTCGTTACGATTTTAAATAAAACGAACAAAGAGTATTGTTTTAGTTTCCTCAGGAACTGCATCGGACTATGATAATTTCCACAGATAAAAGGTTGACTATTTCATTTCCAGTGATACAGGCTACCTGCATGGCAAATTTCATTAAGATTGGTAGAGGTGTTAAAGTGTGAATAGGTAACAAACAAACAAACACATTTTCACATTTATAATATAAAGTAATTAAGTAAGGATTTCTAAATCTTAAATAAAATATAGAGCGTCGGTGGCAAAACGGTTAGGGCCACTACCTCCTGTCCGGAAAGCCGTGGTTCGAATCCTACCACTTACCAATATCTATACGAATATCGATTTCATACTGGTATGTACGTTTATCCGACGCTCTTACGGTGAGAAAAACATCGTGAGGAAACCTGCACACGCCTGCGAAAAAATTCGAAGCTTATGTGTGAAGTCAATCAACCCGCAATGGGCCCGCGTGTTCGTCTAAGGCCAGATCGCCCTAACTCAGGGCAGGTCGAGCCCCTTGGTGGGGACGTATATAAACTGATATGATGAAATATTATCAAAAAACTAATTCAAATCATTATAGGTAATAAAATTTCCTAACAATATTAATATGGGTCAAATCCTCGAGTCGTATCAGCTCCAAAGGAGCCCAAGACTCACTTCTCGTTGCCGCTCTGGATGGAAATAGACAACCTTAGCAGCAGGTAGGACCTCACGGCACATCTCCTCTCTCGAAGGCGAAGGCCAATCTTCTATGTGAAGGCAAAGGCCTCTGAGGGTTCAGCGGCCGGTTGTCTCACAGACCAGCGGCACAAAGCAGTAATTTGCCTCCAAGACCGAGTACTTATTATGCTTCTTTCTCACTGCTAATTGAGCAGCAGTACCGTACGGGTGAGGAGTGAGGCAGAAAAAGTGGCTTCCCAAAGCAGACACGTTCCTCTCTGCCATAGCACCTGTTTAAACCCTCCGGCCTTTTACCATCGACTAAAGCCCGGCCGGCGGCTGCATCAAAGATGGAATATTACATCTGGCCGAGACCAGTGCCCTCCGAGTGAGGTCATTAAGGAATTGGTGACGTGGTAATCTTCACAAACACGACTGCAACTCAGTGAGTGATGGCCAATTGCCTCCACCGAGGACCCGCAAATACATTGATGAGGTTCACAGATATTGATATTGCAGGCGGAGAGCAACTGCCACACGCAAATAGTCGCCGTCAGAAGAGTTCCCATATCTATGCCTCTTGGTTAAAAGATGTTAAACTCGATTTATGTGTTTTTATTTTTTTACTCGATTGGAATCTGTAAAAAAATACCTCTCTGTTCGTCTATGAAACACATCGCTACGTACCATAGTTCCAGAGTTTAAAGTAGCGGATGCTGAAAAATACATAAAAGAAATCCACTCAAAAGTATGAAATAATATTTTAATGTTTTAATACAACTTAAGCGCGTTTTATTATCCCTGCAGTGCCATCTATTGACATTCTGCTACTATGATTATAATGTTTGGTATGTGTAGCTAATATATAGAAAAAAGTACTCTATTGTTATTATTGTATGTATCGATAGATAATTTCCCACGGGACCTGTTTAGTTTTCTGGGATAAAGAATACCCGACTATACAATGATGGTCAAAACACCCCATCCCAATGTAAAGGTTTCATATTCTTACGTTGAGTCATTCTAAAGATACAATTTTTTGCATTCCTGTAGGAACCCTAATTTTTTTGGGATTCACAATGTCCCAGTTTTAGTACGCGATAAGGGTATCAACGTGTAAAATTTGATTGTAATAGGTCAAGCCACATTTGCGTGGTGAGCCACTCTATAAATGAATACTTTTGATTTTCCCACGGGAACTCTTGAATTTTATGGGATAAAAAGCATCCTATATGTTAACCCGGGCTATAAGGAACCACCATACAAAATTTCATCAAAATCGGCCTGGTAGTTTTTGCGTGATGCGCGAACATACAGACAGACAGACAGACAGACAAAAATTCCAAAAGTTGTTGTTTTGGCCTCTGTATCGTTAGTAATGACCACCACAGTTATTATTTTCCAAAAATATTTCATGTACAGACACGGCCCCGTTACAGTTTTATTATATTATAGATATAAAGCAAAATTCGATTCGATGCGCACTCATGAGAAGTCCCAGAACGGAATGGGCGACGGTCAAAGAGGATGTAATTGCATCGCGTTTTTTAATGGCGATGGCGCCGTGACCCCCGCGGCCCTTTCACACCGCGCAAGACGCGCTCGTAGACAATCATCATCATATCAGCCGAAGGACGTCCACTGCTGGACATAGGCCTCCCTCAAGGATTTCCACGACGATTGGTTCTGCGCTGCCCACACCCAGCGGCTGCCCGCGACCTTAACCAGGTCAGTCCAGCGAGTGAGAGGCCTACTTACTCTACGTTTTCCGGTGCGCGGTCGCCACTAGAGAATTTTACTGCCCCAACGACCATCAAGTTACCATACCTGAAATTAATTATGAATAAAAATGATGATAATGATGAATAAAACGATTATCGGAGTTTAATATCCTACTTTGTACCTAATACTATAACCCATCAATCTACATATCATCTACAATCTATCATCATTCTAGCTGTGCCCGCTTGTTCGTCCGCGTGGAGGTTTTGAATTTTCCCACGGGAACTCTTGAATTTTCCGGGATAAAAAGTATCCTATATATGGCTTGAGGGCTATAACGAACCACCGCACAAAATTTCGTCAAAATCGGCTAGGTAGTTTTTGCGTGATGCGCGAACATATAGACAGACAGACAGACAAAAATTCCAAAACTTGTTGTTTTGGCCTCTATATCATTAGTAAATATGTCCACCACAGTTATTATTTTCCAAAAATATTTCATTTTTTTCATTTTCAGTTACAGATTTATTACATATATAGATTCTATGTTTATTTAGATTATCAGTAAAGTCCAGTAAATTGTAGAAATTCACTACTCAGAATTTCAGTATGGATTTTTAGCTTTAACACTTTGAAAGCCACTGGTCGGGTATATCATGCAGTCTCAAGGGACTTCCAACAATAAACTGGATTCCGGATGCATCTGTCAATAGAGGATAGGGGGGAAAAGTCCGTGGAAAACTTTACACTTTCCCGTCGTAAGATGGGAATGCTGATGGTATTATTGTGTTTTTCTATTTTAACCCCCTCCGTGGCGTAATGGTTAATCTATACACTTCACACCAGGAGGTCGCGGGTTCGATTCCCGTCGAGTTCAACTTTGTGAGACTCGGTTTGATTTGTGGTAGGCCATGGCTTCTTATCTAACCACATTGACCATATTGACCCCCATCTTATCTAAGTCTTGCCGCCAAACATCAGTGTTAACAGCAATGATGTGTTACGGCTTGAAGATAAGATAGCCAGATCCACATTGCGTTAGGGAATCTTGGTAAGCCCGCTTCCATCTTTTGCATCATCATCACTTACCATCAGTTGAGATTATGCCAAGGGCAATTGTGAATTTAAAAAAGGGTCTTTCGTGCGTGAAAAGTAATAAGGCTACGAAAAAAAAAGATGAATTTCAATCTTTTCAGTGGGTAGGAATCTACGTACAGTTGTACAGGTTCTCTTAGATTAAAGTTTGAGGGTCAAAAAAATCGCGTTGGGTAGAATTCTAGTCTGGTCCTAGTGCCGCTAGTTTTTTCTGTGAATTTGATGATTTTTAGAGGTCACTTTCGAGTTGTTCTGTTCAAAACTATATTTTGGTGTTGTCGTCAAATAGATCTGAGAGGCGGTATCATTATAGTTTAGCCGTACGAATTTTTAGAGGTCACTTTCGAGTTGTTCTGCGGAAGACAGGGCGGGTCCAAAACTATATTTTGGTGTTGTCGTCAAATAGATCTGAGAGGCGGTATCATTATAGTTTAGCCGTACGAATTTTTAGAGGTCACTTTCGCGTTCTTCTGCGGAAGACAGGGCGGGTTCAAAACTATATTTTGGTGTTGTCGTCAAATAGATCTTAGAGGTGGTATCATTATAGTTTAGCCGTACGAATTTTTAGAGGTCACTTTCGCGTTCTTCTGCGGAAGACAGGGCGGGTTCAAAACTATATTTTGGTATTGTCGTCAGTTAGATCTTAGAGGCGGTATCATTATAGTTTAGACGTACGAATTTTTAGAGGTCACTTTTGCGTTCTTCTGCGGAAGACAGGGCGGATTCAAAACTATATTTTGGTATTGTCGTCAGTTAGATCTTAGAGGCGGTATCATTATAGTTTAGACGTACGAATTTTTAGAGGTCACTTTTGCGTTCTTCTGCGGAAGACAGGGCGGGTTCAAAACTATATTTTGGTATTGTCGTCAGTTAGATCTTAGAGGCGGTATCATTATAGTTTAGCCGTACGAATTTTTAGAGGTCACTTTCGCGTTCTTCTACAGAAGACAGGGCGGGTTCAAAACTATATTTTGGTATTGTCGTCAGTTAGATCTTAGAGGCGGTATCATTATAGTTTAGCCGTACGAATTTTTAGAGGTCACTTTCACGTTCTTCTGTGGAAGACAGGGCGGGTTCAAAACTATATTTTGGTATTGTCGTCAGTTAGATCTTAGAGGCGGTATCATTATAGTTTAGACGTACGAATTTTTAGAGGTCACTTTCGCGTTCTTCTGCGGAAGACAGGGCGGGTTCAAAACTATATTTTGGTGTTGTCGTCAAATAGATCTGAGAGGCGGTATCATTATAGTTTAGCCGTACGAATTTTTAGAGGTCACTTTCGCGTTCTTCTGCGGAAGACAGGGCGGGTTCAAAACTATATTTTGGTGTTCTCGTCAAATAGATCTTAGAGGCGGTATCATTATAGTTTAGACGTACGAATTTTTAGAGGTCACTTTCGCGTTCTTCTGCGGAAGACAGGGCGGGTTCAAAACTATATTTTGGTATTGTCGTTAAATAGATCTTAGAGGCGGTATCATTATAGCTTAGCCGTGCGAAGCTCTAGAAAGTAATTTATGTCGCAAATACCCGCCGCACTAAACGTAAGACGTTCATCGAATCACGTCAACAAAAACTTAACCAGTCCTGGAGTGACGAAAGCAATGAAAGCTTTTTACAGTTTTATAAGTTTTGACCCTGCGAGGTTTCTTGGTAAGGTGTCGGTTACACGGTCACAGTGTCGCGAGTTCAATGTTTTTTTCCATCTCAAAAAATGCCCAACGCGCCTAGAGAAGTTTTCATTTCAAAAAAAATCAGCAGTAAAAAAGTAGAAAACAATAAAATGAAAAGTTACTCGTTAATGTTTGAATATCAAAATCTTTTTAAAGTATTATGAGAAAAGTAACGTTATTTTTGGGTAAACTCTATATTATAACAGCTTTTTGGCAGTTTAACTTCATGGGTACAGAGGCCAGCACATCAAGCCAGACACTTTGGACGTTGTACCGTTCTTATGCCGTATGCATAAGGATCAGAGTCGCACTACGAGTGTCTAGCTTGATGTGCTGGCCTCTGTATACTAGAGATGTGTTGAGACTTTTGTTTTTAGTTTCGTCTATGATTATTCTGTATCTCTCTACATCCACAAAATAATACACAAAACACTTGCAATCAATCACTGCTACATCATTGCCAACAAAGATGAATCGCAACATTACTCTTCGCGTGAGTTTCATTAAGAATATCCTTAACGCGTCTTTAGTGCCGTCTTCGCAATATAAGATCATCTTATATCACTTAATCAACAACGACCGGCGTGGGCGCAGAGAAAACCGACCGCGAGAGCTAGATTAAACGGGGTCCATGATAAAGCCTGCTCTACCACTCTAGCTTGACCCTTAACAATCTAATAATCAACCCCCTCACCCTCACGTTAATAAGGAACAAGTCGGGGAGAGGAGACCAATTTAAGATGGCAGTTGAAATAATGCCGCGACAACCCAGCTATTCCGTCCGACATTTATGAATGGCGTTTATTTTTCTTTTAATTATGGCCGCCGGAGACGTGTTTGTGGACACGTCCAGGGAGTTTACCTAATTTAAGGAAAGAGACTTTATCTCTGAGTTTTCTAATTCAAAAAGGTCGCATTACAAATACCTGCATTTTTAACCGACTTCAAAAAAAGGAGGAGGTTTCTCAATTCGACCGTATATATTATTATTTTTTATGTGTGTTCGCGGATAACTTCGTTGTTTATGAACCGATTTTAATAATTATTTTTTTGTTGGAAAGAAGACATCCCAAGGGTGGTACCATGATAAGGAAACCAGGATCTGATGATGGCATCCAAGAGAAATCGAAGGGAACCTTCGAAAATTGTAGTGGCGACTAGTGCGTTTGAAGTCGGTTTTTTTTGTTTAAAATTATATTATGTATGAGTTCATAACGGCGGCGTTCCCTCGCGTCGCGCGGGGCACAGTATTGTATTGCCTACGATTCTATTGAAAAGTAAAGGACGATTCTGGGAACTTGATTCCACCTCTTAAGTTCATCATCAGATCAACTTCCAAATAGAGAAAGGGTCTATTTGGCTTCATTCCAAATTTTAGCTCAATCGGACCCCTGGAAGTCGCTCTAAAATCGATCGCAAGATTTGAAGTAAACAAAGATACATACATATATATGATTATACTCGTACATACATACAAACATTGCAAGTTAATTAAAAGCTTTTAAAAAAGCTTTATTTCATGAATTAAGCAAGCCGCGTTATTTTGTTGCTTCACAACTTGTTGCCTTCACAAAGCGCAGCTTTCGGTTTAAATATCTCCATTACTCTAAATATCCCTTTAACATATAAGGTCTTTACCTATGAAATTGCCATAAAAAAGATGAAAATTAATATTAAGAACAATAGTTATTAAAACAAAATTTATTCTCAAAATAGCATTAGACTATTAGAAATTACATGGTGGTAAACATATGCCTATTGTTTAGATATTTTGATTTTGTGGCTTTAACCCCATGAAGACGGGTTTTTTCACCTGAAAAAAACGCCTTTACTGAGGCAAAAAATATATATTTTTAATTTTAAAGCTCTAGAGTTATCGCAGCAGTTTTTTCTTCACTAATGTCATATTTGGGAATACCCCGCATAAGATTTCATCACTTTCAGGATAATTCAAGAAAATTAACTAGTCTAAAAAAATTTCCCCATCTGACCGCTAAGAAAACGCCTCTGTTCCATTCAATGGTTCACAGCTCAGATGATTGGAACATGAAAGACATGCCACTTATTACTAATAAAAGCCCATAAGTAGTGTCACCGTGAGATCAATAATAAAAAACAATAACTTTTCATTTTTATGCAAAATGGCATTGAACTTCAAAAACTGAATCGGCTTTTTTAATACTTAAACCCCTATTATAACGCAAATATCGCATACCTAGCCAAAATGGATCTCCAAAATGGAAGACAATGCTATTTAAATATAATCTCCACAGCAAACAAACACCTGTGCCTATAATTCAGTCTAGGAGCATTGGTAGTTAAGGCCGCGTGAAAAGGGTTGGTTGGGCCCGTTGTCAACTCGACGGGCCTGGAATAACAAGTAGGCAAAGTACCCAATAATATACTCGTAAAGTGCAAAATTTGTTGTACGCACTGTAAATTTCCCTATTCGTATCTGCTATACATGTGACGCTCGTGAAATGTGAAGCACATAGCTCGTAGAACAGATGCCCTTTGGGGTAGTAATGTTCTCGAGTGGCGACCGCGCACCGGTAGACATAGCGTAGGAAAGCTTGGTTGACGTACGAACTAATAAAGGACGCGGGAAGCCGCTGGACGCGGGCAGCGCAGGACCGGTCGTTGTGAAAGTCCTTGGGGAGGCCTTAGTCCAGCAGTGGACGTCTTTCGGCTGATAAAATGATGATACATATGACGCTAAAATGTACCTATTCATGTCTGCTATATATTTGACGCAAAAAATCGGGAAATGTTAGATTTTTTTTTATTCACAATTAGTAAAACCTGATGATATGTGACAATGATGCCGAAGATGGAAGATCAAGATCAAAATCAAGTTTACATACATACACCATAAAACCATTATTCTCCTTTTTGGGTCGTCGGGTAAAAAATGCACAGTTGTTCCTTGAATTCAGGATTGTAACTAAGTCGTTTTTATCTTAAGGTTATCTCACATAGAAAGTGAGTCGAATAGATGCGAAACGCAGCACATTTGTTTAAAAAAACCGCATCAAAATCGGTCCATCCGTTCGAGAGCTACGACGTCACAGACAGACAGACATTATCGTCAAACGTATAACACCCCTCTTTTTGCGTCGGGGGTTAAAAAATGTATTATTCATACTAAACTCTACGATTCTTTAAATAAAACCGCAAACAAAGAACAAAATTTCGTTCGAATGTTCGCACATTCTTTAGAATGGTGCTACTTCCATATCATTTTTTTTTAAATTCTCCATTGGTAAGCCCTTAGCATCATCTCACCAGATGGTAAGTGACGATGATGCCGAAGATGGAAGCGGGCTTGCCAAGATTCCCCAACGCAATGGAGAACTGGCTATCTTATCTTCATGCCGGAACACATCAATGTTTTTAACACTGATGTTAGGCGGCAAGACTTAGATAAGATGGTGGTAGCTAGCCAGGCGGGCTTAGAAAATGCCCTACCACCAACCAAACCGAGTCTTACAAGGTGACCCCGCCGGGAATCGAACACGCGACCTCTTGTGTTAAGCCAGTGAACTTTGCCTCTGAGCTACGGAGGCGGTTAAATCATATTGTCATTCATTAGCGCATTGAGGCGAACTTGACGCTGCCTTTCCTTTCGACTCGCCTTCAATGTAAATGCACCCTTGCTTGCCTTAGCATTCAATTCAATTCAAAATGTTCATTCAAAAAAAAAGCTAAACACGTTAAAGAACCGACTTCCATCGCAACAACTTAGTACATTTTTGCATTTTTATTTTTGGTTTTTGTTAATTTTATAATAAAGTACTGCACCAATTTTGATAAAATTTAGATTGGACTACACGGGAAGTACTAGCTTTCAAAATTTTAAAACAAAATAGTAATTACATACACATAATATGTCATTTTTGAAAAATATTAGAAAAGAAAAGCAGGTTAGATTTGAGTTGCTCCCGTGAGTGACATTGAATACATTTTAACCATGTCGAATAATGTTTTTTTTTTTCTCTGTGTGTGGCTGGTGATACTGTCTGAACTGAACTTTAGTATAATTAGGATAGGGTGACGTAACCAAGTGGTCAACATTGTACCTAAGGTTTTATATAAATAAAACTTAAAAAAATAAATTGAAAATAAATAAAAAAAATATATGGGCTTACCAATCGTGAATATAAAAATGAAATGAAACTGCCCAAAAAAGAGGGGGTATTTTTTATGTAGTCGGGTTTTTATTTTTTATAAAATTGGTTAGGCTTATTCACTGACATCAACGTAAATAGAATAACAAAGAGCTACGTAGACAAAAGTGCTAAAGACAACCAAAAATATATTCTCTCAACCGTTTTCCTTCACACAAAAATAAAAGAAACTCCTTGCAGCAATCTCCGTGACCTGTTATTTTCTGGTCGCCAATACTGTTTATGGGAATCGGAGCGCAATCCGGGCAAGCGGAGCGTTGAACGGAACGCAATGAAATAAAAAAAATGACGCGCCCATGTGACGTGATCCCTGGGCTTTCCGCCTTATGTGGATTGAGTTTGGTACAAGTCACAAGTGAAAAGGTAGTTCATAACAATGAGTTTGTATGTATTTCCAGAGAAGCAAGGTTTTTTTCACGGCCCGTCGGAGAAGTGGGATCAAGTAAGAGGTAGGCGTAGCTGAGGACAAATCTTTATATATAAAAATGAATCTCTATTTTCCTTGGTCATCGCAACACGCGTGAACGGCTGGACCGATTTCGCTAATTCTTTTTTGTTGAGTTCGTTATTGTCAGAAGAAGGTTCTTATGTAGATTAGGGTAGGGTAGTATAGTATAGTGTAGTGTAGGGTAGGGTAGTGTAGTGTAGTGTAGTGTAGTGTAGGGTAGGGTAGAGTAGGGTAGGATAGAGTAGGATAGGTTAGAGTAGGGTAGGGTAGGGTAGTGAAGTGTAGGGTAGGGTAGGGTAAGGTAAGGTGGTACGAAGTTCGCCGGGACAGCTAGTAATTGTATGAAAATTACATGTATTTGTATCATTCTCATTACATCAACCTATAAGAAAGGGTATGCCGAGTGGTAGTGGTAGTGTAGGGTAGGGTAGTGTAGGGTAGGGTAGGGTAGGGTAGGGTAGGGTAGGGTAGGGTAGAGCAGGATAGGTTAGAGTAGGGTAGGGTAGGGTAGTAAAGTGTAGGGTAGGGTAGGGTAAGGTAAGGTGGTACGAAGTTCGCCAGGACAGCTAGTAATTGTATGAAAATTACATGTATTTGTATCATTTTCATTAAATCAACCTAAGAGGAAGGGTATGCCGAGTGGTCCATGGGCCGGCCAACATATTTTATTTGAGGGTACTAATTTTCCTTTATCACCGCAAATAAATAGGTTAATGAGTGTCGGTGGCGTAACGGCCGCCTCCTGTCCGGGAGGTCGTGGTTCGAATCCTGCCACGTACCAATGTGATTTCGAATTTAGATTTCATATATGTACGTTTATCCGACGCTCTTACGGTGAAGGAAAAACATCGTGACGAAACCTGCACACGCCTGCGAAGAAACTAGCAGGTTGTGTTTGAAGTCGACCAAGCCCCACTGGGCCCGCATGGTCGACTAAGGCCCGATCGCCCTAATTCAGGGTAGGCTTGAGCCCCTCGGTGGGGACGTATATGAGCTGATATGATGAAATAGGTTAATGACGTCAAATAACCATGGTCGCCATCCCAAAGCGGTAGGTAATAAAAAAATTGTGTGTGTCAGCTCCGACGCGCGACTGGAGTTTACTCATTAAGTCTTCTTGAGCGTTTTTCATGTTTAAGTTTTGACGTCCTTGACCATACAGGAGGGTCGCTCCGGGCTTCACCTTACGCGGAACTCAGATTTCGGGCTCGCGAAAAATTAGGCAGTATGGCCAAGGAGCCTTAGCCTTGGGGAAAACGTGACTGACATAAAACGTCACACCTATTCGAGACTTTTTTGTTGACACTCGATTTTAACCACTGCCGTGGCGTAATGTTTAAGGCCATTAGCTTCAGATCAGGAGGTCGCGGGTTCGAGTCTAATTTTGTAGCACTCGGTTTGGTTGGTGAAGGCTATTTTCTAAGCCTTATCTCACCTGGTGGTAAGTGACGATGATGCCGAAGATGGAAGGGGGCTTACCAAGATGCTCCAACGCAATGGACAACTGGCTATCTTAACTTCAAGTCGGATGTTTTTAACACTGATGTTTGGCGGCAAGACTTAGATAAGATGGTGGTAGCAAATTTTTTTTTACAGTAACCTATCGAGTGGGGTATCAATTGAAAGGGCTCCATGAGCCCATTCCAAAATGTACCACATAATTACATTTCAACTAATTGTTTTGTGATAAATAAAAAATATTTAAAAAAAAACACACCAAGTTTGGGCTCTTTCTGATAGGAAACGACTCAAAGATTTTTTTCTGAATGACTTGTTATATCATCACATCTAAAGTTATGAAAATAATTCAGAAAATATTAATGCGTACTATTTTTTTCTTTTTTATGAAGAGCAAGATAGTTCTTTAAAAATAAAACTTAATTTTCAAACATTCCTGGAAAAAAAAAACATGATACGCGAACTTTCTCACAAGACTGTAGTCAGGTTCTGGATTACAACTTAACAAACAGCAAAGTAATAAATCTGCTCTTTCCAAATTTTCGTAAATTACGTACCAAACGTATCCCAAGTTTACTAATTCTTGAATAATTTATATCCGGAAGCGAATCTCGAAGGGCCCGACTCTATTTCACGTTTTATTAATAACTTCCCAACAATGTATGAACAAGAAGTCTTAACTTAAGTACGAGTTAGTACTAATATTATATATACTTTGGTACGAGTATGTACTACGGCCCCAATAACATAAGTTTGCAATGACGAAAATAGATTTTTACTTTCGAGCTACAAAGGTGTGAAGAAGGTATTGTCAAAGTATTTATTTTAGTACTAACATACAGTATGGACACTCTTGCTGCTCTCTAGATTCCGACCTCACCCCCTCGTCACCCAGATTGATACAGATTGGTTATAGTTTGGTTCTCGAACGCATACGATTTTGCCGTGGTATTGTTTGCTCCGTCATTTGTTGTCATAGCAGTGTCCGGGACATAAGTTTACGAAGTAAAGAGATTGCAATGACGAAAATAGATTTTTACTTTCGAGCTACAAAGGTGTGAAAAAGTTATAGGGATGGCAAAAAAAACTAAATTGACATTTTGATGGGGATCGATTGTTTTACACTAGTCGAATCCAAAAAAAAGTGTTTCTGTGTGTTTGCTGTGTGTTTTTATGTACGTCCGGTGTTGTAGCGCCTCAAATAAGTACTAAACGGATTTAGGTACAATTCAGGTATCATCATCATCATATCAAACGAAGGACGTTCACTGCTGGACATAGGCCTCCCTCAAGGATTTCCACGACGACCGGTTCTGCACTGCCCGCATCCAGTGGCTTCCTGCTACCTTCACCAGGTTATAGGTCCACCGAGTGGGAGGCCTGCCTTCGCTACGTTTTCCGGTGCGCGGTTGCCACTCGAGAACTTTACTACCCCAACGGCCATCTGTTCTACGAGCTATGTGCCCCGCCCACTGCCACTTAAATTTGCAATTCTAAAGGCTATGTCGGTTACTGTGGTTCTCCTACGGATCTCCTCGTTTCTAATTCGATCACGCAGAAGAAACTCCGAGCATAGCACGCTTCATTGCCCTTTGTGTGACCTTGAGCCTTCTTATAAGGCCCTTAGTAAGCGTCCATGTCTCAGTTCCGTATGTCATCAACAACAACAACATACTGATCGAAAACCTTGGTCTTAAGACACTGCGCTATTTCGGACCTGAAGGTATTGCGAAGCTTCCAGAACGCTGCCCAGCCGGAGCGTAGACTTCATTAGTCGACATATTTTCTATCTAGGTTTTTTGATTCAATGTGCCTCTTAGCATCCGGTGATCGCTTCATGTTTTGACTGAATTGATCACAGAGACATCATTAAATATTCGCTTCCTTGCCGACAAGGTGAAGTCAATGTCATTCTTCTTTACGCCATAAAGATGCAACCATGTCCACTTCCGCTATTTAGGCTTTTTGAAGACAGAGATTGTCATAAAGAGGTCCTCCATCTCCATGAAGTCGGCCAGCAGCTGGCCACGTGCATTCCTCTCTACATATGCGAATT
Source organism: Coleophora flavipennella (assembly GCA_947284805.1). Lineage (NCBI taxonomy): Eukaryota > Metazoa > Arthropoda > Insecta > Lepidoptera > Coleophoridae > Coleophora > Coleophora flavipennella. The sequence goes on from OX369269.1 coordinate 5,394,010, forward strand.
GCCCCACTCTCAGCTCACCATCACTTCGTTTGCCCAGTTTTACGTTAAAGTCCCCCTAAAAATTCTTTCTAAAAATCTCTAGAGATATCCTGATATAGGATCTCCACTTCGTCATCGGAGTTTTCCGCGGTCTGTGCATATACCTATATGACCTTCAGCGAATACTGTTTGGTGATTCTGAGTATAAGGTACGCTACCCTCGTCGAAACATTTTAAATTCGGACCACATTGTTAATGAGGGACTTGTGGACTAGAAACCCTACACTACCGGATTAAAGGATTAAAGTGTCCTATCTAGATATCCCATCGTAACCTGCTCAATTCTTCCTCGAGTTCTGTCAGCTTCGCGTCGGTCCGCAGTGTGCGCGCAGTGTGAGGTCTTTTGATTTGGTAGCCTGGCATCTGCTGGAGATTCTTCGCAGCCTATGCCTCGCCGTTATATTGACCGCTACCGGAGCCAGAGATAGCGGGGCCGCCGGGGGCTAGGGGCCGTTTTTTTATTGTGTAGATCAGAGGGGGCATTGCCGTTATCGCCACGCTTGGCACGCGGGCTGGCGGTCGCAGTGTTGTTGCAGGTAGACTGTAAATATCAGAAAGGACGCTGCTACCCATCCTCTTGTTTAAAGTTCCCTAGTCCACTCTTACGACATCTATTGGAAGAGATAGGATGACCATATTCTAATTCAGGTAAGGGCAACATTATTTTACAATCTCGTTTTTTTTAATTTTCTATTCTAATTTTTTAGGGTTGCCACCGTAGTATAAAATAATTTTAATTCAAACATGGCTAGCGATTTTTATAAAACTTTGTGTGCTATCATAACTTTATATCGCTTACGTATGGAGTTTGATATTTATTTGTTATAAGGTACCTCCGTACAAACCCAGGTTCTTGTTATTTTCCTCAAAAATGGCTCTAACGATTTCAATGAAGCTTTGTGAGTTACTAGAGCTGAATGAAGCCTATAACAGTGGGTTAGTTATTCATTATTGAAGAAAAAATCAAAATTATAAAAAACTAAAATGCCCTAACCCAAATTTTACACAAATCCGTCCAGTAGTTTGGGAATTAGAGCACCGCACAGACGTACAGAGTCACACACTTACTCACGCACGCAAGCACGCACGCTTGCACTCACGTGCGTACACATACACAACGCAAAGTGTATCTCGGGTCCATAATTCAAAAACTGTTGGTCACAGGATACCCAAAACAATTTTCGTTGAGAGATCTCACTGAGGCTCACTAGTTTAAAACACATGTGTTTTAAAGTTTTTAGGTAAAACATATTAGAAACACTGGTACATGTAACGCCTGGTACGAAACCCTAAAAACAAAACACTGCTTTTTGCTGTCTCAGACGATTTAAAGTGCAAATGTTAATAAATACTTATTATATATACTTGCTTAAGTCTGTCCTCTGAACTTAGATATTTTTAGTCAACCAAGCAATGAATATTATTATTTTAACAACCCTACTTTATTTTTAGCTCTAGCATAACCTAACTCACGCGCTGTCATAGTCCCCAGTCCCACATTGGATCACGTAGCGGCTAGTTGTATTTGATTACCGGGGCATCCCCGCGAGGCGTCAAAGATGACATTTGGCGCCCCCCGCGGGACCGACACATTCAATCACTTGCGGTCGCCTACAACTTTAGGAAGTTGCACATTTAGGCGATCTTACCTAAATTTATTTTTGAAAAGACTACAGAACCCTACACTACATTGCGTGTGGTCCTACACGCACTTTGCAATCTTTTAGGGTTCCGTACCCAAAGGGTAAAAACGGGACCCTATTATTAAGACTCCGCTGTCCGTCCGTCTGTCACCAGGCTATTTTATAAACCGTGATAGCTAGACAGTTGAAATTTTCGCAGATGATATATTTATGTTGCCGCTATAACAACAAATACTAAAAATTAGAAAAAGTGAAAGTCTTCATACAAAAAACGTTTTTTTTTTAAACATGTAAACACTAGCGCCATCTAGTATGATGTTAAGGAACCCCGTTGTGCGCCGTTCTGACTCGCACTTTACCAGTTTATCTAAGTAAGTAATGGTAATATTTCCGCGCATGTTTGAGTAAAAATACATTCTAGTGCAGTGAAGTGACCTGTCGTAAGCCTCAATCAAATACATTTTATTACCTCTTGTAAAGCAATCGTGACCTCCGCGTGACCTAGCGTAACGTCAATTTACTCGCCTGATCGATACGATCACGCAAGTTCTACTAACCCGCTTCGAAACTTATGCAGCTTTTATATTGCAGTTTAGCACCTAAAACGCCAATTATGCTAAAGTTACTAAGTAAAGCAGTAGTGCTCATGGCATTACCACAGTGCAAGGATCCTTACAGTAGTCCCAACGCCTTTGATGTTTACGTCAACGCCGATATCACTTGTAATTGAAAACCCGCTGAAGCTGCACCAATACCATCGGACAGTGATTCCCGAGTTTCTGAACAACAGAGACTAGACTAGACTATACCTCTCCCGTCTCGCCCCTCGGTCTCCGTCATACGACTCTATGGATTATTTAGACTGGCTTTGACAATTTTACCGTGTGACAATGGAGACGTTGGACGACTGTATGAATTCTTTAAAATGTTGCATTACCGTGTAATAACGGATACGCTGGATGACTTTATGAATTCTATTGACTGTGGCATCACTGTGTTATAACGGAGACGTTCGACGACTGTATTTATTATTTAAAGTAAATTATTTAAACTGTAGTATTGCCGTAGAAAACCAGAGACGCTGGATGACTATATGGATTCTTTAAACTATGGCATTACCGTGTAATAACGGAGCAGTTGGATAACTGTATGGATTATTTAGAATGGCTTTACCGTGTAATAACGGAGGAGTTGGACGACTGTGTGGATTTTTTAGACTGTGGCATTACCGTGTAATAATGGAGACGTTGGACGACTGTATGGGTTCTTTAGACTGTGGCATTACCGTGTAATAACGGAGACGTTGAACGACTGTATGGAATCTTTAAATTGTGGCATTACCGTGTAATAACAGAGACTTTTAACGACTGTATGGATTCTTAAGACTGTGGCACTGCCGTGTAATAATGAAGACGTTGGACGACTGAATGGATTCTTTAGATTGTGGCATTACCATGTAATAAATAACGGAGGCTTGGATGACTGTACAAATTATTTAAACTGTGGCATTACCGTGTAATAATGGAGACGTTTAGACTGTGGTATTACCGTTTAATAGCATTCAATCTAGTCCTCAAGATTCGCATTTAAGTCGTTATTTGTCCTAATTGTCATCATTAACCAATACAGCCTGATCCTAGTTCTACCGCAAAAAAGAGTTAATCAGGTCGTTGAACGACCAAATTGAAGAATTAGTAATCCTACAATAGCATCCCGTTTGCCTAAGTAGAGTTCATCCAGTCATTCTTCCACACCTACTATCATATTTTACGACCTAAATTTACGGATGACAAAACAATATTACTTTCTTCAAGAAAAAAGTCATGGAAAACTTTCACTCTCTGCGAAGAAAACCAAAGGGTTTTTGGACAACCATGCCGAAATTCGTAAAATAAAACATTATCTCCATATCTTTTATACGATTCGCAATACTACTCGCGTTGCGTAGATGTACGTAACTTGGCAACACATTAAATATGTATGGAACTTGTATGATTCGCGCCTCGATTCGCACATTATTTTCCAATATATCACGTTCGTCTGGGATATTGCTAGTAATAAATATTGTTTGCATAAAATATAAGCGTCGGTGGCGCAACGGCAAGGGCCGCTACCTTCTATCCGGGAAGTCGTGGTTCGTTTATCCGACGCTCTTGCGGTGAAGGAAAACATCGTGAGGAAACCTGCACACCTGTAGTCCACGCGGGTGAAGCCGTGGGAAACAGCCAGTAATATTATAAATGTGAATTTGTATGTATGGATAAAAGCCTCGGTGGCGTAACGGATAGGGCCGCTACCTCCTGTCTGGGAGGTCGTGGTTCGAGTCCTGACACGTACCAGTGTGTTTTCGGATTTCGATTTCATATGTACGTTTATCCGACACTCTTACGGTGATGGAAAAACATCGTGAGGGAACCTGCACACGCCTGCGAAGAAACTCGAAGGTTGTGTGTGAAGTTGACCAACCCGCACTGGGCCCGTGTGGTCGACTAAGGCCCGATCGCCCTTATTCAGGGTAGCCTCGAGCCCCTCGGTGGGGACGTATATATGAGCTGATGTGATGAAATCTCCGGGTATTTTTAACTTTAACTCAAGTCTGCTATTTTTCTATAAAAAAACATAATTATTTTATTGCATACCTCACGGATACACAGATAATTTGTCAGTACATATTACACACTATAGCCGCCCCCCCGCGGCTACGCCCGCGTTGTTTTCGATTTTCCTTTTTTTTTATTCACAATTGGTAAACCCTTGACAACATCTCACCTGGTGGTAAGTGACGATGTTGCCGAAGATGGAAGCGGGCGTACCAAGATACCCCAACGCAATGGGGAACTGGCTATCTTATCTTCACGCCGGAACACACCTATGATATCAACATTGATATTTGGCGGCAAGACTTAGATAAGATGGTGGTAGCTAGCTAGGCGGGCTTAGAAAATGCCCTACCACCAACCAAACCGAGTCTTACAATTGACCCCGCCGGGAATCGAACCCGCGACCTCCTGTGCAAAGCCAGTGAACTTTGCCTCTGAGCTACGGAGGCGGTTAAATACTCAGGCGGAGGTTTATTCCTGTGGGAATAAGACGTTTCCCGGGGTAAAAAGTAGCCTATGTCCTATTCCAGGACCTAATCTATATGTGTGCCAAGTTTCATCCCGATCCGTCCAGTGGTTGAAGCGTGAAAGAGTAACAAACATCCATACGTACATCCATCATCAAATCAGCTCTTATACGTCCCCACCGAGGGGCTCGAGCCTAACCTGAATTAGGGCGATCGGGCCTTAGTCGATCATGCGGGCCCAGCGTGGGTTGACCGCCTTCGCACACAAACGTACTCAAATTTTTAATAAAAAAAAAACCTTCGAGTTTCTTCGCAGGCGTGTGTAGGTTTCCTCACGATGTTTTTCCTTCACCGTAAGAGCGTCGGATATACGTACATGTAAAATCGAAATCCGAAAACACATTGTTACGTGGCAGGACTCGAACCACGACCTCCCGGACAGGAGGTAGCGGCCCTATCCGTTACGCCACCGAGGCTCTTATCCATAAATACAATCTTTCACATTTATAGTATTACTAGCTGTTTCCCGCGGCTTCACCCGCGTGGACAACGTTTCTATGACTTTTTGAGGGTGCGCAGTGCGTGAAAAAAGTAGCCTATGTGTTAATCCAGATCCTGATCTGTCTATCTACCTAATTTCAACCAGATCCGTTCAGTAGTTTTTTGCGTGAAGAAGTAAAAAACATACACACTTACAAACTTTCGCCTTTATAATATTAGTGTGATTAGTAGAATTAGGTAGGTACACAAAGCAAAAACTACGAATTGTTAGGTAATCATTAATTGAATAAAATAGTACAACAGTAGCGAATTTAAATATAAAAAAATAATGATTAAATATAATTGATCACATTTACATAATTTCGAAAGGCGTTTATATTTTCTAGCTCCTGTTTACAGCTTTTTACTCGCTTATCACTGTAAATTAAATCATCGTTATCTAAATGAAGAAACGATCTGATTAAGGGCCGAAAGAAGCAAACCCCATTGAATGATTGGGGCACTATTCATTTAAAAGCAAGATTACATAAAACCTCAACGGATTCCCGGGTTTGAGTTTATTTATTCCTCGTAAACAGGTGTGCACCATTGAAATGCGACTTAATAACCTTAAGGGGCCCTATGGTAGCACTAAAAAGGCCCCTACTGGGCCTCACCGGGCCTGCCGTAATGGACCCCATCCCGGGTGTGTTATTAGCCCATAAATCTTTATATTTACTTCGCAAATAAAATGTTTCTTGTACAGGAAAAATCAGAGTTTGGGTCGTAGTTTAGTAGTTGTTTGAAAACTATTTATTTGAAAAAAACATTAATAATTTTCTTTACGATGCCATTAAAATGAGATATAAACCACATCGAATCTTATTGTAATATCAATTTTCAATTTTTATCCGACTGTGCCAAAAGGAGGGTTACGTCTTTCGAATGTATGTATTTATGTATGTTTATTTATTTCTTTGGCACGCTCTGTAGCCTAAACAGCTCGATGGATTTTGGAGTGGTATGTTTCCTTAGATTCGTGTTGATCCCGTGAGTGACATGTTACACATTTTTACCCAATTGGCGGCCAAAAAAGAGGGGTTAACTTTTTATGAATTCGGTTTTTTGATTTTTAATTAATTCGTTTTTTTTTTATATTTTTCTTCAAACTAAGTTACACATTTTTTGATGGTCAATTGGCCATGCCAGATCCAGTCGGTAAAAAAATTTGTGATCACCGTTGCCTGTTGTAAAATTAGAGCCATAGTATCATTTTTAGGGTTCCGTACCCAAGTAAAAACCAGGGTAAAAACGGGACCCTATTACTGAGACTTCGCTGTCCGTCTGGCACCAGGCTGTATTTCATGAACCGTGATAGCTAGACAGTTGAAATTTTTTATAATTGAAAACGCTAAACACGTTAAAAAACCGACTTCCATCGCAACAAATTAGTACATTTTTGCATTATTATTTTTGATTTTTGTTAATTTTCTACTAAAGTACTACACCGATTTTGATAAAATTTATATGGGACCACACGGGAAGCCCTAGCTTTCAAATAAAAAAATAATCATAAAAATCGGTTCACCCAGTCAAAAGTTCTGAGGTAACAAAAAAAACATACTTTTTTGCTCGTTTTTGCTCGATATTGATAACGGCAAGAGGTAGATGCTTGAAATATTCACATAATATATAGTTATATATTCACTTTAAAAATAAATAAATAAATAAAAAATAAATATTTAAGGGGGTTCCTATACAACAAACGTTATTTTTTTGCTAGTTTTGTTCGATATTGGTAACTTCAATAGGTAGACGCTTGAAATATTCACAGAGTATTTAGTTATGTGTTCTCTTTAAAAATAAATAATTAAAATAAAAGTGAAACAAATATTTAAGGGGGGCTCCCATACAACAAACGTATTTTTTTTCTCATTTTTCCTCGATTTTGATAACAGCAACAGGTAGACGCTTGAAATATTCCCAGAATATTGAGTTGCATTACTCACTTTAAAAATAAATAATTAAATTAAAATAAAACAAATATTTAAGGGGGCTCCCGTACAACAAACATGATTTTTTTTGCTCATTTTTCTTCGATTTTGATAACGGCAACAAGTAGACGCTTGAAATATTCACAGAATATTGAGTTGTATGTATTCACTTTAAAAATAAATAATAATATTAATATTTAAGGGCGGCTCTATACAACAAAGGTGATTTTTATAGATAATGGTTCGGAACCCTTCGTACGCGAGTCCGACTCGCACTTGGCCGGTTTTTTATACATTCACTATACCGACAGAAATATTAGTTAGATTTCTTTATCTGTACCAGAGTAAGGTCGTTATTCGTAAATTTAGAGCAGAAACTGGTTAAAGTGCAGAAGACTATCTACTAATTATCGAGCCAGGCAGTATGTGCCTATCTATACGAGTATTTTAATCACTGATTTTCACAATAATGTATAAACTCTACTGCCACTGTGTTTGTCTGTATTATTACATCATATACGTCCCTGAATCAGGGCGATTAGACCTTAGTCGACCACGCGGGCCCAGTGCGGGTTGGTCGACTTCACACACAACCTTGGAGTTTCTTCGCAGGCGTGTGCAGGTTTCCTCACGATGTTTTCCTTCATCGTTAAAGCAATCGGTAATGATATGATCGTAAGTTTTTGAAAAACTCATTGGTACATTGGCCGTCCAGATCTGAACCCGGCACCTCTGGTTAGATGGACCGAGTCGTCACCGGTTGAGCCACCGACGCTTTTATTTTGTCTGTATAAATCTACTATATTAAGTAACGTTTAAGGTATTTCGCGGCAGAGTTGCCTTTCCTTCGCTCGCTCCAATTCAATTTCTGCACGAATTTCGTCTCGCAGTAAGAAGATTAGACACATAATCAATAGCAATTTCCCAAGATTATCAAAGGAGTAGTTACGATGATTTTATTGGGGAGCCGTTTCTTTGTATCGTTTGTGCGTTTCATTATTTCGAATTTAGCCGAAGCATTGATTGGAACAGTCGTCTCTGTTTTTTTCTTACGTGTAAAGAGTAAAGAAAATTACCACACTTTTGCACTTTTTCAATGTTTTTTTGTTTTGTTTCAATTTACTGAATGAAAGTATAAAAAGTTATAACATTTCACTCTTTGTATTATCACAACAAAAATTACTATTATTATTATTTAATTTATACTTCAAAATATTAGTCATGACTAGAGTTGAAAGTAACGGTGTAGACCTATCTTTGAGATTTATTTCTATCGAGCCAAAACTGCTCAATTGTGTTTCTAATAGCTTTTGACTTTAAGGAACATCATCAACAATAAGGGTTTTTTTTTCAACCTTAGGTTTTCTATCGTTTAGGAGTCATTGACGTCAAAAATAACGAAAATCTGTAATAATACCGACTTAAGAGTCTCCAGGAGGCTCGCGTTTCCATACAAACGTAGTTCCGCTTTCATACAAAAACTACATGCCGGATTGAATCCAAACTTTGCGAATATCTTGAGTAGACACATATCGATGTTTGCAATTAGTTTTCATCGTAGTAAATTAAAACATGACTAAACAAAGGCTTAAATTAGTTTTGTACTGATACTTACATTTTTTTCCGTTTTATATTAGTATATCGATATGTGTCTACTCAACATATTCGCAAAGTTTGGATTCAATCCGGCATGCAGTTTTTGTATGAAAGCGGAACTACGTTTGTATGGAAACTCGAGCCCCCTGGAGACCCTTAAGTATGAAAATGAAACGTAGATAGGTATCACAAACTTGAACTGGATACTAGGTGCAAGATCGTGATCGCTTGGAAGGGTGTATAAATTCCGAATACAACATTTGATTAGGCTTGTTATTTCTTGTGGAATTGAATCCGAAACGAAGGCATTGGCCATAGAACCAAGTTGACCGACACAAGACATAAGACATTTATTGATTCCTTGTCACCAAGCACACATACATAATATTGGGAATAAATTAAATAAAAAATAAAAAAATGAGAGGAGAAGAATAACAAAATAACAGTACCTAATATTACAAGTAGAGAAAAAAAAACTATCTAAGAATGATGTGTGTGTATATGTGTGTGTGGTGCAAGGATCACGGACCGCGCTCAGCATATACTGCGTGCGGCTTATGTTGCAACACAGCGCTGGTTTTCAGCGTGGTACATAGCTCAGCGAATTAGCCGGCTGAAGTGGCAATGGGCCGGACACATCTGTCGCAGAACCTGGACATGACCGCTGGACAAAGCGAGTTCTGGAGTGGAGACGGCGTTTAGGCCCCTGGCTAAGTGGAGCGATGATTTGCGCAAGGTTGCTGGCGATAGCGGCAAAGAATCCTACTAAAATTATAATAGATGTTTGTTACTCTTTCACCTTAAAACTACTGAACTTATGTAGATGAAATTTGGTGGGTAGACAGATTAGGACCTGGATTAACATATAGGCTACTTTTACCACGCGCGGTGCAAGCGGCTCGCGCACTGCGCACCGCGCACCCTCGGAGACAGTCATATAAACTATGTTCACGCTAGCGAAGCCGCTGGCAAAAGCTAGTACTAAATATTACTACGTTATAGCGGGATGCGGAGAACCGAAGATCGGTATAAGTGGCGAGCCTTGGGGGAGGCCTTTGTCCAGCAGTGGACTAACACGGGCTGATGATGATGATGTTCTTTTTCAATCACTACAAAACAAGTTTCTATAAGAGTATTTGAGTAGTTAACTATTGCACAGTGAGTGGTATAGATCCTTATGGTAGCTGATGCGCGTCCGTAAGGAGCAATAAATCATGATTTTTAATTCACTTATTTGTATCCAAGTGAAATTTCAAAACCATTACGTAACATCTTCAATTTTTAATTGATAAAAAAAACACAACATTTAAACAATTTTAGAGCAAATTTGCGTTTTTGACAGATGTAAAAAGTAACTTAAATGACTAGCAGTTTTTTAGGGTTCCGTAGTCAACAACAATTTCGTCATGACTGTCTGTCAGTCTGTCTGTCCGCGGCTTAGCTCAGAGACTGTTACTTCTAGAAAGCTGTGAATTGGCATGAGTACCTATACATATTAATAACGCCGATAAAGTTGTACATAAAATCTTGAATAAATTTTTTTTAGGGTACCTCCCCTACATGTAAAGAGGGGGTATTTTTTTTCATGGACGTACTAAATCGTGTGGGGTATTGTTGAATAGTTCTTTTTGGTGTGTAACATCTTTGCTCTCGCTTTCCTGCAATTTGTGGGAGTGATTTCGTGAAATAGGACGGAAAAGTGTCCCATGTGACGGAAATGTGTAACAGGGAGTCGCGTTTTTTCAGGCTTTAAAAGCGCGGAAAAGGCAAAGGTATCTATGACCATACAGCCTAGTCTGCCGTATCTTTGCCGTCCTTTTATAAAGCATTTTGTCACATGTTACACATCATATGCGAGTACTGTAGGTCTCGCTCGAATTTTTTTTTTATTCAAATTGGTAAGCCCTTGGCATCATCTCACCTGATGGTAAGTGACGGTGATGCCGAAGATGGAAGCGGGCTGCATTACTGAAGTTTTGCTAAAACTATTTTTCGATTTAGTTATCCGATTTGCGAAATATAAGCTTTGAAGTGTCAATTTTTGTTACATTCAAGTGTCCGTTACTTCAGGACATCTGAAAATAATCGTAAATAACATGTCATATTATAATCACTTTTAAAGAAAAACTATCACGGCTTAGTAGGTTTCTTAGTTTATACGGTTTTTTTAATTTTGTTTTCGGGTTTTTAAGAATTAAGAAATTAAAACCTAATTAAGATTGGCGTAAGGTAGCTTCTTCAAGGTTTTTCAAATATTTAACTATGCACTGTGTGTTCAGAGGGTTCATCGTCTACTTTGTCTCTTTCCAGGTACCCTGCAAATCGTGAAGAGCGAGGAAGAGGACCAAGGCAAGTTCGAGTGCGTCGCCGAAAATGCAATAGGCACTGAATTCTCGAAGCCGACCTCGTTGTATGTCAAAGGTATGTGTCACATTATATCGATGGCCCAAAGAGTACCTTATCATCATCATCATATCAGCCGAAAAACGTCCACTGCTGGACAAAGGCCTCCCCCAAGGATTTCCACGACGACCGGATCCAGCGGCTTCCCGCAACCTTCACTAGGTCATCGGTCCACCGAGTGGGAGGCCTTCCTACGCTACTTCTTTCGGTGCGCGGTCGCCACTTGGGAACTTTACTGCCCCAATGGCCTGTTCTACGAGCTATGTGCCGCCCACTGTCACTTAACTTTAGCAATTCTGAGAGCTAATGTTACTTTGGCTCTCATACGGATATCCTCGTTTCTGATTGATCAGAGAAACTCCGAGCGTAGCACGCTCCATTGCCCTTTGGGTGACCTTGAGCCTTCTTGTGAGGCCCATAGTGAGCAACCATGTCTCATACATACTAAAGAGTACCTCATACATACGGAAAATACAGAATTCACTCTTTCAAATAAAACAGCGCTCCTAGCGGACCGCTTACAAACTAGTACATAATTGTTTATTTGTTTGTAACTCTTTATTGTGCTACAAAATATTCAATTATAGATACATAATAGCAGTAGCATGCACAAAGGCGGACTTATCCACTTATCCCAAACAGGGATCTCTTCCAGCCAACCCTTAATTATTGAAAGGATTTAAACTATAAGCACAGAAACAAATAAATTAGTACACAATTTAAAAGAAGTGAAAACAATAATCTGAAGTTATAAACAGATGTTATATTACAATTAGATACATATAATAAATATACTTACTTGCATTTTAAATAAAATATACATAATAAATATATAAGCAAAGTATATATATAGATAATAAATATATAAGCAAAGTATATATATTAGTACTAACATACAGTATGGACACTCCCTGCCGCTCTCTAGATTGCGACCTCACCCCCTCGTCACACAGGTTGATACAGATTGGTTACAGTTAATTTCAATGTTTTGAACTCTCGTTGATATAAGGTTTGATTTGAAGTTCCTCTTATTACCCGACTACAAAAAAGTAGGGTTATGTTTTTGACAGTTTGTGTAAGTAAGTATGTATGTTCATCTGTTCCCTCGTATTTCCTAAACCACTTAACCGATCTTGACAAATGTGCCATCACTCCGCGTGTCATAGGATATGAAGCATTATAAAAAATAAACAGCTGATTTTATAGGTGAATTACAAAACTCTTGTTTTCATACTTTTACGTAGTCTGTTTTTAGTTTTATTAACTTTTTTTATAAATTTAAGACGTTGACATTATACACGTATATATATATTCTTTATTGCACACAGATATTTACATGAAAAACAATAAGAAAGGACATATACAAAGGTGAACTTATCTCTATAAGAGATCTCTTCCAGCCAACCGTACGTGTACACTGGAAAGGCTTCTCACACTGTGTACACTGTTAGAATATAAATAGTGATTTATAATATGATTAATAAACATTATCATTACCCAGGTGAATCGTATGATTAGAATGACAGCTGTCAAATCTATAGAACTTGTGACAGGAGATGAAGTAAAATAGAGAGCGCTGCAGAGGTTTTTTTTTCGAAAGTTCAAACTTGTAGACCGTGGCCTTTCCAATTTTTTTTAATTTTTTTTTTAAATTAAGTATTTGAGTGCGTATGACTGCACTTCACCTGATGGTAAGTGCCGATGCTGCCGAGAATTTAACACGCAAGCTCAAATAGTGCCTATTCACTCTCGGTTTGAAGATTCCTAAATTATACAAATCGGGGAATACTTCACCGGACAGGGGGGAGGTGAGTGCGGAGGGCACTCAAGCTAAGTTGCAGAGTTAATGTAGGTACTATTTTCAACGTGAGAAAAATGTCGAATCTTTTTTACTTGTGCGGGCCGTTACAATCACATTACAATACGACCCATTCGTCATCAAAGTGGAACGCCCCAAACGCAGGTCAAAATGTGCGGTAATGAAACCGTACAATACAAACGACTACCTACCGTAAAAAATAATGCTGCCTAAGGCCGTACCGTATCCTTACTTAATATTATAAATGTGAAAATGTGTTTGTTTGTTTGTAACCTTTTCACGCTTCTACACCTTAACCAATCTTGACAAAATTTGGCATTCAGGTAGCCTGTGTCTTGGGGAAGGCTATATGCTACTTTTTATCCCGGGAAAATAGCATAATCCGATGCAATTCCTGAGGGAACTAAAACAATACTCTTTTTTAGTTAATTTCTTTTACATCGCAACGGAACAATGGATTGTTGTGATTTTTTGCACAGAGATGGTTGATGAGGTGGGAAACGATATAATTTAAAGACAGTCATTAAAAGGATGTCCACGCGGGCGAAGTCGCGGGAAAAGGCTAGTTACAGAATAAATAATAGCCTAACCTAACCGTGCCTTCATTTAACCCGTCAATTTTACTTATCATGCATAATTTTGGCTCTTAATACTATAGCGTGGGCCGCTATGATAAGAACCACTTACTCCAAAATAATATTGCTCCCGTAAGCTATATCGGTGTCAAATTAATTGTTTCCCTAAAGGCTAAAATAAAATTTGTGTTCATCATACAATACAAATCGATGGATGTAATCTATCCAACTTGAATTAATTTAATGTTTCCTAAGTATATTTGTTTTACAATAATTTATAATAGACTTAATTTTAACCGCCTCCGTGGCGTAAAGGTTAGTCCATTCGCTTCACATCAAGAGGTCGCGGGTTTGATTGCCGGTGAAGTCAACTTGTAAGACTTTGGTTGGTGCTACCACCATCTTATCTAAGTCTTGCCGCCAAACATCAGTGTTATCAACATTGATGTGTTCCGGCTTGAAGATAAGATAGCCAGTTCTCCATTGCGTTGGGGGATCTTGGTAAGCCCGCTTCCATCTTAGGCATCTTCGTCACTTACCATCAGGTGAGATGATGCCAAGAGCTTACCAGTTATGAATAAAAAAAATAGGCGGCTTGCTACGTTGTAATTTCGCCGTATGAGGGACAAGGGCCCATGCCCTATACCCTAGGGTCCATACCCAAGGTCAGGCTCCCATCTGGTCCAGTGCACCTCGCTGGCCATCCAGCGGGGGAACGCCGCTAGTGTTATGGGCACTTTTGGGCGGGAGGCACTGCGGGGGGGGGGGGGGGGGGGGGCTTTTTGACTGAATCAGCAATAATCAAATTTAATTAAAAATTTATGTGTTATTTTTTTATATGTATAAATTATTGTTTAAAGCTTAAGATCATTATCAACTTGTTTCCTCAAATAATAAAATAGTGCTTTACATAATTTTTATAGTATTATACTTTAATATATAAGTATTACATTTATTTAAGTATTGTATGTTTCTGTTTATTTACAAATTTTTATTATTGTTTTTCATTAATACACCGCCCCTTATCTTATTTTATCGCTGTTTTCCTACACAAAGGTTGTCTGGAAGAAATTAATACGTAGCAATAAGGCCGCCTACTATATATTATTTCTTCTATGTTGTTTTTTCCTTTTTTATGTTATAAATAATGCAAAAAAAAAACGATTAATTAATTGATAATTTTTTTTTTGGAAAGTTGTTCAGAACTTAAGTGCCAAAGGGTCAATTCGAAGAAAAATTGTGAACGCCCCAAACTTAGTCACATGGTCAATTAATACGAATTTAAATAAAATAATTGAATACTGCTTCCGTAGATAAAGTTGTGCAGTTTCTTGAGTGGAAAACCCAGTTTTCTTCCGTTGCAAATTGAGTTTCACCCCGTATGTAGGTGTATCAGGTTTTCAGGCTTTTAACGCCTACTAGCAAATGTAATTTAACCCGCCAAATGCGTATTTATCGTTATTAGCAAACCCGCAGGTGCCAGTTAATCTCCGAACAGGCTACAAAGGTAATTAGTTCACATCAATCTGGCCTTGTAAAATGCAGGGTAGTAGTGTCCGTTTGGGAAACATTCGGAATTGACTGAGTAGTTGCCTAATAAGAATATAGGTTGGCCTTTTTTCCACTGAAAAACGGCCAACGGTAGATGCTACCTATTTATGAAACTGAACATCTCTTGCCACGGAGCAAAAACAGTTCAAAATTACCTTTCAAAGCTTGCAATTGGACTCTTCATTTATTGACGGGTCAAATGATGGTACGATTAGCATCTTCGACCAATGTAACAGCTATGGACCGGCCTACGTGAACAGCGGTTTTAATGCCTACAGAATTAACGAATTCGCACATTTTGTCTCAGTCTATCAGTTTTCCCAAATCGGTTGAAGGTCGAAGTGAGTGATTTTTTTGTCTCATTCGTGCTACATTCCGAGTACGTCTCTCTATCTTTATCATTATTTATATTTGATAATACTCAGTAGGCTCTAGTGCCATATGTATGTTTGCGTGTAGTTTTAGTTGACTCCTTTTTATGAGATTAATATATGGATGTGACGAAGTTAATCTTTTTGTCATTCTCAAGCTACTTTTATATAATATTTTTGTCTATTTTTACTTTTTATTATTTTGTTTGTTTTTGAAATTGTCATTCCGACTCCGATCATCAATACGATTCTGCCTATTTTTATAACCAATTGAAAATGTATTCAGTTTTTGGTGGATTTATATGTTTTGAAAAAGAACCCTGACTCTCCCTCCATAAACAACTATCCTACTTCCTTCCTGAGCTTTCTTCTTTGTGCGTGCAACGGCGTAGTAGGAGGGTACGCCTGACGCCGCACGGATAGAGCCGGTCCATTATATTTGGTCGAAGGTTAGCACTACTATTAATTGTTTAATACGGTAAGGCCTTATCCGTTGGTCTAGTGGCAGTGCTCCTGCCTGCTGGGCTAAGAGTCGTGGGTTCGATCCCCACTCTTTTTTATTCTTTATCTTATTTAGGGAAGATAAACAAACAGAAATGTAAGAATATACGTAACAAAAACTCTTACGTTATAAATAACTAGTTACATTCCAATAACGTGTCCCGCAAATGGGTAACAAACAAATAAACAAAGGCAGATTCCGACTCAGAGCATACATTCTTGTTCTGGTTTGTTTGCTCTGTGTCTGGGTGTTGAATAGCTAGGGTAGTAATAATAGGTCATATTTGGCCAGGTGCGAGGCTGAAACCCAGTTTTAGTTAGTAGTGTTGGTACTATTGTTTGTTAAGCCAATCAGAATCGTTGTGACTATCGAATCAATGAATGACAATGCAGCGATCGGGCCTTACTTACGCCACGCGGGTCCAGTGCGGGTTGGTCGACTTCACACGCAGCCTTCTAGTTCCGATTTTGGAGCGCGAGGTTCGTCTTGATCCCGAAAGTGATGTAGGATACATTTTAACCCGACCGCCCCAAAAGAGAGCGTAATGTTTTCACGCAGTTGAGTTTTTTAACTTTTAATTAAATTGGTTAGGTCAATAAGCATGAACTCGAGTGAAAAATTCTTAAATTCACCACATTTTTCAAATGAGGCTTTTTAAAATCTTTATATGATCTGGATTTTTTTATGTACCTAAGTAGGAAGTTGCTTATTACAAAACATGCATTTAATCTTACTGCTCTTTTTTTTTATTAAAAATATCATATTGAGCAACATTTGTTCTATGATTGCTGAAATTGCAAAAAAAAACAACTCTTCATACAAATCGATCAGCTGATCAAGGGCCCAATTTTTTTTTTAGAAATTGACTATGGGTTCATTGGGAAAAGTTGTTCAGTATGATGAGTAGTATACCGCCAGTAAACGGGTCCAAAACTTTTTTTTTCCACACCCTGTGTATACCCATTTTCACTACATTAAGAAACAAAATAACCTATGCTCTTACAGGTTACGAAGTGAAACATGCCATGCAGGCGTTCAGAGCAGAAATAATATTTACAGTGTGTCGCGTGTGATAGTGTCGGTCCTTGGCAACGCTCAACGTTTGTGTAATTTATTGTTGGCTGTGGTTGCTTTCAGAGAAAAGCGTCTCCGTAGCTCAGAGGCAAAGTTCACTGGCTTTACACAGGAGGTCGCGGGTTTGATTCCCGGCGGGGTCAATTGTAAGACTCGGTTTGGTTGGTGGTAGGGCATTTTCTAAGCCCGCATGGTTAGCTACCACGGTATCATACAGGCTACCTGCAAGCCAAATTTTATCAAGATTGGTGGTGTTGAAGCGTTAAAACGTAACAAACAAACACATTTTCACATTAATAATACACTAACTGTTTCCCACGGCTTCACCCGCGTGGACAACGTTTCTACGACCTTTAGAGGGTGCGCGAGCCGCGAGCGGCTCGCAAGCGTGACGAAAAGTAGCCTATGAGTTAATCCAGGTCCTAATCTGTCTAACTACCAAATTTCAGTCAAATCCGTTCTGTAGTTTTTGAGTGAAGAAGTAACAAACATACACACTCACAAACTTTTGGCTTTATAATATTAGTGTGATGTTAGGATGCAGTGATTATGAAGTGTCAATACAAAAGGAAAAAGCTGGTTAGTTTTTTTTTATTTTTTTATTCACAATTGGTGAACCCTTGACAACATCTCACCTGATGGTAAGTGACGATGTTACCAAGATTCCACAACGCGATGGATCTTATCTTCATGCCGGAACACACCAATGATATCAACATTGATATTTGGCGGCAAGACTTAGATAAGATGGTGGTAGCTAGCCAGGCGGGCTTAGAAAATGCCCTACCACCAACCAAACCGAGTCTTACAATTGACCCCGCCGGGAATCGAACCCGCGACCTCCTGTGTAAAGCCAGTGAACTTTACCTCTGAGCTACGGAGCCGGTTAAAATAAACGTAGGTTGCACTGAGTGTTAGTGTTGCCAGTGGTTTCTTTTTCAGAAAATTAATTATCTTTTTCTATTTTACATTCATAACCACTGCTTAATTAATAATTACTACCGTTAGTTCTTCTTTGGCAAATAACTACAAATTGAGGCATGCATGCATGAGGGTGTTAGATTTGTTAGTAATCCCGTTGCTAGGTTCTAGTAACCTAGACAATATTAATGAAAAAGAATATACTTCAAAAGAAACAATGCCTGATCCCATGGTGCTCATCTTTGATTCCGTCACAACTGAGGTTAAGTCTACGATACCACCAGCACCCGAGGAGATGTTGAATAATTGAAAACGCTAAATGCGTTAAATAACCGACTTCCATTGCAACAACAGTACAATATTGCATTATTATTTTTGTTGTTTTTTTAATTTTGATGAAATTGATATTGGACCACACGGAAAGCACTAGCTTTGAATATAAAAAACGAATCATTAAAATCGGTTCATTCAGTCAAAAGTTCTGAGGTAACAAAAAAAATACAGTCGAATTGAGAACCTTCTCTTTGAAAAGAGCATCGACTGCCAACGGCTCTAAACTGACGCATGGAAACTTACTTGTTAAATCCAGACCAAAAGAAAAAAACTTACGGGGGTTTCTACTCAAGAAAATAACTGGATTTCTTTCCCCAAGGAACTAACTTAATTCGGAAAATATTTTTTTTTTTGTTTTTATTAAAAAAATTGAGTGCGTTTGACTACATCTCTCACCTGACGGTAAGTGACGTAGAAGTCGAGGATAAGTACACGCATAGGATAGTTGAAGATCCCCAAATTGTAGGAGTCGGGTAACACAGACGCGGGCAAGGAGTTCCACTCCATTGCTGTCCGCATAATAAATAAGGAAGCGTAACGCTTCGTGCGTATAGGCTTATAACCGACGAAAAATCTGAGGAAGTTCTCGTATATTTTTTAATGTATAACTTTTTATAGAGTTTTCCGATTTCGATATTTTTTTGTGGATAGGGTAAACTTCGTAATATGTATTTTACTGCGTGCGCAAACTGGGTTCCGTGTAACATTGTTCCATGGGATTTAAAGAAGGACATTTCATTTTCAATTATAACCTTGATTCATTACCCACAACCTTTTTTTTTATTTCGTAGTGTAGCGGAGTTAAAGTGTATTATGTTTTCGTAGTGTAGCGGAGTTAAAGTCTATTATGTTTTCGTAGTGTAGCGGAGTTACAGTGTATTATGTTTTTGTAGTGTAGCGGCGTTAAAGTGTATTATGTTTTTGTAGTGTAGCGGAGTTAAAGTCTATTATGTTTTCGTAGTTTAGCGGAATTAAAGTGTATTATGTTTTCGTAGTGTAGCGGAGTTAAAGTGTATTATGTTTTCGTAGTGTAGCGGAGTTAAAGTGTATTATGTTTCCGTAGTGTAGCGAAGCTAAAGTGTATATGTTTTCATAGTGTAGCGGAGTTAATGTGTATATGTTTTCGACGAAGAAGTAAGATTAAACGTGAGGTATCTCTTAAAGTTCAGTAAGTACTATTTTTTAAATTAAACTGAATTTATGATCCCATTTAAATAAAAACCAAATTTCACCCCTAAGTTCAAGAAAACAGGGGATTATTGATTTGTTCATTGACTGAATTTTCATCTATTGACAGATTGTTTTGAAACTTGGCAAACTTAATAAGTTCTAATGATACTTATTAGTACTGTGTTTGGGCTTATTCATTCATCTTGATGAGAACTTTATACCTAATTTATAATACCATTTGACATGTATACTCAAATATTAAAATAAATCTATTATCTCATTTATAATTTATGGTTTATATATGATTACCTACTTTAGAGGGTGTGATGATGATGATGAATAGACGGAAGACTGTTAAAAGTATCTGTCTTCCATCATGAAATAAGTAGCTATTAATTAGTAAATTTTAGCCAAAAAAAGGCATCGCACAAGTGAACAAATGAAACGTGCGGCAATTTCCAGCATAGGGACGCGTCACGTCACCGCCGCCGCACATTCCGCTGCCATCATTTCACTTTACTTAGTAAATTAAATTGCTTTATTGATTGGCGCCGACTCAAAACTATTTAGGTATTTACATTCCTTTTCACTTTTTAGTTCCTTTGATTTTTCGTTGGTTTATTTTTTTATGAAAAAGTTTTCATACAAATCGATCAGCCAGCTTTGTATGGAGAATAATATAGTCAATTTTTTTTGTAAATTCAGTATGGTTTCCTTGGGGAAAGTTATCTGTTTAATAAGTTGTTTAAGTTTTCAGAAACAGTCTTTCTATTTCTCTTACTCTCATTAAACTGACATCAGAGTTTCACTCATACTCACTTTTCCAAATGGTTAGATTTTTCACACGAATCGAAAAACCTTGCGCGTTTCATTATTATTGCGTATTGGGTGAATGTCATTCGATTTTCAACCGACTTCCAAAAAGGAGGAGGTTCTCAATTCGACTGTATTTGTTTTTTTTGTATGTTTGTTACGCGACATCTTCGCAGATTGTGAACCGATTTTCATGATTCTTTTTTCATTCGTTAGGGTATGCTCCCGAGTTGGTCCCATATCATCATCATCATTTCACTCATATACGGCCCCACCGAGGGGCTCGAGCCTACCCTTAATTAGGGCGATCGGGCCTTAGTCGAGCACGCGAGCCCAGTGCGGGTTGGTCGACTTCTTGGTCCCATATAAATTTTATTAAAATCGGTTTAACACTTTATTAGTAAATTAACAAAAAACCAAAAATAATAATGCAAAATTGTACTAAGTTGTTGCGATGGAAGTCGGTTTTTTTTAGCGTTTTCAATTATGTAGGTACAATATTCTCTGCCACAAGAAGTCGCAAGAAGTCCTTGAATTGTTCCTGCTACACACAGATGCTACTAATGAATCATCCCTGTATAATGAAATTGACTTACCAAATAATTGGTCATGTAGATATATAATTATTATATATAGCCTAATAAACACGATGTATATTGTTATACAATTTGTAGTCAAAGCTAATAACAAGGCGCCCCAGTTTTGATTGGCGTTATTGATGACTGGGCAGCTGCGGTCAGTTGCGACAGGCCTGCCTGAAGATAAGCCGGGTTCGACTCCCGCCTGATGATTAATGGTTCAACTATTGTGGACTAGCCAAGATAAACTCACTGTTTCAATCAATTTGTTTTGAGGAATTGTGTTTGGGTGGAATTAGGGCTATTTCGGATCACGTGGTTTGACAATTATAGAACGAGTTTTTGTAATAACTGTTTTGTTTTGTTTTTGAAATTCTTTCTTTATAATAAAAGGTTAAACAAAAAGTTTCCTTATATTCTGTATAAGCGTCGGTGGCTCAACCGGTAACGACTCGGTCCATCTAACCAGAGGTACCGGGTTCAAATCTGGACGGCCAATGTACCAATGAGTTTTTCAAAAACTTACGTACATACTTACCGATTGCTTTAACGGTGAAGGAAAACATCGTGAGGAAACCTGCACACGCCTGCGAAGAAACTCGAAGGTTGTGTGTGAAGTCGACCAACCCGCACTGGGCCCGCGTGGTCGACTAAGGCCTAATCGCCCTGATTCAGGGTAGGCTCGAGCCCCTCGGTGGGGACGTATATGAGCTGTAATAATAATAATAATATTCTGTAGGTATGAATTTTTAATCAAATCTCTTTGCTTGTATTGTTTTTACCCTGGCTGGTTATAATAAAATTACTTAGTTGAAAATTCCAAATTTTAATAAAAATAATTAAAACATGCGGGCAGCGCAGGATCGGTCGTCGTGGAAATCCTTGGGGGAGACCTTTGTTCAGCAGTGGACGTTTTTCGGCTGATATTATGATGATGATGCTGATGACGAATTAAAAAACAAGTGAAAGTAACGAGGAAATTTTCACAATTTTGAAATTTTATTTAAAAAAGGTAATAATGCAACACAGGCCGTAAAAAAACTTTATGGACCCAATGCAGTATCAGGCAGTAGCGCAAACTTGGTTCAAGCGTTTCCAGTCTGAAAATTTTAACGTTCAAGATGCAGCTCGCTCCGGTCGCCATGTTTGGGTTTGCAAACAAAATACGATGGAAACTTTTCCCTGACCTAATATATACGGGGACAAATTACACACGGTCATCGGACCCCAAACTAGGATACCGTATACTATGGGAACCAGAGAGTGATGTACATACTTAAATACGTTTAGATATATATATATAGGGTGTATAAAAACATACATATACAGGGTGTAAAGTAAGTTGTAGGACCCGTTAACTGGGGCTTCTACTCATCATATTGGACAACTTTGCCCAAGGAACCCATAATCGATTCTCAAAAGAAAATATTCACTCTCTATACCAAAGTGCACAAAATTGGTCAATCAGCTGATCGATCGGCAAAGCCGCGGAAAACAACTCGTATCGCATAAATGGCTCCGTGTTTGAGTATATGCACATCGTCATGGCGTGAGTGAGACTTATTTTTAACCGACTTCCAAAAAGGAGGAGGTTACTCGACAGTATGTTGTTTTTTTTTATATTTTTGTTACGCGATATCTTCGCAGATTGTGGACCGATTTTCATGACTCTTTTTTTATTCGATAGGATATGCTGCCAAGTTATTATCTTCTTCTGTCTGTATATATAAAAGGAAAAGGTGACTGACTGGTATATCAACGCACAGCCCAAAATAAATGGATTTCGCTGAAATTTCGAATACAGATAGCAATTAGGACGTGGGCATTCGTTATGAAAGAATTTTTTGTAAATTCCCACTGGAACCGGCAAAAAACGGGATCTGCGTAGGCGAAGCCGCGGGCAACCACTAGTCCTATATAAATTTTATCAAAATCGGTGTAGTACTTTTTTTTCAAAAATTAACAAAAACACAAAAATTATAATGCAAAATTGTACTAAGTTGTTGCGACGGAAATCGTTTTTTTTAACGCGTTTAGCGTTTTCTCATGAACGCGTGGAGGTATCCTTTGAAAATTAATATAAAATGTCTATGGTCCCTTGAAGCTGTGAAAGAACCCAAGCTTCTTAGTCAAAGCAATAAAAAGATCATCATATGCTCGTGTACGTCCCCACTGAGGGGCTCGAAACTACCCTGAATTAGGGCGATCAGACCTTAGTCGACCACGCGGGCCCAGTGCCACTCCCAGTGTCTTCGCAGGTGTGTGCAGGTTTCCTCACGATGTTTTCCTTCACCGTTAAAGCAATCGGTAAGTATATGTACGTAAGTTTTTGAAAAACTCATTGGTACATTGGCCGTCCAGATTTGAACCCAGTACCTCTGGTAAGAAGGACCGAGTTGATACTGTTTGAGCCATCGACGCTTTTTAAAAAAAGATACGGCCATTTTCATATAGTGTAATTTCTATACACTGGCTACGTCTTTGAATCTGTTACTTGACGTCACTTCTCCGTCGAGCCGTGAAAATACATTTTCGTCTCTAGAGATTAACATAAAAACTTTGTCGTTAAAGTTATGTCGTGTCGCTTCAGAGCTTATTCACAAAATCGTTTCCAATAAAAACTTATAATTACTACTTCTTGAAAATTGAATGGGCCGATTCTAATGAAACTCTGTACAGCAGTCATGAAATTCTAGGTAGTGGATAGATTATATTTCCTTGATTCCTTCAAAGTTCATCATCAGATCAACTCCAAAATACCGCCCCATTTTTATGCAAGAATAATTTTTGCTTCTCATCTGAAACTGAAAGCGCAGGGCACCACGTCCTACTCTTTGCTAATTTTAATTAATCCAGGAAACAAAGTAGAGAGGCAGCGTTTTGAATAAAAGAATAACAGTGTCCCTCGCTAACACTGACTCGTAGCGCCTCAAGTCATGAGCGGCAGCGATTCTTAACACATTCATTTATAAGGCCACATAAGCAATTTTAGCGTAATGTTTCCCGTTTGCTCGCAAAAAAACCTTAAAACAGTAGAACAGTGAACTGCAGCAAAGGTGAAACCCTAACAATAACTAACAATACATTTGAACAGTACAAAGGTAAAACTCTTACGGTGAAGGAAAACATCGTGAAGAAACCTGCACACGCTTGCGAAGAAACTCACAGGTTGTGTGTGAAGTCGACCAACCCGCACTGGACCCGCGTGGTCCTAATTTAGGGTAGGCTCGAACCCCTCGGTAGGGACGTATATAAGATGACATGATGATGGCTCTAGAAATCACTGTGTTTTTCAGCAACGGTTTACAAACAGGCAGCCATCTTATTCTTAGATATCTCGTTCGTAACTTGTCCCACAGTTAGAAACAGTGTCAGTAAAGAATGGGCGCGTCAAATCGTCTTAGCGAATGTACGTCCGTCTATCTCTCTTAATTAAAGCTGGCCGTGGCTCTGCTGGATCTTGGTTTTTACGGTTGTGTGTGTTTGTTTCCGGTTGTTTATGCTGGCTTTGTTATTTTATGTCCTGTTACCTTGTTAAGGCTAAGACTTCAAAAAAGTTACTGAATATAAAGATATGAAATCTATAAAGGTTTATTTTGTTTTCAACCTTAACTTATACATGCAGTGAACATATATTGAAGGTTTTATACACTGCGAATAACTTTAGGAGTGAATTATAAATACAATTATGACTTCATGAAAACTTGACCCCTCCGTTTTTGGCCAGTCGGGTAAAAATGTATTTTACGTCACTCGCGGGTTTAAGACGAATCTAAGGACACCTAGCACTCGAAAATCCATCAAACCGTTTAGACTACAGAGCGTGCCAAAGAAATTAAACAACCTTTTTTTTGCTAGTCGGGTACAAATGTATCGAGCGTGTGTGACTCACGAGATTAAGATAAATCTAACGACACCTCGCACTCCAAAATCCATCAAGCTGTTTAAGCCACAGGACGTGCCAAAGAAATAAACATACATACATACATTCGAAAAATATAAACCTCCTTCTGGTGCAGTCGGGTAAAACCACCATTCTATTTTGCCAACACTGTATAATTTATAAAATCAATTTAGATAATTCATTTATTCGTTGACAGTTTACAAGGAATAAAGTAATAAGGTAGGAACTTAATACGCTTATTTTAACTATACAAAAAAAAACAAGATTAAAAATAAGACGTAATGAAACAAAATTGAAAACTAAATTAAAACAAAAAAGTAAGTGTGTGGTTTTATGAAACCACGGTAAAAGTGAAACTTTACAGAGGACGAACTAGGGATGCCTCGATACGCCTTTTTGCCGATACGATACCGATACCGATACTCTTATAAAAATATCGGCGATACTGATACCGATACGCTTATTGAATTCAAAAAGGAAGGTAGAATAAATAAAACACAATTAATTAATAGTTTTAGTAATCAAAATTAACATTTATAAGATTTTTATTTAAAAAACAAAGCATTCTTAGGTTTTGCGGGCAAAGGCGATTCCGCAAGTCTGTTTGAATAAGACCTGCGGTGGAAAATAGTCTCTCAGATGCGACAGATGCTTCGTTTGCAACGAAATAGATGGGACACTACGCGCGTTTACATTACATTTTTAAAGCGCGAAATTTGAAAAGTATCGTTGAATCTGCCATAAAAATATCGCCGATACCGATATATCGGAAAACCCGAAGTATCGCCGATATATCGGTATCGGATGCATCCCTAGACGAAACGATCATGGCTGCTCTCGCTACGGTACAAAACGATCATACCGTCAGACGAAAGCGACCGTCACGCGACATGCAACACACAGACGAAAAAATTTGAGACGATGTAATAAAAATTTCGCTTTAAAAACAGGACGAAGTATACTGCCAATGAAGAGGCACCGACTCAGCTTATGTTAGATGTTGTGGATTGTGTTCCCACAGCTTCACAACGCTGATATTTTGTCAGTACCGGTGGTTGCGTCGTCGTGCGCACCTCGAATGATCATTTCATCACACCTATAAATTTACAACAGAGCGACGTGAATTTCAGTGCATTTATTAAAGAGGCCAAGAGTTTTCGCACTACGCTCATAGCGTAGGATAGCGTAGTCTTTTCAGAAAATAAATATATGTTTTATAACTCAAAGTTATTTTTGCAGTTGGTATAAAACTTTTTTTTTTATGGAAAATCTAGGAACTTTTTACAATTCCCACTATACATCCTAAGTTGGTCGACTGTTAGTTCCTAAGCCGACTTGGCCGTAATATTTTTCCTTTTAAATGTATTTCTATTTTCTAGCGGTTTAGATGGTAGGGAGTGGACTTGCAACTGTAACGTAATTTTTGCCCCCGCTCTCTGATGGGGTGATATTTGGTGAGGTTTTTTTTTTAATATTCAGGGTTAAATCACACATGGTCATCTGGCCCCAAAGTAGGATTCCCTGTGTTATGGGAACCAGAGACATATACATACTTATATACGTTTAAATACATACGTATATAGATATTTAACACCCAGACACAGAGCAAACAAATCTGCTCATCACACAAATGTTTGCCCTGGGTGGGGATCGAACCCACAACTCTTGGATCAGTAGTCAAGAGCACTAACCACTGAGCCACCGAGTCAGTCAATGATGATGTTGATGATGATCAGTATATATAACAAGTGAAGATCTCATGTGTTAGATTGTTTTCTTTGTTCGTTCACTGTAGAAAAATACACGTGAGGCCTCCTTATACGCCCCTCCCCCTCTCCCCTATCGAACCTCACGTGATTTGTGCACAAACCCATATCGGAAAAATAATCTTAGAAAACCCTTAGTAGTTGTGAAAGACTTATTCATCGATACCCCACAAAAATTCTCTCTCTTAAAAAATATTTTTTTTTACAGACTTTGTTCCATAACTTTATAAGGTTTACGGATTTGTGTTACCATACCAAATTTCAGCTTCATAGCCGTAAAATAGTGTTTAAGCAAAACGGCTGTAACATACCGACGAACGGACAGACAGAAAGACAGACGGACATGTCGAAACTATAAGGGTTCCTAGTTGGATAATGGCATCTAAAAAAGGAATAGACCTGTGTTGACACAGTGATGTTCTCATTATTTAAAAATTTGTAAACATTACCGTGGTTTTTTAACTATTTAGAACTTTTTATTAAGGCCTTAAGATGGGTCATGACAATATTACATTCAAATTATTGAAAGACTTTCTAAAACTTAAAGTAATAAAAAAATGATTTTATTGAATACAATTTTAAAAACATTACCACTTTTGATGTAATAATTTTGAACAAAAAAAAACCGACTTCAAACAGGAAACTAAGGTTCCCCTCGATTTCTCTGGGATGCTATCATCAAATCCTGGTTTCCTTATCATGGTACCACCCTTGGGATATCTCCTTTCCAACAAAAAAAGAATGATGACGAAGTTATCCGCGAACACACATAAAAAAATGTATATACGGTCGAATTGAGAAATCTCTTCCTTTTTTTGAAGTCGGTTAAAAATATACTGTAGACCCTGTTTTTGGCATTAATTGCAAAATAGGTAATGTTGAATGAAACCAACACACAAAAATCGGTGACTTTAATTAATACCTTTCATTTTAATTAGAAACATTTTTAAAAAACTTTTTTCAAAGTGAAGAAAAGTATTAAAAGCATGTAAAAATCGAGAATTGGGCGTTCGGTTTCAACGTAACAGCCGCGTTGAAGTCTGCATTGATTTGAACTTAAAATGAATAGACTTACGTTCGATATTATTTTAACACGTCTCTACCTGTTCGGATTGAGTCATCTTAAAGCCTTAACAAACTTTACCTCTTTATAATACTATGAGAAAGCTCTATTTGCACCTTTGTTCTGAACGATTTTTCCTAAGCGCTTTCCGTTTTTCAAGTTCACAGCCGAGGCTTTAATCTAAAGAAAACCATCTAACCCCTGTATCCGAAACCCGGAGGGAAAACTAACCCTTTCCAAGATCGGTTTTTCTCGATTAGAATTCAAATCAAAACTGAAAAAGGTTAAGGATTTATTTACGCTTTTATAGTTTTCCGCGAAAGGCTAGACT
The DNA here is from genome assembly GCA_947284805.1 of Coleophora flavipennella. Taxonomy (NCBI): domain Eukaryota; kingdom Metazoa; phylum Arthropoda; class Insecta; order Lepidoptera; family Coleophoridae; genus Coleophora; species Coleophora flavipennella. Next base: position 5,422,003 of record OX369269.1, read on the forward strand.
TCTGGCCTCTACTCGCCTCTAGTCGCCTCTACTCGCCTCTACCAAAGTTATTTAATATAGTTTGCAAAAGATTTCATTTATTTCTTTTAAACTGTAGGAAAGTCTATACACGTTATATTTACTTCACAATATCTTTCAAAATTTCTCGAGTGGCGACCACGCACCGGAAAGCGTAGTGCAGGCAGGCCTCCCACTCGGTGGACCGATGACCTGGTGAAGGTCGCGGGAAGCCGCTGGATGCGAGCAGCGCAGAACCGGTCGTCGTGGAGATCCTTGGGGGAGGCCTATGTCCAGCAGTGAACTTCCTTCGGCTGATATGATGATGATCTTTCAAAATTAGCACAGTACTTGTTTAAATGTAACTTCTTTTATAAACGCTACCTTGCTCCTTTTCATTTTTAGGGTCCTTTTCATACTAAGCCTCCGCTGTCCGTCCGTCCGTCTGTCACCAGACTGTATTTCATGAACTGTTATAGCTAGACAGTTACCGCTATAACAACAAATACTAAAAATAAATTACCCGTTACAAAAAGTGAAAAAATTAGGGGGGTCACCGTACAAAAAAAGTGTTTTTTTTAAACATGAAGAAACTAGTATGATGTTTTTTAAAACATGAAACTAGCGCCATCTAGTATGATGGTACGGAACCCTGTGTGTGCAGTTCTGACTCGCACTTGACCGGTTTTTTATGACAAACTTTTATTTAACTTGCAATTTTGTATTTTTTGGTCAAATATTGCATTCTATTTTAGTGCGACTTCCAGTAGTCTGATTAAGCTGAAATTTGGTATGTAACCGTATTCCCGCTGACAATAGGTTCTTTTTGTATTTTGAAGTTGATCTAATAATGAACTTTGGAAGTAGAATCAAGGCTCCACCCAAAATCGTCTTATAAATAAATAAATATAAAAATATTCTGAAACAAATGACACATGGTCATCTGGCCCCAAATTAGGATTCCTTGTGTTATGGGAACCAGAGACTGATATAAATACTTATATAAGTTTAAATAAATACTTTACATATTTTACATTTTATGTTTTCAATAGAATCATAGGAAATACTGTGCTCGTTTTTTTTTAAAAAAATGGAAACGTATATATATATATTCATTTTTAAGCATAAAAATTCTTTTTAAATAAAAACTTGTGGCTAAAAGTTTTAAGGTTTTTCGGTGTTATTTTTAATTACATACAAGTCAAGCTTATAGAAGAACAATTTCCGATGAACTTCCCCAATATCCCATATATTTCTCAAAAAACAAAGTCGACAAGTTTCACTCAATAGATATCGCTATTCCCAATAGGAACCAACCTGGTGATTAACATCTTCTGACACAAAGTATGGACAGAAGTACCACTCTTTAATGAGCAAATGCGTAAACTGTACAAAGAACGATTTTTAGGGTTGCCTACACCCAACGGGACCCTATTACTGAGCCTCCGCTGTCTGTCCGTCTGTCAGCGAGCTGTATTTCATTAACCGTAATAGGGAAGATAGTTGAAATTTTCACAGTATTTCTATTGCCGCTGTAACAACAAGTACTAAAAATTAGAAAGTAAAAAATAAGGGGGGTATCCATCCATATAAAAAAGTGTTACTTTTTGTAGGTCTTTAGAAGCATTTTTGATTTAGCTTTATCTTAAAAACGGTAACACGTACAATCGTAAAACTTGGTGTGAATATAGTACGAATACTGAAGTAAAACAAAAAAATAATAAAAATAGACCAAGTGTGAATCATACTCGCGCTAAGAAGTCCGAACTGAATAACAAAAAAAGCATATTTTTGTCGCTCGCGTTGATGTGTTTTGGTTGTAATCTGAAAAGGTATCATTGTCATAATACTATGTAGTTCTGTGGAGAGGTGTGGTGGTACGGAACACTCGGAGTGGTAGTCCGACGCGCACTTGGCCGGTTTGTTTAAATTAACGATCTCACACATTATGCTCTTGTAGTTTAGTTGCGAGTGACGCAAATCGGCCACAGACTCTCTGTTATCTATTATAGACTGGTAAGAACACCACGGATTGAATGCCTGTTCAATGTCGTTAGATGCAATCTATTAAGATTTTTTTTACTGACCGAAGGGTGACCAACCCTATTACAAAGCCTCCACTGTATGTTCGTCTGTCTATCAGCGGTCTGTATTTTCTGAACCGTATATAGATAGACAGCCGATTTTTTTACAAAGTGTGTATTTCTATTGCCGCTATAACAAGAAACAATAAACATGAAAATAAATTGGGACCCCCATACACGAATTGTGTTTTTTTTTAAGAAACTACGATGGTACAGAACCCTTTGTGTGCGATCCTGACGCGCTTTTGACCGGTTTTTGTCTCTTCTTCCTAGTCTCTTTCTTGGGACCGAAAGAGATTCAAGTCCTGAACAAGTCTGCAGGCTCTTTGCTGCGTGCGTCTGGCTATTTTGCGCTTTGTATGTAGCTGTCCTTTTGAGCTTTTAGATCATAGGTGGCGTAACGGCAAGGGCCGCTACCTCCTGTCCGGGAGGTCGTGGTTTGATCCTACCATCGATTCGATTTCATATGTACGTTTATCCGACGCTATTATACGGTGAAGGAAAACATCGTGAGGAAACCTGCACACGCCTGCGAAGAAACTCAAGGGTTGTGTGTCAAGTCGACCAACCCGCACTGGGCCCGCGTGGTCGACTAAGGCCCGATCGCCTTAATTCAAGTTAGGCTTGAGCCCCTCGGTGGGGACGTTTGTGAACTGATATGATGATGGATGACTGTCAATTACCCTAATGTTGAACGTTGCCAAGGAACACCCTGTACATAGATGCCTCAATTTGTACTCAGTTAACCACTTCTGTGGCGTAATGGTTAAGTCCATTAACGTCACATTAGGAGGTTCGCGGGTTCGATTCCCAACGGAGTCTAACTTCCACCGGAAGTTCATTTTGTAAGCCCGCCTGGCTAGCTACCACTACAAACGTCAATGCTAAAAACGTTGATGTGTTCCTGCTTCCGACAGCTAGTCCTTTTGTAGCTATCTATTCTGTGCCTCAAGTTCACCGAGTCCAACATTAATTAACATAATGGAACCGAAGTAAATGTTTTTCCACCTTTATCTTTAACTTTGACGGGTACAAAGTGGCACTCCTGGACGTGCCGCCCGAGCCGCCCGCGCCGCATTACGCGCAATATTAAATGTTAATGAAACTGGGCGTTTTTGTTTACACAAGAAAGTACAGAGTTATGTCCTTTAGGTGGGACTAAGGGAGGAAGAAAGGTGGAAATGATCTTTGAACAAAATTTATAAATTAGAGAGGAAATTTTAGTATAAAATTGTTGGTAAGTACTAATTTTTGTAACTCAGTGGTGTATGGAAAAAGACCTTCCCTGTCACGGAAAGCTTTATCCCACAACGAGAAGCCCTCCCCCCAGGCAGCGACTTGCCATGGTCTATTTGGAAATCTCTGAATAGACTGCGGACTCAGGTTGGCCGATGTAGGGAGAAAATGTGTCGTTGGGGTTTCTGTGACGGAGAAGAGTGCCCATGTGGAGTCACCCCACAAACTATGACGCACTTATTGGCTTGCCCCGAGTGCCCGGACACCTGCACAATGGTAGACCTCTGAGGGGGCACTGATAATGGCATACGCGTGGCTACCTATTGGGCCAATAAGATATAAAATAACAGTCAATATTCAAACCATCGATTCGAAAAGAAGAAGTGGTGTAGTCGAGTTTTTAGCATCTTTTATAGTTTTTTTTACAGTTTTTGTTTTTTGTGTTTTTTTAACAGTCGAAAAAACATAAAAGTACTTACTATACTGTACTTTCTTACTACTTCTTATGTACTTGCCAGTTCCCCATTGCGTTGGGGAATCTTGGTAAGCCCGCTTACATATTCGACAACATCGTTACTTACCACCACGTGAGATGTTGTCAAGGGTTTACCAATTGTGAATAAAAAAAAAACTATGTTATCGTCATCAACTATCCTCGTCAGTATTTTCTACGGACTTACTATAGGTAGGTACTATATCATCATATCAGCTGATATAAGTCCCCACCGAGGAGTTCGAGCCTACCCTGAATTAGGGCGATCGGGCCTTAGTCGACCACGCGGGCCCAGTGCGGGTTGGTCAACTTCACACACAACCTGCGAGTTTCTCCGCAGGCGTGTGCAGGTTTCCTTACGATGTTTTCCTTCACCGTACGAGCGTCGGATAAACGTACATATGAAATCTAAATTCGAAATCTCATTGGTAATCGAACGGAATCGAACCCACGAACCTCCTAATGTGACGTTAATGGACTTAACCATAACGCCACAGAAGTGATTAACTGAGTACAAATTGAGGCATCTATGTACAGGATGTTTATTGGCAACGTTCAACATTAGGGTAATTGACAGTTATCATCATATCGGCTCACATACGTCCCCTCCGAGGGGCTCGGGCTACCCTGAATTAGGGCGATCGGGCCTTAGTCGACCACGCGGGCCTAGTGCGGGTTGGTTGACTTCACACACAACCTGCGAGTTTCTCCGCAGGCGTGTGCAGGTTTCCTTACGATGTTTTCCTTCACCGTAAGTGCGTCAGATAAACGTACATATGACATCTTAATTCGAAATCTCATTGGTACGTGGCGGGATTCGAACCACGACCTCCCTGACAGGAGGCGGCGGCCGTAGCCGTTACGCCACCGACGCTCCTATTGTATGTACTACTACATATTCTAAAAAGTAATAAATACTGCTCTGATTAGTTAATTATATATTTTATTTATTTATTTTATTTGACTTATTTGAGAAGACTAACAGCTAAAAGACAATATACAGGGTGTAACATAATTGGTGTAGGTCCCGTTAACTGGGGCTTCTACTCATCTTACTGAACAACGTTTGTTCTAGAACTTAGCTGAAAATGTAATTTTTTTTTACTCTTCATACAAATCGATCAGCTGATTTGTGCATTTGAGTATGGAGGGTCCAAATTTTTTTTTGAGAAGTGACTATGGGTTCCTTGGAGAAAGTAGTTCAGTATGACGAGTAGAACCCCCTTGATCGGTTTTTATATATAAGAGAATAAGATCTACAATAAAATGTCATATAAAATATCTTGTCTGCAGTACGCCGAGTTGCGCCCCAGTTCTCTATCCCGCCGCCCCCGCGCACCGAGGTGATGCTGGGCGGCAACCTGACCCTAAAATGCGTCGCCTTCGGGTCGCCTATGCCTACTGTCAAATGGAGGAAAGGTAAGGCACATCACGCCATGGCAACTGTTTAGTGGAGGAAAGATAAGACATCACGCCATGGCAACTGTTAAGTGGAGGAAAGATAAGACACATCACGCCATGGCAACTGTTAAGTGGAGGAAAGTTAAGACACATCATGCCATGACAACTGTTTAGTGTAGGAAAGGTAAGGCACATCACGCCGTGGCAACTGTTTAGTGTAGGAAAGGGAAGGCACATCACGCCATGGCAACTTTTAAGTGGAGGAAAGATAAGACACATCACGCCATGGCAACTGTTAAGTGGAGGAAAGATAAGACACATCGCGCCATGGCAACTGTTAAGTGGAGGAAAGATAAGACACGTCACGCCTTTGCAACTCTTCAATATAAATGATGATGATGATGGTCCTAGCCGTTTTCGGCTACAGCGACCGCAGAGTTGTCCGGCTTAGCTGCAAGCGTCCCGCTGCTCCGCCTTCTCGTGCGCCCGCATGTGGCTGTTGTAGCCAATCTTCGCTCGGAACGTGCGGTCACACTTGGGGCACGTCAGGACACCGTTGCAGTAATTGTAGTGGATAGCCGCAGGTGGTCGGGCTTTTATTTCATCCCTTTTGGTGTTATATTGTGTTAAAGCTGCGTTCATCTGCGCGTGACATATTTTAGTGCACAAGTGGGCGCGCAATCACAGGTGCACTCTCTCGTCATTCCCCTCCTTGATCCGATGGAAGCGGAGAACCGATACGACCGGAGGTGGGTTCAGATGCAGTCTCTGGCCGACAGCTACTACTAACTGACCCCTAGCTATCGCCCTAGGCCTTCAACAGTGCCTCGCTAACTCGCCGTTTCCGCCAAGATCCGTTGCTTATCAGCTGTGGTTTGCCTTTTCACCAATTCTTTTGCCAATATAAATAATGTGTGTTTGTTTAGGTGTACACCTTTAAATTAAATCATGAAGCTGTATCACATTTTCATATCAGCCGAAAGACGTCCACAGCCTCCCCCAAGGATTTCTACATGTACCGGTTTGTACCGGTTCTCCGAGTTTTTATTACAAGCTTTTATTTAACATGCAATGTTTGTATGTAAGTCTGCTTCAAATCTTGCGATCGATTTTAAAGCTATTTCCGTGAGTTTGATTTAGCTGAAATTTGGTATGAACCTGTATTCCCGGTTTTGGTATTTTGAAGTTAATCAAACTCAAACTCAAATTACTCTTTGTTGTACGTCAAAATAAATAAATACAAATAAAAAATTTAATTCAAACTATGTCACTTACAATTTAGGCAATCATATCGCTGAGAGCGATTTCTACCAGACAACCCAGTGCTCGGAGAAAAAGCAAGGACACAGGTAGTACGCAATTCATCAGATCATCAGAAACTACGGAGGTGGAATCAAGGTCCCAGGATCGTCTATTGTTTTCAATCAAATCATGGAAAATTATGTACCTCAGACCTGCTTTTTTAGTTTTCCCTAGACTATTGTTCCCTAGGGAACAAGAGTGTCTACTCCACTTGAACTGGCCTACTTACTCTTCGGCCGCATCTAACTGCCTCCAATATTTGTGGATCAATAATCACTACCAACCCTTAGCTGAAGCTCCACGCGCTACATTCCATTTTGTTCTTCACTCCAGAACTTTTACCCGAGTGCCGAAAAAGGACATTCCCTCTCGTATATCTAACAGATACGCTAAACTGCCAGGTTTATGATATAGCGTCCACACTCACCGACAGCAAGGTCATATAGTGAGGGCCAAAAAAGGACATCCCCTCTCGTATATCTACCAGATACGCTAGACTTCCAGGTTTATGATAGCGTCCCCACTTACCTACCCTAGGGCATAACAGTGGGGGCCGCTATTCCTGCCAACACCATAAGGTGAAGACAAGGACCAGTTACGGTAGGTCTTGCCGCCAAGACGCTTGTCCTGGTACTCTGCAAGGCGAGTGCCTCGTGGAAGAGAACCACTACCTACTGTCCAGGTAGGTCCCGGAGCTGTAGGCGCGCTCACCTCCCGCGGCTTTCGCTGCTGGCGGTTCGATCCCCGCTCGGGACGCCAGAGAAGCTGGCTCCCACATATCCGGTGTGGTACCGGAGCTGTAGGCACGCTCACTTCCCGGCGCTTATCGCACCTATCCAGACTTACTTCTACGCGGCTGGATCGGCCGGAGCAGTACTAGCTTAGCTCTTCTTGCTGACCAGGCAAGTGCCGGAGATGCTTCCCTGCCAGTAGTTAAACCAGCAGTTCCGCTTAATGGACAACTCACGTGCCCGCGTTGTTTTCGCCCATAGCCCACGTGGCCGGCTACGACAACACTAGTTGCGCGCGGGGAAGGACGCCTGGACGCAACGTGCTTGCCAGGCAACAAACATTGCCCAACCCCTGCAACTAACCACATACCACTACGAGTCCATGACCCAGTCGGGGGACCGACAAGCCAGAGTGCCGAAGGCTATAGACCAACGGCAGGCAAGCGGTGGGCTACCCCCGACCCCGTAGTACCCTGATCCAAACAGCCGGACCCGTAGTTCCGGCTGCGAACTCCACCTAGCCGGGTAGCTCTAGGCAGAGTAAGGACCAAAAAAGGACAGTAATTTTTTTGGGTGTATGTATACAGGATGTACAAAATAGGTTTCGTTATCTAGGGGTTCGACTTATCATACTGAACAACTTTCGCCAAGGAAAATATTTGGAACCCCCATACAAAAATTCACAAAATTGGTCGATTAGCTAATCAATTTGTATAAAGTTTTTTTTGCGATATAATAAAAGTAGTTCAGTATGATGAGTAGAAGTCCCAGTTAACGGGACCCACACCAATTTTGTTACACCCTGTATATGAGTGTATGTATGTCGCCTGTAGCCTCAACGGTTTGATAGATTTTGTATTGCGAGTCGCCGTTAGATTCTTCTTGATCCTGTGAGTGACATAGGATACATTTTTAGTACAAGTCCCAGTTAACGGGACCCACATCAATTTTGTTTCACCCTGTATATGAGTGTATGTATGTCGCCTGTAACCTCAACGGTTTGATAGATTTTGTATTGCGAGGCGCCGTTAGATTCTTCTTGATCCTGTGAGTGACATAGGATATATTTTTACCCGATTGCCTTTGGAATTGGGCTTCGTAAGGTTTTCATATAGTCGGGTTTTTTTATTGGTTAGGTTATTAGAGGTAGTTCTAGAAGCCTGCCCAACAAGCACAAAGATTGTCTCAAAAAAGAAAACACAGAAATAAAACCAGATTACTTGAATGATATCTTGAATCCTGTGTTATTTACTGTTCTTTACAATAAATATACATGTTAGTATCTTTTTAAAACTAATAGGCACTGTATATTTAAAAACGATGAACACTTTTAAAACGAAACGACTTCAATTACAACAACCATGTTTGATTTTGCTATATTGTTTTGTTTTGTTATTTTCTAGAAAAGTACTGAACCGATTTTCATGAAATTTCTGTGGGACCAATCTGAATGAATATCCTTTGAAAAAATTACGGTTGCATCCAAATTGAAAACTCCCCCTTAGTTTTTTTAAGGCGTTTGAAAATACACATTTTGCATCACAATTAGTATTGAAAATACTTAGTATACAAATTTGTTAATGGTTAGTTTCATCATATCAGCCGAAGGACGTCCACTACTGGACATAGGCCTCCCTCAAGGATTTATACGACGACCGGTTCTGCGCTGCCCGCATCCAGCGGCTTCCCGCGACCTTCACCAGGTCATCGGTCCACCGAGTGGGAGGCCTGCCTTCGCTACATTTTTTAATTAAGATAAAATTTTAATTATATCTACAAAACTAAAATTCTAAACTGTCTCTTGTACCTAGGTTTTGTTTTAACCCAAATGCGAAGTGTACATATTAGTACTAACATACAGTATGGACACTCCCTGCCGCTTTCTAGATTGCGACCTCGCCCCCTCGTCACCCAGATTGATACAGATTGGTTACAGTTTGGTTGTCAAACGTATATGATTTCGCCGCCATTTTGTTTGTTCCGACATTCCCTTTTTTGAAATGTCATTTCTGGCCCGTTGTATGAAGTGTCCCAGATTGATACAGATTGGTTAAAGTTTGGTTGTCGAACGTATAAAATTTCGCCGCCATTTTGTTTGTTCCGTCATTCCTTTTTTGAAATGTCATTTCTGGCCCGTTGTATAAAGTGTCCTAGACTGTTACAGATTGGTTACAGTTTGGTTGTCGAACGTATAGGATTTCGCCGCAATTTTGTTTGTTCCGTCATTCCTTTTTCAAAATGTAATTTCTGGCCCGTTATATGAAGTGTCCCAGATTGATACAGATTGGTTACAGTTTGGTTTGCGAACGTATATGATTTCGCCGCCATTTTGTTTGTTCCGTCATTCCTTTTTTGAAATGTCATTTCCGGCCCGTTGTATGAAGTGTCCAGGGTGTGCCAAAAGCAACCAAGCAGTTGTTATCAGTAGTAACACCACTTAAAACGTGGAAATTTTATTTACTAGGTGTCTGTCCACCTGTCCAGCTTATTACTTCACCCCCTTATTGTCAACAACATACGTAAGTCGAGTTGCGAACAAATGGTCTTTTAGCACGCGAGGAGTATTGACCAGCACGGCTACCATGAGCGCTATTTTGTCGTGCGCTGTGAGAAAACAGTGTTGCTGTCTCTTTTATAGGTTTGGCGTTAAAATGAGACGACTTTTTTATCATCGCGTGTCGTAGGCGAAAAACGCATTATTATAGTGTAGATTGCCTTATGTCGGTAGGTAACGACAAATTATCCGTTAAATGCAGAAACAAGGTGATTGTAAAGGTTGAGGTCTGCTGTCGAATAAAAGATATGTTATAATTTACGCTCATAATTTTTTAGGTATACAAGCTTTTATTTCAGTATACATACTGAAAATTCAAGTTCATTACGCGAGCTATCGGCCGTCCATTATGCATGCGTGGGTCGTGCAATATCGTATCGGGCATTATTGGTACCATGCATGTTTCTAAATTCAAAAGGCGAGCACATTATTTTCTACGATGTATTGAAAACAATAGATAATCCTGAGACCTTAATTCCACCTCCTCTTCTCCTCTTCAGAATACCAAAAGGATTTATTGTCACCGGGAATACGGCTTCACACCAAACTTCAGCTCAATCGGACCCCTGGAAGTGGCTCTAAAATCGATTGCAAGATTTGACAAGTACAAATAAATAAACTCACCGCGAAGTAAAAAAGCTTGTAAAAATTAAGTGCTGATTTGGTTTTTACACGTCTGCCCACAAAAACCTGTGGGAATTACCCAAAATCCTTTCTTAGCGGATGCCTACGTCATAATATCTACCTGCATGCCAAATTTCAGCTCGATCCGTCCTGTGGTTTGGGCTGTGCGTTGATAGATCCCCTTCGGCCGTCTACGAAACCGGAGTTTCGAAACTGGCTTCGATCGAGGCTTTTGTAATACTTATACGTAACTGGCTTCGATCAAGTATTTTTTCACTATGTCAGTCAGTCCTTTGAGTTATATATATTTAGAAATAAGTGTAACTGTTTAGCTATAATGAATAAAATACTTTTGATTGTTTTTCTTTAAAGGTTGAAAGACCTAGCTTTAAATGAGTTCTGTAATATTTATAACTCCACCAGGTGTAACGACATGGCTAACGCCGGAAGACAACCCCCCACTCGGGCTGAACATCCTCAAGCTGGAAGATATAAGGGAATCTGCCAACTACACCTGTGAAGCAGCCAGCGTGCTTGGCGTTATCGAGAGCACAGCTGAGGTCAAAGTGCAGTGTGAGTAGCTTCTGTACTCGTTATCTCATGTTACGGGCAAACGTTGTACCAAAGATTCTATACATTCCCTAGGCGTTCCTAGATCAAAAAGGTACAGACGCACTAATTATACTTTACTTCTATTTTTACTATTTCTGTTCTATTTTATTCTACTTCTTCTTTAAGTGAAGAAATACTTTTACTTGTTCAAAAGAAGAATTACTCTAATATCATAAACACAAAAGTATAAAATATTTGTTCCATATTCATTCCTTAATAGCTGAATGTATTTAGATGACTTTTTTTTTTATCAAGCACTGGATTAACATATAAGCTATTTTTTATTTGCAAGCGACTCGCGTATCGTTTACACGTTGATTACAGACATAAAACGATATTCACGCGGGCGAAGTCACGGGAAAATCTAGTAAACAGCTTTATAAATAGTTCTTTGTTTACTGAAGCGTGCGGGTATAAAATAGTTATCTCTTATCTTATAGCGACAGGAAGATTAAAAACACGAAGTCTAGTACTTACTTACTGAGCTGGCTTGTGCGACCTAAGGAGGATCTGGGCCTGCTACTCTTAGAGTCTCTGACTTTAAAGCACTAGTAGCCAATCCCACTCTCGGATTCTGCATTTACCCATTGGAAGCACGTCATAGGCAACGTCAGACCTTTACTGGCTACCAATAAGGCCCAGACGCATCTTGATGCTTGCGACCTTACGAGGATCTTGACCTGCTACACTTAGAGTCTCTGACTTTAAAGCACTAGTAGCCAATCCCACTCTGGGAATCTGCATTTACCCAATAGAAACACGTCATAGGCCACGACAGAACTTTACTGGCCACCACTAAGGCCCCGGATGCATCTTGATGCTTGCGACCTAACGAGGATCTTGGCCTGCTACACTTAGAGTCTCTGAGTTTAAAGCACTAGTAGCCAATTCCACTCTGGGAATCTGCATTTACCCAATAGAGACACGTCATAGGCCACGACAGAACTTCACTGACTACCAATAAGGCCCCGGATGCATCTTGATGCTTACTACCTAACGAGCCACGCCACGGAGGCGGTGAAGGTCGCATACACAAACCGTATGAAAATTCGTTCGGTAGTTTTTGAGTTTATCGCGTACAGCGACAAATCACAATAGTGCTTATTAAAAAAAATGTGACATGGAGACTACATCATGTTAGACATTGCCAGCATAAGATTACCACGCTACGCTATGCGTGATTTAAACTATTACTAGAGGCCTGTTTATACTGGTGGCTTGATGTGGTCTCTGCTGCACCTGCGTGTACGAACGGGCGCAACCACCACGTCGTCGTCATGGCCGCTACTGCACAGCAGCAGGCCTGTCGCAGTCTGCGCCGCGCTCCACGCCCCACGGCCCCCTGAATTAGGGCAAATTCAGTAGTCAGAAGAGATAAGAGTTAGGTGATAGAAAGAGAGGCGACTTGTAGGTGAATATAACTGTAGGTAATAGGGATGATGAATGCTAGTCATCTGATTTACTTTTTATCATCTGTCAAAAACTACATTTTGTTCTAAAAATGTTTGAAATACCTAGGCGTGACGTCATAGTTTAGCAGCGTCATTTATGTACTTATTTTGTGATTTTGATGAATTAAAAATCGAAGACTTGATGGAAAACAAAACGAGTAAGGTTTTCCGAAGTTTAAGTAGGAGGGCAAGTTAGTGATTAAGAGTTCATAATTTATTTCTGATGCTGTCGTCATCCCTATTAGCGCTGCGCGACCTGAATTTGCACTTTACTGTGTCGTAACAAGAGTCTCCATTTATTAGGTCTTTACCTATGAAATTGCCGATTGTATAAAAAAGTTTAAAGATGAAAATTAAAATTAAGAACAATAGATATTAAAACAAAATTTATTCTCAAAATAGCATTAGACTATTAGAAATTAAATAGTAGTAAACATATGCCTATTGTTTAGATATTTTGAGAGCACGGCTTTAACCCCATGAAGTCGGCTTCTGTCACCTGAAAATATAAATGAGGCAAAAAATACACATTTTTAATTTTAAAGCTCTAGAGTTATCGCAGCAGTTTTTTCGTTACTATTTTTTCATATTTGGGAATACCCCGCGTAAGATTTCGTCACTTTCATGTAAATGCAATAAAATTAGCTAGTCTAAAAAAATTGCCTCATCTAACCACTAAGAAAACGCCTTTGTTCCATCCAATGGTACATAGCTCAGGGGATTGGAACATGAAAGACATGCCACTAGTTACTAATAAAAGACCATAAGTAGTTTCACCATGAGGTCAATTATAAAAAAACAATAACTTTTTTATTTTCAATAAAAATTGGCATTGAACTTCAAAAACTGAGTTCTGACGTGCGCGAGCGCGGAAATGAGTTTTCCCCCAAATCCCTCGGAAGCATGTCAGGATATGCTAATTAGTAAATTACTCAGCCATCTCTGTGCAAAAAATCACAGCAATCCATTGTACCGTTGCAATGTTAAAGAAACTAACCAATAAAGAGTATATTTTCAGTTCCCTCAGGAACTGCATCGGACTATGCTATTTTCACGGGATAAAAACTAGTCTATGTCCTTCCTAGTAACACAGGCTACCTGCATGCCAAATTTCATGAAGATTGGTTAAGGTGTTGAAGCGTGAAAAGGTAACAAACAAATACATTTTCACATTTATAATATTAAGTAAAGATTAAAATTTGTAATCGTGTAATCTTTCTGCTTTGAAAGCGCGGTGTAAACCCAATTCCAACGTGAATTTATATAATATGTTAATGTTGGATTATCTCTGAGTAAAATTAATTGTGGTCGGATAACAGCTGTGAATATCCGCACATTAGTTTAAATCCGTATTGAATTTGAAATGTTCAATATTCGACAGGTGTCCAATTTATATCAGATAAACCAAACCTATTAGCGATAGGAATATATAACATTGTAAAATATCTTATTACTTTATTTGAACAATTCTTGTATTTTAAATCGTTAAAGACGTTTCCGTGAAACCAATTATAATCCTTACTAATATTATAAACGCGAAAGTTTCTACGCATGAATGTATGGATGTTTGTTACACTTTTACAATAGTCATTTGTGGTATATTTAAAAACGATTAACATTTCATTTCAAATTAATTATTAAAAATATTTTTGAAATAATATTTTTTCAATGAATTATCTCTTTTAATTTCGGGTTTTTTTTAATATACTTAAAAACCTCTGATACACAAGATACAATAAAACTCCAGAAAATGTAACTAGTTTGTCAGAGAAAAAATTCAAGACTCATGCCAAAAAATGTTTGTGTTTTAGAGGATATTATAAAATAATAGATTATGTAAATGACAAAGACATATATGTTGATTCTATAACAAATACCATTACTTGAGACTGTAATCTGAATCATGACATTATTTTTAAAAGACAATAAGTATTTTTGACTTAAAAAGTGTGTGTATTATTTAAAATAAATATTGTTGATTATGACGCCACAAAATTTAAACGGATCTGGATGAAATTTAGTAGGTAGACAGATTAGGACATGGATTAACGTATAGGCTATTTGTTTCCACGCTCTCGTGCCGCTTGCAGCTCGCGCACTGCGCACCGTCGAACACAGTTTTTACATAAACTATGATCACGCGAGCGAAGCCGCTGGCAAAAGCTGGTTATATATAATTGGTTTCTCGGAAACGGCTCTAACGATTAGGATAAAATAATGTATTTATGTAATGTTTTTCATTCCAAGTCTATCTAGATAGGTGTCATCACTGAGAAAATTGGTTTTTACACAAAAAATTGTATTTTTAGTTTTTTCTATGTTTCAATCCCTTTCCAATTTTATCTAATTACTTTTAAACGAGCAAGTCAATATATATATATATATATATATATATATATATATATATATATATATATATATATATATATATCGGAATCTCGGAAACGGCTCCAACGGCCCCTTTTACGCAACCGTTTGACGCGAGCCTGCAGCTGCGAGCGGCATTTATCAAAAGTGCAGCTTATTCAGCAAATAAATTTTACTATCAGAGTTGACGTCACGAGAAAATTTTTCTTCTTTCCGTAGCAAGTGAAATATTTGATCAACGTGTTTTTTTTTGTGTTAGTCGAAAAAAAAACTTAACCACTCCGGGAGTGCCGACAGAAGTGAACACTTTTTACATTTTTATAAGTTTTGACCCTCCGCGTGTTCCTAGACAATTTTAAAACGGACTCTTTTTTTGACTGTAGGTAATGAAACGGAAACTAGCGGGAAAACAACGAATAAAATTTCATCCATTAGAATGGTAACTTCCGTAATCCCCGAAGTCAAAATTTCGCTCGTTACAAATGCTGACAAATAACTCGATAATCCGTACCAAATTAAATCTTTGGACACGGAAAGCTGAGTTACAATAATTGATCATCTATCAAACTGACATCCGTTTGTCGCGAGCGGCAACTTTGCCCGGTAGCAAAATTTGCAACCCCTTCAATTATAAATTATAGCGCTAATTCATAATGGATGTCGCAATTTATCAAATTGATTTTCGAAAATCCCTTCTTCTGCTTCGTCACTTATACTTTGCTTATTGTCATAAATTTACAGCTGTTAGTCGAAGAAATTTGGATTGTTTCTATAGTAGCTTTATAGTTTGAATATATGCTTGGAATAAGGCCTCGGAGGCCATATTCTCTTGCTGATTAAGCCAGATTCTCCGACTGGCCATTAAAATGCCCAAAATTGTATTTTTTTTGTTTCTCTAGTTGATTTGGAGTTGGAATACATGCTTGGAATAAGGCCTCAGAGGCCATATTCTCCTACTGGTTAAGCCAGATAAATGACTGGCCGTTAAAATGCCCAAAATTTTATTTTTTGTTTCTTTAGTTCATTTGGAATACATGCTTAGAATAAGGCTTCAGAGGCCATATTCTCCTACTGATTAAGCCAGATAAATGACTGGCCGTTAAAATGCCTAAAAGTTTATTTTTTGTTTCTCTAGTTGATTTGTGGAATACATGCTTGGAATAAGGCCTCAGAGGCCATATTCTCCTACTGATTAAGCACTATTATAGTCCGGAGAACAATAACAAAGCACATGCTATTATTAAATAAAATCAACCAAAAATCTGTTTGCTTCATGAACACGGTAGGTTATAAATGGGTAGGTATTATGGGTCGCCAGTGGCGCATGCTCTGACGTTCTCGTAAATGTGTACGTCATTTTGAAGTCACTTATTTACGATTTTTCTATTCATAATAGGTCTTTACCTATAAAATTTTCGATTCAGTTTTTGAAGTTCAATGCCTATTTTTATTGAAAATAAAAAGTTATTGTTTTTTTATTATTGACCTTATGGTGACACTACTTATGATCTTTTATTTATTGGTAACTAATGGCATGTCTTTCATATTCCAATCCCATAAGCTATGTACCATTGAATGGAACAAAGGCGTTTTCTTAGTGGTCAGATGAGGCAATTTTTTAGATAAGTTAATTTTCTTGAATTTTCCTAAAAGTGACGAAATCTTATGCAGGGTGTTCCCAAATATGACATTAGTAACGAAGAAACTGCTGCGACAACTCCAGAGCTTTAAAATTAAAAATGTGTATTTTTTGGCTCAGTAAAGGCGATTTTTTAGGTGAAAAACCCGAATTCATGGGGTTAAAGCCGCCGTGCTCTCAAAATATCTAAACAATAGTTTTAATTTCTAATAGTCTAATGCTATTTTGAGAATAAATTTTGCTTTAATAACTATTGTTCTTAATATTAATTTTCATCTTTAAACTTTTTTATACAATCGGCAATTTTATAAGTAAAGACCAATATAAGATTTTCGTGTGTTTTTGGATGCCTTATACCATCCTGTACAAGCTACCCATACTCAGGCATCTTCTTTCAAATGTCCAAAAACTCAAGTTTCTAATTCCATCCCTGGCTGCGCGGCCCTACCAGGGTGGCCGATGGATTAATTAATAAATGTGAAACTCATCAAGGGTTAATGATTTTAGAAATAAAATACTGACTGTAATGAATTACAGGTCTTCAGAATTAATTGCGAGGAGTCGGCGCGCTTCCCGGGGCGTTTGTTACAGTTTATTGTGCTCTAAACACTTTGGAGGTCCGCATAATAGCCTCCGTGGCGCAATCGTTAAGTCCATTAGCTACAAATCAGGAGGTCGTGGGTTCGATTTCCGGCGGAGTCTAACTTTGTAAGACTCGTTTGAAGGCCTCTTTTCTCGTTTGAAAACTCTTTGAAGGCCTCCCACGCGGTAGACCTGTCGCAATAAAACCTGGTGAGGATCGTGGGAAGCCCCTGGATGCGGGCAGCGCAGGATCGGTCGTCATAGAAATCTTTGGTGGAGGCCTTTGTCCAGCAGTGGATGTCTTTTGGCTGATATGATGATACCACATTTTTATGTTGCTTTGTCCCTTTCTGCCACATTCAGCTCTCTATCAGAAAGAGCGAGAAGACTGATCGCATGCGTACGCACCGATTGAAGCTTTACTCACATATCATATATCTTTCACAGCACTACCCGGACCTCCTGCGGAAGTGAGGGCATCGGAGATCACCGCTACCACAGTGAGGCTGGCATGGACGTACAGCGGCCCTGAAGAGCCGCAGTACTACGTCATACAGTACAAGCCCAAGTACGCCAACCAGGTGTGTAAGAGATTTGTCACTTTAGACAAAGTATAACATATATGTATGGACACTCCCTGCCGCTCTCTAGATTGCGACCTCACCCCCTCGTCACCCAGATTGATGCAGATTGGAACGTATAGGATTTCGCCGTAATTTTGTTTGTTCCGTCATTTGATTTTTGAAATGTTATTTCTCGCCCGTTTTATGAAGTGTCCGGGGTGTGTTTTAGGTTTTAAATGCTTGCCTGGTCGTTCTTCTACTTCCTTAGATGAGGCTGGCGTAAAAGTATGTAACAAATTTTTGATAGAAGCCGTTAACTGGAGCTTATAATTATACTTAATAACGTTTTCCAAAAAAAAAACATAATAAAGTCGCCAAAAAAGACTCCTCATACAAATTTATCAATCAGCTGATTGATGATTGATTCAAGTAGTAATTTTTGTATGGAGCGTCGATTTGATGAGTAAAATTCTTAGATATTGGATTCTTATCATCATACTAAATAACGTTTTCCAAAAAAAAACCATGATAAATTCGCAAAAAAGACCTCATACAAATTTATCAAACAGCTGATCGACCAATTTTAGTCATTTTTGTATGGAGCGTCGATTTGATAAGTAAAATTCACAGATATTGGGTTCTAATCATCATACTGAACTACGTTTTCAAAAAAACCTATAGTAAATTCGCAAAAAAAAAATATCACTATCAAACACCTAATTGACCAATTTTAGTAATTTTTGTATGGAGCGGATTTTTGTATTGATGAGTAATATTCTAAATTCTAATCATCATACTGAACAACATTTTCCAAAAAAAATACTCTTCATACAAATCGATCAGCTGATTGGCTATTTTTTTATATAGAGCAAAGATTTTTTTTTGAGAAATGACAATGGTTCCTTGGAGCAAGTGTTTCAGTATGATGAGTAAAAGCCCCAGTTAACGGGTCGTATATTCGTTATACTCTGTTTACACAGGGTTTATCAAAAGGTGTGGCATTAGTTTAAGGTGTATACCTAGTCGTAAAACAGAACAACTTTCCCTAAGGAGCCCCGACTCAATTCCCAAGAAATCCACAGATCGATCTGTAAGTTTGGAAAGTTCTAAAATAAATCCACACATCGATTTGTAAGTATGAAAAGTTGTAAAGTGTGAAATTCAATTCACGAATAGAGCTCAGTTCCGCAGGTTTTTGTTACTTATTCAGTAGTAAAAAAAAAAAACTTTTATACAATCCTTGGCGCCACAAAATTGTAGGACTACGCGGAGTCGTAGAAGGTATGTGATGGAATGAGCGTAGCGTGTAGTGCGTAACGCGTTGTGCGTAGTGCGTAGCGGGTAGTGCGTAGCCCGTAGTGCCTAGCGCGTAGTGCGTAGCAGCGTTTTCTCGCTTGTTATCCAAAACTCGCAAACACAGAGTGAACTCGCTAGATTTGATGGTCATCATCAAATCAACTGAAAGACGTCCACTGCTGGACAAAGGCATCCCCCAAGGATTTCCACAACGACCGGTCCTGCGCTGCCCGCTTAATGGTCAACGTATTATTTTTTTAGCAGTTTCGATCGTCTTTGAATAGTGGTAGGTACTGGGTGGATGAATCTATACCTGCCAAGCAGCATGTTGTGGTCCGGCGGGTGGGGCGAGATACTCAGCGAGATTACCGACGTACGAAGGATTCTTTTTTTTTTATGGGACTTGACTCCATAACTTGACATGAATTGCAATTAAAATACATCAACGAGATCGTCAGTAAAAATTTTATTCTTTTTTTTTATTTAGTTCGGGATCATGGCTGGTTTGAATTATTTTTTGTTTTAGGTAAAGGACAACTGAAAACTTTTTTGATAAAAAAAGCGCACTACTCGATTAATAAATTTTTCAATGATAAATAATTTGACATGTTTTGCTCCATTCAGTGACATATTATTGATGATATCAGCTCACATACGTCCCCACCGAGGGGCTCGAGCCTACCCTAAATTAGGGCGATCGGGCCTTGGTCGACCACGCGGGCCCAGTGCGGGTTGGTCGACTTCACACACAACCTGCGAGTGTCTTCGCAGGCGTGTGCAGGTTTCCTCACGATGTTTTCCTTCACCGTAAGAGCGTCGGATAAACGTACTTATGAAATCTAAATTCGAAATCACATTGGTACGTGGCAGGATTCGAACCACGACCTCCCGGATGGGAGGCGGTGGCCATAGCCGTTACGCCACCGGCGCTCTTTTACGCCACCGGCGCTCTTTACATACACATTGTAAATTTACATTATAGTGACATATTATTATCGTAACATATTATTATCGTAACATATTATTATCGTAACATATTATTATCGTAACATATTATTCTGACAAATCAATTGACATAATATTGTGAGGATTTTAGGTTATGTGTATTTTGATAAAATTAATTTAGTTTGACATGACACTTTTATCACATACCTACTTATTATTGCCTTTATGTTTATTATTCCAGTTGCTGTGAATTTCTATGATTTATTTAGTTTTTATTTTAATTTTTTCCATCAGATTATAAAGCACATAAATTATGTTTGACACCTGTATATTTACTTATGATCACAAATACATTACACCGGTAAACGTAGCGTAGGCAGGCCTCCCATGCGGTGGACCGACGACCTGGTGAAGATCGAGGGCAGCCGCTGGATGCGGGCAGCGCAGGACCGGTCGTCGTGAAATCTTTGGAGGGAGACCTTTGTCTAGCAGTGGACGTCTTCCGGCTGATATGATATTGATGATGAATTTTTGTAACAAACCAGCCATATTAGTGGTGTGTATGCAACGAGTACAACAATGATATTAATTGCAATATAAAAGACATCAACGAGATCGTCAGTAAAAATTTTATTCTTTTTTTTTATTTAGTTCGGAATCATGGCTGGTTTGAATTATTTTTTGTTTTAGGTACTTTAGGTACTGCACCATAATCAAACCAAGTTTGACGCTTGTATGTGTTACCACTTATACGATAAAGCAAAAAAAAAACGTTGGAAAAATACATGTTTATTGTATGGAACCCATTTCTTTACTATTTATTCTTTTTATATTGTTAGGAATTCCGCTATAATAACACATTTTGTGTGAAAATATCAACTGTTTAAGTTTGCAATAGGTTCAAGGTTTACAGCCCTTTAAAGGTAGGAAAGACGACAGCCGGCATAAGCTTTAGTGATAGGGTCCCGTTAGCACCATTTGGGCACGGAACCCTGAAAAGGCAGGCCTTATAAGAATTTGTATTCCTCTGCAGGCCTTCAGCGAGATCTCCGGAGTGATCACCCAGTACTATTCGGTGACCAACCTCTCACCCTACACCGAGTATGAGATGTACGTGATCGCGGTGAACAACATCGGTAGGGGGCCGCCATCATCACCCGCTGTCATCACCACTGGCGAGACTGGTATGTTGATTGATTAATTGCAAACACTTTATTGCACCACATAAGAGAAAATACAGATACAATGATTGAGGAAGTTGCACATTAAGGCGGTCTTAAGGCTAAAAAGCGATCTTTTATTTATTTTTATTTTGACTATATCTCACGATGTAGTCGAGGATGGTACACGCAAACTCAAATAATGCATATTCACTCTCGCCTTGAAGATCCCCAAATTATAGGAGTCGGGAAACACAGACGCAGGCAAGGAGTTCCACTCCATCGCTGTCCGCATAATAAATGAAGAAGCGTAACGCTTCGTGCGCACAGGCTGAATATCAACAACAAAGGGGTGGAACCTCCCCATGCGTCTCGTTGACCGAAGGTGGAATGGAGCTGGTGGAATAGGGTCGTGAAGTTCTTGAGCATACTCTCCGAAATCTCTTCCGATCTCTTCCAGACAACCTTGATAACACAATTATCTTGCGTTTGCTCGCTTTCTTTTATATAGAATAAACATTCAATTTTTTCCTCCAATTTTTATGAATGTTATTAATAGATTAGGAAAAAATATAACACCATTTCTCGAGACGAGATATAGATATATACTCCGTTAGCGTTCTCGAAGCTGTTGAGGTAGATAACTTCTTTCAATTTGTTGGCGCCCCGTTAGCCTTATAACGCTAATGGAGCAAAAATAGAATATCTCGAATAATAAAATGGAAACAGTGTGTTTTCTTTTTGCTTATCAGTAATTATAACATTTAAAAAAAATTCGCATAAAAGAAATGAAATGGTGATTTTTGGCGTAAAATTTTCGTCGCTGGACTTTATTGCCTCTTTGCATCATCAAAATCAGCATAATTCATAAAAGATGAATTTATAACTTGAAAGAAAGGGGTTTCAAGAAGGGTTCCAATGAAAGTTTTTGGACTCGGGATCAAATTCTTCCTTAAGCTAAATGACAATTTAAATTGGAGGCTGCGAAAACTAAGTGGAACAACTCCCGATAAAGATTTGAAGATTATGAAGAATGCTGAATGCGCAGGGTCCAATCCTGATGATGATGAACTCTTGCATTTAGGTAGTCAAATCAAGGTGACGTGCAAAGCCAACAATTTCCGATAGAGATATGAATAATACTGAATCCGCAGGGTCCAAAATCACCTGAAAAACCAAAAAGTGACCCTATACTAGCTGATGATGATGAACTTTTGGCTTTAGGTAGTCAAATCAGTGTATGTTTTTTTTATTAACAATTGGTAAACCCTTGACAACATCTCACCTGGTGGTAAGTGACGATGTTGCCGAAGATGGAAGCGGGCTTACCAAGATTCCCCAACGCAATGGGGAACTGGCTATCTTATCTTCATGCCGGAACACACCAATGATATCAACATTGATATTTGGCGGCAAGACTTAGATAAGATGGTGGTAGCTAGCCAGGCGGGCTTAGAAAATGCCCTACCACCAACCAAACCGAGTCTTACAGTTGACCCCGCCGGGAATGGAACCCTCGACCTCCTGTGTAAAGCCAGTGAACTTTACCTCTGAGCTACGAAGGCGGTTAAAAATAACGTTGTTTTAATAATAATTTTATGTCAATGTTGTGTACACCGTAGTAAGCATATGTATTAGAATAAGACCTAACTATGTTATGGAAACGTGCGATACTTATGCCATTGCTGTGCCTTATTCAGATAAATAAAATAAAATAAATAACTAAAAAAAATCAAGAAAATGTGCTAAGCATAATATAATCAACTAAATCCAGAGTCCTTTAGATCAGCAAGACAGTAGGCTCAAAACAATGTAAGAAAATACTTTAGATCGGTGTTTAAAGGTGGACGAATGTGGTACTAATTTAAGGAATTTTCAATAGGCCATGGTGCTCCTATAGTAGATACTAGTATACAGGTATAACAAAATTGGTGAAGGGCCCGTCAACTGACACTTGTACCTACTCATCAAGCTGAACAATTTGCCCTAAGAGACCCACTATCTACTCTGAACTTTTTAATTTTTTCGTACCTTTTATAATAAAGCAACATTAACGAATTTCAGACAATTTGAGCTCAGTGTTGGAATATTTAATTTATAATACAAGGGTGGTAAAATGGTAGATAACAAACGAGTGACTTTGTACCATCGCATCGTCACGAGTTTCTCATTTACCTTTTACACCCATGTATCGTACGAAGTTTGTCAATACAGTTGTGAGAAAACAGGTAAAATCATAAATTGCATTGCAAATCACTTTTCACAAACAAACACGTACCACTACCACTGACACTAAATGGTGCTAATTATAGTTTCCCCAACGAGAACCATAAATTACTTGCGTACCACGCAGTGCGCATGTAGTGTGTGAAGGATGACAATAACACTATATCGTTCTCCCTCTACGTCTTTTTACACTAATTGTTCAATTTCAAAATCGAATTCAATTTAATTGGATGGTGCAAAGATGACCTATTTTTACTAGCGTACAAGAGGCATATAAGCGAAATTAAACTTGAAACTTTACAATGGTAAAGACTGAAAATATTGACAGCCAGAGATTACAATGTGGTCTAGAAATTAAAAAATGGGGTAAAGCAAAGTCACGTGTGCGGTTATATCAATTTGGCGCACACTTGACTGGCATACAATAGACCACTTTTCGAGCAACTGTATTGAAAATGTTTTGACGGGCGGTTATTGCCAACCTCGCAGCCATCGATCTTTTCGTTTATCATCTATCTGCTTTTGACATTATTTGAACCATTGCTTTTGCTTGTATTCGTTGGAGGCATTTCATTTTCTTGCGCTGAATTCTAAGTTCTAAGGTTATTTTGATCGTTTTTTCATGCCAACGCTCAATGCGACGTACTACAACCGCCGCCGCTTCATGTAAGTTCTGTTCCAAGTGGTTTTTGATTGAAACAAGTTGATTTGTTTCATTTGCACTTTTATTTTAATCGAAAATAGATTGTAGTTATAGAGCGTTATCTATTTTGTTTGTTTATTCATGCACCATTTCGTTATTACTATCAGTGTTAGGAGTGTTTAGGCATTAGGAATTTTCCTCATTCTTGCTACACCCTGTTTCTTCCATTTTCAGATTTGCACTGTGTGTTTTATAATATATTGTGTAGTGTTTCTAAATAAAATTGACTAACACAATCTCTTTCCACATGTAACTATCCAGTGGATTCCTTATATGGAGGTGCCAGTAAGTGTATAAATAAGTCTTAAATAACATCTTGCATGAGGTTTACTGGTTTTATTTTTGTTTTATTTACTAAAAGGTTCATTTTTAAATCTCGAGTGTAATAACTGATTTTTTAAAACTTATTTTTTTAACCCTTAACATAAGGTTAACAAATCATCTGTTATCTTTTACCTTTTCTTTAACCCTTCTCTTTATCTCAAATGAAAGTGATTTCGTGGTAATTATTTCAGGGCCCACCAACAATTTCCTATGTCATCATGAAATTACCTCTCGTCACAGCTTGCTATCTTAATCCGTGTTAGCGTCTTGATATTAAATTTGAGTTATACCCATCCTGTGTAGGGCATCGAATTACCCGCGCCCCGTCAATTTACCTCAAGACAAAACAAAACAGGACCCAGAAGGCACCGTAATGAAAACACCGCAACACAAAATTGATGACAGGTCTCCTTTTTATTTCCTTTGCGTTTCTAATAAAGGAGAACGTACCAAAGCGACGCGAGACTAAAGAGATTATAAGCGTTTTAATATCGCAAAGTCCTGAAAAAGTTTATTGTTGTGTCCTTTTAGAGAATTATAATAAACAGAGGAGAGATTTTTCATTGAGTAACAACGCCCCTTTCCGTGACGGGTCGGCGATTACAAATCCTATTACAGGCCCATTGTTTGCAGTCGCTATTTTACTTTTATTTCGTCCGCAATTGAGATGAGTCGCCATAATTTGATATTGCGATGTTTGCTTGTAATTACTTTCCCGGTGAATTGACGTTTAATTGCAGTGTATAAAGGAAAACAAGCAATCTGAATGTACAGTCACGTTCAAAAATGTTCACCCCCCATAAAGAGTTAAAGGCGTTTAAGTTACATTTTGTCAGTATGGATGCGAGTAAGTAGGTATCCATAACTCAGCTGTTCAAATTTGACAAATTAAGCTACGATCCAGGGTGACATTTTATTTGTAGAAAGAGCAGAATATGGTAGATACACTCTACTCATGAAACCAAACAACTTTCCCCTGGATATCTATACAATCGAGGCAAGAAAGATTAAGATTTTCCATACAAATGTTCTAAGTCGACTGACTGCAACTATTATGGGATATCTTTTTTTTTTTGCTTGGATTGTTTAGGTTTCTTAAGGAATGTGGTTCAGGTTTGTGAGATATGTCGACCATTTGCTGCTTTTCAGCTAAAAAAGGCACCATGTAAAGGTACGTAGGTACTAATCAAGGGAACATTATTAGTATTGACTAAAACTAGTTTTTCGAGATTTCGTACATATTAATTTTTGTGTGGGAACTTAACCTTATAATTATGTACGTTTCTAGAAGTAGCTTTGTGTTCTTTTTTTAAATAGCGCCCCGTCCTTATTATCCTGGTAGGTTTATTTTGCCATATATTTCTGGGCATTCTCCTTTAGATTATTTTTTTTCAGAATTCGAATTTGTAATGTGGAGTCTTTTAAAAGGATTGTGAAGCTGTGACTTTTCATACAAACAGCGTTAACGATTTTGACCTCTTAAATGTTAACCGATTTGGACCAATTTTTGATAGGATCAGAACAAAAGCTAGGCTTATACGTTTTTATTTTTTCGATAAAGTTAATAAGTTTAATTTTTTTATCGTTCACGGGTTTTTAAACAAAACTAATTTTGACCATTTTTTGTTTATTTTTAATCAGTAATTAAAAAAAAGAAACGTATAAGAGGTGAAGAACGTTATCGCCGTTTGTATGAAAAGTCGAATTTTCGCCGTGGGTTCACAGTCCTCTTAAACCTTTAAAATAAGAGTGCACAACTAAAGGTAAATAAAAGAGGAAAGACATGAATAAATTATGAGACTTTTCCATTCCAGCGCTTATCCTTTATTCGTTCTTTCAGAACCAGGATCAGCGCCGCGCAACGTGCAGGTCAGGCCGCTGAGCTCCAGCACCATGGTCATCCAGTGGGACGAGCCAGAGACCCCGAATGGACAAGTCACGGTACCTATCTGTTCCACATATAACGGCTTGGCATTATACTAGTGCATGGGTACAGCCAGGGTTACATGCTTTTGGACCTGTGATCTCTAGCCACAATTTAACTGCGGCTGAAACTGAACCACTTTCTTCAAAAGCGCATTATAGTCAATACGCATTAAGGACTTAAATCTATCTCTAGAGGGTCCGCGGTGGGCGAGCCGCAAGCGGCTTGTGGGGAATTATGCACCTAAATCTTCCTCAAGAATCACTCCGTCCATTGGTGAAAACTTTAACTGTATGAAAATCAGTTCTGTAGTTTTTGAGTTTATCGCGTTCAAACAGAAAGATAATTTTATTCTTGCTAAACAATTTTTGTATATCAGCCGAAAGACGTCCACGGGTGGACAAAGGGCCTCCCAAGGATTTCCATAAAAACCGGTCCTGCATCAGGCGCCTTACCGCAACCTTCACCAGGTCGTCGGTCCACCGAGTGAGAGTCATTTTGATCAACTCCTATCACTTCCACAAACTTTTAACACGATTTTATAAAATACATTTTAATCTTCAGTCTTCCGAAAGAATTTTACAAAGATAATTCGAGACATTGAACTGGATTACGTCTGCCAGAGAATATTAAAACGAGCCCCACGATATTCGCCGAAAAGCTGGAATTTGGGGGGGAACCAAGTTGGAACAATCTTGATACTTGAGGTTAATTCTTTGTTACAGGGCTACAAAATATATTACACGACGGACCCATCGCAACCACTACAGTCTTGGCATTCTCAAATGGTATGTAAAGTTAGAAAATATTATTCAATCCAGTCGTAGTTTTCGGGTGTTTGTATAATATCATCATTACAGCTCATATACGTCCCCACCGAGGGGCTCGAGCCTACCCTGAATCAGGGCGATTAGGCCTTAGTCGACCACGCGGGCCCAGTGCGGGTTGGTCGACTTCACACACAACCTTCGAGTTTCTTCGCAGGCGTGTGCAGGTTTCCTCACGATGTTTTCCTTTAAGTATGTACGTAAGTTTTTTTGAAAAACTCATTGGTACATTGGCCATCCAGATTTGAACCCGGTACCTCTGGTTAGATGGACCGAGTCGTTACCGGTTGAGCCACCGACGCTTTTATTTTTTAGTTTTTTAGTAGTTTGTATAATATACAGGGTGTAAAAAACTGGTGAAGGATCCGTTATCTGGGGGTTCTACTCATTATTCTGAACAACTTTCGCCAAGGCCCAGTGCGAGTCAGCTTTGCGCACGAAGGGTTCCGTACCATTTCAAGCGTCTACATGTTGCCGTTATTAATATCAAGCAAAACACGGCAAAAGAATCACGTTTGTTTCGTGGGAGCCCCTTTAAATATTTGTTTTGTTCTGTTTTTAGTAATTTGTCGTTATAGCGGCAACAGAAATACATCATCTGTGAATATTTCAACTTACGGTTCATGAAATACGGCCTGGTGACAGACAGACAAACGGACGGACGGACAGTTAAGTTTGAGTAATAGGGTCCCGTTTTTACACTTTGGGTACCTTTTTTTTTAATGCACAATTATTGGTAAGCCCTAAAAATAAAAAATGGACCCTCCATATAAAAATGCACAAAATTGAACTTTCAGATCAACAAAAGTTCAACCTCATCTCCTCGCGTCACCCAGATTGATACAGATTGGTTATAGACTGGTTCTTGATCGTAAAGGACTTCGCCATGATTTTGTTTGCTCAGTCTTTTGTTTTTAGTAATGTCATTTCACGAACGTTGTATGCAGTGTCCGGGGTGTGCTATAGCCGCTATAGCTCAGCATTTGGAGTGTGAAGTGTGGTTAGATTTGTTTTGATCCTCTGAGTGTTATAGTAACCCACATTTTAAACTGTCGGGTTTTTAAACTTTCAATAAAATTAAGTGTATAGGTTATTGATAAATATTCCAAGAGTGCACTTTATTACAATGGCTAACGAAATATCTTATATTATATAATAAGTGTTATGAATATCAGCCGAAAGACGTCCACTGCTGGAAGCAAGGCCTCCTCCAAGGGTTTAACAACGACCGGCACTGCGCTGCCCACATCCAGCGGCTTCCCGCGACCTTCACCAGATCGTCGGTCTACCGAATGAAAAGTTTGCCTATGCTATATCATTCGGTGCGCGGTTGCCACTCGAGAACTTTACTGCCCCAAAGGCCATGTGCCCTGCCCGCTGCCACTAAGTTTAGCAATTCTGAGAGCTATATCGGTTACTGTTCTCCTACGGATCTTCTCATCTATGTAACCTA
The DNA here is from genome assembly GCA_947284805.1 of Coleophora flavipennella. Lineage (NCBI taxonomy): Eukaryota > Metazoa > Arthropoda > Insecta > Lepidoptera > Coleophoridae > Coleophora > Coleophora flavipennella. The sequence continues at coordinate 5,450,497 of OX369269.1, forward strand.
GAAATACAGTAATTGAAATTTCAAGGCTTTGTAGGAGTAAATGAAATTGAAGTCCTACGATGAACGTCTGATGAGAATGTGGCTTGTTTTTTATTTTTATTTATTCACTAGCTTCAGCTCGGGGATACGCATTGGTTGGGGTATATAAAGCAAGGTCCGTCGTTGGTTTGTACGTGTCATATCAACTCCCTGAGCGAAGTCGGGTGCCTCAGCTTGTTGTTGTATAAACTACAGAGGCGTGGAACTATTGAGTTACGGCTGGATACTTTTATCTATGCTTTATTATTATAATTGAAAACGCTAAACACATTAAAAAAAAACGACTTCCATCGCAATAACTTAGTACATTTTTGCAATAATATTTTCGGTTTTTGTTAATTTTCTTATAAAATACTACACCGATTTTGATAAAATTTATATGGGACCACACGGGAAGCACTAGCTTAACAAAAAATATCATAAAAATCGGTTCACCCAGTCAAAAGTTATGAGGTAACGCACATAAAAGAGTGAAACTCCTTGCCTGCGTCAGTGTTTCCCGATTCCTATAATTTGGGGATTTTTAAGGCAAGAGTGAATAGGCATTATTTGAGTTTGCGTGTACCATCCTCGACTGCATCATTTATCACTTACCATCAGGTGAGTTGCAGTCAAACGCACTCAAATTTTTAATAAAAAAAAATAACATTCAGTCGAATTGAGAACCTCCTCCTTTTTGGAAGTCGGTTGAAAATGCTAGAGTAGATTTAAATTCTGAAACCCTTCATAAATAATGTAGCACTATTTTGCCGTTAGCTACACGTTGTGAACCACAAAATATGTAAAGTTGTTAAGAAATAATGCACAATGCGGACGGTAAACGTATCGCGCCAAAACTTTGCTGAGTTTTGGTCAAAGACCTAATAATAACTTTGTAAGAACGCGCCCATCGGTATCAAAAGTGGGGCCACAAAAGCTCAAGTGAAGCCCACAGAGTTATCAGCAGTGAGAACCAATCTATGGCTTGTTCCAATCAAAATAAATTGTACAGCCACGCTGTGCATACTTTCTCGCGAAGCCTTCATTTTATTCCAATTTTTCTTGGAACAACGGACTACTGCGTACTTTAGGCGTTTTGTAGTTATAGTAATATACCAAGTTTCATCAGAATCGTTAGAGCCATTTTTGAGTAAAATATGTGTGATTTTTTTACTATGTTGGCAATTCCAAAAAATCAAGATAGGGGAAATTTTGAAAAAAGCCCGGAGATATAAAAATAATATTGCCCTAACCCAAATTTTTCCACTAGAGCAACGGACAGACGTACAGACACACACACAAATTTTTATTTTTATTGTTTTTGGGCCCTATTATTCATTTAATTGATCCCCATCAAAGTCTAAACTTTGATTTTTTTTGCCATTATAATACCCGTCGCTCAAAGGTAAAAACACAGAATATAAACATACTGTTTTATAGCTTGGAACTTTTTTTGAGACTGGCACAGTGACTAATACATAAATCTTTTTGTTTTTAAATCTTTCGCACTATATTAAACCTATATATTTCGATGGGGGATGTAAGAGCGTCGGTGGCGTAATGGTTACGGCCGCTACCTCCTGTCCTGGAGGCCGTGGATCGAGTCCTGCCACGTACCAATGTGTTTTCGAAATTAGATTTTATATGTACGTTTATCCGACGCAAGAGCGGTGAAGGAAAACATCGCAAGGAAACCTGCACACGCCTGCGAAGAAACTCGAAGGTGTGTGTGTGAAGTCGACCAACCCGCACTGGGCGCGCGTGGTCGATTAAGGCCCGATCGCCCTAATTCAGGATAGGCTCGAGCCCCTCGGTTGGGACGTATATGAGCTGATAAGATGAAGAAGAAAAAGAGAAGGGGGATGCAAATACAGACCGAAAATATATCAGGACATTTTTACCTAGAGTGTCGCGTTACTGAGTATATTTTTAGTTTAAGTTTGTCAGAGCACATATTCCCTCTCTATTTCTCAAAATATCTCAGTTCATGTGACTCTTAAAGTCAAAATAAAAATATATAAATATTTTTAGCCTTATTGGCGGCCCCCATAGGTTTAATAAGTTTGCGATATTTTAAAAAAAATATCTACAACAGGTTCGTGCTGCTTTGTGTGATGAGAAATGTGTATGGACACACTTGAAAGGGCCGTGACTGTCCATGAGAACCTTGGCCTAATAGGAGACAGTTTAGTATTAAAACTTATTGAGGCAAGGGCAGGTCTAGAGATATACGTCAATGGTTTGGCGGAAGCTTCTTTGTTCAGAACAGACAGTATTGTAGCGTTTAACTAAATTAAATTATTATGCAAATACAAGTTACTTGCAATCTTTTACAATTTTTTTATTAAAAAAGAGTGCGTTTGATTATATCTCACCTGATGGTAAGTGACGATGTAGTCTCAAATAATGCCTATTCACTCTCGCCTTGAAGATCCCCAAATTGTAGGAGTCAGGAAACACAGACGTAGGCAAGGAGATCGACTACATAGCTGTCCGCACAATAAATGAGGAAGCGTAACGCTTCGTGCGTGTAGGCTGAGTATCAATATTAAAGGGGGTGCGACCTCCCCCTGCGTCTCGTTGACCGAAGACCAACGTACCAACTTATATAATAAGCAGGCGTCCTTAAAACAGTTTTGGAAAAGCGAATGCACTGTTATTTCTCTATGGTTAAAACTGTGTTGTCATTTGATTTTATTATCATATTTTTTTATTCTTTTAATGACACTTCATTCTATTCGACATGTTTATTTTTTTTATTTTAGTTTTATTGCCGTTTTATTATTTTAATGAAATTTTAATCTATTTGACAAATACATTTATTGAATTGCAATTGTTTTAGTGCCCTATTAATATTTGATACATATTATTTGCTGTTTTTTATAATTCACTATAATTTATGTGTTTTTTTTGTATGTTAACGTCCAACACAATTTATATTGTAAAAAAGGATAAATAAACTTTGAACCAACATATTTTGGATAACATTTAATAAACCTTAATAGGTATATAATAGTAATGCAGTTGTACTGTCAAAGTAAATTGATAAACTTTTGACATTTAAAAGCTCATTTTTCATTAACTATGACTTTTTAAAGTAAATCTTTATATCAAGGGCACGGCCAACTGTTTCCAAATCTCACTGCTTTTGTTTTTAACGATGTTTTGTTTACTTGAGGTCAAAAAATAATATGAAAAAAGTTAAAACACCCACAAAACTAAGATGTTTTTATTATTTTTATTAATATTATATTTATTTGTCAGACAACATGGTCCAGTTTTGTTAGCAACACAAACGTCGTATCACACTAATGTTAGTAGAACACGTAACTGTAGAAACAAACAATAATATAAAACAATAAAAGTGTAATCAACCTAGAGCGTCGGTGGCGTAACGGCTAGAGCCGCCGCCTCCTGTCCGGGAGGTCGTGGTTCGAATCCTGCCACGTACCAATGTGATTTCAATGTACGTTTAAACGACGCTCTTACGGTGAAGGAAAACATCGTGAGGAAACCTGCACACGCCTGCGGAGAAACTCGCAGGTTGTGTGTGAAGTCGACCAACCCGAACTGGGCCCGCGTGGTCGACTTAGGCCCGATCGCCCTAATTCAGGGTAGGCTCGAGCCCCTCATATACGTCATATGAGCTGATATGATGATGAAATTAACCCTTGCACATCCCACGCGCTCACCAGTTACTGGAAGCATAGGGCCCCTGTCTGACCAGTACACGCTTGAAGTGCGAAAAGAGTTAGGAATCGTATCTGTCAGCTATCCCCATATTATCATTATATTTATTGTTATTTTTTTCCACAAAATTGAGTCTACTTTGGCCCTCTTTCATATGAGCACTTTACAAAAACTCATCTACTATATCGTAACTGTTCGTAATGGTCGATTCGTCCCTATAAAACACAACGCATTCAAGAAAAAAATAAAACGATTTAAAAAAAACAATTTGACTTAACCAATTTATTTAATAATAAGTACTACCTTACTTGAAGATTTTTATTTCACCTAAATATCCCATAAGTACTTTTCTGTTTAAAAATAAAAACATTTAGCCTTAAAATAAAAATGCTCTTAACAAGATTAATATATAGCTAGAGGACTTTTTCTTCCTTGAAACATCGAGGGTCACGCCTCTAGCCAAAAGTCGGCTTTTAATTTTCCCGCGTAATTAGAATTTACGTAGCGGAAGTGAAACGCGGGAAAGATATTTTAGGTACGTAGCTTTTTTGCCTCCTTTCTTGGCGCCAATTATTTTTAAAAGTGAGTGAGTAGGTAGGCGCGTGTAATCGTATGGTTTGTGAATAATTTAACTTGTTGCAGAAGTGGCTTCTTACATCTCATCAGATCATCATATCAGCTCATGTACGTCCCCACCGAGGGGCTCAAGCCTACCCTGAATTAGGGCGATCGGTCTTTAGTCGCCCAGTGCGGGTTAGTCGACTTCACACACAACCTGCGAGTTTCTCCGCAGGCGTGTGCAGGTTTCTTCACGGTGTTTTCCTTCACCGTAAGAGCGTCGGATAAACGTACATATGAAATCTAAATTCGAAATCACATTGGTACGTGGCAGGATTCGAACCACGACCGCCCGGACAGGAGGCGGCGGCCACAGCCGTTACGCCACCGACGCTCATATCTCATCAGATAGTTCACTGGAATCGACATTATTGAGTTTTTATAAGATGGATGCCCGCAGCTTCGCCCGCGCAGATCCCGATGTGTGAGTGTGAATGTTTGTTACTTCTTCACGCAAAAACTACAGAACGGATCTGTCTGAAATTTGGTAGGTAGACAGATTAGGACCTGGATTATAACAAAGGCTTCTTTTTTCTTACGCTCGCGAGCCGCAGGCACTGCGCACGCTTGAAAAGTCAAGTGGTTGGTTGTTAATCATTACTCCGTGAAATATACTACATACAAATCCTACGTCAAAAGTTAACAAGTCACCTTAATAAGCTGTTAATGACAGAACATTTTGTACTTTTACCATCGCATCGGCATCTGCATAGTAATCGTCGTTTACGATCAGGAAAAATCACGCCAAAGTATATATTAGTACTAACATTCATTAACGTTAGTACTAACACTCCGTGCCGCTCTCTAGATTGCGACCTCACCCCCTCGTCACCCAGATTGATTCAGATTTGTTACAGTTTGGTTGTCGAACGTATAGGATATCGCCGCCATTTTATTTGTTCCGTCATTCGTTTTTTAAAATGTAATTTCTGGTCCGTTGTATGAAGTGTCCAGGGTGTGCCATGGGTAACTAAGTCTGAATCGGTTTAGTCCGGCACAGTTGGCGTTGTTATCGAACAGGTCGAACAACACAAAACCATTCGCAAAAATAACACGTATTCATACAAAATATTTCTATCATCGCATCGGTATCGGTATAGTCATCGTCGTTTACGATCAGAAAGGATCACGCCAAGGGTAACTGAGTCTAAATCGGTTTAGTCCGGCACAATGGGCGTGGTCATCGAACAGGTCGAACAACACAAAGCCATTCGTACAAATAAGCGAACTCGAACATAGGTCTCGTAACATATTCATTAGGCGGCACTTTCACTGCAGATTAACCTGTCCATCGAATGGCGGACTTGCCGCGTGCTCGGTGCCCTTATCTTTGCCCTGGAGTCCTGAACAACCAAGATCTCCACCGGATGACTTTTTATTCGCTGAAAGGCGATAAATTTTAGATTGTACTCATGAAACTGAACAACTTTCACCAAGTCGCCTATACTTTACACCTATATTTTGACCGCCTCCGAGGCGTAATGGTTACTCCATTCGCATCACACCAGGAGGTCACGGGTTCGATTCCCGGCGGGGTCAACTTGTAAAACTCGGTTTGATTGGTGGTAGGGCATTTTTTTGCCGCCAAACTTTAGTGTAAACAACATTGATGTGTTCCGGTTTGAAGATAAGTTTGCCAGTTCTCCATTGCGTTGGGGAATCTTGGTAAGCCCGTTTCCATCTTCGGCATCATCGTCAGTTACCAACAGGTGAGATGATGCCAAGGGCTTACCAATTATGAATAATAATAAAAAAATACAATCAGAGAAAAAAATTACTTCCCGAATTGTCGATAATTTGGTCAATCGATTTTAAAAATTTCTATGGCATAACAAACTTTTTTGCTTTGATTGTATAGGTTCCTTATAGATCCTTTTAAGTCGCGTCGATCCATTAGTCCTTTGGTCCTAGTGACATCTACTATTTGCCTATTTTCACCCAATTGGGTATGCAAAAAAAAAATGTATTTTTTTTTAATTTTTTTTCTGATGATTTAGACCATTTTGAAAAACTAATTTGAATATTTCATTTTTTAAGCCTCTAGATATTTTTAAATATTTTTTTAAATTTTGAAACCTTGATGACGTCATCGGTTCACATTACTATGAAACGAACAGCCCTATTTCTATGACGATGAAATGAATAGGCCTTGACGTCAACTGTCAAGTCACTCAAGTCAATCATTCCCAAAGGTTTTTTGGCGGGATTTGTGGTAGACGCATTCGTAGTTTTATTTTGTTGTTTTTTCATTGCACCGGCACTAGCATTACAAATCCAACAGCTAAGGAAGCCTAAATACGTCAGACCTGGCTGTATGGTCTTAGTAACCTTTGCCTTTTCCGAAACGAAACTATCACAAAGCCAACAACGAAACGTCAAAGTCAAAATTTACTTGTCATCAAACATCATAATCTATGTATGGACAAGGCCTTCAGAGTTTAAATGTTTTTTAGAACCACAATAAAAATTGGACCTCTAATGAATATCTTACCCATTTAAGTATTTAATTTGAATGACGTTCTAATAATATTTGATTGTTTCAAACGTAGTTTTTGGTGGATGATAAATAAATAGTGCCTTTTTCAGTGTTCGACGAAAGCTCGTCCTCAAATGCAAGGTCCGTAATTGATATGACAAGTAAGAGTGCACGTTCCGTTCAGTGGTGAAATAAGGTTTTATTGTAAACTCGTGACGTCATAGGGGTCAAATGAAGGTTATTGTCCTTTTCCGATTTTTTTACGCAATCTTTTACTTTTTCGAGTGGAAAATGAAAAAATATGGCTTTAAATAAAAATATCTCGAAATGGTTTTTTTATTTTCATGACTTATAAAAAATTTTGCATACCCAATTAAAAGCCACTTGTTCACGTTTCCGCATACCGAATTATGATGTCTCCAAATTAGTCAGAAAACAAATGACGGAGCAAACAAAATCACGGCGAAATCCTATACGTTCGAAAACCAAACTATAACCAATCTATATCAATCTGGGTGACGAGGGGGTGCGGTCGGAATCTAGAGAGCGACAGGGAGTGTCCATACTGTATGTTAGTACTAATATAATATACTTTGCTATTAATGTGAGCGTCGGTGGCATAACGGCTAGGCACGCTGCCTCCTGTCCGGGAGGTAGTGGTTCGAATGCTGCCACGTACCAATGTGATTTCGAAATTAGATTTATCCAACGCTCTTACGGTGAAGGAAAACATCGTAAGGAAACCTGCACACGCTTGCGAAGAAACTCGCAGGTTGTGTGTGAAGTCGACCAACCAGTACTGGGCCGGCGTGGTCGACTAAGGCCCGATCTCCCTAATTCAGGGTAGGCTTGGGCCCCTTGGTGGGGACGTATATGAGCTGACATGATGATGATTAATGTGATAGCTGAAAATTCTACTAAATAACTCTACTTTCTCTAGATGGATAACAGTCACCTAACGACGATAAGCGAGTTAACGCCACACACGGTGTACACCATTCGGGTTCAAGCGTTCACGTCAGTGGGGCCTGGCCCTATCTCCGCGCCGGTGCAGGTTAAGACTCAACAAGGTGAGTGTTTAAGCTATTTAACCTTAAGGGCCGCCAGGAGGCTCCAGTTTTCATACAAACGTAGTTCCGCTTTGATACAAAAACTGCATGCCGGATTGAATCCAAACTTTTCAAATATATTGAGGAGACACATAACAATGTCTGTAATTAGTTTTCGATGTACTTATATAAAATGTAAAAAAATAAGAGCAGTTTCTAACTTTCAGTACAATACTAATTTAAACCTTCGTTTAGTTACGTTAAAATTTACTTCTATGAAAACTAATTACAAATATCGATATGTGTCTACTCAATATATTTACAAAGTTTGGATTCAATCGGCATATAGTTTTTGTATTAAAGCTGAACTACGTTTGTATGGAAACTCGAACCTCTTGGCGGCCCCTAACACGTTGCCTGTGTAACTGAAAGTGAGGCATTGACCCCTTACGTGCAATAAACTTTTTTTGGTAAAAATTATGACAAGAAAAACATTTTCTGAGAATCCCCCTTCCGGTTTTTCCATTTGCCCGTAGTGCCCCATATATGGATCATGCACGTATGTCATCATGTATGAGTTCTTAAAATTAATGCTGTAATTTAAGTGGTGTACGCACGTATGAGCCATTGTCGCGTGTGGTCGATTAGACGGCCGCACGGAGCATAAAGAGAGTAATATAAACAAAGGTTTTCTATTTTTAAATTTTAAAATATTTTATTTTTTTTGAGGTTGAGCCTAAAGGAAGGTAGTTGTAAAATCTATAATTTTTACTGATTTGGCAGCTTGACAGGTACTCCCCTATTATGCCGGAACGTAGTGTATCTTCCAAAAAAATACTCCGTCGGCGGGCAAAGTTGGACGTCGGTGGGCAAAGTTGAACGTCGGTAGGCAAAGTTGTCAATCCAGCGTGGTTTGTAGAAATCAATTGAAATGGATACTTGTTATGCCTGTAGTACTCAGCTGTTCGAGGCTGTGTTATAATATAACGCTGTACTGTGTTCCCTGGAATGAGCGGTATGGAGATTCTTTAAGCTAGGTGAAGAGTTATTCCGTCTGGTTCCATATTGCCCATTTCTAATACATACAAATATGGGGGTCTAACCAAACCTGATTGGGGCAATATGTGAATCAGAAACGGAGTAAATATAATGTAGTTTTTCTTTAAAATAATTGAGAAGCGAACTAAACATTCGTAAGATTAACTATTTAGTAGGTACAACTATGCAGAATTCTTTTGTTTTAAGTTAGATGGAATGAATTACGTATTGGCTGATGGTAAATAGCTTGCGACCTAGTTTTAGTAACAATATGTTTTTTAGTGATTGAGGAGCAATGAAAATGGTAAGCTGTAGTGAAGCAAATGAAGTTAATGCTTAATTAAGTACATTTTAGCTACAAACATAACAAAATCAACATTTGTAGATTAATACGTTAATAATGCACTTGACTTACCCAATTAGAGGGGGAATCGTTTATTTAACTTCCACAATGTTTAATTAGTGAAACACTTAGAATTTCTTAAATATAATTGAGCTATACGAGTAAGCGTCTCAGATGATCGCAATCTGCCGATTCATCGTCCGTTTGCGCAAGCGCAGAATTATGATAGTGAGGGGACACGCGAATACTTAAACGACGCCGCTTGAACAATCAATCGATCGATTGTAGTGCGTCGCTCGATTACTTTTTAAGATAGAAGTATACAATTTATTTTAGTTAGTTATAATTAACGCTACACCATTCGGATTTGGAAGTTTGTAACCGACACGAGTCTGTCACAGGTGAGGTGTTTGTGTAAAACGATTGACGCGATCAGTGACGTGAGTGGAACTGTCGATCTTTATTTTTTTTGTTTTATTTTGGTCCTTTTTAGAGTTACTATATAGTAACATTTTTCAAAATATTCTTTCGGTACAATTTAATGACCCACACGTGTAAGGCAATTAGAATTCTTTAACTCATACTTGCGAGATTTGACAAGGGAGTGACCCACGTTTGGTGCATTCACGCCTCATCTAAACCTCGAAATGCCCCACATGTGGGTCACGCACAGGGAACGTGTTAAGTTTCCCAAGAGCAAAACGTATCACTAAGTACAGGTGTTACGTCTCGCTTTTCTGTGAAAAGAGACTATGCGGCAGCTAAAAGAGTATGGGCAAAAAATATTATTTATGAATCATTATTTGAGCTGAAAGATATTCACTGTTAGAATAAGGCGCGTTTATTGAGTCGCATGCATATAGCGGCTTCTTGCAAGCTCTATCTACTGCTTTAGTTCATTATCTATTTAGCTTTGATTAAATCCATTTGCTTGTACTGTCAACCCGTACCTTGGTCTGAGCCAAGTGATGCCAAAATCTTGTAAGTTTTTATGTCGCTAAAGACAATTGCAGTGGTTTCTTGCAAGCTCTATCTACTGCTTCTAGTTCATTATCAAACTAGCTTTGATGAGATCCATTTGTTTGTACTAAGCCAAATGATGCCGAAATATTATTGGTTTTTATGTCGCTTAAGACAATTGCAGTGGCTTCTTGCAAGCTCTATCTACTGCTTCTAGTTCATTATCAAACTAGCTTCGATGACATCCATTGGTTTGTAGTAAGCCAAGTTATGCCGAAATATTAAAGGTTTTTATATCGCTAAAGACAATTGTAGGCGGCTTCTTGCAAGATCTCTTCTTACCTTTTCTAGTTCATTAACCAACTAGCTTCGATAAGGTCAATTTTTTGCTTGTACTTTCAAATGCCTATCCTAGTCTGAGCCAAATGATGGCGAAATGTATAGGTTTTTTATAGCTAAAGACAATAGCATTAACACTACTATTCAACCCCTTGGTTATTCATTCATTCTTGAATAAGGAGAGTTTAGCCATCTAACGTAGCGATGAAGAAAGTGGGTTAATCTTTTTTGCAAACTTACCTTTTATGACCTTCCAGGAGTACCCTCGCAGCCGTCAAACTTAGTGGCGGTGGAAGCTGGCGAGACATCCGTAACCCTGTCCTGGCGAAGGCCCGCGCACGCCGGAGACAACATTGTGTCATACGAGCTGTACTGGAACGACACTTACGCTAAGGAGCATCATAAGAAGTAAGTGTTTAGCATAAGTTGAGTACGAACTGTCGCAGCGTTAAACTTAGTGGCAGTGGAAACTGGCAAGAATTAGAATAGTACTTCATGACCAATCCTACATTGTCGCCCTTGTGTGTCGTGACCAGTGAGTTTTTGGGCGAAAATGGGGCAACAAATATGTCCTTAGACGGTTAGAAGTCAGTTTAAAGTGGAATGCTTCGCAAATCAGACTAAAATGTGTAACCTGATGACATAGTTAAATTGAATATCCACACACGGTTATCTGGCCCAAAACTAGGATTCTCTGTACTACAGAAACCAGACTCACATGTTAACAACATACGTATATTTATACGTTTATATACATACATTGCGACGTTTTAGGGTCCTCGGGTAGTAGATCTAGAGTGGGTTAAAAAAATAATTTAAATTTGGAATTAATTTATTATTTCGGCCTTAATAATTAATTTACCGCTGAACGTCTATATGTAGGTATATAGGTAGGTAGGGTGACTGGCTTTAGTTGCACGTAGGTGTCACGTAGCACAGAAGGTGTCCAGGGACTTCAGTACGCTTCACTAGTAGCAATTCAGCAGGAATATCAAAATTGTGAGAAGACCCGTTGAAGGTTGAAGGTGTATTGAAGGGCGTCTCCAAATTTCTTAAAATATCTCAAGGTTGTTCGAGAAGATCCTTAGATCGTCCTTAGGGCCTGGAATTGATCGTAGTCCCGTCTTAGAATATGCAGACGAAGTGCCACGTTGCTGCAATTTAAGTCCAGCGACCCAAATTACAAGCACGCTCTGGCAGAAGCACAATAGAACGGCTTACATTGTAGTTTTAGAAGTAAATTTAGAAATTACCAGAGGGATTCCAACAGGACACTAAATGTCACATTATTTAAAAGTAGAATTAAATATTTAAAAATTTCGCAATAGGTTGCTTTCAGAGCTCAAGCAATGCTTGGATTGCCGAAACAGGTTTGACCCCCACTCTAGTCTCGGTGGCTGGTGGCAGTGCCAGTTTAGGGATGCGCGGGCGGCGGTTAGAACGCTAAAATAAAATATTTAAATTGTATTTTCAGTTTAATAACTATTTTGTTTGTAACGTGCTAGAGCACAACGTTACAACATACCTATATAGATATTGAAGACCCAGACACAGAGCAAACAAGTCTGTTCGTCATACTAATGTTTGCCCCGAGTGGGAATCGAACCCTTGCCCAACAGGCACGAGCGTGACCACTGAACAAACGAGTTAGTAATTACGTCATTATATCAGCTGGTACGTCCACACCGAGGGGTTTGAGCCTGCCCTGAATCAGAGCTATCGGGCCTTAGTCGATCACGCGGGCCCAGGTTGGTCGATTTCCCACACAACCTTTGAGTTTCTTCCAAGGCGAGTGCAGGTTTCCTCGCGATGTTTCCCTTCACCATAAGAGCGTCGGATAAACGTACATATGAAATCTAAATTCTAAAACATATTGGTACGTGGCGGGATTCGAACCACGATCTCCCGGACAAGAGGTAGCGGCCCTAGTCGTTACGCCACCGACGACGTTCTGTAGTTCCGTAAATTCGTCTTTGATTATTGATGGTAATACATTTTAAATCGGCTATTTAAATTAAACGTGAATCCCTTGCTCTCTAAGCTTGCTTGTTCTCTCCACAGATAGCTATCCCACAATCCTTATGTGTTAACATAACGGCTTACTAATATTACAGTACAGGTACAGAAACTTGGAAGCAAGGAATCACAGATCTCTAAACTTTGAACAAACTAATTCCGTTCTACTCGAATGTATTTGTAGAGGATTTGTGGGATGTGGGTTAGGTACCGATCCCTCATTAACACATTGTGTAGCTTGCGTTAGATCCTTCAGGTGTTAATAGATTAAACTTTCCCTACAACTAAATGTCACTTTAATATTCAGCTTTGAAGGACAGACCAAGATACGAAAACATAATCCGGGTATCTCATTTTGAAACCAGAATTATAATAGCGATCTACATTATGTGTATTCCACTTTTTTTTTATTATTCACTATTGGTAAGCCCTTGGCATCAATCATCTCGCCTGATAAAACCATGTAAGCACCAAGATTCCTCAACGCAATGGGGAGCTGGCTGGCTATCTTATCTTCCAGCCTGAACACATCAATGTTGTGAGCACTGATGCGGTAAGACTTGATAAGATAATGCCCTTCCACCAACCAAACCGAGTCTTACAAAGTTTTACATTGCCGGGAATCGAACTCGCGACCTCCTGACGTAAAGCTAATTTAGCCATTACTCCACGGAGGTGGTAAAAATTTCATTCATATAGGAGAGTTGAGACTAAAGAGTTTGTTAAGATAATGATCTAAATAGCTTAATCATCACATCAGCTCATATATACGTCCCCACCGAGGGGCTCGAGCCTACCCAGAATTAGGGCGGCTTTAGTCGACCACGCGGGCCCAGTGCGGGTTAGTTAACTTCACATACAACCTTTGAGTTTCTTCGCAGACGGGTGCAGGTTTCCTCACTATGTCGACGTTGACTGACTCGGTGGCTCAGTAGTTAGTGCTCTTGACTACTGATCCGAGAGTCGTGTGTTCGATCCCCACCAAGGGCAAACATTTGTGTGATGAACAGATTTGTTAGCTCTGTGTCTGGGTGTTAAATATCTTTATATGTATGTATTTAAACGTATATAAGTATGTATATCAGTCTCTGGTTCCCTTAACACAAGGAATCCTACTTTGGGGCCAGATGACCATGTGTCATTTTATAATAATAAAAAAAAATCGAAATTTGAAAGCACATTGGCACGTGGCAGGACTCGAACCACGACTTCCCGGATAGGAGGTAGCGGCCCTTGCCGTTGCGCCACCGACGATCAAAATAGCTTAATAAAGTAGGCCTAAAATTGACACATTCTGGTGAATTGGACTGACTACTCATTGAAAATTCACATTTTATCTGCAACACTAAAACTGATTTGTGACATTTTTTTCTATTTTTTTAATAGTCTTCCTGCTCCTAAAATACTACCTGCGTGTCTAGCTTTTACGGCTAACTATATGCGATTAATTAGAACATTACGTTATAAAAATTAAATATGCTTTTACCATAGTAAAATTAAAGAATAGTAGGTTATCTTCATACAATTTTAGCGGTTTTTATGTGTGCGCGTCAGTACGCACGCACGCACACTACAATAATAAAAACGCCTTCTTTCCTTTTACTAAAGAAGTCGCACGCAGTCTACAATAATAAAAACGACTTTTTCCTTTTATTAGAGATGTGGTTTTAATTATTCTAGGTGCGTGCGTGTATACTGACGCACACACATGCAGCCGCGCGATGTACCATTGTATGAAGATAACCTACTATTCTTTCTACTATGCTTTTCTGCATCTTTAGCTGTTTGGTTTTATTTTCGCGAACTTTGATTCAGTCATCTGAATTAAATTAAGTATGTTTAAATTGGAGCTTGAATGATTTTCTCTTCCTACTTCTAGACGCATCCCGATCACCGAGACCTATACTCTGAACGGACTGTACCCGAACACATTGTACTATATCTGGTTGGCGGCGCGATCGCAGCGAGGGGAGGGTGCCACGACGCCACCTATCGCAGTCCGGACGAAGCAATACGGTGCGTTAGAGACGGTGACGTATGCGCGTGCGCGCGAGAGAGCGCTCAGTAGCGGGGAGGAGATTTGGTAGAACAAAGAGCTATTCTACTTTACCAAGACACAACAAATGAGACTTACAAATCAGGGAACACCGAATCCCCTCCCCAATGAAATGAATAGTGAATTCGTGTGAAAGTAAAGTATGAAACCAATTGTGGTTTTCCAGGTAAACTCCTAATGTAATGTTTCACATAAAAGCACCTGCCCGGCACGCTGCCAGTAATAAAGCACAAGCACCAAGTTTTTATCACAATATGTGTTTTGTAATCGTAATTTTGTCGAAACGGTAATGTGTACGCATATGAGAAGTGAAATCGAATGCCTAATTAGGTACTTTATTGCAAGAATAAAAGTGGTCTAAGAAGACAACCCTGAGGAACGCCGTATATTTTCACAGAGTTGCATGCACGTTACCTGAGTAGTAGCTTTATGTTGTACGTAGGTCAGTTTCAGTTTTACGGGGGTCAAGTATCCTCTGTTTTATTTATTTATTTTCAAAAACAACAGGTGACACGAAAATTTTTGTGATCCTTTGCTATCGACTTTTTTTTTCCAAAACAAAATTTTGATTTTTTTGAAATGGATTTTTTTCGTGTCACTTCACAAAACATAATGATTTCTTCTTTCAACAGGAGAAAGTGTGACAGATGAGATAAAGAGATGTATGGGCGAGCGGATCTTACAACACAATACACACAAAAATATTTATCAAAAACGTGCATGTTCGACTGTTATTTATAACGACTTATGTCGTTCTTTCAATTTTATGTTCTGGGCACAAATTTTATTTTATTTTTTCAATCGCATTCAGTGATTGCATCGGTTTGTTCGGTTGTGGGCTGTGGGTTTAACAGGTTGCGTGGCAAGCGCACTCATTTCAGTTTCAGGGTCAAGGAAGAGGTTCATCTTTTCCGTCAATATATACTTTTTTTCAATGAATGAGCTTGTTTAGTTCCTGGAGCGCCGCCGATGAATGTGTCTGCTGTTGCTGTATCGCCGACCGCTGTGCGGGTCTCGTGGCAACCGCCGCCAGCGGAGCGTGCCAACGGGAGGATCGCTTATTACAAGCTTCTCTGCGTGGAGTCTGGAAGAGGGGATTCTGAGGCTACAGTCGTGAAACTCAATCAAACGTCGTTTGTTCTGGACGAGCTGCGACGATGGACCGAGTACCGCATTTGGGTGCTCGCGGGCACCAGCGTGGGTGATGGACCTGCCTCTTACCCCGTCACAGTGCGCACCCACGAAGACGGTACGTGTCAAATAAAATTGCCATCCATAAACTGTAAAATTTTCTCAAAGATCAATTCTATAGAAATCTCTTTCACTACAAGTTTTTTTTTTATTTGATCTCTGTAATAGAAAAATAACATTAATTGAATGTTTTCTAGAAGTCTGTAGAATTGAACTTTACGAAGCCGAGAAGCAACTAATGAAATACACTAATGTCTGTCTAACCAAGTTTTTCGGCTTTACATGGATATTAGAGGATAACTTGAAACCTGCCTCATTGAGCTAAAATTCTTAGAAGCTGAGACAAACATAAATTATTATTCAAAGTAACCTATACAAATTACATCCTCTAGTATAGCCTTATGATTTCTATTGAATCTAAATACACAAAAGATGTAAAGTATACTAACCATTAATTTAGTTACTAGAAAATTGATTGCTATGGTCAAATGGTAACATTAGAGGCCTGTCTGTAATAAAATCATTGAATATAATTTTAATTTTGCTACATTTAACAATAACCAGTACCTAAGTAAGTGATGATTTTATTACTGAGTTTACCTGAAATGGAAAACATGCTGTTAGTTACTTAAAATAATGACATTGTCTTAAAAACTATAGATGATACTCACGGGTTTTTTGTTTGTGTGCGCTCGCCAAAGTTTCATCGTATTAGATCAACTACTTTTTGAGTTTTGTGAGCACAAATGGTCGGAGAGATATTAAAAACTGCTAGTATGTTTTCCATTTGCTGCAAATTTTCACACATTTGTTGGTGGAGGATTTACTTAATCTATAAGCTGTCGGGGAGAGGTATACATGTTATAAAAAAATTAACTGATTGCGATACAATTATCAACATTACTAATGCCATTTTTCCTTTTCTTTTTCCTTTTTTGAGAGCATATAGCAGGATTCTAAAGAGGAGGTTAATTCTAAACAAAAGTATTACTATTGCTTGCCGATAAGTCCATATTGTGTACTTTATCATCAGTTATTTTGTTTTCACCATTGTCGCTGTCAGCGACGCACAGTCGATATCCACTCACTGTCACATGTAATGATTTTTTGACGTATCTCATTGATTCGTCATTAGTCAACAAAGATGGCACTCACTGAAATGCAAGTTTATATTTGCACCTTTAAGATAGTGTCGACGGCACATTTATTATTGATTTGGCGCACAGTTGTTAAGTATTTAGCGATGGACACAGTTATGCATGCATTTATTTCTGGACACAGCACCGTTTTTTCGTTCAGTTCTATCTCACTGGGCACCAGACAGGTTCACGTCTAGTTCCGCACATTTGTCTCACTTTCACACTGTTATTTGCGAATGAGTGGATCAAAGACAGCACTTTTAGGCAATCACTCAGCTCAGCACTAGAGACGACACAAGGTGAGAGAGCGAGTTCTTGACACTACAGAAAGGACAATGGTTTGAGCCACTCTTAGCTAAGTTCTATTTACGTCGGGAATTTTTGTCTTTCGCTAGACAAAGCTTCACGACACAAAAGAATGATCTAAGAGAAGGTTCGCTCAGTTGTCATCCCACCCAACACGCACCACGGCCCGAGCGCCGCATTTGAATACCAATACCGTCCCACACGACACGCGCGCATGCTACTACTCACAACTTCTCTACTCACTACTCTCTGACTACTCTATACTATTAGCGGACACTCCGCGGATCGAACCGACCACACATCCCGAGGATCCATCCAAATTCAATATTCCACACACATTTGGCCCTCAGGATCCGACGGATTAGATCCGCTCTTCGCCTGTACTTGACTGCTCAGCTCGGTCTAGAATACGCGCTATCTCTCTGTCTTTGTTCCTCTATCTGTCTATCTCACTTGCTCACAAGCTACAACTTCTTGCAAGCAGCGATTTCTATTTCGTCTTTCTTTCTTCTTCTGTAACCTCTATCAGACTATCGTCGTGCATGCACTCTAGATATTGTGTCATACAAATATACTATTTTATAATATAATGCAAGTACGCTATTGCCGTTTAAAGAACAGGCGGAACCCAAAGAACGCAACGAGAATTTTCGTCACCAAGCCCATCATACATTGATGGTTATTTTTATTGGAATTGTAGAAGACAACAACAAAGGAAAGACACCTTACACTGTCACAAACATCACTGAAGAACAACACAAGATACGAAGCTACAAAGTATACACATTCAAAAGCCAGGAGCATATTTAGGAGGAAAACCGGCGCACATTGACAAGACATTACAAGACCAGAATTACACACTTGAAGCACACAAACAAAGACTGGCGCCGACGCGATAATCATAACATGTGCGTGTGAGTGACTTCTCTACGTTGAGATTCAAGACGGTTAAATTCAGTACCTACATTGCCTTTTCACACAATTGCATTCAAATATTTTTCAAATCCCGCGAGTTTCAAATTCAATTGTAACATCAGATTCAGCATGACAGGAAATGCTGAAAACATTACATTAGAGACGCATCCGCTCCGTACGAGAAATGAAATTCCCATTTCCCATTCGTCCCGTGAACAGAAAAAGGCAGTGTACGGGAATCTAGACCGACGGCGGCGTCCCAAGCGGCTTAACCCGAATGCGCCTCCTAAAGAGCTCAAAATACACGAGGAACTAAAAATAAGACCCCATTTCGCCGACAAGCGTTCTACTCGTAATCTCTCACTTAGTCGTTCCGTTCGCCCTGCAATGTTCGCACAATTTGTCTTAAATGTATTTGAATGCGTTTTTCTCTTTTTTCTCTCGTCACTGACTTTGTATGGGCCGCCTGGTAACCCGTACAGCCATAAGGAGTGAGTATAAGTTACTATAGTGCCTGTATTGGTGTGCATTTGTGCTTGTGCCTAATGCTTTTGTAGTTCTTCCTAGCATTAAAAAACAAACTGCAAGTGGTGACCTTTATAACGCATGTCTTCATAGACGACTCGTTGATTGCCCTAGACTTGGTGTGTCCTCTGTAATTCGAGTGCATTAATTCCAAGTCTAACGTCCCGAGCACGAACCCTTGCAGTGTGTCTACTGGACTACCTTAGTTATAGAAATGCTGCTTTTACAAACTAATATAGATGACTACTAAATGTTTTTAAATTCTTTATGAAGCTTGAATTTTAGTTGTTCTAAAAAATGTGGATTGAAAGGTAATGGAGATTTTAATTGGTAATGGTGATGTGAAAGGGCGTATATGACAATGTCTCAGTGTGTGTTGGTATTCAAATGCCCGATCGAGATGCTGAGAGGCGTGTGTAGACACTCGCCTGGGACCGAAATGCTCTATCAGCATTGACGACGGGTTGTACCGACCGCACTTCAAACTTACAGACGATGTTTGCTTTAAAAAGCCTTTGACGCGAGCTTGATCCCAATTTAGGCTCTTGATTTTAAATTCTAAAATGCTTTAGGTAGTTTTCAGCACGCTCCCGTAGATGCTGATAGGGCATTTTAGGTCTTTGTAAAGACAAGTACGGTTCGGTTGTTTAACTGATTCTCTGTGTGATCACAGTGCCCGGCGAACCACAAGACGTCAAGGTCACCGCCATCAACTCGACCTCAATACATGTCACGTGGAAGCCACCTCAGGAGAAAGAGAAGAATGGCATCATCAGAGGATACCATGTACACGTGCAAGAAGTCCGAGAAGAGGTCAGATGTTATACCATTCTTTTAATTTTAATATTTTTTTATTAAGACACAATGCACACTAAAATATGTATTTGCCACAGGGTAAGGGCCTTCTAAACGATCCAATGCGCTTCAACGTAATGGATGACACAACCCTCGAACTAAACATATCTGGTCTCCAACCGGATACTAGATACAACGTGCAAGTAGCCGCCCTAACAAGGAAAGGAGACGGTGACCGAAGTGCACCGGTATCAGTTAAAACGCCCGGCGGAGTGCCAAACCGGCCTACCGTCAACCTTAAGTGAGTAAACAACCTTAGCTTAACTTTGTTCGATGTTTCTCGATTCCAATTCCCAAGGTGCTTGTGCCTTACTCAAATATTGATTTTCCATTGTTACAGAGTCCTCGAACGAGACCCAATTGTATCTATAGAATTAGAGTGGGCCAAACCTTCGCAAACATACGGAGACTTGCTAGGCTATCGATTAAGATTTGGTATTAAGGATCAACCGCTTGAAGAGGAAAACTTCGGAATCAAAACTACTTCGCATAGAATTAATGATTTAGAAAGAGGAGTACAATACGAATTCAGGGTTGCTGGCAGGAATCATGTCGGTATAGGACAAGAGACAATCAAATATTGGCTAACACCTGAAGGAGCGCCGAAGGGACCACCGTCGAATATCACATATCACTTTCAAACCCCAGACGTTATCAGTATCACATGGGATCCACCGAGTAGAGCAGATCGCAGCGGACAAATAAAGAAATACGACGTACAATTCTACAAAAGGGGCGACCAGTCATCACTTGTCGAAAAGACTACAGAACTGACTAAAGCCGTGTTCACTAGTTTGGAAGAAGATGCTCATTATGTGTTTAAAATTAGGGCGTTTACTGACCAAGGCCCAGGTCCATATAGCAAAGATATGACAGCTCACACAGAAAGGGACATAGGTAGAGCGCCCATGTCTGTAAAAGCTGTTGCGACTTCAGAATCTGGTGTGGAAGTTTGGTGGGAACCCGTTCCTCCTAGAAGAAATATAATCGGTTACGTTATATTTTATACGATGACGCCTGTCGAGGATCTAGATGAATGGCAACAGAAGACTGTTCATGTAACGCATTCGGCTGACTTAGAAAATTTAGAAAAGTTTGCAGAATATGCAATAGCGGTCGCTGCTAAAATGAATGAAGGTTTAGGAAGGTTATCAGAGAAGGTTACTGTAAAAGTAAGGCCAGAAGAAGTGCCTTTACACCTAAGAGCTCAAGATGTATCCACTCACTCCATGACTTTATCATGGTCTCCTCCATTACGCTTAAACCCTCATAATTATAAGATTTCATATAATGCAATAAAAGAATTTGTTGATTCTCTTGGTATGACACAGACACAAGAAATTCCAAGGAGAGAAATTGTTGTGAAACATGACAAAACGTCATACTCAATCAATGACCTTTCACCGTTTACCACATACAATGTTAACGTAAGTGCTGTGCCTAACGACGACTCCTATAGACCGCCGACTAAAATCACTGTAACTACTCAAATGGCTGCACCAAAGCCCATGGTTAAACCTGACTTCTACGGCGTCGTAGAGAATGAAATATTGGTGATTCTTCCTCAAGCATCCGAAGAGTACGGTCCCATTTCGCATTACTATTTAGTCGTAGTACCTGACGATAAAAATCATAATCATTTCAATCCAGACCAGTTCCTAACTGATGATTTAATTAAAAATAATGTAAGAACTGACGATGAGAATGCTCCTTATATTGCTGCCAAATTCTTGCAAAGAAATATTTTATACACATTCCACCTCGGAAACGATGAAATGTATGAAGGTTTTCTGAACAGGAAGCTAAATCCTACCAAGAGGTATCGAGTATTCGTAAGAGCGATTGTTGATACGCCCCAGAAGCACCTCTATACCTCGAGTCCATTTTCGGATTACTTATCTCTGGATATGCGTCAGGCACCACCCGGGGAGGAACCCAGCCGACCTGACCCTAAAGACATGAATGAGAACCCAGAAATTACAATTCAAGAAAACAGGAAGGAGGCAGGCATGGTGTGGGTCATCGGACCAATAATAGCAGCATTAATGCTTTCTCTGCTATTAGTGCTACTATTCATTGTGAAAAGACGAAGACAGCCTTGCAAGACGCCTGACCAGGCCGCGGTGACACGACCACTCATGTCAGCTGACGTAGGTTTTGGAGCTCCATCAGATCCTGTGGAAATGAGGAGACTCAACTTCCAAACGCCTGCTATGATCTCACACCCGCCAATTCCTATATCAGAACTTGCAGAACATATCGATAGGTTAAAAACGAATGACAACCATAAGTTCTCTCAAGAATATGAAAGTATTGAGCCCGGTCAACAATTTACATGGGACCATTCAAATATGGAAGTCAACAAGCCTAAAAACCGGTATGCTAACGTCATCGCTTATGACCACAGCAGAGTAATACTTCAACCAATCGACGGAATCCTTGGAAGCGACTACATAAATGCTAACTACTGCGATGGCTATCGAAAACATAATGCATATGTTGCAACTCAGGGTCCTCTGCAAGAAACGTTCGCCGATTTTTGGCGAATGTGCTGGGAACTAAGAACGGCCACGATAGTCATGATGACCAAACTGGAAGAGAGGACGAGAATAAAGTGTGATCAATACTGGCCGAGTCGAGGTAGCGAAACATACGACTCAATGACGGTAACCATCGCTGAAGTTCAGGAGCTTGCTACTTACTGTATCCGTACCTTCCAAGTGACTAAAAATGGTGTTCCCGAACGTAGAGAGATTAAGCAACTGCAGTTCACCGCTTGGCCTGATCATGGCGTTCCGGACCATCCCGCTCCGTTCTTGCAGTTCCTTCGTCGAGTTCGAGCTCTCAACCCGCCTGACGCCGGTCCACTTGTAGTGCACTGCTCAGCAGGTGTCGGCCGCACTGGCTGCTTCATCGTCATCGACTCTATGCTCGAACGTGCGAGACACGAACGCACTGTCGATATCTACGGTCATGTAACTTGCTTGAGAGCCCAGAGAAACTACATGGTCCAAACTGAAGATCAGTATATCTTTATCCATGATGCTTTACTCGAAGCGGTGGTGTGCGGAGATACTGAGGTGCCTGCTCGGAATTTGCACGCACACATCCAGAAACTTATGCGTATTGATCCCATAGAGAACATAACAGGAATGGAATTGGAGTTCAAGAAACTGTCTAACATGAAGGCCGATTCTAACCGATTCGTGTCCGCTAGCTTGCCGTGCAACAAGCACAAAAACAGACTGGTTCACATCTTGCCGTACGAGTCGTCTCGCGTCTGCCTGACTCCGCGCGATGGTTCCGACTACATAAACGCGTCGTTCGTCGACGGCTATAGATACAGATCTGCCTACATTGCCACCCAGGGCCCCTTGCCAGATACAACCGACGACTTTTGGAGAATGCTCTGGGAGCACAATTCAACTATCATTGTGATGCTAACGAAGTTGAAGGAAATGGGCAGGGTAAGTTTAAACCCAGACAGTTGGGTACATAATTGATTTTATGGAAATTAACTTGTCACTTAATCTACTGTTTGTTGCTTTAGGACAAATGCCACCAGTACTGGCCTTCAGACCGATCTGTTCGCTACCAATGCTTTGTGGTTGACCCGATTGCTGAATACAACATGCCGCAATACATCTTGAGAGAATTCAAGGCGAGTAATTTTAATCTTAAAGTTTTAACTCGTCACTCCTTATCCGTGATTAGAAAACTTTTAAGTAGGTAGGGCTATAATCCGAAAATGGTGAAGTTGATTATTGCTCCTTTTCGCAGTGGAGCCCTGGCTATGGCCATTAAGTTGATAATTTATCGACTCCGATCGAGAGTTTTCTAAGATCATAAAGTTAACAGAAGCTGTCCGTAACTTTTTGAAGACCTTTTGCAAAAGACAACAATATATTTGATTTGACATAGTGGATTTGTTTCTGATTTAATTACGCTTAACATTTTGAACAAATTAACCTTTTTTCGGGTAATAAGTAAGTAGCTACTACGATTTTGTTAGGGCTACCGAGATGATAAAACGACTAGACTTCAAATCCAGGCCGTAGATTCAATGGATACTTACGTTGACATTAGAAATAAAACCCAAGGTTGAACAAAATACCCTTATTGTTCACGATGTCAAAAGTTATTAGAAACACGATTGAGCAGTTCTGGCTCGATAGAAAAAAATCCCGAAGATAGGTCTACACCGTTACTTTCAACTCTAGTTATCACTAATACTTTGAAGTATATATTTTTTTTAAATATACGATATTTGTTATGATAACACAAAGTGAGTAATGTTATTATTTTTTATACTTTCACTGTAGTTTTTGATTAAAACAAAAAGCCATTGAAAAAGTGTGGTTATTTTCTTTACTCTCTTTACACGTAAAGAAAAGACAGAGACAACCCGTCCAATCAATACTTGTATTTGTCTCATTAATAGACATTTAAGGATATGCTTGATGTTATGTTTAAGTTTAAAGTCGACGTAATATCTCATAGTTGACTAAAAAAAAATAACAAAATAACCTCGATTTTTTTATTGGTGCCGCCTTTATATGAATGGTATTACTTTATTTATGTTTATATTTGCTCTGCTCGGATGCATCTGAGGTTGTAACAGCCTTTATTTAACTTCGGTCGACATTTGCACCGATGCGCAGGTTGCTAATTTTACGTGACTTAGCACCTTAAGCTGCTTGATCATTTCCGAGCCCAATAGGGATCATGAATGCCAGTTATCTGAGTTACTTTTTATCATCTGTCAAAAACGACATTTTGTTCTAAAAATATTAGAAATACCTAGGCGTGACGTCATAGTTTAGCAGCGTCATTTATATACTTATTTTGTGATTTTGTTGAATTAAAAATCGAAGACTTGATTGAAAATAATTGAAAACGCTAAACACGTTAAAAAACCGACTTCCATCGCAAGAACTTAGTACAATTTTGCATTATTATTTTTGGTTTTTGTTAATTTTCTAATAAAGTACTACACCGATTTTGATTTTTTTTTATGGGACCACACGAGAAGCACTAGCTTTCAAATAAAAAAAGAATCATCAAAATCAGTTTACCCAGTCAAAAGTTCCGAGGTAACACACATAAAAAAGTACAGTCGATTTGAGAACCTCCTCCTTTTTATAAGTCGGTTGACAAAACGAGTAAGGTTTTCCGAAGTTTAAGTAGGAGGGCAATTTAGTGATCAAGAGTTCATAATTTATTTCTGATGCTGTTGTCATCCCTATCCGACTAGTCGGACGAAGCAGTCGGACTACGTGACTACAGGGATTTTAACAAGCAACTTCCAAAATTAAATTGGTAATATCCCACAGGTAACGGATGCACGCGACGGAGCATCGAGGACAGTTCGCCAATTCCACTTCATAGACTGGCCTGAACAGGGCGTTCCAAAGAGTGGAGAAGGCTTCATCGACTTCCTGGGGCAGGTTCATAAGACTAAGGAGCAGTTTGGACAGGACGGACCCATCACTGTACATTGCAGGTATGAGAACAGTTCAGTAAGGTCAGAATAGATGAATGGTTGGAGCTATTCGTGCTAAGCAAAAGGAGCTCTTACGATGAAGGAAAAACTTTGAGGAATCCGGCACACGCCTGCGGAAAACACTCGGATGTTGTGAGTGGGTCGACTAACCCTCACTGGGCCCGCGTGGTCGACTAAGGCCCGATTGCCCTAATTCAGGGTAGACTCAAACACCTCGGTGGGGACATATATGAGTTGATATGATGAAAAAGAGCCCCGCAGGCAGTCTATGGTCCACTAACTCACTCTCTCTTATTGTGTGGCACAATTAACCGTGCTATCTAAGAGATAGACGACGGTGGTTGCCTGGTGTTGCACTTAGCATCACCCGCGGTCACGTGTAGCGCATTTAGATTTACACCTACGGACGTGTGCAACGCGACCTTCATAACATCTAGAATCAGATGTGCAGGTTTCCTCCAATCGCTAATACATGTACGTAAGTTTCGAAAAACTCATTGGTACATTGGCCATCTGGGTTTGAACCCGGGACCTCTGGTAAAGAGGACCGAGCCGTTACGGATTGAGCCACCGACCGACGCTTCCTTCATTACTTTCTACATTTAGCTCACGTTGGATTTGGACACCGTATTTAAGGTTGGTTTATCGACCGACCGGCGACATTTTTGTTTTTCGGGTAAATGTATGTATGTATGTCAGTTTCTTCGGCTTATGCTGTAGTTTAAACGGCTTGATTTGTTCTGGAGTGCGACTTGTCGTTCGATTCGTCTTGATCCCCTGAACAGTAGTAGAGTAGAACAGTTGGCCGTTGGGGTAGAAAAGTTCTCGAGTGGCGACCGTGCACCGCAATGCGTAGCGTAGGCAGGCCTCCTACTGAGTGGACCGACGACCTTGTGAAAGGCACGGGATGTGGGCATTGCAGAAACGGTTGCTGTGGAAATCCTTGGGGGAGGCTTTTGTCCAGCAGTGGACGTCTTTCGGCTGATTTGATGATGATGACTCACCTCCTGCGTGACATTGTATACATTTTTACCCGACTATCCAAGAAAGGGGGTATCTAATGTTTTATTTAGTCAGTCTTTTGATTTTTAATTGAATTGGTTAGTGTGACGTCTAGAATAAATGTGATGCTGCGGGCGGCACTTGCCAACCAGCTACCACAGCGAGCAGACGTGGGTGAATCATGTGCATTAGATATATAAATAAGTGCGTTTTCAAACTACCCCCTGATACGACCCCGAAACCCTACAGTTAGGTTATTTAAACGATTTATAATCAAATCCATATTATATAAACTTATTGTTTGAACGCCGTCTAGTTTATTGATTCGATTAAGTAGGTGCTTTGCTATGGATAACTACAGAAGAAAGCTATTAATAACATCGAGCACCGAGCGGTCATCATATCAGCTCATATACGTCCCCATCGAGGATCTCGAACTACCCTGAATTAGGGCGATCGGGCCTTAGTCGACCTCGCGGGCCCAGTGCGGATTGGGCGACTTCACACACAAACTTCGACTTTCTTCGCAGGCGTGTGCATGTTTCCTCGCGATGTTTTCCTTTAGCGACAGAGAGCGTCGGATAAACGTACATTTGAAATTCTTATTCGAAAACACATTGGTACGTCGCAGGATTCAAACCACGTCCTACCGGACAGGAGGTAGAAGCCCTTGCCATTACGCCACCGACGCTCTTAAGGTATATGGCTATAAGTAATTTACTGATCCTTTTTCATACATAAAGTTGTTCAGTTTTTTTATAAAAATAAGTAGGCAATGTAGGCATCTTAAGTGGCAGTGGGTGGGGCAAATAGCTCGTAGAACGGATGTCCGTTGGGGCAGTAATGTTCTCGAATGGCGACCGCGCACCGGAAAACGTAGCGTAGGCAGGCCTCCCACTCAGTGGACCGATGACCTAGTGAACCTTCACTTCGACCTGCAGGAAGCCGGTGGATGCGGGCAGCGCAGAACCGGTCACCGTGGAAATCCTTTGGGGAGCCCTATGTCCAGTAGTGGACGTCCTTCGGCTAATATGATGAAGTAGGCAATAACATATTATGTGTAAGCCCAAGGACGTCACTACAGTAGTCTAGTCGTTAAAATCCTTTTTTCCCCAAGACCGTAATCTTTAATTAGATCGATCCGATCCCCGATAGAAGTGGGATTAGGCTGGTAACGGTTCATAATAAGAATCGGGTACATACCAGAATGGGTTAGATTGCCATCAGCCGGGGGTCGTAAGTACTTGGGTAAGACTTCGTGCACACTGGAAATGACTAGAAGTTTTAGGACACATTTTTCATGTACATAAATGTTGACATATCACATTATTAGTAAACTTTTTTCTGGATCGTTGTTATCTGAAAAATAAATGATAATAATAAAAAAGCATCTATTCTTAATACGTGCCGCATAGTCCGAAAATTCCTACAGACAGACAAGGATCAACCCATCGTTTCAACGAATACAAACTCTGTTGTCCACTTGGCCTAGGCCCGTGGATGCCAGTATCACCGGTTTTTTTTTTTTTTTTAAACCGAGAGATGTAAATCTAAAAACACAATAATAATAATAATGCTCCTTTGTTACCCATAAGTGTGTTAGTACTAATACGAGTATAATACTGTGCCATAAGTTTATGTAGATTAGTATTTATATACACATTATGGCATCTTGTCCCTAAGAGGAATCGCTGTTACCTACAACACAGGAAAAAATAAAATATTAGTACTAACATACAGTATGGACACTCCCTGCCGCTCTCTAGATTCCAACCTCAATACTATTGCATCACAAACATAAAAAAAAAGAAATTAACAATATAGAAGAAAGCCTATACAATAGGCGGCCTTATTGCTAGGTAGCAATTTCTCACCCCCTCGTCACCCAGATTAATACAGATTGGTTATAGTTTGGTTCTCGAACGTATAGGATTTCACCGTGATTTTGTTTGCTCTGTCATTTGTTTTTAGATATTTAATTTCACAGCCGTTGTATGCAGTGTCCGGGGTGTGACACAGGTTTCCCTAGTGTAGGTAGCAGCATCATCGTCACCTTACGTAAACGTCTGGCCTATTGTAATTTTACCCTCACATTTATTTTAAATTGCGAGGAGCATATTAGAATTTTCTTTTACATGCCTTTAAGGCGGTAATAATACAGATTTTTGATATTTTTGACGTCAATTATTCCCAAACGGTAGAAAACCCAAGGTTGAAAAAAGTACCCTTATTGTAGATGATGTTCCTTAAAGTTAAAAGCTAATAGACACACGATTGGGTAGTTTTGCCTCGATAAAAAAAAAAAAACAAAGATAGGTCTACACCGTTACTTTCAACTCTAGTTATGACTTATATTCTTAAGTATAAATTTTAAAAAATGTACAGCAATATTTGTTATGATAATACAAAGTGACTTACCTATGTTATTATTTTTTAAACTTTCATGGTAGTATTTTAATTGAAAAAGTGTTGTTATTTTCTTTACTCTTTACACGTAAAGAAAAAGACAGAGATAACTGTTCCAATCAATACCTCGCCTCAAACTATTATTATAGTTACATTACATTAGTTTGTATACGAATACCTACTTTGTAATAACTACTTAGGCTAGGTTTGGATCACAATAAAGATTTTATTTAAGTATATAAAAGTCCAACGCAAGTTCCTAAAAAACATAAATATAAAAATGTTTGAATCTTGAATCTATAAAATAAAAGACGAATGAATAATCTATACTCTTTAGTAATATGTATTATAAATAGGGATGGGCCGAAATTCGTTTCACATTCGGTTCAACCGAATTTCGGAGGCTCGAACCGAATTTCCGAATTGGCCAACATTCGTTAAAAGAAAATAGTGAAAAATCTCTATTTATTTTGCCTCAAATAATAAAACAATCACTTCATAATCATAGTCATTTATTTATTTCCTGTAATTTTTAGTAGGTATTTGTTGTAATAGCGGCAACAAAAATACATCATCTGTGAAAATTTTAACTGTCTAACTATCACGGTTCATGACATACAGCCTGGTGACAGACGGACAGACAGACAGATGGAAGGACAGCGGAGTCTTAGTAATAGGGTCCTGTTTTACCCTTAGGGTACGGAACCCTAAAAAGGTTATGAAAAAACATGTTTCTGATAACATATAATTAGATTAATTAGTATTAATTGATTCTTCTACTTTTATATTAATTTTTAGTAAAAAGTTTTTACTTTTAAAACTATAAACTTAAAAAAATATGAATTCTCAGAACTGAATTTAAAAATGTTTAGAATATCAATTACCTCCAAATATCTATCAGTCTTTATTTTAATCAACCATCTTTAATCACAATAGAAAATAATATTACGACCTAGTAGTACTTAAAATTTACCAAGGGCAGGTTATGATGAAAAAACACTAAGGATTCGCACCCGAGAAAGCTCTGTGAAAAGAACCGTAGTTCGGCCGAATTTTGAATTTTTACCAAAAGTTCGGCCGAAGTTCATATTCGATTCAAATCACATTCGGCCCATCTCTAATTATAAATGTGAAAGTTTTGATGGATCGATGGATGGTTTGTTATTTTTCCACGCCACAACAGCTGAACGGAGCTGGATGAAATTTAGTACGTAGATAGATTAGGACCTGGATTAACATATAGGCTACTTTTTTCTACGCTCGCGAGCCGCTTATTTGTCGGAGTGTTTTACTGTCGCCGCTGCCGGCATTTATCAAAGATGCAGTTAATTCAGCGAACGCACTATAGTCCATTCGCTTCACACCATGAGGTTGCGGGTTCGATTACCAGGGGAGTCTAACTTTGTAATACTCGGTTTGTTCGGTGGTAGTCTAAGCACACCTGACTATCTGCGACCATTTTATCGATGTCTTGCTGTTAAACATCAATATTAACAGCATTGATGTGTTCCGGCTTGAATTTAAGATAGCCAGTTCCCCATTGCGTTGGGGAATCTTGGTAACTCCATTTTCAGCTTCGGCATCATCGTCACTTACCATCAGGTGAGATGATGATTACCAGTTGTGCATAAAAAAACTATAAAGATATTATTCACATAGCCAGTACAACGCGAACAAAACTAAACTAACTGTTTTCTGTTTTGGAGTTGAGTCGTGGGCCCCAGCCATGAATTATTAATAAGTGATAGTTAACGATAAGTTGTTAGTGAATGCACCTACATATTATATACCAAACTTAGTTAACACTTAAGCTGACATGTTGTCATTCGCCCTTTTTTTGTAACAAAGAAATTGAATAAAGAAATTTATTTATTTATTTTTCTCAACAGCGCTGGAGTAGGCCGCACTGGAGTCTTCATAACACTATCGACGGTGCTCGAGAGGATGCAATACGAGGGTGTGGTGGACGTGTTCCAGACAGTGCGCACACTGCGCACGCAGCGCGTCGCTATGGTACAGACTGAGGTATGTTACTTAATTACTGTTGTTTTTTTATTAAAGATTAGCTTTTGCCCGCGGCTTCGCCTGCGTGGACATCGTTTTTGTGACTGTCTTAGAGGGTGAGCGTGGACATGAATTTACTCCGGATCCCTCGGGAACTATGTCAGGATATGATTATTAGTAAATCAGGTCATTTCCCACCCATCAACCATCACTGTGCAAAAAATCACACAATCCATTGTTGCGTTGCGTTGTTAAAGAAATTAACCAAAAAAGAGTATATTTTCAATTCCCTTAGGAACTGCATAGGGCTATGCTATTTTGACGGGATAAAAAGTAGTCCATGTCCTTCCTCGTGACACAGGCTACCTGCATCCTAAATTTGATTAAGATTGGTCAAGGCGTTAAAGCGTGAAAAGGTTACAAACAAACACATTTTCACATTTATAATATTAGTAAGGATGGTTCGTTTTGGTTATGGCGTTTGGTGATTTGTCCCTGAATATTTTATAGTTATTTGAGAAGAGTGCAAAGTTGCTCTTTAACCGCGTGCTCAATTTTGATGACCGAGCAAACGAAGGATTCTAAAAATTAGAATCCTGAGCGTTAGCGAGGAAATCAAAAGAGCACGAGGTGAAAAATCTTTGCACTCGAGTGCAACACGTAACTTTTCATCCCAAATGTAAATTTTCAAATTACTAAATGCAAAAAAAAACATTTACAATCACGAGATACTGCTTTTAGCATTTAATACGTACTCCATAGAGTGCTTGATTTCTTGGTTTTGGATAATTCAATAAAATATGCCAGCGAACGTTTTCTAAGAAAGTTTTGGCTCCTTTAGCTAGTCGCCACGTGTTAAACGTATCGTACTGTTTCAAATACTTCTTGCTTGATTGTTGAGGGAGAAAGATCATTTGCGCATTATTAACAGTTTCAGTTAATTCTGTTGGTGTCAAATAAACTTCCTCGTCGCTAGAATCACTCATTTTAGTTTTTACTTGTTTTCAAGTTTCTTTTTTTTAACCTAAGGTTTTAACAATATGACGTGAAAAGAAAATGGCATGCGCAAAGCAAATTAAAAAAAAGTACACCAAGAAGGTTTTTACACCAAGAAGGTTCTGAATCTGAGTTTTTAACAAATTAAAAAAGGTTGTATGATAAATTCGGTACCATAGAGATAGAAGTAGATAGGTTTAATGATGTTTTAAATTCACAAGCTTAGTGCACACGATATTCTAAATTCAATTTACTTTATCTTCTAGTGGATAAAAACGGCTTTTGCACTCAGATATCGAATAGCAAAAATACTCTTTCCGAGATGGGGGGATGAAAAAAATATTATTATATTATTCTAAAACGCACTGTGGAGAGAATACCAACATTAAGGCATCATTAATTCCAGGACCAGTACGAGTTCTGCTACCGAGCGGCATTGGAGTACCTTGGATCCTTCGACCATTACACTAACTGACGATGAGACCAGCTGGTCTAAGAAGAGAGAAGATCACATAAGAGGCAAGATTGGACGCTGCCACGCTTCACTGACACTCCACTACTTGCTACTTAACCCTCT
This sequence comes from Coleophora flavipennella, assembly GCA_947284805.1. Classification (NCBI taxonomy): domain Eukaryota; kingdom Metazoa; phylum Arthropoda; class Insecta; order Lepidoptera; family Coleophoridae; genus Coleophora; species Coleophora flavipennella. Next base: position 5,482,519 of record OX369269.1, read on the forward strand.
GTAGATACAAACGAAGGTTTGGTGAAGTTTTGACGTGAAGAATTAGCTCTTTTATTCTTTGGTATGGTCACAAAAAATGCGTAGACTTTCCAAGGTTTATATCTTTTTCGCAAAATTTCCAGTTATCTTAAGGTGTTTCTAAGGGTTTCCTTAATGTTAAGGTTGTTAGTAGTGGGCGTGGTTTTTAAAAAAGATGCGTGGGAGATAAAGACCTAGAAAAAAATATAAAAGAATTACAAAAGGATTAGAACACGTTCAATTTATATCACAAATAGCAAAAATATAATTTATCTTACCCAAGAAGGGTCTTTTAAGGAAGCAGCAGGTTAATAAATTTATTATTATTATATAATAAAGAAATAAACTTGGATAATAGAAGTTGGATGATAGAATTTTGATTTTTGAACCAAAAGTCACTTAGATGACAGCGCATGCGTAAAAGAACAAATAGATGGAATGAAACCGGCCAAGTGCGTGTCGGGCCACGCGCAATGTAGGGTTCCATAGTTGCTATTATCGCGTCCATATCTAATTTTCAAATTTCCAAATACAGCGGTTTAGTTGTTAGGGGGTGGGGACTCTCGACTCCAACATAATTTAGCAATTTTAAGCCTATTTATTCGAAAACGGATCCCTAAATTATAAAATGGTCTTAGAGGACTAACAACTATTTTTTAAGCTGTAACCAACGATACCCCACACGACTAGGTTTAACGACAAGTCGAGACGAGATTCCTTGTTGTACTACGGATCCCTAAAAAAAAGGTCGAATCAAAAGAGAACGAATAACAGCGTACCGCGTTACAAGGTTAACCTTAGCAGTACCTCTTTCACAAGATAACCAAAATTGTCATGGCCAAGTTTCGTCATGTCCGTCTGTCTGTCCGTCACTATGTCACAGGTTTTGAATCGAACTGAATTGTCAGCAGCAACATAATAATTGTTTAACAAAACTACCACTAAGTATGATACTTGTCACCAAACCTTCGGTTCACGCCCCTTGCTCCCCCCCCCCCCCCCTTCTCCCTCCTTCCCCGCTAGACTAACGTGTAAGGCAGCGTTCAAAATGCATTATAACTAATGACTATTTCTACCGTAGTGTTTCTTATTGACTGACTATAATCACTTAGAACTTTGTTGTTGTATTGTATACTCGATGCGTGGCTGGCGTTTTGAATACTACCGGTTACATTATACAGGATTTTAATCGTTAAAAATTATTTTTACACTCATCTAAGACACTGATAAATGTTTTACGTATACCTTTTGTAATTGTTTTTGGATTTTTTACCTAATAGTTTTAAAGAGAGCCTATGAAAAGACCAAAATATTTATTTGTGAATGTAGTGATTCTCGTTTTTAGGCTATTGCATAGCTTTTATCGCGGGCTTTGAGCGCGGCGACCGAATCAGGAAATTCCGTAACAAAAAAAAACCTAACACTACCGCGTTCTAAAAAAAACTTACAGTGCCATCAATTAGCGATTTGCAGTACTAAAAGGACAGTCAATTTTACTGGTTCGGCCGAGCGTGACGTAAAGTTACCGCGTTCTAAAAAAACTTACAGTGCCATCTATTAGCGATTTGCGGTACTAAAAGGACAGTCAATTTACTGGTGTAACTTTCTTAGTGTTAAAAGTTGATAAAAAATGCTATGCAATAGCTTTACCGAGGCAGTCCCCGAGTGCCACACGTCTTTTTTCCTGTAATGTTAGCGTATTAGCAAACATACAGTAAGGACACTCCCAGCCGCTCTCTAAATCCAACCTCACCCCCTCGTTACCCAGATTGATATAGATTGGTTTGAGTTTGGTTCTCGCACGTATAGAATTTCGCCGTGATTTTATTTGTTTCGTCATTTGTTTTTAGAAATATCATTACACGCCCGTTGTATGAAGTGTCCGGGGTGTGGTATAAGTTATCTTACATTTCTGGATAGTTCCAATTCTATATCACCCTTTAAAATTTCAAACATACTTTTCTGTAGAGAAAATATAACATGTTTACAAAATTCTGATCGCTTCTAAATTACTAAGATAATATTATTCATCCAAGTCCTAAAGGTTTAAATTACTTATCATCATCATCATCATATCAGCCGGAAATCGTCCACTGCTGGACAAAGGCCAAATTACTTATATACCTAAGGTTTTTTTGTAGGTCGGAAAACTCATCAAATAAGTTATGTTAGCTTTTTGGCAGCTGTTACATAGTAAAAAATGTAAATGTTTTTTTTTGTTTTAAAGTGAAAATTTTATTACATCGTCTCAAGCTTTTTTTATGAATGGTTTTTTTTTCAACTGTGGCGATAGTTTCTGAACTGAACTTTAGTGTAATTAGGGTATAACCAAGTGTTCAACATTGTACCTATTGTTTTAAATAAATAAATGAAATTAAATGTAACGGTTAGTGTTCAAACTACGCACATCCACCTATACGAGGCCAAGCATGTGTGAGTGCCTAGGAAAGCTACTTATGACGTAGGATAACGATTGAGACCACTATTAAATCATGATTGTGAGTCGGAAGGGTAATAAATTATAATTAATTACTATCCGCTATCTCCTATAAAAGACCTGTTAGTGTATTTTCGTCTCTATAAACAATTTACATGTGAAATTTCGCGGATAGGTGTAACTCCAAAGAAATATATTGAATGCTTTTAAGAGATATGTTTTCAAGCAGAGTTTTTATCTTTCCGCGAAATTGGATGATGATCCATAATAAAGTCCATTATAATAATACAGTTATTGTAATTCATAGATGCATTTACAAACTATAACGAGATATATTTCCAAATCAAATACATACTTATAAAAAGAAATCGATGTAATATTATGCAATAATCGTTATAATTTGCTAAATTGTAATTTAGAAAGAAACAGTGCGCTTAGAGACTTAAATATAACGCTAATATAATACGGTATAATATAAAAATATTCAATTCTGGTCGTCACTTATACAACATTATTATTGTAAATGTATAAATAGTTATTGCAGCTGATATTTAGAAGTTTATTTTTAATATCGAGTGTTAAATATGTTAAGTAGTGAAAATGGTGGATGCTCGTTTCATTGCAATATTATGAAATTTTAGACGAATCGGCTGTGTCGTGTCTTGTGTGTGAAAATGTGTCAGTCCCGTGTCTAGTGTGTTAACTTTACCCTGTGTACATAGCTTTACAACGTACCCCAGAATAAGGACTCTAAAGCAGTCTCAATTCCGAGCGTTTAACAATTTAAAAAGCTTAACTTTGGTTTTCTTCTTTAAAACTTCTAAAGTTCGAAATACAAATCACAAGTACGGTCTTAAAGAAAAATAATATTAAAAGCCGCCAGGTATTAGAAATAATACGGCCAGTTAAGAAGATTACATCTGCTTAAAAGTGCCCCTTCTGTTTTAAATTCAATCTTGCCCAAAAGTTGTTGAGCCAAGGTCCGTTGAGTTTATGTTTCTTAATAAAATTTCCTTGACCCCGCTCAAAAGAGGCTACAAATTAATAGAGTGAGCTCTTTGGGTAAAATTATTAGGTAATTATTTTACTTAAGTAATTAGATATAATACTTTTAGGCTATATTAATATTCACCGCTTGCTTTTAGAGGATGATCGTGATTCGATAACATATCTATACAATGTAGGTAGATAAAAAATGTTTTGTCGGTGTGGTAATGTTGATAAAGAACTTAAAATTCAACACGACATCGTCATTTCTTAGAAATATTGTGAATATAATAAATCTAAAATCAAAATTGCGAATGCCACTCAAACTTGTTCAAATTGCATTGTCGCCATCTTTCCTTTCATATCTATTTCATTAAAACCCATTTTAAATGAAGCTAGGTAGGTACTAAGAACCTAATCATACGTTATTTGCACTATTTTAAGCTATCTTAAGTGTAGATGATTATTTAACCCTAACTCAGTAATCCCTTGCCTAGTAATGTAGGTAAGAATTTTAGGTTTTTCACTCTTTTTTATACAATATACCTACTTATATCGGTCTACGTATAAGTTAACGTTGAGCTTCTAACTAGGATATAAAAGCGCAGTTTTCGAATGTCTTACAATAGATTATGCGAAAATGTTTGAAGTAAACCCATGGAAATTATCGTAATACCTGTACAAGTATGTAAACGGGAAAATTCAATTTAAATACCTATCGATTTCTTTAGTCGATGGGAATATCGAGTGTCTCTCGGAACTGCCAGTATTTTATCTTTAAACTAAAGAAGAAATGACACGAAACGTATGTAGATTAAAATTGAAAATATTGTTAATTGTGGTTTTAATAGTGAAAATTTAATACTCGTTGACGAATCATGTAATGTATGTAGCGCGGTTTATGAGCGAGCGAGCTAAACGAGAGTATAAGTAAGGCAGCTTTCTTTAGAACGCTTTTTTAGAATTTTACTTGCTTTAATTTTTATCTATTTTATTTTAAACTGAATACGTATTGTTATTTGTGACATTGTGTTTTTTTATTTCCACGTACTTATACAAAGGTTATTGCGCACATTACCTACCTTTGTAACTTTTTTTTACTGTATAGTTATATACGTCCATTTAAGCAATTTGTTAACCGTGCAATTAAATGAAGCCATTTAGGTGCTATGATTTCGATGTTATATTTTTGTGTAATTACGTCATTCATTTATTCATATTCACCAGTATTATTTACCCATCATTTGCGTTTATTTGGAAAAAGACTGATTTTAGCTGATTTAATTGTGTTTTTTGTCGAAAAAAAACTGTGATGTTTTTAGCCCACTCTATCAGTACCAATTGTGAAGTATGAAATTATTGTATTTAGAAAGTACAAATGTATTGATTTGTTTTGAACACAAGCCATTATAATGTATACGTACTTATTTAATATGATTTGCCGTTAAGATTTGGTATTGTAATAATGCTGCCTATGCTATTGAATTTAAAAAATAAATAAAGATATAGTGCAATTAAACAAAATGGCGGACGCGATATAAAATGCTGGTCGAGGAGTGAATGTAATGTAGGAGTTCGTAGATGATATTTTTTTGTAAATTCCCGCGCTGCGTCTCGGGACACAGTGGATTCGCAAATTATACATATGTATATGAAGAATAAATTTATGTGAGACCATAATTATACAGGACTTTTATTTTCACTTTTATTGTGGACACTTATCTGTCCGGGAGGTCGTGGTTCGAATCCTGCCACGTACCAATGTGATTTCGAATTCAGATTTCATATGTACGTTCATTCGACGCTCTTACGGTGAAGGAAAACATCGTGAGGAAACCTGCACACGCCTGTGAAGAAACTCGACCGTGTGGTCGACTAAGGCCCGATCACCCTAATTCAGGGTAGGCTCGAGCCCCTCGGTGGGGACGTATATGAGTTGATATGATGAGTTATCTATTGCCATACATCCAATCCAATCAGTCGTTCCCCCAATGCTGGGGATCGTGACCGTCATGTCATCGAGGGGGCGCAGATTGCTCTCCACCGGGCTCTGTCACTCGCTGCGTGCACTGCTTCGTGTAGCTGCAGAGCAGTGGTGCTGGTGACTTGGGTGCACCACTTGGCAGGAGGTCTTCCTCGAGCTCTTTTGCCCTCTACCTTTCCCGTCATGATTTGGTACTCTAAGCCATACATACAATTATCCAAAAATCACTTTTTGCAACGACATCTATTTATGTGACACTTATTTAACAAGTACAGCAACAAATTACCACCTTACACGCCCTCTCCTCATCACGTTAAAAATTATGTAAGTAATCTAATAAAGTAACTAGGTAACAAAACCGAAAAAGGGGGGGGGGATATAGTAAAGGGAGGAATATTTACCAGAATACTACTGAAATGTTATCCCGTAAATACGTAAAATACCTACTTTAGTAAATTTCCGTAATGCGGAAGGCCGAAAGTAGCATTGTACACACATGCTCCCCAAGACCTGTTTTACCACGGAGGACAATACCTACATACTGTGTTCAATATACATTTCCATACTGGATTCATGAACTTAACTTCCGTATCGTCTATGACCTTAAGGCACCAAATATCTATAGTAAGAGATGACGACGAGACGATATGAGACAACGATCGCAGCAGGATCTGTCGCATATGCTTTTTTTTTATCCACAATTGGTAAGCCCTTGACATCATCTCACCTGATGGTAAGTGACGATGATGCCGAAGATGGAAGCGGGCTTACCAAGATTCTCCAAGGCAATGAGGAACTGGCTATCTTATCTACAAGCCGGAACACGCAGGGCGTATTAAAGAATCCGGCGGCCCGGGCACAAAAAAAAATGATTGATTGACAAAAAAACCGGCCAAGTGTGAGTCGGAGTTGCGCGCTAAGGGTTCCGTACTGCCACACGATAAACATCTTACTGTAACCTTCTGTTTGCATGTACGTTGTGATTTGTCACCCTTTTACCGCTATAGTCCGACTCGCACTTGGCTAGCTTTTTTATTTTTCGGTGTACGAAACGGATCCCTATAAAAACAAAACAAAAATGATTCACATGATTAAAACTTATAATAGAAAAAAAAATGTTCATACGTAAAATCGCTTGTTATTAGCATAATACCTATTGTTTTACTTAATCCTAATGATGTACGCTTAGTAACAATGAAAACGTGTACCTGAAGTAGCTACCTACTTGTAAAACTCGCGTAAAATATTTTTTCCGCTACTACTTGATATATTGGTAACTCTTTGTCTGTTGAAATTGTTTTTATCAGAGAAAATCTATAAGAAATTATCGACTACCTAATTCAAATTTTGCTCTAAGTTTTTCTACTACAACTGGCGAAAGAACAACCGAAACCTTCTTGCCGCCCCGGGCCAAGCGCCCCCCTGGACATTGGCGGCAAGACTTACATAAGATGGTGGTAGCTATCCAGGCGAGCTTAGAAAATGCCCTTCCACCAACCAAACAAAGTCATAAAAAGTTAGAATCCGCCGGGAAGAACCCGCGACTTCATGATGTGAAGCTAATGGTCGTTACCATAACGCTACGGAGGCGGTTATCGCAGAAGCAGGAGCTGTCGCATGTATTGCTGAGGTTTATGACAATAGCATGTCTCGTGAGATTGCCTTACTATTCTGACTTAGGTTAGGACTGAGGCGAGTCTCCCTTGAGCAAAGACTTAAGGAAGATGGTAGAGACAAGCCAAATGTTATGAAATTAGGGCAACTTTCCTCAAAATAGACCCAAGCTAAGGGCAACTTCCCTCAAAATAGACCCAAGCTAAGGGCAACTTCCCTTTAAATAAGACCCAAGTTGAGGACAACTTCCCTTAAATTAGACCCAAGCTAAGGGCAACTTTCCTCAAAATAGATCCAAGCTAAGGGCAACTTCCCTTAAATTAGACCCAAGTTAAGGGCAACTTCCCTTAAATTAGACCCAAGCTAAGGGCAATTTCCCTCAAAATGTACCCAAGCTAAGGCAACTTCCCTTAAATTAGACCCAAGCTAAGGGCAACTTCCCTTAAATTACTATCACATAAGTCGTTAGAGTAAAATTAAAGTAGCTCTAACTCCATATGCAGAATGAAAGTGCGAGAAACATAAAAGTGAGAATTGGCATGAAAGAGTTATTATGTCGAGTTATTTGAAAAAAAACGCAAATTGCTGTTTAAAGATTGTTTTTACATGGTAAGGCCCAAAGTCCTATTGAAGGACCCGAGTCATTCAGACCCCAATGCCAGTTTTAATTTACTTTGTAGCACGACGGTAGGTAGGTAGTAGGCCGTGGGTTAAAACTGCGTCCGTGCGTACAATTTAAGCAAAAACAGTCTTCGATTATGTCGAGTTATTTGAAAAAAAACGCAAATTGCTGTTTAAAGATTGTTTTTACATGGTAAGGCCCAAAGTCCTATTGAAGGACCCGAGTCATTCAGACCCCAATGCCAGTTTTAATTTACTTTGTAGCACGACGGTAGGTAGGTAGTAGGCCGTGGGTTAAAACTGCGTCCGTGCGTACAATTTAATTTATTGGTAAAAATAAGACCCGAAATAGGTCTATTAGGTAGTACAAGTACATTAATAAATATTTATAATATTTACACTAATTCCACAGATACTTTAGAAATAAATTTTAGGTTTACCAGTTAATACCCACACATTGCGTGAATAAATAGTCTGCCTGAAGGTGGTGTTCGAAACCGGTCGCTGACAAATTATAAAATGTAGTTTTATTCAATATCTATGGAATTAGTGTAAATATATACCAAAATGAGTAATATAATGTTCCACCAAGAACCTACAATCAAAAGTATCAATACTTTTAACCATTTGTGATGGTTAGGATGAAGAGAAAGATGATCGATTTTTCAGTTTTGAAATCAAATGTCAGCTTATGCGTAAAAAAATAAGTAGATGGAATGAAAATGTCAAATGACAAAAGAATGAATAACAGCGTACCGCGTTACAATACCATCAGTGTACCATCAGGTGAGTTGCAGTCAAACGCACTCAAATTTTTAATAAAAAAAAAATTACTAATTTGGTTACTTGGGGAAATTTGTTTAGTTTGATGAGTAGAAGAGTCTAGACGTAAAGACTGCCTGTACGCTATTAAAACATCATGTCGGTTTATGGGTTCTGTTGAAACAGGTATGTACTACTTGAAAACGCAATAAAAAGTGACCAATGGCATAATGTCGGACCATGCCCAAAATAGTGTTCCGTAGTCTTTTCAATAAAAAAAATTAACTATAATATTTTAAAAAGCATTTATTTTTCGTAGAACATTTTGTATGGAAAACTTGTTAACTTTTTACAAATCCAACCGCACATAGACGAATATTAAAAAAAAGTACTTGGTCGTGACATCATTCTTTGTACTTGAATATTTTTTTTTTATTAAAAATTTGAGTGCGTTCTGCTGCAACTCACCTGATGGTAAGTGATTATTATATTTCCAACCGTTTGCATTTTTTGTTGACTTGACTCTTAACAAAAAATAAGCAAAAGCTTCATATCTCGCAAACGTCATCATCAAAAAATCATCCCCACCAAAAAATGAAAAAAAAAATTAAAAAAAAATACCCGAAAAAAAATATTTTCAAGATTTTATTTTACCAGTATTGGCGTGATTAATAAGTATAACCATTCAAAATAACAGCTGAATTAACTAATATTTGACAACTGTTAAATACCGGCAACGGTTGAAGAAAGTGGTTCAGTTTTTTAAGCTAAAGGAACATTTAATACAATTTTTTTAGGGAAGGACCCTATAATCTATATAATATTATGTGAAGCGAAAAGTCACTCACTCATTAAACACGAGATCTCAATTACTACTTGATCTATGAAGCTAAAAATTGGCAGGTAGGTAGTTTCTAGGTAGGAGACGTCAGCTAAAACTGGATTTTGCAACAAGGCTGAATTTAGGGGGTCTAAAGGTTATCGATGAAGGGCAAACGCGCCTGAGGCAGAGCACCTTCCATGGATAGACGATGTAAAGAAAACTGTGGACGGGAACATCCAGAGGGCAGTCCACAGCGCCATCAGCCGCAGCCAATGGAGAGACCTCACGTGTGGTCGTAATCTTCAGCAATAAAGAACTGAGGAGGAAGAAGAAAGGCTATATCGTAAGTTTATATGAAAGTCCTATGTGTTTGCTGCAACATATTTATCTAAAAAAAATATCTCATTTTTTTTAAATTCACAATTGGTAAACCCTTGACAGCATCTCACCTGCTGGTAAGTGACGATGTTGCCGAAGATGGAAGCGGGTTTACCAAGATTCCCCAACGCAATGGGGAACTGGCTATCTTATCTTCATGCCGGAACACACCAATGATATCATATCTAAATCAAAATAAAAGATGAGTTATTTTGATTTAGAATGTAAAATACTTATAAGGGGTGATAATTTTTTTTTCGCAGGGACGTATTAAGGGGTCAAAGTAAGTCACGCGGAAATCATTTATGAGAAATAACTTGTATTTGTACAATGATATATGACAAAAATACTTTTAATACTGTTATTAAATTTTACACATACTTTCCAGACTGCATCAAAGAGCTGATCTATAATAAATTAAAACAAGAATATAAAATCTATGTTCCGGCAAGGGAAGAATGGAGTATAGGACTTAAACAACAAGGACCAAACGCTAAGGATCAATGGGGCCTGTGGTGAAGATACAGAATCAATGGAACACTTAGTGTCACTGCGATGTCAGCATGTGTACCTCTTAGGTGATGGCTACCCAAAACCGGAGGACTACAAGCACCTTCCTATCAGCGGAATTGCTGGATGCAGCACATCTTCGAGTAAGTTGGGGTGCAAAGGTTATAGATCTCAGTGGGTCGAAGTGTCGCTGCAACTGCAGCCCCCACTTATAAAGATAAGATAAGAAGTCTCTGCTGTCTGGCTGTCTGTCAGCGGCCTGTATTTCATGAACCTTAATAGGTAGACGTTGAAAGTTTCACAGTGTGTTTTTCTATTGCAGCTATTACAAATAAAAAAAATATAAAAGTGAAACATTAACGTTGATACAGTTATTTTTGATTTTTCTCTATTGTAAAAACGGTAACACATATAAGCGTAATAAAACCTAGGTGTGATTATAGCACTAATTCTGAAGTAAAACAACAAATAATAAAAATCGGCAAAGTGTGTGTCATAGTCGCGCTAACTGAATGAAAAAAAGAATGTTTCTGTCGTTCGCGTTGATTTCTTCTGTTTGTAATGAATTGGTATCATTGTTGTGTGGGGAATTGTGGCGGTACGGAAACCATGGAGCGCGAATCCGACTCGCACTTGGCCTGTTTTTTCTAACGTAATGTTTGAACATAGAATGTCTGTTAGAGGTACATTGTTTTAACTATAATTAAGCACTGTTAACTTGCAAATTGTTAAAAATTTGTTATTTTTTAGCTATCCTATAACAGCTGTATGTAGTATAAGGCAAGGTTTCTATCCTAGAACGCTTACATCGTCGTTAAGTCATTATGTAGAGGTAGTTCACAGAGATTGCCTTACGGCGGCGTCTGAATAGGCTATGCGACTTGGCTTACGGCTTAAGTCGCCATTCACAATATGAATCGGCATCCATAATGATGAGAACTATACATGTCAAATGGACGTTATGGTGAATAGTAACTAGTAGCACAGTATTACAATATAGCGGCTTACAGTAGCGCAACGAATGTACTTACGCAGGGCAACGGAAGGGTACTTGCAGGGCAGCGGGCGGCGGGGCACAGCCTGACAAAACTCCGCGAGTACAAGCTAGTTACGCCGATGGCGGCATCGTGCGACATCAAAGGCGTTGCGCTACTGTAAGACATATCGTAATACTATGCTAGTAGTACTAGTGTATACCTACGTAACGTAAGTCTAATCCGCTTACTGGATCACCGCAAAAAGTTAGATTTAAAAATGTAATATGTGATAGATTTTCAATTAATCTAACTAGCATCTGGAGATCTGACTTTAACCCTTTCACGAGCATTGGCAATATGTTTGCTAGAGATGCTGTGTCAATATTAATCGATTTTCCTCGAATAAGATTCAGATTTCTCTTGTTCGCCGTAGACGTAACTTATTTTCGGGTTAAGTTATCAATACTTCGTAATTGGTTTCTGAGTGTGGATCTCTTGTGGACCTACTGAGATTTAAATACGTAAGCAACCCATACGTCCCCATTAATGTGGAAGTTTTAGCAGCTAAACGGTTTAAAGTGCCTTCCGAAGCATGGAATTGCTAAATATTTTCTTCATCAGTCCATTATTGTAATAAAATTTATTTTTTTTGCACAGATTTTTGAGAAAAATTACTCCTATAATTAATTTCCAAAGGTTTCAAAGAGTATTCTTCGTTTTTCTTACCTGTCAGTCTTCAATAGATTTTTAAAACCCCTAAAAATTACCAGGAATATTCGCCAAGCCAGGCAAAACGGCTAAAATATGATTAATAGCGCCTCACTCGGATCGATGCGATAGGCTGTTTAAATTATCGGCTTAACCATCGGCGGCCATATTGGCCACGGTTTTCCCGCGCTCTAATCCCGCCATAAATAACTGGCGCTTGTCTGTGAGCCGTGAGGATTCGCGGGAACGTCAAGTTTTTAATCTTTTTTTCTTTTCATTGCTTCGGGAGTCCAAACATTTTTTCGATTTCTGCAAAGTCAAAGTGTCGTAAAATATGCTCTAGCTTAGTATCTGACATGACATCCTTCATAACTAAACGAAATTAGCAAAATATTTTTTTTATTGGCTATTAAAATATCCCTGCATGCTAAAATCATAATCGTATCAAAGTATATGTATATTAGTACTAACATACAGTATGGACACTACCTGCCGCTCTCTAGATTCCGACCTCACCCCCTCGTCACCCAGATATAGGATTTCGCCGCCATGTTGTTTGTTCCGTCATTCGTTTTTTGAAATGTCATTTTGGGCCCGTTGTATGAAGTGTCCAGGGTGTGATCGTATATGTAATCATTTGTTCACGAACTTTGCCTATTTAACTACCTACTACAATTAAACAGCTACAAAATTTAACATACTCGTAAATGCCTACTAACAAGGCGAATATAACTTTAACATCCACGTTTCCTTCTTTGATCTCCTAATGCACTTATCAGACTGTTTAAGTACCCAACTCCGTCACTAACTGTACTCATTAAATCATAAATAATTTATTAGTTTAGCAACTCCACCGCGGCGGGATATCTTTATTAAGTGGCATAATTCATTTCGGCAAGGCAAAGGTACCTATCCGCGAACTTGGGACTTGGTACTACATCAAAAATTATTAAGGAAAATGTTAGTAGGCAAATAAGATGGCCGAAACTTTCTAGTGATAACTGGTTAGGTAAAATAGCCAGGCTTAAAATACATCCATCCATTCCATCTCTTTCGTTTCGTAATAGACAACTAAAGGTGTAAACCGAGGGTTGGACGGCAGCGTTTTTTCCGCGTCAGTACATTTATGTTAATGTTTAAACCGCCTCCGTGGCGTAATGGTTAGTCCATTCGCTTTACACTAGGAGGTCGCGGGTTCGATTCCCGGCGGGGTCAATTTGTAAGACTCGGTTTTGTTGGTGGTAGGGCATTTTCAAAGCCCGCCTGGCTAGCTCCCACCATCTTATCTAAGTCTTGCCGCCAAACATCAGTGTTAATAACATTGATGTGTTTCGCTTGAAGATAAGATAGCCAGTTCTCCATTGCGTTGGGGATTCTTGGTAAGCCCGCTTCAATCTTCGGCATCATCGTCGCTTACCATCAGGTGAGATAATGTCCAGGGCTTACCAATTGTGAATAAAAAAAAGTACCACCATATGGCACACTGCGATGCGAAGCCGCCTGCCAAGCGCGGCGATTACGGTAAAACCGCGCAAATTGGGGGAGGCCTATGTCCAGCAGTGGACTTTTGGCTGATGTGATAGTGGTCATCATCATCACATGTCAAATCAGGCTGATTAGTAGTAGTAGCTAAAATAGAACATATTTTTACTCGACTGCGCCAGAAGGAGGGTCATGTTATGCGAGTGTATGTTTATTTCTTTGGCACGCCCTGTATCCTAAACGGCTTGATGGATTTTGTAGTGCGAGGTGTTCTATTTGTCTTAATCCCGTGAGTGACATGGGATTATGGGATACATCTTATTCGACTAGCCAGAAAAGAAGTTTTTTTTTTTGACACGCTCTGAAGCCTAAACGGCTTGGTGGATTCTGGAGTGCGAGGTGTCGTTAGATGTGTATCTCATCTTGTAATACTCACCTACGAATTTAAGTACTACTGACTATTGCAAAAAATTGACAAAAATAGTAGAAATTAGTCGCACAATCAAAAAAAATAGTCGCTTCTTATTTTCAAAGTTACAGACATGCGTTGATGAGTATTACAGACATAACCTCATTCCATAATACTCGCCTCATTACTATTAAACGGTGAAAGCTAAGGCCTTGGTTTATACTTCAAAAAATTGACAATAAAGTAAGTAAGTCGATATCAACATGGCCTGATGAGTATTATGGAATTAGGTTCAGCCTGTAATACTCATCTCCCATTTCTCATAAATGCCCGTAGCTTTTGATCTGCTTTATGTCTCAAAAATTTCACGTGAAATAGTCGACTTCACTGATATAAGTTTAAACTTGGTTAATAGTGTAGAACACAATCAAAAATACCAACATTGTAATTTTTTGCATAGGTACATTTGGCAGCAGTACAGTCGTGCGCACAATCACAGCGCGCTAGTATAGGTTTAAAGGCTATACGATGCTAGTTATTTTACTTAATCGTTGTATAACCTTACTACCTGCAGCAATTATACGTCCTACTTATTTAATAAATACTCATTTTCGTAAATTTTTAAAGAAAATCAAAAATTTTACATTGAAACTTGAATTTAAAAATACTTTTTTTGTTTAAAAAAATGTTGAGTGCATTTGACTGTAACTCATCTGATGGTTAGTGATGATGCAGTCAAGGATAGTACACGCAAACTTAAATAATGCCTATTCACTCTTGCCTTGAAGATCCACAAACTATAGGAATGGGGAAACACTGGTGCAGGCAAGGAGTTCCACTCCTGAGCTGTACGCATAATAAATGAAGAAGCGTAACGATTCGTGCTAAAAGATGGAACACCAACAACAAAGGGGTGTAGCGACGGTGGAATGGAGCTGGGGGAATGAGGTCGTGAAGTTCTTGCGCGTACTCTCCGAGATGAATTCGATAGATTACCGAACTATTGGGTGCGGCCACAAAGTTTAAATTTTATTTTAGTTTGATGAGTAGAATCCCCAGTTAACGGGACTTACACCAATTTTGTATCACCCTGTATACTACTAGTGCTTAAATACAATGCATCCGTCACGAAATGTTGTTAAATAATGAAATGTTTTTGTTTTCTGTCTTCATACAAATTGGGCAGTGAGCTAATCACATTTTTTATACTAAATATCATCAAAAGAAAACTTCGGATTTTAAATTTTTCTTCATCGATGCATTTTATTCAAGCATTAGATCACCACATTTAAGTGCATACCTTTTTTAACATCTGGAAGCATTTATCTATGCAAATAATTAACATTAACCATACTAATATAAAGACTTATTTTGATAAATAAAAATGATTACTTATCATATTATATTATTTTATATAATTTTTATTTTTATTTATTTGTTTTGACAGGTTTCTCTCACTCCCCGTGTAAGTATCGAAGACATACATACGGGCAGCGACCCACTGCAATGGGCTCATCCAGTAACATAGAATTCTTTTTTGTGCGGCGCACTGAACAGGTTTAGTGCATCGTTGTCCAGAGTCATGAAATTGGTTTGCAATGGATTTCAGTAGATAACTAAACGAAAAGATGCTCAACTCTGAGGAGATCCAAGTTACACCATATGGTTGACGACATTGGGTATAATTTTTTTGAATAACTTAGCAAAGTAATCGATCTGTACAGAGAAGTAGTATTTAATCTGTGGTTTTGACATATAATTAAATACATAGGTAATATTTTTTATTGAACTTTGCCTCTCGAACAAAATATATATGTCTAAGCGTTTAAGAGATTAATACCTGGGTAACCGAGCTATACTTGGATAATTTTTCAAAAACAAAAAAATAGCAATAAAAGATTTTTTAAATAGGCACGTATAATTGCTGTGGTAGTAAGGTTTTATACAATGATTAAGTAAAATAACTAGCATAGTATAGCCTTCAAACCTATACTAGCGCTGTGATTGTGTGCACGACTGTACTGCTGCCAAATGTAGCTATGCAAAAATTACAATGTATTTTTGATTGTGTTTTACAGTATTAACCAGGTTTCAACTTATATCAATGAAGTCGACTATTTCACGTCAAATTTTTGAGACATAAAGCAGATCAAAAGCTACGAGCATTTATGAGAAATAGGAGATGACAACCTCACATGATAACCTCATTCTATAATACTCATCAGACCATGTTAATATCTAATGGTTCCCTTGAGTGACTGATTCTGAGATTTGTTATGTAGCATCGACTTCATCATATCAGCCGAAGCACGTCCACTGCTGGACATAGGCCTCTGCCAAGGATCTCCACGACGACCGTTTCTGCGCTGCCCGCATCCAGCGGCTTCCCGCGACCACCAGGTTATCGGTCCACTTATTATTGTCAATTTTTAGAAGTATAAACCAAGGTTTTAGCTTTCACGGTTTACTAGTAATGAGGTGAGTATTATGAAATGAGGTTATGCCTGTAATACTCATCAACGTATGTCTGTAACTTTGAAAATAAGAAGCGACAATTTTTTTTTAATTTTGCGACTAATTTCGACTGTTTTTTGACAATTTTTTTGCAGGATGAGGGACACAAAGCTACGGGCATTTATGAGAAATAGAATATGAGTATTACAGGCTGAACCTCATTCCATAATACTCATCAGGCCATGTTAATATCTAATGGTTCCCTTGATGCCTGATTCAGAGATTTGTTATGTAGCATCGACTTATTATTGTCAATTTTTTGAAGTATAATCAAAAAATTGAAGTATAATCAAAAAATTCTCATAAATGCCCGTAGCTTTGTGTCCCTCATCCTGCAAAAAAATTGTCAAAAAATAGTATAATTTGTCGCAAAATTAAAAAACAAAGGTCTTAGCTTTTACCGTTTAATAGTAATGAGGTGAGTATTATGGAATGAGGTTATGCCTGTAATACTCATCAACGTATGTCTGTAACTTTGAAAATAAGAAGCGACAATTTTTTTGATTGTGCGACTGATTTCGACTATTTTTTGTGAATTTTTTGCAATATTTAGAATACTTAAATTCATAGGTGAGTATTACAGGATGAGGGACACCGTTAGATCTCTCCTCATTTAACTGAACAATTTATGATCTACAACTTTGCTGGAATCTCCAAAATATGGACAAACAAATCGATCAGCTGATCCTCTATTTTTGTATCGGTAGAAAGTGCATATTTTATTTGCGATTTCAATAGTTGCCGAGTAGAAACAGTTTCATGCGTAGAAAACCCTTCTCCAAAAATGTGTTGTATTTTATCTTAAACCTGGTATATTCATAATATCAGCTCTTAAACGTCCCCGCCCAGAGCCTCGAGCCTACCCTGATCGCGCCTTAATCGAACACGCGGGCCCAGTGAGGGTTGGTCGACTTCACACACAACCGTCGAGTTACTTTGTAGGCGTCGGATAAACGTACATATGAAATCGAAATTCAAAATCATATTGGTACGTGGCAGCATTCGAACCACGACCTCCCGGACAGAAGAGGAAGCGGCCCTAGCCGTTACGCCACCCACTCTTTGACCGGGTGTATAATGTAAACCACAAAATAAAGTCCACACGATTTTAAAACAACCCATAAGGCCCCCCACTTCTGGGGTACGGGTCTCTTCCCAAGCTCGAGAAGGTTACGCGATAACAAACTATATATAACATACAGTATGGACACTCCCTGCCGCTCTCTAGATTGCGACCTCACCCCCTCGTCACCCTGGTTGTTGTCGAACGTATGGGATTTCGCCGCGATTTTGTTTGTTCCGTCATTCCTTTTTTGACATTTCTGGCCCGTTGTATGAAGTTTCCAGGGTGTGGCTCCACACACGGGAACCAAGTCCGAATTGGTAGTGGCGGTTGAAGGGCTAGTGCCGAACCCCACTGTCACAAGTTTTTCAAGCCGCCTACAAGGCATATGACATGGCTTAACGAGTGCCATCTAGTGATAGTAACCGGTATACCAATGGCTTAAAGTGCCTCGCGAAGCACGGAAGCAGTCGAGAAAAATTTTACTAACAGTCAAACCCATCTAGGTAACGACCGTGCTTCAAGTCAATTTGCCTGCGTGATCAACCTAACCACGCAAATCACGTTGAACTCCAACCGCTTGAACTACATGCATAGTCGGTACTACTCGTGAAACTAAACCAAAAAACCTAGAGACTAGAATTTTCTTTCGAGATTTTAAACATTATTGGGCCGTTTAAATATAAATACTTTTACATTCTTATTACATAAATTAATCATACAGCATGTAACAAAATTGGTATAGGAACCTCTTAAATTCTCGAGTGGCGACCGCGTACCGGAAAACGTAGCGTAGACAGGCCTCCCACGTGGTGGACCGACGAAGATCGCGGGAAGCCACTGGATGCGGGCAGCGCAGGACCTGTCGTCGTGGAAATGCTTGGGGGTGGCCTTTGTTCAGCAGTGGACGTTTTTCAGCTGATATGATGATGATGACTAAGGCTTCTTCTTATCATACTAAAAAACTGTCTCCAAGGAACCCATCCATAGTCAATGCTTTAAAAATAGGTCAAACACTAATATAAAACTTATATGAAAAGTTTTTTTTTTCGAATTGATGTGTTTTGTTTAACGGTCAGTTTCGTAACATCAACAAACTTTTACTGATGCTAAGTAACTAAAAGCACAGATGAGATACTATTTACTTCCTTCTAAAACGAAAATACCTACGCATTTATTCACCTACTCCTTCCCACTGTCAGACAATACACGGAAACATGGGTATTAAGGCGTTCGACTTAGCGGTTATAACTGCGTACACGGGCGGCGCGTGAATTGCGTTCTAGCGCCGACGAGTGGAGCGCGGCCTGTAGCACAGATTACTAAATAGTTACTTCGTAACCTGTAGGCCGCGCCAATGTGTAGCTACTTATCTCGCCTGCTCGACCGAGTGACGGGGGCCTGCTAAAGGTGCTATTCCAACGACGAGCGCAGGTCGCGGCAGCTGCGGCCGACCGCAGCTTCATGCGTCCGGCGACACTACTTGCACTGCTAACCACAGCGACAGTTCTGCCGCGCTCAGAATTCTTTTCATATGAATTCTATTTTTATTTTTTTTATTTTTTTATTCGGAAAACATACAGCTTTAACAAAATAAGCATATAAAAAAATGGTAGGCATCTAAAAAGCCATTATAATGTTTCATACAAATCAGTAATGCAGCTTGCGGTCGGCAGCTGCGGCCTGCGGTCTGCATTCGCCGTTAGAATAGCACCTTAACTGATCCCAACACTAAAGTTGCGGTGCCGCTACCATCATGCCTGGGCCACAGTCTAAGAATATGGATTCTTAGAGTGTGCCTGTGTAATGCTCAGTACGATCGCGCGGCTACCTTGCTGCTATACGAAACAACCGCAGCTCCAGGCGTATTATGTTTGCCGAATTGATTGAAGATGAATTGCCGAAGAATTGCCGAAATGATGCTTTATATTGAGAACAGAGTCTTTAACCGCTCGACGTGAAAATGAAAACAAGTTTATCAGTAATAACTTAACATCAGGAAAGATGATGCTAAGGTCGTATAAATAAAGTTTATAAAATTAAACCTGTCAACAAACAAAAACTCTCGTTATTCCTAAATACATATGATACAATACGTAGGTACCTACTCTTTTCTCATCTACTTTTATCTCACACTTTGCCATTTAGAAACCAATAAAAAACTTTTTTTTATTAAAAAATTGAGTTAAAGTTTTATTCACAAAGCCCTTGGCATCATCTCGCTTCATAGTAAGTGACGATGATGCCGAATATGGAAGAGGACTTACCAAGATTTCCCAACGCAATGGGGAACTGGCTTTCTTATCTTCAAGCCGGATCACATCAATGTTGTTAACATTAATGTTTGGCGGCAAGACAGGTAAGATGGTGGTAGCTAGCCAGGCAGGCTTGGAAAATGCCCTTTCACCAACCAAACCGAGCCTTACAGTTAGACTCCGCCGGAAATCGAACCCGCGAGCTTCTCCTGATGTGAAGCTAACGGACTTAACCACTACGCCACGGAGGTGGTTAAAACTCACCCTAAGTGGGTAATATCATCACGAATCACGACGAATTTAGGTATACACCTCATTTGTTTAAATCCTTCCAATACATGTACATAAATAGCCAGTAAGATTTAGAACCCCTTGTTCTTCTGAGTAAAATAAACTCAGCTCGGACTTTCGCTGTGTGATCGAATCAGAAACGAGGAGATCCGTAGGAGAACCGAAGTAACTGACATAGCTTTCTGAATTGTTAAACTTAAGTGGCAGTGGGCGGGGCACGTAGCTCGTAGAACAGATGGCCGTTGAGGCAGTAAGGTTCTCGAGTGGCGACCGTGCACCGGGAGCCGTAGAATAGGAGGCCTCCCGCTCAATGGACCGACGGCCTGGTGTTGCTGTGTGTAAAATTAACGGAGTTTTTGTACATTGTTATGCATCAATACGACCACGGCGGATGCGATGCAGTGACCCTGACTGCAAACTTCACTAGATCATCAGTCCACCTGGCGAGCAACAATGAAAAATTGTGTTCTATACCGTTCGTGTCCAACGCATCCTTTCCTTCTTTGGATACTGCGTGGGAACGAAGACGCAGGAAGGGGTTCCCCTTTGTTGTTGATGTTCCACCTTTTCGCACGAATCGTTACGCTTCTTCATTTATTATGCGTACAGCGCAGGAGTGTCCTTGCCTGCGTCAGTGTTTCCTGATTACTATAATTTGGGGAATTCAAGGCAAGAGTGAATAGGCATTATTTGAGTTTGCGTGTACCATCCTCGACTGCATCATCACTTACTATCAGGTTAGTTGCAGTCAAACGCACTCAAATTTTTAATACTTAATAATAAAAAAAACACCCACGAATGCCAAATTCTGACGGATAAGATTGAGGACAAGAGATAGAGGTAGACCCCTGCTAAACGATGCAGCCAATCAAACTGGAGCTTCAGATACCATCGGATGGAGAGCACACTCCGCCCTCTATGCCATTACAGTCACGATTCTTGGAGGGAATGGCGGATCAAATTAGATCCTATACAGTCAGTCTATTACTACTACAACCAGTATAAGCTTAACCGGAAATACCCTATGAAAACTAGAAACCAGAGAATAGCTTAAGGTCAAAGTTTTACCACTGACGTGCGGCTGACTGTACTGTACCTAATAACTTTATATTAGGAAGGAATTCAGCAGAGTATACCTTTATAATACATATTATTATTATAGATTATTTATTAATATATCAAAGTATATATATTAGTACTGACGTAAATATATATTATTATCATCATTATCATCATATCAGCCGAAAATCGTCCACTGCTGGACAAAAGCCTCCCCCAAGGATTTCCACGACGACCGGTCCTGCGCTGCATGCATCCATCGGCTTCCCGCGATCTTCACCAGGTCTTCGGTCCACCGCGTATGTACCTGGGACAAACGGTCCAGCTAGGTAGGTCCAACTTCAAGAAAGAGATCAATCGACGAACTCGAGCAACTCGTCTGGGCAGCGATCGGGAAGCTTCGCAATATCTTCACGTCCCAAATATATTATTATTATACGTACCCTACTTTAAAGAAGTAATAAATAATTAATTTATGGTGCGACTTCGTCCGTCGGTCTATCACACTTATTAAGCTATTGTATAGCTTTTATCGCGGGCTTTGAGGGGACCGAATCAAGAAATTTCGTAACGAAAATAAAACCTGACACCCAAAAAATAAAAAAATATTGAGTTTTTAATAAAAAAATATTGAGTTCTAAAAAACTTACAGTGCAATCTATCTATCCATCATGATGATGATGATGAGGATCAATGCTGATGATGATGATGATGATGAGGATCAATGATGATGATGAGGAGGAGGATCGATGATGATGATGAGGATCATGATGATGATGATGAAGATCATGATGAGGATCATTATGATAATCATGATGACGATCAATGATGATGAGGATCATGATGATGATGGGGATCATGAGGATCATTGATGATGATGATGATGATGAGGATTATGATGATGATGAGGACCATGATGAGGATCATGAGGAGCATGATGGTGATGATCATGAGGATGATGATGAGGATGAGGATGATGGTAATGATGAGGATGATGAACTTTCTTAGCATTAATTTATTACATAAACGTCCCGCGCCCTAAGGACTATATGGTACTGGTACATACTGCTTAAATAAATAATTACAATTGCATAAGTTGATAAAAAATGCTATGCAATAGCTTTACCGCGGCAGTCCCCGAGTGCCACACGTCTTTTTTTCTCAGCCAGTATCAATGCTATCGACTTGAAGTAAAGAGACAAAATATTCTTTAAATTATTTCATGAAAAAAAAATTGATAATTGATAAGATCAAACGCAAGATTATTATTTTTTATATATAATAATTAAATCTATATCTAATTTGCTTCTGAGATACCTTTGTAGCCGGTTATTCATAAAATAATTGTTGCTCGTCTAAGAACTGCTTTTCTAGACGAAGTTTCCACTCTTTTGGCTAATCTAGTCCAACGGTGTCTGAAAGATAAATCTTGAACTTTTTTTCTAGAAACACTGGACTTCGATATTTTTGAAATTATCCGCTGCAACTCTTGCTGATGTTGAAGGTGCCCGTTGAAAAAGCTATGTTAATATATTTATATTTGGTTCAGTCGATACTGTACTACGTTGTCCACGCAGAATCTTCTTAAAATCGACCTCTTTCGTAGCCCATTCTCCAATAAAATGAAGTAGAGTCTTAGATTTACCCTTACGCAGATAGTATTGAATACCTCTTTGCAAAGGATTCTCATTCGGCTCCCTACATTTTTAGGAAATATCATGATCGTTTGCAAAACTCACGGGACGTTCTGCTAAACCCAATTTAATAGATTATTTATTCCTTTTTTGAACAAATTTCTTCGGCCAATATGCTACTTGAAAAAAAAATCTTTACTTCTGGGACCGCCTTCAGTTTTAAGTAATGCTTGTAATATAATGCTGTGGCAGAATTACCAGTGTATTGCTCGCAAGAGCAAATCAACACTGAGTCATGGCCCTCTTGTACTACAGCAACATACATATGTTTTTGTATTCCTTTTTTGCTCTTTTTAATTTGTTAAGTTTTGTTTTATATTATGTACGATTGTAAGAATATGTGTGTGATTGCAGTGACAAATAAACTGGCTATCTATATATAATTAACATTTAATTATTTCTACTCAGCCCTATTCAAAGTTAATAACCGCGCAGCGCGCACAGCTCCGATATCAATATGATAATGAGTTTGGGGCTTCTTTAGCCTCGACTGTGGGCAATATTTGGCGCGAAGCCCTTGAACTTCAGAGTTCAACGTAGAATTTATAGATATGGGTAGCAGGTAACTGATAGCGATTATGCTTGTTAGGTTTCATATATTATTTGGTTTGGCACTCAGGATGCGTGTGCTCGACGAGCAAATACAGGTGTAGCAAACGTTTGGGTAGAACTTGGAAATCATGATTTCTTCTCATAATAATGCCAAATCCCAAAATATTTATTTTTAAAGAGGTGTTTACACACACAAAAGTATTAAAAAAGTGTGCGTGTCAGCTCTATCGCGCGACAAGAATTCTAATTCGTGTAACTTGTTTTTTATACATAACCTATACCTATTACGAGTACTTCTCATTTACATAATCTATTATTTTATAATAACCTTTAGAGCACAGGCATTATATGACATTTAATTCTCTGGCAAACTATTTATGTTTTGTGGAATTTTAATTTTATTTTAAAATCTTATGATGTCCCACAAATAACTTTTTTACCTTACTCAGTCTCTAATATCCATTTTATTTACAATTCTTACATTTAACTTATGCCTGTCACTGTTTTTAGGAAACAAATGCAATTTTTTTGTACTGTCTTTTTTTCTTTTGGCTTTTTGAGGATTATAAAAACCTCTTTTCAAATAAAAGCTTGTACCTTAAAGTTTTTAGATTTTTCGAAAATTATTCTTTAGTTCTTTAACTTGATAGGTACTTATTTTCTTGAAAATTAAGCACGTATTTCAGCATTTTTCATAATTTATCCTCCATGGGTGTCAAAAGGGGCTGAAATTTTATATGGACAAAACCTTTTTGATTTCGAGCGTCGGAGGTTTTGTGTTTGGACGAAAATTCGACTATGAATTAAATGTACTTTATGCCTACCTATGTATGTAGGTATGTTTGTATATCCGTCCACCTCTTTTTGCAAATCTGCTGAACCGATTTTCATGGAATATTAATATCATAAGCTTATCTGAATAACCTGAAAGAATACAACCTATCGGTCTATGCATACCTACGTATATATCCATTATAATATTGAAAGAATTTTCCTCCAACTCCTAACCGTTAAGGAGTTGTACCTTCCTTCATCAGCTTATTAACATGAGATGATGACTAACAGACGCAATTATTTTAATAGCTTTAGAAAACATATGAATCACGTAGTAAGTGCCTACGTAATGAGTAATTTGAGGGTTGCTCTCGATTTCCCTAGGATCCCATCATCAGATCCTGACTTGGTAACAAGGGGACCCCCTTTGGGAGTATACTCTTTCGAATGAAAAAAGAATTTAGAAAATCGGTCCACAATTGACAGAAAAATCGGTGAACATACATTAAAAAAAAATTACAGTCGAACTTAGTACCTCCTCCTTTTTTGAAGTCGGTAATAAAACAAGCGTTACCCCACTTTTAGTTACAATTGTTGTATGAAACTCAATATCTACATTATTTTTAATCGGAGGCTCCTGCGAAAAAGTGATATTCTCGTCATTACGTCTAATGTATATCATCATCGGAGGACCAGACGCGGAGAGCGGTTCCACCCCTTTGAAGTCAATGTTCTATCTGTTCGCACGAAGCGTTTTGTTTCTTCGTTCATCATGCAAACGGCCAAGGAGTGGAATTCCCTTCCAGCGTCTATGTATACCCCGATTCGTATAATTTAGGAATCTTCAAAACGAAAGTGAATAGGCACTATTTGAGCTTGCGTGTTACATCCTTGGCTGCATCGGCACTTACCATGAGGTGAGGTGCAGCCAAACGCACTCAAATTTTTAATATAAAAAAATTATTCTTTCCGCACGGACGATTTCGCGGACGCACCGTTAGTTATGTTTATAATTTTAAATAGACAAACTTTCCGCACCGGATCGCGCTATTATCTCGTAACACACATACGCATCGGCTCAAAGCGGACAATAAATCAAAAAATAAAATGGGGGCATACATTACTTCGTTATCAACTTCCGACGAGCGCCATCAAAAGCTTATTTTAACATAAATCCAGAGCACCCTTTATAAATACACTAGCTGTTTCCCGCGGCTTCACCCGCGTGGCCAACGTTTCTATGACTTTTCGAGGGTGCGCAGTACGCGAGCCGCAAGCGGCTTGCGAGCGTGAAAGAGAATAGCATATATGTTAATCCAGGTCCTAATCTGTCTACCTACCAAATTTCAGCCAGATCCGTAGTTTTTGCGTGAAGAAGTAACAAACATACACACTCACACACTTACAAACTTTCGCCTTTATAATATTAGTGTGATAGCCTATACAGGTGATATCGAAGTCGTTGGCAATATTTTACATTAGGTATCTACTCGTGAAACTGAACAACTTTTCCCAAGTGACATACAGGATTGGATAAAAAAAATGTTGGCTTCCTAAACCAGTGGTACCCAAAAGGTGCGTCGCGGCGCCCTGGAACGCCGTGGGGAGATGTCAGAGGCGCCGTAAGCAACAACTGACTGGGTCGACAAATAGTCTGTAGAAAACACGAGAAATGATTTCGCACTAGATTCGCTCCTTCCAAAATCTAAAGTTAGGCTGGGCTGGCATAGGATCAGGGCGCCGTGAAAAGGTACCAAACCTGTAAGAGTACGCAGCGTAGTGACAATGTTTGAGAACTCCTGTCCTATGCCAAAAAAGTACAATTTATCAACAGATTTATTTATAAACTAGTGGATGCCCGCAGCTTCGCCCGCGCAGATCCCGATTTTTGCGGTTCCCGTGGGCATTTCCCAAAATCCTTTTTTAGTGGATGCCTACGTCTCATAACATCTACCTGCATGCCAAATTTCAGCCCATCCGTCCAGTGGTTTGGGCTGTGCGTTGATAGATCACTATGTCAGTCAGTCAGTCACCTTTGAGTTATATATATTTACTTTATATAGAAAAAATGAAAATAATTTTGATTGGCGATAAATCGTACCTATAGGTTCCCTGGAGAAAGTTGTTCAGTTTCACGAGTAAGTGGATCTCTAGTACGCAATATTGCCAACTACTTCAATTTCACCCTGTGTAGGTTTTCAAAAGTAATTTTAATAAGTAAAAAAATTTGAAAAAAATGCTGATAAGATATTTTGAGCACTTTTTGTGCTTAAATAAATATGGTTACTCTGATTGCGTTGATGAAAATTAACTTCTGTAAAAGAGGTTTTTACGAGCTTTATATTAAGTTGCCATTTTAATAAGTTAGTTCGGGACAAATTTTGGAAGCTAAATTTGAACCACTTTTCGGTTTCCTATTGAACTGAAAATTTTGCATACACGGTAAGTTAAATAATGCACAATGCATGGTTAGCTAAGTGACGTCATTTTAAATCCAATATGGTGGCGGACCAGTTATTTTATGGTATCAAATAAAAGGGTTTGCTGAATAGAATACGAAATAATTAAAATTCTTTTCAAATAAAAACTTTTACCCAAATGATTTTAGAATTTTTGAAAATTGTTTTGCTCAATCTTTGGGCTTAGATCAATTTGATGTTGAATGTACCTAATTGAAAATTTTATCTATAATACGGGCAAATACAAAATAACTAGGAATTCATTAAAAATTAAAAAACATTAAAACTAAACTTAACCCCGCTTTTTGGCCAGTCGGATAAAAATGTATCCTATGTCATCACGGGACCAAAACGAACCAAACGTTAAAATAATCTTCAATCAAAAGAATCAAACGTTAAAATACGTTAAAATTCTTCAAGTCGTTCAGGCTGTAGCAGGGAACATAGAAATATATCCACTCGAAAAACATAAACCTCCTTCTACGGCAGTCGGGTAATAAGATTTCATTTTAGGAAGAAAACCCTGTAAACCAGGTGTATTTTTATCGCGTCGATATAACCAATTTTTTCGTTTAGTTTTCACCATATTTTATTATAAATGTGTATTTTTGCCTATAATAATAATTTATTGAGTTGAAAAAAACCGTCATTGTGGGTTTAAAGCCACCATGTTCTCAAAATATGTAAACAATAGGCACACATTTACCAGTTATTTTGAGAATAAATTTTGTTTAAATATCCATTTTTCTTAATATTAATTTTCTTCTTTATACAAAAATTTTTAATTTTATATTTATTAAAAAAATCAAATTAATTCGTTAGACTTTGGCCCTTATGACGTCACTATGTCAGTACCGCGAGTAATTGCAGAACAAACTTTCGTTTTTGACAGTTCATAAAAAGTTACTCAAATATAGTAAAATATAGTATAGTAAAATATCGTATTTTGAAGATTTCCTCGTCCGTACCTCAGACTTTCCTCTCAACTATGCCCATGAGGTTCCCTAATGAAACCAAAGTATTAGTACTCTTTTAAGGGGAGTGAAAGTCTTTAACTCTTCACTGTAAAAGTACTTAAGTAATCGCAATTCGAAAAAACATTGGTACGTGGCAGGACTCGAACCACGACCTTCCGGACAGGAGGTAGCGGTCCCTACCCATTACGCCAGCGACGCTCATAGGTAAATAAAAATTCAAAATAAATAATCACGTGTAGGTAATAATATATATATAAATAATCAGTTACGAGGAACAAGTCCATTCACGTCATAGATAAAAAAGCTTCTTACAAAAGATTTAAATACGTGCAGATCAAAGACTTTTTCTCGTCACTGACAAAAATGAGAAAGGAGTACTTATTATTATTACACAGACAACACAAAGTTAATATACAGGGTGGGAAGGAGTATACCGACAGATTATAACCAACGATTCTAGTGCCTATTTGGACGAAAAAAAAGTTATAAAAACATTGCTGGATAAAGCCTAATTTTCGAGATATTCAGTAATTCACAAGTTGAAAAATCTCAAAGGTAAAACGCACCTTGATAATATCAGATGTTTGTTGTTTTGAGAGCTCTTCATAATCAAGTGTCATACTGACGTCGTACAGCATATTCCACTCGTCGTTTATTGTATGTTGTCGGAGCCGTTCGTGAAGTTTTCACTCTTTAGACTAAGGTTTAGTTCAGAAGGGATTACAATCGTTAATTGATTTTATTCGTTCCGGAAATGAAGTAAGTTAATGAGGCAGTTTTGGACCTATGTTGATATATCATTATTTACTAGTAATACCACTAGGAATACATGGTTAAAAACTGTCGGTATACTCTTTCTCATCCTGTATAGAAAAAAATACAGGCTCGGTTCGCAAATCGACTCGCAGGCCAGCGTATTTTTTTAAAATGTTATCAATACTTCCGCGCAAAAGAAAATATTTGGTGAAATTTTATTCATTCCGTTCCGCAGCGTAGTTACTCTGACTCTGCTTCATTAGTAATATGAAAAAATATTTCATTAATAACTTCACGATTTTTTTTGCATTTTATATAGAATGTCAAAAAAAAATTTGCGATGATTTTAAAACGGATTCTACAGGGTTTTAGGTTAAAAAAAAATTTGAGAGGGGTTAGGGCTTCTATTGAACTAATTTTGTTCAGCAACTTGTTTGAAATCACAAAACAAATTACTTTTCATACCAACTGAGAAGTAAAAAAAATATTTTTTATCATTTAAATACGAGTACACTGCTAATCGGAACGAACAAAATTTCACCGTCATCATCATATCAGTCGACTGTCTGTTTGCCCGCTGCGGAACATCGTTCAGCGGTCAGCGTTGATGCCTGCCTACGCTACTCCTCAAACCTAACTTTAATAATTTTAAACAAAAAAACCGACTTCAAACACACTAGTCGCGACTACGATTTTCGAAGGTTCCCCTCGATTTCTCTGGGATGCCATCATCCGATCCTGGTTTTCTTATCATGATACTACTTTCCAACGAAAAAAGAATCATCAAAATAGGTTCATAAACGACGAAGTTATTCGCAAAAACACATAAAAAAAAATTACATACAGTAGAATTGAGGAACTTCCTCCTTTTTTTGAAGTCGGTTAAAAAAGGTTGTTAAGTCAATGATTCACATTTTAACATCGTGCGAATTTAATGTTTACGGCTTCATATTTTTATTCGTTTGTTATACCTACAGTTTGTTAAACAGTATGAATAATCCAAGTTTTCGATCTCGAGCGACGAACACAACGTTGACAAAATTAACAAAAAAAACGGAATTCGTTGTTTTTGGCGATAAAAACCCTGATTGACTAGTTTTCAAGTAAAAATACTTAGTAATTTTCAAATAAGACTAAATTTTCCGCCACGTAAACTTTATTGCTTCAGAAATACAGCTTTTCAACAGATTTTAAATAATTGAAAACGCTAAACACGTTAAAAAAGCGACTTCCATCGCAACAACTTAGTACAATTTTGCATTATTATTTTTGGCTTTTTTTAATTTTCTAACAAAGTACTAGACCGATTTTGATGAAATTTATATGGGACCACACGGGAAGCACTAGCTTTCATAAAAAAAAGAATCATCAAAATCGGTTCACTCAGTCGAAAGTTCTAAGGTATAAACATTAAAAAATAAATAAAAAACAACATTCGAATTGAAAACCTCCTCCTTTTTGGAAGTCGGTTGAAAAGGAAGAGGTTCTCAATTCACTTAAATATTTTTTTAATGCTTGTTATCTCAGAACTCCGTCATTTATAAACAATATTTTTTTTATTTGAGAGTTTCGTACTTTCCGATTGGTTTGTTGACATGTAAAATCGTACTTAAGTAGTTGTGATTAAAGTAGTATTTTTTTAAGTGTTTAGCATTGCCAATTAATAAAAAAAACCTTGTTAATGACTTTGAACGCCTTTTCTTGTAAACGATTCACCTGATAAAAATATAAATAAACTGTATTACATTTTAAAAGACCTATTCAACAATACACCACACAAAGAGACGCACCTAAACATAACTCTTTGGTAGTACGCCCAAAAAAATTTTTTTTTAGAGTATTCAGTAAGGACAACTATATTTAAACTATTTTTAAACCAAATATCATGTAATTTGGTTCGAAAATGTAAAGGTTAATTATCTTATCTTTATTTGTCAGACAACATGGTCCATTTTTGTTAGTAACACAAATGTCTTATTACATTACTGTAAGTAGTACACAGATTTGTAGAAACAACAATAAAAGTGAAAACAACCCTTCCATACCCCATGGGCTCACCAGTTTGTCGCACGGCAGGTATTTAGGTAGGTAGGGAGTGGGTTCCATAAATGATGCCGTGTGTATTCAGATAATTTAATGATATAATATAAGATATAAGATCTGAAAATAACATACAGATTATAAAAACGTTAGAACACTGAAATTTTAAATATAAATAACAAACGTATAAAAACATAAATTATTCTTACCCGTAATGGGTCTTTTAGAAAATATTAAAGTATGAATTTATTAAATTTATTGTGATGAGAGCTGATGATCGAGTGTTGTTTTTTAAGGAAATTGTCAGATAGTTTGACAGCGCAGGCGCGGAAAAAAGAAATAGATGGATGAATAAAGATCGAATGAAAGAAGATTAAATAACTGCGCACCACGCTACAGTACCGGGGGGGGCCGGTTGAAAAAAAAGTCTAAGGCTTTTTTTTCTTAAAATTTTAAATGATATGAAGAATAATTCAGTACAAATGTGTAAATAAATATTTTGAAATAATTTTGTTGTTTATCCTAAAAATATAAACGAAAAAAAATGATCTGGATGAAAAAATATACATAGTAAAATTAAGTTAAAGTGTAGAATAAAGAAGAAATAATAGATATAATAAATTAGATGGATGAAGCGAAAGTTAATTTGGAGTAAGCAAATGAAATTAATATGAGTATATACAGTAAGACAGTTCCAAAATTCATTCTACCTATTAAAAATCTATCATACATCACCTTCCAAAGTCATAATCCATTTCTGGATTGATGACTATACCACAAGAGAGAAAGCTTATATATATATAAAAAGCGTTTCTCAAGGAACTGGCTTATGAATAGTTTAGGCTTAATTAAAGGGTTAGTCACCAACCGCTAACTTGAAAAATAGCATAAGGCTTCTTTAACGTGTTGCTAAAAACCGCACGTTGATAATTATTTACAAGTAAGTACCTTAAAGAGGTAGGGCGCAATGAAATTGCGATGCGTGAAACGCAAAAAAAAGAAAAATAAACGTCATGTCCACTCAGACTTACAGACGTAACTAATTAATTAAATAGTTAATATATATGACAAAGTCATAAATTAAGAAAGAGAACAATAATTGAAGAAAATTTAAGTCATCAATTAAAATTAATTGACTTAGGTAGTTAAAGTTAGTAAGTTACGATATTGGCCTATTTAATGAGTTATCATCCGCTCTGAAAGGTAAGATAAAATAATACATTAAAAAAAACTAAACTGAAATGACAATTGTCGTATGAAATGAAATCAAAAAGTTAATGAGGTGAGTAAAAAGCTTGAAGTATTTGAGTATGTATTTACTCAGTATGTCCCTATGTAGAGATCGGTTTAAGGTCTTTTATGTGCCACCGGCCCAAAGGTTTATGATTTAAATCTGACAAATCATAAATCAGTGGCGAAATTTTGTGTGTAATTAAGCATTTAATAAATTTAGGGGCTAATTTAGCAGAAAAATGTTTGTCGGAAGAGCTAAGTGGGTAATTACGCTTCCAAACTATGTCATCTATATTAAATTCCATGTATTGACGATGCTTGTCGTAAAGTTTGGCGTTAACTTGGTGCGATTTAAAAAGTCGTGATTGTACTTGTGAAAATACTGGAATTAAATGTCCCAAATTTTCTGCGTAAATATCGCGAGGAGCAAAAATAAGGTCATCAGTACTGTCTTTATCTGAATAAATTGAACCACAAGTAACTAATTCACGGCCAAAAACGAGGAAAGAAGGGGTAAATTTAGTTGTTTCGTTAACTGATGAGTTAATGGCGAATTGAATATGGTTCAAATGTAAGTCCCAAGTACGGTGGTCGTCGTCAACAAAGGAAGCTATCGCTGTAATTATAGTTTTGTTGTATCGTTCGACAGGGTTTACTTGAGGGCAGTAGAGTGGGTTGTAATGAATGTGAGGTATTTTGTATGTATTAAATAAGTCTTTGAGTTCATTACTTATCATTTGGGGGCCATTGTCAAGTATTATGGTTTCCGGTATACCATAATTCATGAAAACTAAGTTTTCAAGGATATGTTTGATGATAGAAGATGTTGCTCTCTTAATGGGGTAAATAAGGCAATATTTAGAGAAACAACAAGTAACGACTAATATATATCTATTTAATTTACGAGTTAAGGGTAAGGGACCAATTAAATCAATAGCGATTGTCTGAAAAGGTCGTGAGCAATTTTTAGGCTTGCCCATTAAACCGATGATGTTTTGATTTTGATGTTTGTAGGCTAGACAAGTATCACATTTAGAGATGAAAAATGCTACGTCTTTGTACATACCAGGCCAATAATAATTAAGTTTTAGACGATGGTAAGTTTTGAATATACCGAAGTGAGCTGCAGTGGGTGAACTATGATTTTCTGAGATAATTGACTCTCTGAGTTCTAATGGAATTACAAGTTTCCAGTTGTATTCAGAATTTAACTCAGAAACAGCGCGACCATATTTAAATAATTTATTATTTTTAATAATGTAATCTGGAGACGAACTCGGATTAATTTTACACTTGTCAAATATAGTGTTGTACCAAGTATCTTTAGACTTTTCAAATTTTGTATTAATAGCATTAAGATGAGCGATACGAGATAACTGATCGGGTACCACATGTTCAGAGCCACGTTTATGTTTTATTTCAAAATTAAACATAGAGAGACGGATGCACCATCGTGCTAGTCGACCTGTAGGGTTATCGAGACGTAAGAACCATTGTAAAGAAGAGTGGTCAGTGTATATTATAATTTTTTTACCATTGTCCAGGTAACAACGCCAATGTTCTAAGGACGTAATCACACTTAGTAACTCACGTTCAGTTATTGAATAGTTCTTTTGAGCATTTGTTAAGGATTTGCTCATGTAAGCTATAGGTTTTTCGATACCATCGAAATCTTGGGTAAGCATTGCTCCTATACCGTAGGCTGATGCATCACAATGTACAGCAAATGGTTTGGTAAAATCAGGACAGGCGAGTATTGGGGTACTAACCAACGCTTGTTTAATAGCTTTGAAAGCTTCATCGGCTTCGGCGGACCATTTAAAAGGTGGAGCTTTCTTTTTAGTAGATGTAAGTTTATTGAGTGGAGCTGATAAAGTACTAAGATTAGGAACAAAACGTCTATACCAACCGGCAGTTCCAAGAAATCTTTTAACATCTTTAACAGTTTTAGGGGTGTTTGTACTGCTAGCGTCCTAATTATAATGTAGGAAAATCTAGCTACGTAATGATTGTGAACAAGAACTGTATTTTACTGGTTTATTAAATTATTATAAAACGACTTTGGACGCGGTTGGTAGCGGTCATATCAAAAAGGCAAAGAGAAAGTAAAATCTTATGCACACCACAGATAACAAGTCTTTTTGCACTGTACGCCACTATATCGAGCACGAACAAGCTCCCCGGGTTGAGCTGAAAGCTCAAAAGGCTCAGGAAGTCATCGGCAGCGGGCAGATGTTGATGGCTGCACGCTGAATGACGCCCTTCTTGGTGGCGATGTCGGCCACGCGAACGACGCCGTCCGAACCTGGATGCACTCGCTCCACACGCCCCAGCAGCCACAGAAGAGGCGGCAGTCCTTTGTCTTTCACGACGACTAGGGATCCCTGCTGAAGTTGAGTTAAACCAACCGACTTGCACCATTTTACCTTCTGTTGGAGCAGAGAGATATATTCATTATGAAAGCGTTCCCAAAAATGTTGTTTAAGGTGCTCCACTCTTTGGTATCGCTGAAGTCGATTAATATTGATATTGGTAACCTGCGGATGAGGAACAGTCATAAGCGAGCGTCCAATAAGGAAATGTGAAGGGGTAAGGGCTGTATAATCTGTGGAATCTGTTGAAAGAGGCGTAAGAGGGCGACTGTTTAATATTGCTTCTATTCCAATCAGGCACGTAATCATTTCCTGGTAATCAAGATGAGCTAATGAAAGAATACGTTTTAAATGATATTTTACTGATTTAACTGCAGCTTCCCATAAGCCGCCGAAGTGAGGGGTGTATGGGGGAATTTGACTAAAATTGATACCCTCCTGGCTTAAGGAAGACGTGATGTCTGTCATGGAATCTGCCATGAACCGTGTAAGCTCGTTCGAAGCTCCGATAAATGTAGTTCCATTATCTGAAAATATATTTTTAGGTTTACCACGGCGAGATACAAAGCGGTTGAGAGCAGCTAGAAAGGCTTCTTTAGTAAGGTCTGTTACGAGCTCTATGTGAACTGCTTTTACTGCGAGGCAAACAAACACACATATGTAAGCTTTTACTAGTTTACTTCCGCGTCCCTTGCGGTTGAGTATCTGCACTGGCCCGGCGTAGTCAATACCTGTATCGAGGAACGGAAACTCCAGATGGACTCTAGAATGAGGTAAATCTCCCATTATAGGCTGAACGGGCTTTGCTTTCATGCGAAAACATCTCATACATGTGTGCATTGTTCTTTTAGCAAGGTCTCGACCACCTAGCGGCCAATAAGTTTGTCTTATGTTTGATAAGAGCAGCTGGGGACCTGCGTGACATAATTTTTTATGTTGTTGAGAAAAAATGATTTTGGTGACATGGTGCTTGCTGCACAAGAGAATGGGGTGTTTCACGTCATATGGATAAAATGAGTTTTTTAACCTCCCTCCCACTCGAATTACATTTTTAGGATCTAAAAACGGGGAGAGCGGTAGCAGCCTATTTTTTGTAGGCAAAGGCTTACCGGTCTTCAACAAGGAATATTCAAGAGGAAACATTTCTTTTTGGGCGAAATGTATCGCTTCATCCTTTGACGACTGCAGCTCAGCAACGGAAAGAGGTCCGGTAAGTTTTGTGTTTTGCTTTTTGCAGTTGTTAATAAAGCGCCGTATGTAGGCAAAGACATTGACGAGACGGGAAAAATTTGATTTTCTATGAAGCAGTCTAATTAGCGGATTTTCATCTGACGTGATGTTGGTCAAGAGTGAAGTTTCAGGTAGGATTTGACTGCTTGCTTCATTTGGCATTGTAGGCCAAAAACTTGGGTCCTTTTTTAGAAAAGAAGGGCCTAACCACCAGAGAGTAGACTCGCCGATCTGATCGGCTCTCACCCCCCGAGAAGCTAAGTCAGCGGGGTTATCTTTGGACGGCACGTAGCTCCACGTATGACTGCTTGTATTTTCCTGGATTTCATGTACTCTGTTCCGTACGAATGGCTTAAGCTGGCTTGGAGATGAAGCAAGCCAACCCAGCACTATGGTGGAGTCACACCAGTAGTAGCAGCATGTGAAATGTATGGTAAGAGAGTCTAGTACCTTTGTACACAGTCTTGTGCCCAAGAGAGCGCCACATAGCTCAAGGCGAGGAATGGTGGCAGGAGGCTTTATCGGTGCTATTTTATTTTTTGAGGCTAGGAGGTGAACGTCGACTGACCCGTGCAATGAGACTGTGCGTATGTATACGCATGCACCGTAAGCGCGTTCCGAAGCGTCGGTAAACGTGTGTGTCTCAACAAAAAGAGGAGAGTCTGACAGTACCCACCGAGGCACCTGTAATGAGTTGAGAAGAGGTAATGTTTTAGCAAAGTTTACCCATTGGCTAAATATGTCATCTGGTACGTCATCATCCCATTCACACTTGGCCACCCATAACCTTTGCATAAGTATTTTTGCTTCCACAATGCACGGACCTACAAGCCCGAGGGGGTCAAAAATTTGGCTAATTACTGACAAAATATGTCTTTTTGTTATTCTTCCGTTATGGCTGAGGTTAATGGAATAGAAAAGGGTATCTTTGTTGCAGGACCAGTTAAGACCTAAAGTTTTGCATGATACTTTATCATCATTTAAGTTTAAGGATTTGTCTGAGCTGCCTTTTATTTCAGCTATTGATGTAAGTATGTCAATATTGTTGCTCTGCCACTTGCGCAAATTAAATTTAGCTGATTCTAAAGTAGAAATTACTCCCTGGCATGTGTCTATGACTGATTGAATAGACTCTCCACCACTTAAATAATCATCTACATAGAAATCATGCTTGATAGAGTTTTTGACTCGGTCATCCGTAGCATGGTCTGCTAAGGAGACGAGGCACTTGGTAGCCAAGTATGGAGCCGATGACATGCCAAATGTCACGGTGTTAAGCGTGTACGACTTGAGAGGTTCGGATGAGTCATACCTAAATAAAATTTGTTGTAACGAGCGTTGTGGTTTTGTTACAGAAATTGCCCTATACATTTTTTCTATGTCACTCGTTACAACATATTTGTGTTGCCTAAACCGCAGCAATATAGATTGAAGATCATCTTGCACAATGGGACCTACCATCTGAATGTCATTGAAGGACTTTCCTGATGTCGTGGCAGCAGAAGCGTCAAAGACGACGCGTAGCTTAGTTGTGGTGCTCGCTTCACGAATGACACCATGATGAGGATAGTAAACATTGACGTCACTATTGTTAATATTTGTGTTATTTTCTGTCATATGACCTAACTTCTCGTATTCATAAAGGAATTGACAATACTTTTCTTTGAAGAGAGGATCGCGATCAAAACGGCGTTCTAAAGAGAAGAATCTAGTTTTAGCCATTTGGTATGAATCACCTAAGACTTCAGGAGACTCCTTCAAAGGGATGGTGACTATGAAACGGCCATCTTCGTCACGCTGAGTGTTGAGAGCGAAACTTTCCTCACAGGCACGTTCCTCTTGAGACATCGCATGTATAGGCGATACTGTATCGTATTCCCAGAAACGAGACAAGTCAGGTACTTCAGTATGGACGAAGTTACATATATTTGGTTCCTGTTTGTTATGACAGATGGAGCCTGTTATAATCCAACCTAACTTCGATTCTCTCAGTCGAGGTAGATTTTTTCCTAAGGAAATGGAGTTTGAACCGAGAACGCCCCAGAAGATCTCGGCACCCACTAAGAGGTCTATTACAGCTGGGATATTAAAGGACGGGTCTGCCAGTTGTAATCCTGAAGGGATCGGTATGTGTTGTATGTTGACGTAACTAGTAGGGATTGTTTTGGTGATCTCAGGAAGAACGTAACAGTCAACATTCACCTTATAGCCACCGTTATAGGATTCGATAGAAAGGTTGCAAGACTGTGTACTAATGGAAGACTGGTTACCAATACCTGTCACAGTGGAGCTCGTGTTACGTCTCACCAGACCGAGTTTGTCACAGAGGCGACGAGTTGTGAAGCTGGCAGTGCTGCCACTGTCCAAGAGCAGCCGTGCAGCATGAAGTCTGCCTTGATAGTCGGACACTTTCACCATAGCTGTGGATAAGAGAACAACATGGTGTTCAGCGACTGTATGTAAGGGTTCTGTGTTTAAGGATAAAGTGACATTCTCTTTTAAGACAGAGTTGTCTATTTGTTTATCCATATGCAAAAGAGTATTGTGTTTGGTTTTACAATACTTGCAATGAGAAAGCTTGCATTTTTGGTATGTGTGCCCTGGGCGAAGACAATTAAGACATACGTTAGACTCACGGGCTTTACGATTGCGTGATTCTACATTTAATTTGCGAAACAACTCACAACTAAAAAGAAAATGGGGACCACTGCACATGGGACATGAAATTTTGTTTGGGTTTTGTGTGGCAATTACAAAACTTTTGGATTTGTTTGATTCTGTTTTCTTTTGTTTTGAATCTTCTAGAGTTTCCAAAAGATCTGCCCTATCGCTGAGAAACAGAAGAAAATCTTTTAGAGTAGGGGGTTCCTTAAGCGTGTTTCTGAACTCCTCCCATTCACGGCTGGTTGTGTAATCCAATTTAGTTGACATCATGTAAATTATAAGAGTATCCCAGTGGGTGGTAGGCTGCCCTAAAGTGTTCAAAGCACGAAGGTTTTTATTTGTGATGTCTATCATGTTTCTTAAGGATTTACATGACTCTTTGTGTACTTGTTCTATGTTGAATAAGGCCTGCACATGATTGTTAACAAGTAATCTCTTGTTATCATATCGCTCGCACAGCAATGACCATGCGATTGTGTAGTTGTCACTCGTAAAGTCTAAGTTGCTAATAACTAGCTCTGCGCTACCTTTTAAAGACCGCCTCAAGTAATGGAACTTACTTATATTGTCAAGACTGTTACAGTTATGTATGAGGGAAAGAAATGTATCCTTGAACTCAAGCCAGTGCTGATAATCACCCGAAAAGGGAATTAAATCGATTTTAGGCAGTCGAACTAAATTTGATTTGGAAGCAGAGTTATCACATACAGTCGGAACAGAGCCCACCTGATCAGAACGACGGCAGTCTTCCGTTGGCTTAGAGGGGCGCTTCGAGTCTCGCAAGGTGCGAGCAGAGGCCACAATCTTGTAGTACTGCGATTCGAACTGCTCTCGTTCCGTGTATTTGGTGTCGACCTCGCTGTCCAGGGCGAGCATTTCAATTTCCGTCTGTAATGTGTCGAATTCGAAATAAGCATCATGAATTTTGTCTAATCGTAATTCAAGCTCGGTAAATTGGGCTTCACTCAAACTTGCACAGGTTGAAACAATACTTAAATATGAAGAGAATTGGGTTAGCTTTGTTTTTATGGAACCGCGTTTTCTATTAAGTTCTTTGATTTTTTCCTCACTCATTTTGTTTCTAAGCAATGAAGCGGAAGTACTTACAAGATAAGAAATAACCTTTTATACTATTTTGTATGCAGAAAGCAGATTGGTATATTTCAGTTTTCAAGCAACAACAGCTGATGTCAAAAAGGATATAAGGATTTAAGGATCTACGGAATTATTCACAGGAAATAATATTGCATGATGCTAAGCAAAAGGTATATAAAATTGTAAGGCAAAGATGACCTATTGAACTTAGACCTAAGAAGATGGATTTCAATAGCTAACAGCTGCTACTTAGATTATGTAAGATTATGCTTATGTATGTGCGATTTAAATTGAATGCAAGGCAACAAGCAATATGAATGGATGGTTGTAATAGGTACCTAGGTATTATAGCAATTTATGGAAAACAGTTTATAGCAATATTACCCGGAAATGACAGTTAAGCCCAATTAAATGGAAAGTTAAAATTAGGGATAGGTTTTTAGGGAAATATTGGAACGATCTCACTGAATGATCCGATCCCTCCGACTTTGGGTACCATCGAATTCTTCTAAAAACGTGCTCCGGATGATCTGGAAGGTGCAGGTAAACTTGTGCAGGAGTTGAAATTTCTGTAATCTTGTATAAGCTGTGTGTCGGCGAGGTCTGTTCATGTGGTGGTGAAAGTCCGAAGTCCACAGGAACTGTCCAGAAGCGCCAGTCTGTAATTTCCACGGCAACTCTTTCCCGCAGGTGTCTCCAGGGCTGCGCGACAGGATCGTAAGACGACGTCAAGCAGGTAAAATCTGGAGTATCCTTGACGGAGTCGAGGTGACCGTCAGATGACCGCAATGACCTTAGATTCGACGCGATGAGCCTAGTCAGTTTTTCGTGGCTTGAAGGACCATTGTTTGTACTGCTAGCGTCCTAATTATAATGTAGGAAAATCTAGCTACGTAATGATTGTGAACAAGAACTGTATTTTACTGGTTTATTAAATTATTATAAAACGACTTTGGACGCGGTTGGTAGCGGTCATATCAAAAAGGCAAAGAGAAAGTAAAATCTTATGCACACCACAGATAACAAGTCTTTTTGCACTGTACGCCACTATATCGAGCACGAACAAGGGGTTTGTATATTCAAAATTGCTTGAACCTTAGAAGGGTCAGTATGTAAGCCGTCTTGGTTTACTATGTAACCTAAATATTTGAGTTCATTTCTAAAGAAGGAACATTTAGGGAAGTTAACAGTTATGTTAGCCTGAGAAAGTTTAGAGATTAATTTCGTCAGTAATTCGACGTGCTGTTCGAATGTTGGTGTAGCTATTACAATATCATCTAAGTAACAAAATATATTGTTATCCAGCATAAGGTCTGATAGAAGATTATCTAAAAATCTTTGCTGAGTTGCAGGAGCGTTAGTTAAACCGAATGGCATTACCTTAAATTGATACATTCCACGTCCAGGAACATGGAAAGCCGTTTTAGGACGGTCTTCTTTTCTTAATGGAATTTCCCAAAACGCTTTGGCTATGTCAATTGAGGATAAATATTTACAATCTTTTAAATTATCTAAAATATCTGAAATCAAAGGTAATTTGTAAGCATCTTTACGAGTTATGCTATTTAATTTTCGGCTATCCACGCAGAAGCGCCATGTGCCATCTTTTTTAGGAGTTACAATGACAGGACTAAGCCATGGGCTTTCGCAAGGCTCAATTACATCTAGTTTAAGCATTTCATCGACCTCTGTTTTTAGTGCTTTTTGTTTTTCGGGCGATAAACGGTAGCATCGCTGACGAATGGGAGGGTGGTCACCGGTATCGATATGATGTTCAGCAAGGTGAGTTTTTCCTAAAGGTTTAATTACGGTAGAAATTTGTTTGAACTTTTCTATTATTAAATTAGATAATTCTTGTTGCGTTTTAGTTAAATTCTCATAAGTGTGAAGGTTAGTAGAAGTTGAATGAACTAGAAAGTTGTCATTTTGTGAGTTAAATTGATTATTAATGTTGCGAAGTACGCTGGGAGCAATGTTAAATGTTTTCCAGAAATCAATGCCAAGAATTAAAGATTCTTGAATATCTGGAATTACGTGGGCAGTAATTATGGAAAATTTATTATTGTAAATTACCGGAAGTAAAATAGTTCCGATAGATTTGATTGGTTGACCGTTAGCTACGGTACCTAAGATACGTTGGTCCTTCCGTAGTGAGAGACCTGACCTTAGTAAAATTTTGTGTGAGTCCTTACCAAGTATGGTAATGGAACTACCACTATCTAATAAACCGTTTAAAATAAGATTATTAACTTTAATATTTAAATATGGTCGAATTGAATCTTGTTTGTTTTCAAAAAGGAGAGTATTCACATTATTTGAGTTAAAAAAAAGTTTTATATAGTTAAGCCAATCAGTCCAATCTTTTTGATCATAATTAATTGAATATTTAATGTGTTTAATCTCCTTCTTTATTAGTTTTTTGAATTCGACTTATGACAGTTAGGGCAATGGGGAAATGTGACGTCTTTTAAGCCACATCTATAACAAACTTTTTGTGTATTTTTACACACAGCAAGGAGATGTGAATTTGTTCTACATCTTGGGCAGGCGAAGGTAGTTAACTTTTGGGGTATTGGTTGGTTTTTTACTGCATAGATAGTTTTATTAAATGGGTATTCGGGTATATGTAGTGTAGTTTGATTGTAGTACGTTGTAGTAGTGTGAGATGGTTGTTCGAATGAGGTTGATGGTTGAGAAAACTTCGGGTTATAGTAGGTGGATTGATTATTGAGATTTAAAAGTTTTTCCGTAAATTTACATGATTCGATTAATGAATCGAGAGAAATTAGATCGGTTCGTGAGATGCGTAAGTTAAATTCTGGTCTGATGTTTCGTAATATTATTTCTATTTTTTCTTTTTCAGAAATTTTTTCGTGTAATTTAGAAAATAAAGATTCCATGTGAGATATATAGATAATAACTCTCTCATTAGGGTTTTGTTTGCGATTATCGATTTGTTTTTTAAGTAAATAATCATGGTTACTTATTTCAAAATCTTTTATTAGAAAGGTTCGTAATGTTTGCCAATCTGTTATGGTCTCTTTCTTTGCTCTGAACCAATCTAGAGCGATTCCTGAAAGAAGGTCAAAGA
Source organism: Coleophora flavipennella (assembly GCA_947284805.1). Lineage (NCBI taxonomy): Eukaryota > Metazoa > Arthropoda > Insecta > Lepidoptera > Coleophoridae > Coleophora > Coleophora flavipennella. The sequence continues at coordinate 5,524,348 of OX369269.1, forward strand.
TATGTTTGAAAAGTGTGCTCTCTGGTATGTTACGAACAGAAGCAAACTCTTCTATTCTTTGTATAAAATCTCTTGGGCAGCTATTGCCTTTGAACTTGAAGCGTTTGAGGTCGCTAGTGTATTTGTGCTCTCCAATAGAAATTAATTTTTGTGTTAGAGCATCAAAGTAAGAAAGGGGAGGTATGTTGTTGTAAGAAATGGATGGTGTGCTGTTTATTACAGATTCTGTTGAGTGATATACAGATTGTTGGGGTGTGTTGATAAGCGTGCTGTATCTGTTTTTTAGTTCTGTAAATTCACTGGATAGTGAATTTAGTGTAGATAGTTGTTCTATTGTCAAGTCTTGGTTTATGTCAATCAGGCATATTCTTTTTTGAATATGTGAAATGTATGCTGGGATCTTGTTTTTACGCATTGGATAAGTATTTATGAAAGATTCCATTATTTTCAAACATTTAGTAATGTCCGTCATATCTGTAGTGAAGTCATTCGGACTGGTATCTGTAGGTGTGGGACAGTCAGGTAAGACTAAAAGGTTATTTAATTGAGTACGGAGCTCCTCTGCCGTTTGAGTGGCGTTTGGATTTTGTCCTCTCAATCTTAATTCATAAATCACTTCCGGTTTGTTCAGTTCATTAGTATCCATGTTTATGTAACTGTGTTAAAATATTTTTCAATAATTGATAAAAATGTAAAATATTATAACCCTTCCCGTGAGCATATCAAACGCCCCGACGCCGCCCACGCGACAAGTACTTCCGGTCTGGTTTTGCGGGGGTCGGCCGCGCTGCGGCTTTCCGAGGTTTTCTCAGTATTTTTGTATGAAACTTATAAAAACTAATTACTGATCTAGTAAGCTGATTAAATTTCCTTTTTGATTATATTTTTTTAGATTTCTTCTATCACAAAAAAATTAAATACAACATGATTAATTTAAGAGTTTTGATTTTTCTTTGTTTTTTTTGTTTTGTTTTTTTATTTGTATTTATATTCTACATAAATACAGTTCAAAATGATTGTTTTCTAATGGCTAGGTAATGTAACTACATGATACAAAACAAAAAAGAGATAGCCTAGTGCAAAAAAAAAAAAAAAAAAAATATTGCTATATGATAGGTACATCAGGTCTAGCCTAGCGGGGGTCGGCTGCGCTGCGGATTTCCGAGGTTTTCTCAGTATTTTTGTATAAAACCTATAAAAACTAGTTACTGATCTAGTAAGCTGATTAAATTTCCTTTTTGATTATATTTTTTTTAGATTTCTTCTATCACAGAAAAATTAAATACAACATGATTAATTTGAAAGCTTTGATTTTTTTTGTTTTTTTTTTGTTTTGTTTTACTATTTCTTTTTCTATGCTACATAAATACAGTTAAAAATGATGTTTTTATAATGGCTCGGTAGTGTATCTACATGATACAAAACAAAAAAGAGATAGCCTAGTGGAAAAACAATAAAAAAAAATATTGCTACAATGTGATTTTCATTTGTTTTCCTTGCCGATGCAAACAATGTTTTTTATAATTTTTCTAAGAGTTTTTTCGAGCAAGATACGGTGATAAAATCACTACACAGTAAAGCAGTAATACCTTAGAATAGAAATACATGCAATTTACTTACCATTCCATCTTATAATCCCACAGAATTGATTCGAACTGGTCACGGAACCCTAATTTGTTGATAAAACACAGAACTTTTTCACAAGAGTTTTTTCGAAAAGGAAACTATGTAAAAATCACTTCACAGTAACGCTATAACACCTTACTATATGAATAAATTCAATTTACTGAGAATTCCGTGCTAATTTCATCAAAATTGAGACACAATTACACAACAATCGCGTAAATAATCAATAAATATGGCCGGCTTATTTTTTTTTTATATACCACAATTATTTTACTAGCTCTGGGTTTAAGGCCTGATAATAGTGCACTAATGGCCGGACCTATAGTTCGCGTACATTTCGCCAAAGTTTACCAACCTTTGTATACCATTTTCAACCATGCGATCGGGGCGCCTTAAAGTACGTAAAAAACAACCCAAATGGGTTGTTGGTCGTAGGAGCGATGTTCGTTAAACATCCCAATATGGCCGTTTGTCGCTGGAAGGGATAAGCAAAATCTTTTTTGTCTTAAAGAGGTAGGTATAGACAATTTATGGAAATGATCCAATCTTTTTTGATCCTATTTGTTTGTTTTGAAAGTTATGTCAAGCAATATTGTTAGTAAACAAAAAGAAATAATATTTTGTTATGAAATGGAATGAAAACTAATAATTGTGCCGAAAGTACATGTAAAATATAATGTGGTATTATCTATGATAATAATGAAATGCCTTCTATGATATGCACATGAATGTGGTGATTTTGTGAAATTGATGCTCTGTTTTACAAAATCAAATAAATTAAAAATTAACGGAATGAAACTAAGGAAGAAATAAAATTGAAGTAGGCTTGAACTGGTGACGAAGGTAGGGCTCGGAGATGGTACTGCTCACGTCGGTAGGTACAAGGATGAAAACTGGTGACGAAGGTAGGGCTCGGAGATGGTACTGCTCACGTCGGTAGGTATAAGGATGAAAACTTGATGTCGGAGATCTTGCGGAGATGTAGTGGTTTCAGGTTAATAATGTTCAAAAACTTACAGATCTTCGGTTTATTTACAAATTACCACGTTTAGGCGCCAGTGTCGCACGGCAGGTATTTAGGTAGGTAGGGAGTGGGTTCCATAAATGATGCCGTGTGTATTCAGATAATTTAATGATATAATATAAGATATAAGACCTGAAAATAACATACAGATTATAAAAACGTTAGAACACTGAAATTTTAAATATAAATAACAAACGTATAAAAACATAAATTATTCTTACCCGTAATGGGTCTTTTAGAAAATATTAAAATATGAATTTATTAAATTTATTGTGATGAGAGCTGATGATCGAGTGTTGTTTTTTAAGGAAATTGTCAGATAGTTTGACAGCGCAGGCGCGGAAAAAAGAAATAGATGGATGAATAAAGATCGAATGAAAGAAGATTAAATAACTGCGCACCACGCTACAAGTTACAGGAAGCATAGGCCCCCTGTCGGACCAGTACACGCGTGAAGTTCGAAAAGAGGTGGGAATCGTATATGTCCGCTACCCCCTACCCCCTTGAGGATGTTGCTGGCCATTTGGGTTGTTTTTTACGTACTTTAAGGCGCCCCGATCGCATGGTTGAAAATGGTATACAAAGGTTGGTAAACTTTGGCGAAATGTACGCGAACTATAGGTCCGGCCATTAGTGCACTATTATCAGGCCTTAAACCCAGAGCTAGTAAAATAATTGTGGTATATAAAAAAAAAATAAGCCGGCCATATTTATTGATTATTTACGCGATTGTTGTGTAATTGTGTCTCAATTTTGATGAAATTAGCACGGAATTCTCAGTAAATTGAATTTATTCATATAGTAAGGTGTTATAGCGTTACTGTGAAGTGATTTTTACATAGTTTCCTTTTCGAAAAAACTCTTGTGAAAAAGTTCTGTGTTTTATCAACAAATTAGGGTTCCGTGACCAGTTCGAATCAATTCTGTGGGATTATAAGATGGAATGGTAAGTAAATTGCATGTATTTCTATTCTAAGGTATTACTGCTTTACTGTGTAGTGATTTTATCACCGTATCTTGCTCGAAAAAACTCTTAGAAAAATTATAAAAAACATTGTTTGCATCGGCAAGGAAAACAAATGAAAATCACATTGTAGCAATATTTTTTTTTATTGTTTTTCCACTAGGCTATCTCTTTTTTGTTTTGTATCATGTAGATACACTACCGAGCCATTATAAAAACATCATTTTTAACTGTATTTATGTAGCATAGAAAAAGAAATAGTAAAACAAAACAAAAAAAAAACAAAAAAAATCAAAGCTTTCAAATTAATCATGTTGTATTTAATTTTTCTGTGATAGAAGAAATCTAAAAAAAATATAATCAAAAAGGAAATTTAATCAGCTTACTAGATCAGTAACTAGTTTTTATAGGTTTTATACAAAAATACTGAGAAAACCTCGGAAATCCGCAGCGCAGCCGACCCCCGCTAGGCTAGACCTGATGTACCTATCATATAGCAATATTTTTTTTTTTTTTTTTTTGCACTAGGCTATCTCTTTTTTGTTTTGTATCATGTAGTTACATTACCTAGCCATTAGAAAACAATCATTTTGAACTGTATTTATGTAGAATATAAATACAAATAAAAAAACAAAACAAAAAAAACAAAGAAAAATCAAAACTCTTAAATTAATCATGTTGTATTTAATTTTTTTGTGATAGAAGAAATCTAAAAAAATATAATCAAAAAGGAAATTTAATCAGCTTACTAGATCAGTAATTAGTTTTTATAAGTTTCATACAAAAATACTGAGAAAACCTCGGAAAGCCGCAGCGCGGCCGACCCCCGCAAAACCAGACCGGAAGTACTTGTCGCGTGGGCGGCGTCGGGGCGTTTGATATGCTCACGGGAAGGGTTATAATATTTTACATTTTTATCAATTATTGAAAAATATTTTAACACAGTTACATAAACATGGATACTAATGAACTGAACAAACCGGAAGTGATTTATGAATTAAGATTGAGAGGACAAAATCCAAACGCCACTCAAACGGCAGAGGAGCTCCGTACTCAATTAAATAACCTTTTAGTCTTACCTGACTGTCCCACACCTACAGATACCAGTCCGAATGACTTCACTACAGATATGACGGACATTACTAAATGTTTGAAAATAATGGAATCTTTCATAAATACTTATCCAATGCGTAAAAACAAGATCCCAGCATACATTTCACATATTCAAAAAAGAATATGCCTGATTGACATAAACCAAGACTTGACAATAGAACAACTATCTACACTAAATTCACTATCCAGTGAATTTACAGAACTAAAAAACAGATACAGCACGCTTATCAACACACCCCAACAATCTGTATATCACTCAACAGAATCTGTAATAAACAGCACACCATCCATTTCTTACAACAACATACCTCCCCTTTCTTACTTTGATGCTCTAACACAAAAATTAATTTCTATTGGAGAGCACAAATACACTAGCGACCTCAAACGCTTCAAGTTCAAAGGCAATAGCTGCCCAAGAGATTTTATACAAAGAATAGAAGAGTTTGCTTCTGTTCGTAACATACCAGAGAGCACACTTTTCAAACATATCTTTGACCTTCTTTCAGGAATCGCTCTAGATTGGTTCAGAGCAAAGAAAGAGACCATAACAGATTGGCAAACATTACGAACCTTTCTAATAAAAGATTTTGAAATAAGTAACCATGATTATTTACTTAAAAAACAAATCGATAATCGCAAACAAAACCCTAATGAGAGAGTTATTATCTATATATCTCACATGGAATCTTTATTTTCTAAATTACACGAAAAAATTTCTGAAAAAGAAAAAATAGAAATAATATTACGAAACATCAGACCAGAATTTAACTTACGCATCTCACGAACCGATCTAATTTCTCTCGATTCATTAATCGAATCATGTAAATTTACGGAAAAACTTTTAAATCTCAATAATCAATCCACCTACTATAACCCGAAGTTTTCTCAACCATCAACCTCATTCGAACAACCATCTCACACTACTACAACGTACTACAATCAAACTACACTACATATACCCGAATACCCATTTAATAAAACTATCTATGCAGTAAAAAACCAACCAATACCCCAAAAGTTAACTACCTTCGCCTGCCCAAGATGTAGAACAAATTCACATCTCCTTGCTGTGTGTAAAAATACACAAAAAGTTTGTTATAGATGTGGCTTAAAAGACGTCACATTTCCCCATTGCCCTAACTGTCATAAGTCGAATTCAAAAAACTAATAAAGAAGGAGATTAAACACATTAAATATTCAATTAATTATGATCAAAAAGATTGGACTGATTGGCTTAACTATATAAAACTTTTTTTTAACTCAAATAATGTGAATACTCTCCTTTTTGAAAACAAACAAGATTCAATTCGACCATATTTAAATATTAAAGTTAATAATCTTATTTTAAACGGTTTATTAGATAGTGGTAGTTCCATTACCATACTTGGTAAGGACTCACACAAAATTTTACTAAGGTCAGGTCTCTCACTACGGAAGGACCAACGTATCTTAGGTACCGTAGCTAACGGTCAACCAATCAAATCTATCGGAACTATTTTACTTCCGGTAATTTACAATAATAAATTTTCCATAATTACTGCCCACGTAATTCCAGATATTCAAGAATCTTTAATTCTTGGCATTGATTTCTGGAAAACATTTAACATTGCTCCCAGCGTACTTCGCAACATTAATAATCAATTTAACTCACAAAATGACAACTTTCTAGTTCATTCAACTTCTACTAACCTTCACACTTATGAGAATTTAACTAAAACGCAACAAGAATTATCTAATTTAATAATAGAAAAGTTCAAACAAATTTCTACCGTAATTAAACCTTTAGGAAAAACTCACCTTGCTGAACATCATATCGATACCGGTGACCACCCTCCCATTCGTCAGCGATGCTACCGTTTATCGCCCGAAAAACAAAAAGCACTAAAAACAGAGGTCGATGAAATGCTTAAACTAGATGTAATTGAGCCTTGCGAAAGCCCATGGCTTAGTCCTGTCATTGTAACTCCTAAAAAAGATGGCACATGGCGCTTCTGCGTGGATAGCCGAAAATTAAATAGCATAACTCGTAAAGATGCTTACAAATTACCTTTGATTTCAGATATTTTAGATAATTTAAAAGATTGTAAATATTTATCCTCAATTGACATAGCCAAAGCGTTTTGGGAAATTCCATTAAGAAAAGAAGACCGTCCTAAAACGGCTTTCCATGTTCCTGGACGTGGAATGTATCAATTTAAGGTAATGCCATTCGGTTTAACTAACGCTCCTGCAACTCAGCAAAGATTTTTAGATAATCTTCTATCAGACCTTATGCTGGATAACAATATATTTTGTTACTTAGATGATATTGTAATAGCTACACCAACATTCGAACAGCACGTCGAATTACTGACGAAATTAATCTCTAAACTTTCTCAGGCTAACATAACTGTTAACTTCCCTAAATGTTCCTTCTTTAGAAATGAACTCAAATATTTAGGTTACATAGTAAACCAAGACGGCTTACATACTGACCCTTCTAAGGTTCAAGCAATTTTGAATATACAAACCCCTTGTTCGTGCTCGATATAGTGGCGTACAGTGCAAAAAGACTTGTTATCTGTGGTGTGCATAAGATTTTACTTTCTCTTTGCCTTTTTGATATGACCGCTACCAACCGCGTCCAAAGTCGTTTTATAATAATTTAATAAACCAGTAAAATACAGTTCTTGTTCACAATCATTACGTAGCTAGATTTTCCTACATTATAATTAGGACGCTAGCAGTACAAACAATGGTCCTTCAAGCCACGAAAAACTGACTAGGCTCATCGCGTCGAATCTAAGGTCATTGCGGTCATCTGACGGTCACCTCGACTCCGTCAAGGATACTCCAGATTTTACCTGCTTGACGTCGTCTTACGATCCTGTCGCGCAGCCCTGGAGACACCTGCGGGAAAGAGTTGCCGTGGAAATTACAGACTGGCGCTTCTGGACAGTTCCTGTGGACTTCGGACTTTCACCACCACATGAACAGACCTCGCCGACACACAGCTTATACAAGATTACAGAAATTTCAACTCCTGCACAAGTTTACCTGCACCTTCCAGATCATCCGGAGCACGTTTTTAGAAGAATTCGATGGTACCCAAAGTCGGAGGGATCGGATCATTCAGTGAGATCGTTCCAATATTTCCCTAAAAACCTATCCCTAATTTTAACTTTCCATTTAATTGGGCTTAACTGTCATTTCCGGGTAATATTGCTATAAACTGTTTTCCATAAATTGCTATAATACCTAGGTACCTATTACAACCATCCATTCATATTGCTTGTTGCCTTGCATTCAATTTAAATCGCACATACATAAGCATAATCTTACATAATCTAAGTAGCAGCTGTTAGCTATTGAAATCCATCTTCTTAGGTCTAAGTTCAATAGGTCATCTTTGCCTTACAATTTTATATACCTTTTGCTTAGCATCATGCAATATTATTTCCTGTGAATAATTCCGTAGATCCTTAAATCCTTATATCCTTTTTGACATCAGCTGTTGTTGCTTGAAAACTGAAATATACCAATCTGCTTTCTGCATACAAAATAGTATAAAAGGTTATTTCTTATCTTGTAAGTACTTCCGCTTCATTGCTTAGAAACAAAATGAGTGAGGAAAAAATCAAAGAACTTAATAGAAAACGCGGTTCCATAAAAACAAAGCTAACCCAATTCTCTTCATATTTAAGTATTGTTTCAACCTGTGCAAGTTTGAGTGAAGCCCAATTTACCGAGCTTGAATTACGATTAGACAAAATTCATGATGCTTATTTCGAATTCGACACATTACAGACGGAAATTGAAATGCTCGCCCTGGACAGCGAGGTCGACACCAAATACACGGAACGAGAGCAGTTCGAATCGCAGTACTACAAGATTGTGGCCTCTGCTCGCACCTTGCGAGACTCGAAGCGCCCCTCTAAGCCAACGGAAGACTGCCGTCGTTCTGATCAGGTGGGCTCTGTTCCGACTGTATGTGATAACTCTGCTTCCAAATCAAATTTAGTTCGACTGCCTAAAATCGATTTAATTCCCTTTTCGGGTGATTATCAGCACTGGCTTGAGTTCAAGGATACATTTCTTTCCCTCATACATAACTGTAACAGTCTTGACAATATAAGTAAGTTCCATTACTTGAGGCGGTCTTTAAAAGGTAGCGCAGAGCTAGTTATTAGCAACTTAGACTTTACGAGTGACAACTACACAATCGCATGGTCATTGCTGTGCGAGCGATATGATAACAAGAGATTACTTGTTAACAATCATGTGCAGGCCTTATTCAACATAGGTAGATCTTATCTATGGTTTCTGTATCTTTCCTTTTATTAATTTGTGTTACAGTCGTTATCTGACAGAAAAACATATTGTTTTGAGAGTAGGGAAAATCCCAAAGTTCTGTCATCCACGGATTGTAAGTACAGTCACCATCAACCAACTGATCTATCTCAACTGATCTATCTCAACCAGTTCACGTATTTTGGGTACCAAGAAGCTAGAAGCTAAGAAGCTAGTGGGTGTTTGATAGACATAAAATTAGCATATGATTTGACTAGGTTAGGGATCATCTATTTTGAATGGAAATTATTTATTTAAAAAAATGGTCAGATTTCAGACAAGTTTTGTCATCAAATAAATCCTATGTGATTGTACACCCACTGAATTTTCAACGTTAACCGATTCAGTTGAAACTTGACACACAGTCATAATTAGTTCTAACAACACTTATTAGGCTTATGTTTGGGATTATTCATTTATCTCTATGTTTGGGATTATTCATTTATCTCTATGTTTGGGATTATTCATTTATCTCTATGTTTGGGATTATTCATTTATCTCTTTCTCTATGTTTGGGATTATTCATTTATCTCTATGTTTGGGATTATTCATTTATCTCTATGTTTAGGATTATTCATTTATCTCTATGTTTGGGATTATTCATTTATCTCTATGTTTGGGATTATTCATTTATCTCTATGTTTGGGATTATTCATTTATCTCTACCATCCGGCCCGCGAAGGTACTTCATCTGGCCCGCGCACTAGATAAATTTTAAGCCATCTAATGTATAGTTATTGCAAGTAGCTACCTTACCTTCGTTCCGAGGCACATAAGTTGAACAAAGATATAGACAAGAGATGCATTGTGAAAACAAAAAAGGTGTCAGTCATCGCAGTAAAAGTGACTCTTCCTCCTAATATAAGTGAATAAAAGTTAAATAAAAATTACTGTTTTGATTTATTAAAAATTCCCTTTACTGTTGGACATTCCCTTTGGCTAGCTGAGGCTATACACGTATAATCCTTAATCTGACCCTCTATTAAATTATGTAAAAAGCGTCGGTGGCTCAACCGGTAACGACTCGCTCCATCTAACCAGAGGTACCGGGTTCAAATCTGGACGGCCAATGTATCAATGAGTTTTTCAAAAACTTACGTACATAATATATTTACCGATTGCTTTAGCGGTGAAGGAAAACATTGTGAGGAAACCTGCACACGCCTGCGAAGAAACTCGAAGGTTGTGTGTGAAGTCGACCAACCCGCACTGGGCTCGCGTGGTCGACTAAGGCCTAATCGCCCTGATTCAGGGTAGGCTCGAGCCCCTCGGTGGGGACGTATATGAGCTGATATAATAATTAAATTATGTTGGACACCCCTGTTCTAGCACGTTTGAAAATATTCTGGACGATGACAGACCATTTTAAGTCATTTTACAAAATATTAATATTTGACTTTTGAGACCCTTCTAGAATATTTTGGAAAATTCTAGAATTTTCTAGAAAAGTCCTCATACGTTAAAAAATACAAAAACATATTATTACAATTTTTTTCCACCCACTTCCCTTGACCTAACTCCCTTACTCACAGCGAGGGACCAAGGGCTATCTACCACCACTACGGGGTCCCCGTACGGGGGAACGGGGAGTTGTTGGCAGTTGGAAGCCATAGAGAAAACCCTGTCCCCAAGACCCAAGACACGTCCATTTTTTTTATGCCTTTTATTTAGGGGTGTCCGAATCACCCCCATGTATGATCCGAGAAAGTCAACGAATTTCAAGATACAATTTTCAGATTTGTATGAACAATTATATTTGCTCGACTCTGACGTCAGTTTGTGAAAAAAAATCATCGTTCAATGAACCAGAAAAATACAAGCAAAACTTTCTCATTTCATTAATTTCCAAAAAGTTATGTTTAAAACAAATGAAGATTGCGAATTACCCAGAAGGGTGTACTTACAGTTTCGTCTCCCACAACGAAATGGTAACTGGCGACTGGTCGTTGCGAGTGCGACTGGTCGTTGAGAATGAGGTTGGACAAATAAGCACCTATACCAACCACCAAGTGTAGTTGCTTAATTTTGCTCCATTAAATAGAGTGTCGTTCGTTCATTTAGGTGTGCTAGTTAGTAGACGCACCTACTACGACAATGATTATGCTACGACCGAGCTACGAATCTACTACAAATCGACTACCTAATTTCATTTTTATTTTCCTTAGCAAATTACGGAAAATAAAAATGAAATTGTGTCGAAGTTAATCTTTTTTTTATGTTCAACATCTTTTTGTCGGTTTTTACTTTTTGGTATTAGTTTTGTTTTTTGACATTGTCATTCCGATTCCCATCCTATTCATCGATACGACTGTCCATTTTTTCCATATTTTACGTTTTTTTTATTTAAATTTTATTATATACAGATTTTTGTAGATTTTCCTATCTTTAAAAAAAACCTGCCCTTCCCCCCATGATTCAACTTCCTATCGTGCATGCATCGGCGTAGATGGAGGGTACGCCGACGCCACACTGGCACCCGAAGATTATTATTCTCATACACTGCTGAGGGTTTGCTGTGGAATCTGAAACACAAAGAACACCTGGAAAACCGACAAGAGAAGAAAAAAGTAGAAGGGAAAACGTGTGACAAAAACCTTTTTATTTTTTATTCACATTTTAATACTTTGGCATCTTATAAATTCACTTCTCCACACTTGATTGTTCCCCCACATTTTTGTCCCTGTTCGGGCGCCAGTAGTGCGGCGTCGGCGTACCCTCCATCTACGCCAATGCAGGCACGATAGGAAGTTGCATAATGGAGGGAAGGGCAGGGTTCTTTTAAAAAATAGGAAAATTCAAAGAAAATGGGAATCGGAATGACATTGTCAAAAAACGAAGAATTAACAAAGAGTAAAAATAGACAAATATATGATATAAAAACAAAAAGGGGTTGAATGAAAAAAAAAAGAATGACTTCGTCACAAAATCGAAGTAATAGCAAAGATTATAGACTATTTACCAATGTAAAAGTAGTATCACTTCGCAAAATCATTTAAATAAATGGCGACTGTAGCTACGACACAATAAAGTGCAATTCAGGTTCTCACAGCGCTAAGTACCCACAGTAGATAGAAATTGGGGTTTTTGACTCACCAACCAGTGTAAGGATAGAGCTCTCCGGTGGTACGTAGAGTATCGTGTTCGAAGGTCTGGTTATGTTGGTGGCCCGTAGAGGTCTGGCATGACCGTGTTGTTGGTCGCTTAACCTGAGTGATGTCGAGAGCCGCTGGTGCGACTCCGGAGCGCCATTGTTGGTGGTGTGTGGTGTGAAGACAGGTGTGATAGGTGTGTTCAACAGCCGCTGCTGCGACGCCGGAGCGCCATTGTTGGTGGTGGTGGTGGTGGTGTGTTGTGAAGATAGGTGTTATGAGTTGAGGGTGTGATTTAACATCCGGTGGAAGGTCCTAGGGGATGGTGCATACATCCTGTGAGGTGCTAGGTGTAAGGTTCTAGAGGGGTGTGGAGTTGAGGGTGTGGAGGTTCTAGGGGATGATTGGTGGAGTGCTAGGTTCTAGAGGGGGTGGGTAAGGTTCTAGAGGGGTGGAGAGTTGAGGGTGTGGAGGTTCTAGGGGATGATTGGTGGAGTGAGGGGTGGGTTTTAGGGGTATGTTTAGCAGGGTGGGAGGCTCTGAGGGGTGGGTAAAGGTTCTGAGGGGTGGGGTGGGGGGATGGTGCTTGATCAAGGCTTCGTAAGGTTAACGTTAGACAAGTATACGGATGCAGCGAGATATCCTATGTGTTAGAGCGAGACAGAGCGATGGTGTGAGAATCGAACCCCTAATCCACAATATGCAATGCACTGCACCTAACCACTGTGCCGTGAGAGCAACACGGCCTTCCCGAGTCAGCGCGCGCGCGCGCCGCTCGCAGGCGGATGTGGGCAGCTGATAAGCGTTGGTGTTGAGTTTAGCATCGTTGTTTTTTTTCTTATAAAATTCAAAACTGTAGCTCGTTATAGTTTATCGTTGCGGTTTCTTTACGAGGTCGTTACTTCCTTTTTTGTAAAATGTAAAATAAATAATATGGAAAAAGTGGTTAGATAAGAAATATGATAATATATTGAAAACATCATTTTCTGTGGTTTCACTTCCTCGACTTGTTTTTTTTTCAAGGCTATTTTGTGGTTTTTTTATCAAATTATTTGAGTGTTTTTTTTATATTTATATGGAAGACTTCGTAGTTTCGCTTCATTCTAACGCGATGAGTTATTATTGCAACTACTGTAAAGTGGATGTTCTGTCCAATCAATTAATATGTCATTCAAGATCAAAAAAACACAAGTTACTTTGTAGTAAAGAACCTCAAGAAGATTTCAGTGTAGAAATAATACAAACGGCATTCAAATGTCGTTTAGTAACTTACAGATTTAATGGATCATCAAAGGAAACAATTTTGAAACCAGAGACGTTTATGAATATTATACAAAAAAATGTTATATCACTTCTGGAATCTGGTATACAACAGCATGGTTGTATTAAGGTTCATTTCGAACTTTACTGCACGTTTGCGAAATTGGAAGGTGAAGAAATCAGGAGAGATCTAAAGTCATTCTTAACAAAAAATAGTTTACTGTTGAAGGAGACAGACTTGAAAGAGTATTACAATGAGGAAATAGAACAGATCACCAATAAAACTGGTGAGTTTCAAGAAAAGGACAGTGGTTGGGCGCTTGAGAAGATTGAATTTTTGGAAGTCAACGTAAACAAATGTAAGCTGCTGTGTGCATCTTCATACATTCCATTACCAAAATGGATACAAAACAAACATGCATGTGTTAATGTGAGAAATAATGATAATGCATGTTTCTATTGGGCAGTTTTGAGTGCTTTGTACCCGGTGGATAAAAACTCGGAGAGAACAACGTCTTATCCTCATTATGAGACTGTTCTGAATACTAAAGACATAGAGCGTCCAATATCAATCAAAATGATAAAAGCTTTTGAAAAGCAAAATGATTTAAGCATCAACGTGTATGGTATTGAGAAGAAAACCATCGTGCCCCTTTATGTTTCGACTAGTCAAAGGAATAAACACATTAACCTATTGTACCATGAACACAATGGTAACACGCATTATTCCTGGATAAAAAATTTATCTCGCTTAGTGAGTAGACAAATAAGTAAGCATAAAGGTAACGGTTATAAAATATGTAATGGATGTCTACAGACCTTTACGAAGCAAACACATTATAATGAGCATGTAAAACGGGGTTGTGGAAAAGTGCTGGTAAAACTTCCTACCGAAGATAAGAGATTTTTGGAGTTTAAAAATTACAAAAACAAAATGAGAGTACCGTTCGTAATCTACGCTGATTTTGAATCGATTTTGTCACCTATAGATCGGGAGAAAATACCTAGTGCCAACACATATTTTACACATGAACATATTCCGTGCAGTTTTGCTTTTTACATTCATTGCGAGTTTGATGAGAAATTGTCAAAGTTCATATCATATCGTGGTGAAGACTGTGTACAAAAGTTCATTGAAAATCTTTATACTGAAGTCGAAGAAATATACAAAAAGATTTCCAGTATTGTACCCATCTCAAAGGAGCAGGAGGAAGACGTTTTAAAAAATGTTAAATTAGCACAAGAAACTTTAATGTGTTACATTTGCGAAAAGTCCATTTTGTCAGGTGAAGATACAGCAATTGATCATTGTCACTTAACGGGAAAAGTCAGGGGAGTTGTGCACAATTCGTGTAATTTAAATTACAAGATACCTTATTTTGTACCAGTGTTGTTTCATAATTTGAGTGGTTATGATAGCCATCTTTTTATCAAAGAGTTAATAAAGGAAGGAAACGTGGAATGCATTCCTCAGTCCAAAGAAAAGTACATTTCCTTAAGTAAGAAGATACAAATGAGTGATTCAAAGGAAATGACTCTACGATTTATTGATTCCTTTAAATTTATGTCGAGCAGTTTGGATAAACTTGTGCAAAACATTAATGAATTTAAAATATTATCTCGTTTCCCACCATCATCATCATCATTGATAAACGAGACGATCGGTAAAAAAAATGAGAAGTTGAAGCTACTAACTCGCAAGGGGGTGTTTCCCTATGAATATGTAGATAACTGGTGTAAACTAGATGAGATTGCTTTACCTTCAAAAGAAGCATTTTACAGCAAGCTTAAAGACAACCACATCTCTGAGAGTGATTACGAGCATGCGCAAAGTGTGTGGAAAGCATTCGATATAAAAACACTGGGAGAGTATAGTGACTTATACCTGAAGACGGATGTTATCCTGTTGGCAGAAGTATTTGAAAACTTTCGAGATGTTTGTTTGTCAGCATACAAATTGGATCCCTGCCAATATTTGACTGCTCCATCACTGTCCTGGGATGCAATGTTGAAGGAGACGCAAATCAAACTTGAACTCCTCACCGATTTTGAGATGATAGAATTCATTAAGAGTGGTATCAGAGGTGGTATAAGCCAGGTGTCAAAAAGGTACTCTAAAGCCAATAATAAATTTATGAAGAACTTTAAACCGGATATTGGTAGCAGGTATATCTCATATTTAGATGTCAATAACCTCTATGCAGAATCTTTGTCCCGTCATCTTCCAATGGGGAATTTCAGGTGGTTGAGTGAGAGCGAGATAGCGGACTTTGACATTCTGATTCAAGAAGGAAGTTCAAATGTTGGTTATATTTTAGAAGTGGATTTAAAGTACCCTAGCGAGTTACATGAGAAACATAACGACTATCCATTTTGTGCAGAGACTAAGGTGGCTCCAGGAGGGAAAACAAAAAAATTGTTGTTGACACTCAGTGATAAACAACATTACGTCCTACACTATATGAACTTAAAGCAAGCAATTGAGCATGGATTGATTTGTATGAAAATTCATAAAATATTATCATTTGACCAGTCACCATGGTTGAAACGTTACATCGACTTGAATACTAAGAGAAGAACAGCAGCAGTGAATGCGTTCGAAAAGGACTTTTATAAGTTAATGAACTGTGCAATATTTGGAAAAACTATTGAAAATGTAGAGAAACGTGTAGACGTCAAGTTTTGTACGTCGTGGGATAATGAAAAATCTAGAAGCAATGATAAAAAAGGTCTACAGTTTTATATATCGAAACCCAATTTCCACAGTTGCACCGTGTTCAATGAAGATTTCGCAGCTGTACAATTGAATAAGACTAACGTATATTACAATAAACCTATTTACATTGGAATGTGCGTATTGGATCTCTCCAAATATGTAATGTATGATTTCCACTATAACTATATGCTCCCCAAGTATGGAGAAAATATTAATATGTTATATACAGACACAGATTCCTTCATATATGAGATACATACCGATAACTTTTATGAAGATATAAAACCGGAATTACAAAGTCGCTTTGACACTTCCGATTTCCCACCAACAAATCCGTATGGTTTGCCTTTAATCAATAAAAAGGTAGTTGGTATGATGAAAGACGAAAGCAATGGAAAAATAATAAAACAATTCATTGGTCTTAGATCTAAAATGTATGCGTACACATATGATGGTGATGATGATGATGATGATGATAACGTCGCATCTACTGTGAAAAGGAATAAAGGGTCCTCCGCAGCGATTGTGAGAAAATTAACATTTAAACAATACACCGATTGTCTTAATTTGGATACTTCATTTTATGACTACATGTACACATTCAAGAGTGGTAAACATACTATTTATACACAAGCCAAGAGGAAAAAAGTCTTGTGTGGTAATGACGATAAACGGTTTATACAATCAGACGGTATAACAACGTTAGCTTGGGGTCATCATCGTATTGTATAGTGTGTGTGTGTATGGTGATTTTGTAAAATAAAACTATATTTTTTTTTAAGGAATTATGTTTTTTTATTTAGACAGATCTTCCTCTAGTAGAGAAAAAAATCATATTTTAAGATACGGTGTACACTTTAAGGTGTTTAATAAAACTAAATATTATATTTAATTAAAATTATTTTAATAAACAATATTTGCCATAGGTACCTTACCTATTTTTTTGTTATTTAACTTGTACAGGAGTCAAACCCAGTACCCCTCGATGGCACAAAACCATATCCATCACTCGCGCCACTGAGTGATAACAGAGTGTGAATAGTAGGTATCTAGTTAGGTCCTCGTATGAATACGAGTAGCGGCGCGCGCTGATAAGAATGATATTATTTAAGGGGCAGTACTTATTAAGGGGAAGAAGGATAGTAAAACTAAATAATATATTTAATCAACATTTATTTTAATCAAACAATGTTCGCCTTAGGTACCCAATTTTTTTCGTTAAGACCCAACCATTTAACATATAGTTTATCACCTTTACGTTTTAACACTTTCTCAATAAGGTAAACATCTGAATATTTCACTCTTTGCAACTCAGACTCATAGAATGCCCCCAAGATTGGTTCTTGCTTCGAATCTTCAAGTAAATATGTGACTGGATTTGTGATTTGTACCTTGACAATTTTAAAAATTTCCGCTGACCAATTGCCGGTGTAACCTTTAGAGAATATCGTCTTAAACTTGCTTATACGAACATGATCTCCAACCTTGAATTTAGCTTGTGGTGCAATCTTGATATTGTTGTACACTCTATGGAGGATTTCCTGAGAGTTTGATTTGCTCACATCGGATGGTGCCATACCTGTGGTTGAGTGTTTTTTACTATTGTATCGCTCTACAATCTCGCGTATGTGTTTAGTCCAATTGTAGGAGCCATTCAAGCTAAAATTTTGCCATAACCAATGTTTGAGGGTCCTTATCGCCCGCTCTGCTATAGATGCCTTCATTACGCTATAAGTGGAGTAATGGTTGATTGCATAACGTTTCATGAGCGCTTCAAACTTGCTATTAAAAAATTCCTTTCCTTGATCAGATTGAAGGTTTTTCGGTTTTCTTCGCCCGCTCAAAATCTCTTGCATAGCCCTCGTGACGTCATCAGCATTTTTACTCTTCAATGGTTGAGTCCAAATAAATTTTGAAAAGGTGTCTATACACAATAGAATATACTTATACCCGCCGTTATCTCTAGAGTGTTTCTGCATATCAATCAGGTCAATTTGCCAGGTGTCATCAATACCCTTTTGTATGAAACGTCTGCGGGGGAAGTTCTTTCTTGCGTATCTATGTATTTCTTTAACAACTTGCGCCTTACTCATTGTGTGTTTTTGGTGCTACTAGGGGATTCTTTTGTTGTTGTTTTTTTACCCACTATACTTTGTGGTATGAGGGTGACACGTCTGATTTTAGCTGGATTAGACTCTGCACTAGTGCTGCTTTTATTTAATGGTGCAGTGAACCTTTTATTTAACAATTCTATAGATTTTTGAAGCGTTTCAAGCGCTATAGCTGTGTTACGAGTATGTGTGAGACATTGCTCGAACACCTCGTCCAGCTGTTCCTTTATCACTGCATCACTTTTACTCGTACCCCTATCAACCTCTGTCAATCGCTTATTTTCACAATCGATTTCTCGTATACTCGATTTTAGATTATTTATAAGCACTCCCCCAGAGTGGAGGTGATGTCCGAACTTGTGGACAGGCATTTTAGTTATGATGTATAGGCGAAAGTTATAGCGGCTTTTATTAGACTCTGACTTACCACATATCTACAGACCTAAATCAGAGCTAATCTCATCAGCTATCAGAGCTAATCTCATCTGTTTAGCTATAGACCCTGTTTCATATTTTTAGCTGTTAGACCTCATATTATCGGCTATTAGGTCTAGCGGTTAATGAAGGTAGGTATATCAGTTCTT
Organism: Coleophora flavipennella; assembly: GCA_947284805.1. NCBI lineage: Eukaryota > Metazoa > Arthropoda > Insecta > Lepidoptera > Coleophoridae > Coleophora > Coleophora flavipennella. The sequence goes on from OX369269.1 coordinate 5,543,164, forward strand.
CTTCAATACAATACCAGCTTCTATGAGCTCCTCTGTAATAGCGTTGATTTCATTGGTGTGCCCCGTGTTACCAGCGTTCTGAGATGCAATCAGTAGTCGCAGACGATCTACAAGCTCATTGGGATCATCCCAATAAATGTAATCAGTGGTGGGGTAGTAGGATTTTTGTGTGAGAAGGCAACCACCACCAGCCTTGTTTGACTGCTGCTGCTGCTGCGGTCTCATATTACCCAAATAACGTCTAATGTATGTATTATACTTGATACCTTTTGTTCCTTGCACTTGACCTTCAGGTAAATACCCACGTCGATAAGCATTGGTTAAGTTTAGAATGTTTAAGTAGTTATCGATATCAGCTTTGAGAACAACTTCTTTATTAGGAACTTTTTTGAAGAGAAGCTCTAATAAACCGAGTGTTTTTTCAAACGTTTTCCCCTTAACACTAATTTCATTGTTTTCAATTTTGAGCGGGCTATCTCCTACATACATCTTATCACGTTGTATGTGAACACCGAATGGAATCTTCTCTCGTTTAAACAGGTTCGCCAAATATGGTAGCATACTCGTTTCATCCATGCTAGCACCACTTTCTTCCCCTGCCACCATAAATTCCGATGGTATCGCAGATATATCTGCAGGATCTTCTTCTTCTGCTTCTTCCTCCTCGGGTTCTATTGAATAGTCTTCACCCAAGTCCTCATCAGCATCAGCATCATCCATTTCCTTTTTAAAACTCATTTTATAGGGTGTAGAGGTTTTTGTTTGTAAATAAGCTGCCTGCGGTGATGGTTCTGGTTTTATCGTCATCAGATCTGATGATAGAGCTTTTAAGGGTTTCGTGATGGGTTCAAATGTTTCCTCCAATCGTGTTGTAAGCATCTGTTTATCTGATTGTAGCGCCTTAACTTTTTTCCTTACAGCATCAATGGATTGCGTAAGCTTACGTTTCAACTCCTTATCACCAAAGACCTGCACCTTTGATGATGACATTTTGCCGAATGAAGTACACAAGTGGGTGACGAATCAATTTATAATGTAATAAATGTATCAAATCCTCTCCGATAGCGTCCTTTACTTATATCTCTATCCTTATCAATCACCAGAAAAGAGTACTTTTCCTCCCAACACTTGCGACAAATGTCTTGAAATTGCTCCCAAGTCATATCGGTGTTTACGTGATCATCGTACGAGTGTCTTAGATTTAAATCATCCTGTTTAAACAGCAGTATCAAGTTTGCATTGTCTCTAACCAGCTGTTTTGGTATTTTACTATAGGTTTGACACAAGTAAAAACAGTCCAACCCCTTATGACGTCCCATAGAAAAGTACTGACGTATAGCGTCTTGATCCTCTAAAGCCACGTCATCGAAAATTACAACACTATGGTCTTGAGCTTCATTCGGTGGCACCACTTGACTCTTATCATTGTACGCATAAAACGTTAAACCCTTTACTTTCTTCAGCACCCTATCAAGAAATAGGTATTTTGGTTGATGAAGCGACTTGGAGTACAGGTACACATTGGAAAACTTGATTCCGTTTGGGTCGAGCAGTAGTGTTAGGAGAACGTTGGTTTTCCCACAGTTTGAGGGACCACAGATAAGACATCTTATACTGTTTGATAGCAACACACCATTTTTTGAGTTGACCATTGATGTACCGCTGCTGCTGCTGCCATCACAACAATAATCACTCCAATCCTTCACTTTAAGACACGAGCTTTGCTTTCTAAGTTTCATTACGTTGTGAGAACCCGCTCGAGTTGAACGTGCTATATATACTAGTATATAGATAGATAGATAGACTCCATAACCATGTCTCCTGTTGATAAAGAAAAAATAAAAAATGAGTTAAAAAATATCCTTAGTACCTACCATCCTTTTGAGTGGGTGATGGAATTGGAGGATATTCTTCCAGATTACCTGCGAAACGACCCGGATATTCGAAAGTATTTTATCTGTACAGAGCATCCCGTCAACCCGGATCCCAACGCCACTCAAATAGATTCACCTTGGTTTTTGAGGAAGAGTTGTCCGTACTGCATACAACAACAACAACAACAAGAGGGTGAGAAGAAGAAGAAGCAATCGGAAACTAGCTGTGAGCTACAGGCTAAGAAAGATGATAACAACAACGATGACTCACCACCACCACCTTGCTGCTGCTGTTGTAATCACTTCACCTGCACACGACTAATAAATGTTTCTATTTAAGGCGATTACACACATCATATTAGTGCATTATGAAACGAAAAGTTAAAGTGGTTAAACGTGGATCGGGACTCTTAAATAGTGTTATCAATAATCTTCCGTTTGAACTCCACATACCCGGTTATAACTATTGTGGACCAGGAACCAAACTAAAGAAACGGTTATCGCGTGGTGATAGGAGCATTAACCCGCTCGACGAAGCCTGTAAATCACACGATATTGCATACGCGCAAAATTCATCCTTAGAGGCGAGACATAAGGCCGATTTGGAGCTAGCAACCGCCGCTGAAAAACGTTGGCGTGAATCATCGAATTTATCAGAGCGACTGGCCGGCCTTGCTGTGAATAAAGCAATGAAGTTCAAAGTCAAGCGTGGGATGGGGATTCCCATATCCAGGGTCATTGGTGCTACCCGCAAGGCTATGAAGAATAAAATTAAAAAGAAAAATACAACATCTACCGCTGCTTCGCTATTGAGTGCCGCCGTGAAAGTCGCCAAGCAATACGCTAGAGGAAAAACGATTCAGATGCCGAGGGTCATACCCGTGCCGTCTAAAAGAGGAGGGTTTTTACCGCTTATTCCTCTATTAGGCGCACTAGCAGCTGCCGGAACCCTTGCAGGAGGTGTCACCACCGCAGCTAAAAACATTTATGAAATGGCGAGTAGAAAAAGCGGCGGTGATGGGGGAAAGGTTGGAAAAGGATTGTATGTGGCTCCTTACAAACGTGGGATGGGGCTTTACCTAGCACCCCCAAAAAACTACTAAGAGCGGTAGAGGTGCAGCTCACCGATAATGATATCCGAGAGTATGTTAAAAAGGTGGGAATACCTTTCTTCAGAGGTGTTTTCATGAGAGACAGTCTACCGAACACCGCTCCACATCGCTGCGAAACAGGTGTTATCAACTTGGATAATCGAGAAGGACCCGGAACACATTGGGTTGCCTATGTGAAAAAAGACAATATTTGCATGTATTTTGATAGCTATGGAGACTTGAGGCCACCGTTGGAGTTTGTTCGTTATATGAATAAAATACATATAGAGTATAATTATGATAGAGTTCAACGTTTCACCGCTAAAAACTGTGGTCATTTATGTTTAAAGTTTTTAACCACCTATACCCATAGAATGTTTAATAAGTAAGTTCAAAATATATCTATATATATATAAACCGATGTTAGAGTTTATTATTGATCATTACCACGCAAATACCTAAACATGCCGCACTCTTTTACAATTTCCCTTAACAGTAATAGCTCAGAGTTGTCTGCGGATTTTCTTACACCGCTAGAACTAGACAATGGGGACTATGAATGTGCTTTGGTCTATTTTAAGACATTCAATTCCATACCTAATGTGGATAAAAGTAATAATTTATTTCATTATGGTGATAAAATACTTAAGGTGCCCGAGGGGACTTATGAACTGCGCGATATCATCAAGAACCTGTACAAGCAAATGATTGCTCAGGCTCAAATCGATGGAGATGCGAAGAGTGGAGGTATACTCGAGTTGGAGGCGAATGTAAACACAGCGAAATGCTTAGTGTACTCACCTAAATATGAGGTTTATTTCAACAAAAAGAACTCTATCGCACCACTTTTAGGCTTCTCGCCGCGAGTTCTTAACTCCAAGATGATGCACTGGTCCGATAAGCAGATTGATATACTGATAACGCATACTATAAGAATACAGTGCAACATAGTGGAGGGTTCATTCATCAATAACGAGCCATCGCATGTGATTCATGAGTTTTCACCTACTGTCCCACCTGGCTATCAGATAGTGGAGACCCCTTCGAATATTATCTATTTACCAATCAAGAGAAACACTATACAAGAAATTAAGGTGCGCATTGTCAACGAACGCGGAGACCTGGTTAATTTTCAAGGTGAAAATATATCGCTACGATTGCACATTAGAAAGGTACTGCGATGATTGTGTATAAAAGTGAGAGCAAGCAGGTGACACCTACATTAAGTAGTGATCATCGTGAGTGGAGACATCCACCACCTACTACTGCTGCAGCTGTTAAAAAATTATCTAAAGAAAATATCTTATTTTTGCAATCGATTGGGTTTAAAGTACCACCATGTCGTCGTCCACTATCTTAGATATAGCTGAGAGTGTGGTGTTTGATGATAGCATAGAGAGTATTGAATATCACACCTTTAACCCATACAATAACTCTTTCAAAAACAACGATGAGATTCGTATTTGTATCAACCGCCAAGATCTGATAGTGTTGCCGTGCGATAGCCAAATTTTAATAGAAGGCACTATTAACAAGGAGTGCACCTTCATCAACAATGGATTAGCCTACCTGTTTCAAGACATACGCTACGAATTGAATGGAGTGGAAATTGATAGGACCAAGAATTGCGGTGTCACATCCACCATGAAGGGTCTAATCTCGTACGCTAAAGAGACGGAGAACGCCTTGGAGAACGCTGGGTGGAATACCGGTGCGATAAAGGTGATTGAAGATGGAGACTTTAGCTTTACTGTGCCACTCTCACACCTGCTCGGATTCGCTGAGGACTATCGACGGGTGATAATGAATGCTAAACATGAATTGGTTTTAAATAGAGCCAATACAAACATCAATGCTGCAATCACCAAGGAAGTTGCCAAGCATCCGGAAATAGAAATCACTCGTCTTGTTTGGCGCGTGCCAATCATTAAGGTGTCTGATAAGGAAAAACTACGACTTCTAACCTATGTAGAGAGAAATATACCTATCCCTATCGCATTCCGCACCTGGGACCTGTACGAGTATCCGGTGTTGCCATCCGCTCAAAAACATGTGTGGACAATTAAAACCACCTCACAACTGGAGAAACCTCGCTATGTCATCATTGGACTGCAAACGGGCAAGAAAAATGAGGAGATGAAGGATATGAGTCTATTCGACCACTGCAATCTAACAAACTGTAAAGTGTACTTGAACTCTCAGTACTACCCATACGACTCATTTTCAGCTGATTTTGAAAAGGGCTCCTACCCCCTATTGTATGATGCATTCGCCAATTTTCAACAAAACTACTATCATCGCTTACATAGTAGCCCACAAGTGGACGTTGCGCACTATAAAACAAAATGTGCGTTAGTGGTTATCGATACATCGCGACAGTGCGATACCTACAACACAGGTGGCGCTATCGATATCAAAGTTGAGCTGGATTTTAAAAAGAATGTTCCTGGTAACACTACAGCCTACTGTCTTATCATCAATGATTCTATGTTTGAGTATACCGCACTCACCGGAAGTGTGCGAAAGATAACACAGTAAAAAATAAGTCAGTTACCCTCGGTCTCTTGAAGAGTGCAGTGTAGATAACATACGTCTTCAAATTTTCTAAATATAAAAAAAATGTTGGGTTTATTTCCCTCGTACACGCCATCTGTGGTTTGGCGGAAGTGTGAACTAAGTAAGAGTCAGTTCAGTCTAGTACCAACTACAACTACAACAGCTGGACAGCAGAAATTATCTTCCGTATACGTATACCTAAATCTACAACTATCACAGCATAATATGGAGGCTGCTGTGGTGGCGGGGAACAAACCGCAAGATTTATCAATTTGTGTGAACCTCGATGGGAAGCTGGAACTAAGTGAACGAGAGTGGTTTGGACTATTCGTGGAGAAAGCTGATATCTTGAGAAATTTCTTCACCAGCTCACCTACATCACCTGAGATGCCGATGGAAATAACCTGCTTTGGAAATCTAGCTGTTTTCAACTTACCACCCCGGCCGGATGTCTGCGCAGATTTATTAATAACACGAGTAACCCAGCCGGAAAAATACGTCGTATTAAGTCATGAAGATTGGAGAAACATTGAGAAACTTATGGGGTGTATTAGTGCACAGATGCAACGATTACATAAACTCGGGGCTACCTATGAAAATCGAATTAATTTGTTCAAGAGACATCTGAAACATAGGCAACCGCTTACACTACAGGAAACGAGTGCTATTCTAGATCAAGTGTGTGATAAAACGTCTATTATCGATTGTGAAATAGCATGTTTTTGTCTCGAATTTTTGTTTAATACCTATTTTATAAGTTGATGAATTAAAAAAAACTAGTATATACTTATTATATGAAAATGGTTTTTTATTTTTAAGATTCACATGCGAAACCCTAAAAATGTTATTAAACATAAGGTTTAAAAAAAACAATGACTCATTATTTGCATATACACATTTTATTCTAAGATAATATTCATGATTGATAAAATAACATAAGCATATTATTATATTGACTAAAATTAAAAAAAGCAATGTGATGTAAGTTAACAATCTTCATCGTATAACGAGGTAGATCTTGAATATTTTTGTATTCTTATTTCTTCACCGAGTGTTCTATATAATATAGACAACTACTAAAGAACGAAGTGTAGGTGTAAAAGCCTAGAACAATACAAATTATTTTGCTCAGTTTTTCGTAAACGTTCTTTGAATAACATATGAATGCAAAATTTTCTGCATCACAACATTCATGCAGCAAATCTATCCATTCGAAATATCCGATATTTCGATCTCCCATTTTTTCTTCGATTTCTGCACATATATTATCCCACATCCTTACGAGTAAGTAATATTCAGAATCTTCGTATGTATTGTACAACTCTTTTAATATTCTTGAAACATCTTGAGACATGAGTATGAATGGGAAAGATATTGTCCACTTTCTTAGAACATCATCGCATAAAAAACCATTTAGCCATTCGTTCTTACACTCAATATGAAACTGATTGATTTGGTTCTCATCTACCTCTTGGAATTGGTCCTCTTCACATTCAAGGTTTTCATTAGAAACCGTCATCACATTGCTGCTGCTGCTGCAGTTAATAGAGTCTGTAACAAGCAGTGAAACAAATATTAGAATAATAAGGATAGGTAGCGTAGTGTCGTCTCACACAAATATGTTTTATCATCATCATCATCATATCAGCCGAAAGACGTCCACTGCTGGACCAAGGTCTCCTCCCCAAAGATCTCCACAACGACCGGTCCTGCGCTGCCCGCATCCAGCAGCTTCCCGCAACCCTCACCAGGTCGTCGTCGGTCCACCGAGTGGAAGGCCTGCCTACGCTACGTCTTCCAGTGCGTGGTCGCCACTCGAGAACTTTACTACCTCAATGGGATGTGAAGATATTGCGAAGCTTCCCGAACGCTGTCCAGCCGAGTTGGATAATAATCAATAATTAAAAATAAAACATACCAGAAGGAGTACTAGTCGACGTCTCCATATTTTTTTTTAATTAATAGGTATACTGATTAATAGTGGTAAATAAATATAATATCTGAAAAAAGAAAAAAAACTTACATTATTCATTTGTAACGTTTTCTTCGAAGTTAATTATCCAAGATTTATCTTTGGATCCTCTATTGATGATGGTTACATTTCCCGATTTTAAGTATTCAATATCAATATCGTCCAACATGGAGAATCTTGAGGGTAAGGTTACTTTTCCTTCTTTAAGTACGAGTACTACATCCATTCGCAGTTTATCAAATTTGGATTGCTGTTTGATGCAATCCAAAATTAAATATGATTTATTCACTTTTAAATCTTTCATCTTTAACCACGTACTCACAACCTCTCCACAGGTATTTAATTTTTTCATTGATTCAGACATAATATTGATTTTTTTTTTCAACAAAACACTTGCTAACCTGCGCAATATGTATGTACTGCTGCTTGCAGTCACAGTAAAACACTGTATGTCAGTTATAAAATTCTAATACTATTTATAGTTGAAATGAAGAAAAAAACACAAACCTCAAACCATATCCTGTGTGATAGCACGCTACATAAATGTAATAAATTAAGCGTGAGAACTCTGTAAAGAGCTTCTATAACAGATAGGACACACACACAGTACCTACCATGTATTTTGCACGTTTCAGTAAGTGTGTCAAACCGCACACACATCAGTTTTTAACGATGGGAAAATATATTATCATATTTCTTATCTAACCGCATAAAATTCTATTAAACTTTATACTAGCTGCTGCCCACATCCGCCTGCGAGCGGCGCGCGCGCGCGCTGACTCGGGAAGGCCGTGTTGCTCTCACGGCACAGTGGTTAGGTGCAGTGCATTGCATATTGTGGATTAGGGGTTCGATTCTCACACCATCGCTCTGTCTCGCTCTAACACATAGGATATCTCGCTGCATCCGTATACTTGTCTAACGTTAACCTTACGAAGCCTTGATCAAGCACCATCCCCCCACCCCACCCCTCAGAACCTTTACCCACCCCTCAGAGCCTCCCACCCTGCTAAACATACCCCTAAAACCCACCCCTCACTCCACCAATCATCCCCTAGAACCTCCACACCCTCAACTCTCCACCCCTCTAGAACCTTACCCACCCCCTCTAGAACCTAGCACTCCACCAATCATCCCCTAGAACCTCCACACCCTCAACTCCACACCCCTCTAGAACCTTACACCTAGCACCTCACAGGATGTATGCACCATCCCCTAGGACCTTCCACCGGATGTTAAATCACACCCTCAACTCATAACACCTATCTTCACAACACACCACCACCACCACCACCAACAATGGCGCTCCGGCGTCGCAGCAGCGGCTGTTGAACACACCTATCACACCTGTCTTCACACCACACACCACCAACAATGGCGCTCCGGAGTCGCACCAGCGGCTCTCGACATCACTCAGGTTAAGCGACCAACAACACGGTCATGCCAGACCTCTACGGGCCACCAACATAACCAGACCTTCGAACACGATACTCTACGTACCACCGGAGAGCTCTATCCTTACACTGGTTGGTGAGTCAAAAACCCCAATTTCTATCTACTACCCACAGGTATATTCACCTACAAGTTGCCTCTCTTTCAATCGCGTAACTCTTATCTCTTCTGACTACTGATTTGCCTCCTGCAGAAGGCCGCGCGGCGTAGGTACATTTTCATGCCTACAGTGTGGTCATAGTTTTATTACACAGGTACACAGGTATATTCACCTACAAGTTGCCTCTCTTTCTATCGCGTAACTCTTATCTCTTCTGACTACTGATTTGCCTCCTGCAGGAGGCCGCGCGGCGCAGGTACCTTTTCATGCCTACAGTGGGGTCACAGTGTGGTATCTTTACTGCATGGCGAAAGCACAGGGCAATGGAGCGTGCTATGCTCGGAGTTTCGCTGCGTGATTAAATCAGAAACGAGGAGATCCGTAACTAACACCATCATAACTAAGTCTTGCCGCCAAATATCAATGTTGATATCATTGGTGTATTCCGGCATAAAGATAAGATAGCCAGTACCCCATTGCGTTGGGGAATCTTGGTAAGCCCGCTTCCATCTTCGGCAACATCGTCACTTACCACCAGGTGAGGCAGGCAGTAAAGTTCTTGAGTTGCGACCGCGCACCGGGAGACGTAGCGTAGGGAGGCCTCCTGCTCGGTAGAGCGTCGGCCTGGTGAAGGTCACGGAAAGCCGCTAGATGCGGGCAGTGCAGGACCGATTGTAGTGGAAATCCTTTGGAGAGTCATTTGTCCAGCAGTGGACGTCTTTCGCTGATATGATGAATTGTACAGATGTCCCACGCCTTTGATGTTTCCGTCAAAGCCGACATCACTAGTCTCTGGACACCTCCTTCTCCGCCTCCCGCTTCTCGCCTCCTTGAATGAATTGTCCCAAACGGCTGAACCACATTAACTAGGGCAGTTTGGGCTTAACTTCGCTCATCTATACCTTGGCCCCTGCATGGTTGCCTTATCTAAGGCACACCCTGGACACTTCATACAACGGGCCAGAAATGACATTTAAAAAAAGAAATGACGAAACAAACAAAATGGCGGCGAAATCCTATACGTTCGACAACCAAACTGTAACCAATCTGTATCAATCTGGGTGACGAGGGGGTGAGGTCGCAATCTAGAGAGCGGCAGGGAGTGTCCATACTGTATGTTAGTACTAATATATATACTGTGTCTAAGGTCTAGACTAGAGGTCTGGCTTCTTTTAACTATTTGGCCTACTGTGGTCATCTTTAGGTCTTGCAGTGACATAGGACTCTGATGCCTACTTTATGGGTAGCCTTAAAATATGTATAAAACTCACATTTAATTTCCATATTATCTAACACACAAAGGGAATTAACCGTACAGAAACAATGTGTTATCACAATAATCTCGCGACTCCTTTGGGGTGTTCCCGTAATATATTCAGGTTATTTTTAGCAAAGACATGCGTGCCCTTACATTGTGCCCTCCGTTTAAATATATTACATTTGAATTGCAAAGGTTTTATTCATTAAATATATGTAAAGGATTAGTAAGTAGAAATTAATGTTCATTATTTATTCGCCTATTGTTGGGTCGTATAAGAAATCTTTAAATATAGCATTCGGAGAAATGAAAAGGAAAATACATGTTCATCAAATCGATTTTGGGGTTCCGCGCAATGAATTTATTTACATTATTTTAAGCCCTGTCATTTTTGGGTTTTTTACTCAGAGTACCAAGGAAGTCATCTTTTTATTATATTAAGTATTAATTTTAAGTTGCACATGCATGCACACACAGCTATCGTTTCACTTTCTCGTCTCCTCCATTCACCAAAGGTTGGCTGGAAGAAATCGCTTAAAGCGATAAGTCCGCCTTTTCATATAATTGTGTATTTTGCTAGTTAATAACTTTTTCATTTTTGTAAATTTGGTGTGCAATAAAAGATATTTATTTATCTTTTTACTCATTACTAGATTTTGCCCGCGGTTTCGCCCGCGAGGACATCGTTTTATGACTGTCTTTGAGGGTGAGTGGTGCGCGAGCCATGCTGTAAGGGCCATATTGATCTATATTAAATGTACAATGTATTTAAGGTACTTAATTGTATAAGGATTAAAATCTTAAAATCGCTTCGTAAATAAGCTATTATTTCTCGTAAAAAGTAGAGGATAAAAAATTGTTATTGTGGGTTATCCCTAAGAGATAGACATATACCATCGGCACCATCGGGGACTTTTTTGTAGACCATTTTAAGGTGTACAATACTGTAGTACATTATTTTGATCTATCTCGTAGGGTTCAGCCAGCGTTTGCAATGTAAGCGCAAAAAAATTTGTTTATTTACGACATCAAATTAAAAACTTTAAAAATTATAAGTGTTTCTCTACTATATTATACATGTATTTTACAAATAAACCTTCCTCTCGAATCACTCTATCTATTAAAAAAAACGTATCAAAATCCGTTGCAGGGTTTTAAAGATCAAAGCATACATAGGGACAGACAGACAGCGGGAAGCGACTTTGTTTTATACTATGTAGTGATTGTTACAGATCGCCAAACTTAAGTGTCAGTAGTAGTCGGGGGACATAGCTCGTAGAACATATATGCGTTAGGGCAGTAAATTTCTCTAGTGGCGACCGCGCACCAGAATATGTAGCATAGACAGACCTCCCACTCAGTTGACCGACTTGGTAAAGGTCGTGGAAAGCCGTTGGATGCGTGCAGCGCTGCACCGAAACTTTTTCAAGACCGACTGACAAGTGTTTCGGGAGATGTTTAGCATTTTTATTTTATTCTTATTCCTCAATCGGAGCGTCGGTGGCGTAACGGCTAGAACCGCCGGCTTCTGTCCGGGAGGTCGTATTTCGAATCCTGCTACGTACCAATGTGATTTTGAATTTAGATTTCATATTTACGTTTATTTACATTATTTTAAGCTCGATCGCCCTTATTCAGGGTAGGCTCGAGCCCCTCGGTGGGGACGTATATGAGCTGATATGATGATGATGTACGTTTATCCAACGCTCTTACGTCGAAGGAAAACATCGTCAGGAAACCTGCACACACCTGCGAAGAAACTTGCAGGTTGTGTGTGAAGTTGACCAACCCGCACTGGGCCCGCGTGGTCACTAAGGTCCGATCGCCCTAATTCAGGGTAGGCTCGAGCCTCGGTGGGGACGTATATGAGCTGATATGATGTTGATGATGTACGTTTATTCGACGCTCTTACTTACGAAGTAACTAGTATCTCATTTGTGCTCTTACGGCGAAGGAAAACATCTTGAGGAAACCTGCACACACCTGAAATTAACTTTAACGGCGTTAACATATTTTTGTGGTATGCAATATAAAGGAAATTAGCTCCATTTCTACAATACTTAAGAACGTTGTGGCAGGTATTTCGAATTTATTGGAAGTAATATATGTGCATTTCTGGTAGGCAGTTAACCACAAGCCCTTAGTAAGCATAGCCAAACATAGTTCCTTTTTAATACATTTTGCGCTTTCGCGTAACGGAGGAATGTAGGAGGTAAGCGTACTTTTTAATAATTTTTTTTTATTTCATAGTTGATAAGCCCTTGACATCATTTCACCTGATGGTAAGTGACGATGATGCCGAATATGGAAGCGGGCTTATCAACATTCCCCAACGCAATGGGGAACTGGCTATCTTCTCTTCATGCCGGAACACATCAATGCTGTCAACATTGATGTTTGGCGACAAGACTTAGATATGATGGTGGTAGCTAGACAGGCGGGCTTAGAAAATGCCCTACCACTCAATCAAACCGAAAGTAAGACTCCGCCGGGAATCGAACCCACGACCTCCAAGTGTGAAGCGAATGGACTAGCCCTTACGCCACGGAGGCGATTTCTGTATGCCAGAAGGTTACGGCTACGCGAAAAGTATGCACAGCGCGGCTATACAATTCACGCTTTCAATATAATATGTGGGTACCCTATAAAGTTAACTAAATTCATAAATCTATTTTATAACTATGATGATAACTATTACTAATAACTGCGACGTGACAGCGCCTACACTCTTGATTTCACAAAGAGGGTAGGGCAGGTAACCCATCTAGCATGACATTTATCCTATACTAGTTATAATTACTATAATTAGACGAAAATAATCATACAGAATCAGGGTTAAAGCATCGCCCTAAAGAAATTTCGAAAAACAAGCAACTTTGGAAATAAAAAAACCATAGTTTACGAACATTATTGAATACTGTAATCATTATTGTTCCTTAATTAATATCACAAATCAGAAAATATAATCATAATCAACAATAAATTGCAATTACTGCAATATGTCACAATATTACAGGGACACTATCCCTGAATTACTTACACAGAAACACATCAACAATTAAAAATGCAATATTCAAATGCGTTAAAAGTCATAAAAATGTTCGACTTACAATTTAATATCTATGCTTATTCTAGGAGACTGGCTCTTTGGCTGAAAGACTACCGCTTCAATACTGGTCTGTAACAAAGTAAAACCATATTAATGAAGAATTTATTTATACTAGCGTACTACCAGATGATTATGTAATAATCTGTTTATACATTAGCTTACTACCAGCTGATCATGTAAAAATCTGTTTATACTACCTTACTACCAGGTAACAGCCGCTATTACTGGACATGGCCATTTTAATAAACACCTATTCGCTCTAGGTATCACCGACAGCCCCCTATGCAGAGCGTGTATGGAGGCTGAGGAGACTGCTGCCCACATCCTACTGGATTGCGGGGGGCTGGCACAGTACAGGGTCGTACACCTCGGTAACCCGAGGTCACTCCAGGAAGTCTTTGGTAACCTTCGGGTACTGGGTTTCTTGGAGGAGCTGGGATGGCAGTGATGCCGGCCAATCACGCAAAATGGGCGCAGCGGTAGCCTGGTTGCGAAAATCAGCCCGCCCCTAACTTATACTTCAACAACTACCTTACTACTAGCTTATAAAGTAAAAATCCAATTGCACTAGCTTACTACCAGCTGATCATGTAATAATCTGTTTATACTATCTTACTACCAGCTGATCATGTAATAATTTGTTTATACTACCTTACTACCAGATTATCATGTAAAAATCTGTTTATACTACCTTACTACCAGCTGATCATGTAATAATTTGTTGTTGATCATGATCATGTAATAATTTGCGCAAATGGGCGCAGCGGTAGCCTGGTTGCGAAAATCAGCCCGCCCCTAACTTATACTTCAACAACTACCTTACTACTAGCTTATAAAGTAAAAATCCAATTACACTAGCTTACTACCAGCTGATCATGTAATAATCTGTTTATACTATCTTACTACCAGCTGATCATGTAATAATTTGTTTATACTACCTTACTACCAGATTATCATGTAAAAATCTGTTTATACTACCTTACTACCAGCTGATCATGTAATAATTTGTTGTTGATCATGATCATGTAATAATTTATTTATACTAGCTTACTACCAGCGGATCATGTAATAATTTGTTTATACTACCTTACTTCTAGATTATCATGTAAAAATATGTTTATACTGCCGTACTACCAGCTGATCATGTAATAATTTGTTTAATTAGCTTACTACTAGTTGATCATGTAATAATTTATTTATACTAGCTTACTACCAGCAGATCATTTATAATTCCTACATTATGTTTAGGCTCCATTGATTTTAAAGGTGGAGCGTGCTATGCTCGGAGTTTCTCTGCGTGATCGAATCAGAAACGAGGAGATGCGAGCTCTCAGAATTGCTAAACTTAAGTGGCAGTGGGCGGGGCACATAGCTCGTAGAACAGATGACCGTTAGGGTAGTAAAGTTCTCGAGTGGCGACCGCGCACCGTAAAATGTAGCGTAGGCAGGCCGCCCACTCGGTGGACCGATGACCTGATGAAGGTCGCGGGAAGTCGCTGGATGCGGGTAGCGCAGAACCGGTCATCGTGGAAATCCTTGGGGGAGGCCTATGTCCAGCAGAGGACGTCCTTCGGCTGATAAGGTATGATGTGTAAGCTTTTGTTGACGTAAATAAAGGTGACACCAAAAGTTTAGTTTAAACAAATCATTCACTTATTGTGACGGCTGTGTCCCCCTCACCCCTTAAAATGGCGGCCATTTGAAAATTTCAGGATGATTATTTTTCCTTTCTTCAAAAAACATTCCTAAAGCTTTGCCATAATAATAAAAATGTATTCATTTGAAAGCTTGTTAAATTATGGGTCATTTAATACCCATATTATGAGTAACCCACACAAAAAATACAATTAAAAAATCTGGTACTTATCCCTTTTTTGGTTTTCAGTTTTTTTTACATTTTCTACTTTTTTTCAAAAACGAGCGTGTTGACACGGGGTTTATTTATAATTTCTAGATGCGCGTTAATCTTAGCAATCAAATGGTACTCTAATAATTATTATTTGAAGTCACTAAAATTAACAGTCAATTAACTTAATTAAGTACCTGAAGTGAAAAATAAAAAAAAACGAAAAACCTACAAAAATTTAGGTACCAACTTTATTTTTAATTATTTTGTATTCTTCTCAGCATACCCTTTCATTTGACCACAGTACAATAATGAGTAATTTGACACTCATAGCATAGGGGTGTATACAAAAAATGTTTTGTCGACGAAATTCTCTAAGGCTAAGCGCGCACTACGAAATTTATTCGTTACGATTTTTAAAGTGCGAAATAAATTCTTAATAAATTCCGATTTCAATTGAGTGCGCGGATTTCTGTATTTCTGTTGTTCACAGTAGTGCGCGCTTAGCCTTATACGCCAGAAAAACATCCAAAGTGGTATCCCTAACACCCAGTATGATCCTATAGCAAAAGTGTCATGACGGTCAGTTTTTCTCAGACAGATCTCTGAAAAGTTGCAACTTTCGAAATAGGTTATTATGTGAGGTATGGGACGATAAATGTTTAACCTGGCTCTCATTGGCCAAGTGTATCGGGTGTCACGTGGGATAAGGAGCTACGTTCTAAATATACTTACTTTCTCTGAAATCCGAACTTGCTCAGCAACGTAGGTTGGTTCGAAGGCAGTGACGAGGTTCTCCTCAAGCCGGGAACTTTGCACGTTGGTCGTTTGATACCATTGTTTGTAGGTTTTGAAGGCTGGCTGTTTGTTATGAGGGCAGTCGGTCTAACGTGGGGCAGTGGTTGTGGTTGGGATTCGCCGTATGATAGCTGAAAAACAAAATTAAATTTTGTTTTATTATTTGTCACTCACCGTTAAAGCAATCGGTAAGTATGTACGTAAGTATTTTTTTGAAAAACTCCAAAAGCCGTCCAGATTTGAACCCGGTACCTCTGGTTAGATGGACCGAGTCGTTACCGGTTGAGCCACCGACGCTTTTCTTTCACTTTCTTTTCTTAAAAATAGAATTATATAACACTTTTTATCAACAAAATAATGTTATAAAACTTTTTTTACTATACAATACAGGGCAAATCCAAGAAGTTGAATCATCAAGGAGATTCCATCCATTATTTTCTTCTAATGGAAGCATATGCAGGGCGCGCTTATAGAATTACAAAAAGTTTTGATTCAAATTTTTACCTGTCTGTGACAGCATCTGCTATAGCGCATGCGCGGTGATTTGCTGGGTTTTGGCGCCATTTTATTGTACTGAATTTCATGGGATTTTTTTGTACTCTTTTAACTTTGATCTTTTATTTAGTATTTGTATCAATTGATGAGATTAGCTAAAGTAGTGTACGAAACTGCACATAACTAGGTATTATGCAACAGTTTCATAAACGAGTTGGTTGGTGGAAGGGCATTTTCTAAGCCCGCCTGACTAGCTACCACCATCTTATCTAAGTTTTACCAGGCGTCCGTCACTTGCTCAAGGCCACTCGTTATATGCCTACCGCTAAGCGTATCGGAGACGATACAACGGACAGTAGGTTGCCGCACGCCCGCCTGCGTGCTCGCACGTCACATTTACCGCTCTGACTATCGAAATGCCGAAACCACGCAATTATTGTGCAGTAGATGGGTGTCACAGTCAATAGACAAATGAAAATTTGTCATTTCTTTCATTGCCGAGAGACGAACAAAGGTACCTAAGTTAATAGTATTTTAAATCTTTTGTTTTTTTCGAATTCCCTTTTCTCTTTCCTTTACAAATTATCATAATTTATTCCTTAAACTTAGAACAAAAGTGGGTAGGTACCTACTATGTTAATCGTCGTAAATTAAGGATTTCAGGTATTATTTATGTGTTTTTTTATATAAATAACAGTTACCTACTTAATGTCAGAACATAGTAGGTACCTAGCGTCGTCGTCGTGATTTAGGTAGGTATGTCATAGAATAGAAGTACTAATGCGCCGGCCACTCGGTAGCGGGGGGGGGGCACTTCTATAGCTGTAAATAAACTGTTTAAAACCGAAATCCAAGGTTTAACGTACCATTACGTCATCGAAATAACTCCATCAAGCCCCCCCCCCCCCCCCCCGCGCGCGCCGCCGACTTTTATTACCAGAACATCTCAAGAAAAATCTCAAGAACTTAGCACAGATTACTAAATAGTTACTATATACTATATAACTATAGCTTGCATTCACAAGCCGTTTTTGTTATGACTTGTAGATAGTAACACAAAAACTATTTTCGTTACGTTTTTACCTAGCTTTCACTTAAAATAACAATAATTCAAGCTCACAATGAAGCCCTCTTGGGGAATGTTTTTGTATGAATAGTAGGTATGAAATTCTCCGTCAACTCAAGTAAAAAGCAAACTTTGATTGATTTTTCTCCGCTTTGCTCCTGTTTCCCTTTTGATTATTTGTTAAAATTATTTACGAGGTTTCGAATATTTTCGACATTAAAATTTATTAATCGGGAATTCAGGGAAGGGAAAAATGCATCTATCGTTTTATTAAACTCAAACATATTTGATCGACAAATATAAAATAATTGATTTTCTACAACATTCGTTTCATTACCAATATCATCATAGGTAAAACCCTAGCACATTCGCTCGATGACGCGCTCGCACGTGGGTCGCGCGGCGGGCAAAACAATCTTAACTCTCTGTATGCGTAGTTATGGCACATTTCTTCTCGCTGCGAACAGCTGGTATTATTATTAAGATTTTGTAGGCTAATATAGCGTAGGTATTTAAGCTTTTGTATGGGAGTGATGTATCTGTTACGAAGTAACTATTTAGTAATCTGTGGTTTTACCGCCAAACATCATCAAACATGCTGTTGTGTTCCGGCTTGAAGATAAGATAAGTTCCCCATTGCGTTGCCATGCCATGGGTTTACCAATTATAGATTTTAAAAAACTACCATCTCAATACTTACTTGCGAATCAAGGGGTGTTACCAACTGCTCGAATGGATAAGTATTTTCTATCACAGATTCTTCATTCAGCGAATCAAGTAGCAATCCTTTACAACTTCCCTTATCGTATTTGAACTGACTCAACTCTAACACTGGGCTCCTTCTCTTAACTGGACTATAAGAGTTCTCCTTCTGTGAACCATTTAGTTGAGAATCTGGTATTTCACTGCACTGTGTGTCTATAGCACTATCACAACTGACTGAATCGTAAACCTTATTAATATCAGCTACAGATCTAATTTTAAACGGATTCCGGCTTACTTTCTCTGGAGATTCTTCTATGATCATCACATTTTTGGACAAATCTTTTTCTATATTATTAGCATCTTTTACTAAATATTTTTTTGATGAATCTTTTTCTTTGTTATTAACATCTTTTACTAAACCGTTCTTAGATGTATTTTTTTCTGTGTCACCATCTTGATCGATCGTCGAGTTTGGACTGAAGAATTTGCTCTCAACTACATTTGATTCATCTATAACAGTTCTAGGGAATTTACTTAATTTTTTCAGTACTGACAATCTATCTGTACTTTTCTTTATACATTTGTTGAATGATCTTTCTTTGTTTTCTAGTATCGGTGATTTGTCTCCTTGTGATGATAACTCTTTGGTGATTTCGTCGTCCACTAAGGCTATGTTGTGGGGATTTTGGGTGTATGTTTCGCTATCTTGAATTTGGCTATCATACTCCATTTTCTGTTTCTTTGAAAAAGGTTCTACGCGGTACATGTTGCATAGAGATTCTATAGATAGGCTGAAATAAAAAAAAAGGAAATTACGCAGGTAGGCATTAGTAAAAAACAAACATACGTAAGTAATCCTTTTTAGGCTAAAAATAAGAAGAACTAATTAAATAAAAATGTTGGAGTTTACACGAAGATAAAGAAAATATCAAAATTAAAAAATCTAAAAATATTTTTTATTGTACGACTTTGTCGGCTTAATTAATGTTATACCGATGCCAAATTACAGCTTTCTAGTACTGATAATCTCTGAGCTAAGCCGCGGACAGAGGGACAGACAGACAGACATGGCAAAACTAAAAAGGTTGACTCCGAAACCCCAACAGATGGATTCTCTAAAAATTAATTGCAACAGGGAGTTTTGTATGCTTGTTCAACTTTCGGCCTCAAACATCTAAACAGTTGTGTTAGGCGTAAGAAGACAGAAACTGTTCACATTTTTCGCATTTTTCATGTATTTAACTGCTTAGTGGAAGCTTAACTCCTAGCTTAGTAGCCTTGGTCACGCAGGTTAACTAACCATAAGCAAGTTCACTACCTATATGAATTTGGCTGTTAGTGGCATTTATCTGGACTATTTCCGTGCATTGCAAGGCACTTTAAGCCGTTGGTGCCGTTTCATCATATCAGCCGAAAAACGTCCAATGCTGGACAAAGGCCTCCCCTATGGATTTCCACAACGACCGGTTTTGCGCTAGACAGTGGGGACGACATCCTTTCAACTGTGTAAGCGCTGTAGCGCGCTATCCTTGGACTGTGTGGTGACCGGGAAGCTTGCGTGCGCGACTATAACGCGGCTGCATTTTATCGTCAATTTCTTGGGTTCTATGCTATGTATCTTAAAATTACTGATTTGGAAATACATTACGCCACGACTTGGCTGCCAACTTAACACAGTTGAGGGGTTAAAGGGTTAGGTTACTCGTGACTTAAAAACTAATTAGTATGTACCTTTCATCCTGCGTCTCGGGCACATATTTCGCCACTAAATTAACAACTTTCTTCCTAGCTCGAGTCTTAGGTGCAGCTATAATGAGTTCTGGTTTCTTGATCTTCGGAGCCCAAGGGACTGACTCGTCCAGGTGGGGAGTGAAGTCTTTGCTCCATATGCTGGGGTGCGACGCCACTTGATTCCAACTGTCTGTTTTTATTTTTTTGTCCTGGTGAAGATAAATAATTAGTTTATTTATAACATATTCTATACTAATATAATAAAGAAGAAAGATTTGATTGTTTGTTTGTTTGTTTTGAATAAACTCCGAAACTACTGGACCGATTTGAAAAATTCTTTCACCGTTGGGAAGCTACACTATCCGCGGTTGCTATAGGCTATATTATATTTTCAAAAAGTTTGGGATCCTTACTAAAACTCAAATAATGTAAACCCAAGGTGTAAAAAATAAAAAAGTCTGTTTAACTGCGGTATTGGAGCGGTTAAGTACCTACTTATGCTAGTTATGCTATATAAAACATTTAATGAAGAATATTGATTTTGATGTTTTAATAATATTAATTTTTGCGAATAAATGCAAAATTTTGAATTTGGGGTTTTTTATGCGAAATTTTATTCTTTTATTTGCAAAAATAATAAAAATTTTATTCACAATTGGTAAGCCCTTGGCATCATCTCACCTGATTATTTAAAAAAACGTTTTTAAGAGATGTTTGGCGAAACATCCGCAGGAAACTTAGTAGAGTATAAGAAGCGTGAGGACAGTGAGTTGCAAAATCTGTTTCACGGCAAGAGGCTGCGCCCTCTCGCCCATTCACTGACAAAGTCTGCAAGACTTGTGCATGTTATGGGACCGGAAGTCTACAACCGTCTCCCAAGGGGTGTCACCGATGCTCCTAGCCTACCAAGTCTTTACAAAATAATTTTCATTGAGAGTTCCTAGGGAGACCCACTCTCGTGGGTAAGAGTTACGCTACGGGGGACACTTTTCTAATGACCTTGGCTGCCTATATCTTACAACCAGTACACCTAAAAAAATGTGTTCTTAGAAAAAAATCTACTTCTCTTTATAACTCCTATTTAACATCATCATCATATCAGCCGAAAAACGTTCACTGCTGGACAAAGGCCTCCCCCGAAGATTTTCCACGAAGATCGGTCTTGCGCTGGCCGCATCCAGCGGCTTCCCGCGATCTTCACCAGGTCGTCGGTCTCCTATTCAGTGAGGGAGTGCACTCAAAATAAAATTATGAATGGAAGTTAAATACCCCGAAAAAAATAAAATTTTATTTTTTTTAATTACCTAATAAAAATTGACTTTTGGACTTTGTGGTCTATAGGTTATGGAGATTTTGAACCTCTTCATTAGGAGATTGATTAATTAATTAAATTGTAATTAACCCTAACATCTTATTTACAAATTCTGTTTCGGAAATCAAATACTTACCTGTATATTTTAAAACACTGTTAAATGAACTTTTTTGCTTTCTTTTTTCCCCGCTACTCCGAAGAGTTTCAAGTTCTTGAAAATGCTTTTATATGTAATAACCATCTGTTTCGAGTACCATTATTTTATACGTCAACTGAACAACAAGAAACAAACTGTACTAAACTGAACGTAGTAACTATTATCTAATCTGTGACTGAACCACCAACCATTACCTACAATAGAGCGTTTACTTGTATACAAAGGAGATTTATCAATGGGCGACCCATTGATAGATAACAGAGGATATCTAAAAAAAAACAGGTACACAACAAATGATGTAACTGTGAGGCAGGTACCTGGATTTGGACAAAATAATTCGGTTGAAAATTAAAAAAAGATCTATCAGCTATAGCAACTTTAAATTTAAATTGAAAAATTGTTTACTGATGTAAAAAAACACATCAATTACAAAAGGAATACAAGAATTCAACAAAAGTGTTAAAATTAATAAGTTACTTAATACCTATTTTAATTAATAAATTACGACAGTTGGACTGGCTTTTGCTAGCAATTAAACTAAACTGCTAAGCGCTGTTTTTCAACTTCTGTGTGTTATACATAAAGTCGGGATTATGTGCTATTTAAAAAAAAAACAACCAACGTTTCCGTTGGAAAAAAGAAACCCTTATAAGACCACTCATGTGTCTGTCTGTCTGTCCGTCTATCACGCCTGCTTTTCTCCGAAGCTACTGGGTCAAAGAAAAAAATGGGTAGCATACAGAGTATGCTATTTTTCTTCTTTCAGACGGACGGACAGAGTAACACAGACAGACACACGATTCATCGGATTTTATATTGACTTTCTGGTACCTATGTTAAAGTAAGGCTCGATAAACTTTTTTTTTCGAAATTTTTGGCTTAGTACCTGGTTTCGGAGACAAGGGGAGGGTAATGGTCCATTTTTGTACATCTTATTTAATATCTTCTACAATATACAATAGGGATGACGAATGCTAGTCATCTGAGTTACTTTTTATCATCTGCCATAAACGAAATTTTGTTCTAAAAATGTTTGAAATACCGAAGCGTGACGTCATAGTTTTGCAGCGTCATTTATGTACTTATTTTGTGATTTAAAAATCGAAGACTTGATGCAAAAACAAAACGAGTAAGGTTTTTCGAAGTTTAAGTAGGAGGGCAATTTAGTGATCAAGAGTTCATAATTTATTTATGATGCTATCGTCATCCCTATTAGCAAAAGAACATTTGTAATCCTCACAACGAGCTCTTTCATTTGATATTGCACATCGCATATTTGAAAATGTTCATTTTTCAACTTTGCTCCCCAAAATCAATCCCTAAAATCTGAATTCGTTTATTTGCCTTCATCGTCCATGATTGGGTCAGCAAACTCTATACTTATACCAAATTTCATCTTTTTTAGTTCAGATTTGAGTACTTTTATACGAGTACATATTCCCGGACGAACAGACACGTGAGCGATCCTAAGGGTTCCTTTTTTGCATCGGATGAACGACACCCTAATAATGTGAATATACTCTCGCTAAGGGCTCCGAACTGAATTAAAAAAGGTTTTTTTCTGTCGCTCATGTTGATGTCTTTTGTTTGTAATAAATAAGTATCATTGTTATACTTGAGTGGAGAGGTAACACCTCTGGTACAGAACCCAAGGTGCGCGAGTACGACTCGCACTTAGCTCGGCTTCACCTATAATGAGATGTAAGTCTTGACGGTGTAGTAAAGAAAACCTTGGGGTGTGCGGCGACCAATGGCCAACTGGGCTGATACATGGTATATTCAAAATTCTAAACAATTTATTTCAAATAGGTGTTTACACACACTTTCAAATAGTCAAAACAAAAAAAAATGTATATTACAAATAATGTCATGATTCAGATTACAGACTCAGGTAATGGTATTTGTTATAGAATCGACAAATATATCTTTGTCATTTACATAATCTATTATTTTATAATATCCTCTAGAGCACAAACAATTTATGACATGAGTCTTGAATTTATTCTCTGACAAACAGTTACATTTTCTGGAATTTTATTGCAGAATCTTATACACTGCCCCACAAATGACTTTTTAACCTTACTCAGTCTCGAAAAGGCTATATCTATTTTATTTACATTTCTTAAATTCAAATTATGCCTGTCACTGTTTTTAGGAAATAAATGCAAATTCTTACGAACGTACATGATGTTTTCATATATAAATTGACTAGCAACAGTTAAAATATTGATTTCTTTGAACTTATTCTGTAACGACTCACGTGATCGCATCTCAAAAGATTGCGCGGATAGCTCTTTTCTGCAGGATAAAAATAGTTTCTATATCAGCCGCATGCCCTCACAGTAATATGCCATAAGACCTTATACTATGGAAGTAACTAAAATACACTAGTCTCGCAGTATCTACATCCGTTAACTGTCTTATTTTCTTAACGGCATAAGCAGCTGAACTAAGCCTTCCCGCTAAAGTTTCAATGTGTGGTCCCCATTGACGTGAAACTTCCAAAGTTATACCAAGGAGCACCGTAGTATTTACAAATTCTAATTTATTACTGTCTAATATTACACTATTATTGACCTTTTTTACATTTGGCAAACATAATTTTATACATTTTGTTTTCTTAGCATTTAATAATAAGTTGTTCACAGTGAACCAGTTCAGTATCTTTGAAAGAGTGTTGTTTACTTCGTCAATTTCGTTTTATTTCCTATTCACTTTAAAAATAAGAGAAGCATCATCCGCAAACAACACAATATTTGACAGATGATGCACCATAAAAGGCAAATCATTTACGTAAACAAGGAAAAGAAAAGGCCCTAATATGGAACCCTGGGGCACACCCATTTTCACTCTAGATCCAGATGAGTTCGTGCCATTCACTTGTACTTTTTGTGTTCTGTTGTCTAAATACGAATTTAATAGACTGAGAGCCCCTTCCTCTACACCATAATGCTTTAAATTTCATAAGTAATGTTTGGTGTTCAACACAATCAAAAGCCTTAGATAAATCACAAAACACTCCAATTGCATTCTGCGATTCCTCGAAGGCATCATATATGTTTCGAATGAGTGCTACTCCTGCATCGGTTGTTGATCGTCCTTTAGTGAAACCGAATTGTTGGTTATGCAATAGTTTGTTTTCTGTAAAATATTGTAGCATTTGGTTAAGCATAATCTTTTCAAACACTTTACTAAGAACTGGCAGCACAGAAACTGGCCTGTAGTTGCCTGGATCAGTTTTTGAACCAGATTTATATAAAGGTATCACTTTACTAAGCTTCATGAGATCTGGAAAGACGCCACTATCAATGCTAATATTAAAAAGACAAGCTAAATATGGCGCTAAAGTATCAACTACATTACTGATCAAGCTTACCGATAATCCCCAGAGGTCTTCGGTTTTTTTTACTTTAAGAGATTTAAAAGTTTTTACAATACTTTGTGGTTCAATTACTCTGAAGGAGAATTTTTGATCACAATTACTAACATTATCCTTTAGCAACCTTTGAGCATACATAGGTGATGAGTTTAGGGCTTCAGTAGTCTTAAGTGGAATATTTGTGAAAAAAGTTTCGAATTCTTTGGCTACATCGGCATTCGAACTAATTTTACCTTGATCTGTTTGCAAAACATATTCTTTGTCGCGAGGTTTGACTTTACCTGTTTCTTTGTTAATAATATTCCAAACAGTTTTTATTTTATTATCTGACAATTTTATTTTTCTAGCCAGATAATTAGATTTTGCTACGTGGCAAACCTGCGTAGAAATTTTTGAATATTGTTTCACATAATTTCTAAAGTTCTCATCAAAAGTGTAAGTTTTTTTGTCATAAAGGTCAAACAAAGTTTGGCGACTTTTGTATATACCTATAGTAGCCCATTCACTGAATTTAAATTTGATATTACTGATTGTGGATTTAGACTTAAATATACTTCGGAATTCCCTATCCAGTACTGTAAAAAAATCATTGTATAAACTGTTGGCTTGCAATTCATTATCAAAATCTGGCATGGGCAGTTTTTCATCTAGCACTGTTTTAAACTTTTCTATTCGACTAACAGTGACCGGTCTCGTTTGAATTTTGATTTGTTCTGCAGAAATACTTACGGGAAAGCTAGCCATTACTCCGCTATGGTCTGACCTCAAATAATTAAAAACTTGTTTATTTAAATAACAGCAATTACAAAATATGTTATCTATACATGTGGCAGAGGTCTTCGTTATTCTTGTGGGTTCCAGAAATATATAATTTAAATCAAATGACTTGAATAGACAAGTAATTCGAGTCTTCAAGGACTTTTTTTCCAACAAATCGACATTGATATCGCCGCATACTATCACCGATTTACGGCTTTTACTAACGATATCTAATACATCCTCCATTGCTGCTTCGAAGCTAACAAAATTATCGTCATATGGGGGCCTATACACGCAAATAATGATGTGGTTCTCCAGCTCCACACAAGATAATTCCGCAGTTTTTTCAATCGAAAGGCCAACAACGTCCTTCCGTTCTTTAAACTTTAGAATATTTTTGGTAAATATAACTAACCTCTACATTGTGAGGAAGTTCGATCGAATGCACTGGCTACACAATAATTTTCAAAACTAAAAAGCATTTCATGATCTTTGAGCCAGTGTTCTGTTACACAAAAAATATCTACACAATACTTTTCCAGAAAAAGTTTGCAGAGGAAGCCTTGAATATTATGGTGAACTAGTTTGAAAGAACTTGGTTTCTTCGTTGTCTTTAAGTCTAGTTTAAATCTGGATGTTGAACATTGCCGCCAACGCCGGTATCGCAGGGTGTACTATCAAGTACATTTATAGCCTGTGCTATACCTGCGGTACCGTCACCAGCGGCGAGCTGCTCCGTCGTTATGCAAGTTATTACCGACTGAATACAGTTGGTACTATTTAAAATACCGTAAGCTAACGAATTAGCTAGTCTCTTTTTCTGTGCATAAGGCAAGTACATTTTGTCTTGAATCAACCTTAACTTATTTACAAAACTATTTGTATCAAAAAATAATACAAAGTCGCTATGACTACAAGTCAAATTGTATAAATATAAATTTAAATAATACAATTTTGTATTATAGTTGGGTGTTTCATTAGTACAGTAAGGAAATACATACACTGTTACTAAAAAAAATGGTCTTCTCTTCCCAGAGTGACACAAGCCTACGTCACAATAACATTGCCACTTTATTTCAACATAACATGTTACATGGGTAAATTATATATATGGTTACATAGTTAAAATATTTCTTTGTAATTTCATTTATATGTATTTTATCTTATATTTTACAACAACACGTCATTTTTAATTATTCGTTAGCAATATCTTGCGATTTACGAAAGAAATTTCAGACGTTCGGGTAATTCTGCTTACACTAATGGTAACACAGGATAGCGATGACGTAGGCTTGTGTTAGTCACGTGGTTCGCGAGTCTCGGAAGAGAGTACCAGGCGGAGTTATATTATTGTACCATGGGCTGATAGCACTTTATTACTCCGCCACTTTAATAACCGCCTCGGTGTCGTAATGGTTATTCCATTCGCATTACACCAGGAGGGTTATTCCATTCGCATTACACCAGGAGGTCGCGGGTTCGATTCCGGCGGGGTCAACTTGTAAGACTCGGTTTGGTTGGTGGTAGGGCATTTTCTAAGCCCGCCTGGCTAGCTACCACCATCTTATCTAAGTCTTGCCGCCAAACATCAGTGTTAACAACATTGATGTGTTCCGGCTTGAAGATAAGATAGCCAGTTCTCCATTGCATTGGGGAATCCTGGTAAGCCCGCTTCCATCTTCGGCATCATCGTCACTTACCATCAGGTGAGATGATGCCAAGGGCTTACCAATTGTGAATAAAAAAATAAAATTACAGGCACTCACATCGTTGTCTCTGTGGTCAGGATGCCAGTCGTCCATTTTCTTCAGTGTGAAAGGGTCTATGTTGCCCAGGGCCAACTGGAAAGCCGTCTTTGGATCCAAAAGTTCGCCAGCATTCACGCATAACGCCGTTTCTATATCTGAAAAATGTGAAATAAAGTTAGTTTATCCAAGGCGAACTTTAACATTTGTAGGGATGGTAAGATAAGATACAATGATTCTGGAAGTTTCACTATGTAGTTTCCTTAATTTCCTTAATTCCATAAAAATTGTTGTTGTTGCTGTTTGGATTGGATAATTACTATTATTATTCATTAACTCTCCAGGTAACTTAGTACTAAAGTACAGATCAATAGATATATAAAAACTAAATGTCCGTGTTGCACCTACTCCTCTGAAGGTTGGAAATTCTACACTCGAAGTTGTTGACCTGGAAAAACAGTTAAGGAACATGCTATGCTCAGAGTTTCCCTGTGTGATCGAACCAGAAACGAGGAGATCCAAAAGACAGCCAAAGTGACCGACATAGGTCTCAGAATTGCTAAACTTAATTGGCAGAGGCCGGGGCACATAGCTCGTAGGACAGATTGCTGTTGGGGTAGTAAAGCTCTCGAGTGGCGACCACGCACCGAAAGACGTAGCATAGGCAGTCCTCCCACTCGGTGGACCGACAACCTGGTGAAAGTCCCAGGAAGCCGCTGGATGCGAGTAGAGTATCCTCAGTTGTTGTGGAAATCCTTGGGGAAGGACTTTGTCCAGCAGTGGACGTCTTTCGGCTGATATGATGATTTATGAGTATATTTTTTTATTCACAATTGATAAGCACTTGGCATCATCTCACATGATGGTAAGTGACGATGATGCCGAAGATGGAATCGGGCTTACCAATATTCCCCAACGCAATGGAGAACTGGCTATCTTATCTTCAAGCCGGATCAATGTTAACACTGATGTTTGGCGGCAAGACTTAGATAGCTAGCCAGGCGGGCTTAGAAAATGCCCTACCACCAACAAACAAAACCGAGTCTTACAAGTTGACCCCACCGGGAATAGAACCTGCGACCTCCTGGTGTGAAGCGAATGGCTAACCATTACGCCACTGAGGCGGTTATATAATACCTTCGTCTTCGGGCTCAGTAAGCCGCACCATACGCCTCTCGCTGGGCTCATACACGTACTGGTGCTTGAACGTAGCTTCTGCCTTGAGGAAACCCTCGCGGTACTCGTCTGTTACCTGCAGAGACATCTTGTTGAAATAACTCGGCAGTTTCCGAAGGGCCTGCAATCAAAAGGTTTAATGTTATAAAATTAACATACAGGATGTAACAAAATTGGTGTGTGACCCGTAACTGGGGCTAATATGCATCAACTGAACAACTGTCAAGTCAAGGTCAAGAAATCCATAGTTAAAAAAGCATTGATACAAATTGACAACTGTATAACTCTGTAGCTCCACTTTAGGGCTTGTGCAGAAATCACGCGAGGTTTTTTCGGCTACTTTTTGACCCCCCTCTCCCTCACAACCTCACGTGTTTTTTTTTTATTCAACCTAATTTTAAGATTAATAGTATTGTATTGTCAAGGCCACGCGCGCCAAAATTTCGTAAAATAGACTCGCTATTTTGAAGTATTAGTGAATTTAAGCTAGCGGACTAATTTATGAGATATACTTACGTTAGCGATATTAGGATCCTGAGTGGCCGTGATGAACTGCCTCGCTTTAGCCAGTCCAATGCCTGGCAATGAGGCCAAATAGTCACACCCAGACATTATGCACATTTGCCGGAACTTGTCGAACGAGTAGTGCTCGATCGGGCACTTCATAACGAGAGGCAGTTTAGCTGTTTCCACTAAAGTCCCCGAACCGTCGAGATCCATTTTGAATAGCACCTGGAATAAGTTTAGTTTTAGAATTAAGAGCAATGAAAGGCCACACGGAAAAAAAATGACATTCGGTTCACTATCATCATCATCATCATCATATCAGCCGACGGACATCCACTGCTGGACACAAGCCTCCCCCAATGATTTCCATGACAACCGGTTCTGCGCTGCCCGCGTCCAGCGCCTTCCCGCGACCATCACCAGGTCATCGGTCCACCAAGTCTTGACCGCTACCGGAGCCAGGAATAGCGGGGCACTAATTCGAGTTTAATGTTAATGGCCTCTTAACTTCTTATATTTACATTATTTCAATGGCTTAAATCTTATTAAATAATTTTCTACAAAACAGCCCGACTGCATAAAAACTTAACCTCAATTTTTTGGCCATTCGGGTCAAAAGCCAAAATCCATTAAGCCGTATAAGCTACACAGCGTGCCAAAGAAATAAACATACATACACACACTCGAAAAACCCTCCTTCCGGAGCAGTCGGGTAAAAAGTGACGTTATTATCGGTGACTGTGATCAAAATATTAAAAAAAATCAATCAAAATTACATTTATCTATCTAAATAAAAACCGGCCAAGTGCGACTCTGACTCGCGCACCGAGGGTTTCGTACCACCAGACCTCTCCACACAAGTATAACAATGATACTTATTCCTTTCAAACAAAAGACATCAGCGCGAGCGGCAGAAAAAATCATTTTTTTATTTAGTTTGGACTCCTTAGCGCGGTATTAGTACTATAAACACACCAAGTTTCACGATTGTATGTATCACAATTTTTACGATAGAGCAAAAAAGAAAAAAAAAACACGTTTCTTGTATGGGGTACCTCGCGCAGTTTGTTAGTGCGCGCGCCAGTAGGCACACATAGTACGCACGCAACACTACGAGAATTCGGGACCATGAAGCTAAGCCTAAGCTAAGCCTAAGCTAAGCCTAAGCTAAGCCTAAGCTAAGCTAAACGAAGCCTGCGCGTAGCGTTGTATGAAGATAACCTACTACTTTGTTTGTACTATGACTTGTTGCGCGCCCCTCGCACCGCACTCCTTGTACTTACAGGCGACGTACCTATACATATAATAAAACTGTAACGGGGCCGTGTCTGTACATGAAATATTTATGGAAAATAATTACTGTGGTGGACATTACTAACGATATAAAGGCCAAAAAAAACAACAACTTTTGGAATTTTTGTCTATTTGTATGTTCGCGCTTCACGCAAAAACTACCAGGCCGATTTTGATGAAATTTTGTATGGTGGTTCCTTATAGCCCGTGTTAACATATTGGATACTTTTTATCCCGGAAAATTCAGAAGTTGCGGGCACAGCTAGTCCTAAATATAAAACACACAATTACCTTAGTACACCCGAACAGTACCAAGTCCGAGTCCTCAGTAATCACTAGCTGTGCATAGTTCTTTACATTGAGGTAGGCCAGCTGTGCGTCCGCCTCATAGGGAGCCACTATGCAGTCCACGTTGCGTTTGCGGCACTCCTTGATGAGGGCGAGCGCCATCGCGTGGGTGATGTCGACGCTGCGGCGCATGTAGCTGCGGGCTTCTTCTATCTGTGATCGATCACAGAAGTAATTACATTATTGACCCTTTGGTCTAGTGGTCAGCGCTTCTGCCTACTGTTTGTTTGTTTGTGTGTGTGTGTACGTGCGTGCGAGCGTGTGCGTGTGTGCGTAAGTATGTGCGTGCGTGCGTATGTGTGTGTGTGTGTGTGTGTGCGTACGTTTGTGTGTGTGTGCGTACGTTTGTGTGTGCGTGCGTGCGTGTGTGTGCTTGTTTAGGTGGGTATAGATCAGATTGTAATGGCTTGAATGCTATGCCTACTTCAAACTATGAGCTTTCATTTGATTTAATAAATGTACCCTCTGACTACACATGAGTATATAGGGTGACTTTTAATTAGTTCTTGATAACAAAAGATAATGCATATCATCTCGTGATTACAAACAATTTTCCCAAAGAAACTATAAGTCAAATATTTAAAAAAAATGTTGGTCCTCGATACTTAACATGTTATCAAATCTGCAAAGATGTATATAGCACCAATATTTTTTTTCATATTAGACATATAGTTTCTTTGGGAAAGTTGTTTGTAATCACGAGTACATTCATATCCTTTGCTATCAAGAACTAATTAAAAGTCAATCTATATAAGATGTAATGATATTAATTGCTCTACCTCTACAGCCAGTCTACAACACAGAAGCATTGCATAAAAAAAAATTATGAACTTGTAAATGTGATATCAATTGTGTTTTGAACAGAATATACTCACTTTTCCAAGACTAAGCAATTCGGCAGCCCTTTTCTTTGATATGTCTCGAGATCTGAAAAAAAGGCAGACAACTTTGCTTGTAGCATTGGGCACACGAGTTCTGTCTAACTGGTGTGAACCGCTTTATCACAAACCTGGTAGTTTAGCGTCTCGGTAGATGTACGAGAGGGCTTGCTAAGAACTTTCACATTTAGGGGGGTTAACATAAATAATTATTATCCAAATTGGAGAAATTTACTTTGTATACTGTATAATAGTTTGTTTTCACACCTTTTTTTATCCACAATGATGGTAAGTGATGATGATGCCGATGATGGAAGCACGCTTACCAAGATTCCCCAATGCAATGGGTACCTGTCTATTTTATCTTTAAGGCGGCACGCATCAATACTATTGACATTGATGTTTGGCTTCAAGGCTTGGGTGTAGGCAAAGTATATATATTAGTACTAACATACAGTAATGGAGATTCCCTGCCGCTCTCTAGATTCGAACTCACCCCCTCGTTACCCAGATTGATACAGATTGGTTACAGTTTGGTTGTCGAACGTATAGGATTTCGCCACCATTGAGTTTCTTTCGTCATTCCTTTTTTGAAATGTCATTTCTGGCCCATTGTATGAAGTGTCCAGGGTGTGGTATGGTCGCGCCAAACTTTATTACGGCTCTGAAGTTGGTCGCAAGACGCGTCGCATAGCAAACTTTGAGTGTTATTAAGACGTAAAAGTACCTACTAGTCCGTTATACCGGCGCAGTAAGCACTCGCATCACAGTTCAGATCAGTGATAAAGTTTGGTGTGAGCTGTATAATGGGATTGTAAGGCATTTTAAATAAGAAGTTTAGTGAAGTCTCCAAATCTTAGTTTTATTGATTACTAGGGTAGTGTGGTCTTGAATCGTAATTAACTGAGATAAGAACAACTCACTCTCTTCTCTTGGCTTCAGTCATAGCCTTGGCTGGCAGATGTCGCCCGTCAAACACCAATATCGGCTTGATGTTCTTTGACAACAGCATTGTCACATATTTGAGGCAGTATTTTATGTGGCTGTAAGGGAAATGTTACACTTATTTATAATTATTCTATAGTGTATTCACTATTGGTAAGCCCTCAGCATCATCTCACCTGATGGTATGTGATGATGATACCGAAGATGGAATCGAGCTTACCAAAATTCCTCAATGCAATGAAGAACTGGCTATCATATCTTCAAGCCGGAACACATCAATGTTGTTAATACTGATGTTTGGCGGCAAGACTTAGATAAGATGGTGGTAGCTAGCCAGGCGGGCTATGAAAATGCCCTACCACCAACCAAACCAAGTATTAGAAAGTTGACCCCGCCGGGAATCGAACCCGCCACCTCCTGGTGTGAAGCGAATGGACTAACCATTACGACACGGAGGCGGTTAATTTCATCATCATCATACCAGACAAAAGAGGCCTCCCAAGGATTTCCATGACGACTGGCCCTGCGCTGCCCCCATCCAGTGTGTGTTTATTCATTTTAAAAGTCTTAGCTAAAAAGGCACTTGTGCAGTCAGTACACAGCATGGCATGGCATTTTAACATCCAGAATTTCTGAATTACCCTGATCCGATTCGGCAGTTAAAAAGCCCGTGAATGCTTGTGCACTTGACTCAGATGACAACCTCAGGTTATGGTATTTGCTGGAGGATCTTTGTCATTTACATAAAGAATCTCAACTAAATAAATAAGATAAATAGTTATGAAGATATTTTAAAAAATTGGTGTAAATTTACCATTCTCCTCCCTTCCTCTATCTCCAACTACTGGGCCTAAAATCTTGAAAAATCACAGTATATGAGGTTGAATGCATAGATTACAGGAAAATCTATGAGAAAATCTAGTATTTTCGTTCCCATAGGAAAAATGAAATTTCTATAGTCCAGAATAAGTACACCCCTACATACCTAGAGCAAAATATGTAATGAAAGGTCTTATTCTGTTTGTGTGACAACTAGTCACACTTGGCCAGTTTTTTTTCATAATGATGTAGATTAATAGTATTTCAACCAAATCATAGGAAAAAAAGTTTTAAGCAATAAAACTATACTTATTTAATTATAAGTATAGATATTTTAGTGTTTCCTGCAATATTTTTTTTTTATTATGGTTGTCAGATCCCACCAATTAATGGAGTGTGGTTTTTATCCACCAGGCATGCCAAGGGTTGAAATAACAATGTATTTCTTCCTATTTTCCTAAAATGTTTAAGACAAAACTCTTTAACCAAAATTAATAAAATGAAAAAGGAAAGAAACTTAAAGCTAAAAATAAAAAGAACCTTTTTAGTCTAACTTAGCTCCTATACTAATGTTAATACCTTAACTATTTTGAGTCGGCGCCAATCAACATGCAAGTTATGTAAAGTTAAATGATGGCAGTGGAAAGCGCGGCGACGGCGACGTGACGCATCTCTTTGCTGGAAATTTGCAGAACATTCTGTTTGTTTGTTTGATGCCGACTCAAAATTATTTAGGTATTTACATTAGTGTAGGAGCTTAGTTAGACTAAAAAGGTTCTTTTATTTTTTTGCTTTTCAGTTCCCTTCCTTTTTCGTCTGTTTTTATTTTTATTTTTTTGGGTCTAAAATATTATACACTTATTTTTGATGACTTACTTTTAACAGCCTTCTGTCTTCATCATCAGCATAGATCGGAATAGGTAGAGTTTTTTTCCGGCGATTATGTCATAACGTTGTCAATAGTATGGATAAGCTTCTCCGGATTTCCGGATTTGAGGGTCTTACAAAGTGAATTAAAAACTTTTTTGGAATCATCTTTTTATTGTTTATAAATGCATAAATTACTTATTTAAAACAAATTACACCAATAATTATACAATAAGAATTAGTAAATAAACAAATGGGAAAATATATTTGTGCAAGTATTTCTCAATAAAACCTTGCACGCACGGATTAGCATTTTGTTGAGTCTTGAGTAAATTGCTTCTAAATGAAAAAAAAACCGGATACCAGATAAAATTAAGCTTATCCATGTTGTACCAACATTGCAAAAGTACATGAAAAAACTCTACCTATTCCGATCATCGATCATCAGACCTTTGATGGTTGTTGTAACCCACAAATCATAAGTTAGGTATAATATTCTCATTAAGGTAAGAGAATAATCCCAAACATAAGACAAAGCTCATTAGAACTAATTATGTGTGTCAAGTTTCAACAGAATCTGTTCACAGATGAAAATTCAGTGGGTAAACAATCAATAATTTCCTATTTTTAAAATTTTTATTTCAAATCTAAATGGGACCAATTTTGAAGTAAACCCTATCAAAAAAATATCAAAAAAAAATCAAAATTAGAATTCTCTATAAAAATATATGTGTGATCGATCATACATGAAAAAAATATAAATAATACAGGTCTACTTGAGAACCTCCTCAGTTTTTTCATCAGTTATGTCATCTAAAGTGGTTTATTTAAAAATGTTAAAGATTTCTACTATGATGTGCTTCCTGAGTAGGCTCAATGATTGTGTGGGCATTTCACTCTTACAACTTCTTAAACGCAAAATAATCTTGAAAGATCTCTTTCATTGGACCACAGTTTATGGAGACATAATACTATATAACTAATAGTAACAGAAAGTCCATCGCTCCGTTGGGGTGCACATAACCGGGCTGCCATAGGGGAGATCTCAGACTGTATATACCGAACCTATTTTTGGATTTAATGGCAGCCCAAGCGAGCATAACCACGTGCACTCCAACCCATCGCTCTTTTGTGTACAAAGTAGTACCACGTTATCCTTTATCTCATTGCCTCAAAAGCTATTTTGCGACCGCAGTCTGTGGGGTGAACATACAACTTCGAATCACAGACTAGGAGATCCAATGCTTCATATCTAAGGAATTTTAGTAGGTGTAAGTTCTACAATAATAAACTTACATGTCCGTGTCGTCTCCCCTCACCAGCTTGTCGGCACAGGCGAAGGCACCCTTGTGCAGCCAGCAGTAGGAGTCTACAGCTACCGTACAGCCTCTGAACTCATCCACATTCACCTTTCGAGAGGCTTTCTCGAGAAACGGGATCAGTCCAGTTATACCCATGATTGTACAGATAATTCACACTTTTATACTTATAGGCCTAATTGTAACTAAAGTTGGTTATCACGTCATAGTTCTTAAAGCTAGATTTTAGAAGTTCTATTGAAAAGCGTGGAAAAAATATGCATCATGATTTGTGTGGGAAACCAAACCACATTCACTATTATAATACCTACCACCCACCACCATAACACAAACAAATGACAATTGATTGACAATCAGCCACATCAGCTGTCACGCTTCGCGCCGGATACACATGACGTTATTAATTACGTTAGTGAAGATGATTAGGTGTTAAAATTAAATGAAAAGTAACAAAACAAGTTTTGCCTATTAAAATGCTGCCTTTAAACCCAACGAACATGGTGCTATTTGATTTCAAATTAACTTATACACACAATGATTTATATAAAACATTTTGGGATAGCAGATCTTAGACGTTCTTACTTGTCTAATTATCAGGCACGTAAATTTTCCATAGTTATCTCTATAAATCATACAAGAAAAAGACTTGGCCGGAGAACAAAACAGAAAAAAAAACATTTATTTTTATCTGAGATTTAAAATACTAATACTTTTATACAAATATATACTTATATCTATTTTTTTATCCTCCAACGAATTATCAGAATATTTAGTTTAGTAATAAAAGGTCATCTTTGGCAATGCTTTGTCTAAGAATACATCTTTTAAAAATCTGAGGGTAGTTGCAAAAAGTTGTATTATTTCCTTCCTATCATGTGGTGGTAGCACGAACGGACCTCTTTATTTTATTACAAAAATAAAATTAATAGACCGGTCTTCAGAAGTGCTAATAATCCGGCATATGCTTCAAATCACCTAAAATGAGATTTAGTCCACGGATTTTCTCGTCGGCCGCAGCTATTGCGTTAACGTGTGTTGTCTCAGCCGCGGCGTATTACTACAACAGCCGCAACAAGGAGATAAATGAAGTGATGGTGTTTTGTAAGCTACAGTTCAATGCACATAATTCCTTCGACAAATTGATCAGCTACGTCGAGGCCGCAAGAAAGAGCATCGATGTCTGCATGCCGAGTATTCATAATCCTGCTATTCAGAATCGTCTGTTGCAAATCATACTGAATAAGTGTATCAAAACTCGCATAATTATTGATCGAAATGGATACAACGACTCTACAGAGTTCTTGATAAAGGAACTTCTAGATGCTGGTAAGTTATTGGTCTGGTCGCCGAATAGCCTACCTTGCTGACTTAGACAAGCTATCTTGTCTAAGCTGAATGTTACATATTTTTAATTAAAATAAAATAACCCACCAAGTGTGATTCAGACACGCGCATCGATGTTTCCGTACCACCACACCACCACCACAGAAGTACAACATTGATACCTATTATTTCAAACAAAAGACATCAACGCGAGCGAATTTTTTTTTGTCCAGTTCGGACTTCTTACCGCGAGCAGGTACGACTCACACCTGGCTGTTTTTTAATATTTGTTGTTTTACTTTAGGAT
The DNA here is from genome assembly GCA_947284805.1 of Coleophora flavipennella. Taxonomy (NCBI): domain Eukaryota; kingdom Metazoa; phylum Arthropoda; class Insecta; order Lepidoptera; family Coleophoridae; genus Coleophora; species Coleophora flavipennella. The sequence continues at coordinate 5,580,351 of OX369269.1, forward strand.
TAGTACTTAATCAAACCAATTTTCACACTTGTATGTAGGTACATATCCCTTCCCGTGAGCATATCAAACGCCCCGACTCCGTCCCCGCGACCGGTACTTCCGGTCTGGTTTTGCGGGGGTCGGCCGCGCTGCGGCTTTCCGAGGTTTTCTCAGTATTTTTGTATGAAACTTATAAAAACTAATTACTGATCTAGTAAGCTGATTAAATTTCCTTTTTGATTATATTTTTTTTAGATTTCTTCTATCACAAAAAAATAAAATGGAACACGATTAATTTGAAACTTTTGTTTTTTTTGGTTCCTTTTTCGTTCTTTTTACTATTTCTATTTATATTCTACATATATACAGTTAAAATGATCTTTTTCTAATGGCTAGGTAATGTATCTACATGATACAAAACAAAAAAACGATTGTCTAGTGCAAAAACAAATTAAAAAAAATATTACAAAAATGATTAAATTTTGTGCCGCGCGGGCCGTTCAACGGGGGTCGGCCGCGCTGCGGATTTCCGAAGTTTTCTCATTATTTTTGCATGATACCTATAACAACTAATTACTGATCTAGTAAGATGATTAAATTTCCTTTTTAATGGTTTTTATTTTACATGTGTTAGATTAGAGATAAATTAAATACAGTACTTTGAAATTTAAAATTGTGTTTTATTTTCTGTTCCAATTTTCTTTCCTTATCTATTTCTATCTAAGCACTCTAGATATACATATGAAATATTTTTTTTCTAATGGTTTAGTTAAATATCTTCACGGTACAATACAAAAAAAAATTGTCTAATGCAAAAACAATTTTTAAAATTAGTTTCAAAAACAACCAAAAATTTACAAAACTTGAACACAGAACTAGTAATTTGTTTTTTTTTTTGAGACCCCGATTGAAGTCCAGATGTTTGAATTTTTATTTTTCTGAGTAGAATGGCCTTTCGGCTTATCACAAAAAAAAAATTAAAACATTCGGAGCAGTAGAACTAATTCAAAATATAAAAACAAGTCCATCATTTTAATTGCCGCAGGCTGCTTTCAGAGAAAATTTGAATGGGTCTAAAATTCATTTAAATTCTTAGACACTGATGATTAGTGTGATGATGATGGTGTGATGATGATTGTAAATCAAAAACAAGTAGGTATAGTACAAAATAAACACAAATAAAGTCCATCATTTGAATTGCCGCAGGCTGCTTCAGAGAAAATTTGAATAGTTCTAAAAATTCATGTAAATTCTTAGAAACTATAGTGATTATGTGGTGATGATTGTGTGATGATGACGGTGTGATGATGATGGTAAATTAAAAACCAGCTGGGGGTAGGTATAGTACAAATAAAGTCCATCGTTTGATTTACCCGAGGCTACCTCGGTGAAAATTTGAATTGGTCTAAAATTCATTTAAATTCTTAGACACTGATGATTAGTGTGATGATGATGGTGTGATGATGATTGTAAATCAAAAACAAGTAGGTATAGTACAAAATAAACACAAATAAAGTCCATCATTTGAATTGCCGCAGGCTGCTTCAGAGAAAATTTGAATAGTTCTAAAAATTCATGTAAATTCTTAGAAACTATAGTGATTATGTGGTGATGATTGTGTGATGATGACGGTGTGATGATGATGGTAAATTAAAAACCAGCTGGGGGTAGGTATAGTACAAATAAAGTCCATCGTTTGATTTACCCGAGGCTACCTCGGTGAAAATTTAAATTGGTCTAAAATTCATTTAAATTCTTAGAAACTATGATGATGGTGTCAGATGATGATGATAAATCAACATTTGTTCGTATTTCGGTAGGATGGAAGGGTTAAATTACATAATTTTACACAAAAAAATACCATTGTGTTGAATTGCTACAGGTTGCTTTGGAAAAGCCCTAGGTGATCTAAATTACATGCAAACACTTAGAAATGATGATGATCAGTTTAGAAGATGTATATATATCAAAAACAAGCCGTTTTGGTGAATTTAGGAACCGTTTAGGAACATACTCGAGACAAAAAAAATAAGTTTGTTCAATTTTCCGCTACCAACTCAATGCGTTTCTAAGAGTTTTATCGTGAAAGATACGGTGATAAAAACACTACACTGTAAAGCAATAACATCTAACAATCGAAATAAATTCAATTTACTTACCTTTCCATGATCCAACACACAAAACCACAACACAACATCTTCACACGTATTTGACGTAATGGCTGACAACCACAGAAAACGGGAAACAAATATTCGTTTTAAAAAATATTCTTCTATCAAATGGGATGTAAAGTATTTCAATTAGGTGTAACCACACGTTCACAACAATTTTGCCAAATAAGACCTAACGATAGACGCAGTTTTATATACTAATTTCAACCATATTCAAAGCGCCTTAAAGTACATATAAAAACAACCCAAATGGGTTGTTGGTCGTACAAGCGATGTTCGTTAAACATCCCAAGATGGCCGTTTGTCGCGGGAAGGGATATGACTATTTTACCCGACCTCAAAAAAGTAGTAAGTTCTATGTTCCACTGTAGTATTTTTTTTATGTACACCGATTTTTCTGTCATTTGTAGACCTATTTTCAAAATTCTTTTTTTATTAAAAAAAAGTTTCTCGTCATATTCCTCCTGAGGTGGTCCTATTTTCATCGAGTCAGGATATGATGATGGGATTCCAGGGAAATCTAGGGAAATCCTAAAATTTTATAGGCACGTATTACGTGTTTCATATATTTTCTAAAGCTATTCCAGTATTTACGTCTGGTAGTCATCATCTTATGTTGATGAGCTGGTGATGGAAGGTACAACTTCTTAATGGCAAACCATTAACTCCTAAGAGTTGGAGGATATTCCTTTAAATATTATAGGTACGTATAGATAGACTGATAGTTGTAGGTATTTTTTCAGATGAGCTGATGTTAGAAGGTTTGCCTCCATAACTTTCATGCTGTTGACATGATGATGGATGCTACAGGCAGGCCTGTGTATCGGTTAATAATGTTTCATGCCATGCATTATGAATATTATGATTTGATGATATCCTATTGGCGTTCAACATTGTAGATAGCATTATCAAGTGCAAGTCGGACTAGCACTCCAAAGGTTCCGTACCACCATACATCTCCACACAACTACATAGCATAAGGACAATATACCTATTCACATTACAAACAAAAGACATTAACCGTCTCCATGGCGTAATGGTTAGTCCGTTCGCTTCACACCAGGTGGTGGCGGGTTCGATTCCCGATGGGGTAAACTTTTTAAGACTCGGTTTGATTGGTGGATTGTGGATTTTAAAAAAAACGCGAGTGACAAAAATATGTTTTATTTATCATTTAGTTCGGACTCCTTAGCGCGATACGACTAACAATTGGCCGATTTTTATTATTTTTTGTTTTACTTCAGTACTAGTATTATAACCACACCAAGTTTCACGCCTTTACCTATTTATTACCGTTTTAACGAGAGCTAAATAAAAAATCCTTTCTAAGACCTATGAAAAACACGTTTTTTGTATGTAGACCCCCCATTATTTTTTCATTTTTGCAATTTTTTTGTATTTGTTGTTATAGCGGCAACAGAAATACATATTCCGTGAAAATTTTAACTGTCTTATCTATTACGGTTCATAAAACACAGCCCGCTGAAGGACGGAAAGACAGACAGATAGCGGAGGCTTAGCAATAGGGTAGGTTGTTCACCCGTTGGGTGACCGGAACCCTCAAAACAGTAAAAACCTTATAAAACACGTTTCTTGTATGGCAGCTCCCCTATTTATTTTTTTATATTTGTTACTAAATCTCCCATAATTGATGGTTCAGTGTCAGAGACTCTGGGTCGACTAGGTGGGACACAGAAAGAAACGCAGAGCTCCCCGGATAGTTCCTGTCTGTCCCTACGAAGGGACAAAGAGGAATAAAAATTCCTGACTGTCCCCGACTTCGAATTCAGAGACAAACAAACGCACCGTACACTTTCGAATGTAGTCATGAAAAACGATATCCATACGGCCAAAAGCTAGTAGGATAAGCGTAATTTCTATTAAAGGTAACTTTTACTTACAAATGTAAATTCCTTGGGGAAAGTTGTTCCATGTCATCTGCAAAAATCATTAAATGTCATGGCAGTAGTGCAGTGGCACCTTATGTATATAATTTATACTAGCTTTTGTCCGCGGCTTTGCCCGCGTAGGTATCGTTTTTATGAGTTCATTCGAGAGTGCACGGTGCGTTTGTTTGTTCCTTAAATTAAATTCGGGGACAGATAGTACTTTTTATTCCTGTTTGTCCCCTCGTGGGGACAGATTCGGGGACAGACAGAAACTAGCCGGCTGTCCAGGACAAGCGTCACCCCCTCGGCCTCACTGGCTGAAGCAGGTTTGATCTCGTAGTTTACCTTCTCTGAGACGGGTTGCAGGCCTGTAATAACTAGCCTCCCCTAATTTCATCGCTACGTATGCGGGGGACCCTGTTCGGGCCTGGACGGCCCGAACAGGGTCCCCCGCAGAGCTGTGAAATCAGCCTAAGACAAAACCGCCTCCGTAGCTCAGAGGCACAGTTCACTGGCTTTACACAGGAGGTCGCACGTTCGATTCCCGGCGGGGTCAATTGTAAGACTCGGTTTGGTTGGTGGTAGGGCATTTTCTAAGCCCGCCTGGCTAGCTACCACCATCTTATCTAAGTCTTGCCGCCAAATATCAATGTTGATATCATTGGTGTGTTCCAGCATGAATATAAGATAGCCAGTTCCCCATTGCGTTGGGGAATCTTGGTAAGCCCGCTTCCATCTTCGGCAACATCGTCACTTACCAATGTTGTCAAGGGTTTACCAATTGTGAATAAAAAAATAATAATAAAAAAAAACTAATGGTCCCTATAACTGAATTGTTTATACGCGGATTAGAGGCCAATCATAAACACCCCTCACCCTTCGAAATGGGTATAATAGCCACTTGGCTTATATAATCTAAGACAAATCTTGTGGTTCCTATCCTCATCATCATCATCATCAGCTCATATTACGTCCCCACCGAGGGGCTTGAGCCTACCCTGAATTAGGGCGATCGGGCCTTAGTCGACTACGCGGGCCCAGTGCGGGTTGGTCGACTTCACACACAACCTTCGAGTTTCTGCGCAGGGGTGTGCAGGTTTCCTCACGATGTTTTCCTTCACCGTAAGAGTGTCGGATAAACGTACATATGAAATCGAAATTCGAAAACACATTGCTTCTTGGCAGGATTCGAACCACGACCTCCAGGACAGGAGTTAGCGGCTCTAGCCATTACACCACCGACGCTCTTCCTATCCTATTACACACTAATAATAACTATCCTCCCCTCGACATGGCTATTAACCAAGTGGCTTACCAGCCACTAACTTATGGTTCTAATTACTGAACTGGTATAATTTTTACAGGAGCTGAAATCAAATGCAGATCAAACGGACCGTATAACATGCAGCACAAGTTTTGCCTGGTCGATGGGAAAGTCCTAATGACGGGCACATTGAACTGGGGAGACGACCGGTCATCAGACAACTGGAACTATGTTTATATCACCAGCAAACCTCAGCTAGTTCAGCCAGTGAAGGTGGAGTTTCATCAGATGTGGAACACCTACACAAACCTCGAAGATGCTCTTCAAATGGAATCTGCTTATGATGAGTCTGAAGATGAGGCAATCAAACAAGAAGACGTTATCAATCAAAAAGAGAACCATAACGAATCTCCAGATGTACCTTTGCTTAGAGAAACTCAGCTTACACCGGAATTGTGCATAATGTAAAATGAAGAATATTTTAAAATTTAAGTAATCTAATTGCCTTATCATATTAAGTAATCATTTTTTATTAATTTATTCACAAATGTTTAGTAAACATGCCCGGTTATTTTTAAATTATTTTATCAAATAGACTTTTAATGCAATTTAGTTAGGTTTAATTAAGCCTTCAAGTTATTGGATGAGAGCTTGATAAAACACCTATTTCTATGTTAGTACACTATATATTATGGCTAAGCTGGCTATCACGTCGTAGTGATTATTTCCTCAAGGTTGGTTATTTTTGAAACCTACCTTCTTAAATCAGTGCTGGCTATTCCCGTAAAATAGATGGATATAATGGTATATTATGCTTGTATCTTGATTTTCATTTTATCTTTCAATGAGTTGAAATAGCTTTTTAGAGCAAAAGTGTTTCTTTAATTTATTTTCAAACTTATTTAACTGCCTATAGATATTTTACACGTTTTATTTCTTTACAACTTTTATCGTTATCTATCTTACTATTTTATTTTAGTACTATTTATAAATCTGTGTTTTACTCTGTGCTTTTATGAATTTATTCCCTTATTTCAAATAAAATTGTGTTTATTTAATTGTCAGCTCTGAATTGGAAATAAATAAATAGAAATGTTATGATGAATTATAATAATTAAACAATGTTTTAGTATAAATGAATTTTCAACATTTCAAAGTTGTTATTGATTTTTTTAGGGTTCCGTACCTTGAAAGGAAAAAACGGAACCCTTGTAGGATCACTTTGTTGTCCGTCCGTCTGTCTGTCTGTCAAGACCCTTTTTCTCAGGAATGCGTGGAGGTATCAAGCTAGGTAGGTATCAAATACTCAGGTCTACTGTCCCTTGGAGCTGTGAAAAAATCAAACTTCTAAGCCAACGCAATCAAAACATACAGCCGTTTATGCCGCAAACTTTCGACACTCGCAAGGGAATCAAAACCTACAGGGTTCTTCCCGTGAACTCAGAATCTTGAAATTTGGTACAAAGCAACGTCTTATAGCACAGATAAAGGAAAAATTGCGAAAACCGTAAATTTTTAGTTACATCATATAATAAAAATATTTTTTATAATTTTAAAATACCATAACTATGACTCGATTGTCGTGACGGGTGAACTTTTACTTATATACCTGCAGGTTTGCACGGAACCCTCGGTGCGCGAGTCCGACTCGCACTTGGCCGGTTTTTTAACTTAGTATCAGTTGAGATGATGCCAAGGACTTACCCACAATTGGTATAGTTATAGAGGCCATAAGTTCGATTGTCATTTTTAGGGTTCCGTACCTAAAGGGTACAAACAGGACCCTATTACTAAGACTTCGCTGTCCGTCCGTCTGTCTGTTTGTCTGTCTGTCCGTCTGTCACCAGGCTGTATTTCATTAACCGTGATAGCTAGACTAAAATTTTCACAAATCAATCAATCAATCAATCAATCAATTTTGTTTATTTTCTCACCACAAACTTGTCTCTAATTTATACAATTATCGTTCATAATATTATTATAACGTAGTTTGTGGGAGACTGGAGCCTAAACTAGGAAAATAAATTTCCTGTATTTTAGGTCTCCAGGCCCCCTCATCGGCTTATAGGTAATTATATTAGTGCTTCGATGTAGCAGACGTTGAGACATTAAAACACATATTAGTAAAAATAAAACCGGTGAGGTAAAAAAAATAAAAATATATATACATATGTGTGTGTATGTGTGTGAGTGTGTATGTGTATGAGTGTGTGTGTGTGTGTAAGTGCGTGTGTGTGTGTCGTACATTTTGATTATGGTACTGCTTGTAATAGTTTTTCGGTTTGATCATAGTCTCGAGTCATTAACCATTCAAATACAGCTTTTTTACATTTAGACGTGCTTAATGATCGTAGGTCAATATCCCTTGACACTCTATTGTAGATGAAATTTCCCAGGAAATGATCAAATCTTTGTGCAAAGGTAGTTCTAACCAAAGTACTTGAAAAAATTATATCACACCGTCTTTTATTTATATTTGTATCATAAGCTGTGAGTTTATGTTTGTTAGTTATTATTTGAAGAAGGTATAACTGCCTAACTGAAAGAACATTAGATTCTTTGTATAAAACTGTAGTAGGAAAATCTCGTTTTTTAAAAGATGAAATTTTAAGAATACCTCTGTGAGCTCTTTCAACATGTATAAGATTCGATTTGTAGATCCCACCCCAAGTATCAATACAATAGTTTATAACTGATCGACATAAAGCGAAGTAAAGAGTTTTCATTAAATTAGAGTCAGCGACATATCTCATATATCTAAAAATTGGCATTAGTTTTCTAATTCTTTGGCATAACAGATAGGTATGAAGTTTAAAATTAAGTAAGTTATCCAGAACGATTCCTAAATATTTTACATCAGGTACTCTCTCTAGGCAGCAACAACTACATTCATGATTATTACCGAGACAGATTGGGGAGTGACATATAAGTTTCATTACACAAGCAGGTTGAGTAGATTTTTGAATAGAAAAGGTAACATACTTAGTTTTTTCAGAATTTACAGTTAGGAGATTATTTCTCAGCCATGTGCATACCTTGTTAAGGCCACCCTGTGCCCTAGTAAACGTTTCAGGCCAACTCTTTTCCTCGAAGACAATAGCTGTGTCATCGGCGAAGGTAAAAATTTGACCACTAGGAATAGAAAGTTGGCACAACTCATTAATATAAACGAGAAAAAGAGTTGGACCCAGAATACTTCCTTGGGGTACACCAAAAGTTATGTTCTCAGGCTGGCTGAGTGTATCACCTATTTTTACATTTTGTGTTCTGTCACTAAGATAATCTTGAAAAAGTTCCAGCTGCCGATCTCTTATACCAACATTTTCCAGCTTCCTTATCAGCAAAGGAATGGACACCGTGTCAAAAGCCTTTGCTAAATCTAAGAAGATAGCAAGGCACTTTTTCTTACTATCTAGTGCTTTAACTACGTGTTCTACTAAATTGTGAACTGCTTCAGCGGTAGATCTTCCTTTTCTAAAACCGTACTGGTTTGGTGAGATGTAATTGTATTTTTCTAAGTATGATATCAATCTTCTGTTAATAAGTTTCTCAAGGACTTTTGAAAATGATGGTAAGATCGAAATGGGTCGGTAGTTGCTTATAAGCGATTTGTCTCCTGATTTGTGTACAGGTAATATGATAGCCTTTTTAAAGGCCTTTGGAAATTTACCAGAGGCAAAACATAGATTAATTATATGCACTAAAGGCGAAACTAAAACTTGTTTATTTTGTTTAATTAGATTAGACGATATGCCATCCCAACCTGTAGCAGTATCTGCTTTAAGATTATTTACTATAGTTAGTATTTCGAGTTCATCCGTCGGAATAAGTACGAAAGAGCTACCATTTTGTTGACTTAATGAGTTAGAAGTATTTAAGATATTAAGCTCTACCGGTGAATTTTTTTCTGCCAATAATTTCCCGACATTTACAAAATACTTATTTACTAAGTTAACCGAGTCAGCAGGAGATATTTCAACGGTGAGGAGATCGTGAGGAAGCTCCTTTTTGGGTTTGTATTTAATTATAGAGTTTATAGTTTCCCATGTTTTTTTAGTGTTGGTATTCAACGCTTTTTGTAATTGTTCTCTTTCATATGATAACTTAGTCTTTTTTAACAAAGAATTACAAAAGTTTCTGTACCTAGAGTAGGTAGTCTTTAATATGTCATCTTCTGAGTTTTTTCTTAGTTTACGGTGGAGAGCATCCCTGTTTCTTATACATTTCAAGAGACCGACCGTCATCCATGGTTTAATCAAAGTTTTTCGTCGAGTTATTTTCACTGCTTTAGTATTTGCTTTAACTAGTTTAACGAGTGTGTTCAATAGAAAATCAGAAGCCATGTTACAGTCAGTCATGCTGTATATAGGGGATAAGTCTATACTTTGAAGTTCTCTCGCAATGGATGCGTAGTCAATTTTATTGAAAGTAGTACATAGTTTCTTTTTAATTATGTTTTTAAATAATGAGAAAATAATCGTGCTGTGGTCAGTGAGGGAGTTATCTACCGTGGCACTGATTGCTGAGTATTTAGATTTTACAAGTACGTGGTCAATACATGAGTTTTCTCTAGTGGGAGTAGTAAAAGCAGGTAAAAGTCCATGGGAGGCTAGTAAGTCTAAGTATTCTGACGAAAATTTGTCTTTATTATTATAGGTTATATCAATGTTGATATCACCTGTTAATATGATATTTTTATACTTTGACAAAGAGGACAGAACACGATCCAGTGATAAAATAAAGTTTTCATGATTTTGTTTATCCTTATAGGAAGGTGACCTATAAATTGACAGAAGAGCAGTAGAGCAATTTATTGTCGAAACAAGACACGTAGCATCTTCAAAAGTCGGCTCGTACGTGTGGGCTCTTAGGGTTTCATGTAAATATACACATACTCCATCATTCTGATTTTTTATATTTTTAGATGAGTAGGCTGAAAAATTGTTCAATGAGGGTGGCATGGGGTTAACAGATAGCCAACACTCAGTTAAAACTATAATGTCGGGTTGAATATTTATTCTAGACATTAGGACTAGAAAGTTGTCAAAATTACACTGTAAGCTTCTTATATTTTGTGTAATGAGTTTAAGCGATGTACTATCATTTTTAAAAATAGATTTACAGTCTTCAGGTAAACAATTGAAATTTTTGCAGAACGAACTACCGTCTATGCTATTGAGTAGGAGTAGGTTGTTATCCATCAAAGAAGTTTGTTACGTAACCGAGTAGGCAACCTATTGATACGGAGCAGAACAGGTTCTCGTTATAGCTCATCGCTTGTTGACAGCGTGTGTTAATTGTAGGTATAGATATATTGTGTACTTTCAAATCGTAACACATTTCATATTTATGCGATAAAAAGCATAGGAACTTGTTATGAACTTGAAAGGAGGCAGAGTAAAAAATCGATGTACTATATTTATAACGCTCACAAGCAGTATTTTGTAGGTAAAGTGTGATGTTTTTGTAGATAAAATATATGTAAGATTTGTGTAAGTTGGTGCGAAGTTGTGTAGGTATGTAGATAATATGTTGATAATTGGCAGGTAGTTCGTGAAATAGGCACGTAATAAAAATAGACACACAATAAGTTTCACAAAAATTAATAATTTCATAAAAATGAAAAAAATATGGGGGGGTCTCTATAAAAAAAAACGTGTTAAAACATAAAGAAAGTAGCGCCATCTAGATTGTTTTGAATGGTACGGAACCCTTTGTGTGCGGTTCTGACTCGCACTTGGCTGGGTTTTTTTTAAAGGTTGCGTACCCGAAGGGCGCCCAACGGGACCCTATTAATTAAGCCTTCACCATCCGTTCGTCCATCCTACCTTTAAAAGGCTGTATATTTTTAAAGATTGTCTTATTATCCCACTTGGTGGACCGACGACCTGGTGAATATCGCGGGAAGCCGCTGGATGCGGGCAGCGCAGGACCGGTCGTCGTGGAAATCCTTAGGGGGGCCTTTGTCCAACAGTGGACATAATTTTTTTTTTCATCACAACACCCTTTTCACTCCTTCGTCGCTCGAAAATAAAAAAATATTAAAGTATTTCGAATCCGTCCCGCAGTAATATGATAAGATAATGCACAGATTTGTCATCGAGCATTGAAAATCACCTAACTTCTAACTCGAACGCGATTTTCGTAGCTTTCTTTCTCAACGTCTCCGGTTCTAATTGAAGTACTTACGCAGTTCATTTTGGTCTAAGAACACTCGCTGGAATGAGCTCTTTCATTCGAGCTATTGCTCATGATAAAAAAGAAACGTGGGCACCATTTTTTCCATATAAACGTAGTCCCCTGTTTTCTCCCTGGATAATGACAATAGAGCAAAAAAATGTTTTTCCATCTAACCTTTATCTACAATCAAACTAATTATATTAGGAGGTAGGAGCCTTCAAAAACTGAGAAAATTGCCCAATTATAACGTCGTTTTCAGACACCCACCAAAAAATAATACGCATATTTTAAATAAAATGAAAACAGAGGCATAGGTAAAACGTTATTTTTAATTATTTTTGAATAAAATATTATTGCTCAATTTTTGGAGGAGGAAATAGGGGAAGTGACTACGAAATGCTGTTTTGGTCAATTTTAGTGTCTATTATCGGTCTGCGCTGCAGTTTTCCCTTTCTTGCTGTATACTGAGAGGTTTGAGGGAGGGAGACAGCAACATTTTTTTCAAATACCTATTCTTTAGACCGCGTTTCCTCTTAAAGTAAAATAAAGGCGATCTTCTTGCGCGGGTTGCGGGTCGCCCGCAGCGCAATCTCGATGCCCATAATAAAATATAAATACAATTTAAATTTGCTCAGTTCAGTGATAATTTTTGTATTACAGCACAAAAAAAATTACGTTCGTTCAAACGAGGAGAACCCGTGTATGGTCGGAGGGTAGAGCATGCTTACAGACCTTATTATGCAGTAGAGCTCAGGACATTATTAAGATGTTTTATAATGGCGAAAAAGAACATACTTTCTACGTTAAAAAATTGTGAGCCGCCGCGGGACGATTGGCAGATGTGACACATCGAAATTATTTAATATCTTAATTGCCTTTTAAGGTAGTACGTGCACGAAAGCAACTTCGCCAACGTGCGGCTACAGATGAGTCATAGCGTAGCGACGCGTCGCCACGCCCACAATCGGTTTTACGTGCGGATGTTTCACATCAAAATTAATGCTGCGGAGCAGCACGGTTCCTCTTCGTTTGAACGAACGTCATTTTTTTGTGCTATATTACAAAAATTATCAATGAACTGATTAAATAACGTAGAAAGTGTGTTCTTTTACGCCATTATAAAACATCTAAATAATGTCCTCAGCTCTACTGCATAGTAAGGTCTCGCATGTAAGCATGCTCTACCCTCAGACCATACCAAAGAGTAATATCGACCAATGAGTTTCTATGTAGTACATATCTCCAAAGAAGCAATGTCTTTTCAAGGCTCGACGGGAAAATGGAGTCAAGTAACGAATTCCACGACGTAGCTGAGAATAATAAATCGTATCCAAATTATACTATACTTACCACTCCGTTGTCTATTCTACATAAGAGGATCGTGAAACTAGGGCGAAGCATTAGCTAGGTGCAGAGGTTTTCGTTTCTTCAATAAAATTTAGTAAGTTCGGTGTTTTTATACAAAACTAATTTCGGCAATTATTTGTTTATAAAATGACTGACAACCTATTAAAAATAGGTCAAAATTGGTTAATTTCTATGAGGTAAAAATCGCTTATGAAAAGTCGCAGCTTCACAAGCCTCTTAACATATTAACCACTCTTTGGTTTGGTCTGAGGGTAGAGCCAAGGAGATTGCATGCTTATCATAGATCTATGATATATTTTTTACAGTCGTAAAAGAACACACTGTCTACATTCTACGTTATTCGATCAGTCAATTGATAATTTTTGTATAAGAGCTCAAAACATTTTGACGTTCATTGAAATAGTGCTAAAACAAAATTCACAGCTTTCGTGCCTCGCACGACTATCGAGCACATTGAAAATGAATCTACGAAATTCGAAAAAATATTGTGGCTGAGTGACGAGAAAGTCGGGATAAGGAAAAGGTTACAAAATAAAACTACAACGTTGAATGATATCTGAATCTAAATCAAAATCGATATCAAAATCGAACTTTTTGACATTTTTTAAAAAGGTTAGGCTACAGGGCAAATCCTTAACCCTATCGTCTTTGTTTTAGGCTCAAATTGTAGCTGACTAAATTGTCCAGAAGAGATTTTCTCAATTTTTTATATCATTCTTCGTTTCCAAAATATCGAGCGCCAAATTCCAAAATTCGGAAAAACATTAATTTTTTTTCACTATTTCGGCCATATTTTTTTTTTGTTTTTGACTTTCTCGAATAATTCTTTTTGCACCTTACAGCTCCTCATGAATGCACGTCTTTTCACGAGCCCTTTTTGGATATCATATCTTCACAACTCTCCGAGATATAAGGGGATCGCACTTTTTCGTGAAATCGGAGCCTAATACACTGGAGCGAACGAAAAGACATTTCCAATGTCAAAAATTGACACATTCCATCTGAATTGACACTGTTATTTTTTATGGCATAAAAATAAAGGTTCATTATAGTTATTAACTAAATTCTTTCCATAATCGTCAATTTAAATTAAGATAATGTCTTTTTTCAGAGTCCTGTACCCAGAGTGCCAAACGGGACCGTATTACCACAGTATATATTAGTACTACCAGTATGTATTACCAAGCCTACGATATATTTTTGTCTGTCCATCCATCCGATCTTTAGAAGGTTGTATCTTTTAAACCGTAGTACGCTGCCGGCAGATTTTTTTACAAAACAATATGTTGTGCAGTTCACACGCGGTAGAATTGAAACGTTAATCTTTTTAGTGTCGCTTATTCTTTTCATCAAGCTTATAATCACAACGGTGCTAAAGAAGTTTTTACTTCAGTAGTGTTATTATGGCAAATGCACTAACAAGATCTGAATGTAACAAAAAAAAATTCTGTCGCTCTCGTTGAAGTCTATTGATTGAAATGAATAGGTATTATTATTACTCGCGTGCAGAGGTGTGCATGTGGCGTGTTGTGTGTTGGTACGGACGGAGTCCTCGATGCGCGAGACCGACTCGCACTTGGCCGTTTTTCGTCAGTGATTGAGCCTGCAACGTCATCAGTTCATTAGACTTATAATGAATAAATGTATAAATTACAAAAATATTAAAAAAGTCCATTCTTTTTATATGTAACTATTTTCCTTTCCTTTTATTTCCTTCTTAAAAAACCTAGTTATAAAAACTCTTTTTCATATTCTTTTTCGCCAAACAAATATCATTTGATTATCTATAGTTCTCACCAAGATGAGAAGAAAAGTTGAAAACAAATGAAACATCATTGAAATCATAGCATTAGAAATTGAAGCGTAAGTTATATCAGATCCGTCTAAAATCCCGTTTTTCTTGTAAACTTTACTGGATATGTAACAAAATCAGCGTAAGTTCCAACAAAATGTGATCATTTAATTAAATTATAGTATACAAATTATTAAAAAAACCGTAACATTGCTTACTAAGTATGGACAGTTACCTCAAACAGTCATTGTGCATTGCCTGCGCCTGTTATCGGTGCATGCCTATCCCTATCGCTAACATAAGTCATGTGAAAGTCGACGAAGGAACGGTATTCTTGAAAACCGTGATTGCAGGTTCTATAACTGGCTCTTTAGTAGTGGCAATCATGCAGCCCCTCGACGTCTTAAAAGTGAGATTTCAGCTACAAACAGAACCTTTGCAAAAAGGGTCGAAGTACAGCTCAATATTCCAAGCAATTCGAACTATAGCAAGGGAGGAAGGAGTGAGCGCTCTTTGGAGTGGACACGTGTCAGCGCAACAACTCTCAATTTTGTACGGATGCCTCCAGTTCTCAATGTATGACCTGATGACTAAATACGAAAAGAGATACTTTAAAGAACAGTTGTTTGGCTCAAACTTTGTAAAGGGGTCGATCGCTGCTGGAGTAGGGGTTACAGCTTCGTATCCTTTCGACACTGTAAGGACAAGGTTGATCGCTGAATTGAAAACAGAGAGAGCCTACAAAGGGGTTACTGATGCATTCGCGAAAATTGTTAAGCATGAAGGACCCTCAGCACTGTACAAAGGGTTAACACCAACGTTGATGCAAATACCCCCCTACGCAGGCGTCCAATTCGCCGTATACGAATGGTTTATAAACAATGTGTTTAGAAGATTCAAAATCATGCAAAAACGGGAAAGTGACTCTGAAACTACATTATTTGGGAAATTATTATCGGGCTCAATGGCAGGCTTTACATCCAAAAGTATAACATACCCATTCGACTTAATCAAAAAACGTTTACAAATCCAGGGCTTTCAGAAACACAGGAAGGCGTTCGGAAAACAAATTTACTGTGATGGTGTGCTCGACTGTTTAAGGTTGACAATTAAAAAGGAAGGTGTTTTGGCGCTGTACAAAGGTTTCAAACTGAGCATAATTAAAGCTGTGGCGATGTCCGCACTCCATTTTGGTATTTATTATGAAATAAAATATTATATATTATATCATGTCCTTGATATTTGTTTCAGTGAACCCTTTACACTTGACTTAATACCAATACATGTTCACGTAAAAGAACCGGTCGAGTAGGCCTCGCGCACCGAGGGTTCCGTCCGTGCCACCACACATGTTTGTGTTATGTATTTACTAAAAAAAAATGTTTTATTCAGTTAGAGATCTTTAGCATAAGTACGAGTACGACTCACACTTGGCCGATTTTTATTATTTTTTGTTTTACTAGGGTTTGCAGTATAATCTCATCAAGTTTGACGCTTGTATGAACATTTTTACGATAGAACAGCCGCCTCCGTGGCGTAATGGTTAGTCCATTCGCTTCACAACAGGAGGTCGCGGGTTCGATTCCCAGCGGGGTCAACTTTGTAAGACTCGGTTTGGTTGGTGGTAGGGCATTTTCATAGCCCGCCTGGCTAGCTACCACCATCTTATCTTACCGCCAAACATCAGTGTTAACAACATTGATGTGTTCCGGCTTGAAGATGAGATAGCCAGATCCCCATTGCATTGGGGAATCTTCGTCAGCATGCTTCCATCTTCGGCATCATCGTCACTTACCACCAACTGAGATGATGCCAAGGGCTTGCCAATTAAGAATTTAAATTTTTTTTACTATTATTTTATGGGGCCCAAGAGCAAATTCGTACAACAAGGTGTGTGGTGAGGGGCAGGCAGCACGGATACAAATGAGAAAGGAGAGTACTATCTAGATTTCTTACTGAAGCACGATCTCGGAGTTTTGAACATCATCGGATGTATTCCGACGATAACAAGAACAAGGAGGAAAGTATTACTGGTTAGGTTACTGGACACGTCAAAAATTGTTGGATAATGCCTAAACTTTTGGACGAATTGGGAAACAATTTGAGTTAGGGAAATATTATTAGGTTGGAGTAATGCAAACAGTATCTAAAGCAAACAGGGCGCTGAGGACGACTTGGAAAAAAATGAAAAGTGTGCTGGGACATACAGTAGAAGTAAAACTTCAATCAAAAAAATAAACAAAATTATTTCAAAAAAAAATATTTAAAAAAAATTTCAACGGGTCGCGCGTTGACTTTTGACTTTTAAAGACGACGCGCGAGCCGAGCGCGAGCGACGACGCCAGCGTGCCGCGCGGGAGAGGCCGGCGAAGCACCAGAACAAGTGGACCTTGACCTTTGATCAAAGACTGTAATAAGTAGTACCCTAATTCCCCCAGTTCTTCACTAATCCCTTCCGGTTCCCTAGTCCCCACCGCTGCCTCTTGACCTCCCACACCTCTCCACGCAACTATAATATCTAATGACACCGATTCACATTACAAAAAACGCGAACGACAGTAAAAAATATGTTTTTTTATTCAGTTCAGACTCCTGAGCGCGAGTACGACACACGCTTGGCCGGTTCCTGTTATTCTTTAGTGCACTATAACTTTTAACTACATCAAGTTTCACGCTTAACGATAAAGCAAAAACAAAAAAGCCTTTACAAAACATGTTTCTCGTGTTGGTGCCCCTTTTAATTTTTTACTCCCGACACAAAAAGAGTGGTGTTATAAGTTTGACGCCAATGTCTGTGTGTCTGTCTGTCTTTGGCATCGTAGCTCTTTAACGGATGGACCGATTTTAATGCGGTCTTTTTTACGTGAAAGATTTTTTTCCTGCAGTGGTTCTTAGCTATGTTTGGTAAAAATCGATTCAGCAGTTTGAAGATCATCAGCTCTTTTCTAGGTGATGAAGGGATGTGGGCAACTTGTAGCGGTCTGATCGATTCGAAATTTAATGTGCTGTTACTTTGTTGATATTGCAAAAACATAGTAATCTAGACCTAATGCTGCAGGATCTCTTGGAACCTGCAGGATACCCGATTCGTCACTAAATTACTGCAGAGTATCGTGTTTGTGCTTATTGGAATACTCTCAATAAATAGGTGTTAGGTAGAACATGGTAACCTTGACCTGATGCTGCAGCATCTCCTGGAATCTGCAGGATACCCAACTCCTTACCAACTTACAGCAGTGGTATCGTGTTTGGGCTCATTGGAATAGTCTCAATGAATAGGTGTTACATAGAACATGGTAACCTTGACCTGAAGCTATAGTATCTCCTGGAATCTGCTTCCTTACAAAATTACAGCAGATTATCGTGTATATGCTCATTGGAATAGTCTCAATGAAAAGGTGTTAGATAGAGTATGGTAATCTTGACCTGATGCTGCAGCATCTCCTGGAATCGGCAGTATACCCAACTCTTCACCCTCTTACAGCAAAGGTATAGGAGAGGTAAAAAAAAGTAAATATTTTCCGCTCCTTTTCTAGTTCATTATGGGGTGTCAGAAACTTCCACAGTTACAATTGATTTGAAGTTTACAGTTATAAAACACATATAACTGCAGCTTCAAACACGGGGGAGGTTATAAACTTCTACAGGTTTGTTCGCTTCAAAATAGGCTAGATTTCCTGTCGCAATTTCCTGTTTTATCCCCGAAAGTATTTGTGTGAATTTGGGGATAGGTTTTCGATTATAGCGTGTCTACAAGCAATATAGACGTGGGCCTGGAGTACAATCGCGCACAAAGTCTTCGATATTTATTGTAGACAGTATGATCATTTAATTCAATTTCAAGAAAATGCCTCGACCACAACTAACTTTGAGGGGACGAGAGAGAAGGATGTTATTTGACGTTTTAGTCATTTTTTTGAAGAAACTAATATAACTGATTCTCTAAATAAAACTGCGGAAGCTACGAAAAAGTCAGTATCCACAGTTAAAAGGATTGTAAAATAAAGTAAAAGTTCGGATTTTTTTGTTAAACAACGACTACTTCCCACGCCACTCACTATTATTCGAGAAAAACAATAATTTGAAAGAAAAATCGAAGATTCTTACGAAATTTGATTTTCCGTATAACTAACGTTTAATTAAATTACTTCACTTTAAACTTCATAAAAAAATCTATTTAGATATGACGAAATTACGGTTTTTCCTTCAATACTTTTGATTATAACTGTACCTGCGCGATATAATAGGGTTTCGTTGGTCACCCTTTGGGTGTACGGAACTCTTAAAAATCCTTCCCCGTGTATATTCACGGAATTTAATTGTTTAGCAGATTCACGAAACTTCAATTTTGCCGGGTTATAAGTACTTACCTACCAAAATTTACGACTGATGACGAATGAGACGTCCGACCAAGAAGAAATTACATAGATATTTAATCTTCTTTAACGTTACTTAATATGTCTAATATACAGAAAGTGGATGAAACAAGAAAAACAGAAACACTAATTTAATAACCCAACAAAATAAAAGAGACTTAAATCTGCTAAACATTTAAATTCCGTGACTGTACTTATGATTTTAAAAAAAAACTAGATTTTTTGAAATATCACAGAAGTCATTGTCGCGTTACGCTCATTGTCCCGTTACGCCAGTGTGACGTCATTGTCGCGTTACGCCTGAGCCGAGCGTGCAAGCGAGAGTTGTACTTGTACAAGTACTTGTATTAGTACTTATACTTGGACTTGGACGGACGGACGGACGAACCGTTAAACAATTAGTGTGTCAATGGATTAAAAGTACTAGGCTTCCAGGAGCTTACAAGAGGTGTTCCAACTGTGAGATATGTTGTAGTTGTAAAAAGTACCAGAAGAAAGTTAACTCACCCGACTATGGGCGGTATTTTACATCTCCTGAAAGATGGAGCTGAAGAAGTTATACTTCAGTCGTGTGGTCAAAAGCACACAAGCGTTAGGCTTGTGACACGTTATCACGTGAAAATTATCGTCCGTAAACCGACTTTACAGACAACATCGGATTTTTTCCTTTAATATTTGGACTACTAATTTTAAGCCCTTGGCGTCATCTTACCTGATGGTAAAGAAAGAGATTTAGTAAATAGATTTACTCATTTAGGAAAAGAGATCTAGAATGTAGGTTACGGTCAAGAAGTTCATAGGTAAATCTGGAGGCCACACTCTACCTAATTGAAGCAAAGAAATATGGCCTTGAAGTTTCTCGTTACCGCTCCGTCTCTTTCTAATTAGGAGGTGTGAACAAGACGTGTATGGGTAAAGCTCTTGCTCACACCCGATAATTGAAAAGAGACGAAGCGGTAACGAGACATTTCAAGGCCATATTTCTTTGTTTCAATTAGGTATTTAGAGTGTGGCCTTCAGTTTTACCCAACAACTTCTTGGTTACGGTAGTACTAATATATATACTGTGGTTACGGTATATAGGATGCCGCCGCCCGCCGTTACGGATTACGGAACCCTAAAGAGGCATTGAAACATCACTGAAATTGAAATGCAAAATTTCAGGTAGTTTTCGTATAAAAAATTAAATCCGTGTATTATTCTAAAATAATGTGATAATTTATTTAAATACGTATACAACACAAATCAATGTATAATTATTCAAATTGATTACTAAGTAAGTACAGTTCATACAGTCACTAGGCAACACCGGCTCCTATTATCGATGCAGTCGACGTATATAACTAAAATAAGTGATGGGGATGTCGACGAGACCACGATATTCTTGAAAAGCGCGATCGCAGGCTCTATAACTGGTTCTTTAGTAGTGGCATTGACGCAACCCCTCGAAGTCTTAAAAGTGAGATTTCAGCTACAAACGGAACCTTTTCAACAAGGATCGAAGTACAGCTCAATACTCCAAGCATTCCGGACAGTAACAAGAGAGGAAGGAGTGAGAGCTCTGTGGGGTGGACACGTGCCGGCGCAATACCTCGCAATATTGCACGGATTTCTCCAATTCTCGACATATGACCTGATGACTAATTACGAAAAGAGACACTATACACGGCAGTTATTTGGTTCAAACTTTGTAAAGGGATCTATCGCTTCTGGAGTAGCAATCGTAGCTTCATATCCTTTCGACACTATAAGAACAAGGTTAATCGCTGAAATTAAGACCGAGAAAGCCTACAAAGGGGTTAATGACGCATTCGCGAATATTGTGAAGTACGAAGGACCCTCAGCACTGTACAAAGGGTTAATACCAACGTTGATGCAAATACCTCCCCACGCAGGTGTTCAATTCGCTGTATACGAATGGTTTTCACGCAATGTGTTTACAGGATTGAACATCACGCAAAAACAGGACAATAACTCTGAAACTAGTTTATTGGTTAAATTACTATCGGGTTCGGTGGCAGGCTTTACATCCAAAAGCTTAACGTACCCATTCGATTTGATAAAAAAACGGTTGCAAATTCAGGGCTTTCAGAAACACAGGAAGGCATTTGGTAAACAAATTCAATGTGACGGTGTGCTTGACTGTATAAGGTTAACAATTAAAAGTGAAGGTGTTTTGGCGCTTTACAAAGGTTTCAAGTTAAGCATAATCAAAGCTATGGCAATGTCCGCGCTCCATTTTGGTGTTTATTATGAAATAAAATATTTTATTATATCACGTCCCTAACATTTGTCTCAATTTACCCTCGACACTTGATAAATAATACACAGACACAGATACTACATAGTTTATACAAACTTATTAGTATTATTCAAATAAGAACCGATCTACCTTTGTATGGAGCGAGCTATGAAGACACTCCTATTAAAGGGGTTGGAACATTTTTGTATGGGATCGTAGCATAGTGACAATATTGTTTTTTTTGTTTACAACTGATAAGCCCTTGGCATCTGATCATCTCACCCTCAGATCACAGAAACACTTGTTTATGGTAAGTGACAATTATGCCGAAGATGATACTATGATGATAATTACTACTAGTTATTAAATTACCAAAAATAAATGTATCACATCCAAAATATAAACCATTAAGCTAAAAAAAAATTAACTATCATTTTCGGGCGACTTAAACGCGGCCATTTTTGCGCGCTTACTCTGTGACGTCAGATTACACGAGTTCGGTGTCAACAACGAAGTGTTTGGTTTACAAAGTTACTGAAAGTTAAAAAAGGTAAGTGATAAAATCAACTTATCACCATGGAAAAGCACAGAAAAACTTTTTATAAATAATTTGTCGTTCCTACGTTACAAAATAATATTAAAACTGCACCTGACAATAGTTATTTATTATACAAGGGTGGTAAAAAGGTAAATAACAAACGAGTGACCATTGTTAGCCCGAGCCGCAGGCGCGGGTTTACCATCGTCACGAGTTTGTCATTTCCTTTTACACCCATGTATCATACGATATTTTTCAATACAGTTGTGAGAAAACAGGTAAAATAAAAAACGACCGTGACAGAAAAACAAAATACATAGGTAAATTACATATCAAGGTTTCGGCAAATAAAGTTCATTTTACGCGACATGTGGCTCATTTAAAATATCCGGGGAGTAATCTCACTTTGTTTTTTCCTATTACATAAACAAACGTATTTTTTTACACGTATGTTAACTATTCATAATTTTATTCGTATTCACAACTGAAACAGATCGATTGAATTTTGCGAAAATTGCTCCATATTTAATTTAGCTAAGCACACCGTACGCATGCTTAAGTATTTTTTTTTAATGTTACCATTAACAGTAAAACCTCCTTGGAAAAGATGACCTATTCCTTGGTGTAACATATACGCTTCATTCATATTTATTCTCCTTTTTTCACAAAGATATGACCTATCTCTTTTAAAATGATCCTTTCAAAAGTGTTAAAGAAGATTCCGTATCTTTGATCATTATATTTTTTTATATGCTAGAAATGCCTTGATTCTCAGAGCTACAAATTTTAAAAAAGTGGTAAAGTAAAAAGCACATGTGCGGTAAAAAATATTTTGTACACAATAAACTAGCATATCCACTTTTCGAGCACCTGTAATGAAAAGTATATTTCTTTAAGTCGACAGATGCAGGTGTAAGGAAAAAGGGGTGCAAGGCGATAAGAAGACAATGTATTGTGTTTGAGCTGTTTACACTGTTGTGAAGATCATTTTAACGTAAGTAAGGACATTAAAAAGTGATAAAATACATATAAGAATAATTTTTACTTAGTTAACTGCACATAAAATTATATGCAACGAAACGTCAACAAACCTTTAAATTATCATAATACATATATTTTAGGAAGATTAACAGATTGTGCTTTGTCAAAACCAGTTTCAGTCATTGTGTTAAGTCTTTCTTCACAAGAATTTATTACTTTAATACAGAAAACGAATAACCTAATAAACAATACAAATAATCACCTGAAATACGGTTTCAACAACTTGTTGACTGAAGACATCGAGTGGAAGTTGACGTCACATTTTGTTCCACTAAAAGCGTTGCGTTTAGGAAAGTTGAGAGGGAATTTAAGAACAGCCACTTTTTGATGAATAAATTTTGATAAATTTTAAAAATCATTGTAAAAGTGTGTTTTTGTAGCAATAATGATTACCTACAAAAAAATATATTTTGTCGACCATTTCGGATTTACGTGCATATTCCTTACTAGCTTTTGCCCGCGGCTGCGTCCGCATGGACATCGTTTTTACGACCGTCTTTGAGGGTGAGTGGTGCACGAGCCGCAAGCGTGAACATTATTTTTTTCTAGTTCCCTATCCCAGATCGGGCTATTCTGATTAGTAGTCTTTGTCATTTCCTACTCCCTCAACCATCTCTGAGCAAAAAATCACAACAACCCATTGTTCCGTTGCGATGTTAAAGAAATGAACCAAAAAACACGCATGCCAAATTTCATTAAGATTGGTCAAGGTATTGAAGCGTGAAAAGGTAACAAACAAACACATTTTCACATTTATAATATTAGTGAGGATTGTTTAGACTTTTGAAAACTGAGCAGTTGATTGATTAGCTAACTCTGTATGAGAAGTCCCCAGTTTAAAAAAATATTATTTAATTTTAACCTACTATCTACGGCGTGTCACTCTGTACATTTCAACATATAGTTCCTAAACAGTTACACCGATTTCAATGCGGTTTTTATTTGTAAGTTAGATTAACAGAGACGGTTCTTAGCCATGTTTGATTGATCCATTCAGTTGATCATAAAGATTATCAACTGCACACCTTAACGGTAAAGGGTACCCCTCTACCTTTAATTAAAATTATGTACACTCTCGAGTATACTGATAGTAAGTATTAATATATACAATAAATAAATATTATATAATGACCCTACATACGTTATTTTGCTACAATGAAATATACTTTACGACCTATTCTCATACCTACCAAATACACATAAAAAAATTGAAAATCGGTCGAGCCGTTTCGGAGGAGTACGAACACAAACACCGTGACACGAGATTTATATATATAAATAAATAATAAATACATAAGTATACGAGCACAGGGTTCAGTTTTGGGACCCCACATCTTAATGGATGCCTTGAAGGTGGCTATAAGGGAGGACCATCGACCGGGATAGCGTTTCAGAGACGCGCCATTCGAACAACTTTTGTTCTATGACTGCTGAAATCGCAAATAAAAATTGTAACTCTTTATTATAAAAATCGATCAGCTTATGTTTAAACTGTCAATGAATAAATGATTTATCTATCTATCTATCTATCTATCTATCTATCTTATCGACCAATTTTGTGCATTTAGTATGGAAGGTCAATTTTTTTTTGGGCATTGAATAATTGACTATGCGTCCTTATAGCGAGAGATGTTCAGTATGAACATCCCAGTTAACGGTTCCTACAATAATTTTGGACACCCTGTACATTTAGAATGTGCTCAAGACCTTTCTTTAGTTATTAAAGATGATAATATGATTATCTCAATATATATTTTTTTTAGTTTTGTGATTCGCCCATAAATCCGCCATGTTGATTCTTTTATGCTATATAATGTACAGACATATAGTGTACTTAATTCGTCATTTTACAATAAATGTTCGGGCAAATTGTAAAATGCCGGACGAATGCGGACTAATTATTAAATTTGTCTGACCATTTGTAAACAGACAATCAAACATTCGCTGCCTTAATCATTTTACAATCTGCGTACAGCATTTTACAATTTGCCTGACCATTTATATGCGGACGAATTATACAATTTGCCTGACCATTTGTAAAATGACTAATCATACAAATGGCCTGCGACATATACAGGCTGTAACAAAATTGGTGTAGGTCCCGTTAACTAGGGCTTCTACTCATCATACTGAACAACTTTTGTTTTACGACTGCTGAAATCGCAAAATATTTTTTTTCATACAAATCTATCAGCTGATCGACTAATTTTGTGCATTTTAGTATGGAGGGTCCAAATTTTTTTTTGAGAATTGACTATGGGTTCCGTGGGAAAAGTTGTTCAGTATATTGAGTAGAACCCCCAGTTAAAGGGTCCTACACCAATTTTGTTACACCTGTATACTATGACACGTGCGTGGAGTGATGGCACGAATCCAAAGACACCACGATTGTCAAAATAGGTTAGGAAATACGAGGGAATCATTCAAACAACACATAATATACATACATACCTGTCAAAAACATAAATCACAATCAATAGACTTACCAGCTGTAAAGTCATAAAGTGTGGCAAGCAGTTATCATCATGATCACATCAGCTGAAAAACGTCCACTGCTGGACAAAGGCCTCCCCCAAGGATGTTATATTACTACTGAAATTTAAAACCTCCGACCTTTCAGCCAAATCAGACCAACTTCACTTTCAGTGGCCACTTTGATTTCCCTAATTCTTCTAGCTAAGCAAAGCTTGCAGCAAGACAGTTAATTTAAAAATTAGACATTCTATACAAAATTCTGTGTAGGTGAACTAGTGAAAAACAAAATCACTATCAATACCTAGTGCATCGGTGGCGTAACGGCTAGGGCCGCCGGCTCCTGTCCGGGAGGTCGTGGTTCGAATCCTGCCACGTACCAATGTGATTTCGAATTTAGATTTCATATATACGTTTATCTCTCTTACGGTGAAGGAAAACAGCGTGAGGAAACCTGCACACGCCTGCGGAGAAACTCGCAGTTTGTGTGAAGTCGACCAACCCGCACTGGGCCCACGTGGTCGACTAAGGCCCGATCGCCCTAATTCAGGGTAGCGTCAAGCCCCTCGGTGGGGACGTCTATATGAGCTGATATGATGATGACTTAGTCAATTTGTCTAGAAATGTATATATGGACAGGTCTATTTTCCATTTTTAGAAAAAAAAGACTAAAAAACTGGTTGACCAATTTTCTTTGCATATTATATTATTGACCATTTATTCAGTGTCAGCAGCAAAAATCCCAGTTTCATTTTCAGCTATTTTTGAACGACCGACACAGTGCTCATCATCATCATATTATCAGCTGAAAGACATTCACTGCTGGACAAAAGCCTCCTCCGAAGATTTCCACAATGACCAGTCCTGTGTTGCCCGCATCGGGGCTTCCTGCAACCTTCACCGGGTCGAGACCTGCCTACTCTACATCTTTCGATGCGGGGTCGCCATTCGAAAACTTTACTGATAAGTGATAACACAGCTGGGATAGCATATTTTGGCTCCTATTTTATTCTCATTTCTGTGTGTATGCGAGTGGAGTGCCTCTCTCCAGACTTAGTCCTGCCCTGCGTGTTCTAGCACCTGTACGCGCGAGGAATTGTACAATGCAACAAACAATACAGTCTTGATGGCAGAGTACTAGCAAAGTATATATAATATTAGTTCTAACATACAGTATGGACACTCCCTGCCGCTCTCTAGATTGCAACCTCACCCCCTCGTCACCCAGATTGATACAGATTGGTTACAGTTTGGTTGTCGAACGTATAGGATTTCGCCGCCATTTTGTTTGTTCCGTCATTCCTTTTTTAAAATGTCATTTCTGGCCCGTTTTATGAAGTGTCCAGGGTGTGGTACTAGTCTGGAAAATTTTAGGCCAAGGATCGACTTACTAAGATGACAACATTTAACTAAAGTAATGCATTATTTTTATTAGAATATACAAATTAATTAATAAATAAGATTATATTAATTAATTTTTATTATAATATTTTTATTATTTTTTGCAATTGAAAATAGGATAAAATGGCGCACTTTAATGTCGGAGGCCAAGATCCACTTCGGGTCGCTGAGCCAGCATTTGCATTTAGGGTAAGAATCATAGAAATTAAAACATTTTTTGGCAGTCACATTTAATATCGAGCAAGAGCCAAAAACCTAACTAGCAACACATTTTTTAGTTTAAACTTTTTTTATCAAACAAATTATAAATTACAAGAGTATACTTACATAATATATCTAAAATTCTAAACTGATACATATCCTAAGATAAAGGGAATATCAAGAGATTCTATTCACCACCTCTTATAGCTTTGTACTTTGCTATTTCATTTGGAAATGTCTTTGAGAGCTCGGTCAACAGATGGCTTTTGAAACGTTTGTACGAATCAATTTTGCCCTTAACCTCCTCATTCTTTGCTAGAGCTTTGTCGATGCAGTCTTTTGTATACAGCTGAGGGTTTCGGCCTTGGTCAATGTAGCTGAAAAAAAAAAGTAAATCTAAGCATAAACAAACACTAAAAAAACCTAACTAATTTCATAAAAATTTAAAACCGGACCGTTTAAAATGTTATCTGTCACTCAGGATATAACAACACTTTGCATTCCAAAATCCATCAAGCCGTTTAAAATGAAAATTTTTATTTATAACAATGGTTATAGGTTAAAAACAAGTAAAAAATAATTACAAAAGTATACTTAGTCGGGTAATAAGTTCTGTTACGTTTTGTGCGAGATTAAAGACATATATTATTACATTCATTAAAGTTATTCATAATGTCCACCTGATTTTGCTGCCTTCAAACTATGTGGCCAGTTGTCAATAGCAGCGGCTGCTTTTATGAAGGATGCCTTCAGTGACTCCAAATTTAGATGTGGTTTAGTGCAGATCTTCTCGTCTAAATATTGGCAAACTTTGTAATCCAACAGAATTAAGTCTGATCTGGAGGAGGGCCATTCCTTGTGCTTGATAAAGTCGATATCAAGCGCAGCTCGCCAGTTTTTTAGTACTTCTCGCTTTTTGAGCTGGGGAGGAATCTTGGAATGGCTCTCCTCCAGCCAAACTTGAATCCGTTGGATTAAAAAATGTGGCGGTATTTAGAGAAGATCTGCGCTAAACCCCATCTTAATTCGGAGTCACTGAAGGTATACCTCATTAAAGCAGCTGCTGTTATTGACATGGAAGTCCTGCGTGCTGCTATTTACAACTGGCCGCGTAGGTTGAAGGCATGTGTCAAAAATCAGGTGAATATTTTGAATAACTTTAATGAATATAATAATCTGTATTAAAATACCTTTTTTCATACATAAATTGTTTACAGAAAAAGTGATACTGTGTCATTTATTTGGCATGTTTTATGTGACAAAACTTATGACTGTTTATTATAGTATTATAGGTACCCTTTAGGCAATAGGCTCAGCTAAAGAAACAGATATAAATACACTCGTAAAACATTACCCTCCTTTTAAGACTAAGAAGTGCGTGTAAATAGGGTCCATAGTCATCTCAAAAAATAGATGTATATTTAAAAAACAAAATTATTTTTGCAGTTAGTATAGCAAATTTTTACTTTATTACTTGTAAGCTAAGAAAGCCTACTTTGCCATGATAATTTTCATTAATAATTTAATTATATGTCTTAGTAAAAGGAATTTTGTTTTTTTTTAAATATACACTTATTTTTTAAAAAGCCTACATAACCCTATTTTGGGCGAGTATGAATCGTACTTAGCCGTTTTTTTTATTCCATTTGTACTAATCAGAGGTTATAGCAGTGATACTGAACAACTTTCCCCAAGGATCTTATAGTCAAACCAAAGCATACAATTTCTATTTTTAAATGAGACACATTTAGGAGGCCAAGTTATGCCAACATATGAGGTGAATGTGGCCATGATCATGTCCAACTTCTATCAGTTCTTAGTAACAAAAATGTTGAAATACTCACTCGAAAACTTCTGTAGGAACATGAATGTCATGGACTTGAGACTTCAGCTTATCGACCTCTTGCAAACCCGTTACCAGTGATTGTCTGAAACATTTACATTTTTGCTCAAGTTCAGTTTTATTTGTGCATAGCCCATGTTTGTAAAAAGTAGAATAGGATAACACCACAGAGTTTCTATAATATCTTAATAGAGACCCAGTGCTTTATCACCGCTTAATGGAGAAGTGGAGCCACTAACAGATTCAAAGACGTAGCTGAGAAAATCAAACTGTATGAAATTTTACACTATATTTATCTCACTCTCACCTCAGCAACGTATGGATGAGCATGCCATATGGCATATGTAGGCCCATTTACGTTGCTTAGAATATCCTTCTGGAGATATTTAAGAAGCTCTTGCGTAAAGGTTATGGTGATTTATGTATGATTATATGACAGGTCTGGCAGAATATCAGCGCTGTGATAGCTACCTACCTGCAGCAATACGCTGAGTCGGGACCATTTCCTGGACATAACACAGCGCTAGATTAGTAGTGTTGTCTAGCCCTTATGTACCTACAAGTAAGCTTTTTGTTATTTTATTATCTATAGTTGTTTTTATTGGGTGTTGTGTTTCTGAGAATAAATGTTTTTCTATACTCTATGTTGGTATTCCTGTGCTAGTGTTTAATAATAATTATTATCATGGAGCATGTGATGATAAATGACTAACCCCTCTATCCATGATCCAAGAAAACTGGCATATGACGGGTGTACTTAGTTAGCTAGCACTACTGAGCAAGAAGTCATGTGGCAAGACAGAGAGCAGCATGGTAGGTTTTTCAAGGCCCTTTGTAAATCCTTCATAGATCAGAAGGCCTCAGTGCACTGGCCACGCTTTAGAGACCTTTTTGGGGAGACAGAGAGTTTTCTCTGTGCAATACAGGATCAGGTGGTCAAGACAAACAACTATAGAAGGTTCATAATATACGACACACCTGGACGTCTGTCGGTTATGCCTTCAATCTAGGGAGAACTAGCGACATATAACCTCCACTGGTTCCATGCTTGCCAACACTGAGTATTTGCACAGACACAACCAAGCAGCCAGGATCCTACACCAAGAGATCACTATTTCTTTTGGTAGTGAGTTTTCTGTAGGTAGACCCCTTAAATTTGATTATTTGCTGGGCTAACAGCATCTAACTACTTTCTCTGAGTAACTCTGTCAAAAATTAGTTCTACACCTAATTGTTGATTTGCTAACTCG
The DNA here is from genome assembly GCA_947284805.1 of Coleophora flavipennella. NCBI lineage: Eukaryota > Metazoa > Arthropoda > Insecta > Lepidoptera > Coleophoridae > Coleophora > Coleophora flavipennella. The sequence goes on from OX369269.1 coordinate 5,610,358, forward strand.
TTTTGTTGCTGTAAACTATATTCATAGTTAATAACTGGGTTATTTAATATTAGTATTAAATGAAACCACTCTGTATTCACAAAAAAATAATGAAGTACATACCTGCTACTTATTAAAATTTAAACTTCTCAGCCAAAGTTAACAGTTGGAGTGTATAAAGATTCGAATAAAAAGTCCAAAAAGTTTTTAAATAGTTTGATCACCTGACGTATACAAGTATCTATTTGTAGACTATAGCACAGATTACTAAATAGTTACTTCGTAAACTATAGTACAAATAACCCTGTCTCATACGTGAACAGCGAAATTTGAAAGTTTTTACATAGTAAGAATCATTTGAAAGATAAGTAGGTACTGTACTTTCTGTTATGTTTACGTTACTATAATAATAAATGTACACCATTTAAATGTGCAAGGCATGTGCACAATGCTCGAATTTCGACTACAGGCGATACCATAATGAAATGATCAATCTACAGCCACATCTTCAAAAATTGCAATACAATTTAATCTTACATTTTCTGATTGAGTACGCTCTGCCCCTGCGGTTGGAAATCGCTGACGATGATGCGGATCTGCCGCACGTTCTCTATGAACATCTCCAGTTGTGTCTCCAAGTTTTCCAGCGGCGAAGACATGCTTCTATTGTACCTACCTATACCTGAGATGAGAAATGAGATCGATAAATCTGTGAGAAGTGAGTGAGAATTGTGGGATGAGAAAAAATAGCAAACAAAAAAACCGCACGAATGACACACACACACACACTATTAAAATGGTTTTTGTTGTTGTGAATTTTTCTTGGCCATGGAAACTAGTCCTTCAGTCGGATTCGTAAATAATTTTCACTTTCTTCATTTGTTTTTGGATTTGTAATGCTAAAGCCGGTGCATTACAAATCTTCTCTGAAGTTTTTGACAGCATTTGCAGCAGCTGCATTCTGAGGTGGAACACCCAGTTGCTGTTGGGCGTCTATAAAACTGCACCCAGAGCAAGTTGGGTTCTCACGTCCTCCTTCGTTTTATTTTCTTGTTCTCCACATTGCCCACGTGCACTAGACGATTTTCTCCAAAATGCACCACTTCTTGAACAAAATCCTAGCAGAAAACAATGAAAAAACAACAAAATAAAACTACGAATGCGTCCACCACAAATCCCGCCAAAAAACTCCTATTAAAATGGTAGGTACTAGGTATATATATACGTTTTTTCACTGAGTAAGGATTTTTGTGGGATTTTTAGACCAACAAACTTTATTGTGAATTTTTCTTGGCCATGGAAATGAGTCCTTCAGCCGAATTCGTAAATCATTTTCCCTTTCTTTATTTGTTTTTGGATTTGTTATGCTAGTGCCGGTGCATTACAAATCTCTCTGAAGTTCTTGACAGCATTTGCAGCAGCCTAATTCCGAGGTAGAACACCCTGTTGCAGTAAGGCGTCTATAAAACTGCACCAAGTGCAAATGAGGTTTTCACGTCCTTTTTCATTTTATTTTCTTGTTCTACACATTGCTCACGTGTACCAGACGATTTTCTTCAAAACGCACCACTTTTTAAAGTAAATTCTAGCAGAAAACAATGCAAATACAATAAAATAAAACTACGAATGCGTCCATCACAAATCCCGCCCAAAAAACTCCAATAATTACATACTTGTTGTTGTGAATTTTTCTTGGCCATGGTAACGAGTCCTTCAGCTGAATTCGTAAATCATTTTCACTTTCTTCATTTGTTTTTGGATTTGTAATGCTAGTGCCGGTGCATTACAAATCTCTCTGTAGTTCTTAACACATTTACAGCCACCCGGTTGCAGCAGGGCGTCTACAAAACTGCACCCAGTGCAAATTGGGTTTTTACGTCCTTTTTCATTTTATTTTCTTGTTCTTCACATTGCTCACGTACCAGACGATTTTCTCCAAAACACGCCACTTTTAAAGTAAGTTCTAGCAGAAAAAAATGCGAATACAATAAAATAAAACTATGAATCCACCACAAATCCCGCCAAAAGACCTCAATAATGACATACACAGATCCAGTGTTGCCAACCCTTATCAAAATTGACCCCTAAATTTTTTTTCAAGTCCTAAAAATCCCCAAGTGTAGGTTTTATAATAAACGAGCCTGCGGCTTCGCCCGCGTGGAAATAGATTTTATGCCTATCTTTGAGGGTGAGTGAAGCTTGAGCAGCAAGCGGCTCGCGAGCGTGGAGATGAGTTTTCTCCAGACCCCTTGTCGCGACGAATGAACACACATCGCGAGGAAGGTGTTTATAGCGCATATGGTAACACTGATTTAGCAACTTAATTGTTTATGGTCAGAATATCATCTGTGGAAATAAAAGGTATACTGATTTGGCTATGGTAAGAAAAGTTACCGCTTCTTTCTGTGTCATTAGACTCAAGACTGTGAATGGGTGTGCGCATCGAGGTTGGAGATGCACGAGATAATGACGTGGCCTGACATGACACCATGTGTCTGCGGGAATTTGCGTCTCATTGGATCATCAGAACGAAAGCTAAGTACTACTATAAGTGCTTGGGATTTACCGGTTTCGTGTCTCAGGCCGGACCTTTGTACAAATGATTTATTTCTACATACCTGCTATTAACTCCTTGAGCGTGTTTTGGACTACCGGTAGGCCAGAAAAAATGTCTCCGTGGAGCGTGTTTTGGACTACCGGTAGACCAAATAAACTCTTATGTGATTGGTTGCCGTCTTACCGACCGTATAGGAACGAATCTTTTTATACACAAACTCTATCATGTTGTGACCTGTTTTATCCTCTTTTTATCGTTCAGCCATTCGAATATCATTCTAAAATAAATTATTTCCAAGCCGGGCGGCCATAGTCAGCCATATTGTTTTGCCGTGTCGTTTGTATTGTGAGAATAGTAAAGTGTGAAAATGAGTTTCAGACGTAAACGGTTCGTGTTGTTATATAAATCTCATATCAAATTACTGGGAAAAGAATGAAGATTATGTTAAAATGATTAGTTTTTGAAATAATTGCAAAATAATTAGTTAAAACTGAGACCAAGTTTTGGTAACGGCAAAATGGCGAATTTTATTTTTTTGAACAAATAAAAAATTAATTTCAGACGTAAATAGTATGTTTTGTTATATAAATCTCATATCAAAATACTCGGAAAAAAATGTACATTATGTGGAAGTGATTAGTTTTTCAAATATTTGCAAAAATAATTTGTGAAAAGTACGAAGTACTGTGCACAACGGCAAAGTGATGAACTCCGTTTTTTGTCGTTGGAAACTTATCCTAATTTTGTAGTAAAACTATTGTGATTCGAAGTGAAATATTTAGTTTATATACACTTATGAAAGTGTATTATGCTATGATACTTTTAGTTTTTATTTAAGTTGTGTAAGTGGGTGCATTCAGCGACTAGAAGTGCAAAAATCAAGATTTTTTTTGAAAATGTTGATGAAAACCACAAAATGTCTTCATCAGGTGAGTTATTTCTAAATATCTTTTAATTTTAATACCTAGACAATTTATTAATCTTTACAACGGTATATAACAATAGTATATAACTTAAATATATATTTACAAAAAACTTAAAAAAATAGGTCCTAGCCGAGTCTGATTGACGTCATCCATGACTCAACACGCTCAAGGCACTTTAGCGGAAAAAATCGAATTACGCTCCACGGGTTAAAGTGACCTGTCCCTTTTGTGGGTGTTGCTTTTACAACCAACATAAAACCTAAATGTTCAATACCTAAATGTCTAATGTTTGAAAGCCTTTACTTGCAAATGATTTGTGAACACACAATACACTGTTGAATGATTGTGTGTTGTACGGTGTGACGATGGCCTATTAAAGGATCTTCGTGATCCATGAACAAGTCCATATCAATGGACAACTGTGTGGCCAGTGTGAAGCCTGTATGGCGTGATGGTGGCCTATTAAAGGATCTTCGTGATCCATGAATAAGTCCATATCAATGGACAGTTGTGTGGCCAGTGTAAAGCCTGTATGGCAAGGGTCTTCTGTGATCCATAATGACGGTGGCCTGTTAAAAGGATCTTATTGATCCATGAAAGTATATATCAATGAACAACTGTGTGGCCAGTGTGAAGCCTGTATGGCGTGATGATAGTCTATTAAAGGATCTTTGTGATCCATGAACAAGTCCATATCAATGGACAACTGTGTAGCCAGTGTAAAGCCTGAATGGCAAGGGTCTTTGTGATCCATGAACAAGTCCATATAAATGGACGACTGTGTGGCCAGTGTAAAGCCTGTATGGCAAGGGTCTTCTGTGATCCTTGAACAAGTGTATATAAATAGACAACTGTGTGTCCAGTGTTAATGGAGACCTATTGTAGTCTATAAAGAAGCCTGTATGGCAAACTGTGTGGCCAGCTAGTAGTGGAAGATTAATAGAGACTGACTTATGATTTATGACTGTCCTTAACTAAATGTCACGGTTATTAAGATAAATGATTATTGTTTCTACGCTCCGAACTTAGATATGAAACAAGTAAAATCAGTATTATATTTTATATTAACAGACGGAGATACCTGGTCTGATTGAGCGGACTTACACTGGCGTCCTTATGAACACCACACCAGTATAAATCTGGTAAGTCAATTCCATTCTAAAAGACATATCAAATCAGTTTTGTCTGGTGACTGGAGAGAGATAATATTAAGAGTTACATCCCTAATAAAGTAATTTAGCTGTCTCTCAAAGGTTCCGATACCCCTTAGGAATTATATCGGGCTATTCTGATTAGCAGTATATGTCACCTCCTATCCCCTCAATCAATTTTTTACAAAAAACATGTGTGTGTCAGCTCCGACGCACGACTGGAGTTTACTACTTAAGTACGATTGTCTATACGGGCACAAAACAGGGCTTGACTTTGGTTTTGAGTTTACTCTGCACAGTTTTCATAACTGATGATTCCATTTTCCGGCATCTTTTCATAGCTGATGTGTCAGGTGTTTTAGGTCTAATGATCGCAACTACTAATGATCCATCTGGTATTTGGCAGCGACTAACCTCATATGCTTTGCATGCGGTTATACGAGCATATCTTAGGTCATACCATAAAGGGCTCTTACATTGGTTTCGAGTTGACTTTTCAATTAAATCAAGAGCATTTTTGTTAAGTTTCTCTTGTAATGTTTCTTGTAATTTGTTGACACCATTCTTTATATCATCACTCGCTCGAATAAGGAAATGATGAAGTGAAAACTGTCGAACATCACTGTGTTTAAAGTCATTCTGATACTTCAACAGTTCACAATTCATAATTTTCTTCTTTTTTGCTTCTTGAAGAAACTCGTGGAAAAGGTCTGTGCTGGTTTCATGATGTGGAGCTGTTTTTTGTAAATTTGATCTAAAGTGACGTATTTCATAGTAGTCCCTACTCTCGAGAGGATGGGTTTTTTTCCAGTAACATTCAACCTCGGTGTAGGAAGGTTCTTCACTGCGACGATGGGTCCACATTAAAAATGCCACTGCATGCTTACAACCACCAGCTGAAGCTGCACATTCCAAGCACTGGAAACTGACGATTTCACCTTTAGTCTCGTCTATCATCATAGTTACTTTGTATGAAATAGCCCTCACTTTGTGCTTGGGGCAGATCTTGCAATTGAGTGTGCAAAGTCCTGATCCATGATGTAGTTGCACGTTCCCAATAGCATCGTCCCCTTAAGATTCTCGTGCAGCCCTGAAAATGTAAACTAATTACTTACTGTAAATAAAACTTATTCTTTATAACCTAAAAAACTACTACTAAAAGAAAGACTATTATTTCGCCTTCTCAGGATTAAGTTTACTTACGTAGGTAGTGTTATATTATTTTTTAGTACTTACATTTCTGTTTTTGCATTTCTCAGCTCTGCAGAATAAAAATCGAGGTTATTTTTGAAGAATATTCCAACCATGATTGCGTCCACTTTGGGCAAGTTTAATTTAGGGGGAAATTACTAAGTTGTCACCACTGCACAAGCTCTTTTGATACAATCTTCATTTTTAGTTTTCATTTCTTTTTTGATTTAAAATGCTAGTGCCAGTGCATTACAAATCTTCTCTGGAATTCTTGACAGTATTTGCAGCAGCCTCATTCTGAGTTGGAACACCCGGTCACGGTGGGGCATCTATAAAACTGCACCCAGTGCAAGTCGGGTCTTCACGTACTTACTTTTTAATTTTATTTTCTTGTTCTCCACATTGTGAGCAACCACCAGACAATTTTCTTCAAAACGCACCACTTTTTGAAACAAAACTCTAGCAGAAAACAATGCAGAAACAATAAAATAAAACTATGAATGCCTTCACCACAAATCCCTCCAAAAAACTCCAAATGAGTGTGTCAGGGTTGCCAAATGTCAGATTTTTTTTCTTGTACCAGGGTTGTTTAATTCTCGTACGTTTGAATACTTCTAAAAATATTTAAAAAAATCTATAATTTACACTATTTACTACTATCTATCTAGCTTTAGGTGGTAATATGGCTTGAGCTTGGCGCTCTCAAATGAAACAAATATTGTGATGTGATTTCAATACTTTACATCTTCATAATTTAATTTATACCAAGAAATTTCAATAAAAATTATGACTCGATTCCTCAAAACTGTTCCCTACATCACCTATATAAGAACATTACGACACCTTACACTCAAAAATCCATCAAGCTGTTTAGACTACAAACTCAGCCAAAGAACATACTACATAAGAGACGATATACACTCCAAAAGTATTAGCCTCCATCTTGGACAGTCATGTAAAAATACAAATTATTCATCTTATGGAATAATAGGAAAGAATTACATATGTTTTTTCTGCTGGACAAAGGCCTCCCCCAAGGATTTCCACAACGACCGGTCTTTCGACTGATATGATGATGTTCTTACTATTAGTGTCAGAATAATGTCAATGAAAATATCTTTGTCCATATACTATTTTTTATACGTTTAGTTTCGATATATAGTGCAGTCATCATATCAGCCTGAAATCGTACACTGCTGGACAAAGGCCTCCCCCAAGGATTTCCATGACGACCGGTCCTGCGCTGCCCGCATCCATCGGCTTCCCGCGATCTTCACCAGGTCGTCGGTCCACCGCGTGTGAGGCCTGCCTACGCTACGTGTGGTGCAGTCAATATTGTTAAAATCTCGTACAAAAGTTTGCGAGATTTTTACCTGTCTCGTATCTTTACACTACAGAGACTCTAGATCTAGTAAACGTACGTTTCTCGTAATTCTGGCAACGCTGTACTGTATTAGATTCTGTTTGGATCAAAAATCATTTAATAACTTGTCACAGATGAGATATAGTTACATATTTCGTACTACCATGTTTGGACGGACCTAGGATCAAGAATCACAGATCTAATAAACCAATAGATAGAATAAATGCTGTGCTAGCTATGCTGCTTACGCAAACCAACCCTCCGTATGAAAAAAGGAGATGACTATATTCTTGTCAGTATTCTGATTTCATGCCTCGTACAGCCCTACATGTTAAACTTGGGCCACCAGGGATGTGCCATACCATGTGTTTGTACAGATTTAATCGATATCGATAGAAATCACACAACTCACCACTAAAGACAGTCATAAAAACGATTTTCACAGGGGCGAAGCCGCGTGCAAAAGCTAGTTTAATATGAAAACCTATGATTAGGGGTTTTTAGGGCGATTTGAAAAAAAATAGGGGTAAATTTTGATACAGGTTGGCAGCACTGAGTAGTGGCAGTGACTTTATATCCTGAAGTTTTTTGGCGGGATTTGTGGTGAACGCTTTCATTGTTTTATTTTATTGTTTTTGCATTGTTTTTTACTAGAATTAGCACGTGAACAATGTGAAGGACAAGAAAATTAAATGAAGGAGGACGTGAAAACCCAATTTGCACTGGGTGCAGTTTTATAGACGCCCCTACTGCAACCGGGTGTTCCACCTCAGAATGAGGTTGCTGCAAATACTTTCAAGAACTTCAGAGAAGATTAAAAAATAAATTAAGATTAATAAAACTATATGAAGACTGTCTCAAAAGGGCTTTTGTACCCAGAGACGTTAATATATTCTTAAAAAATATTCATCTTTGTAACAGGTGATCTGTGGTTTTTTTTTCAGATTTTCACTGTTTGTTTTTACTTTTTACGTTCTATGAAGTGTTATAACACTGAGCAAATACTCACCTACGGGATTATAATACCCTCACTCCGCCCGTAGAGATAGGAATAGGATAGTATTCATCATAGATACGAATAAACGGAAAGCATTCATTGAATATATTTGAACACCGACCGTCCGTTCTTTTGCACTGCACTCGGCACTCTATGGAGTAGTATGGTCCTTGCTTTGGGAATTTATGTGGTTTGATAAGATAAGACTGTGAACAATATTATTTTACATAATGGAAACGCAGTTTGTCAAAAGTGAAGAGCAACCGGAATCAAAGTTCCTCCCCATATTGTTCTCGTCGGCTCTGGCTGGCGGCATTTCGGGGGGCATCACACGCGCAATGGCACAACCCCTGGATGTCCTGAAGATCAGGTTTCAACTCCAACTGGAACCTATAAAGAAAGGCGTGGAATCCAAGTACAAATCCATACCCCAAGCCGTCTATACCATCGTTAGAGAAGAGGGTATAACAACACTATGGAGTGGCCATGTTCCCGCTCAACTACTGTCTATAACATATGGAGTTATACAGTTTTCTGTTTTCGATGGTCTAACAGAGTTAACTAAATCAGCAGATCCAAATTTTTATAAAGCAAACAAACCAAGTGTGAACTTTACTCACGGAGCAATCGCAGCGACCACAGCTACGATAGTATCTTTCCCTTTCGACACAGTCAGGACGAGGCTAATTGCTGAGCAAAAAACAAAGAAGGCATACAAAGGGTTTATTAATGCTTTTCAAATAATGGTTAACACTGAAGGTCCTAGGTCACTATACAAGGGACTCCTGCCAACGTTAGGCCAAATTGCACCATATGCAGGCATCCAGTTTGCTATGTATAAACTACTTTCAGATGGAATTTTCAACAAGATGCAGCTTCTGCAACGAAAAGGTTCCAAAGAATCAAATTTACAAGCTAACCTCATAGCTGGCTCAATTGCGGGCTTCGTTTCAAAAACTATTATTTACCCATTTGATTTAGTGAAAAAGAGATTGCAGATACAAGGTTTTCAACGCTACAGATTGGGTTTTGGTAAGCAAATGTACTGTAAAGGTATATTTAATTGCGTGAAGCTAACTATAACGGAAGAAGGTATACTAGCATTGTACAAAGGTTATTGGCCAAGTGCTTTAAAAGCTGTTTTAGTGACAGCACTACATTTTGGTTTGTATGATGAAATAAAACACCTTTTGGCAAAGTTATGATGACAGTTTTAGTAGAATTTCTAGAAACATTGCAAGTTAGAATTATAATGTATTATACGAACACTATATAGCTGCCTCAGAAAAAAGTATGCAAAATGGGTGCAACAGATGCTTGGTAGCCGAAACCAGCCCATCCTTACTAACAAATACTATGTCAAGCAAACAATGTAGAGTAAAATGTCTAAGCATCTCACAACTAGTGATTGCAGTCAATAAAAGTATGTACTGATAGCCATCGCTCAATTAGAAAATTAGCAATACTGCAAGTGCAACTGTAATTTAACTTAAAACATTAACAGTCCTCATACAAGTGTTCTGAAATATGCCATAAGTCCATATGTGTGAGCCTGTAGAGTAACACAGGGCTTGTGTGCCTCAAAGGGTACATGAACTCGGTGGAACCGCTCCCTGTGTACCACATAAAGTTCACAGTCTATTAGGTACACTGGACTGTTAATATGTTAATTTGGACTTTAAAAAAACATTTGTTGCCCGTGATCCTACTGGTAAGACCATGGGCAGAATCAAGATTCATATTTATTCAAAATAGGTGCAAATTACACTCTTTCTGATAGTCATAAAATAGTAATTACATAATGTAATTTATGAAAAATAAAGAAATAAACAATCATCATAGTTAATAACGTCAAAATCCAATCCTTGATATAAAACAAATTATGTTAATAGAACTTGAAAACGAGAAGTTATAAATTAAAATCATTGAAAGTCATTAATGCGTTTGACCAGTTCCCAAGGACAGCACCCGATCACGAATATAACGCGAGAATGAATCATTGGTCTGATCCACCATATTAGAGGTAAAGGAACGACCTAGCTCCCAATGCGCGGTTGGTGGTGCACAAACATTTAAGCAAGCATGCACCACTCATGTCAATGCTAAGATAAAAATATTAATTAAAGAAATACTAGACTTGTCATGTCTTTTCACTTCCACATCAATACTTCGATTGGTCATCATTTTATTACTATTAAATTAGTAGCATTGATAGAAGAAACACTGTCTACCCATACATTTAAAAATTTTGTCATTTAAATATTTGAATGCCTTATAATAAATAACCTTTTTTTTTAGGGTTCTGCACTCAAAGGGTAAAAACGGGACCCTATTCCCTGTCCGTCTCTGTCTGTCTGTCTGTCTGTCAGTCTGTGACCAGACTGTATTTCATTAACCATGATAGCTAGACAGTTGAAATTTTCACAGGTGATGTATTTCTGTTGCCGCTATAACAACAAATACAAAAAAGTAGAAAAAGTTAAAAATAAGGAGGGTGTCCATACAAAAACCGACATAAAGAAACTAGTGCCATCTAGTATGATGGTTTGGAACCCTTTGTACTAACACCACTAGTATGATGATACGGAACCATTTGTGTGCAATTCTGACTTGTCCTTGGCCGGTTTTTACAAAGAGTTCTTTTGTTACAATTGTAAACTGTCATAATCACTGACATCATCGGGTAATTTGTTATGAGTGTGCATTGTCCCACAAACTATTGATTTTACTAAGTCTGGTATAAGTTACTTGAAGTTTATTTTTATTCCACAGATTACAACTGTGGCTGTCACTATTCAGTGAAAAGATGCAGATTTTTATGAAAATACATTATATTATTGTCATAAATTTACTGACAGGGCAACTTTTTTTGTCCGCAGTTCGTGGTCCTACTGGTAGTATTATGGGCAAATTTTAAAAACCGAGATTAGGTAGCTGATTGAATGTGTCAGTTCATATAATTACTCTTAGGTAACAAGTGCAACTTCAAGTAGAAACATTTTTTATAGTGTGTAAGTAAACGTTAATTGTTAAAATTGAATCTTTTGTGTTATCAAAATTTCTGTGATATTAGTAGTATCAATTAGTGTTTAAGTTAAGTATAATAGGTAGGCAAGTAGTTTCATTTTTCAATTGATTGTATTTTAATCTATTTAAAATATTTACTGTCAAATAAATCTTAAATATGTACATAAAACTGTTTATTTGAAGTTCAATATGATCTGAGTATAATATTTATTTAGAATACAAAACTTGAAAAGTACTTACAATAACAAATTAATATACATTTACTTACATTTTGACTATATTATAGAGCATAAATTAACCGTAAGATATCACATAACCCATATTTCTCATTAACGTATCCTTGATAGCAGGTTGGAGTTCTTTCTTCATATAAGTTGTCAAAAGAGTCCTTATTCCTTTAGTGAATATATCTTCCATTTCCCTAGATATATCCTCTACTTCATCCAAATCATCGTCTGGTCGAAACAGCTTACTCCTTTCGTAATTGGATCTACTTCGAGGCTCGTAAACGACATCCCAAGTATTCTCAGTGGATCTACCTTCCAAAGTCTCAGGATAAGGCTCAGCATTGTCCAAAAACCGCGAATCAAACGAAAACTCATCTGATCTCTTCTTTCTTTTCAACGGAAGATTATCCTTATTCCTATTTGAGTTTCTGTTGATATATTTCTCGCAGCCGTAAGCGTAGACACTAATAAAGCCAGGTTCAACAAATTCTGAATCAGTTTTTACATTGAATTTCCCCGGTTGTTGATTTAAAGGACGTGTATGGAAACCGATGCCTGCTTTTCGTAATCTTAAAATCATATTACATCCGTTGCCTCCTCTATGCCGAGAATACGGCTCAGGGTAAGGGGGATAGTCGGCATAGTTTCTTCGTAGCCTTCGAGTTGGGGGTATACCTCTATCGAGCTCATTCGCGTCGTAAAGATCAACGCTCCCACTTATAGTCAGATCGTGGAACAAAAGCATAGTGTCAAGGGATACGTTTCTAGGGTCAAAATAGCACTTCTCCACGCGAACCCAGTTGCTGTTTTGTGGTAGACGCACACGCATTCTCGTTACGTACATGTCGACTGGCGCTGATCGCATATGTTGGTGCATGCTGTAGCCGTTCAGGTCGATGCTCTCCCTCTGGAAACGAAGACAGATCATGTTATCATCATGCATGATCATCATCAATAAGTTTAATTACCTATTGAAAAAATGATAAAAACTCGACTGCAAAGAAACATTACTCCTCTATTTGGGAAGACGGGTAAATGGTGAAATGACCGTTCTCCCTAGCTAACTGAAATGTTTACTAGTGTAAATGTTACAGAACATTTCAGTGTACCCTAACACAGGCTTTGGTCTTTTTGGGACACTACCACAAGCACTACTGTGTTTCACCACATGCATAGCATGGGCTGTCTGTGGCACTTATCTTGATTTTTTGATCGTTTATTTGCTTTTTGTTCTTGGTGATGGTAAATGTGTACCTACATACTTTTATGGACAAACAGTCCAGCTGGGTAGGTCCAACTTCAAGAAAGAGATCAATCGACGAATCCAACTCGGCTGGGCAGCGTTCGGGAAGCTTCGCAATATCTTCACGTCCCAAATACCGCAGTGTCTCAAGACTAAGGTCTTTGACCAGTGTGTGTTGCTAGTGATGACTTACGGAACTGAGACATGGTCGCTTACTATGGGCCTCATAAGAAGGCTCAAGGTCACCCAGAGGGCAATGGAGCGTGCTATGCTCGGAGTCTCTCTGCGTGATCGAATCAGAAACGAGGAGATCCGCAAGAGAACTAAAGTAACCGACATAGCTCACAGAATCGCTAAACTGAAGTGGCAGTGGGCAAGGCACATAGATCGTAGAACAGATGGCCGATGGGGTAGTAAAGTTCTCGAGTGGCGACTGCGCACCGGAAAACGTAGCGTGGCCTCCCACGCGGTGGACCGATGACCTGGTGAAGATCGCGGGAGGCCGATGGATGCGGGCAGCGCAGGACCAGTCGTCGTGGAAATCCTTGGGGGAGGCCTTTGTCCAGCAGTGGACGATTTTTGGCTGATATGATGATGATGATGATACTTTTTATGTCACAATGATAAATAAATAAATGTATCCTTTGCCACTCACGTGATCAAGACGAATCTAACTACAGAAACATATCTACAATTTTAGGATACCTCGCGATCTAAAATCCATCGAACCGTTTAGAAGATATCGTGGAATGCTCGTAAAGAAAGATACATACACTATACATACATTAGACTTGTAAACAATACACTCTTTTTTTTTCTTTTTTAGCTGCTAATTTTACAATCTTCCCATTTCATAATAGGTAGGCAGTTATAGTACATTAATGCAGCGGCCAGCAAAAGAGACATGATAGACGAACGTGTAAATGTGGCCGAGGCGAAGCCGGGCCACACATACGTAAGTTCATCAATGCCTAGTTGTGGCCAAGGCTTGTATAGTACTTTTCTCAAATAATGCGCGGCAATTAAAACTTCAATAATTACTTTTCAAAATCAATGATGAACAACCAACAACAATAATTTTTCACTCGCCAAAGTGTTCTATTTCCAAGTCAGTTCGAAATTTAAATAAAAACTTTGTTAAGTTACCTCCTTGGTTGCCATTTTTCGGAGTAAAATATAGTTCCATTTTTAAATTACACGACAGATATGAGTTTACATAGTAATTTATTTGGCCGCTAAACAAGACAGATATAGATTTTCATACAACTTTTGCCGGCCGCTGCTCGCATGTATTTGGCCAGTACAGCAATTTCGATTTATCTCGAAGAAGGTTTTCAAAATAATGCTCTTTCCAAGCATGTTTGAGAAAAACTATATAACCTAAAGAGCATAATTTTTTTTTTCAGGTAGACTTATTTTTTTTAATGTATAAGGAATTGTTTATTAATTTTGGTTGTTTTTTTGCTCTTTACGTCCGTCCCTAAAATTAGCAACTCGATTCACGATGCTTCAAACATCGAACGAAATAGCTTGGAAATAAAGTTCTTGTCAGCTAGTACTGCAACGTGGATGTTACGTCAATGACTGCGGAAAAATCGTGCAAAAATTGTATTTTTTAATTCATTATAAACAAAATAAGAATTTCCAAAAAGTAAGAATACAAATTCATTTTACATTGTTTTGTAAGCAGTTCATAAATTATCATAATGTTTCTATTAAAATTGCAGCAGTTCTATGGTTACAAATAGAAAAAAATAGGTGCATTAGGATATTTTTTTCTCTAGTTCTGTATATTAAAATAGAATTCGAGGAAATCAAGATCACTCCTCATATCCTGTAAATTACAAAACATTTTATTTTCGTTAAAAAAATCCATAATTAAAGAAAAAAATGGTAACAAAGTTGGTCGTTGGCGGCGGTATAAGCCTTAAAGGAGAATTGGCACTTGTGGTGAATGTGATGGAGAATAGACACCATGTTAAAATAAAATAAATATGCTTGATTAAGTTTCTTTAGTGCAAAATAAGACACAAAACGGGTCAAATACATGCTTAAAGTAATTTTGGAATACATTACTTATTTTAATTTCTTCTGTGAATACTTTTCATCATCATCATATCAGCCGAAAGACGTCCATTCCTGAAAGGCCTCCCCCAAGGATTTACACGACGATCGGTCCAGCTTTTCCCGCATCCAGCGGCTTCCTGCGACCTTCTAACCAGAGGTCTCGGGTTCAAATCCCGACGGCCAATGTACCAATGAGTTTTTCAAAAAGACTTATACGTACATATACTTACCGATTGCTTTATCGGTGACGAAAAACATCGTGAGGAAACCTGCACATCTGATTTCAGATGTGTATGAAGGTCGCGTTGCACACGTCCGTAGGTGTAAATCTAAATGCCCTACACGTAACCGCAAGTGATGCTAAGTGCAACACCAGGCAACCGCCGTCGTCTATCCCATGGATAGCACGGTTAATTGTGCCACACGATAAGAAAGAAAGAAGTCTGTGTACCGAGTGGGACCTGTCTACGCTACGTCTTCCAATGCGCGATCGTCACTCGAGGACTTTACTACCTCAACTGCCATCTGATCTACGAGCTATGTCGCGCCCACTGCCACTTAAGTTTAGCGATTCTGTGAGCTATGCCGGTTACCTCGGTTCTCCTATGGATAACTTTTCAACCGACTTCCAAAAAGGAGGAGGTTCTCAATTCGACTGTCTGTTTTTTGTGTGTTTGTTACGCGATATCTTCGCAGATTGTGAACCGATTTTTATGATTATTTTTATTCTATAAGAATGCTCCTAAGTTGCTGCCATATAAATTTTATCAAAATCGGTGTAGTACTTTTTTAACTACAAAATTACATCTAGTTTTAAGTACCCGACTACGGCGAAGTTAAAAGGAGGCTCTATGATCTACATATTAAAAAATAAATCGCTAAATGTGTTGCTAAGCGCAATACTTGAAAACGGCTCGACCGATTACGATAAACTGAGTTCAATCGCGCCGGCGCCGCGCCGCGATTGAACTCAGTGCGGTCCCTTTGTCGGAGTGTTTGACTGTCGCCGCTGCCAGCTCGCGGCATTTATCAAAGATGCAATTAGCGAACGAACTATATTTTGTCAGACCAGTAATCTGGAACACGAAAAGCACTATGAGTTACCAGCTTACTGAATATACAAGCAAGAAAAATGTTACCAAAGAAGTGCTTCAAGAGCAGCATCATTCTCCAGTAGGCAATCAGGGTCAAAAGACCTTCAGCTTTTGTTTGGCAGTAGACAAGCAAGTAACAACAGGCGATTACCTGAGGAGTATCCAAGTTCTTCGGCTGTGTCCTTTTCCTCCTTTTGAGCTGGTCCAGGGCTGACTCCAAACGCGACGAGCACCGTTCACCAGCTATGGGCACTGAAGTCAGAGGCGGCAACCCCCCAGGCCCTAGGGGACGGGTGTCATACCGCTTCTCGAAGAGTGGAAGAAAGCGGGATTCTGGAATAGAGATTTTCAGTCTGTTATTCTGTACAGTTCAGACGTGAAGTTAGTGGGGGGGAATGGGAGGGGGGGGGGGGGGTTGTTGCTTTGAATCTTCATAGTACTGTCGGTAAAAACCCAGCTTAGGCCAATTTTATGCTCTATTACTTAGAAACTAAGTTATTTCAGTACACTCAAGGTCTTAGAGGAAACGGGCTGTCTGGGCAGGAATCGTAGTGATGCATGCCTCACAGTCTGATTGCGGAAATCATTTTATTTCATCTATTTATTTATATAATAACGATATTACATTGTGGTTGAATATATTTCTACAGCTAGAGATTAATAAATAAGTAGTTTATTTTAGCTAATGAAAAATAATAGTCTACATTAAAAAAAAAACTTCAATTTCATTATACAGGGTGTAAAAAAATGGTGTAGATCCCGTTAACTGGGGCTTCTACTCATCACACTGAACAACTTTTGTTCTACGACTTTGCTGAAAACATAAAATTATTTTTTTTACTCTGTACAAATCGATCACCTGATCGACCGATTTTGTGCATTTTAGTATGTAGGGTCCATTTTTTTTGAGAATCGACTATGGGTTCCTTTGAGAAAGTTGTTCAGTATGACGATTAGAACCCCCAATTAACGGGACCTACACCAATTTTGTTACACCCTGTATAGGGTCTTAACAAAAGTATGCACTTTTATAACTGGAGCTTGTACTCATGAAACTGAACAACTTTCCCCAAGAAACCCATGGTCAATTCGCAATTATTATTTTTTCATAAAATTATTAAATTGCGCGGAATACGCCAGAAATAGTACGGCGCGGTATCGTATAGTGAGTGAGTGACCGCGCGGTCATTGAACCTCCGTGGCCTCAGCTGTGAGTTGTATTCTGAGCAGTTTGATAATTTAATTAAAAAATAATAATTGCGTATTGACCATGGGTTTCTTGGGGAAAGTTGTTCAGTTTCATGAGTACAAGCTCCAGTTGAAAAAAGTGCATACCTTCCTTTGCTATGGCCCTGTATAATGAATCGCTAATTCCTTGGTCATGGCATCACGCGTGAACGGGTGTACCGATTTCGATAAATTGAGTTTGTTATTGTCAGGAGAAGGTTTTATGTAGTGTAGTGTAAAGTGGTATGAAATATGTCTGGACGACAGCTAGTGTTGTATTTTAATCATTTATGCCATATACTCGTAGGGTGTAATAAAATTGGTGTGTGTCTCGTTAACTGGGGCTTCTACCACAGATGAGATACTAGTTACTTTAAACTTATTTTATTTCCATACCTCTGAAGTACCTACCTACCTACCTACTTGAAAAAATAACGACTTTATTGGGTAGATAAAATTTCTACTAGCAATTTAATACAAAGTTATTTTCAAAAGCTTTTATTTATAACTTGTTTGTATGTATGTATACAGGGTTACAGGTTAAGTCGACCTAAATCTTTTAGGACGATAAATAACATCTAATTTGCAACAAAAAAAAGTCATATTAACTGGGGGTCGGAAATCAGCGGTTTTCAAGTTAAGCCCATTTAATTTTAAAATTTTGTATGAAAAGCGCATTTGTTTTTAAATGTTTAATTATTTTCCAAAAAAGTTATACTACAGTTGGCGTGTAAAATACGGTAAAAACTTCCTCATTTTATCAGCTTTCCAACAAAGTAAAAAAGAAAAAAAAATACAAATTAGTTGAAACAAAAAACAATAATTTCTGTCAAAAGGATGGCTCAAGTCCCATACAAATTTTTAAGAAACATTATTTTTATGATTGATTGATTGAAAACACTTTATTGCACAACGAGAAGAAAAAAAAGATACAATGATTAAGGAAGTTGTACATATAGGCGGTCTTATCGCTA
The DNA here is from genome assembly GCA_947284805.1 of Coleophora flavipennella. Lineage (NCBI taxonomy): Eukaryota > Metazoa > Arthropoda > Insecta > Lepidoptera > Coleophoridae > Coleophora > Coleophora flavipennella. The sequence goes on from OX369269.1 coordinate 5,628,381, forward strand.
ACAAGCGATCTCTTCCAGACAACCTTTAGGTGAAGGAAATATGAGAAATCATTATTGTGGGGTAGTAGTGGGCAATAAACAAATTCATAGAGAAAAAAAATAAAAAATATCCAATCTTAAACTACGTAATACACGTAAATATATAAGTGGATATAAATGATATAAACTAAAATACATATACATAAAAAATACATATACATAAAACATATTACATACATAACATAATATACAGTATAGTAAGTACATACATTACCACATTAATGATGATGATGAGAACAACTAGAGATAATATGTAGGAGATTAAACAGATTTATGAAATTTATAGCGCTAGAAAGTGAGCTTTAACTTTAGATTTAAATATATTAAGGGAAGGGGAATTACGAATGGAATCAGGGAGAGAGTTCCACAGGCTTATGGAACGTATAGTGAAGGAATTAGAGTAGAAATTGGTAGAATGAGTAGGTACAACAAGGCGAAGTGAATTTTCAGATCGTAGAGGTCGACTATGAGAGGAGGAGAGGTATTGGAAACGGTTTTTAAGATAAAAGGGAGTACGAGGGTCAAAAAGCACTGAATAGAGAAGAGCAAGAGAATGGGCGTCCCTTCGACAACGTACTGAAAGCCACTGTAGCTCCCTTCGGTACTCGGATACATGGTCATATTTGCGCAGTCCATAAATAAACCGAATGGCTAGATTTTGTAATCGTTCTAGCTTATTTAGGAGATCAACATTGAGATCAAGATAACACGTGTCAGCGTAATCTAGAATGGGAAGAAGAATGGATTGGGCTATAGCAATTTTGGTGGCTGTTGGAAGAAAATTGCGCAGTCGATTGAGAGAACGGGTTGAAGCAAACATCTTCCTACTAACCTCAGCAATCTGGGGGACCCAAGACAGAGTTTGGTCAACGAAAACTCCTAGATTTTTTACTTTTGTACTGAAAGGAACAGTAACACCGTCGAAAGTAATAGGAGGCAAATTAAAATAATCTATCCTAGAGACAAAATACGGACTGCCAATCAGGATACATTGCGTCTTCATTGGATTGACTTTTAAGCCGTAAGATTTGCTCCACTCTGATATGACGTTAAGATTAGCATTAGTAGTCTTAATGGCAGATGAAAGGTCATCTAAAGGCGCCTGTGTGTAAATTTGTAGATCATCTGCATATAGATGATAGGAAGAGGAGATCTGAAGGGAAACAGAATTAATAAAAATAGCGAATAGAAGAGGGGAGAGAACGCCACCCTGCGGCACGCCAGCACTAGTGGATAACCAAGATGAAAATGAATCTTCAATGCGTATGCGTTGTCGGCGTCCTTGCAGGTAACTGCGGAACCAATCAATTACCGGCGGCGACATGTTGAGGGAACTCAACAACCCAAGCAGTATGTCATGATCAATAGTATTAAATGCGTTGCTGAAGTCCAGCAAAGTTAGTACTGTGAGTTGTTGATTCTCCATACCAAATCTAATGTCGTCAGTGATTTTGATAAGTGCAGTATTCGTACTATGGCCAGGACGGAAACCAGATTGGAACGGGTTCAGAAGACTGTTTTTGACCAGGAAATGACTAAGTTGGCAGTGGATAAGGCGTTCAAGGACTTTGGAAAGGAAAGGGAGAATAGAAATAGGACGGTAATCGGACAGACTTGATGGATTGGACTTCTTAGGGAGAGGGATGATTTGGGCCTCTTTCCAGATATTTGGAAAGGAGCCAGATGAGATACATGTGTTTAGGATTTTGGTTATGATGGGCGACAGGATATCAATTAAAGGAAAGACCATATTACGACTAATGTTATCACCACCGACGGCACCAGAAGTGATAGCGAGAATGTTCTTCTCAACTTCGTCTACCGAGAATGGATCGAAAGAAAAAGGAGGGTAGTTTGGGGTAGGACGAGTTGAAAGATAATCAAGTGTGCGTGTTTTGATACTACTATTAATGTCAGAAGATGAAGAAAAATGATTATTCAGCAAATCGAGATTAACGTTAGGAGGTGTAGTGTCGCTACGAGATTTGCCAACACCCAAGGAACGTAGGAATTTCCAAACTTTGGCAGTGTCACCTTGTTCGACAGACTGATGGATATGACGTCTTTGAGCATCCCTACACATCATGTTACAGCGGTTTCTAAGGCGATGGTATTTGCTTTTGTTTTTTTCTGATGGTTCCATTTTAAACTTACACTTGGCGAAGTTCTTTTTGACCATAAGTGATTTAATTTCCTCAGTAAGCCAGGGGGCAGGCAGATGCTTAACTTTGACAGCGCGAATGGGGGCGTGAACGTCATAGAGTTGAATGAGTAAGGAGTTAAATATATTTATTTGATCATTTACTGTATCAGCCCTGTTAAAAACTGTCCAATCAATTTTTCTGGCATCATCACGGAGACGTTCAATATCCATACCATCAAAATTGCGCAGCATGAGAACACGGGGTCGGGGTTTAGGGGGGCGAATTTTATACGAAATGTAAATTAAATCATGATATGAGAACGCATCAGCAGTCAACTGACCGTGTTTAAAAACATTGCTAGGAGAAGACACAATTGATAAATCTAAGAGAGAGGGGACACAGCCCGGAAAAAAGTGAGTGGCTTTAGAAGGAAGGATATGTAAGTTAGAAGCGTTGACAATATTATTGAGAGAGCGGGAACGGGCATCATTTTTATGCAGACACGTGTTAAAATCACCCATAATAATAGTATGCGAGTAGGATGTAGCTATATCTTCTAGTAGCTTTTCAAAAGCTGGAAAATAGTTTATTCTAAGAGACGGGCTATAGTAAACGCCTAAAAGAATTTTATTATGAGAAAGAGTAAGCTCAAGAAATAAATGTTCTGCTGTATTTGGGGGAGGGGGTTGTGGTGACCGACTTAACACAGTGTATGGTATGTGACTACGGAGATAGATGGCTACACCGCCATGGGATGTGTTAGTCCGGTCATTACGTACGAGAATGAAGCCAGGAAGGGAATAGGAGGTAGTTGGAAGACATGGGTGAAAGAAAGTTTCAGACACTAGAATAGCGTGAATATTTTTGTTGTCGAAGGTAGCCAGAAAATCAGCATAGTGTGCAGGTATACTCTGTGCATTTATATGCACCACGTTGAAATTTTTGGGACAGTCGGAAAAAGTCGACACTAAATTATCAGTAAGAGAAACGGGGATGCTATGGAAACTGTCATCATCTTCATCGGCGGATGAAAGGGAAAAGTATGAGTTACTTTGGTTATGGTTATCTATACTATTATTTAACATAAATAAATAGATATTAATCAAATAAATACTAATATTAAAATGGCTAGTACCCTAAAAGTTTAAATGTAATAATTTCTCCACCTTCCAGCAGTCAATATAAACAAATGAAATCATTAAAGATAAGCGAAATGTAAAAAGAAAAAGCAGGCACTCAACGAACAAGAAATGAAATTATAACTTCTTTAGCATCCAAACTAAAAAACAGAGCATAAGCTACTTAAATAAAAAGATAAACAATCTTTATAATAAAATATAAATCCCGAACAAAGATGACATTTAAGGTAAAAGAAAGAGATAAGAATAGAATAAACATGTATGTGTATGTATGTGTATGCAATGTATGCACGCATGTAGATAAGCCGTAACACATAAATTTACGGAAACGCAAATTTTAAAAAGAAACATTATTTTTTACGTACTGGACAGGGCCCTTAAGTTTGCGAAATCTAAATCCTTACAAGGGGCCGTTCTACCAAAGATAGCCTAATTATGTTTTTTTTAATTCCAAGGTTTATCATGTTTTTCGCATTAACAGACATCTCTGACCCTCTAGCATCATTGACTAACTTTGATTCACAAGCTCATCCGAAAAATTCGAATTTGTTTTTTTCCATAGAAAATTGTTGGATAATTAGTATGGGACTTAAACCACCCTTTTGACAGAAATTATTGTTTTTTGTTTCAACTAATTTGTATTTTTTTTTCTTTTTTACTTTGTTGGAAAGTTGATAAAATGAGGAAGTTTTTACCGTATTTTGCACGCCAACTGTAGTATAACTTTTTTGGAAAATAATTAAACATTTAAAAACAAATGCGCTTTTCATACAAAATTTTAAAATTAAATGGGCTTTAACTTGAAAACCGCTGATTTCCGACCCCCAGTTAATATGACTTTTTTTGTTGCAAATTAGATGTTATTTATCGTCCTAAAAGATTTAGGTCGACTTAACCTGTAACCCTGTATATGTTAAGTTCAAATCTTGCGACCGACTTTAGAGCGACTTCCAGGGGTCCGATTGAGCTGAAATTTCGAATGAAGCCGTATTCCCGGTGACAAAAGATCGTTTTGGTATTTTGAAGTTGATGTGTTATTGAACATTGGAGGTGGAATTAAGGTCCCAGAATCGTTTATTATTTTCAATAGAATAGTATGAAACACAGTCTTTTTTGAATTTGGAACCGTGTATTTTCTATGTACATTTGAGCATTTGCCTTTTTTAACATAAAAAATATAATATATAATATAATGATTTCGAAAACACAAACTTTCAGGTACAATCTTTTAATAATGCATTGTCAAGCGATGAATATATGCATGCAAAATTTCAGCTCAATCGGAAACCGGGAAGTGGGTCAAATTTAACTTTCAAGATTTTATTACAGACACTGGGTCAGGTGAAACTAAATAAAAGCTTTTAGGATTTTTTGATTTTTTAATCGTTGGCCCTCTTTATTGCTCAAATTAGCTCTGCGTACGTCCAACTAGCTTATTATCTTGCAATCTAAAGGCGGAAACATTCCATGCTTATTTCCTATTTATTCTTATTATTGTGGTACATAGTTTTCCTTAAAAAAAAAATACTAAACAACAAATTTTGTTCTACCACTTTGTAAATAAACGTAAAAAAGTTTTGGAACCTCCATACTTACAAATTTTTGTTTACATCGAATCATAGCTACTTAATTCATATTGAAATATTTATTTCAGCTTTCCCCAAATAATAGAGAGTAGGGTTTTCAAATACCCGACAATTTTGGATACCCGGGTCTCGGGTACATTTAAAAAAAATACCCGGGTATACCCGGGTACCCGGGTATTCTATATTTATTGTGAAACTGGAAAAAAACTACAAAGATATCAAAAATCAACTTTTATTACGATAATTACCACTCAGATAATATAACCAGCCAACCAGGTACATCATAACCTTAACCTGCAGCATCTCCTGAAATCTGCAGGATACCCAACTCTATCAACTTATAGCAGAGAAATCATATTGGGCTCATTAGAATAGTCTCAATGAATAAGTGTTAGATAGAATATAGTAACCTTGACCTGATGCTGCATCATCTTTTGGAATCTACAGGATACCCAACTCCTAGCCAACTTACAGCAAAGGTATCGCGTTTGGGCTCATTGGAATAGGTGTTAGATAGAACATGGTAATTTTGACCTGATGCTGCACCACCTTCTGGAATTAGCAGGATACCTAACTCCTCACTAACTTACAACAGATAAATCGTGTTTGGGCTCATTGGAATAGTCTCAATGAATAGGTTTTAGATAGAACATGGTAACCTTGACCTGAAGCTGCAGCATCTCCTAGTATCTGCATGATATCCGACTCACCAACTTACAGCTGAGTTATCGTGTTTGAGAAACATGTAGTTTAAAAAGCATGAAATAAATCTTTAATTAAAAATTTTAAAAAACCCTGACAAATTAGAGAAGATAAGTAAATAAAATAATAAAAAAACAATAAAATGAAAAAAAGAATAAAACTCTTTAACTACAATAAGTTACTAGGAAATGCTTCACAACTTAGCGGCCCCCCTACGCGATAACTGTTTGATCAAAATAGAAACAACATAAATTAAACTTAAAGGACCAAACCATATTATTTTCTAGTTTTTAAAGGTTTTTTTTGTCGGGGATTTTTAAAATTATGATAACATCACTGGACGAAGAATTCAAGGAATATAGAGAAAAGGCATAAAGGTTAAACTAAAAATATTGACAAAACAGATCTGCTGCTATTGTGTCCTAATAAAAAACCGATTGACCAGCAAAACTTGCTGATTTGCAATCGATGTACAAGTTAATTCCTGAGGATAGTCTCCAATTTTATAAAGCTTGAAGAGCTCAGAGGACATTATTTACGACTTTGATGGATTTGGTGAAGTACCATATTTTGACGTGGATGACGCAGAAGAACAATAACTTTATAATATTTTTTTTTCATTTTAGTTAAACTTTTATTATTTAAATAAAAGGTTATTTTTTCTGTAGTAATTTATGAGTTTCTTAAAATATAGTATTGTTAGGGTATAAAAATAATATAATGTGATTGGATCGTTTAGCAGAATCATCTCAATTTATTGGCCATACAAATTAACTTTTTGAAAAATGTTCCGAAAAGGTTTTTTTATAAAAATATTATCAAAAACTATCACTTTACAAATATCCAATACATGTAAACATAGGAAATTTATATTTCTATTAAAAAATCCGTACAACTTTGTCAAAATGAATAACACAAAAAAGTATACCAATAATACACAAATTTGCGTTTATCTCAATTTGAACTCGGTGTAGAATGGAACATTTACGCAAAACGACGTCCATATCAAAATTACCCGAGACCCGGGTACGTCCGTTGTTTGTACCCGGGTACCCGAAGTATCAAATACCCGGGTATACCCGGGTAAAAAACCCTAATAGAGAATGTATACAATGGTTTTCAGTTGCTTAAAATAACATTTGTTTTGTACTGTGCTTCTAAAAGACCCCAAGCTAGCAAAGCTTGTAGCGCGGTAACGCTATTATTCGTTCTCTTTCATTCGACCTTTTTTCATTCCATTTATTTGTTGTTTTACGCATGCGCTTTCATCTACCTATGTGACAATATGATTCAAAAATCAAAATCCTATAAAAACATTCGCTATTAAAATAAAAATAAATACTTTGCATAGTATCTGTTTGCATATGAGAAACCTGATATTCTGTTAGACCCATTTTGGGTCTTTTATTTCTATTAAATAAAATAACTATAATTGCATAAGTTGATAAAAAATGCTATTTAATAGCTTTACCGCGGCAGTCCCCGAGTGCCACGTCTTTTTTTTAACCCACCACGCTCTTACCGTACCTACCTACCTGTCGTGCCACAAGCTTATACTTACTTTTTCAAAATTTACTTTGTTTAATTTTAGGATATATTTTTTGAATCCAAAATTGTTGAGCCCTTGGCATCATCTCACCTGATGGAAGGCGACGATGATGCCGAAAATGGAAGCGGGCGTAACAAGATTCCCCCCCAACGCAATGGGGATCCGGATATCTTATTTTCACTTCAAGCCGGAACACATCAATGCTGTTAACACTGATATTTGGCGGCAAGACTTAGATAAGATGGTGTTAGCTAGCCAGGCGGGCTATGAAAATGCCCTACCACCAACCAAACCGAGTCTTACAAAGATGACTCCGCCGGGAATCGAACCCGCGACCTCCTGATGTGAAGCGAATGGACTAAAGATTACGCCACGGAGGCGGTTACATATAATACTAGTATAACACAGTATTCGATTTAAAAAAATATTTCGTTTGTTTTTTTTTTATTATATGCACAGCACCTTCAAATAACGAATTTCCTTTTATGCAAATAAAAACGCGTGTAGATATAATATAGCATTGTGAATCCAAAAACGGTGCACTAAGAGTCATTTTACGAGCAAGTGTGTACAAAAACATTTTTCATTACAAAGTCGTAGAGTCATACGTACGTTTAGACAAGTTAGAATCTTGTCTAATTACGAACCACGTACCTACGAACCATCTTACTTTCGTAGAACCAGATAAAACCGAAAGTTACCTATCTATCACGCAGTAGTTTTCTACGGCTATCCTCTTTGTTTTCACTGCCATTGTTTGATGCTCAAAACCGTAAAATAGCAGAGGTTTAATTAAACTAAAATCACATTGAACGTTCTTCGTCACGACACAAGTCGTACGAAGCATTTCTTTTAATTGTTTCTTGTTTTCTTTTTTCCGAGCGGCAATTTTTTTTCTTATCTGTGGTTTCTCCCACCGACCCTGTGCATCGACTTATGAATTGAAGTCAATGGTTTATTACTAACATGATATGATTTTCATATTTACCGAGCGAGCGATGAGTTCAAATCTTAGTTGGAACTGTAGCGTTTTTGCATGTATGGATGTATGTATGTTTATCTGGGGATAACTTATGAACGCCTTATCCGATTGTTATGAAATTTTTAGAGATGCTGCTGAATAATACAAGAGAATTGTTATATTTCTTTATTATCTGGAATATTGTGTTTTAGCGATTAGAAACAAAAATATTAAAATTTATATTTATCTAAAATATTGTTATAAATAATCAACAAATTCAGAAGATAAAATCATAAAATACATATTCTTAATGAAAATGTTAACTATTGTTTTTAATTTACTAGGTCTAAATGGACCGTGATTACGCACGGTAAGAGAATTTGTATAACAGATTCTGCGCACGAGGTTTAGTTCGAGACGAACTACTTGCTAGTTCATAAAATATATATATTGTGCCTTAAGGGTGCCAAAGGAACTCTAAATACTGCGCCGGCCGTCCGTCTGAGGACTGTATATTTTGGTACCGTAATTAGGTAGCTATAAGGGGGAAATGTAAAAAAATATATTTTTGAATGGTCACACAATGTTTTGAAAAACTATTTTTTTTTAAATAAAAACACCCCATGTTTAAAATTCATTTATTTACTTTACACGTCCGTTTTTGGGTCACTAACTTTCATTGTGTACATACCTTTCAACTCATTCGATCCAGTAGTTTCCGAAAAAAATGACTGTGACAGACGGACGGACAGACACACGAGAGATCATATTATAATATAATGGTTCCGTTTTTACCTTTTGAAGACCTATTCTTGCATGTGGAATCCCCATACAAGAATAACTTTTTTTTTTTTTTTTAAAACGATGAACATACCACTCGTCAATCCAATTGTTATCATATCACTATAAATACCCCAAAACTAATAATTATTGTAATAAAAAAATTACTCGCGCTTTTAAAAAAAACCTTATAATTAACTGTCAGTTTGTAACCCCCGACGCAAAAAGATAAGTATAAGAAGTTTGACGCCAATGTCTGTGTGTGTGTCTGTCTGTTGCATCGTAGCTCTCGAACGGATGAACCGATTTTGATGCGGGTTTTGAATGTATAAATTGTAATATCTTTTGTGTTGATGTTTTTAGGGTTCCATACCCAAGTTGTGGTGATACGGAACTCTCGGTTCGCGAGTTCGACTTGTATTAAATGACAGCTTGGTTATGATGTCTAAACAATTAGGAAATATAATAGGTATAGTAATAGCAATAGTCCTTATCCTTACTTTTATATTATAAATGTGAAAATTTGTTTGTTTGTTACCTTTTCACGCTTCAACGCCTTGACCAATCTTACTGAAATTTGACATGCAGGTAGCCTGTATCACGAGGAAGCACATAGGCTACTTTTTATCCCGTGAAAATCGCATAGTCCGATGCAGTTCCTGAGGGAACTAAAAATATACTCTTTTTTGCTTAATTTCTTTAACATCGAAACGGAACAATGGATTGTGTGATTTTTTGCACAGTGGTGATAGTTGAGGGGGTGGGAAATGACATGATTTGACATAGTTCCCGAGGGATCTGGAGAAAACTCATTTACACGCTCGCGAGCCGCTAGCGGCTCGCGCAACGCGCACCCTCTTAGACAGTCATAAAAGCGATGTCCACGCGGCCGAAGCCGCGGACAAAAGCTAGTAATAAATCAAATATTATTTTTGTGCCTACTTCAATCCCTTCATTGTAATGTTAGTTAATTTGAGGAAAAAGTATGGAAAGCGTGGGAACAATCATTGTATTCATAAAGTTACATAGCTTAGAAACTACGGACGTTCTAATAAAACTGGTTTTATGATAATTTTGTTATTCTTATCAGATGGTATGTCGTGACAACAACTCTGATGAATGATTAATTACACAATACCTAAATATGACTGTACTTACTAGTTGTAGGTGAGTTAACCGACTTCAAAAAAAAGGAGAAGGTTTCTCACTTCGACCGTATATATATTTTCATTTTTTTATGTGTGTTCGCGGATAACTTCGTCTTTTATGAACCGATTTTGTTGATTCTTTTTTTGTTGGAAAGGCGATATACCAAGGGTGGTACCATGATAAGGAAACCAGGATCTGATGATGGCATCCCAGAGAAATCGAAGGGAACCTTAGTTTTCTGATTGAAGTCGGTTTTTTTGTTCAAAATTATTAAGATCAAGCCTACTACTGTAGTTACGTAGTAACTAATTAGTAATCTGTGACTGTAGGTTGTAAGGGCCGTTATTTATTTAGGCTTCATGGGATTATTGGAAAACCGTACCTACTCTGTAATTAATAAATAACGTCTTCAGGTTTTTTTTATTTACAATTGGTAAGCCCTTGGCATCATCTCACCTGCTGGTAAGTGACGATGATGCCGAAGATGGAAGCGGGCTTACCAACATTCACCAACGCAATGGAGAATAGCCAGGCGGGCTTAGGAAATGTCCTACCACCAACCAAACCGAGTCTTACAAGTTGACCCCACCGGGAATCGAACCAGCGACCTCCTAGTGTAAAGCGAATGGACTAACCATTACGCCATGGAGGCGGTTAAAAATGTTTTGAATTTTTTAATTAGTTGGGTTCATTATTTTCCCTTTTCAGTTTTTCTTTTTATTTACTTTTTATTAAAAAAATGAGTGCGTTTTTCTGCAACTCTATGCGTACTTGCTCTCTCCTTGAATATTTAATTTGTGTTTTGAAACTTTTATTTTTTCGCCTTCTCAGAGTTAGTCCGGTTTCTGTGGTTACAACAATAGAAAATAAGGGTTTTACTTCTAGAGGGTGTTTATTTAGACATACACACATACACTTTTGGGTGAGTAAGAGGCATAGACTTAGGATTTTTCGCTAAAATCTATGGTAAGAGGTACCTACGTACTTGGTTGGTAAGTAGGTATGCGTAAGTAGGTACTTCGTAAAATTGTTACATTTACATGCTAACACACACCTTTACCAGCCTCCGTTCCAGGCAGCTGATTGTCGCTAGCCGATGCCGTTTTCGCCAAAAATATGAACACCCACCAGAATCTCATCATTCCCACAACAATATCCAGACATGAAAACTGCACTTCTGGCTGAATCCTTCCAGCCCTTCGCTCAAAACGGCACGAAAAAAAAACTGACAAAATTGAAATGGCGGGAATGCGAACCGAAGAGAATGTCCTCACTAGCTACCACCGCGAAACCGAAGAACAGAATAAGGTACAATCGCAAGAAGTGCAGTCGTTGGAAAATGATCCCCGCTCAAAGCCACTCTGTGGAAGCCAAAGCGATCGTATCGCAGTTTGTTGGCGACGACGACGACGTTGGCTAGGTAGCACAGGTAGCTTTAGAATTTGTAGAAGTTGTAGGTAAATGCGCCGGAGACAAGATGGCAGGGTTATTAGAGCGAAAATGAAGACGAGACTGCAGTGTGGCTAATTGTAGGGAAAAAACAATGTACAACAGCGGATTGTATAACCCACACTAATTCGTGAGTTAGGTACCTAGTAGTTTTGGATCCACGTTTAAGATCGTTTAACTGTTTAACTACGAATTATCCAGTATCTCATCTGTGGTTTAACTTTTATTTTCAATACAGTTGGTCGAAAAGTGATACTTTATATGCCAGTCAAGTGTGCGCAAAATTGATTTTACCGCACACGTGCTTTTACTTTACCACTTTTTTTAATTTCTAGCTCGGAGGAACAAGACATTTCTAGTAAATAAAAAAAAATAATAACCAAAGATACAGAATCTTCTTTAAGACTTTTGAAAGGAGAAATTTAAAAGAGATTGGTGTGACTCCGTGAGGTTAGTTAGTACATAACGCTAGCTGATAAGATTCTCTTTGGGTTATATCTTTGTGAAGAAAGGAGAATAAATATGAATGAAGCGCATAGGTTACAGGAAGGAATAGGTCATCTTTTCCAAGGAGTTTTTAATGCTTACATTAATATTGTTCCAAGCCTTGTTGTAGGTAATCTATTTATGGTAATATAAAAAAAAAACTTACGCATGCGTACGTGTGCCTAGCTAAATTAAATATGGCGCAATTTTCGTAAACTGAATTGTGTTGTTTTGAATACAAACAAAATTATGAATATACATACGTGTAATAAAAAATATACTTATGTGTATGAATAAGAAAAAACAAAGTGAGATTTCTCTCCGGAATTCAAAACGAGCCAAAAGTCGGGTAGAATTAACTATAGTTGGCGAAACCTTTGAAAAGGTATGTAGTACCCACTGAGCATATAATCACCTACGGTTTGTAGTACCTATACTATGTACCCATGTATTTTATTTCTCTGTCACAGTCGTTTTTTATTTTAACATTTTTCTCACAACTGTATTGAAAAATGTTGTATGATACATGGGTGTAAAAGAAAATAACTAACTCGTGACGATGGTAAACCTCGCCTGCGGCTCGGGCTCACAAATGTCACTCGATTGTTATTGACCTTTTTACTACCCTTGTATCATAAATAACTATTTTGGAGGCTTTTGCGATTTTTGTAGCCTTACCTCGGCCTAGTGGGTAAAATGTGAAAAGGTCATACTTTATATTCTATCTGATTTTCAACCGACTTCCAAAAAGGAGGAGGTTCTCAATTCGACTGTATGTTTTTTTTATGTGTGTTACCTCATAACTTTTGACTGGGTGAACCGATTTTTATGATTCTTCTTTTATTTGAACTGATTTTGATAAAATTTATATGGGACCACACTTCCTGTGTGGTCCCATATAAATTTTATCAAAATCAGTGTAGTACTTTATTGGCAAAAATGCTTTCGTTGAGAAACAAAAATGCTTCCACATGTCGCATTATTGTTAACCGATTCTAGTGGAATTTTGTGAGCAGGTTCGATATTTATATGGAACTAGCTTTTGCCAGCAGCTTCCCTCGCGTGAACATAGTTTCTAGGACTGTCTTCAAGGGTGCGAAGTGCGTGAGCCGCAAGCGGCTCACGAGCGTGGAATACAGTAGCCTTTAAGTGAATCCAAGTCCTAATCTGTCTACCTACCAAATTTCATCCAGATCCGTTTATCTGCTGTGGCGTGAAAGAGTAACAAACATTCAACATACAAACTTTCGCGTTTATAATATTAGTAGGGATTTTGGTGTCGATTCAGTTTTTTGGAAATTTTTCAAAATGTTGGAGCCATGGGACGGGGATTAAAAAGGTGAAAAATATCATATTTTAGCCATTTCGAATCACTCATAAATATTATAGTCTAGTGTTAGTGGTGATCACATATTATTTTATTGGACTAGGAATGAAACCCTGCCTGACACTAATTTATCGTGCGAGTTGGAGGGCGCGTCGAGGCTTCAGGTACTTAGGCAAGTGATTGATTTGATTGAAGTTTAAATGTGCATCACAATTAAAAGTAGGTAGGTACTGTTTTGGAATTTTCCAAAATCCTTTCCTATCTATGGCTGAAGGTTTTTTTAAAGTACCGATAGTGAGTTAGATCTGCGAATTCTGCGACCTTTCTAGGTAACGAGTTCACGCCAAAAGGAATTCAAGACTGAGTGTGTGAGAGTGATGTGTGACTAAAAGAGATAGAGATTATATATTTTACCGAAATACCTAACGGTAACTGCAAAAAAAATGCATTCTATCGATGTTTGAGTTTTAAAAATTGAATTCCTGCTCCGATGCAAGGAAAACTTGGAAAACCATGGAGTCTGTTTATAGAGAATCTCCTAGCTGCCAAGATACCACTATCGATTGCTAATTTGCCAGAATTTATATACAAGAGGGTTGTGAAGCTGCGACTTTTCATGATGATGATGATCTATCCGACCGATTTCGGTCATGCATGGCGACCATACAAACGGCATTAACGATTTTCACCTCTTAACCCTCCGCATGCCTGGTGGATGAAAATCACACGGCGTGCCTGGTGAGGCCCATTGGACCCCAATAAGAACGACTAGAAAATGAAGTAGAAAAATATACAAATATTGTATTTTTTTATTAGCTACGATTAATTTTATATATATTTATATGAATAAGTCAAAACTTAAATCAAAAATTACCAAATTAGCATATTTATTAACCTTGACAAAAAAACCTTCAAAATTTCGAAATCATTCTTCATCATGTTCTTGACCGACGTTTTGGAGACAATTACTACACTTTGATCGCGTCTAACTCGGAAGAAAGCTGGCTTAAGACTGCAGGGAGGAGATTATTAGCACTTAGGATTCATTAACGGAAGCTACCGAGAGTCACAGGTTACTCAACTTTGTATTTGTTAAGTTATGACAGATTTTGTATCGAGCGGGGTCCAATGGACCCCACTCGATACAGCATCACCAGGCATGCGGAGGGTTAAATGTTACCCGATTTGGACCAGTTTTTGATAGGTTGTAAGTCAAAACAAAAGCTAGGCTTAGACGTTTAGTTTTTTTAATCACTGATTATAAATAAACAAAAAATAGCCGAAATTACTTTTGTATGAACACACTTGAACGACAATAAAATTAAACTTATTGTTTTGACTGACAACCTATCAATATTAGTCCAAATCGGTTAACATTTAAGAGATGAAAATCGTTAACGCCATTTGATGAAAAGTCGCAGCTGCACAATGTCTAGTTTAAACTGAGCAGAAGTGAGTAGGTACCTAGATCCTGACTGAGTTAAGAATATCTACTATCTTTTTTGTATTTATCACCAATATATTCGCTTTGTTGATTTGTAGTTAGCTTACGGAAAAGGCAGTATTAATATGTACATCATGTAATCACATCGCAATTGTGATGACAGTGCTAGCAATTTGGTTTATCGTAAACGACATCATGTTCGTCTTGGCTCCATTACTATCTAGACTGTGTCGTAATTATGAAAAGAAATTAGGTTGTAGCTTTAAAATGACAGAAGCGGCTGGTGATAGAGTTGATTGACCTCGTTCTTTGCGATGACGATAAGAATTTTGTCTGGGTTATTCTAATCCAAGTAGATATAACCATCTGTAAGGCTGAGATATCTCGTCGTTGTAATGACTCCATAGAGCGTCTCGTTGTACAGGGAAAAGTTTAAGGCACCAGGCCACGTGTTAGTGTTAGATCACCAATGAGATGGACAGACCAGACCAAGGCCGCAACTGAGTGCTCAGTTCACGAATGCACCCGGAAAGCTGCAGTCCGCGAAGGAATATGGCGCCGTATTACCATCATCCAAGATCATACTCATCGTGATTCACAATGATGACCACGACCACTCTGACAAGAGTGTACCGAGAAAGAAGAAGAAGAAAGCTGAGATACTAAGGGCTGAAAGCCTATGTAAACCACGAAATTGCCACCAATGCTCCAAAAAAAAAAAAAATTCTAATCCATTTTACTAAGATTTTATTAATGAAAATATCGAATCTATTAATGGACTATTTATCTTTATAAGTACATAATTTATATCTGATTGCAGAGGACTGAATCTTGATATTCGATAGGTATTAATCGACGCCAATTAAGTATATTTAATAGATCTTTTTTTTATTTTTAAGTAATGGTCCTTCGAGACGGATTTCATGAGAGAACGCGTGTTAATTCATTATTGTAGGTTTACTCGTATATAGATTAAAATTAACTAAGTAGGTAGGTATTCTAGGCAATAATGTTTTTTTACGAGCGTTTTCTTATTTTTAAAACATTGTTTAACGACGGTTTCCAAGATTTAATGTTCATTGTCTTTGAACAGAGTTTTCTTAACACATTTTTGTAATCACGGTCAAGTCCCATTGTCTTTTGTTGCCATTTGTTATGAAATATCCGTGAAACAAACGCAACAATTAAAGAGTCCGTATTAAAAGAAAATAATAATAAACGCAAAGCAGGTCGTTCGTTACAGAATTAAAGTTAAACTTGAAAGTTGGTGTTTATAAAATAATAATTTTGTAACACGTGCATATGTCACGTCTACGGACATTTAGTTAATTGTGCAGTTACCCAGGAGAGCTTTTGCCCACGTCTACACCCGAGTGGATACCGTTTTTAGGGATCCGTAGTCAAAAAGGAACCCTTACAGTTTCGCCATGTCTGTCTGTCTGTCCGCGGCTTATCTGGCTATTAGTACAAGAAAGCTGTAATTTGGCATGGGTATACATATTAGTCACGCCAACAGTGGTACAATCAAATCTTGAAAAAAAAATTACAGTATCTCCCCTACATGTAACGAGGGAGTGATTTTTTTTCTTGAACGTACCCTATCATGTAGGGTATCATGCGTTAAAGTTCTAATTTTTGTTAAGAGTCGTGTATTTCTCCCCCCTATCTGCTAAACCGCTATTTTAGGCCATCTGCAAAAAAATTAATATAGTAAGATATAAGAGTATGTATAGTCAATTGAAAAGGAAAACTATCACGGCTATGTAGGTTTTCTTAGTTAAGGAGTAATAGTCGATCAACATAAGACGTGCAGTTGGTTTATAAAAAGTTCATAGATTTTCCATACAAAATATTAATCTTATTACCAACTATTATTCGGCATCATCGCCACTTAACATCAGGTGAGATGATGTCAAGGGCATATCCAATGTGGATAAAAAAAACTGAAAAACAATTTTGTTTTTAAAATGAACATTTGTTTTTTGAAAAGACTACGGAATCCTACTTTGCGCGAGTCAAACTCGCACTTGGCCACTTTTTATGACTGTATTTAAGGGTGCACCTCTCAGTTTTTTTTCCAAATTTTCCAATATTCCATGAAACTTTTTCAATGTTTCTTTTCCTGAAAACCTTATTCAAAGTCTGTATATTTTATTAAAGTTCGAACCGTTCGATTTTAGATAAGAACATTAACTTTAAAATTAAGTTTTAACTATCGATCTATTCACTAATCTGATCTCAATTATCTAATCTTACCTTGAATAACTATCCTTTAAACTATTAATCTTAACATGCTGTAAGTGCTTATTATTCTTTTTACAAATCTGTGTTTAAACATTTAATTATTTTGTTTTTAAAATGCATCATGTTACTTAAATGCACTTTTTACTTTTTAATGTTATCAGCGATAACAAATTAAATGTACCTGTGGCCAATGTAGTGGGTTTCTAAATAAGTATTAAGAAAACTATTTAAGCTGTGTTATGTATATAAACACCGGGTTGTCTGGAAGAAATCGCTTTGAGCGATAAGACCGCCCAAATTGTACCGCTGTAGTATACGCTTATAAGATTTTGTTTTAAGTTGTGTTTTTCTTTAAATTTTTAAGTTATAGTTTCTAAGTTTTACATTGTGTTTATTTTATTTTTTTAATTTTTGGGTACAATAAAGAGTATTTATCTTATATTATAATACAGATTTTGTGACTGTTACTAAATAACTAGTATCTCATCTGTGCTGTTACTTAGTCAAAGTAAAATAAAACAAAAAAAAATACAAATCGGTTCATCCGTTATCAAGTGATTCGCTTGCCAACAAACAGCATTTAATTTAATTTTTATTTAAGTATACTCGACTCACCCGGCACTGGGCCCGCTCGCCCTGATTCAGGGTAGGCTCAAGCCCTTCGGTGGGGACGTATATGAGCTATGATGATACGTAAATTGGTGAATAGCATGGAATAATCTCAATTCTCACCAGGATGTGGTAAGAGATGCTGATGAGCCGAAATATGAAAGGGCGGGTATGCCAAGGATCCTCAACGCCATGGAGACGGCTATCTTGTAACTATATCTACGAGTAAATGGCCGAGACACATATTTTCCTATCATTTCATGGTTTGGTGACAAGACTTAGACAAGACGGCGGTTAGCTGGTTCAAGATATTTATTTAAAACAGATGCAAGTTACACTCTTTCTGATATTCATAAAATAGTAATTAATTACATAATGTTATTTGTTAAAAAATCAAGAAATAAACAATCATTAGTTAATAACGTCAAAATCCATATCCTCGGTATAAAACCACCTCAGTAGCTCAGAGGCAAAGTTCACTGGCTTTTTACACAGGAGGTCGCGGGTTCGATTCCCGGCGGGGTCAATTGTAAGACTCGGTTTGGTTGGTGGTAGGGCATTTTCTAAGCCCGCCTGGCTAGCTACCACCATCTTATCTAAGTCTTGCCGCCAAATATCAACGTTGACATCATTGATGTGTTCCGGCATGAAGATAAGACAACCAGTTCCCCATTGCGTTGGGGAATCTTGGTAAGCCCGCTTCCATCTTCGGCAACATCTTCACTTACCACCAGGTCAGATGTTGTCAAGGGTTTACCAATTGTGAATAAAAAAAAACAATTTATTTCATAAGTACATGAAAGCAACATGACACGAGAAGTTATACATTAAAATCATTGAATGTCATTAAATAAGAGTAGGCCCGTTCACACGGACAGCGCCCGGTCACGAGTCTAACGCGAGAGTCAACCATCGCTCTCCCATCAACCATATATTTAGAGGGAAAGGAACGACCCGCTCCCGATGCGCCCGCCACCATCCACACGAACATTTTATTGGATGTATTAACATGTTATATATTAGGCTTAGATGCCTGCTGGAAATCAAAGCCAAAGTATTATGCTTAGACGGCGCTCTTTTGGCAGAATCTACAGTCCTATAATTGAAAAAAAAACGACTTCCATCGCAAAAACTAAGTACATTTTTGCATTATTATTTTTGGTTTTTGTTAATTTTCTAATAAAGTACTACACCGATTTTGATAAAATTTATATAGATATAAATTAAATAAATAGATAATAAATAATTAGATTTAATTATATTATTATTATTATTATTTTTTTTTTTTTTAGATTGTAAACTTACATTGTGACTGAATAAATAAATAAATAAATAAATAAATAAATAGGACCACACGGGAAGCACTAGCTTTCAAATAAAAAAAGAATCATAAAAATCGGTTTACCCATTCAAAAGTTCTGAGGTAACACACATAAAAAAAACTTTAAAAAATATACAGTCGAATTGAGAACCTCCTCCTTTTTGGAAGTCGGTTGAAAATCTCAAACAATTGTAAGCAAAAAAATAATGTCCTTTTAGTTATTTATCAAATATATATTTTTTATCCGCAATTGATAAGCCCATGACATATCATCTAACGTGATGATAGTAAGTGACGATGATACCGAAGATGGAAGCGGGCTTACCAAGATTCCCCAACCGTGCTGCACAAAGTAAATGCTGTTATCATAAATGCTTGGCGACAAGACCTAGATTAGATGGTGAAGCTACCTAGCCAGACGGGCTTAGAAAATACTCTCCCACAAAAAGAGGTATAATTGTTGGAACGCCAGGGCGGGAATCGAACTCGTGACCTCCGTTGTAGCAAAGTATACATATTAGTACTACGTACAGTATGGAAACTCCCTGCCGCTCTCTAGATTGCGACCTCACCCCCTCGTCGTCACCCAGATTGATACAGATTGGTTACAGTTTGGTTGTCGAAACGTATAGGATTTCGCCGCCATTTTGTTTGTTCCGTCATTCCTTTTTTGAAATGTAATTTCTGGCCCGTTGTATGAAGTGTCCAGGGTGTGGTTGTATAGTGTGTTTAAGTTGGACAGTAGTAGGTATTCGCGGGCTCTAGACCACTTAATATGCATGGCTGGCTTTTTTTAATAGCGACTCGTTGTTTTCGCAAAAAACGCCAGCGACGACCCTAATTAAGGGCTCGGCCCGGCAGTAGTAGGTATTCGCGGGCTCTAGACCACTTAATATGCATGGCTGGCTTTTTTTTAATAGCGACTCGTTGTTTTCGCAAAAAACGCCAGCGACGACCCTAATTAAGGGCTCGACCCGGCAGTAGTAGGTATTCGCAGGCTCTAGACCACTTAATATGCATGGCTGGCTTTTTTTTAATAGCGACTCATTGTTTTCGCAAAAAGCGCCAGCGACGACCGTAATTAAGGGCTCGGCCCGGCAGTAGAAGGTATTCGCGGGCTCTAGACCACTTAATATGCATGGCTGGCTTTTTTTAATAGCGACTCGTTGTTTCACAAAAAGCGCCAGCGACGACCCTAATTAAGGGCTTGGCCCGGCAGTAGTAGGTATTCGCGGGCTCTAGACCACTTTATATGCATGGCTGGCTTTTTTTTAATAGCGACTCATTGTTTTCGCAAAAAGCGCCAGCGACGACCGTAATTAAGGACTCGGCCCGGCAGTAGTAGGTATTCGCGGGCTCTAGACCACTTAATATGCATGGCTGGCTTTTTTTTAATAGCGACTCATTGTTTTCGCAAAAAGCGCCAGCGACGACCGTAATTAAGGGCTCGGCCCGGCAGTAGAAGGTATTCGCGGGCTCTAGACCACTTAATATGCATGGCTGGCTTTTTTTAATAGCGACTCGTTGTTTCACAAAAAGCGCCAGCGACGACCCTAATTAAGGGCTTGACCCGGCAGTAGTAGGTATTCGCGGGCTCTAGACCACTTTATATGCATGGCTGGCTTTTTTTTAATAGCGACTCGTTGTTTTCGCAAAAAACGCCAGCGACGACCCTAATTAAGGGCTCGACCCGGCAGTAGTAGGTATTCGCGGGCTCTAGACCACTTAATATGCATGGCTGGCTTTTTTTTAATAGCGACTCATTGTTTTCGCAAAAAGCGCCAGCGACGACCGTAATTAAGGGCTCGGCTCGGCAGTAGAAGGTATTCGCGGGCTCTAGACCACTTAATATGCATGGCTGGCTTTTTTTTAATAGCGACTCGTTGTTTTTGCAAAAAGCGCCAGCGACGACCCTAATTAAGGGCTCGGCCCGGCAGTAGTAGGTATTCGCGGGTTCTAGACCACTTAATATGCATGGCTGGCTTTTTTTTAATAGCGACTCGTTGTTTTCGCAAAAAACGCCAGCGACGACCCTTATTAAGGACTCGGCCCGGCAGTAGTAGGTATTCGCGGGTTCTAGACCACTAAATATGCATGGCTGGCTTTTTTTAATATCGACTCGTTGTTTTCGCAAAAAACGCCAGCGACGACCCTAATTAAGGGCTCGGCCTGGCAGTAGTAGGTACTCGCGGGTTCTAGACCACTTAATATGTATGGCTGGCTTTTTTTAAATAAAATTATAAATTAAATATTATAAAAATTACAAAATATAAAATTTACAAATTATAAAAATTATGAATTATAAAAATTATAAATTAAATATTATAAAAATTACAAAATTACAAATTATAAAAATTATAAATTATAAAAATTATAAATTATAAAAATTATAAATTAAATAATCTAAAAATTACAAAATTAAAAATTAATTACATTTTTTTTTAATTACAAATTATAAATTATAAAAATTACAAATTATAAAAATTATAAATTAAATATTATAAAAATTACAAAATATAAAAATTACAAATTATAAATTACAAAAATTATAAATTAAATATTATAAAAATTACAAAATATAAAAATTACAAATTATAAATTATAAAAATTTCAAATTATAAATTAAATATTATAAAAATTACAAAATATAAAAATTTCAAATTATAAAAATTATAAATTAAATTTTATAAAAATACATCATCATTACAGCTCATATATGTCCCCACCGAGGGGCTCGAGCCTACCCTGAATCAGGGCGATTAGGCCTTAGTCGACCTTTTTAATTAAATTTGTTAAATTTTTAATAAAATCAGTAGTTTTGTATGCGAAAATAACTAATACTTTATTAAGAAGAAATACAATACACCGGCTAGTAGTAATGTCCACAGAGTAGCGTGAGTGCAAAAAAAAGGTAACATAAAAGGCGCGAAATTTAAATATTACAACACTCTCCCTAAATTTGAGCCTTCATAAAAATAATTAATTTTAAGCATTGACAGAATGAATTTACACTGAGACAAAACTAACTGTTAGAAATTCCATCGCTGGATTTAACTCCTATTTTATCTCTTAAATAACAAAATTTATTTTTACACAAAGGCTTGGTGAAAATGTCAGCATATTGTTCATCGCTACACACATAGTTTAATTCGATAATTTTATCATAGTATTTTTCTTTAATGAAATGAAACTTAATGTCTATTTGTTTGCATCGTTTGTGAAAATTTGTATTTTTGATTACACTGATAGCACTTTGACTGTCTAAATTTAGACACACTGACTTTTGTTTGAATGCATCAATATCAGATAGCAATTGTTTAATCCACATGACTTCTTTTGTAGCAGCACAGGCTGCCATGAATTCTGCTTCAGTGGTTGATAGAGCCACTGTTTGTTGTCTTTGACAGGCCCATGTTACTGCTCCTCCATTTTTCATAAAGATATATCCAGTGACGGAACGTCTTGTGTTAGGTTCATTGGCAAAATCTGCATCACTATACCCCATCACAACATTGGGCTCAGCTGACATTGTGTAGTATATACCATACACGTTGGTTTCCTTTAGATACTTGAAAATTCTCTTTACAGCATTCCAATGATTCTCATTGTAAGAATTTAAAAATCTACTCACCAGGCTAACAGCAAAAGAGATGTCTGGTCGGCTTACTGTAGCAAGGTGCATCAATGATCCAACTGCTTCCCGATATGGAATGTTCTTTTCTGTTTCTCCTTCTCCTTTTTCCAATATTGTGTGTGGATCAGCTGGAATGCTGTTAGGTTTACAATTAGTTAAATTAAATTTATTTAATAGTTTCTCAATGTAGGTTGACTGGTGTATGAAGATATAATTGTCAGACTTTATTATTTCCATACCAACAAAATTTCTGAGTGGAAATGTTTTTACTTCAAATATTGACTGTAAATCGTTAATTAACTCCTTTATGGTTGATCTATCCTTGGAAAATATCAGTCCATCATATAAGCACAGATAACATTTTTCTCCATTAATAGTGCCTACATACACACACTGATCTGCTTTGCTATTAACTAGCCCAAACTTCTTTAAAACCGAATCAAATTTAGAGTTCCAGCATCTGGGAGATTGTTTTAAGCCATATAATGATTTATTGAGCTTACATACCTTATTAGTCTTGCAGGCTAAGCCTTCAGGTACAGTCATGTATATGTCCTCTTCAAGCTCACCATACAGAAAAGCTGTTTTTATGTCTAATTGTATTATTTGAAGGTTATGTTGGGCAGCTTCTGATAGTAATAGGCGGATAGAATCATACCTGACAGTTGGTGCAAATGTTTCTTGATAGTCAATACCTTTAGTTTGTGAGTACCCTTTCGCACAAAGCCGAGACTTGTATCTTGGTCCAGAAGATTCTTCTTTGATGCGAAATACCCATTTACATCCAATTATTCGCATATCAGGAGTTTTATCGACTAATGTCCACGTTTTATTTTGTTGATGAGCTTCAAACTCCTCTTTTATTGAACTGATCCATCTTGAAGCATCAGCTGACTTTATTGCTTTTTCATAGTTATCAGGAACTTCATAATTCAATAATTGTTCATCAAAACACAGGTAAGAGCTTTCTTCTTTTTCTTGAGAGGCTAACTTACATTGTCTTCGTGTTCTAAGTGTAACATTCCTTTCTGGTGAAGATTCTATGCTTTCATCGGGGAAGTACTCACTGTCTGACTGAGATTTATTTTCTGTTACAGTATTAAATGAGTCATCACTTGAAAGTTCTTCACAATCCTTATTTTGAATACTGCATCCATTTGTGGTTAATTCAATGGGCACATAGTTCCTTTTGACTGTAGACTCTAGAACTATTGCATCTCTACTTTTTATTGCTTTTCTTGAGTTAGGTATTAAAAATCGGTACCCTTTGGTGTTTTCGCAGTATCCAATGAAAATCAGTTTTTGAGATTTTGAATCCAATTTCTTTCTTTTCTCTTTTGGTAAATGAACCATCGCCTCACATCCAAATGTCCTCATATGACTGACATTGGGTTTTTGTCCAGTCCACATTTCTTCTGGAGTTTTATAGCACAGTGATTTAGTTGGAGAGCGATTAATAATGTATGCAGCTGTATGTATTGCTTCAGCCCAATAGACTTTAGGTAGTTTGGCATTCAACATCATACATTTTGCTCTTTCTATCAAGGTTCTGTTCATTCGCTCAGCTGTGCCATTTTGTTCTGGTGTGTAAGGTGTGTTCGTCTGATGTACTATTCCAGCATCTTTAAGAAAGTTTGAAAAATTTCTGTTTACATATTCAAGTCCATTATCAGTTCGGAGAATTTTAATTGTGCGGTTTAACTGATTCTCAACTAACTTCTTAAATTCAATAAATTTTTCCAGAACTTCTGATTTGTTATGCAGTACATATACAAATATCTTCTTTGAGTAATCATCTAAGAATGTCACAAAATATCTAGCTTTGCCGAATGACTGGGTTTCCATTGGCCCACATATGTCGGAGTGAATTAATTCAAGCAGGTCTTTTCTCGGAGATTCTTGGCTTTTGAATGGTAAACGTGTTTGTTTTCCTTCCTGACACGTTATACACTTCACATTACTTGCATGTATACCAAGCTTTAAATCAGCAGTATTTTCAGTCAACTTGTTCAAGCTTTGAAAGTTTAGATGACCCATCCTTTGGTCGATAACATCTGATATGCATGCATGAGCTGCAGGCATGTTCAAGCGATACATATTATTTATCAAGCTTGCTGTTGCTACTATGACATTGTTTTTGTTTAGTATATCACAACCATTCTTGTTAAACTTTACTTGGCCACCATTCTTTATTATTTGACTAACTGACAGCAGGTTTGTAGCTAGTTCAGGCACAAACAGCACATTTGTAAATAATATTTCATTTTGTTGACCTCTCGCATTATGAACACATAAGCTTATTTTTCCAGAGCTTTGAACCGGTAATGATTTGTTATTTGCAACTTTAATAGTTTTTATATTTGGAATTGTTTCTTCTATAAACAAATTCTTGTGCTTGGTCATATGTACTGAGGCACCGGAATCAATATACCAGTCATCAGAGTAACCAGAAGAGGCAATAAATACTGCTGCATAGGACGATTGGTTCTGTTTACTTTCTTTATTCTTCTGGTGCTTATTAGGTTTTGATTTACACTCGGGGCTTTTGTGACCATATTTGTTACAAGTATAACAGCGAGGACCTTTTGAAATATATTTGTTTTTATTATGAAACTTTTGACTTGAAGCGAAAGCACTTGAATCTGATTCATTCTGTTTGACATCTTGTAAAATTTTAGATTTGATTGAGTCGGAGCTAATCTTCATTCCTAAGCTTTCAATCGCAATTATCATAGGCTTGTAACTCTCGGGGAGGCCGGACAATAGCAGTGTACCAAGCCACTCGTCGTCTACATGAAAGCCAATGTTTCTTAATTTATGTGCTGTTGTCATTATTTTACTGACATATTCTTCTACATTAGAACATCCTGCTAGTGTAGTATTGCATAAGTCTCGCAGCAGGCCAACCCGGCGTGTTAGTCCTGAATCATCAAAAGCACGGGATAAGTTGTCCCAAACCTCCTTTGCAGTGCTGGATTCTTGAATATGAATATAATTCACGGGATCCACAAGAAGAATTATCTTAGATCTGGCCTTGGTGTCACGCTTCTTATCAATTTCCAATGATGGATTAGAAGGTTCGACACAGTCCCATAGTTCTTCGTGTTCCAAGTACGTTTTTACAGCAAATCGCCAAGTTGCGTAGTTATCACGGCCGGTTAATTTTTCTATTAATGCCAATGAGTTATTTGACGACATGTTGTTAATTTATCTGAGCACGCTGCGGTTGAGGTTATGTGTTTTGAAAACGTTTTTAACACTGAGTTTATTTACTTTTGTTCACTGATTTTAACTAATCGGACAATCTGGGCCCAAAACCTGTTAAACAAAATTATTTTTTTAATTACAAATTATAAATTTTAAAAATTACAAATTATATAAATTAAATATTATAAAAATTACAAAATATAAAAATTAAAAATTACAAAATATAAAATTACAAATTATAAAAATTATAAATTAAATATTATAAAAATTACAAAATATAAAAATTACAAATTATAAAAATTATAAATTAAATATTATGAAATATAAAAATTACAAATTATAAATTATAAAAATTATAAATTAAATATTATAAAAATTACAATGTTTTTTTTATTACCATGCCTTACAAAAACTGACCAATGCCGAGCACCTCCCTATTTTGGGCACTATCTCTTCTCTCTCTTATCTTGTGGCATAATTAACCGTGCTATCCAAGGGATAGACGACGGCGGTTGCTTGGTGTTGCACTTAGCTGCACCCGCGGTCACGTGTAGGGCATTTAGATTTACACCTACGGACGTGTGCAACGCGACCTTTATACATGCTTTTTTAAATTCAGTTCGGAGTCTTTAGCGCGAGTAAGACACACTTGGCCGGTTTTTTTTTGTTTAACTGCAGTTTTAGTATTATAATCACACCAAGTTTCACGCTTGTATGTATATCTGGAATCAGATATGCAGGTTTCCTCACGATGTTTTTCTTCACCGTTAATGTATCTACGTAAGTTTCGAAATTTTAATACTCAGTGGTACACTGGCCGTCCGGATTTGAACCCGGGACCTCTGGTTAAGAGGACCGAGCCGTTACCGATTGAGCCACAACTCGTTTTACTGATCAGATGAACAATTTGTACTTATAAGATCCTTCCGAAAAAGATTCTTCGCGCCTTTTCCCTTTCGTGAAAGAAAGGGATTCTAAAAATTTTAAAGGATTTTTTAGGGTTCCGTACCCAAAGGGTGCCAAACTACTTATTATTATTCCTAAGCCTCTGTCTGTCGGTCAGCGAGCTGTATTTCAAGAGCAGTAATAGGTAGATAGTTGAAAATTTCACAGTGTTTATTTTTATAGCGGCTGTCTAATACTAATAATACATCATAATAATTAAAAGGGGGGGGGGGCAGAAAAGAAACATGTTTTTATTTTGTACAATAGTACGGAACCCTTCGTGTGCGAGTCCGGCTCGCACTTGGCCGGTTTTTTTTAATGTGACGCACTTTTAATCACAGTATCACAATCAAATCCACAATCTGTATTTAAGACTATTCTTTCTACAATTACTCGTCATAAAACTTTATATAAATAGTCAACAACGCATTTTTCTACCCATTAAACAAAATCTGTTTATGACAGATTCATCCACGGCATCTGACTCACGCGCCGTTAGATCCCAACGGTCTGTAAAGCAGATAATTATGATACATTTCGAGCTGTCATAATTTTAACGTGTGCGTCCTAAAATAGTTTTATGAATGTCGCAATGGAGGACTAAACCGTAAATGAACCGCTGACTCTGTCTGTAGCTCGAGTGTAAAAAAATGGCGTAGGACCCGTTAAGTGCGGAATCTACTCATCATAGTGAACATTTTTCCCCGACGAACCCATATTCAATTCTCAAAATAAAATTGGATCCTCCATACAAAAATGCACAATATTGGTTGATTAGCTGATCGACTTGTATGAACTTTAAAAATCTGCGATTTCAGCAAAGTCATACAACAAAAGTTGTTCAGTATGATGAGTAGAAGACCCAGTTAACGGGACCTACTCCAACTTTGTTACACCCTGTATAAATGGCCATTCTATGATGAACGCAAGACATAATACTATTTTAGTACAATTAATTTATTTATTTCTTTGTTGTCTGAATCATAAGCCGCAGATAAAAATGCACAAAATTGGTTGATTAGCTGATCGACTTGTATGGCCTTAAAAAATTGCAATTTTAGCAAAGTCATACAACAAAAGTTCTACAGTATAATGAGTGGAAGACCGAGTTAACGGGACCTACATCAACTTTGTTACAACCTGTATAAAGGGCCATTCTATGATGAACGCAAGACATAATACTATTTTAGTACGCTTAATTCATGTCGCTGGCTAGGACATGTACAGAGAATGGGAGAGGATCGAGCTGCCAAAAGAGCATATCTTGGAAAACCCTCCAGGCGTCGCCCGGTGGGTCGACCAAGGTATCGCTGGAAAGATGAAGTCGCCAAAGAACTCAAAGAGATGGGAGTGCCCGAATGGTCAATCTTGGCACAAAATAGGATAGAGTGGCGCACTTTAATGTCAGAGGCCAAGATCCACTTCGGGTCGCTGAGCCAGCGAAGTAAGTAAGTAGTAGTAGTAATTAAATAAATAATTAATTAAATAAATAAATAAAGTAGGATTCCCTGTGTTATGGGAACCAGAGACTAATATACATACTTATATACGTTTAAATACATACATATATAGATATTTAACACCCAGACACAGAGAAAACAAATCTGCTCATCACACAAATGTTTGCCCTGGGTGGGGATTGAACCCACAACCCTCGCATCAGTAGTCAAGGGCACTAACCACTGAGCCACCGAGTCAGTCAATTCATTTATTTCTTTGTTGTCTGAAGGGTAAAAAGTGAAAAATGCTGTGATTTGCTTGAATTATTTTCATTTCAAATAACTAATTAAAAACTAAAGATTTTGCCCTGCATAAAAACTTTTTGGCTAGTCGGGTAAAAATATGTGCTATGTTACTCACGAGATTAAGATGAATCTAACGACACCTCGCACTCCAAAGTCCGTCAAGCCGTTTGGACACAGACTCAGAGCGTGCCAAAGAAATAAATAACCTCTTTTTTGGCTAGTCGGGTAAAAATGTATCCTAAGCACGCAACCCATACATCAGCACCCCATATAATAATATCAGGTCTTTGAAATGAACTGAAAGATTTACATATCAAAAGCGACTTTTGTCACTTCGTGTGAAATTATCTAATTTGACTCAGCTTGAATGTTCTCTATTTAGGTTTAATACAGTTATGGACCGGCCTACGCGAAAAGCGGTTGTAATGCCTACACAGAATCAGTGCATTCGCTCATTTCGCCTTAGTCGATCAGTATTCCCCTAATGCTTTGAAGATCATAATTGTAAAATTGATTATGTCATTCGTTTTATATCCGAGTACGTCTCTCTATTTCTGTCATTGTTGATGTTTGAACTAGACTTGGTTAACTACAGTGGTGCGTGTGAGTGTGTGTTTGCGTGTAGTTAGTTGTATTTGACTCATTTTTTATGAGATTAATGTATCGATAGGGCCGGTCCATTATATTTGGTCGAAGCTTTCAACAAAAAACATACAGCAATTATTTAAAATCCGCTGGAGTTCATAAATCCCTTATAAACGTAGTATTTGATTCATTTGTTAACCAAACAACCGATTTTGAAATAATTTTATATCGAATAGAAACAGGAATCCATTAATAATCAATAAACTTGTTTTCTTTTTTTTACCTTGAAAACAAGTTTATTGGATTCCTGTTTAGTTTTTCAAAAAATAATGCGTGTATACCGCATTATTTTTTGAAAAACGAAACAGGAATCCAACAGATATAAGTCATCCTATTATCGATATAAAATTATTTGAAAACCGGTTTTTTGGTTGACAAATGAATCAAATACTACGTTTGTATGGGATTTATGAAGGCCAGCGGGCTCTTAAATAAACACTTCAACCACAGATGAGATACTAGCTTCAACTACCAAATCTTTCTTCAAAACTTACCAAAAGTTCATACTGCTTAGATAGCAGACACGTCCAAACAGTTTATCCAAATCTCTTTACGATGGAAGCGATTGACCCAAATCTACGACCCAGTACCCCACAAACGGGTAAACAAACGGCGTGCGAAGTAAAGATGGGTCGTTTAGTACGTACACGATTAGCCGTTTCACTGTACAAATAGAATTTGGTCGAATTAGACTGGCTGTGGTGGTGTTAGGTTGGTTAGTGATGTCCCGATTGACGTATTACGGCGAAACGCTAAATTGGCACTGTAATATTTAGTAAAGCATGAACATTTGGAGATATTTCGATTTAATCCTACTAATATTATAATACTAGCTTTTGCCCGCGGCTTCACCCGCGTGGATATCGTTTTTATGAGTGTCTTAGAGGGTGCGCAGTGCGCGAGCCGCAAGCGGCTCGCGAGTGTGGACATGTATTTTCTCCAGATCCCTCGGGAACTATGTCAGGATATGCTTATTAGTAAATCGTGTCATTTCCCACCCCCTCAAGCATCTCTGTGCAAAAAATCACACAATCCATTGTTCTGTTGCGATGTTAAAGAAATTAACCAAAAAAGAGTATTGTTTCAGTTCCCTCGGGAACTGCATCGGGCTATGCTATTTTCACGGGATAAAAAGTAGCCTATGTCCTTCCTTGTGACACAGGCTACCTGCATGCCAAATTTCATTAAGATTGGTTAAGGCGTTGAAGCGTGAAAAGGTGTAGCGTGGTGCGCAGTTATTTAATCTTCTTTAATTCGATCTTTATTCATCCATCTATTCCTTTTTTTCCGCGCCTGCGCTGTCAAACTATCTGACAATTTCCTTAAAAAACAACACTCGATCATCAGCTCTCATCACAATAAATTTAATAAATTCATACTTTAATATTTTCTAAAAGACCCATTACGGGTAAGAATAATTTATGTTTTTATACGTTTGTTATTTATATTTAAAATTTCAGTGTTCTAACGTTTTTATAATCTGTATGTTATTTTCAGGTCTTATATCTTATATTATATCATTAAATTATCTGAATACACACGGCATCATTTATGGAACCCACTCCCTACCTACCTAAATACCTGCCGTGCGACACTGGCGCCTAAACGTGGTAATTTGTAAATAAACCGAAGATCTGTAAGTTTTTGAACATTATTAACCTGAAACCACTACATCTCCGCAAGATCTCCGACATCAAGTTTTCATCCTTATACCTACCGACGTGAGCAGTACCATCTCCGAGCCCTACCTTCGTCACCAGTTTTCATCCTTGTACCTACCGACGTGAGCAGTACCATCTCCGAGCCCTACCTTCGTCACCAGTTCAAGCCTACTTCAATTTTATTTCTTCCTTAGTTTAATTCCGTTAATTTTTAATTTATTTGATTTTGTAAAACAGAGCATCAATTTCACAAAATCACCACATTCATGTGCATATCATAGAAGGCATTTCATTATTATCATAGATAATACCACATTATATTTTACATGTACTTTCGGCACAATTATTAGTTTTCATTCCATTTCATAACAAAATATTATTTCTTTTTGTTTACTAACAATATTGCTTGACATAACTTTCAAAACAAACAAATAGGATCAAAAAAGATTGGATCATTTCCATAAATTGTCTATACCTACCTCTTTAAGACAAAAAAGATTTTGCTTATAATATTTTACATTTTTATCAATTATTGAAAAATATTTTAACACAGTTTCATAAACATGGATACTAATGAACTGAACAAACCGGAAGTGATTTATGAATTAAGATTGAGAGGACAAAATCCAAACGCCACTCAAACGGCAGAGGAGCTCCGTACTCAATTAAATAACCTTTTAGTCTTACCTGACTGTCCCACACCTACAGATACCAGTCCGAATGACTTCACTACAGATATGACGGACATTACTAAATGTTTGAAAATAATGGAATCTTGCATAAATACTTATCCAATGCGTAAAAACAAGATCCCAGCATACATTTCACATATTCAAAAAAGAATATGCCTGATTGACATAAACCAAGACTTGACAATAGAACAACTATCTACACTAAATTCACTATCCAGTGAATTTACAGAACTAAAAAACAGATACAGCACGCTTATCAACACACCCCAACAATCTGTATATCACTCAACAGAATCTGTAATAAACAGCACACCATCCATTTCTTACAACAACATACCTCCCCTTTCTTACTTTGATGCTCTAACACAAAAATTAATTTCTATTGGAGAGCACAAATACACTAGCGACCTCAAACGCTTCAAGTTCAAAGGCGATAGCTGCCCAAGAGATTTTATACAAAGAATAGAAGAGTTTGCTTCTGTTCGTAACATACCAGAGAGCACACTTTTCAAACATATCTTTGACCTTCTTTCAGGAATCGCTCTAGATTGGTTCAGAGCAAAGAAAGAGACCATAACAGATTGGCAAACATTACGAACCTTTTTAATAAAAGATTTTGAAATAAGTAACCATGATTATTTACTTAAAAAACAAATCGATAATCGCAAACAAAACCCTAATGAGAGAGTTATTATCTATATATCTCACATGGAATCTTTATTTTCTAAATTACACGAAAAAATTTCTGAAAAAGAAAAAATAGAAATAATATTACGAAACATCAGACCAGAATTTAACTTACGCATCTCACGAACCGATCTAATTTCTCTCGATTCATTAATCGAATC
Source organism: Coleophora flavipennella (assembly GCA_947284805.1). Taxonomy (NCBI): domain Eukaryota; kingdom Metazoa; phylum Arthropoda; class Insecta; order Lepidoptera; family Coleophoridae; genus Coleophora; species Coleophora flavipennella. Next base: position 5,660,687 of record OX369269.1, read on the forward strand.
ATGTAAATTTACGGAAAAACTTTTAAATCTCAATAATCAATCCACCTACTATAACCCGAAGTTTTCTCAACCGTCAACCTCATTCGAACAACCATCTCACACTACTACAACGTACTACACTCAAACTACACCACATATACCCGAATACCCATTTAATAAAACTATCTATGCAGTAAAAAACCAACCAATACCCCAAAAGTTAACTACCTTCGCCTGCCCAAGATGTAGAACAAATTCACATCTCCTTGCTGTGTGTAAAAATACACAAAAAGTTTGTTATAGATGTGGCTTAAAAGACGTCACATTTCCCCATTGCCCTAACTGTCATAAGTCGAATTCAAAAAACTAATTAAGAAGGAGATTAAACACATTAAATATTCAAATAATTATGATCAAAAAGATTGGAATGATTGGCTTAACTATATAAAACTTTTTTTTAATTCAAATAATGTGAATACTCTCCTTTTTGAAAACAAACAAGATTCAATTCGACCATATTTAAATATTAAAATTAATAATCTTATTTTAAACGGTTTATTAGATAGTGGTAGTTCCATTACCATACTTGGTAAGGACTCACACAAAATTTTACTAAGGTCAGGTCTCTCACTACGGAAGGACCAACGTATCTTAGGTACCGTAGCTAACGGTCAACCAATCAAATCTATCGGAACTATTTTACTTCCGGTAATTTACAATAATAAATTTTCCATAATTACTGCCCACGTAATTCCAGATATTCAAGAATCTTTAATTCTTGGCATTGATTTCTGGAAAACATTTAACATTGCTCCCAGCGTACTTCGCAACATTAATAATCAATTTAACTCACAAAATGACAACTTTCTAGTTCATTCAACTTCTACTAACCTTCACACTTATGAGAATTTAACTAAAACGCAACAAGAATTATCTAATTTAATAATAGAAAAGTTCAAACAAATTTCTACCGTAATTAAACCTTTAGGAAAAACTCACCTTGCTGAACATCATATCGATACCGGTGACCACCCTCCCATTCGTCAGCGATGCTACCGTTTATCGCCCGAAAAACAAAAAGCACTAAAAACAGAGGTCGATGAAATGCTTAAACTAGATGTAATTGAGCCTTGCGAAAGCCCATGGCTTAGTCCTGTCATTGTAACTCCTAAAAAAGATGGCACATGGCGCTTCTGCGTGGATAGCCGAAAATTAAATAGCATAACTCGTAAAGATGCTTACAAATTACCTTTGATTTCAGATATTTTAGATAATTTAAAAGATTGTAAATATTTATCCTCAATTGACATAGCCAAAGCGTTTTGGGAAATTCCATTAAGAAAAGAAGACCGTCCTAAAACGGCTTTTCATGTTCCTGGACGTGGAATGTATCAATTTAAGGTAATGCCATTCGGTTTAACTAACGCTCCTGCAACTCAGCAAAGATTTTTAGATAATCTTCTATCAGACCTTATGCTGGATAACAATATCTTTTGTTACTTAGATGATATTGTAATAGCTACACCAACATTCGAACAGCACGTCGAATTACTGACGAAATTAATCTCTAAACTTTCTCAGGCTAACATAACTGTTAACTTCCCTAAATGTTCCTTCTTTAGAAATGAACTCAAATATTTAGGTTACATAGTAAACCAAGACGGCTTACATACTGACCCTTCTAAGGTTCAAGCAATTTTGAATATACAAACCCCTAAAACTGTTAAAGATGTTAAAAGATTTCTTGGAACTGCCGGTTGGTATAGACGTTTTGTTCCTAATCTTAGTACTTTATCAGCTCCACTCAATAAACTTACATCTACTAAAAAGAAAGCTCCACCTTTTAAATGGTCCGCCGAAGCCGATGAAGCTTTCAAAGCTATTAAACAAGCGTTGGTTAGTACCCCAATACTCGCCTGTCCTGATTTTACCAAACCATTTGCTGTACATTGTGATGCATCAGCCTACGGTATAGGAGCAATGCTTACCCAAGATTTCGATGGTATCGAAAAACCTATAGCTTACATGAGCAAATCCTTAACAAATGCTCAAAAGAACTATTCAATTACTGAACGTGAGTTACTAAGTGTGATTACGTCCTTAGAACATTGGCGTTGTTACCTGGACGGTAAAAAATTTATAATATACACTGACCACTCTTCTTTACAATGGTTCTTACGTCTCGATAACCCTACAGGTCGACTAGCACGATGGTGCATCCGTCTCTCTATGTTTAATTTTGAAATAAAACATAAACGTGGCTCTGAACATGTGGTACCCGATCAGTTATCTCGTATCGCTCATCTTAATGCTATTAATACAAAATTTGAAAAGTCTAAAGATACTTGGTACAACACTATATTTGACAAGTGTAAAATTAATCCGAGTTCGTCTCCAGATTACATTATTAAAAATAATAAATTATTTAAATATGGTCGCGCTGTTTCTGAGTTAAATTCTGAATACAACTGGAAACTTGTAATTCCATTAGAACTCAGAGAGTCAATTATCTCAGAAAATCATAGTTCACCCACTGCAGCTCACTTCGGTATATTCAAAACTTACCATCGTCTAAAACTTAATTATTATTGGCCTGGTATGTACAAAGACGTAGCATTTTTCATCTCTAAATGTGATACTTGTCTAGCCTACAAACATCAAAATCAAAACATCATCGGTTTAATGGGCAAGCCTAAAAATTGCTCACGACCTTTTCAGACAATCGCTATTGATTTAATTGGTCCCTTACCCTTAACTCGCAAATTAAATAGATATATATTAGTCGTTACTTGTTGTTTCTCTAAATATTGCCTTATTTACCCCATTAAGAGAGCAACATCTTCTATCATCAAACATATCCTTGAAAACTTAGTTTTCATGAATTATGGTATACCGGAAACCATAATACTTGACAATGGCCCCCAAATGATAAGTAATGAACTCAAAGACTTATTTAATACATACAAAATACCTCACATTCATTACAACCCACTCTACTGCCCTCAAGTAAACCCTGTCGAACGATACAACAAAACTATAATTACAGCGATAGCTTCCTTTGTTGACGACGACCACCGTACTTGGGACTTACATTTGAACCATATTCAATTCGCCATTAACTCATCAGTTAACGAAACAACTAAATTTACCCCTTCTTTCCTCGTTTTTGGCCGTGAATTAGTTACTTGTGGTTCAATTTATTCAGATAAAGACAGTACTGATGACCTTATTTTTGCTCCTCGCGATATTTACGCAGAAAATTTGGGACATTTAATTCCAGTATTTTCACAAGTACAATCACGACTTTTTAAATCGCACCAAGTTAACGCCAAACTTTACGACAAGCATCGTCAATACATGGAATTTAATATAGATGACATAGTTTGGAAGCGTAATTACCCACTTAGCTCTTCCGACAAACATTTTTCTGCTAAATTAGCCCCTAAATTTATTAAATGCTTAATTACACACAAAATTTCGCCACTGATTTATGATTTGTCAGATTTAAATCATAAACCTTTGGGCCGGTGGCACATAAAAGACCTTAAACCGATCTCTACATAGGGACATACTGAGTAAATACATACTCAAATACTTCAAGCTTTTTACTCACCTCATTAACTTTTTGATTTCATTTCATACGACAATTGTCATTTCAGTTTAGTTTTTTTTAATGTATTATTTTATCTTACCTTTCAGAGCGGATGATAACTCATTAAATAGGCCAATATCGTAACTTACTAACTTTAACTACCTAAGTCAATTAATTTTAATTGATGACTTAAATTTTCTTCAATTATTGTTCTCTTTCTTAATTTATGACTTTGTCATATATATTAACTATTTAATTAATTAGTTACGTCTGTAAGTCTGAGTGTACATGACGTTTATTTATCTTTTTTTGCGTTTCACGCATCGCAATTTCATTGCGCCCTACCTCTTTAAGGTACTTACTTGTAAATAATTATCAACGTGCGGTTTTTAGCAACACGTTAAAGAAGCCTTATGCTATTTTTCAAGTTAGCGGTTGGTGACTAACCCTTTAATTAAGCCTACACTATTCATAAGCCAGTTCCTTGAGAAACGCTTTTTATATATATATAAGCTTTCTCTCTTGTGGTATAGTCATCAATCCAGAAATGGATTATGACTTTGGAAGGTGATGTATGATAGATTTTTAATAGGTAGAATGAATTTTGGAACTGTCTTACTGTATATACTCATCTTAATTTCATTTGCTTATTCCAAATTAACTTTCGCTTCATCCATCTAATTTATTATATCTATTATTTCCTCTTTACTCTACACTTTAACTTAATTTTACTATGTATATTTTTTCATCCAGATCATTTTTTTTTCGTTTATATTTTTAGGATAAACAACAAATTATTTCAAAATATTTATCTACACATTTGTACTGAATTATTCTTCATATCATTTAAAATTTGAGGAAAAAAAAGCCTTAGACTTTTTTTTCAACCGCCCCCCCCCCCCGGTACTGTAGCGTGGTGCGCAGTTATTTAATCTTCTTTAATTCGATCTTTATTCATCCATCTATTTCTTTTTTTCCGCGCCTGCGCTGTCAAACTATCTGACAATTTCCTTAAAAAACAACACTCGATCATCAGCTCTCATCACAATAAATTTAATAAATTCATACTTTAATATTTTCTAAAAGACCCATTACGGGTAAGAATAATTTATGTTTTTATACGTTTGTTATTTATATTTAAAATTTCAGTGTTCTAACGTTTTTATACTCTGTATGTTATTTTCAGGTCTTATATCTTATATCTTATATTATATATATCATTAAATTATCTGAATACACACGGCATCATTTATGGAACCCACTCCCTACCTACCTAAATACCTGCCGTGCGACAAAGGTAACAAACAAACAAACACATTTATAATATTAGTAAGGATTAGACTTTATGAGAAGATATTATACTAATATTAGAAGCGTCGGTGGCTCAAACGGTAACGATTCCGTCCTTCTAACCAGAGGTGCCGGGTTCGAATCCGGACGGCCAATGTACCAATGAGTTTTTCGAAACTTACGTACATATACCAAGTAACTGGTACTATAACTGTGCATATACTCACCGTATGCTTTAAGGGTGAAGGAAAACATTGTGAGGAAACCTGCCTAAACCTGCGAAGAAACTCAAAGCTTGTGTGTGAAGTCGACCAACCCGCACTGTGCCCGCGTGGTCGACTAAGGTAACCTAACCTTACTTTAATTTAGTTACTGTTGGTTAATGTCGTGTAGGTACTTACTCATAAAAATATGATGTCATCATCATGAGTGATTTATTTTTTGAAATCGTTTTTAGTTTTTTTTTTGATAATGAGACAATTGTGTCTGGACATCGGTCCAGGTCGTCGGTCCACCGGTGAAGGTTGCGGGAAGCCGCTGGATGCGGGCAGCGCAGGACCGGTCGTCGTGGAAATCCTTGGGGGATGCCTTTGTCCAGCAGTGGACGTTTTTCGGCTGATATGATGATGATGATCTTCCTCTGTGGACGAACAGGTTCGTTTGCTTAACTCCACGTTAATTGATTTATATGATCGACATGCACCTATTCGCCCTGTTAAGGTCAAACATCTACCTGCACCGTGGCTCACTGAAGACATTAAGTCTCTTAAGGAAAAAAAGAACCGTGCCAGGTCGAGATATAAGGTCGATGGCAGCGAAGCCAATAAGCAGCGCTATCATCGCATCCGAAACCGCTGCAATTTAGCATGCAGAGGTGCACAGAGGCGTCATATACATCGATCCGTGGAGCAAGGCAATCCTGTGAAAGTATGGAAGTTTCTCCGGTCTGTTGGTGTCGGCAAGTCTCGCAACGGTGATAGCCCTCCCAAAGAAGTCGATCTTGACACTTTGAGTTTTTCAAAACTTACGTACATATACTTACCGATTGCTTTAACAGTGAAGGAAAACATCGTGAGGAAACCTGCACACACCTGCGAAGAAACTCGAAGGTTGTGTGTGAAGTCGACCAACAAATTTTTATAATTTATATTTTTTATATTTTGTAATTTTTATAATTTATAATTTGTAATTTTTATATTTTGTAATTTTTATAATATTTAATTTATAATTTTTATAATTTGTAATTTTTATTATATTTAATTTATAATTTTTATAATTTGTAATTTTTATAATATTTAATTTGTAATTTTTATAACATTTAATTTATAATTTTTATAATTTGTAATTTTTATATATTATAATTTTTATAATATTTAATTTATAATTTTTATAATTTGTAATTTTTATAATATTTAATTTGTAATTTTTATAATTTGTAATTTTTATAATATTTAATTTGTAATTTTTATAATATTTAATTTCTAATTTTTATAATTTGTAATTTTTATAATATTTAATTTATAATTTTTATAATTTATAATTTTTATAATATTTAATTTATAATTTTTATAATTTATAATTTTTATAATTTATAATTTGTAATTTTTATAATTTGTAATTTTTATAATATTAAATTTTTATAATTTGTAATTTTTATATTTAATTTATAATTTTTATAATTTGTAATTTTCATAATATTTAATTTGTAATTTTTATAATATTTAGTTTATAATTTTTATAATTTGTAATTTTTATAATATTTAAATTATAATTTTTATAATTTATAATTTTTATTATTTATAATTTGTAATTTTTATATTGTAATTTTTATAATATTTAATTTTTATAATATTTAATTTTTATAATTTGTAATTTTTATATTATTTAATTAATCATTTTTATATTTTGTAATTTTTATAATATTTAATTTGTAATTTTTATAATATTTAATTTATAATTTTTATAATTTGTAATTTTTATAATATTTAATTTTAAATTTTTATAATTTATATAATTTGTAATTTTTATAATATTTAATTTTTATAATTTGTAATTTTTATAATATTTAATTTATAATTTTTATAATATTTAATTTGTAATTTTTATAATATTTAATTTATAATTTTTATAATTTGTAATTTTTATATGTAATTTATAATTTTTATAATTTGTAATTTTTATAATATTTAATTTATACCTTTTATAATTTGTAATTTTTAAAATATTTAATTTGTAATTTTTATAATATTTAATTTATAATTTTTATAATTTGTAATTTTATAATATTTAATTTATAATTTTTATATTTTGTAATTTTTATAATATTTAATTTGTAATTTTTATATTGTAATTTTTATAATATTTAATTTATAATTTTTATAATTTGTAATTTTTATAATATTTAATTTGTAATTTTTATAATTTGTAATTTTTATAATATTTAATTTGTAATTTTTATAATATTTAATTTGTAATTTTTATAATTTATAATTTGTAATTTTTATAATATTTAATTTGTAATTTTTATAATTTATAATTTTTATAATATTTAATTTGTAATTTTTATAATATTTAATTTGTAATTTTTATAATATTTAATTTATAATTTTTATAATTTGTAATTTTTATATGTAATTTATAATTTTTATAATTTGTAATTTTTATAATATTTTATTTATAATTTTTATAATTTGTAATTTTTATAATATTTAATTTGTAATTTTTATAATATTTAATTTGTAATTTTTATAATTTGAAATTTTTATAATATTTAATTTGTAATTTTTATAATATTTAATTTGTAATTTTAATATTTAATTTAAAATTTTTATAATTTGTAATTTTTATAATATTTAATTTATCATTTTTATAATTTGTAATTTTCATAATATTTAATTTGTAATTTTTATAATATTTAGTTTATAATTTTAATAATTTGTAATTTTTATAATATTTAAATTATAATTTTTATAATTTATAATTTTTATTATTTATAATTTGTAATTTTTATATTGTAATTTTTATAATATTTAATTTTTATAATATTTGATTTTTATAATTTGTAATTTTTATATTATTTAATTAATAATTTTTATATTTTGTAATTTTTATAATATTTAATTTGTAATTTTTATAATATTTAATTTGTAATTTTTATAATATTTAATTTGTAATTTTTATAATATTTAATTGGTAATTTTTATAATATTTAATTTGTAATTTTTATAATTTGTAATTTTTATATTGTAATTTTTATAATATTTAATTTTTATAATATTTAATTTTTATAATTTGTAATTTTTATATTATTTAATTAATAATTTTTATATTTTGTAATTTTTATAATATTTAATTTGTAATTTTTATAATATTTAATTTGTAATTTTTATATTATTTAATTTCGATATATATTGTAATTTTTATAATTTATAAATTGTTATTTTTATAATATTTAATTTATAATTTTTATAATTTGTAATTTTTATAATATTTAATTTGTAATTTTTATAATTTGTAATTTTTATAATATTTAATTTGTAATTTTAATATTAAATTTAAAATTTTTATAATTTGTAATTTTTATAATATTTAATTTATCATTTTTATAATTTGTAATTTTTATAATATTTAATTAATAATTTTTATAATTTATAATTTTTACAATTTATAATTTGTAATTTTTATATTGTAATTTTTATACTATTTAATTAATAATTTTTATATTTTGTAATTTTTATAATATTTAATTTGTAATTTTTATAATTTATAATTTTTATAATTTGTAATTTTTATAATATTTAATTTTTATAATTTGTAATTTTTATAATTTGTTATTTTTATAATATTTAATTTATAATTTTTATAATTTGTAATTTTTATAATATTTAATTTGTAATTTTTATAATTTGTAATTTTTATAATATTTAATTTGTAATTTTTATAATATTTAATTTGTAATTTTTTTAATATTTAATTTGTAATTTTTATAATTTTTATAATTTATAATTTAATTTCGATATATTGTAATTTTTATAATTTATAATTTGTAATTTTTATAATATTTAATTTGTATTTTTTATAATATTTAATTTGTAATTTTATAATATTTAATTTGTAATTTTTATAATATTTAATTTGTAATTTTTATAATATTTAATTTTTATAATTTGTAATTTTTATAATATTTAATTTGTAATTTTTATAATATTTAATTTGTAATTTTTATAATATTTAATTTGTAATTTTTATAATATTTAATTTGTAATTTTTATAATATGTAAATTATAATTTTTATAATTTGTAATTTATATAGTATTTAATTTGTAATTTTTATATTTTGTAATTTTTATAATATTTAATTTATAATTTTTATAATTTAATTTGTAATTTTTATAATTTTTAATTTTTATAATATTTAATTTATAATTTGATAATTTGTAATTTTTATAATTTTTAATTTATAAATTTTATAATTTAATTTATAATTTTTATAATTTTTATTTTTTATAATATTTAATTTATAATTTTTATAATTTGTATATTTTGTAATATTTAATTTATAATTTTATTTAAAAAAAGCCAGCCATACATATTAAGTGGTCTAGAACCCGCGAATACCTACTACTGCCAGGCCGAGCCCTTAATTAGGGTCGTCGCTAGCGTTTTTTGCGAAAACAACGAGTCGATATTAAAAAAAGCCAGCCATGCATATTTAGTGGTCTAGAACCCGCGAATACCTACTACTGCCGGGCCAAGTCCTTAATTAGGGTCGTCGCTGGCGTTTTTTGCGAAAACAACGAGTCGATATTAAAAAAAGCCAGCCATGCATATTTCGTGGTCTAGAACCCGCGAATACCTACTACTGCCGGGCCGAGTCCTTAATAAGGGTCGTCGCTGGCGTTTTTTGCGAAAACAACGAGTCGCTATTAAAAAAAATCCAGCCATGCATATTAAGTGGTCTAGAACCCGCGAATACCTACTACTGCCGGGCCGAGCCCTTAATTAGGGTCGTCGCTATTAAAAAAAATCCAGCCATGCATATTAAGTGGTCTAGAGCCCGCGAATACCTACTACTGCCGGGCCAAGCCCTTAATTAGGGTCGTCGCTGGCGCTTTTTGCGAAAACAATGAGTCGCTATTAAAAAAAAGCCAGCCATGCATATAAAGTGGTCTAGAGCCCGCGAATACCTACTACTTTGGACTCCATGAGCTACTTCAACTTTAGAGAATTTTAAAGTTTTAAATTAGGTTAATAAACATGGAAAGTGGAAAGATTGAATCTTACCAGGACCATTCGTTTCGCTCTGATTGTAGAAATGAGGTTACCACTGTATCGAACTCTCGCGCAGCGTCAGAGAAATTTTGCCGAGACCTTCGAATTGATCTGGAACTTTTGCTCCATACAGGGTGTTAATTAAAATACTTAGAACACATTTTTTAAAGGGGGCCTTTTCCCTCACGAATCTGAACAATTTTTGTTGTACAACTTTGCTGAAATAAAAAAAAGGTTCACAATCAATGGAGTATAATCTCGTAATAGAGGTACTTACAAACTTACTTACAAACTAACTAGCTTTTTCCCGCAGCTCCGCCCGCTAGAACGAATTACAGACAAAATTCCGTTACAAATCGATCATCATTTTTAGGGTTCCATACCCAAAGGGTACAAACGGGACCCTATTACTGTCCGTCCGTCTGTCAGCAGGCTGTATTTCATGAACCGTGATAGCTAGACACTTGATTTTTTTTATAGATGATGTATTTCTGTGGCCGCTATAACAACAAATACTAATAATTAGAAAAAGAAAAAATTGGGTCTCCATACAAATAACTTGTTTTATTAAAATGTGAAAAAACTAGTGCCAACTAGTATAATGATCCGGAACCCTATGTTCTGACTGGCACTTGGCCGGTTTCTTTTTCAAGCGACTTCCAAAAAGGAGGAGGTTCGCAATTCGTCTGTATGTTTTTTTTATGTGTGTTACCTCATAACTTTTGACTGGGTGAACCAATTTTTATGATTCTTTTTTTTTATTTGAAAGCTCGTGCTTTCCGTGTGGTCTCATATAAATTTTATCAAAATCAGCGTAGGACTTTATTAGAAAATTATCAAAAACCAAAAATAATAATGCAAAAATGTACTAAGTTTTTTTTTATTATTCTCAATTGGTAAACCCTTGACAACATTGCGATGGAAGTCGGGTGTTTAGCGTTTTCATTATCATAATACTGGTATGGTTGACCACTGAAGTGCGTATACGATTTTCTTGGTTTTGGCTGCAAAACAGCGTTGTGAGTAGGTAGTTTGCGACCTTCAACATTTATGCTGAATCTGAACCAGTTTCGCTAACTTGGCACCACTGACACTGTTTCATTTTTTTTCATTCGTTTATTAATATTTATTCATTTGTTGGTTTATTGTTATAATGTATTGTGCCTTTTTAATGAAATAAAGTTTTTATCTATCTATCTCACTAAAATGACACTCAAACTCAAACCATCCAAGTTATGACCGTTCTTCAGGTCAATTAACCTGCGTGTTCGACACAACCATCAAAGTTTCACTGAGATACGACCCTTTCGATTAAATAGATTAGATTAAATAGATTCATCAATAGAAGGAATGCTTAGATTAAGGCATCATCTCGACTGATGGTGATTATGCCGAAAATTTGAATGAAGCGGGCTTATACCAAGATTCCACTACGCAATGGGGAACTGGCTATCTTATCTTTAAGCCGGAACACATCAATGCTATAGGCGGCAAGAGTTACTTAAGATGGTGGTAGCTAGCCAGGCTAGCGTAGAAGAAAATTCCGTTCCACCAACAAAACCGAGTCTTACATACTCGTAGTTAGACTCCGCCAAAGTTTAGATATTAGTACTAACATACAGTATGGGCACCCCCTGCCTCTCTCTAGATTCAGACCTCACCCCCTCGTCTCCCAGATTGGTTATAGATTGGTTCTCGAACGTATAGGATTTCGCCGTGATTTTGTTTGCTCCGTCATTTGCTTTAAGAAATGTCATTTCACGACAGTTGTATGCAGTGTCCGGGGTGTGACTCCGCCGAGAATCGAACCCGCGACCATAAAATAAAATAAAGTGTGATTGTTGGATTGTTGCATGTATACGGATGTGGAATGTAGATTTTTCAAATGGATATAATAGTTATGACAATAGAACCTATAGAATAGAAAATAGACCATTAAGATGTGTGGCCATAAAATCTGCAGGCAACTAAGAAGCACAGCTGTAAAGGACAAGTACCTACTTTCTGAACTAGCACACTAAAAAGATCTTTTTGAGACCTCCATTTTATTGATAGCAGCATTATCTGCAATAATCTTTGAAATAACTGAAAACGCTGAACACGTTAAAAAACCGACTTCCATCGCTACAACTTAGTACAATTTTGCATTTTTATATTATTTTTGGTTTTTTTTAATTTTCTAATAAAGTACTACACCGATTTTGATAAAGTCTATATGGGACCAACGCGGATGCATACCCCTATCGGACATAAAAAAAAGAAAATGGGTGCACAATCTGAAAAGATATCGCGTAACAAACATACAAAAAAAAAACATACAGTCGAATTGAGAAACTCCTTTTTAGAAGTCGCTTATAAAAGAAACGGTCAAGTGCGAGTCGGACTCGTGCACTGAGGGCTCCGCGACACCACACCTCTCTACACGAGTACAGCATCAAAAATTTGAATGGAGACAGTATCGACTAACCATATTAAGTACTAATAAGTAGAAATTCCGTGCTTTAATGTGCTTTAACACAAGGAATTTCTATATAATATCTAATATACAGGTGTAACAAATTGGTGTGTGTCGCGTTAACTGGGGCTTCTACTGATCAAACTGAACAACTTTAATTCTACAAATTTGCTGAAATCGCTAAAAAATGTTGATCTCTTCCTACAAAACGATTAGATGATTTAGCAATTTTGTGCATTTTTCTATGTAGCGTCGAAACTTTTTTTGTGATTTGAATATGGGTTTCTTGGAGAAAGTTGTTCAGAATGATGAGAAGAAGCCCCAGTTAACGCGACCTACTCCATTTTTTAAAATGCTGTTTATAAAGCTGGCTTTAACGTGACTCCGTACAAAAAGTTTGTAACGCTGGAATATTCCACGGACAATGCGTTTGTTCATCTCCACAGGGAGATTATGTGTCACGCACATGGCCCCACGCGCAGTATGCCTTGCAGCTTACTTCTCCTAATAGGTTGTTATAGTGAGACCATCCTTAAAAGTTGCTATAGTGAGACAAATATATAGTGCAATTTATACCATGGTTAGTCCATTCGTTTTACACCAGGAGGTCTCGGGTTCGATTCCCGGCGGGGTCAACATTTTCATAGCCCGCCTGGCTAGCTACCACCATCTTATCTAAGTCTCGCCGCCAAACATCAGTGTTAACAGCATTAATGTGTTCCGGCTTGAAGATAAGATAGCCAGATCCCCATTGTGTTGGGGACTCTTGGTAAGCCCGCTTTCATCTTCGGCATCATCGTCACTTACCATCAGGTGAGATGATGCCAAGGGCTTACCGATTGTGAATAAAAAAAATATATTTTTCTTATATATCCATATTTTTCCATCGAGCAGTGAAAATACATTGCTTCTTGGGCATCGATATAAGAAACGCTGGTGGCGTCCCAATTTTTTAAATTCCATGTTCTTAGAAGATAATATCATTGTCTTTTTAATGAGAGTATAATGAGATTCTATATAATATCTTCAGAGAGGTAATGTATTTTCACGTTTAGACAAAGAAGAAGTGGAGTCAAGTAACAAAAACTAGGACGTAGCTGATAAAAATAAATAGTATAAAAATGTACGTAGCCGGCCTTGATATAAAATCTACCTTTGGAGATTTCTAAACTCATTTGTCAGTGATCCCCGTTAAAAAAATATTCATAACAAATTTAGTAATTAGGTAAACACAAACCATAGCGTCATCTAATAAAAGAAGAGGGTCATGTATGTGATATAAAATCTCTCTCCGGAGATTTATAAACTGTTTGTGAGCGAGGTGTACGCTGTCACGGTCTAAAGAATTCTTACACTGCGACCATACCAAGAGAATCGCCGTTTTAATGGTCATACTTTCCGCCACCAACCACCTGCACTTTCCCTATTGTTCCTCTATTGTTCGCTCACAATGGTCCCGCTGCTGCCTTGCACCACCGGCGCACGGCACGCTTGCAAAACAATAACACAAGTCTGCTGGTAGCTGGTATCAGATATATGAAGGAAGCTGTTAGTTGAAGAATTTGCCATATGAAATGGACTTAGGATAAGTAAATAAACATACCTACATTATTTATTCCAAAAAAATTACATAAAACAGAAATAAAAGTGTGCGTGTCAGCTCCGACGCGAGACAGGAGTATACTCATGAAACGATTTTTTGGTTTCCGGCCTTCGGCCTAGATATGTGGGCCGAGTCTAAATTCGCCGGCGGCGGCACGGCAGCGTGCCACGGATGGCCATTTTTTGGGGGGTGGGTTTTATTCACGTAGAAAAAATAGAAACATAGCATTGAAATCAAAGTGTTTTAGAATACAGATTTGAGGTGATAAGAAAACTGTGCTTTCATTCAAGGTCACGGTTTTCTTTGCATATTTCGTAATTATCATGTATGAAGATAATCTTTATGACTATCGCGGGGCTTAAAAGCCTTGAGGTCTCGACCAAATCAAAGGCTTTTCGTAGTCCACAAACGCCGATAATAGTGGTTGATTGTTCTCTTCGGTCTTCTGTATAATCTACCACAGCGTATATATACTCATGTGGTCTATGGTACTAAAGGCTTTTCAGAAACTGTCTTGTTCGGGAGACTGCAGGAAGTCATCAAACCTGCGTGCGAGACGATTCGTAATTATTCTCAAAAACAGTGTGTGGACAGGGCTCAGAAGTGAGATGGATCTGTACTGTTGTTCTTCAGTAGGGTGCTGTCACCGTTTTTGACGAACAATACCACCACACTTCTGTGACAAGCGTTTGTCCCTCATGAGCACAGATTACTATATTAGTAGCAAGCCTCATGAGTGTGACGGTATTGAACAGCTTCTGAAAAGATTTTAGTTCCATAAGCTTTCAAAAGTTCACAAGTATGCGTTTTTAAATTGAGCACAGCTTTATAGCCTAAAAAATACCTAAAACATTAATTACCTACCCTTTTCTTTTCCCTTCTTCTACTTCTATCGTATCGACGACAAGTCATATCTCTCCTGTCAGTACATAAGTAGCCACTTTTCTTTTCCTTTATATAGGTGCTTTTTAAATTGAGCATCGCCTTATCTCAGATAAGCCTAACGTCCCAAATGTAGGACAGTGCAAATAAAAAATTATATCGAACTACCCACTAAAGTCAAAGTATAATATATATTAGTACTAACTAAAAGTCATTGTTTTTATTGTTCGTGTTACGAAGTATGTAAGGTGCTTTTTCATATATATATATATATATATATATATATATATATATATATATATATATATATATATATATATATATTACATATACATTTCGCTATATATATATATATATATATATATATATATATATATATATATATATATATATATATATATATATATATATATATTTCATATATCTAAGTTTTGTTTTGTAATATTTTTCAGAATAGTTAACGATAATGCACTGCAGACATGCCGCGTAAAAGGTAAATGTATAAAAAAAAATATTTGTTGTTGGGGAACCAAATTCACATTTAATGTGTTTTTGATAATTTGACCTTTACTTTTTGTAAACGAAACATTTAATAATATTTTCATCCCCCCATCTCGGAAATTGTATTTTTGCTCTTCGATAACTGTGTGCAAAAGCCGTTTTATTCGCTAGAGGATAAAGTAAATATCTGAGTGCAAAAGCCGTTTTTCTTCGCTAGAGGATAAAGTAAATTGAATTTAGAACATCGTGATTACATCGTATTTACTTCTACCTCCATGGTGCCGAATTTATCTTACAACCTTTTTTAATTTGTTATAAACTCAGACTCGGAACCTTCTTGGTGTACTTTTTTTTTTAATTTGCTTTGCGCGCGCCATTTTCTTTTCACATCATATTGTTAAAATCTTAGGTTAAAAACAAGAAACTTGAAAACAAGTGAAAAACCTAAAATGAGTGATTCTAGCGACGAGGAAGTTTATTTGACGCCAACAGTATTGACTGAAACTGTTTGTGATGCTCAAATGTTTTTTTTTCATTTAGTAATTTCCTCGCTGAGGAGGAATGAAAAGTTACGTGTTGCACTCAAGTGCAAAGATTTTTCACCTCGTGCTCCTTTGGATTCCCTCGCTAAGGCTCAGGATTCTATTTTTGAATCACTCGCTGCGCTTGTGATTCAAATTTAGACTCCTTCACTTGCTCGGCCGTCATAATTGAGCACGTGGTTAAAAAGCAACTTTGCACTCTTGTATAACAAATAACTATTCTTGTAGTATTAGTAAATTCGTATTGAAAAGTGGTGTTTTACATACAGGCCAGTAGGATAATGTGGTTAATTTTTAGTTCCAGGCAGTTAAGAGCGCACGAGATCTTGGGATGCATTAGAAGACCTGTCTGACCAGACCTTGAACATCCGTGCCAAGTAGAACGTCCATCCACCGTGGAACGTGGAATTTAGGATCTGCGAGGTCCAGTCCTGTGGCCAGCTTCCGTACCACCGATGGTAAGCGATCCTGGGGAAGAACCCCGACTACATCGTCCATCACCGCTGCTGTGGTGTGGCAACGTAGATCTAAACGGTCCTAGCTCTGTCCAGTTCGAAAATAAGATTGACCTGGCCCCTCAAAGGAGCTAGTAACTCCCCCAATACCTATCACGTTCTCCTTCTTTGCCTTCAACAATAAGCCTAACATGCTCACCATATGACTTTCTAGAATGGGTCCCGACTGCTACAATTTTTCTTAAGTTAAGTGCAATCGGGTATGACGACTTTCTTGTTTTAGGGTTTTTCATTTCCAAATTACACAGAAACGCAGGCGGGTTTTTTAGTTTTTAAAATTACCGTTTTTTATTTTATTCATTTTTTTAGTTTTATTATTGAATGAGTTCATTTGAATTTGGCGCCAAAAATCCGGCATTATGTTTTTATTTATTTTGATATACCCAGTGTTACTCTCACAGTAAAAACGTATCTAACGACAACCCTCAAGCTATAATTAATCGAGCCGTTCAGGCTGCAGAGCGTGTCAAACATTTGAATTAAGCGCCAAAAATCCGCCATTTTGTTTTTTTTATTTTGATATACCCAGTGTCACTCTCACAGTAAATACAAATCTAACGACACGTCTCAAGCTAAAATCCATCCAGCCGTTCAGGCTGCATAGCGTGCCAAACAATTATACATACAAACATACATACATACATACTCTCGAAAAACATAACCCTCCTTCTGGCGCAGTCGGGTAAAAAACATAACCCTCCTTCTGGCGCAGTCGGGTAATATACACATGACACACATTAAGATTACGCAGATTATTAACTTATCACCCTCAAGCTATAATTCATCGAGCCGTTCAGGCTGCGGAAAGTGTCAAACATTTGAATTTGGCGCCAAAAATCCGCCATTTTGTTTTTTATTTATTTTGATATACCCAGTGTCACTATCACAGTAAATACGAATCTAACGACACGTCTCAAGCTAAAATCCATCCAGCCGTTCAGGCTGCAGAGCGTGCCAAACAATTATACATACAAACATACATACATACATACATACATACATACATACTCTCGAAAAACATAACCCTCCTTCTGGCGCAGTCGGGTAAAAAACATAACCCTCCTTCTGGCGCAGTCGGGTAATATACACATGACACACATTAAGATTACGCAGATTATTAACTTATCACCCTCAAGCTATAATTCATCGAGCCGTTCAGGCTGCGGAAAGTGTCAAACATTTGAATTTGGCGCCAAAAATCCGCCATTTTGTTTTTTATTTATTTTGATATACCCAGTGTCACTATCACAGTAAATACGAATCTAACGACACGTCTCAAGCTAAAATCCATCCAGCCGTTCAGGCTGCAGAGCGTGCCAAACAATTATACATACAAACATACATACATACATACATACATACATACATACTCTCGAAAAACATAACCCTCCTTCTGGCGCAGTCGGGTAAAAAACATAACCCTCCTTCTGGCGCAGTCGGGTAATATACACATGACACACATTAAGATTACGCAGATTATTAACTTATCACCCTCAAGCTATAATTCATCGAGCCGTTCAGGCTGCGGAAAGTGTCAAACATTTGAATTTGGCGCCAAAAATCCGCCATTTTGTTTTTTATTTATTTTGATATACCCAGTGTCACTATCACAGTAAATACGAATCTAACGACACCTCTCAAGCCAAAATCCATCCAGCCGTTCAGGCTGCAGAGCGTGCCAAACAATTATACATACAAACATACATACATACATACATACATACATACATACATACTCTCGAAAAACATAACCCTCCTTCTGGCGCAGTCGGGTAAAAAACATAACCCTCCTTCTGGCGCAGTCGGGTAATATACACATGACACACATTAAGATTACGCAGATTATTAACTTATCACCCTCAAGCTATAATTCATCGAGCCGTTCAGGCTGCGGAAAGTGTCAAACATTTGAATTTGGCGCCAAAAATCCGCCATTTTGTTTTTTATTTATTTTGATATACCCAGTGTCACTATCACAGTAAATACGAATCTAACGACACCTCTCAAGCCAAAATCCATCCAGCCGTTCAGGCTGCAGAGCGTGCCAAACAATTATACATACAAACATACATACATACATACATACATACATACATACTCTCGAAAAACATAACCCTCCTTCTGGCGCAGTCGGGTAAAAAGCAACTTTGCACTCTTGTATAACAAATAACTATTCTTGTAGTATTAGTAAATTCGTATTGAAAAGTGGTGTTTTACATACAGGCCAGTAGGATAATGTGGTTAATTTTTAGTTCCAGGCAGTTAAGAGCGCACGAGATCTTGGGATGCATTAGAAGACCTGTCTGACCAGACCTTGAACATCCGTGCCAAGTAGAACGTCCATCCACCGTGGAACGTGGAATTTAGGATCTGCGAGGTCCAGTCCTGTGGCCAGCTTCCGTACCACCGATGGTAAGCGATCCTGGGGAAGAACCCCGACTACATCGTCCATCACCGCTGCTGTGGTGTGGCAACGTAGATCTAAACGGTCCTAGCTCTGTCCAGTTCGAAAATAAGATTGACCTGGCCCCTCAAAGGAGCTAGTAACTCCCCCAATACCTATCACGTTCTCCTTCTTTGCCTTCAACAATAAGCCTAACATGCTCACCATATGGCTCGTAACAGTACACCCTTGAGCTCCTGTATCGAACATGGCTCGTACTGATGTTCTCCTGCCATTAGGTCCCCAGACAACAATCCTAACTATTGGTAAAGGTACCGTTACGGACTAGAGAGCAAGAGCTGATGAACAGGTGGCGAGGCACTAGCGGGAGGATTGATCATTCGTTTCCTGGGACTGAGGAGGCCAACCCTGTTGTCCTAGATGGGGATAGGGGTTCCATAACTGGCAATACGTACCTCTACCTAACTGACTCATGTCAGGAGGGCGATAATACACGGTCGAAACACGGCCAAACGGTGGGGAGTGTAAAGAAAGACGAAGGCGCTCAGCTAGGGGCGGAGACATGCGTGCGTTCACCCTGGGTGGCAACATGCTCACACCCGCCGTGTGCTGCAAATAAGGCCCCTGGCCTTGCACATGCGAACCATGCCTGTATGCCTCCTGGCCCTGCGCGTACGGCTCAGGACCCTGGCCTACTTACATACATGGCGTTGGCCAGTAGGGTCCCGTACTCCTCGTTCATGCGCTGCTTGCGGGGGGGATCGACAAGGCGAGCGTATCCGTAACGTGCTCGCTCCGCCTCGCTGTCGATGAACGCGAAGTCCTCCCCTGTCCAAAGGATATTTGCCTTACCGGTCGCAGTGAGCGCTGTGCTCCGCTGCTGTAGTCCGAACCGCTAGACTCGACACTAGACCGGTCTGAGAAGAGGGGACCAAGTCGACCTTCTCAACATGAGCATGCTGACAGCCGAAAAGATGGAATAAAACTTTTAGTTATTCCTCAATCAAAACAAACGCGCTGCCGTCAATGTCACAAAAAATGTTTGACTTGGTGCAAAAAATGTGATGTAGGTGTATGTGTTAAGTGTTTTGTAGCTTATCATTCATAATTTACTTCGTTTTGGCGTGGAAAACTTAAAACTACTATTTTCTCATTTTTTAATTTTTTCATGATTTTTGTACTCTTTTAATAAATAAAGAAATCTCATTTGTTCTACATTGTTATTTCACCTTACTTACTACCCTTTATCCCACTGTCCTGTATATAGGACCGGCATTTCCTTGAAAGTCTTTAGGTCGATATTTTTATTTTTTTGTATTCACTTTACTTACTTCGCTGGCTCAGCGACCCGAAGTGGATCTTGGCCTCCGACATTAAAGTGCGCCACTCTATCCTATTTTATGCCAAGTTTGACCATTCGGACACTCCCAACTCTTTGAGGTCTTTGGCGACTTCATCTTTCCAGCGATACCTTGGTCGATACTTTTCCAAGATATGCTCTTTTGGCTGCTCGATCCTCTCCCACTCTCTCTACATGTCCTAGCCAGCGAAGTCGGGCTGCTTTTATTTCCCCGATGATGTTCGGTTCGGACACAAGGTCTTCCAGCCCCTGGTTAAATCTTTGCCTCCACTCCCCGTCCTCTCCTCTTGTCGGCCCGAGAATCTTTCGCAGGACCTTTCATTCCGCGACTAGGACTTTGTTCTCCTCTTTTAGTGTTAATGCCCATGTTTCGCACCCGTACATTAGAATAAGGCTGATCACAGTTTTATAGACACGGATCTTTGTCATTGGACACTAACACTTTATGGAGGGCTCCGGCACATTTTAGCGCGTTGACGACGCGGATATTGATTTCGTCCTCCCTTTGATTAGTGTCAGTAATCGTACACCCGAGATATTTAAACCTACTGGCCCCTGTACAGGTTGTATTAAACCAGTTTTTTTTGTTATTGATGTGTAACATCTTTGCTCTCGCTTTCCTGCAATTTGTGGGAGTGATTTCGTGAAATGGGACGGAAATGTGTAACAGGAAATGCGAACGTTTTTTAATTCTCGAAAACTAAGGTTGTCATAGCCATGCCGCCTAGTGTGATGGCAAAGGCAAAGATGACATACTACTATTCGAATGGTCGGCCCGTGAATGTACGACCCGATAATTAATTAATTTCATAAGTATTTTGTCACATGTTACACATCATATGCGAGTACTGTAGGTCTCGTTTTTTTTTTAACCACGGCGCTTGAGCTTGACTGGGTAATATTTTTTTGAATTTTCATACAAACACTGTAATTTTTCCAGCGATACCTTGTTCGACCCACCGGGCCACGCCGTTGTACGTTAGTACTTATTTTATTGGGGAACACTGTAATTATTTTACAGTTATGCTAAATATATTTTGTGTTTTTACACCTGGCAACACTGCTACGGGCTGCCATAGACAGTGTTGCCATCCGTACGAGATACTTGTACAAATACGAGATTTAGAGGTCCTAGTACGAGACACGAGCTCACATCCATCCTCGTACGAAACTGTACGAGATTCATTTGGAAAATTTTAATACGTGGATACAAATTATATTTCAGAAAGCACCTTAATTAGAATCGAGATACACTGCTGCAAGTTGGTAGCAATTAGTATGTATGCACTAGCTTGTCTACAAATGCATAGATAGTAAGGCTGTTTGACTGTATAATCAATCAAACCTGACCGAACCAAATATCGCTCGCTTTACAGTTTTTTAGATAAAAACTTATTTTTGTCAACTCCTTTTTCGTTGTGTGGTTTATTTAGGCAGAAATAGCGCAATAATTTGCTCGCCAAGATTTTGTGCTCATTTACTACATTTAGAGTTTGATTACATTTTTTGGTCAGAGAGCTTGGGTATCAAATAATTTTTTGGTGGTCATGTCACGGAGTGCCTTTCCTTAATAATTATTTTATAAACCAATTTTCTATACTAACAAAATGGATTTAAGTTAAAGGTTATGATTCTGCGTTTAAAGGATTGTTTCGTTTCCAGTGTGGATTATCTGTGGTAATGCAACGTTTTTTTTGTTTAGGGTGGTAAGCGTAAAAAATACCCCAATAAGTCAGGCAGTAACAGGTATTTCTGAAGGCTGAAAGATTATTATCAAAAAGTTTTATAGTTCTTTGGCGGGAAAGTCGTGAAAATCAGGAAAAGTCTCTGTATTAGCATTGTACCTCTAACATCGTCTTGCAGGTTTAAATCATTCCATGGGTCTAATACCTTTGTTTTGATAACTTCAGGGGAAAGCAAGTAGGTATTTGAATTGGGTAAAATTTAATTATTTTCTTGAAACCCTAATTAGAGAGGATTTTGCATGATTCGGCAGTATGACAAGGCCATTTTGATTTCTGACCGATCTGAAGACGCTGGTGCCTGCAGAACCTGATAGCAAATTCGCCTCAGGAGAGCCTTTTCCATTTTGTTGTAAATTTGTACCTTGTGAATTGGGAGAAGAAATCCCACAGCTTTTAGAGTTTTTCTGAAAAGGAATTGCTGGTGAGTTTTCGCTTAGGTAAAATTTTGTACTTAGACATTGGAATTTTCATAGTTGAGATTTTCAGGAATTAATCCTTGTGAATATTTTCAGCGGGTTTTCTTAAGAGGAGGGATTCACCGACGACCAAATAAATTTAATTTGTGAAGGGACTTGATACGGCGTCAGTAAGCAGTGCTACCCACTATTTTGTAAAAACCACATGGTTAGGTACCTGCAAGCTAACCTTGCTTATAAAATATTATCTCTTTTCAGGTGATAGGGAATTCACTACAACTAACTAGAATTAACTACAACCAAATAACAATTAATCGATAATTAGTCTCACTTGGCTGAAGGAACTTCAGACTCTCTGGTAAATGTAGCTGTGAGCAGAACTCATCGGTCGCTCCAGCCTTCTCATCCTGTTTCGAGGTCGGTAATAAATTAAGCACCCTTTAGTACAAGCATTTCTTAGTTCATTTTTGCAAAGCCTGAAAAGGATATACGTAGGTTGAATTTAAAAAGATTTATAGTAAACTCTGTAACTTTGGTGATCAAACAATTGAAATTTAAATATAATTTAGATTAGGCAAGCGTTCGGAAGAATGTGGTAAAAAGAATTCAACGGCCCATTTGCTCTATCTGGCTGACTATAAGACCGAGGACTTATCGGTGTGTATTCCACAGTGCTACCAAAGATCTCTTCCGACCGCTACTTTTTTTTTTTAACTACATTATTGAATGTGATATTAGATTCCTATTAGGAAATAAAATAAATGAATTGCCTCAAGTGTACTTACTTTATTTTTACCCTTTCTTTATAGAGCCGGAACCTTCTCACACATACACATACCGATACATTTTTTTTTTTTTTTATTCTGTCAACGCTGGTGAACCATTTTTTTACACCACGTTGCAGTCATTATATTTAATCCCTTTTAAAATACACTAAATTATGAAAACAATTAAAAATATGTCATTAAATTAATGGTTGAATGCATAAAAATTGTGGTTTAATGGTGTGTATGAGGTATGTTGCCAAAGTACGAGATCTTCGACCATGTCTGTAGACAAGCCGTTGGCGTGTCTGGTAACCCTGGCCATAGATGAACTAGAAAAGGAGTTTTTTGGCGGGATTTGTGGTGGACGCATTCGTAGTTTTATTTTGTTGTTTTTTCATTTGTTTCTGCTAGGATTATGTTCCAGAAGTGGTACATTTTGGAGAAAATCGTCTAGTGCACGTGCAGGTGAGCAATGTGGAGAACAAGAAAATAAAACGAAGGAGGACGTGAGAACCCAACTTGCTCTGAGTGTAGTTTTATAGACGCCCAACAGCAATTGGGTGTTTGTTCTACCTCAGAATGTAGCTGCTGCAAATGCTGTCAAGAACTTCAAAAAAATGAATATAGATTAATTGGGTATGCTAAATTTTTTATAAGCCATGAAAATAAAAAAACCATTTCGAGATATTTTTATTTAAAGCCATATTTTTTCATTTTCCACTCGAAAAAGTAAAAGATTGCGTAAAAAAATCGGAAAAGGACAATAACCTTCATTTGACCCCTATGACGTCACGAGTTTACAATAAAACCTTATTTCACCACTGAACGGAACGTGCACTCTTACTTGTCATACCAATTACGGACCTTGCATTTGAGGACGAGCTTTCGTCGAGCACTGAAAAAGGCACTATTTATTTATCATCCACCAAAAACTACGTTTGAAACAATCAAATATTATTAGAACGTCTTTCAAATTAAATACTTAAATGGGTAAGATATTCATTAGAGGTCCAATTTTTATTGTGGTTCTAAAAAACATTTAAACTCTGAAGGCCTTGTCCATACATAGATTATGATGTTTGATGACAAGTAAATTTTGACTTTGACGTTTCGTTGTTGGCTTTGTGATAGTTTCGTTTCGGAAAAGGCAAAGGTTACTAAGACCATACAGCCAGGTCTGACGTATTTAGGCTTCCTTAGCTGTTGGATTTGTAATGCTAGTGCCGGTGCAATGAAAAAACAACAAAATAAAACTACGAATGCGTCTACCACAAATCCCGCCAAAAAACCTTTGGGAATGATTGACTTGAGTGACTTGACAGTTGACGTCAAGGCCTATTCATTTCATCGTCATAGAAATAGGGCTGTTCGTTTCATAGTAATGTGAACCGATGACGTCATCAAGGTTTCAAAATTTAAAAAAAAATATAAAAATATCTAGAGGCTTAAAAAATGAAATATTCAAATCAGTTTTTCAAAATGGTCTAAACCATCAGAAAAAAAATTAAAAAAAATACATATTTTTTTTTAGCATACCCAATTATATGGGGATTGTCTCGGAAGGACTTTTGTACCCGTGAGACGTTAAGAGACTTAAGGCTGTAAATCAGCTCACAGCTCAAGTACCTGAACCGGAGCTGCGAACCGGCTCGCAGATCAGCTCAATTTGTATCACTAGATCACGGGGCGTTTTTCGATGCAATGACTCCCATAAGCTATACCTACAGTTCCGCTCAAATGAACGAATCTGCGCGACTGCGCGGCGCGCGCTAGCTAGTAGCTACTTACCTACTACTAGCTCCGCGATGTATAAACCGTTTTTTTTTCGCAATATTCTTTCTCTTTCGTTCTGCTGGGCGCGTGGCGGCTTATGAAATGAGATAAGAGTAATTTCCTTACACAGCTACATAGGTGAGAGGCCAAAGGTCAAGGGCAGGATTTTCGTTTGTTTTAGTGATTTGAAATCATTTGAAAGTGTTCACATATTATAAATTAAAGTTTTATCTACATAAAAAAACTCATTACCCACCGAATATAAAATATAAATCTATAAAACCGCATGAAAATCCGTTCAGTAGTTACGTAGATTAGTGTAGCGTAAAGAAACAAAACAAAGAAAAGAATATGTTTCTGTTACTGTTCTTTTTATCGCCTCCTCTCAATTTTTGGTAAATATATTCAATGTACAGACAGACACGCGTATTCCACTGTTTTATTAACTACTAGCTGTTTCCCGCGGCTTCACCCGCGTGGACCACGTTTCTATGACTTTTCGAGGGTGCGCAGTGCGCGAGCCGCAAGCGGCTCGCGAGCGTGTTAAAAAGTAGCCTATGTCTTAAGCCAGGTCCTAATCTGTCTACCTACCAAATTTCAGCCAAATCCGTTCAGTAGTTTTTGCGGGAAAGCGTAACAGACAGACAGAGTTACTTTCGCATTTATAATATTAGTAGGGAAGTAGGGATTAGTAGGGATAGTAGGGATATATAATGCAAAGAGAATATAATACACTACGAATAAAAGAATGATTGAATCTGTAATGAATGTTTGATTTGATTCAGAATGAACTGTATGGAGCTTGACTCACTCTCACTCATCACTTCACATTAACCATTGAACGTCGTACCTATATCTGTGAGCCGTGACCTGTTGATTTTGCGTTTGAGCTGCAGCTCAGCAACTCAGTGGGTTCGATCTGCATATTTGAACCGGTTCAGAGCTGAGTTACACACCTCTATGTGTCATTATATGGCCTGTGGTCCTAGCGGGCATCGGAATAATGTCTATGGTCTGGGACTTCCTTGCGAATCTACCAAATCAACGAATTCAATGACAATGATAGGCAATGATTTCATTTATTCTTATTGCTTATATTCAAAGTTAAGTGCGCTAGCCGAGTGTAAATGTAAGAAAAAAATTCTTAAGTTGTTAAATAGTTCCAAATTACTTGGATTACCATACTTTAAACTTTGGTAAGTGACTAACTGTATTTTTTGTTTTGCGAAATAGCGTGTTTAGCGCGGTTCTGGCACTGGCAGGTTGTACGATAGTTTTTCATCTGGTACGATAATTTTCAAATACCGGTACGATAATTCGTTTGCACTCGTCTGGCATCCCCGCTCGGAAAACGTACTGAGTGACTTATATCCTCTTTGGGCAGCGGGCAAGCGGTCTGCTGTGCTGCTGCCAGTAGTCAAGGAGTACCTATATAAATCACTACGTTTACCAGTAGTTTTGGATATCTAACATGGAAGTACTAATAAGTTGTACGTTAGTACATAATACTTCCATGATATCTCCGAGTATTTTTGTTTTTTCATAAACACTTAAACCCGACCTGAGTACCTGAGTTGTTCTACACACAATTCGGCGGTCATGTTTGTTCTAATGTTTAGATAAAAAGAAAGGCTATTTCATGTTTACGTGGTTTCAGTGATAATCCATTAGTTCCATTACAAAGCCAAGCGATTTATGTTGTATGACAAAAGGGCTTCGTCCTTCATATCTGAAGCAGTACATACATAATACAATTCGTTATTCTGTATGACTTAGAGGTGATGATTATGGAGACCATCTATGGTTGATATATGTATATATACAGTGCACGTAAGTAAGATCTACCCATTACAGCTTAACTATATATCTGTATTATATATTGAGGCGAACGCATAAGAAACTGCAGTGCTATAAAACTATAGGTACCTACCTATTTACTTCTAAACTTGGTTGCGGGCGGGTCTTAGAGCTTGTAATCTTCTTGTAATATACCTACTGCCTGTTAACACATAACAAATGTAATATATTTACAGCAAGCCTACTAATGCTCATGAATATTATGGCTAATACAAAGATTAGAATAAATACACCAAACTCGAAAGAAGGTACAGGTAAAATTAGAAAATCATCCCCAGGATCAGTGGTTACAAGAAAAAATTCAAAGTTAGCCTCACAAGTTTATGTACAGTGTGGCCAAGACAATATGTTGACCAGTACAGTCAATAATGAAATGCCTTCAGCAAATTGTATTGATATGTCAACCAGTTCAGTCATCAACAAAATACCTCCAGAAAATGGTATTGATTTGACAATAAAAAATAATTTGATAGTACCATTAAGAACAAAAAATGGAAAAATAAGGATAAAAAAGAAAATGGAGAAAATGGGCAATATACTAAAAAACAAACTCACTACAAATGATACCAAAAATAAAACTAAAAATACAATTACTGTCAATGGTGCGAATAACAATAATAATTGTCAAATAAGTGACCAAAATACATCAACCAATATTGAAGACAGCCATACAAATTCAGAAAATATTTTAACCAAACAAACCAATAAATCCAAAAATAAAAAACCTTTGCTAGAAAGTATGGATGAAGGCATCAGAGTGGATGTTCTAAATAAAATGAAAAGTGTCTTATCTCCTGAAGACACATTCTCTAGTAATAATGAAGCAAGAGATGAAATACCATTTAAGAAACATAAACCAAAAAGTAAACCATCTGTAAATAAAAAGCGAGCAAAAGAAAGTATGAAAAAGGAAAAAGATCCATTGGAAATGGCTGAAGGTAAAGCAGCAAAAACGAAGCAAGTCACTCTCAGTAATGGTGTGGTTTTGACTCTTGCATTGGTTGAATGTGACTACTGCCACAAATCGTTCAGTAACAAAACCTCTTTAGGCAGACACATGCTTTCACATGAAGATCTAAGACCCCACCACTGCCCTCTTTGCCCAAAAAAGTTCCGATATCAAACCAGCCTGAAAGCACATTTGAAAACGCTCCATGCTGCTGTCCAAGAAGCTCCAGAATTCCATGTATGCCACCTCTGTGACAAAGTTTTCTTGATGGAAGAAAATTTAAAGCTTCACTATGCAACACATGTCAAGTCTGAAAATAATTATAAATGTTTGTACTGTAACCAGAAGTTTACTCGCAGGCAACCTTTAGTGGAGCATGAAAAGACGCACCTGGTCACTGGACGGTTCAAGTGCTACCTCTGTGACATGAGCTATGTATGCAGAAGCCGCCTGATGCACCACATCAAAACACACACCAAAATCAAAGAGTACATTTGTCAGTACTGTGGCAAAGGGTTCGTGCGGCTTAACTCTATTAAAAGGCACGTCAAAATTAGTCACGGAGGCCATACGATCGAGTGCCCTGTATGTTTCAAGGAACTGAAAGGTCATCTGAAAGAGCACATGAGGGTCCACGAGCAGGAACGTCCCCATGAGTGTTCGCTGTGTGGACAGAAATTCACACAGGCTACCCAGTTGGCTGTCCACCGTCGTTCCCATACAGGTGATCGTCCATATACTTGCAGGATCTGTGCACGCCCATTTAGGCACTCCAATGCTCTTATGCTGCATGTAAGGAGGCATACCGGAGAGAAGCCATTCGCTTGTCCTATGTGCCCCATATCTTTCTCACAACTACCCCACATGAAGACTCACATGATCAAAATTCATGGCAAACAGCATGCCTACAAATGTTCAAAATGTGGCGAAGCCTTCAAGCTGAAAAGTGATTTAGATGCTCACTATAAACTTTGTTTCGTAACCATTATTGAAGAAATGTCAATTGAAAAGAAAATCCAGCCTTCGGTCCAAACGGAAGATGTTGAAGTGGAATCAGCGGTGAGCTTGTCTAAGATGAGATTCCTCTTAGCTCTGCTACTCACTATGATCGCTAAAAAAGATAAACTGAAATACTTAGGTGCGTATAAACTTTTTACTTCATAATACATTTAAACATGTTATCTCATGAGTTTTGCACTGTTTTTGTTTCAATCGGCGTGAAATACATTGCTATGTTGTGTGTGTTTGCTATAACTAGAACCCATTATTGATATGTCCACGCCCATGTCTTTGTTGGTGTGTGTAAAACACATTTGAAATCTGAATGTTACATCCTACATAGATTAGACGTCAACGCGTTTTTAGGGTACTATAAAAATTTCAATATTTATTTACATAATATCACCTTTTTAATGGTGAATAGTAAAAAAATTATATCTTAATATAGAGAATAATTTCCTTCGGAAACTTTTTTTTTAACTCGAATTTTGCGAGAATTAAAGCTATTTTATGTTGCCCCATACATTAGACATCAACGCGATTTACCGTCGATATATTTTATCATCAAGTATTATCATTATCCATTTTCAGTTACACTTGGAGTTGCGCAGACACCCGGGTTTTTGCCCAAAAACTGGGTTAAAATCCGGGTTTATTTACGGATTCATTCCGAAATTCCCACCCAACCAAGGGATCAAAACATTGGTTTTAACCTGGGTAAATACCAGACTTTTGGGTTAATACCGGTTTTTTTTTCAAGTGGTTTGTTTGGGTTTTTACTTACTGCCTAGCTAGTGTAATACACTACATACAATAACATGTGCACAATCATTAGCGAGTACCGATGAGCCATTATCTACTCTAAATACACACTGGTTAGCACTCAATTTGCAATACAATATGTAAAACCAGCTCAATGTCGAGTAAATACGTTCTGAATCCAATAATGAGTGACCTTAGCATGTTAATGTTCCGTGCTTATTGTTATATGTTTGTTTACCTGAATTTTCATACAGCTCACGTGTAAGGCGTATGTGTACCTTTACCTACATTGATAACTCAGATTGATAATGTTCAAAATTGACAATTTCTACAGTAGTACTATTATTCTAGAAATTAACCAGCTGTTATAACACTGGAAATTTTATTTTTTAAATATTTTTTTTTTTTTTTTTTCTAAGCTAGTAGTACGATTACAAATTACATGCAATTATAAAAAAAAACTATAATATTTAAATAGTAATTTCCTTAGTAAGTGGGTTAATGTACAGGCAAGACAGCAAAACTTAGTTTTTTTAAACTGTTGCTGTATTATGTGTTTAATACCTATAATAAGAACATTAAAAAGTACAACTCACCCCGCCTACAGGGCGCTTCACTCCTTCCTCCTTTGAATAGATTGTGTTAATTTCCAGGAAAAGGATACAAGTTAGGTCAGATTGATCAAGGAGTAAATTAATTCCTTACTAGAAGAGTTATAATTTTCAAGCTATAAGTGCGTCAAAGTATTGTACTAAGTTGCAAGTTAAGACCTTTTATAGTTGCGTCGAAGTTGTAGGGTGATGGCAAAAAATCGAAGTTAAGATTTTGAAGAGGGTTGATTGTCTTACACGTGTGTGTCTGTGGGTCGGTCCGGTGCTGCAAACTACTGGACGGATTTAGGTAACATTTAGGTTTAGCAATATTATTTTTATCTCCAGACGTTTTTTTTTTTAAAAAACTGTTGATTTTTTACTACAAAAAATGACATTCCCAATAATGGCTCTAACAATTTGGATCAAACTCTGTACATTACTAGGTATAACTTTTTAAAGCCTACTATACACTGTACTTCGTTTTTCCGGGAAAAATAGGTATAAGGTACCTCACAAATCCAAGTAGTTAGTTATTTTTTATCAAAAAAATATCTCACTATTTTAATTAAATTTTGTGAATAAGGCCTACTGCACTGGGTAGTTCATTATTTCAGAAAATATCTGAATAAGTCACCTCCCGTACAAACCCAAATTATTTGTATTTTTTTTATCAAATCATCATATCAGCTCATATACGTCCCCACCAAGGGGCGCGAGCCTACCCTGAATTAGGGCGATCGGGCCTTAGTCGTCCACGCGCGCACACCCTGGAAACTTCAAACAACGGGCCAGAAATGACATTTCAAAAAAGGAATGACGGAACAAAAAAATGGCGGCGAAATCCTATACGTTCGACAACCAAACCGTAACCAATCTGGGTGAGGAGGGGGTGAGGTTGCAATCTGGAGAGCGGCAGGGAGTCTCCATACTGTATGTTAGTACTAATATATATATATACTTTGACGCGGGCCCAGTGCAGGTTGGTCGACTTCACACACAACCTTCGAGTTTCTTCGCAGGTGTGTGCAGGTTTCACTATGTTTTCCTTCACCATTAAAGCAATCGGTGAGTATATGTACTTACGTAAGTTTAGAAAAACTCATTGGTACATTGGCCGTCCGGATTTGAACCCGGCACCTCTGGTTAGAAGGACCGAGTCGTCATCGGTTGAGCCACCGATGTATATCAAATCTAATTCATCTCTTTTTATGGATGTTTTGTGGATTCCCGACTACGCCAAACGGTGAAGGCTTCAATAGAAAGTACGCACAGTGTGGCTTTACAATTTATTTGCTAAGCGTACATTTTTGTTTAATTTTGACGCAATTTATAGCTTTGAAACTGTAGCTCATACCAAAGTGAATGCTTGTAGTTATGTGTAGAGAATTTGATAAGAACTGCTCATATTTTTTCAGTTTTGTATATAAGTACATTGAAAATAAATTTCGGAAATCTATAGGAGTCTACTCAATATATTTGCAAAGATTGGATTCGTTCCGGCATCTAGTTTCGTTATGGAAGCGGAACTACGTTTGTAGTTTGTATGGAAGATCCAGCCTTAAATATTGTTCACAAAGTTACCTTTCGATATTTTACTGACTACAAAGCTTTTAGCTAGTGATTGTACATGTAAGTGAACAACTATTTGTGTATGCCAGAGTACAAGAACAAAAGTTGTTTAGTTTCGCAAGTAGGTCCAATCAACAGCAAGTAGGTTAGGTAAGTTACAAATAAATACTTACTCGAAGAACATAAATGAGGAGATCCGCAGTAGAACTGTAAAGTAACCGACAGAGTTCACAGAGTCGCTAAACTGCCACTTGCAGTGGGCGGGGCACATGGCTTGCAGAATGAGCGGCCGTTGGGGCAGTAAAGTTCTAGAGTGGCGACCGCGCATCAGAAGACGCGGCTAAGGCAGGCTTCCCATCCGCAGGACCGATGACCTGGTGAAGGTTGCGTGAAGCGGCTGGATTCGGACAGCGCAGGACCTGTCGTTGTGGAAATGCTTCGGGGAAGCCCTTTGTATGTTAGCGGTTGATGTCAGCTGATATGATGACAAAGAAATAACCTTGTTTATGAATGGAATAGGAAACATTAGTGTGAAACTTTGCCTTCATCTTGTTCTATTTTACCCATTCAAAGCTTGAACACAGTCGTTTTTATTCTAGGCAAGGCAGCAACGATTATTCGTAAATTTCCATCGAGTGAGTTCACGACCATTTTGTTTTTAACCTCTGGTGTGGGGGGGGTTTGGTGATGGGGGTATCGCAGGAATGGTGAATGGTGTAAATGATCTTAAATTTAAGGTGGCGGTCGTTAATTTCAATAAAAAATATTATTTATTAAATTAGTATTAGAACAATATCAACTTATTATGTCTTAGAAGTTAAATACAATTAAAAATAGGTATTTAATTAGTTTGAATGATTGAGATGTCGCGAAAGGGCTTGACTGCGACTTTAAGTGGCAGCGGTCTAACGGTCTTAAGAGGAGTGTAATCCAAGCGTGTTCCGTTTAAACGTAGTGTAGTTCTCATTTGAATATTATTTTTTAATGAATAGCATTTTTAGCTTAAAAGGAGGCTCCAGCCATAGTCATGTTAATGCATAACCTTTATGGAGAAAATAAACTTATTTTTTTAATATTTTTTTTATATGAAACTATCAAAGTTATTGAAATTTTGTAAACACGTTTTAAAAGCTAATACCTGCCTGTGGTTTTTCAAATGTCCGTAAAAGATATTGTCAGAATTCCGTAAGTTTTCGCAAATATTTTTATACAAATGATCCTGGCAAATTTTACGGAAATCTGATAACCACAGATACAGATAGTAGTTTCTAAAACGTGTTTAAACAATTTCGATAACTTTAATTAATTAATATTCGAATAAAGCCAAATTACGTTTGTATGGAGCGCGCTAGGAATACACTCCTCTTAAATTTAAGGTGGCGGTCGACAATTGCAAATGTAATTAAATTTAGAAGGTTATCAACTTATTATATTGAAGTAGTAAACTTATTAAGTTTCATTATTATTATTATTACTTGTATAAAATATGTTAGTTATGGCATGGGTCATTAGGTATTAAAGATCGCTCTACCGCTGAACGAAGAAGTTGTCGCCCGGCAAGAGGCGCTAGCAAAGAGTCTATATAATATCTCCACAGGGAAATTGTATGTCACATAATTGGCAACGGTTTATGAGCTCTCGGTGAAAGTGAAGAGGGATATTCGAGAATACGGCTCTCTTGCATTTACGGAGTGAGTGAGAAAAAGTATACGTGTCCCCCTACAATTTTGCTCAGCGCTCTAAATTCGTTGCGCGAGCTGTATGCCGTACGACTTAATCATCTCATAGGTTGCCATAGTGAGAATGAGACAGAAATAATGTAGTTTTCATTGTCATACAGTTTGATTTTCGCAGCTACGTCTTTACACGTGTATTTGAAAAGACTGCAAGAGAACCGTATTCTCTAGTATCCGTTCATGACTCCACTTCTCCATCGGGTCGTGAAAAGACATTGCGTCTATAGAGATAGAGATTAAAGTCGATAGAGATATTATAGAAACTCTGTGGGCGCTAGTGCCAGAGGGTGTCGGAAGCAGTAACAACGTGTCTTTAGTTTCCCAAAGTTCATTAGTAACTATTGTTGAATCTGTGCTGACGTATCGCGCACCCCTCGCACCACACCTGCGGCGACGTCTCATTTAAACAGTTTCAGGAATTTTCTTTTACAACTCGTAAGCTCTGCTGTATAAATAAAGCTTCCCATATATTTTTAATTAGGGTTCGAAGTGATAATTATCGTCGATTGATAATAATTTTGATAATTATAAAATTAATTGCAAAAACAAAACATTATTATTATATATTTATCTTTGGCAAACCGCTACTTAAATTATGACTAGAGATGGCTTTTTGCCGGGCATTGGACATTAACTGCCGTATTGAGTAAACGCCCTATAAACACCCATTTACGGCTAGTAAAAAAACGCACTAAATGCCGATGGGCGGTTATTGGGCGTTAACTCAAAACATCCCAGTAAACGCCCGGCAAAAACCCATCTCTAATTGTGACTCGCGTTGTCCTGCCACAAGAATAAGAATTTAGACACAGTCTAAGAATTTAGACTGTGGTCCTGCCATGTTTGTCCGAACACGATTTGACGTTTCGTGACATAACAAAACGCATCAAACCTCGAACTCAAAAAAATGACAAAAACAAAATTGTTGATTAATAACCGTGATTAAACTTACACTTTAACAATTAAAAGTTATTTTGGTACTTTGTCTGCATAAAATATTTGTGTTTTCAATTTTCGTGAAAAATTAAAGAGCCAAAAATATGAATCGACGCCGATAATTATCGTATAATTATCATGATAATTATCAAAGAAAATAATTATCTTGTTAATTTGGAACCCTGTTTTTTGGATAATTATCAAAGAAAATAATTATCTTGATAATTTTGAACCCTGTTTTTAACCAACATATGGTCCTGATCAGTTTTCTATCAACAGGGTTCAACAAGCGCCCCATAGACAATCTCTTAGAGGAAGCTCTGGAGGCAATGGGGCATGTGCCTTGCAAGGACGATACACTCTCACCGATGAAACGACTGAAGACCAACATTGAGATGTTGCTCGATGGGACTGTCCCCAAAGAACAGATGGAGAAATTCCGTTACGAGAATAAGAGTACGGAAGAAATCCTAATGCTTTTGACTGATGAGAAAAACAAAGATGATGATAAGTAGGTAAGTACATTTAACCCTTCCACGAGCAACGCGAGAAAACTGAACGTTATTGGAGGTCAATATAGATCAACATTGACACAGCATCCCTGGCAAACATATTGCCAATGCTTGTGAAAGGGTATTGTAGCAATGTAATATCACTTCCTTGAATTCTGAGTTTGAGTTCGTCGTATAATAAAAAAGTGGCGATTACAATTCCAAGTTACAATAGAAATGTAGGTGTAAATTAACATGGTGGTGAAGTCAATGGTCCAAATTCAATCCTCTTTTTATTACTATCTTTGCACTCGAATATAGTATATTTTATATCGAGGGACTAAACGAAGCCATAATATACCAGAATGCGATGGAGTCAATGAAATCGATGGTATATTAAGTTGGCGTTTAGTCTCGAGTACAAACTGTACTTTTCACTTTGAGTGCGAGAAAAATAGTCAATTATAAACAAAAACATTTAATGTTACTTAATAAAATAAAAATCACAAAAGATTTTAAAATACATGTCGCCACCTTCTTTGCGGAAAAATCATGGAACTAAAACTCTCAACATTTTCGCAATGAAGATGGTCCACACTCCGCAGATAAAAGTATACAGGGTGTAACAGCAAAACCGTACTTCCATTAAGGGTGTGAAAGTTAACCCGATTCTGATCACATTTCAATAAAAAAAAATACACTTTATTTTTTTATGAAAAATCCACATTTTTCGTGACATGTAGTCATCACTGATAAGAACAAAGTTCATTCAACCGTGCCGTGCGGCAGGCAGCGGCGGCTGTCAGCGGATCACGCTTTGTTTGTTTGTGCTGCTATCTCGGTCGCTCCCGCATGCGTCGTGTGAGTCGATCATGCAACAACACCCGCCCTGCGCCCTTGCGCAGCGATGCCACTGAGCGATACTGACTGAGCGAGTCAGTTGCCGACTGTTCTCGACGCGAACGCACGCGTGTGACGTGAAATCCGCAGATCGCGATTCGCTCGGTTTCCGTTATGGCAGTGCGAAGTAGTTTTTCGAATATTGAACTTTACGACATTGTAGAATTGTACTTTCATAGTTTTGATAGTTTAGGTATTTTTGCCGGTCCTAAGCCCGGAGAAAGTATGAAGGGAAGCCAACATCAAAGGCGCCGACATCAAAGGCGCCGCGCGCCGCTTCTTCGTTTTTTTCCCGCGGCCCGCCAACCTTTTGCGATGTTGCCAAATGTATTCGCTTGCTACAGACGTCAATGACCCGCGAGGTGGACTAGAATTTAAGTCCATTTTAGTACATCAAAAAGGTATGTTTGTATGGTGATAATAGTACATTTTTTTTTTACATTTTTTTATTATTACAAACAAGCCACCCCATCATGCCCTTAAGGGAAGTACGGTTTTGCTGTTACACCCTGTATTTACTGACTGTTTGAGTTTGTCTATGTCACATGAAGGAAATTAAAAAACTAAGTGGTCACTTTAGTCCCGCTTCGTAGGGCTATATTGGCTTACTTTAAGAGCATGAGAAGTAAAAAAGCTATTTTTCCACCACAAATTAACGTTAAAAAGCATAAATAATCGAAAAATTGATTTGACAGACGTCCACATAGTTTGAAGTCTCAAGTAGGCAGCGCGATCTCCCCTTCATTCGGTCATGCATACTGAATTTGATGTATGATAAACGTGCTCTACAAATGGGTTAAGAAATGTGCCCTCACTCAATTTTCGGAAGGTCCCGTCAATAAACAGATAAAGTATTTAAATATAAATTGTAATTTAAATACAAGAACATTTTGTTTGACGCATTTAATGTACATTTTACGTTTTTGATCAAGACCGTTTTTGAATGGATGTGGAAATCCTTTTTTATAGTTTGACCCCTCACGTTACCTATCACGATCGCACGGACCGAGAGAGACACAGATATAGGTAACAAAAGAATGTACTTATAAGCATAGTTAAAATCTCTCTTACATACTTAAGACTATTATTTACGAAGTAACTAGTATCTCGTCGGTGGCTCAACCGGTAACGACTCGGTCCATCTAACCAGAGGTACCGGGTTCAAATCTGGATGGCCAATGTACCAATGAGTTTTAAAAAAAAAAAAACTTACGTACATACTTACCGATTGCTTTAACGGTGAAGGAAAACATCGTGAGGAAACCTGCACACGCCTGCGAAGAAACTCGAAGGTTGTGTGTGAAGTCGACCAACCCGCACTGGGCCCGCGTGGTCGACTAAGGCCTAATCGCCCTGATTCAAGGTAGGCTCGAGCCCCTCGGTGGGGACGTATATGAGCTGTAATGATGAACTAGTATATCATCTGTGCTATTATCCCCCAGTATTTTTACTGTGCTAGATGTCGCACGGATCGAGAGAGACATTATAGGTCACTAAAGGATGTACTTTAGACTAAATCTTTCAAATACTTATTTATAGCTGTGTCTCTGTCTATAGGGACTAAAGCAAAAAAATGGACTTTTATTTAGACGCAGTAAACTGACGTTTCGTGGGCAAGTAAACATGTCATTTCTTTACCAATGAAACATCAGTTTACTGCATCCTATATCCCTTTCACGAGCATAAGCAATATGTTTTCCAGGGATTTTGTGTCATCATTCATCTGTATTGACCTCGAATAAGGTTCAATTTACTTTTTTTCGCCGTAGTGGCGTTGCTCGTGAAAGGGTTAACTAATGGCTTTATACATGAAAGGCGCATATACGAGTACAAGAAACACTGACTATATCACTGTATAAACGATGAAACTTGCGATTTTAATTAATCCTATTTAGCCGATACTTTTTGGTTAACTGGTCATGCCGTTTATTCATGTACTGTACATAGTTTTAAATGAACATCACTCCTTCTAAATCGTACACTTTTAACAACAAGGACATTTTTTTGTTGGTTCAGCAATAAATACATAAAAAGTAGTTAATATTGGATCTTACAATAGGTAAGTATTTATAAATACATTTAATAAATTATTGATATCTTGTTAAGCTCTATACTAAGAATCATATTATTAGGCTGAAATTTGACTTGCCATTAGAAACCAATTAAATATTTCCCAAAGATTATTATTGTTTATCATTAAATTTCGTTGAATTTAGTCTCATATTTTAATGTTTTTTTTTAAAGACAATAGGGATTGTGCCATGGAACTTGTTAGAATACTGTTAAATTTTTAAATATATGTTATCATTTCTTTGTAGGTAAAACTTAAATAGGTTAATAAAATTGAATTTCTTATATCCCAGTAAATTAATCTCAATGTCATTAACCTAAAAAAAATGTGTTTTAATTTTTAGGAGATGCTTTTTATTGAGGGAACCAAAAAGCAGATAATAAAAAAAATATCTCAGATAATAAGAAAAATTATGACAATTTACGAGCAAAGATGTTAATATTTTCCTTTGGATTGTTTTCCGCTTTTTAGGGCTTCTCAATAAAAAGCATATATTCATACTTTTCCAATTAAATTTTTACTAATTTTGTCGAAATCACTTGCATCAATATATTTTATTGTTTGGATTTACGTTTTATATTGGTTTGATTATCATTTAGCACTTTTTATAAATGGATCTTAGTTTTGAATTGATTAATTTGTTATTATTATTTACCTTTTTTTACAGACATGTGATGAAAATATTAATATATTTAGAAAAACATTTTTTTTAACTTCTACTCAATAAAAGTATACAATTTTCTATAGAGAGCCATAGCACAGTATATGTAAACAATTTCGATAATAAATTCCCAAAAATAGTTTTTGAACTTCATACATAAAGTTGGTTAATCAGCTCATCGTTTTCTATGAGAAGTGCATTTTTTTTCAAACGAGCTGTTCAGTTGTCATATTAGTATGATCTGCATCATTCCTGTCCAGTGCCATTACAATTGTATTTTTCATAGGAGAGAGGGGGGTCACTTGTGAACCCTGTTCGATTGTAAGTTTTGAAATTTTAATTTTTCAATTAGTTTCAATTCAATTTTATCACAAAGTTCTAATTAAATAGCAGCTGTATGGGTCATACATAAGATAAGAACAAATTGAATTAAAACTGACTGATAACCTAAGATTTGAAAGCTACCAATAAAATAGTAAGTATATATTTTTTGATTGGCAAGTATTGGTAAAACTTTTGGAATAAGGAAATAACGTTCATTGTATTACTTTAGTATACTTATCAATCACAATTAATGACTTTTAGAAAGAAAGTTAAGTACCAGTTTTATTATTAAGAATTATTTTTGAAAAAACTATAAATTACAGTTATTTCGCAAGTATTAAGTAAAGTAAGGTGAAATCCTAAATAAACGCTTATATATCTATCTATCTTAGTTGTCAGTACCTCTTTCTTAAATTTAACAATAATTAGTAAGTATCATTTACGTGTTTCGCTGATACGTCGAGGTAAGATAAATACTTAAATTTAGATATGCATGTCATTTCTATAATAAGGATAAAATATTTATTGTGTGCTATAAATGTATGATGATAATCAACTTGTCCCATTAAAATTAAATAAAGTAGGTATTGTAAGTACCCTCTAGAAGTGTACAACATTAACAGAACTCGTGGAGGATCCATTAACTGGGGCTTCTATTCATCATACTGAACAACTTTCCCAAACAGACCCTCAGTTCATTGACAAATAAAACCGGGGAAGTTCGAGTTAAACTCGTGTGGGGATGGTTTCGTTTTTTTTATTCACAATCGGTAAGCCCTTGGCATCATCTCACCTGATGGTAAGTGACGATGATGCCGAAGATGGAAGCGGGCTTACCAAGATTCCCCAACGCAATGGACAACTGGCTATCTTATCTTCAAGCTGGACGTACGTTAATTCAGAAATTTCCTATGATTCTTTTAATACCATGGACTTCTTATAGATTGTCCTGTAATCTATAGGTAAAGAACTATGTATTTTTTCAAAATCTTAGGCCCAATAGTTTCGGAGATAAGGGGGGAGGGGAGGGAATGGTCAATTTTCGCTTATTTTCTTAAATAACTTTAAAACTATTTCTTAAAATTTTAAAAATATGTATATTAGAGATTCTCACAACAAGCCCCTTCATGTGATTTGTCGCACGATATTGTTTCTAAACTTTTTTAAAATTTTCTAAATTATCCCTCAAAAGTGGCCCCTTTGTTTAAAATTCATTTGTTTACGTTACACGTCCGTCTTTGTGTCAAATTACATACATGTACTTCCAAATTACAACTAAATCGGTCCAGTGGTTTCGGAATAAAGTGGCTGTAATAGACGGATGGATAGACAGACACGCGAGTGATCCTATAATGGTTCCGTTTTTTCCTTTTGGGGTACGGGACCCTCAAATTGAACACTAACAGAATGATGAGCTGTTTGACATTTACTGTACAATGTTCTATATTTAGATTAAAACAACATAGAAGAAATAATATAAAATAGGCGACCCTATTGTTAGGTAGCAATAGGGTCGCCTTTTCTTGCAGGCAATCTTTGGGTAGGAAAACAGCGATAGAATAAGTTAAGAGTAGGCTCCAGTGCGGCACTAGCATACAACCTGATATTTAACCTTATGGAATCAGCTTTACGTGTTAAATTTCGCGAGAGTGTCTTAACGCGACTTACATCCTTGTTTCGGGCGAAAATGCACATTAAGTTAACATTTTAGGAAAATTTTGTCTTAGCTGTTTTATCAATACCTTTATTCTCTTACTGTCGGTATTTATTTCATGCGCCTAACTTAATGTAGGAGAATAATCTAATAATCTCTCAAAACTACATAGTTTTACAAAATAAAAAGTAACGAGCGAAAAGTTTTTGTTTTAGCCATACCAAAGAAAAAGGTTCAAAGAATGAGATGTATAATTTTTACGTTCAGCAAGCTTACGGCTGACTCAAAGTATTCTAGCAAAAATGCACTTATTTTGGGAGCCTGCTCTTAAGGGGCGGTGCAATATTTTTTTTGAAGGATCCAATTTTTTTGAGTTGCCTGTGGGTTTCTTGGGGCAAGTTGTTCAGTATGATATTGATGATTCAAAGGCTCAGTTAACATCAGCTCCTGTATAGTATATTTGTATTGTGTTTATTGTATTTCCTGTTGAAATTTTCGGCTGAAGAATCCACATTTATTGTTGGAAATGACTATTACATAAAGTGGGAATATGTACTTCCTCACATTGTAATAAATTTACCCTAACATAACTTGCAATGTCTAACCAAATATTTTATCTTAGTTCTACCTATCTGTTTAAAAATCATATTAAAATAAATATAAAAATATTCTTTGTGAATTCACATTATGTTTTAATTTTACTGTTGCAGTACTATTAGATCGCTTAAAGTAATCTGTCTAGCCCGTTGATTGAATTGCGACATTCAATTGAATGACTAAAGGAAAACTGGCCAAGTCGTTGAATGTAACGTTCAACGACTTGGCCGAACGTCATCTAGCCAAGTAGTTGAATGGGATATATGTCGCAGCCGTTATGTAGAATCCGCCGTTTTGCAAAACAGCGCGCTGCTTAGCAAAACGGCGGCGTTCGTAACTACGAAACTCCGAATAAAACCGATGATTTCTTCTGCGAAGCATTCTACTACCCTTGGGGGAGCCCCGCTTCGCGAGGCTCTTTGACTGTATAATAATCAATGAAACCTGACCAAACCTAATATGGCTCGCTTCGCTCGCTCATTTACAGTTTTTTTTACTCAGTAATATTTTTTTTAAATCTACAATTGATAACTACACACTACACTACACTACGCCACGTAGATTTTACACAAAGCGGCGCCTCATACAATGCGGCCTACTTTATTTCAACCGAATTGCAATCCGGCTAGCTTGCAATCAGCCAACTAGTTGAACGTTGAGTGACGCTTGTTCAATCAACGTTCGGCCTAGGCATTCAATTGAATATCGCCATTCAATCAGCTGGCTAGCCTTGCATCGAAATGGCAAATTTATCCACATGGCTGTATAAAACAAAGTCGGATTAGTTAAACCATTTACAAGTTATAACTCAAGAACGCCAGGACAGATTTTAATTATTTTTGGTTTTTGATTTTCGTCGACCCCAAATAGCAGAATAACTAAAAAAAATTACGAAAAGTGTAGTGTAGTACAGAGTAGAATTTGTGAGGCGGGACAGCTAGTTAGAAATAATACTTTATAGGTAGGTAAACCTTTTAGTATTTATACTTTATAGCGAGTGACTTTTCATTAGTTCTTGATAGCAAAGGATA
Source organism: Coleophora flavipennella (assembly GCA_947284805.1). Classification (NCBI taxonomy): domain Eukaryota; kingdom Metazoa; phylum Arthropoda; class Insecta; order Lepidoptera; family Coleophoridae; genus Coleophora; species Coleophora flavipennella. The sequence goes on from OX369269.1 coordinate 5,702,912, forward strand.
TGAATGTACTCGTGATTACAAAACCACTTTCCCAAAAAAAATATGTCAAATATGAAAAAAAAAATTGGTCCTTTAACATTTTTGCAGATTTGCTTATTAATCTTATTATGAATCGAGGACCAAATTTTTTTTTTCTGATTTGACATATAGTTTCTTTTGGAAAGTTGTTTTTAATCACATATACACGCATACCTTTTGTTAAAAAAAGTCACCCTGTATAAACATTAGTAGCAACCAAAGAATGCCGTGTTAAATAAATAGTTCTTACAATAAATATAGAAGTTTTACCCTACAAAAGTTTCTGTAGTTTTGTTTTTATTTTATACAGAGTGATTTAAAACGTCACGTATTTCTTTTAAGAGGATAAACTACATCTAATTTAGAACAAAAAGAGTCACATTAACTTGGGATCGAAAATCAACGGTTTACAAGTTGTACTTAGCCAATTTAATGTTAAAATTTTGTATAAAAAACGCATTGGTACGTTTTATCGGTTTTCCAAAAAAATATAAAAGCAAAAGGCAAGCATAAAGCACTTTATGCAAAACATTTTAACAACTAAAACTAATTATTTCTGTTTAAGGTGCATCAAGTCCTATACAAATATCCATAAAAAAATGGTTAATTTTACCATGTGTACCTATTTCAAATTACTAAGCGTTATTTGAATAAAGTTTATTCCCACGCTAACAGAAAAAATCGGGACCATAGAAAAATTTTGGAAAAAATTTATGGGACTTATGCACCATCTTAACAGAAATCATTACATATGTGTTGTTATTATTAATTGCAATTTTATACCCTTTTAAAAGCTGATTAAATAAGAAACTTTTTTCCGTATTTCACATGCTTAGTGTATACAACTTTTTAAAAAAAAAACACGAATAATTAATGCGTTCTTCATACAAAATTTGAAAATTGAATTGGTTGAAAACCGTTGATTTCCAACTCCTAATTAATATGACTTTTTTGTTCTAAATTAGATTGTAGTTCATCCCCTTATAAATAAGCAATTCGAGACGTTAATAATTTTAAACAAAAAAAAACCGACTTAACACAGGAAACTATGGTTCCCCTCGATTTCTCTGGGATGCTATCATCAGATCCTGGTTTCCTTATCAAGGTACCACCCTTGGGATATCTCCTTTCCAACAAAAAAGAATTATCAAAATCGGTTCATAAACTACGAAGTTATCCGCGAACACACATAAAAAAAAATACGGGCGAATTGAGAAACCTCCTCCTGTTTTGAAGTCGGTTAAAAACCACATGTATAGTGTAAAGGTCGATAGAATAATGTGAAAAGTTTTCGTCGCCCCATCCCCTAGTGCTTCTTCCGCCATCTTGCAAAACTGGCAAAATTTTGAACTTTTTTCTGTATATGTTTTGTAGAAGACAATAACTCCGTTGCACTCATGTTGCACTTGATAGTCCTCGGAATAGATTTCGTAAAATAATTACATAAATTAAGTACAAAATTTTAAAAAATCTGATCAATGGAACAAGGCGAAAATAGAAAAGTTTTTTTTTGTTTCCAAGTTTTATTAAAATCAAGACTTATAATATATTTACATAAATTTATAAACTATGTTAGAAAACAATTACCTGCATACTTACAAAACAATAACAATAAAATCTTATAAATAGTAATAACAATTCATTCAATCGATTTGAAGGGGGGAAGGAGGAAAAATGGCAGTTTCTGTTTCTACTTTCCTTGAGTCGTTCTTCGTTACGTCCAAAAAGTTTTACCTACTTTTCTTGTGGATTTAATTCAATTTTCAATTCATCTTGAAAAGCTGGGAGTGAGTGTCACGCGAGACTGTTTTTTGGCCGCCATTCTTTTTATTAAGGATCTTAAAGATAGACTATGGTATTTAGAAGGGAATGAAACTCCATTACTGAAAAAACAAATAGACACCTATTATATCAAGTAAAAAAGAAATCAATCATTTTTTAAAATTTATTATATCAGCTGCGAAAAACGTCCACTGCGGGTAAAAACCTCCCCCAAGGATTTCCAAAACAACCGCATACAGCAGCTTCCCGCGCCCTTCACCAAGTCGTCGGTCCACCGTGTGGAAGGCCTGCCTTCGCTAGGTCTTTCCGTCCGCGGTCGCCCGCCCTTTACTGGCCCAAGTTTTTAAATTATCATCATATCAGCTCAACGTCCCAACCGAAAGGCTCGAGCCTCCCCTGAATTAGGGCGATCGGGCCTTAGTCGACCACGCGGGCCCAGTGCGGGTTGGTCAACTTCACACACAACCTTTGAGTTTCTTCGCAGGTGTGTGCAGGTTTCCTCACGATGTTTTCCTTCACCTCAAGAGCGTCGGATAAACGTACATATGAAATCTAAATTCGAAAACACATTGGTACGTGGCAGGACTCGAACCACGACCTCCCCGATAGGAGGTAGCGGCCCTTGCCGTTGCGCCACCTTTTTTAAATTATACACGTTAATCAAAATGTCGGTACTCAAAGTTGGCATTCATGTATTGTAGCTATCTACTAGGTAGTTAGCGAATCAGCAGAACCCAAGGACGGTCTGGGACTAATATATATACTGTGGTCTGGGATCCAAAAAGTTACCGGAAAAAGTGACAAGCTAGCGGCCCACGGTACTATTGGTCAATTGTGTCATAATATGTAATAATATGGTATTTTAAGCGTCATAAAAAGCGTCGGTGGCTCAACCGGTAACGACTCGATCCTTCTAACCAGAGGTACCGGGTTCAAATCTGGACGGCCAATGTACCAATGAGTTTTTCAAAAACTTACGTAGGTACATAATACATATACTTACCGATTGCTTTAACGGTGAAGGAAAACATCGTGAGGAAACCTGCACACGCCTGCGAAGAAACTCGAAGGTTGTGTGTGAAGTCGACCAACCCGCACTGGGCCCGCGTGGTCGACTATGGCCCGATCGCCCTAATTCAGGGTAGGCTCGAGTCCCTCGGTGGGGACGTATATGAGCTGATGTGACTGATGGTATTTTAATGTAATTTACAGGCGACCTAAGCACGTCGCAGGCCTGGGGCGGTAAACCGGTCAATTGTGTGTAGATACCGCAGTCTTCACGGCTTAAAAACTGTTTCATTATCATCATCTCAGCCAAAAGACGTCCACTGCTGGACAAAGGCCTCCCCCAAAAACTGTTTATTACAGAATATACAGAATGAATGAAATAAATAAATAATCTTAACTGGATTACAATAAATACCTACCTATTTAACCCGGCGACAATGACGCTGGGTCATATTGACCCGAGCGAATTTCAATTGGGGAAATTTCGAAAAAAACATTTTAAGCGTTATTGGTTTTCTCAGTAGCTCAGACCTCAATTCATATGATTTGTACCATAGTGTAGTGAGCAAGCGCCAGTGAAGAATGGTAAAATCCCTTTTCTTGAATAAAACGGCTACAGCTCCACATTTTTAGTTCCAAAAGAGAAGTTATTTTAGTTGCCCTTTTGAGGTTGTTGCATCAAAACCAAATTATAGTTTGATATCTAAATTAACTTAAACATCTTGGTACTACAATGACTTCGTGGTCATGCAATAGTCCCTACTTTGTATTAAATTTGTTATAATTCAGCAGATAACCAGATAATTAAGGAAAAAAACATTCGGGTCATATTGACCCAGCGTCATCGTCCGCGTTATTTTTTACATGTCATTGGCGCCGGGTTAAGTTAAAAGGCAGGAGACCTCAGCAGGAGACACAAAGAAAAGCTCGAGCGCGAAAATTTTGATCTTATTAGAGGACAGAGTCATCCAGACTCCAGACCACACGCTCTTCCTGTCACGCAGGAGCCACCAGGGACGCCGCCATTGTACAAGAAATAGAATAGGCGAGTGAGAAGCGAGAGTCAAAATCTTCACTACCTATTATCTCAAAAGGTAAGCCGAATCACACCCCGGACACTGCATACAAAGGTCGTGAAATGACATTTCTAAAAAACAAATGACGGAGCAAACAAAATCACGACGGAATCCTATACGCTAGAGAACCAAACTGTAACCAATCTGCATCAATCTGTCGTCAATCTCGTCGTGGAAATCCTTGGGGGAGTCCTTTGTCCGCCAGTGGACGTCTTTCGGCTGATATGATAAATAAAAGTGTTTTTCGTTAAACTTGCTAGTCCATTAACTTTACTAAACATATCTAACGCAAGCCTGCTTTTGAATCTTTTTACCCGATTGCACAATACTTTTACCTACCATAACAGTGAGGGCCGCTATTCCTGCCAACACCATAAGGCGAAGACAAGGACCAGTTACGGTAGGTCTTGCCGCCAAGACGCTTGGTAAGTGGGGACGCTATATCGTAAACGTGGTAGCTTCTAGCGTATCTGGTAAATATACGAGAGGGAATGCACAAGATTGTTGTCTTACCCGGCCACGTGGGCTCTTGGCGAAAACAACGCGGGGCACGTGAGTTGTCCATTAAGCGGAACTGTTGGTTTGTTTACTGGCGGGGAAGCATCTCCGACACTTGCCTTGATAGCAAGTAGAGCTAAGCTAATACTGCTCCGGCCGATCCAGCCGCGTAGGAGTAAGTCTGGACAGGTGCGATAAGCGCCGGGGAGTGAGCGCGCCAACAGCTTCGGTACCATACTGGAGATGTGTAAGCCAGCTTCTCTGGCGTCCCGAGCGGGGATCGAACCGCCAGCTGTGGGAGGTGAGAGTGCCTACAGCTCCGGGACCTACCTGGAGAGTAGGTAGAGACTCTCTTCCACGAGGCACTCGCCTTGTAGGGTACCAGGACAAGTGTCTTGGCGGCAAAACCTACCGCAACTGGTCGTTGCCTTCTCCTGGGGACGCTATATCATAAACCTGGTAGTTTAGCGTATCTGGTAGATATACGTGAGGGAATGCTAAAGAAGGTAAGTTTTTCGGATGTATACCTGTCTACGTATGTACCTAAACGATTTGATGGATTTTGCTTAGATAAGTTAAATCTTGTCTAGGGATTTTTTATTTTTGTACTTTCTAACAAATTTTTAAGGCTAGCGAAGAGATAAAGCGCATTAGAATTAAGACCGTATGAGTCGAATTGCCCGCACCATTTTAATCTGTCTCGACCCCCTTAACAATGTAATTGTCACCGGTCAATGTTATTGTTATTTCTCCAAAAAGATGGATGAGCGTTATGGCAAAGTATATATATTAGTACTGACGGTTATGGTCACCGACCCATCTCTAAATCCCTCCGTCAAGTTATGATTATGTTTAGTTATTTTTAACCACCTCCATGTCGTAATGGTTAAGGCCAATAGCTTCACATCAGGAGTTCGCGGGTTTGATTCCCGGCGCAGTCTAATTTTGTAAGGCTCTGTTTAGTAGGTGGAAGGGCATTTTCTAAGCCCGCCTGGCTAGCTGCCGCCAAACATCAGAATCTGCTTCATGCTGTTTGAAGATAAGATAGCCAGTTCCCATTGCGTGAGGTGAGATGATGCCAAGGGCTTACCAATTGTGAATATTAAAAAATGGTGATTGAAAGAAATTAATAGTCAAATGTTTTCCCACGTTGCCGGTGAAGACTCGATAAAAAAAAACATCTATCTGAACTTTTTCCAGCTAAAAATTGGGTGTGATTATCAAACTCTCATTTATATGTATGTTATTTTTAATAAAGCGGTAAGGGATTGATTCCTCACAGTTCTAACTTGTCTAAGCTCACAATAAATAATGTCCAATGAAGAAACCTACCAAGTTACATACATACTAACCACTAACAAACTAAATGCTACAGAGGAATGATTGAAGACAAGATAGTATGGTCATGGGGCCATAGCCTACCCTTGCAAAAGTAAAAAAAAAAGTTCTTTACCATCATTGCGCGTCCGTCATCAATTCATATAAGACTTTTTGGCGGGAATTTGTAGCGTTCAGTTTGTCATTTTTCTTTTATTATCCGAAAAAATACATTTAGTGGTTTTCGATGTGTAATATTGATAGTGTATTTATCAGCGAAGTATCATTTACGTGTTTCTTGTGTAGGATAATGAAATAAAAGTGTGTATACTGTGTTTCGAGTTCCCACAAGAAGTCCGTGCAAGCTTTAGCAAAAGTGCTATCATTTTGCTAGAGTATGTAGGTTAGGTAGTTTATAGACAATGATATGATGTGAACGTGCAGAAATAGTGACCTTGATGACTGAAAAGAAGAAAAATACTACATAATCTGAAAAATATACTGAAGACGTGAATTCTACAAAATAATACTGCTGAAAAACATATACTGAAGACTAGGCGGTATGGCCAATGAGCCTTAGCCTGCCCTAAAAGGGCGAAGAAACAAAAAAAAAAATCAATTCATATAATAGCTGACACGATAATATACGACCTAATAATGTTCAACGTGATAATATCAGGCCGATAACTCATGTATCTGCTCTGATAAGAGAGAAAGCCGTGAACTGATAAGAGACAAACCAAAAACACTGTCTTTCGAGAAAAAGCAAAGAAAACCGCCAATGGCCGGTTTCTCGAAAAGTATGTATTTCAAGTTAATTTTGATTAAAGGGTCTGGCAGATAAATTTGTGCAGTGTCTTTTCCTTCTAACAAATGTATTACATTACTATAAAAGATATCAAAAATCAACGAATGTAGTTTTTCCTGAGCAAAAAATCCTTACTAATATTATAAATGTGAAAATTTATTTCTTTGTTTGGTAGCCTGTGTCATGGGGAAGGTCATAGGATACTTTTTATCCCGTGAAAATAGCATAGTCCGATGCAGTTCCTGAGGGAACTGAAAAAATACTCTTTTTTGGTTAATTTCTTGACATCGCATCGGAAAAATGATTGTTGTGATTTTTTACACAGAGGTGGTTGAGGGGGAGGGAAATGACATAATTTTCTAATAAGAATATCCAGACCTAGTTCCCGGGGGATCCAGAGAAAAGGAAAACTCATTTCTACGCTCGCGCACGTCGGCGTCGCAACGGAGCAATGGATTGAAGTGATTTTTTTGTATAGAATTGTTTGAGGGGATGGGAAGTGATATAGCCTGCTAATCAGAAAAGCCTGATACAGTTCCTGAGGGAACTGGAGAAAATTCATGCCCACGCTCCCGAGTCGCTTGCGGCTCGCGCACTAATCACCCTCAAAGACAGTCATAAAAACTATGACCACGCGGGCGAAGTCGCGGGCAAAAGCTATTATCATATAATTCTGAAACCAGAGACTAAAAGGCCGTTACATATACCTTGACGGCGTTTAGTCTAGCATGGTTCAAAACTTCCCCATAATCTTAAATAAAAAGGTAGGTTTGAGCTATCATCAAAAGTCTAGTCTTAGAAAGGTAAAAATTAAAAAAACTGGTCAGGATAAGTTTATATTTATGCAAAATCACAATTGACATTGTCCAAAACAGATTTTTGTAGTCACGTCTTTGATTTCGAACGTACAAATAATTAACACTTGGTAATTATGAAACTTTGAACGAAACAAAGACAAAATTACAACAGCTTCCAAATAATTGAAATGAGACCAAATAAATTAACAAAAATCATGTACAAAACCAAAAAACACTTGAAAAATTATTTCATACAGCTTAAATTCTTATGTAAATGATGCTTAACAGCCTGCCCAGACTTGGCTCCTGGCTTAGAATAGGGCCATCCTATCTATTTCAATGGGGGGTGTAAGAGACGACTAAGTGACTTCAACCGGAGGATGGCCAGCAGCGTCCTTTCCGCGCATTTCAACTCGCCTGCAACCACACTGCGATCGCCATACCGCCTGCCAAGAGTGGCGATTATGGCAAAACGTGAGTAAGTAAGAAAAAGATTGAACGCTCTGAATATATCCTCTTGTTTCCTTCCAGCAACAGCCTCATGTAATAATTTTTTAATCGTATTTCCAACAGGTGCAAATGTTTGACTGTAAACAACTAATACTTGACAAAATGTTTGCTTTAAAGGGATCTAATCTTGGCAGCATTGAAGGGTTTTCCAAGTCTGCACCAAACTAAATGTGTTATGGGCTTCTTCATCAGTCTTGTTTGCATGTTGCTGATATGATTTCCTTGCTTTATTGTCATGTGTCAATTTCAACAGCGCATGCCTCTTGCATATTGAAGAGGCATGCCTAGATGAGTTTATGCCTGGGTTTTTTGAGCGGATAAATTAAATGCCCAATATAATATGCCGATTTCCATCGGGGTTGATTTCTATTAGCAGCGCTAGTATGTTAATCGAACCGCCTTAACGATTCGATTATTTTTTATTATTTAGAAATATAGGCTGCAACCCCTAGCCTTGCTTATTCTATTGATTGAGGAGCGCGAGCGTCGGCGTTCTCTTATTTCGTTGGAAGGCACTGTAAGAACGGATTCATATATTGCCTGTAATCACCAAAGACAATGTCTGTACACGTAGATAGTTTCCAGTTATACCTACTTATAACGTTATTTTCTCATGATGGACTGATCTTGCCAAAGACATAATCATCAAATGACGATCTCGTACCTTAAAAATATTTTTGTTAGAATGAATCACGCAATACGAATGGCTGTGATCTAGGTCTCTATGACCTAACCATAGCCTAATTTTATCTAAAACTAGACTAGGGGTCGCATCTTTTTAATTATAATGCGTTCTTATGAGTGGGTACCTAAAGTACGTAGTGATTAAATCCTCTTTGCCTAAAGTACTGAAAAAACTCTGCTACCCCAGTTTAAATGAGATTAAGTTTTTCATTTATCATATAAGTAAGTTGTCCCCTACCCAATGTTATAGGTTTCGTCATGACGCAAATTAAGACGAGCCTTGTATGAAACCGTGGCAATATGCTTTACCTTTGTCTTAAATATAAGACCTCAAAAAATTCTTATCTCAGTGTAGGCGATAAAAATACCTTAATGTTACATTTCTGTTACCTTTTTATATTATTCGGTTTTATTCGGTAGACCGATGACCCGAAGAAGGTCGCGGGAAGCCACTGGATGCGGGCAGTGCAGAACCGGTCGTCGTGGAGATCCTTGGGGGAGTGGACGTCCGTCGGCTGATATGACGTTGATGATGATTGACGAAAATCGTCTACTGCTGGACAAAGGCCTCCCCCAAGGATTTCCACGACGACCGGTCCTGCGCTGCCCGCATCCATCGGCTTCCCACGATCTTCACCAGGTCGTCGGTCCACCGCGTGGGAGGCCTGCCTTCGCTACGTTTTCTGGTGCGCGGTCGCCACTGGAGAACTTTACTGCCCCATTGGCCATCTGTTCTACGAGCTATGTGCCCTGCCCCCTGCCACTTCAGTTTAGCGATTCTGTGAGCTATGTCGGTAACTTTAGTTCGCCTGTGGATCTTCTAGTTTCTGATTCGATCACGCAGATAAACTCTGAACATAGCACGCTCCATTGCCCATATCCATACCATTGACGATATCTTGGTTATGGCTGAAACTATGGAAGACCTAAGCACAATGCTCGATGGCCTCAGTAAAGTCTCTCAACAAGTGAGTCTTAAAATGAACATGGACAAGACAAAAATAAAGTTAAATGTCCGTGTCGCACTCACCCCTCTAAAGGTTGGAGACTCTACACTGGAAGTTGTTGACGAATATGTTTACCTGGAACAAACAGTCGAGCTAGGTAGGTCCAGCTTCAAGAAAGAGATCAATCGACGAATCCAACTTGGCGGGGCAGCGTTCGGGAAGCTTCGCAATATCTTCACGTCCCAAATACCGCAGTGTCTCAAGACTAAGGTCTTTGACCAATGTGTGTTGCCAGTGATGACTTACGGAACTGAGACATGGTCGCTTACTATGGGCCTCATAAGAAGGCTCAAGGTCACCCAAAGGGCAATGGAGAATGGGTCGGCTGATATGATGATGATTGACAAGCCAGAAAGAGTTAACAAAATAGTGTTATGATTGAATGAAACATTCTTATGATTGAAACAACACTTTATGTATGAAAGAAAATGATCTCTGTTTACTAAGATTATATGTCGTTTAAGCTTGATATCATATCAAAACTATAATAAACAAGCTAAGTGCCAAAGAGTAATGTACTTAAAAAGTACATAAGTTATATAACAAAACTAAAATTCAGTTTTTTATATTTGAGATATTAAAATTTTTATAAGTTTTGAAATATTTGTGTTTTGTTGACCGACTTTTTAAGATATCATTTAAATAGTGTTACCGTGGTGAAAATAGTGGAAACCAATTATAAAACGTCTATGATTCTTAAGATTTATAATGTTTCAATCAACCCTAAACAACGTTTCAATTGACCCCAGCGTGGGGTAAATTGAATCTCTTCCTTATCAGTTCAATTCAAGCCCCCCTCCAGCCAGCATTACTGCAGCAAGGGCGCGGGGACCCAAGAAACCAGAGGGGGGCGTAGATAGGACAGAAGTGTAGATCGGCGCTGTCAGGATGGGGAGCGATGGGAGTTTGAACCAGCCCGAATTCAGAACATCGTAGCCAGTATTGGGAGGATAAATTCTATATTGAGTTGGTGTGTACGGGGAAGGAAGTTTATGACTGCTTGTAATTATTTAGATACTGTTGCTTTCGGTTGGGTCTCCTTATCCGATCCTTTTTCCGTAGGTATCTGTGTCGGGTGTCTTATGGCTCGCCTCCGCCATTTTTTTCGGATATCGTGGGGGAGGGATTCCATCCAGGTGAAGATCGGTCTCCCTATCTTGCATTTCCTTCTTTGTAGTTGTACCAATTAAAGAGATCAGCGGGCTATGCAGCATTAAAGTGTTCCGTTGGGCTTTTATGCTTTTGGTTTTGTTGCTTTTGGTCGTAATCTTCGTAGTTTTCTGGCTTTCGTTTAAAGTTTCACCTACTTAAAAGATTTCTGCAGGGGGCGCTATTGTTATTGAGTTGGTCTGCCGGGTCTTGATTTCTATGTCTTGAAGGTACTCCATTTTTCTGTCGTTTCTATTTCCTGAATAGAGTACAATTAGAATAGGATTTGACGTAACTCAGTTTTTTTTTTATAATTTGATAATAGTGTTTTCAAAATCGTTCCTCCTGCCCTTCAATGAGCCCAGCGACGCAAGTAGCGTGAAAGAGTCTTTATTATTTTCTTTGAAGGATTAAACTATTGTCATAGCTTTCTTTTGTTTCCGGGGTTGTAAGAATATTGCGCTTCAATTGTTCTCCACAAACTTTACGAAACTGACCTGAGTTTCTATATTTTAACATTCATAGTATAATACTTTGTTCACTTACTAAAATTGCCAGTCTTCTTCTTAGCGTGTCGATGGCAGACACTACACTGTAGCAGCCCAGAATTTGGCCACGTTAACAGCATTATCAGCCGCTGTCATGAGGTCTTCCTGCGTGCAGATGTAGGGGCACGTAGGGCACGATGTCAAATGTTTCATCGTTTGAACTGCACCGCACAAACAGTTTAATTCACTTTCACCCAAAAATCCCCACCTGACCATGTTTTCTTTGCTCCGACCGGTCTGGGTCCGGAGTCTGTTTAAAGACTTCCAAACCGGCCATTGCAAGTCATGTCCAGGGGGAAGGCTTTCTGCTATCGGGACGAAGGGTGTTGGTAAGCTTACTTTGTCCTGCCAAAGGTTACACCTCGCTTTCTTGGGTTCTACTGATAAAGGATAGACACACTTTATAAAACTATTTCGGCTTTTCAGCCGTTGTTGCACTGGTTTGTGGCTATGCATAGGGTGCCGTGTGTCAGTATCCATCTTCGATCTTTCAGAGGAGCTAGCCACCGCCCTGCGCACAGCAGGGGGCGCAATACCAGCTAGTGGGTACAGCTGACTGACCGGAGTCGGTTTGAGGCAACCAGTTATGATCCGACAAGTCTCATTTAGAGCTGTATCCACCAGCTTCGCATGGGCAGAGCGACACCATACGGGGCTTGCATACTCGCCTGCAGAAAAGGAAAGCGCTAGCCCGGAGGTCCGCAGAACGTGCGGCGTTGCTCCCCATTTAGTGGTAGTGAGACGCTGCAGCAAGTTATTGCGAGTGTGCACCTTTCTTTTAATCGTTTGGCAGTTCTTATTATACGTAAGCGATCGGTCCAGGAATATGCCAAGATACCTCGGAGTGCTATTATGAACTACAGGCACACCTTGCCACGTGATATTAAGCTTACGACTTGCTTGACTATTGCGGAGATGGAAGGCGCAAGACTCAGTTTTTGAGGGGTTGGGTTTAAGGGAGTTTTCCTGATAATAACTGCTCAGGTTATTAAGAGCTCTGGAGAGGTTTAACTCTACTTCCTCGAAACTGGTCGCCTGAGACGTCAACGCAAGGTCGTCTGCGTATAGAAAACGACACGTGTTTGGGCTAGACGGCTGATCGTTTGTGTAGATATTGAAGAGCAGCGGGGCAAGGACACTACCCTGAGGTAGTCCGTTCTTTTGTGATCTCCAACGGCTTTTGTCTTGAAGAAGGTGAACTTGAAAACGACGGTTATGGAGAAGTTCTCTGAGAATTGTGACGAATTTGTAGTCGCCTGTCATAGTCCCCACTTTCCATAACAGTCGCCTAAGGTTCACTGTGTCGTAGGCTGCGGACAGATCTACAAACACAGTACCAGTTATCTTCCTCAGTTCAAAACCGTCTTCGATGTGTTGCGTTAGTTTCAGTGTCTGATTGCAACAAGACTTAATCGGTCTGCCAGTTAAATGGTTAGTCATAAAACCATTTCGTTTAAAAAAAATGTTTTGTTGCCGGGAATTTTTAGGAGTTTTTATTGTTATTGTTGTTGTATTTTTTATCTTATAACATAATGCCATTACATAGCCATTATGTCACACGCACATGTCTACAAAACTCATGATGAATGCCTGACCATGGCCTTTTTTCTGTAGGGCCAGCTTATGGTTTTTGATCTTTAACTTGGTAAAAAGATAGGTGCCAAATATAATTCTATTTAAAAGTAAGATGGGTCTCAGAGGCCTCTAGGTTAAGCGAGTATTGTTCGGTCAAAGTGATGACTGGGTTCGGCTTGGCATGTCAATTTTTTTGTTTAATGGCGTTTGTAGTATTGTGTTTCCCTTGAGCGCTCCAAATACATAGCGAGAAAAAACATTATTTTAGCGAAATCTGCTTATCATAGCTTCAAGCAATTGATTTCACTATGAAGAAATCTGTTTTCTATCCTCCCTTTGGTTCCAATTGTGTATTTTATAGTTTATCCTAGACTTTAAACACAAATTACAAGTAAGGCACTGCAAATCAAAAGCACTATACTTTGATATCCAGAAAACCAGTTCCAATTCACGCTTGATTTGAGCACATCACTCCACTAACATTAACCTATACACTAACTCACACACGCGTCCGGGTATGCAGGTACGAAAAGAAATGTACACTTTCACTCATTGCAAAATTCTCTTAAAGGGTAACATACGAGTACATATGACAGGCACACGTTGCGAGAACCGTGTAAAACCACAAAACAAATAATTTTAAACATAAAAAGACTTACGTTCCATTTGTTGCTTTTTTTTAAATACTACAATGCGTGGTTGCAGCGATACATAAATGTGTTATCCATCGCTCTACGTTTTATTTGTCTGTTTAGTCACTAAATCATGAGTTCGACGTCTCCGCATGGCATTGTAGAAAGATCTAAAGGGATAGGTGTCTCAAGTCGAGGAGTACGCTTTTGCCGCTTGTTGTTCATTATTATTATTATTTTTATATTCAAACTGAAACAATCTCACCAAATTTGTCCCTTTCGGAAATATTTCGGGTAACGCTATTGCCCCATCTATCGACGGCTCCAACACTTCACCAACACATCCTGAGATCACCAAGCACATTACTAAACACACTAAGCACTAACATTATCTAGTTCTCGGACACACTAAAACATTGCATTTGCACTATGGAAATCTAAGGAAATTTACATGATTTGTTCATCAATTAAACACAATGAATTGTACATATTCTGTTTTCAAACACAAATATTTTTTAACGAAATAAATAAACCGAAACTAATGGAAAAGAATGATAGAAAAAAAAGCAACTAGTATTAGGCGAGGCTGCGTCGTAGGCGCAGGCGCAGACAAACGGGACGACCGTCGCGTTGCGTTGAAAAAAAGGGTCGTAAAATAATTTCGCTCGGAAAGCAACTATTTAAGCAAGGGCTGTCGGGAGCGCACTTGGGGTACGTCTGCTTTCGCCGGATGTCCGCACGGAACTCCTCAATTGAATCACTCTTCCTTATCATCTCTAAAATATTTTTTTAGCTTAACTGTTTGGCACAGAGCTTTCGAATTATGCTTATTAAGGAGCCAAATAACAACCCGTAAAATTAAAGTGAAATTGTTTAAATTGTTCATTTTTCTAGACCGGGGGTCTAGCCTACTTTTCGCGAGTCCGCCTCGCACTTGACCGGTTTTTATACTTAATCTATGGTTGAAATCCAAGGGTTTTGCGTTCTTTTCTGGCAATTATCTGCACGGACAAATGTAGCGGTACACAATAACGCCCGGCCCGTGAATGTCCGACCCGTTAATTGGATATTTGTCAGTACCTAAAACAATTTATAAAATGTTATTCACTAAATAGCCTTCCTCCTACAAAACCACAAAAACTTATTAATTTGATATTTTAATCCATTTTCAGTTTTATTGTAACGATGCAAAACAATATCGTCACATTTTTATCTAATTAGCCAATTACTTACCTCTTTAACTGCCACAAAATAATTATAAAAAATAATAACAATCACTACACTTACCTCACTGTTAATCCTTAATAAACAAATTCATAACTTATCAATTTTCCAAAAAAAAAATTGTTTAGATTCTATGCGAATAAAACAAGCGCTGCCATAAGTCATAGCGTAGCACCAATCACAACCATCACTCCTACAGAATCGACCAATCTCCGCACACCAAGTATCTCAAATTGAATCGACTCCAATCACAATCCCTGCGCTTCGTTACACTGAAAATTCCTTGCATTTACTCCTTCCTGAACATACAAAACTTCAATTCTCTTTAATTTAAAAATCAAATAATTTATTATAATGAAAGATATAACATTTCCTCATGTCCCTTTGTAACCTCTATTTAGGAAAACTTGATTAAAGATTTAAATCCTGACTAAAAAGGTGTTTTATTTAATATAACAAGGAAAACATGTGTTTAATATCTATGCTAAAAATGTAGCTATATTATCGTAGTATGCGTTAAGTTTAATACAAACTGTTTTGGATATTATTTTAGAAGCTTATAGAGAAACGACTTTTTCCCAACTGACACATATGTTTTATTTGTTGCTATGGTATTTTTGTGACACTCCCGGCCAGGGAGGACCGGAAGGTCCAAAGGTCATACATAAAGGGTAAATAGAACATACAAAATTACATAAAATTAAACCGTGCGGGTGGCCTAGACAAACGTCCAAAACGAGTCACAGTCGGTTGTCCAATTACGTCAGTGTTTGAGGCTCCCACGCTAGTGTCTTTCTGAGTCTGAGTCGAAGTAAGTGGTACTAATCCCTCAACGTCCTTGGGTGCTTGATGAAGCTCGAGAGGATACAGCCTCTGAAATGGTCGCACTTTATGGCCGGAAGCTGTACGAACTTTCGCAACACGATCATGTCCATCACGACCAATGTATGTTTCTTCAACGATACCTAGTGGCCACAACAAACGTTTGCAGTCGGACTCAATGAGCACCACGTCACCGACCTTCAGTGATTGTGAGGTGTTCCACTTGGAACCTTTCTGTATGAGGTGACTAATGTATTCACTGCGGAAGCGTTGTCTAAAATTATCCCTCAATGTCTGGCAGTACTTGGCTCGCACATTCAGGGACGTATTATCGACCTCATCTATATCCCCGACATCATTGCCCCTGAGAGGCTGAATAAAGTACGAGGGGGTGAGAGGCCTTAGCTCATCGGTATTGTTAGCGAAGTAAGTAAGAGGTCTATTGTTCATAGTTGCTTCACAATCGCATAGAACAGTATAAAATTCGGTCAGTGTAAGCGATGCACGACCCAGAACTCTTACTAACATCTGCTTGACAACACCAATAAGTCTCTCGTAGAACCCTCCCCACCAAGGAGCGCTGGGAGGCAAGAAATTCCATCTGATTTTCCTCATATTGGAAAATGCAACAACATTGTTCCAGTCCACAGAATTTAGCATGTTGCTGACACCCACAAAGTTCGTGCCATTATCACTGTAAAGACAAACCACTCTACCGCGTCGAGAGATAAAACGTCTTAGCGCAAGAATAAACTCACTTGCCGATAATGATTCCACGACTTCCAAATGTACTGCACGATAGGTAGCACAAGTGAAAAGAACTATCCAGCACTTGCTCTGTGACTTCAATAGCAGCGGTCCGGCTAGATCTACACCAGTAGCTTCAAAAGGAGCCTTGGCCTCAATGCGATCCATCGGTAAGTTGGCAGGTGGAGTTTGTTGTGGCTTTGCCTTGAAGCGTTTACAGATGATACATTCTCTAATAGTCCTTTTAACCAGCCGTCTAATACCTACAATCCAAAATGTTTCACGCAGATTTGACATCAGACTTTGTGTGCCAGCGTGTTGTAGAATCCTGTGGCGTTCTTCAACAAGGCGTTGAACGATTGTGTTACGTGCTGGTAGGACGACAGGGGACCTAAAATCGAAGCTTTCATGCATGTGAGTTAATTTTGTTTCGAGGCGAACAACACCATGATCATCAAGGAATGTTTGTAGGTTTTTAGATCTGTTATGATGCTTAGCCTGAATTAAGCGAAACAAAGCTCTTTCTGCACGCTCAATATCCTCACAGGAAAGACCATTATAAGGAAGAGCAGAAGAAACCTTATATTTCATCCTCAGTATCCAACCAACCATTCTTATAATTTTGGAGTAAGAAGAAAAATATGTCCAACTGTCCAAGAATGAATTTTCTTCTAACGTCATAACCCTGATTGGAGTTACCCTGCGTTCTTCGTTCACTTGATCAACCTTAAAAGGGATATCTGAAACTGGCCACTTCTCCTCATCTAATGATAACCAAGCTGGGCCTTCCCACCAGCTGCTCTCGAGCAAGGTTTTAACCCCTACTCCCCTAGAAGGTAAGTCGGCTGGGTTCAGATGCCCTGGAACATGTTTCCACGAATCTTTACAGGATAAAGCTCTTATTTCACTAACTCTATTTGTTACGAAAACACTCCAAACTCCGTCACCCTTAATCCAGCACAGCACTACGCTTGAATCAGTCCAATAGTGAATGGGACAATTCTTGACATCAAGAGCCTCCACAACTGTGGTAGCTAGTCTAGTAGCAAGTGTAGCTGCGATTAACTCGAGACGAGGTATCGTGATTTTCTTCGCAGGGGTCACTCTGGCTTTAGCCATCACAAGACGTACACACACATCACCTTCGTGTTCAGAACGAAGAAAGATGCAAGAAGCATAAGCTAATTGGCTTGCATCACAAAAAACATGAAGTGAGTTGTGACATGACGATATATCGTGACGTGTTAAGCGCCTAGGAACTTTTATATCACGGATGAGATGTAATTGGTCTGCCCAACACTTAAATTCGTTGAGTAGATCTAAAGGTAATTCTTCATCCCATGACAGTTTAGTAGCCCATGACCTTTGCAAAATTATTTTAGGAACGATAATTGTGGGACAGCAAATACCAATTGGATCGAACACCTTATGTACTATAGATAGTAGACTGCGTTTTGTAATACGTCCTTCTGCGCCGCTGATTGAGTTTACAACGCAACTGAGCTCATCATTGTTGACATCCCATACTATTCCTAAAACTGAATTAGTAGAAGTCTCATCTACTTTGATGGGAGCCGTGACCCAACACCGTAGGTCGAACATACCGTTGAGCATTACCTCCTTCGCTTCTTTTACAAACCTCTCCATCGCGTCAACTGACTTTAAGCTCGTCACACAATTGTCGACGTAGAAGGACCTTTTCAGCTTACTAGCGGTCTCTTGCAGACGTTCAGGAGCACGATCTAAGTGATACGCTATAGTAGCTGCTAGATGAAAGGGGCTAGATTTTACACCAAATACGACACGTTTGTGCCTGTAAATAGTGATGGTTTTATTAACCTCTTTTACATCTGTCCACCATAGAAACTTAAGGTACTCACGATCCTCTGGAGTAAGTGAAATCTGCAAGAAAGCCTTAGCAATATCCGCTGTGACACCGATGGCCTCCTTCCTAAAGTCAATAAGTAGGTTAGGTATTAATTCGATCAGATTAGCGCCTTTTTCAAGACAGCTATTTAACGAGACACCATTAATGTCTTTCGCAGAGGCGTCAAAAACGGGTCTAATCTTAGTTGTTGCACTCGACTCCTTTATTACGGCGTGATGTGGCATGAAATGCCCAGTTTTTGAATCTTGACATGGGGCTTCTTCAATTATTCCTAGTGCCAGCCATTCTTTAAAAGCAGCATCGTATGCACCTGCCCTACCTAAGGATTCTAGTCGCTTCGTAGTCGACAGAAGTCGTTTCCTAGCTACCTCGTAGTTGGGCTCAGGTTTGAGAATATTTTCGCGCCATGCGAGACAAACCTCGTACCTGGTCTCTTCATTTACAGAGATAGTTTCATTGAAACGTTGTAATACTTCCTTGTCTCGAGACTGCTTTGAAACTTGTTCACTGGGGTCTCGGATACCCAGAATTTCTAAATCCCACAAGTCCGATATTTCTGGTCTAAAAGAGCTGTGAAGGTTCGTCATCATCGACGTCGTATAGACACCAGTCGTGACGGGACCTTGAATCGTCCAGCCCATTTTAGTCTGAACTGCGGTTAATTGACTGTCGAGTTGTAAAAAATTACCAGTCATTATCATACCTGAGAAGTCAGCACCAATAAGAAGAGTCACATCGTCAGGAGTTGCCGTCGATTCCGTCAAAATTATACCCTTCTGTCGTAGTTGCTCAATCAAAACATCAGACCTAACTTTAGGCAAAATACCGCAAATATTTTCTTGTCCTAAAACAGAAATTTGTAAAGAAAAGTCATTACACAGGCTTTTTAGACAGACATCGTAGACCGAATGATTTTCAGTACAAGTTTCGATGCCACCAAATAAGCAGTGCGTAAGTTTCTCCACACGAACGGGCTTTAAACCTAGTTGTCTAGCTAAATCTTTTTTGATGTACGAACGTTGAGCCCCAGAATCGATAAGTACTCTTACAAAAATCTCCTTGTTGTCCGAAATGAGTTTTATCGCTAAAGTTTGCAACAAGGTAGTCGATTTGAGTTGACATAGTAAATTATTCGATCTTCTTTCGGGTTCTGACGAATCCTTTCTCTCTGGCAGAGTTTGACACATAAGGGTGACGTGACGTTTCTTACAAAACAAACATTTTGGAAAATATCTGCATCTTTTTGTAATGTGCGACTGTTTTAAACAAATTAGGCATGCTTTCTTGGATTTTACGAATTCGATTCGTTCTTTTGGCGACATTCTCGACGCTTTGTGGCATTCAGTGCTTGTATGAGTTTCTTTGTCGCACCACAAACATAATATTGGATTAGTTCCAGCATTTGAACAAGAAGCATGAACTTCTTTTTTAGTTTCCGAGACAAAACAGGCGGTTGGCTGCGAAACGGAAGGAATATTAGTTGAGTCAGATTGCGAAAACCCTTGCCGAGCCATATTTATGAGTTCCTCTGATTCTACTTCTGATCTGAGGAAGGACATGAGTCTGCTAAGTTCATCATCTACCTCTTCACGGGGAAACTCGCGTTTAGACCGAATGCGATTCCATGATCTAAGTATGTCTTCGGGTAGCGCACTTTCTATCATCGGATATAGAATAGAGGCAAACTTATCTGTAGTAACATTCAGTGTTTCCAAAGCTTGAAGATGCGTTTGTAGGTTGTCGTAGAGGCGTGATAAATTGCACGAAGTATCACCTTTCAACTGTGACCAAACCAAACTGAGTAGGCCTCGCACATATGTTTCTATCAACATGTCATCCCGGGCAAAGCGAGCCTTGAGAGCATCAATAGCTTTTGGATAGTTGGCTGCACTCGGTGGGTAGCTTATAACAAGTTGACGAGCAGGGCTATTCTCTGTAGTCGACTGTATAAGATATTGAAATTTATCTATGGCGTCAGTATCGGCGTCCTCGTGAATCTTGCTGAACTGGCCCCAAAACTGTATCCAGTTTTTGACATCTCCATCAAACTTGGCCAACTCGAGCTTGGGCATCTTCACGTTCTTAGTGTTCACATGTCGATTTGAGCGCACTGTGTTAACGTCGACCGAAGCATCCGATTTCAATGAAACTTGGCTGTTACATCTTGACGTTGAAACGATAGGTGTCGGCTTGAGAGATTTGTACTTGGTGCTAATCACGTCCCATCGTAACTTGTACTCCAAAGCCTTGTCCTGATCCTCTTCGAAGGCAGCTTCATCGAAATCTTTCGATTCGCAAAACGCGTCCGTTAATTTCGCTTCTACATCGAACAAGGCTGTTGTGACTCCATTTAGGGTCGTAAAGATAGCTTCTATGTCTTCATCGGCGCTGTCAAATGCGGACAAAAATTTCTTTTCCAATTTTGTGAATTCGCGACGGAGTTGAGTACGTTTACGCTTCAAACAATCCATTGTATTTTTTTTAATGTAGATTGCAGCTTCAGGAAGCTACCACGGTCGCCACGATGTTTTGGATATTATTTTAGAAGCTTATAGAGAAACGACTTTTTCCCAACTGACACATATGTTTTATTTGTTGCTATGGTATTTTTGTGACACAAACTATTAAATTAACAAAATGATTAAAATTTATGAAAAAGTATGCACTTGGTGTATATGCAAAAGTTTTAGGAAACAAAAGAAAGAGGGAAACGCTTAATTTCAATGTATTTCAAGTTTTATACAAAGTTTTAGTTAGTACTAATATATATACTGTGGTTTTAGGCTAATTCTAGAGAGGTTATTGATGAGAGAAATTATTTCGTGACTATACAATATGAGATTTTGGGTTCGTGGGTCAAGATAACTGCAACTACCTTATTGTACTTACGAACTAATAAATTAGCTAACTAAAACTATTAAATTAACAAAATTAATTTAATAGTTTGTATTAAACTTAACGCATACTACGATTATGTAGCTACATTTTTTAGCATAGATATTAAACACATGTTTTCCTTGTTATATTAAATAAAATACCTTTTTATTTGGATTTAAATCTTTTATTTGATAATCAAATTTTACCAAGTAGAGGTTACAAAGGGAGATGAGGAAATGTTATATCTTTCATTATAATAAATTATTTGATTTTTAAATTAAAGAGAATTGAAGTTTTGTATGTTCAGGAAGGAGTAAATGCAAGGAATTTTCAGTGTAACGGAGCGCAGAGATTGTGATTGGAGTCGATTCAATTTGAGATACTTGGTGTGCGGAGATTGGTCGATTCTGTAGGAGTGATGGTTGTGATTGGTGCTACGCTATGACTTAATGCAGCGCTTGTTTTATTCGCATAGAATGTAAACAAAGGTTTGTTGTATAATTATTTGTTTTAGAAAATTGATTAATTATGAATTTATTTATTAAGGATTAACAGTGAGTTAAGTGCAGTGATTGTTAATATGTTTTATAATTATTTTGCGGCAGTTAAAAAGGTAAGTAATTGGCTAATTAGATAAAAAATGTAACGATGTTGTTTTGCATCGTTACATTCTTAGTGAAGTATCGGAATCATGTACATATACTTGAATTATCATGTCGGGCATTCCATGGCCGGACATTCCCTGTTTAATTTGTTATATTCTTTTTGGTATCTTGCATTATTGTCTCCCCTCCTCCCCCAACTCCATCCATCCAGACAAAGAGAATATAACAAACTACCTACGTTTTTACATCCAGACACTGTTGCCAACCCTACTGTTTTAACAGTAGATTTACTGTTTTCGCCATGGCTTCCCTGTTTTCTGTTTTAGTGCGTATTTCTACTGTTTTTTGGTGATGTATCCGAATTTCGAACTTATTTACTCCAAATCGCATTATGTCACAACGAACATGTCAAACTAGAATAACCTTTTTGTAAAAGCAATAAAGATAGTTCTTGTATGCGTCGGTCACGCGCCTTTTTACAGTTGGTATCACTATCAGGCCTACGCCGGTAATAATATAGAAGTCATTGAGCAGGCCTCTTGCTGACTGCGGTGCACATGAATAAATTTAATAAAAACATGTATGATTTCAATAAAAAAATTAGTCCGAAAATATTGAAGACCAGGAAATCGAAAATGGCAATTAGTAGCATTTCCATTGTAATATAAAGTGTATAATTTTGAATAAATCTTTCACTTTGATTTTATTTACTTTACAATTCCCAGAAACTCCTTGAATAAAGACAATCTGAGGTAAATCTAACAGTAGTTGTATAACTATTTATCAATTCTATGAATGTTATATCGAACAGTATATTTGCCTTTTTAAAATTACTATTTTACTGTTTTCTGCTGTTTTTTTAAGTTCCATTTGCTGTTTTTTGCTTTCCTTAGGTTGGCAACAGTGCATCCAGACACAGCCAGCCAGTAAAATGTCAAAACAAACAATGTGATGTAGTGTGGATTGCTTTTTGAAAGCGTAATTTTATTTAATATAAAAAAATTGCATTTAAAATAGAAATTACAGATATGGGGACAACTGGACTGTCGATCACGTTAGCTAACAGCATTATTGGCGTCGGAATTTTGGCCATGCCATTCTGTTTTCAACAAGTGAGTACTGTTTACATCCATAATATTTTCCAACGATTTACCTACAGCTTTATCAATACTATTTCCTTTATTTGATAGCATGCTCGTGGCAATAATTAAAAAAACGATACTACTATAAATATTATTATATTATTTATTATTAATATAATTTTTGTTATCGAACTATTTTTGCCTGGTGAATAAATGACTATAAATGACTATAAATGACTATAAATGACTAGATAGCTCTATTTATGTCAAGAAATTATTTAATTAAAATTATTTTTTAAATTCTCGTAGATAGGCGCTAGCAACGAACTTAGAAAAAAAGAGTTCGTTGGGTGCTAGATACATGTTGCTTGAGATCACTATCAGTGGAAGTTGAGGCCGATGCCTATATTCACCTATCCACTACCTAGTGGACATCTTTTGGGTGCAGTTACAAAGGATTGATTTTAATTTGTTTCTTCTAGTGTGGTGTGCTTCTGGCAAGTTTAATCCTTTTGTCAATGGGGCTAGTCTCGAGGCTCTGTTGCTATTATCTGTTGAAGTCGGCTCTTTTAGCCCGGAGAAGAACCTTTGAGTTTTTGGGTAAGTTGTAAACTTAAGGCAACATTAGTTCGATCAGGTGGGGGACACATAAGTAAGACTAATAATATTCTTACAGCATCACTGTTATAATCTTTACTTATTTTCACTGTCCACCCAGAGAGATACCCCCTACTAGCTAATCAGCTATTTCAGAAAAATAATCAGCCATGTGGGCTTTCTTAGTTTAGGAGTGATAGTTGACAAATTTAAGATGTGCAGTTGGATTTGAGTAAGTTCATAGAATTTCCATACAAAATCATTTATACTAATTTAAAAAATAACTTTGTTTTTTGAAATATACATTTATTTTTTGAACAGACTACGGAATCCTACTTTGCGCGTAATTCGACACGCACTTAATTCCTTTTTGTTTTTTTATTCTTGGTGAAACTAATCATGTTAATGTATAGAAATAAGGTGTATCCCTATTTTAAAATAATTCCAGTATAAGTTTCCGGTAATAAATAACCTTTTCTGAGCATATTATAAAGTTGGGTGGGAATATTTAAAACCAATATAAATTATCTCTTTTGAGTATTCAGCAACATTTAATATTATAATGATACATTACTGCAGTGGCCAGCATTCATGGACGAACATGTAAATGTGGGTGAAGCCGAGGCACACATACGTAAGTCCATCAATGCCTAGTTGTGGCCAAGGCTTGTATAGTACTTTTCTCAAATAATCAAATTTTTATTTACAACACTAACACAGACATGGGAACATCAGCTATAAGCTGCTTGTATATTACAACATAATAATATTTCAAGTCTGTCCGGCATGTCTATCAAATCATATGCTTATTTTTAAAAAATGTGCACAGATTTGTCATCAAGCATAAAAAATCACCTAACTTTCGCCCTTCTCAAGTTATACCTAAGACTCTAACACGATTTTCGTAGCTTTCTTTTTCAATATCTCCGGTTATAATTGAAGTACTTACGCGGTTCATTTTGGTCTAAGACCACTCACTGGAATGAGCTCTTTCATTTGAGCTATTGCCCATCCAAGTTGGTTGAGTTGGAGCGAAGCTAGGTGCATTCTCGCACGCCGCGCAGCAAGGAATACGAGCCGCTTTGCGCGCCGTGCAACTAAGTTGACTAACAAAATGGAACAGTGTATTCCGACATTGTAATTAAAAATAAATAAATTTATTTATTTTTAATTGAAAATATATGTGCGTTTGGCTATATCTCACCTGATGTTAAGTGACGATGTAGTCGAGGATGGTACACACAAACTCAAATAACGCCTATTCACTCTCGCCTTGAAGATCCTAGGAGTCGGGTAACACAGACGCAGGCAAGGAGTTCCACTCCATTGCTGTCCGCATAATAAATGAGGAAGCGTAACGCTTCGTGCTTATAGACTGAATATTAACAACATAGGAGTGTAACCTCTCCCTGCGTCTTATAAATAATATAACTACAATTTTTGAATATTTAACTTTAAACTTGTAAATTTTCTGCTAGACACGCTTTACTAAAAATAGTATTTAATTAAAAACTATATTTTTTGCAGCCTTCTCTGTGTTTGGGCCTGCTGGTAAATGTGCTGTAGAAATAGGGATTATTGGTTTCCTGATGGGATCCTGCATCGCCTACTTCGTAGTGGTTGGCGACCTTGGACCACAGATAATTGCCAAAATATTTAACATCAACCAAAGTGATATTTTGAGGTAAATGTAATAATGTGTCATAATCAGTTTTTGTACTTGTTAATACAACTTTCTATGCGTATAGATAAAACACCAAATTAGTATTAATTTGATAGTACAAATTGGTATAATTTTCTTTCATCCTCATATTAAAATTTGTCTACATCTACACAAATATTATAAAGAGGTAAAGTTTTTAAGTTTGTGAGTTTATTTGTTTCTCTAGAACCACTGAACCGATTTTGAAATTTCTTTCGCCAGTAGAAAGCTAATTATTCCTGAGTGACATAGGCTATATCTACGCCCGCGAGCCGCGAATCAATCAAACCTGACCGAACCTAACATCGCTCATACTAACAGAGCTCATTTATTTAGTGTTTTTCTCTTCGCTTAGTGTTATTGTAATGTCACTCTAGTGAAATTGTAAACAATATGGTACAGTTCACAATCTCGCGATATAAATCCCGTTAGATTATAATCTAACAGAATTTACAATCTTAAGGTGACATATATATTGTAGATTACTCCCATTAAAATATCAAGTAAGGTCATGCACGCTATCCTCATCATATCAGCCGAAGGAAGTCCACTGCTGGACATAGGCCTCCCCCAAGGATCTCCACGACGACCGGTTCTGCGCTGCCCGCATCCAGCGGCTTCCCGCGACCTTCACCAGGTCATCGGTCCACCGAGTGGGAGGCCTGCCTACACTACGCTTTCCGGTGCGTGGTCACCACTCGAGAACTTTACTGCCCCAACGGCCATCTGTTCTACGAGCAATGTGCCCCGCCCACTGCCACTTAAGTTTAGCAATTCTGAGAGCTATGTCGGTTACTTTGGTTCTCTTTCGGATCTCCTCGTTTCTGATTCGATCACGCAGAGAAACTCCGAGCATAGCACGCTCCATTGCCCTTTGGGTGACTTTGAGCCTTCTTATGAGGCCCATAGTAAGCGACCATGTGTCAGTTCCATACTTCATCACTGGCAACACACATTGGTCGAATACCTTGGTCTTAAGACACTGCGGTATCTGGGACGTAAAGATATTGCGAAGCTTCCCGAACGCTGCCCAGCCGAGTTGGATTCGACGATTGATCTCTTTCTCGAAGTTGGACCTACCTAACTGGACTGTTTGTCCCAGGTATACATATTCGGTAACAACTTCGAGTGTAGAGCCTCCAACCTTCAGAGGAGTAGGTATGACACGGACGTTTGACATAATTTTCGTCTTGTCCAAGTTCATTCTAAGACCCACTTGTTGGGAGGCTCTACTGAGGCCATCGAACATTGTGCCTAAGTCGTCCATAGTCTCAGCCATGACCACGATATCGTCAGCGAATCGAAGGTGGGTGATGTACTCGCCGTTGATATTGATGCCTAGTCCACCCCAGTCCAAAAGCTTAAAAACATCTTCCAGGGCGGCGGTGAACAGTTTCGGAGATATAACGTCTCCCTGTCTCACCCCTCGCTGCAGCAGGACAGGTTTCGAGTTTTGATCCTGGAGGCGAACCGACATGGTGGCGTTTTCATACAAACACTTCAGCACTTCGATATATCGATAGTCAATTTGGCACCTCTGGAGAGACTGTAACACAGCCCAAGTTTCGACCGAATCGAAGGCTTTCTCATAGTCCACGAACGCCAAGCATAGTGGCTGATTGTACTCTTCGGTCTTCTGTATAATCTGCACGCTATCCTATATAAAGAAAAATAAAAACACTGTTATTTACTGATATAAGTAAGAAAAAAGTCACCGTGAAGTACTATTAATATTAAACAAACATGTGGTAGTAAAAATATATTGTTGCTTGCAGGACATCGATAATGGTGATAGTCTCTCTAGTCTGCATTCTGCCATTGGGATTGCTGCGGAATGTTGACAGTTTGAGCAATGTCAGCGCTGCCACGATTTGCTTTTATTTCTGCTTGGTTCTAAAGGTGATATTCTTTTATGAACTCTTATTCCAAGATATTGAATGTATAAGGTGATATTCTTTTATGAACTCTTATACCAAGATATTGAAAGTGTCAATTTCGTTGAGCAGAGCATTTTGAGGGTTCCATACCTCAAAAGGAAAAAAATGAAACCCTTATGGGGTCACTCATGTGTCTGTCCGTCCGACCATCTGTCACAATCGATTTGCTCAGAAACTACAGTACCGATTGAGTTGAAATTTGGTACACATGTGTAAGTCGGTGACCCAAAGACGGACATGTAACGTAAATAAATTAATTTTAAACATGGGGGCAACTTTTGGGGAGGTAAATCTATATATATATATATAAAAGAAAGTCGTGTTTGTTACAACACTTATAACTCGAGAACGGCTGGACCGATTGCCATGGTTTTTGATTTGTTGGTTTTGTTTCCGTCCCGAATAGCAGAATACATCTTAAAAACAATGAAAACGGGTTTTCCTTCCTGACGCTATAACTCCAGAACGCACGAACCGATTTCGCTAATTCTTTTTTTGTCGAGTTCGTTATTGTCAGGAGAAGGTTCTTATGTAGGGTAGGGTAGGGTAGGGTAGTGTAGTGTAGTATAGTATAGTGTAGTGTAGTGTAGGGTAGGGTAGGGTAGTGTAGGGTAGGGTAGGGTAGTGTAGGGTAGTGTAGTGTAGGGTAGTGTAGTGTAGTGTATGTAGGGTAGGGTAGTGTAGGGTAGAGTAGGGTAGGGTAGTGTAGAGTAGTGTAGTGTAGTGTAGTGTATGTAGGGTAGTGTAGGGTAGGGTATTGTAGTGTAGTGTAGGGTAGGGTAGGGTAGGGTAGGGTAGGGCAGTGTAATGTAATGTAATGTAAGGCGGTACGAAGTTCGCCGGGACAGCTAGTTAGAAATATAAAAAAAGTTTTACAAAATGTATCGTGTGACATATCAAATGAAAGGGCTTGTTGTGAGAATCTCAAATATAATAAATATTTTTTAATTTTAAAATAAATAGTTTTAAAGTTATTTAAGAAAATAGGCGGAAATTGACCATCCCTCTTATCTCCGGAGCTGCTGCGCCTAAAATTGTGAAAAAAACAGCAAATGAGTTTAAATGCATAGATTACAGGAAAATCTATAAGTAAATCTAAAGTCCTTCCGTTCTTATAGGAAAAATGAAATAACCTAGTGGGATCTAGTTGTACCTTCTTCCTAGTTAATATACGACAACAGCAATTAGTTTCCTTTTAACTATATCTATGAATGGCGCTGTAGATAACAAAATAGTTTTTGCTACGGAACCCTTAGTACGCTAGTTTTACTCGCACTTGGCCGGTTTTTTACCTCTGTATCTTAAACCTTCTATAGTTATTGAAATGTACCTAGCCCTAGCAGTACACATGCATTAGGTTGTTAATGAATAAACAAATATTTAAAGTGTTCTATTGTTTTGAACATATTTATGGCAGATCTTTTTATTCAAGTACCTACTTTACATAAGTATGCTTTGGGTGTCACCTACCCTCATTATATTCAATAGTCTTCGACTTCTGTGCAATACAAAAACCCGATAGAGTTTCCTTTGTACTTTATTAATATGTTTATGTTTGTTCTTTAAAGCAATAAATAAAAATAAAAAAACAATGAGTGGGTGGAAAACACAATACAAATAAAATATTATTCAGCTGCTTTGCAAAATGTCCCCAGGTAGCAAAAGGTCCCTTTATTTACTGAGTCCCTTTTGCTAAATATCTGTTTTCAAAGAAATAAATATTAAATATAACTAAATGATGGTAAAATCTGAAAAAATAATTTAATAGTAGATTGTATCACAAAGTAGCAAAATCATATTTTTACGATGATCGGCCCTATTTGAGTTTAGAGCATAGCTTAGGGTTTTAAAGTGGGATCCTGTGTGCGGTAAGAAATTCTAAAGTAAAATCCTGAGCGCAGCTAGGGATTCTTAGTACCTCGCCTAAGATTGTTTTTCAACAATTAAAGAATTATTACACACTACTTTTTACAATGACTTATATATTACTGGCGTAAATTTTTATCACCCTCTTTGAGAAAAATAAATATGAGGCGCTTTCAGGTATACAACACATTAATATTGGTTTGAAATAGTATTAGAATGTTATCAATAAAGTAACAACTGAAACTAATCACACTAATTGTGAGTGTGTGAGTGTGTATGTTTGTTGTATGCAAATAAATAATCTTGGATCTTGAATCATACTTCTTCACGCAAAAACTACTGAACGGATCTGGCTGAAATTTGGTAGGTAGACAGATTAGGCCCTGGATTAACACATAGGCTACTTTTTTTCACGCTCGCGAGCCGCCTGGGGCTCGCGCACTGCGCACCCTCGAAAAGTCATAGAAACGTTGTCCGTTGAATATTTGCGTTCGATCTTTGATCGAGGACTCAGAGAAAGGAATCGCCGGGAGTTGCGCGGCGGTTCAGTGTTCTGCGGACGCGAAACATTGTATCTAATCAGTTTCATATTGGGGAACCAATCCTTTTTCGGGTGGATAGGATGATAAATACACGTTTATATACGTTTGTTTGTAAAATCTTTAATGACAATATTGAATACAGAACATAAAACAGATATTTATGGTATAAGGCGGACTTAACCCTTACGGGATCTCTTCCAGTCAACCTAATATATTAACCTAAACCTACGTATTATTTATTGAAGAGACCCGAGGACCAGCAGTGGGACTTCTTTAACAAGAAGATTAACTTTTAATTGGGTGTTTCTACATTAGGTGATCTTGGAAGCGGCTTCGCAGCTGTTTTCCGGTTCGAGCGATTGGACTACTCGAGTAGAGCTGTGGCGGCCGGCGGGACTGCTGCAGTGCGTGCCGATACTGTCCATGGCATTATTTTGTCAAACGTGAGTTTGTCACCCCACTGTTAGACACAGGCTTCCCCACTGTTACACACAGGCCTACTCACTGTAATACATAGGCTTCTACACTGTAACACATAGGTCTTCTCAATGTTAATTGAAAATTGAAAATCATTTATTTGCCTTAAACACGGTATACAGAGATCTTTAAAGTTATAGATATAGCACTCATGTTTAGCTATTAATAACAGCATGCAAATATTAAAGTAACAAGTATCATTACAATAATACTAGGATATGTAACATAAAGTATAAATTAGTCACACACAATATAATCAATTACAATTTTAAGTCAAAAAAATCATTTAAATTGTAGAAATTATGAGATAGTAAGATAGATATCTGTTCAGTGAATCACTACTAAATGTTCGTGAATGGACTACTCGAGTGGTTCTGTGGCGGCAAGCGCGATTGCTGCAGTGCGTGCCGATACTGTCCATGGCATTATTTTTTCAAACGTGAGTTTGTCACCCCACTGTTAGACACAGGCCTTTCCCACTGTTTCACACAGGCCTACTCACTGTAAGACATAGGCTTCTCCACTGTAACACATAGGTCTTCTCACTTGAAGAACGGGCCACCCCACTGTTCAGTATCGTGAATGTACTACTCGAGTGGTTCTGTGGCGGCCGGCGAGACTGCTGCAGTGCGTGCCGATACTGTCTATGGCATTATTTTGTCAAACGTGAGTTTGTCACCCCACTGTTAGACACAGGCTTCCCCACTGTGACACACAGGCCTACTCCCTGTAAGATATAGGCTTCTACACTGTAACACATAGGTCTTCTCACTGTAAGAACGGGCCTCCCCACTATTCAGTATCGTAAATGGACTACTCGAGTGGTTCTGTGGCGGCAGACGCGATTGCTGCAGTGCGTGCCGATACTGTCCATGGCATTATTTTGTCAAACGTGAGTTTGTCACCCCGCTGTTACACACAGGCCTTCCCCACTGTTACACACAGGCCTACTCACTGTAAGACATAGGCTTCTCCACTGTAACACATAGGGTCTTCTCACTTGAAGAACGAGCCTCCCCACTGTTCAGTATCGTGAATGGACTACTCGAATGGTTCTGTGGCGGCCGGCGGGACTGCTGCAGTGCGTGCCGATACTGTCCATGGCATTATTTTGTCAAACGTGAGTTTGTCACCCCACTGTTAGACACAGGCTTTCCCACTGTTTCACACAGGCCTACTCACTGTAACACATGGGTCTTCTCACTTGAAGAACGGGCCTCCCCACTGTTCAGTATCGTAAATGGACTACTCGTGTGGTTCTGTGGTGGCTGGTGCAATTGCTGCAGTGCGTACCGATACTGTCCATGACATTATTTTGTCAGACGTGCTTTGTTACCCCACTGTTAGATACAGGTTTCCCCACTGTGACACACAGGTCTCCTCACTGTAATATATCTCTTACTGAATATTTATTCCCCACTGTAAGACATAGGGTTTCTCACTCTAAGAATAGGCCTCTCCATTGTAAGACATAGTGTCTGGACTACTGGAGTGGTGCTGTGGCGGCCACGGGACTTCTGAGGTATGTGCCGATACAGTCCATGACATTATTTTGTCAGACGTGAGTTTGTCACTTAGACACAGGTTTCCCCAGTGTGACATACAGGCATACCCACGGTAAAAAATAGGCCTCTTCACTGTAAGAAACACGCCTCCCCTCTCTTTATAACGCTTACAGACGATGCGCAGTACTTGTTACCCGACTACGAAAGAAGAGGCTTATGTTTTTGACAGTCTATGTTCATCTGTTCCCTCGTATATTCTAAACCACTTAACCGATCTTGACAAATGGTGTCTTTGAATTGTGCCATCACTCCGCGTGTCATAGGATTTATAGCATTTAAAAAAAAAACAACATAGCGGATTTTAAAGGTAAAAAAAATATTTTTAGATATTCATATCATGTTTGGTACAAAGAAAGGTCTTGACGAGCCTTTCTTAATAGGTCTAAAAAAATTAGCTGAAACTATTTTAACTGGTGCTTCTATACCCACGAAACTGAACAACTTTCACCATAAAACCCATAGCCAAATCTCAAAAAAAAAATTGAACTTCCCATACTAAGTTGACTGATCGAGCTGATCGAGTTAGTATGGGAGAGCCATATTTTTTTTTTGCGATTTGACTATGGGTTCCATGGGGAAAGTTATTCAGTTTCATGGGTAGAAGCACCAGTTAAAATAGTTTCAGCTAATTTTGTTACACCTTATATATAAATTTTGATTACGATAGGGCTTGCGACCACGGCTATTACCCCAAATGAAGGAAAAAATAAAATCTATGATTTCAGACGGCAGACTCTTGTTACTCTTCATACTTTTCCGTAGTCGGGTTTTAGATTTTTAACTTTTGTTTTATACACTAACTACTGTGCATGAAATATGACTTTGACTGACTCGGTGGCTCAGTGGTTAGTGCCCTTGCCTACTGATCCGAGGGTTGTGGGTTCGATCCCCACCCAGGGCAAGCATTTGTGTGATGAGCAGATTTGTTTGCTCTGTGTCTGGGTGTTAAAATATATCTATATATGTATGTATTTAAAACGTATTTAAGTATGTATATCAGTCTCTGGTAACCCATAACACAGGGAATCCTACTTTGGGGCCAGATGACCATGTGTGATTTGTCCCAGAATATTTATTTATTTATTTATATTATCGTTTGAACACTTTTTGTTTAGTGAAAGTGCAAGTGAAATTTGCTTAGTTGTACTCGCATTGGTCCTTGCGCCAGTGCAACTCGTTTGCCCCCCTACGTAGGTAATCTTAATTTCAATCCCGCCCCTTTTTTTTAAATATGTAAACCCTTGGCATCACCTCACCTGATGGCCGAAAATAAAACCGGGCTTACCAAGATTGTAAGTAATCCAGGGATTCTTAGAAGAAAATAATAAATCAATTTAATAAGGCATTAGTTTTGCATAGGCAATAAAGTTTTCGACTATCCCTTCACTTACAAGCGATCCCGGGCTTTTTGAAAACAATAAATTAAAAAAAAAATCAGGAACCATGTCTATATTACTTTTTGGTGGGAAAAAAAGTGAAGTTTTGGTAAATAAGCACCCGATTATCCGATCACTTGAGAAAACATACAGGGTGTCACAAAATTATTGTAGGACCCGTTAACTGGAGTTTCTAATTATTATACTATACAACTTTTCCCAAAGGATCAAGGGACAAAATGACCTCATACAAATTGTCACAAAATTATTGTAGGACCCGTTAACTGGAGTTTCTAATTATTATACTATTAGCTTTCAGAAGTGGTTTAAGTTTTTAAAAAAAGGATTATGTACAGCTGAAATATGTAATTTGGATCAACAAAGAGAATATTTAACAAAGAGAATAAGCACGTCCAACTTGCACGACGACTCGCAGCGAAAGAGAGAGAGGGCGCCTCAACTTCACTGCTTATATAGTGACGGTACGCCCCGCCATCCCCGCCATCATCT
Source organism: Coleophora flavipennella (assembly GCA_947284805.1). Lineage (NCBI taxonomy): Eukaryota > Metazoa > Arthropoda > Insecta > Lepidoptera > Coleophoridae > Coleophora > Coleophora flavipennella. Next base: position 5,736,138 of record OX369269.1, read on the forward strand.
TCGACTCCTAACACGGCCTCTCCTGACACCCTGACGTCCTCGTCAGGATCAGCAGACAACCGAAGACCGTCCACAGGATGATCAGGTCTCGAAGAAGGTCCAGGCTCATGGAGTGAGGGCATGTCTCGGCCCCTCGAAGATCCAGGTTGTCGAGCTACAGAGGGACCCTGATCATCGCAATCGTTATCACTGTTACCTGTGCAGCAGAAAATAATTGTTTGCATGTAGTTTAAGCAGCGTAGTGCTATGTTTTTTACAGTGTTAAAAGGTTAGATAGGTTAGGTAACGTTAATTAATATCAAACAAGCAAAACTTTGTGATTTAGAGCGTTATTTTAGTCATACATAAGTAGCTTTCTCTGAAATCGTTTTTGAAACGCAACGCTCTATAGCACATAAAAATAAGACAAAGTAACTACAACAACCATAACCCTTAAGTACATGCGCACTGTTGGTAAGAAAGGACGCCCAAAGCGTCACCACACAGTGACTGTTCGGCAGAGGCGCAAAAGTTTGCATACCGACCAGATTCCAGCACACACTGTGGGTAAGAAAGGACGCCTAAAGCGTCACCCACAGTGACTGTTCGGCAGAGGCGCAAAAAGTTTGCATACCGACCAGATTCCAAAGGTACTGAAAGGTTATGCCCGCAGCATATCACACAAGACCTTTCAGTACATCACAACTCACCCTCGAAGAAAGCAGAGCAAGTCTCAGGCGTCCATTCGCCTCTCCAAGGCACCATATACTGCCAGCAAGAAGCCTCAGCTTATACCGTCCGTTGCGCAGGGCTCCGACTACGCGGCAGGGGCCGCGCATGCCATGATCCAGCTTCCCTCTGGACTGCGCGTACTTAATTACAAAAACTTGATCATCTGTTTTAGCGATTGAATGGCTTCGGCGATCAGCTCCGTTCCATGGCCCGCAGACTGCTCAACGGACACAGGTGCATGTGAGCGCCTCTCCAAAGCGTTGAGACGAGACACAATGGTATCCCAGGAGTCACGACAGCGCTCGCGCGGCGGCGGGAGCATCGGCGTGTGGGCATCACGAGAGCGCTTACAGGCGCGGGGGCTGCGTTGGAGGCGGCTCCGCGCCGGGCTGCGGCTTCACGCCGCCGGACTACGGCTACGGGCGGCGCTACTGCGGCGTTCCGGGCCACGTGTGCGCGAGTGACTTCGCGACCGCTGACCACGAGAGTGCCGATTGCGCGAACGTACTCGCCTCCTCGAACTACGTGAACGCAGCTCACGGTATCGGGATCGACTCGATCTATTCATCTTCTTTCTAACCTATTACACAACAAACACGAACGAAAACAAAACACGTGCAAAAATAACTTGATTAGAAAAATAAAAATGGTGGTTACTTCGAGAGTAAATAATCAAAGAGTGGGTAGGTATTTTCAAAAGAAATATGCAAAGTGAAAGATCGTCAGAATGGTATGGTGGGAATGAGTTTCTCTTATCCCACTTCTGATATTAGCTTTCAGAAGTGGTTTAAGTTTTTAAAAAAAGGATTATGTACAGCTGAAATATGTAATTTGGATCAACAAAGAGAATATTTAACAAAGAGAATAAGCACGTCCAACTTGCACGACGACTCGCAGCGAAAGAGAGAGAGGGCGCCTCAACTTCACTGCTTATATAGTGACGGTACGCCCCGCCATCCCCGCCATCATCTTCGACTCCTAACAATACTATACAACTTTTCCCAAAGGATCAAGGGACAAAATGACCTCATACAAATTGATTAGCGTTTCGGCTAATTTTGTGCATTTTGAATGGTATCCATTTAAAAAAAAATGAGTTCCCCGGGGCAAGGTGTTAATTGTATAAGATGTGTAAAACGGGTAGCCCCAATAAACGGTGCTATACCTTATACCAATAAAAAAAAAGGAAAAAGGTTAACAAATGTACTATAGAATTGACATTTGAAACTGTCAAATCCCTACTAAGTTTGTTTACATTGAGCTTTTTTTTATTGGTATAAGGTAAACATCAATTTTGTCACACCTGCTGTATACTTGACACACCCTAAGCAAAATCTTAGTGTGTGTTTCAATCGACTTTCGGAAGGTAAAAAATATTATTATTAAAACCCTTAGAGTGCGAGCCACTAAAGATGAGACTTGACACACCACGTAAAACATTAAAAGATAAAGTAGGCAGATGGTTTACAACGTGTACACCTAAAGAAGCAAAGTATTATGGATAACTATTCGTACACTTTGTCTTTTGAATGTTTTACGTGGTGTGTCAAGTCTCATCTTTAGTGGCACGCATTACACGTCGATTTGTGAATTAGGTCAATTTATTAATAACTAGCTGTCCCGGCGAACTTCGTTCCACCTTACACTACACTATTATGGCTTACGGCAGCGCAACGCCGTTGATGTCGCACGATGCCGCCACAGCGTAGGTAAGCAGTACTAGCCTGTACCCTTCCGTTGCTCTGCACTACTGTAAGCCGCTACATTGTAATACTGTGACACTACCCCACCCTACCTTACACTACACTACCCTACCCCACCCCACCCTACCCTACCCTAGACTACACTACACTACCTTACCCTACCCTACCCTACATAAGAACCTTCTCTTGACAATAACGAACTCAACAAAAAAGAATTAGCGAAATCGGTCTAGCCGTTCACGCGTAATGCGATGACCAGAAGAAACAGGGGTTCATTTTCATATATATATAGATATACTTATAATTCTTATTGTAGACAGCTGTTTGAGATCTTCGAGTCCATGCCGACTCTCTCGCTGGAGAAGATGACAGTGGTATCCAAGAACGCCATCAACATCTGCACAGCAGTGTACTTCACGCTGGGACTCTTCGGCTACATCGCTTTCCACGACCATGAGATTTCAGGTTTGTGGACATCAACATTTTTTATTTATTTCTCAGCTTATTGTACACAGAAAAGGGATATACATGAACAAGGTGGACATATACAAAAGGCCAGCTTGTTTCTTAAATATCATACAGCAGACCTTGGTCAGAGAGAGAGAAAAAGAGTGACATTGAGAGTAATATCCTTACTAATATTATAAATGTTAAAATGTGTTTGTTTGTTACCTTTTCATGCTTCAACGCCTTGAACAAAATTTGGCATGCAGGTAGCCTGTGTCACGAGGAAGGACATAGGCTACTTTTTTTCCCGTGAAAATAGCTTAGCCCGATGCAGTTAATTTCTTTAACATCGCAATGGAACAATGGATTGTGTGATTTTTTTGCACAGAGATGGTTTAGGGGGTGGCAAATGACATGATTTACTAATAAGCATATCCTGACATAGTTCCCGAGATGAACAAGGTGGACGTATACAAAAGGCGCAGCTTGTTTCTTAAATATCATACAGCAGACCTTGGTCAGAGAGAGAGAAAAAGAGTGACATTGAGAGTAATGTCCTTACTAATATTATAAATGTTAAAATGTGTTTGTTTGTTACCTTTTCACGCTTCAACGCCTTGAACAAAATTTGGCATGCAGGTAGCCTGTGTCACGAGGAAGGACATAGGCTACTTTTTTTCCCGTGAAAATAGCTTAGCCCGATGCAGTTAATTTCTTTAACATCGCAATGGAACAATGGATTGTGTGATTTTTTGCACAGAGATGGTTTAGGGGGTGGCAAATGACATGATTTACTAATAAGCATATCCTGACATAGTTCCCGAGATGAACAAGGTGGACGTATACAAAAGGCGCAGCTTGTTTCTTAAATATCATACAGCAGACCTTGGTCAGAGAGAGAGAAAAAGAGTGACATTGAGAGTAATATCCTTACTAATATTATAAATGTTAAAATGTGTTTGTTTGTTACCTTTTCACGCTTCAACGCCTTGAACAAAATTTTGCATGCAGGTAGCCTGTGTCACGAGGAAGGACATAGGCTACTTTTTTTCCCGTGAAAATAGCTTAGCCCGATGCAGTTAATTTCTTTAACATCGCAATGGAACAATGGATTGTGTGATTTTTTTGCACAGAGATGGTTTAGGGGGTGGGAAATGACATGATTTACTAATAAGCATATCCTGACATAGTTCCCGAGGGATCTGGTGAAAATTCATGTACACGCTCGCGAGCCGCTTGCGGCTCGCGCACCCTCTAAAACAGTCACAAAAACGATGTCTTTGCGGGCGATGACGCGGGCGAAAGCTAGTAAGATATTTTGTAAAACACAGCAAAAGACTGAATGCCCACCGGATGGAAACTACTTTCCAACTATCGCCAAGCCGCCTAAAGCTGCCTCAAGCTGCCTAAAGATGCCTCTTTTACCGGTAATTGTCAATCTCGCCCCACCCGCCAGAAGACTGCTATTTTGCATGAATTAATTGATGACCCACGCACGGTGTCGGCCCTTGATCCTACCTACATTACCTGTTCATAAGGGCCTTGATTCCGTTACCAACATTCATCATAGAGAGGTGGGGCTGGCAAAACTATATCGCGTACGATCCTTCGCTGCAGACAGGGCAATGAAACGCATAGGCCGATCAGGTAATACCTACGCTCACACACAAAGTACATACTTTGTGGCTCAGATCACTATGTTCGTCCACAAATGCAGCAAACGCACTCATAAAAAAATCTTTATTTTTGATTTTTTCGTGAAAATAAGACGTTTTCCCGGGGTAAAAAGGCCCTTTGTCCTATTCCAGGACCTAACCTATGTGTGTGCCAAGTTTCATACCGATCCGTCTAGTGGTCGAAACGTGAAACAGTAACAAACATCCATACACACAAACTTTCACATTTATAATGTTAGTAGGATTTTGCTACAATTGAGGCGGCCGTGCAGAGGCGTATTTAAGAATCAGGCGCCCCGGGCACAAAAAAAAATCCGCCCCTCTCAGTGACAAAAAACCGACAAGTTCGAGTCGGTGTTGCGCGCTAAGGGTTCCGTACTGCCACACGATAAACGTCAACTTACTGTAACCTTCTGTTTGCATGTTCGTAGTGGTTCGTCACCCTTATTACCGCCAGTTCGACTGTATTTGGCTAGTTTTGTTATTATTCGGTTCTTGTAAGACTCGGTTTGGTTGGTGGTAGGGCATTTTCTTAGCCCGCCTGGCTAGCTACCACCATCTTATCTAAGTCTTGCCGCCAAACATCAGTGTTAACAACGTTGATGTGTTCCGGCTTGAAGATGAGACAGCCAGTTCTCCATAGCGTTGGGGAATCTTGGTAAGCCCGCTACCATCTTCGGCATCTTCGTCACTTACCATCAGGTGAGATGATGCCAAGGGCTTACCAATTGTGAATTTAAAAAAAAACCAAACGGATCCCTAAAAAAAATTCTACCACGACTTTTTCTAACTCCGGCCGCCCCGGGCTAAGTGCCCCCCTGGACATAGGGCAAACACGCCTCTGCGGCCGTGGCAGAGGCCTTGAAAACTTTTGAATCAAGGGTTCGCATCGCTTTAGCCATATTACCTTACACTCAACAATCACAACAGCTCGCTCATTTGGTACTACAATGACGAAAATGCACTTTTTGTAACTTTACAGGAGAGCGATTTAAAAAAATTTTCAACTTTCATCATCCAGTTAATGACCTTTTAATATATCAATATTGTATGATTTTAGACTTAAAACATGACATAAGTATTATAGTTTTATGAGTAGTCTATGTCAACTGTTTATCTATATAAATATCTATTTTATTAAAACAAAACTAGAGCGACACCCCCAATTTCGTCATTGTTCCACCAGGATTCTTTTAATTATATGTAATGCTTTCATACAAAACGCAATATAAGGTTACAGAAGCAAATAGTTTTTTTTAATAATTTTTAATTATTCATTTGGTAACTTCTACAATACTTAGTTAACCAGAAAATCACATTTTGAAAAACGCAGTCGCTTGAATTTATTCAACTATCAGTCGTATAAATAACAACTTCTCAATAGGGACTAATTTTTAAGCCTAATACTAAATCTTTACTCATTATAAATATAAGTAATTCAATTCTGTCAACTAAAAAACAGATTCAATTACAACTAAAATTCTTAAAACACTCATAAATTATGACGAAATTAAGTATTTAGTTGACAAAAGCTAACCATTATTTTTAATAATCCGTCACGGTTAATATTTTTTGGTACCTCGTATAAAACTTATAAAAATTTGCCGTCACTTTCACTTAATCAACTTGCAATCGTATTACTAAGATTAATTTCACTTAAGCTTAAACAATCTCAACTTCTCGATTAGAAGCAATTTTCAAGAGTTTCACTTACATACATTATCAACCGACTTCAAAAAGGAGGAGGTTCTCAATTCGACTGTATGTTTTTTTTGTATGTTTGTTACGCGATATCTCCGCTGATTGTGAACCGATTTTCAAAATTATTTTTTTATTCGAAACCGTCACCAAGTCAGGATCTGAGGATTGGATCTCAGGGAAATCGAGAACAACCCCCAAATTGTATAGGCACATATTACGTGTTGCATGTATTTCCTAATACTATTCAAGTTTTGGCGTCTATTAGTCATCATCTCATGTTGATGAGCTGATGAAGGAAGTTACAACTCCTTAACGGTTAGGAGATTAAGGATAATTCTTCAAATATTTTGCGTAGATACGGTAAGTATAGACCGATAGTTGTATTCTTTCAGATTATTCAGATGAGCTGATGATGGAAGATTTAACTCCTTAACTTTCATTCTGTTAAGATGATGATGGAAGCTACAGGAATCTGTATCTTTTAATGAAACACATGCTTTATGATTTAATGGTTCCTATTGGCGAGTGGGTGATTGGGTATAACGTTGTTAGATAGATAGAGTTATCACTAAAAATAAATAAAATAAAAATAAAAGTTTAAAAAACTTAAAAACCGACTTCAAAATGAAATTCACTCAAAAGTATGAAATAATATTATTTACTTAGATACACGACATTAACCAACAATAACGAAATCAAAGGTAGGTACGAATTAAATTAGGGGCCTAAATTTTTTTTCTGAGGTCGGTGTCAGCAATGCCATCGAATCTAAAACATTTGATTACGAAAGTAGCTGTGTGCTGGTACCGACCTCAAAAATAAATTGCCCAAAAAAATGGAGAAAAAATTAAGAAGTTGTATATTCCATAATTCATAATTTACATTATCGTAGTTTTCCCGCAAAATAAATATAATATCTGGGGAAATATCAACGTAACTACGCTTTTTTATCGCTGTTCCGCCGAGTGGAGATAAAAAAAATGTCACATTTATCTTTTGGTCATTGCTGCACACAAAATAACTTTATGGAAACAACGACGAAACTAAGCATTGTCGTCGCTGTTCCGCCAAGTGCAGATAAAACAAATGTCACATTTATATTCTCGTCATTGTTGCACACAAAATAAGTCCTCACTTTACGGAAACAACGACAAAATTAAGCATTGTCGTCGTTGTTCCGCCAGGAGGGGATAAAAGTGATGTCATATTTATCTTGCCGTCATTGTTGCACCAAACTGACACCTCACTTCAAGGAACCCCCCGCACAACTGACTAAATCGCCGTTGTAGCTGTAGAATGCTTGCGTTTTGGTATAAAAGTAACAATGACGTCAACGCCATCTAGCCGCAGTTTATGAAAATACATTGCCGTCGATTTTACCCCGAAAGTAACCAACCTAAATATATCGTTTGACATACTTAACTCATTTTTGATAAAAACCTTAATTTCGTCATTGTAGTACCAAATGAGCGAGCTGAAAGTCGGACACTTAACATGTTCTCTTTGTACTTTAAGATTACAATTTAAAATAATAATAATAATCTTCATCTTCAAACCAAATTGAAAGCGGGACTTGACGTGATTTTATTTAACATCTGAGCAGGTATTGATGTTGTTTTTACCTCAACGTTTCGACTATGCTTAGTTGTAGACGTGTCTACTCGCGACCACGGCTATCGAAGCATAGTCGAAACGTTGAGGTAAAAACAACATCAATACCACCTCATATGTTAAATAAAATCGCGTCAAGTCCCGCTTTCAATTTGTCATTATGAATAATGGTGAAAGTTAAAAGTGATATCATCATACCAGCCGAAAAATGTCCACTGTTGGACAAAGGCCTTTCCCGAGGATTTCCACGACGACCGCTCCTGCGTTGCCCGCATCCAGCGGCTTCCCGCGACCTTCACTAGGTCGTCGGTCCACCGCGTGGGAGGCCTTCCTACTCTAAACCATAATAAATTAATTTAAGGTAACTTGAATTTATAATAATAGCCTTGATTGCATACAAATTTCGTAATTTTTTTTCAGCTTATTTATTTGCACAATTGAGACCTAACAATACATCATTACTGTTTAATTGTAATCTTCATTTATACCTATCTTAATTTTAATCACCTCGCTCCGTGGCGTAGTGGTTAAACTCATTAGCCTCACAGCAAGAGGTCGCGGGTTCAGGATTCTAACTTTGTAAGACTCGGTTTGGTTAGTGGCAGGTCATTTTTCAAGCCCGCCTGGCTAGCTACCACCATCTTATGTAAGTCTTGCCGCCAAACATCGACGCTCAAAACATTGATATGTTACGGCTTGAAGATAAGATAGCCAGTTCCCTATTTGCGTTGGGGAATCTTGGTAAGCTCGCTTCCATCTTCGGCATCATCGTCACTTACCACCAGGTGGTGAATAAAAAAATACCGACCCAAACAGGATTTGGAAATATTGACTCTGAAAGAACCTACGATTGCAGGTCAACAAATATATTTGTTCATTTAATTACTTTTAACTTTTTAAGGCTAATCTGTAATTTAACGTTGGTACGCATTAAAGCAGTAAAGTTATCGAGCGGCGACCGCTCACCGGAAAACGTAGCTTAGGCCGACGACCTGGTGAAGATCGTGGTATACCTTCAAAGTCTAATTTGTAATTTAACGTTGATATGCAATAAAGCAGTAAAGTTCTCGAGTGGTGACCGCGCACCGGAAAACGTAGCGTAGACAGATTCCACGCGGTGGACCGACGACCTGGTGAAGATCATGGTAAGCCGCTGGATGCGGGCGGCGCAGGACCGGTCATCGTCGAAATCCTTGGGGGAGGCCTTTGTCCAGCAGTGGACGTTTTCCGGCTGATATGATGATGCTGATGCAATAAAGCATATTTATTTCTTACCTTTAGGGAGGGTTAAAAGCTAAATAAGCATCGGTGGCTCAACCGGTAACGACTCGGTCCTCCTAACCAGAGGTACCGGGTTCAAATCCGGACGGACAATGTACCAATGAATTTTTCGAAACTTACGTACCACCGATTGATTTAACGGTGATGGAAAACATCGTAAGGAAACATGCACGCGCCTGCGAAGAAACTCGAAGGTTATGTGTGAAGTCGACCAACCCGAAATAGGCTCGCGTGGTCGACTAAGGCCCGATCGCCCTAATTCAGGGTAGGCACGAGACCCTCGGTGGGGACGTATATGAGCTGATATGATGAAAAAGCTAAATATAACAAAAACCTTTCATGGGGTTCAATAACTTGCACAGTATTTGTTATCAAACCATTTCATTTCCCAAGGTAAACTCAATTATACGTAACGCAATTGTAGAACTGCCATAAAAATTGGATTTATAAATTTCAGTCCGTGAAATATGTGGAACATCACCGTTAAGATTACGGATCTCATACTAAAAAAAGTGTATTATTTTTAACAAGGAGTACATTTTGAGATGGGGTCGGTGTTTCCTTTTAAGCATAAACAGCCTGTTTTAGGAGGCACCGCTCTTCCTTAACATAATGAATGTTGTTCCCATTAAAATTTATACTTACAGAAGAATATATATATATATATATATATATATATATATATATATATATATATATATATATATATATATATATATATATATATAAGGTCTAACAAAATTAGCTGAAACTATTTTAAGGGCAAGTTCAGTAAACGAAACTGAACAACTTTTTCTTCAGCGACCATACCGAATTCTAAAAAAAAATTGCCACATTCCATTATTGCCCACTATAATATTCTCGTGTTGTAGTACGGTCCTTTCTTTTCGCTGGATTCGTGCCTTGCCGCAACGAAACTGCGCTGTGCCTGGCCGTTGACCTTTGGTAGTTCTCTCAATCAATTCTTATTTAAAAACGAATATTACCTATTTAAAACCTTATAGTTCCCCTTTTAGACGTAGGTAGTAAAATACAACCCAACAGGTATTTACACTTTTCGAAAAATAAGAAATTGAGCGGCTTCTTTGAAGCGTTGAGGGAGGCCATTGAACTATTTTGCTGCTCGCTCGTAGGTACATTTCGCGCGCCTACAAACAAGTGCGATGCGTGCGCGAAAAAAATATCTCAGTTACTCTCGCGCACTCATTGAGTTACGTTCTCAAAGCCTAACCTACAGATTGTGTGTGACCTAAGTGCCTAAGTTAAGTGTTTTATTGTGAAAATGCCATGTACAACAATATTTGGACATGGCGGTGTGATATGAAGTTTGTAACCACAACCTAATAGACACCAGGAACATGTTTCAAGATTTTCATAGCCGTAGACCCCGTCTACATGCCATCTACACACAATACTATAGGTGCTTTGCAGCGATTCCGGGATTACGGTACTTTTACGAGTATGCCACGACCTGTAGATGCCGGTCAACCAAGAAAATCACCGGAGACATTAGGTGCTTTGCAGCGATTCCGGGATTACGGTACTTTTACGAGTATGCCACGACCTGTAGATGCCGGTCAACCAAGAAAATCACCGGAGACATAAGAAGCAAGTAGGTAGGTAGTTCGCCTTAGCCTGTTTGCGGACAAGTCACATTAAAGAAAAATCTATTTGTTTGGAAATGGCCAAACATGTAAACAAATCATTTTATCATTTTAGCTTAATCACTTACATTTGGACATCAAGGATTTTATTGACATAAATACTGTGTTTTAGTTCATTTAAGACTTGAAAACCAATTGAAACTAGTTTATTTTGAAGTTCATGTTTTGTTTACATGTCTGGCTATTTCCAAACAAATAGGGTTTAGTCCATTTCTTTTTTTTTATTGTAGATTTTTTTTTCTTAGATTTCAGTATGGTCGCTGAAGAAAAAGTTGTTCAGTTTCGTTTACTGAACTTGCCCTTAAAATAGTTTCAGCTAATTTTGTTAGACCTTATAAACAATCAACAATCATATTAGTACAATTTGAGATAAGCAAAGTTATATAAAATCACTAAAGTATCTATGGTAAGTGCCAATGTGTGTGTGTGTGTATATGTATATGTGTGTGAGTGCGTGTGTTTACATGTGTAATCAAGACATGACGTGACATAGCCCTACGAGTTCATCTTGGGATCGGAAGCTACTATGTAACTCCCGCTAAGTAACCAGCAGTTCTTCGAAAAAGTGACGAAAACTGTCCGGTCCGCCTTATGTTGACATTTGAAATTTGCAAAGAATGTTAAAAAATTTAAAACGAGTTCATACAAAATACTTTTTAGGGTCCCGAAGTCAACAAGGAACCCTTATAGTTTCGTCATGTCTGTCTGTCCGCGGCTTAGCTCAGATACTATTAGTACTAGAAAGCTGGTATTTGGCATAGGTATACATATTAATGACGCTGGCAAAATACATCCCTATCCCTTCCCTACTAATATTATAAATGTGAAAGTAACTCTGTCTGTCTGTTACGCTTTCCCGCAAAAACTACTGAACGGATTTGGCTGAAATTTGGTAGGTAGACAGATTAGGACCTGGGTTAAGACATAGGCTACTTTTTACCACTTGCGGCTCGCGCTCTGCGCACCCTCGAAAAGTCATAGAAATGTGGTCTACGCGGGTGAAGCCGCGGGAATCAGCTAGTAATACAATAAAATTAAAAATAATGTTACCTCCCCTACATGTAAAGAGGAGTGGGGGGGATGGTTTTTTTTTTCGTTGACTTATCCTATCGTGTAGTACATCATTGTATATGTCTTTCAGAACTAAAAGCGTTTGCTAAAACCATTTTTCGGTCCATTTTAGCTGGAGTCAGGTGTCCGTCCAGCTAAACCGCTATTTCAGGACATCAGTTTTTTTTTAAATAGTATATAGTCAAATTGAGTACCTCCTGCTTTTTGGAAGTCGGTTCAAAATTATGAATTTCACAGCGTTCATCACATTTACCAAATCATAAGGTAATTATGAATAATGACTGGTTCTTATTAATACTAACCACACATTAATTAATTAAATTTCTTTGAGGAAAATAGATAGCGTTTGTAATCAAATCAGCAGATCGATTTAGTACAGTCGCCATCAGATTATATATCGTAGCGGGCGAGGTGTTCAAATATATCTGAGCAGTGTTTCTGTTAATATCTGAATACCTAATTTGTCATAAATATCTGTAATATCTGCGTGATCGAATCAGAAACGAGGAGATCCGTAGGAGAACCAAAGTAACCGACATAGCTCTCAGAATTGCTTAACTTAAGTGGCAGTGGACGGGGCACATAGCTCGTAGAACGGATGGCCGTTGGGGCAGTTAAGTTCCCGAGTGGCGACCGAGCACCGGAAAACGTAGCGTAGGCAGGCCTCCTTCTCGGTGGATCGATGACCTGGTGAAGGTCGCGGGAAGCCGCTGGATGCGGGTAGCGCAGAACCGGTCGTCGTGGAAATCCTTGGGGAGGCCTATGTCCAGCAGTAGACGTCCTTCGGCTAATATGATGATGATCTGAGAAGCAGATTTTTCAAAATGTGGTTTTCAAGGAAAAAGCACCTCAGGTCATTGTATGTGAAGAACATATTGAAAAATTTGCTGCTCAGATATTAATGACGAATTTAATGTTCAGATAATTAATAGCAACTTTTATTGTACATAATTTATTGAAATTCAACACTGCTCAGAAATATATGGACAACTCGACGATATATCTGATGGCGACTGTACCTATAGATAATACGCTTTTGGGCTCAGAGGCGCACTACCAGTCTTGCCCGCCCTAGACCGTGACCGTGTAGTACAAGCCGACCCCTTCTTAGCGCATCAGTATATCTGTTAACTCTTTCAAAATCAAACTTAAAGAGCATCTTCTTCTCCTTCAAAACGTGTAAGTTTATTTGTATACATTTATTTTAGTAAGAAAGAACAGTAAGATTATAAATAGTATTCGTTTATTTATTATAAGTATGTATTATTTATGTGAGCAGATTAGGTTAGTTTATATTATAATTATATATTAGTATTTTATTTAGTATAATTTTATTTACACACATTTTTGCCCCCCGTCCTTGAAATTCTCATAACACTCGGTAAGCTTGCCTGGAAGAGATCTCTTATAGAGATAAGTCCACCTTTGTATATGTCTTTTCTAAGTGTTTTTCATGTAAATATTTGTGTGCAATAAAGAATATACGAGTATGTATAAAAAATATTTAATAGAACTAAAAATAATAAAATTATCGTAATAGAACTAAAAAACATAGTATAAAAAAAATGTTACTTAACTACTTAACTGTAGGTACTAACTCAATGAGCCGATTACAGTTCGCGTCTGTTTGAACTTGTAATCGGCTCATTGATTTAGTACCTACAGTTAAGTAACACTTTTTTGGACTAAGTTTTTGAGTTCTATTGAAATAATTTTAAAGTGAGATTTGAGAGCGTCGGTGGCGTAATGGCAAGGGCCTCCACCTCCTGTCCGGGAGGTCGTGGTTCGAATCTTGCCACGTACCCTTTGTTTTCGAATTTCGATTTCATATGTACGTTTATCCGACGCTCTTACGGTGAAGGAATGTCTAGTATGTCAATCGAATAAACAGTAAAATTATAAATGTATGTCTTATCTATTGTTGGTGAGCAAGATTACATTTTCAACAAATTTTCATTTTTAGTTTGTATAGCTTTAATAAATTAAACGAAATTTATAGGGACCATTATTTTGAATGTAAAATATTTAATACAAACTTACCAAAATTTTCATGTGAAATGTGTGGTCCTGCGTGGTCCTGACCCACATGTCATCATCATCATAATCATATCAGCCGTCTTTAGGAAAACATCGTGAGGAAACCTGCACACGGCTAAGAAGAAACCGGAAGGTTGTGTTTGAAGTCAACCAACCCGCACTGGGCCCGCGTGGTCGACTAAGACCCCAACGCCCTAATTCAGGGTAGGCGCGAGCCCCTCGGTGGGGACGTATATGAGCTGATATCATCAATTTTAAAGTAGTGCCGTTAATAGTTACGTGTTTTGATCGCAGGTAACATCCTTATGAGCCTGAGCCCTACGATGGGGAGTGACGTCATCAAGCTCGGCTTCGTCATGTCGGTGGCGTTCAGTTTCCCGCTCATCATATTCCCGTGCCGAGCGAGTTTGTACTCCTTCTTATATAAAAAGGTTTGTTATCTGATACGCACACTTGTTTTTTCTATATACTTCTACGGTTCAGAGATTTGGACATTGAATGCCAGTGATTTAAAGCGAATCGAAGCCATCGAGACGGTGCTGGCGTCAAATGTTGCAAATACGTTGGACCGCTCATCGGACAAGTGAGTCTATTTTGAAGGAGCTGAAAATCAAAAACAAGGATCGTCTATTAAAAATTAAAAACCCGACTGCATAAGAATTTAACACCACTTTTTTTTGCCATTCAGGTAAAAATGTATCCTATGTCACTCACGGGATTAAGATGAATCTGAGGACACCTCGCACTCCAAAATCCATCAAGCCGTTTAGGCTACAGAGACAACCTCTTTTTGGCTAGTCGGGTAAAATGTATCCTATGTCACTCACGGGATTAAGATGAATCTGAGGACACCTCGCACTCCAAAATCCATCAAGCCGTTTAGGCTACAGAGACAACCTCTTTTTGGCTAGTCGGGTAAAATGTATCCTATGTCACTCACGGGATCAAGACGAATCTTACGACACCTCGAACTCCATAACTTTGAACAAAAAAAACCGACTTCATACAGGAAACTAAGGTTTCCCTCGATTTCTCTGGGATGCCATCATCAGATCCTGGTTTCGTTATCATGGTACCACTCTTGGGATATCTCCTTTCCAACAAAAAAAGAATCATCAAAATCGGTTTATAAACGACGAAGTTATCCACGAACACACATAAAAAAATAATTGAAAACGCTAAACACGTTAAAAAACCGACTTCCATCGCAACAACTTAGTACATTTTGGCATTATTATTTTTGGATTTTGTTAATTTTCTAATAAAGTACTACATCGATTTTATTAAAATTTATATGGGACCACACGGTAATATTAAGGTTTCAAATAAAAAAAGAATCATAAAAATCGGTTCACCCAGTCAAAAGTTCTGAGGTAACGCACATAAAAATAAAACATACAGTCGAATTGAGAACCTCCTCCTTTTTGGAAGTCGCTTGAAAAATATATACGGTCGAATTGAGGAACCTCCTCCTTTTTTTGAAGTCGGTTAAAAATCCATCAAGCCGTTTAGGCTACAAAGCGTGCCAAAGAAATTAAACGTACATTCATACACTCGAAAAACATAACCCTTCTTCTGGCGCATTCGGGTAAAACTAGTAGTATTACCACCAGAAAACTATTATATAATCGAAGCGGAATACATGAATTGAGGTATAAAACACATTGGTATTAGAAAATAAAAAAATGAGTGGGGTGAGGTCGAAAAAACAGGGCGGAAAAGTCAAAAATTTAAAAACAATAACGAAAACGAATTATAAAGAAGATAGTACAAAAACAGATTTAAAACACACCAAAAGTATGACTTCGTCACAAACTAAACATCTTTCGCCTAGAAACCTATCGTCAGATATAAAAAAAAAAATACTTATGTACTCATAAAAATGCACAAATCGATTTGTAATTTGTATGAAGAGTTTATTTTTTCTGTATTATTATTATCGTATGGCCACATTTAGTTCATGAATAACAAAAGGTCGAAAAAATCATGTTGACCCGTTGCCCTGTTGCGACGTGAAAGAACAAACAAACAAATACTCTTTCTCATTTATAATGTTAATAAGGAAGTAACCATTGTACCTAATATGTTTTTTATAAATGAATAAATTGTAAATGGAAATATTTTTTTGAATGAAAATATCATCATATCAGCTGAAGGACGTCCACTGCTGGACATAGGCCTTCCCCAAGGATCTCCACGACGACCGATTCTGCGCTGCCGCATCCAGCGGCTTCCCGCGACCTTCACCAGGTCATCGGTCCACCGAGTGGGAGGCCTGCCTACACTACGCTTTCCGGTGCGTGGTCGCCACTCGAGAACTTTACTGCCCCAACGGCCATCTGTTCTACGAGCAATGTGCCCCGCCCACCGCCACTTAAGTTTAGCAATTCTGAGAGCTATGTCGGTTACTTTGGTTCTCCTACGGATCTCCTCGTTTCTGATTCGATCACGCAGAGAAACTCCAAGCATAGCACGCTCCATTGCCCTTTGGGTGACTTTGAGCCTTCTTATAAGGCCCATAGTAAGCGACCATGTCTCAGTTCCGTATGTCATCACTGGCAACACACACTGGTCGAAGACCTTGGTCTTAAGACACTGCGGTATCAGGGACGTAAAGATATTGCGAAGCTTCCCGAACGCTGCCCAGCCGAGTTGGATTCGACGATTGATCTCTTTCTCGAAGTTGGACCTACCTAACTGGACTGTTTGTCCCAGGTATACATATTCGGTAACAACTTCGAGTGTAGAGCCTCCAACCTTCAGAGGAGTAGGTATGACACGGAAGTTTGACATAATTTTCGTCTTGTCCATGTTCATTCTAAGACCCACTTGTTGAGAGCTGAAATGAAAATGAAATCAAATGAGCTGAATGAAAATATAAACTATTTTAAATATATATTTTTATTTACTGGTTATTTTTTTGATTTTTAAAATATTTTTCTTAATTAAAAAGTGATGATGTCACAGGCCCAAAACAATAAATACTATTGAAAAAAGGGTCCCAGTACTAATTTCAATTGGTTATTAAATTACTTTTTGCAGAATTAAATCGTTTTTTTTTCATTAACACGGCTTAAAAAAACCGGCCAGGTGCGACTCACACAAACAGGGATCCGCACCAAAACTTTAGCTACCGGCTACCAACAGAACAAACCTCTCAGTACATACTTTGCTCTAGGTAAATAGGGGTCTACTTATTCTGGACCTTAGAAATTTCATTTTTCCTGTGGGAACGAAAGGACTATTTTCCTATAATCTATGCATTACACCTCATATACTGTGATATTTTTAAGATTTTAGGCCCAGTAGTTTCAAAAATAAGAGGGAGGGAATGGTAATTTTTTGATTATTTTCTTTTATAACTTCAAAACTATTTATCTTAAAATTCATTTATTTACGTAACACGTTTTTCTTTGGGTCACCAACTTACATTACGTACCAAATTTCAACTCAATCGGTCCAGTGGTTACGAGCAAATTGGCTGTAACAGACGGGCGGACAGACAAATACACGAGTGATCCTATAATGGTCCCGTTTTTACCTTTGAGGTACGGTAGCCTAAAAACTGAACAATTCCAATTGGATTGAAACATGTAGACTAACATATTTTTTGCCCAGAGAAGTTTCATAGGCGCTACATGCAAACATGACAGTTTTTAGGAAAAACTTCATTTTACTGTACTCGCATAGACTTTAGGTTATATAACTGCTGAATAGAAGTAGTTAGGCAACTACAACGTTGTATAGCCGTGATTCCTGCTACGATTTAGTCCTGTGACTAAAAGGTTCCATCAAATTTGTTGAGTAAACGTTTATTCGACTGTATTATACAACGTCGTATAATGGTACCAGTATATAGATTAGGTAAACGTTTATACGACTGTATTATACAACGTCGTATAATGGTACCAGTATATAGATTAGGTAAACGTTTATACGACTGTTTTATACAACGTCGTATAATGGTACCAGTATATAGGTTAGGTAAACGTTTATATGATTAAATTATACAACGTCGTATAATGGTACCAATATATAGGTAAGGTAAACGTTTATACGACTGTATTATACAACGTCGTATAATGGTACCAGTATATAGGTTAGGTAAACGTTTATACGACTGTATTATACAACGTCGTATAATGGTACCAGTATATAGGTTAGGTAAACGTTTATACGACTATTTTATATAACGTCGTATAAAGGTGCTAGGTACACCTTTATACAATACAAAGTTTTACAACAGTTAGATAAAAGGGTTCGGTTAACCAGGGATGGTTCTCTACGTAACTTTAAAACGACTTCTATGTAATCGAAATTCTGTACCTCAACAATACGGGGGACAAGAGAAAATTATGGTTGCAGAAAATGGTTCCGTAGGTATTTTTTTTTTAGCAAAGGTATTGTAATGGCTTATTTGTTATTATAAATGATTTGCTTCATTTTTATAATATATGGTCCTCGTTTAAATGAAATTTTGTTAAATAATTAAGATGAATTTTATGAGGAAGGTATAGAAATAAATATTTCAACTGGTGGCATTGAACAAGAGAAATATTGTACCAGAAATAAACAGAAAGTATATGTTTAGGAAATCAACGTGATAACTAAGTAAATACAATGTCTCTAAGTTGATGTAATTATTCTAGATTTATTTAATTAGCGATTGATTTTAATTACCGCTAATTATTACAGGAGTTTGCAATTTTAACAGAAAGCATGGATGCTTGAAGTGTACAATTATTGAAGAGTATTGTGAATCATCGCACACAGTAGTGTTTCCGAAGATAAATTGCCCGAAAAGAAATGACACTGACTTCCGCTTCAAAAAATATGGTCGACGTCATAAGTTTGACTCTCCTCTTCTTCAACTGCCAATAGATATAGTAGAAGATGTCCCTATGGGTGATTCTTTACATCTTATAGATATAGAAGTAATGTAAAGACTTCTGACTGGATGGCGAGATGGAAATTTTGGGAAACATACTACAAAGTTGTGTTTTGAGATTTTACAAAAGTTTCAAATTTTTTAATATTTATCCGAAATGCCTTCTGAAATTCACAGATCTGTTCGATCTTTAGAAGTTTTAGTACATTGGAAAGGTTCATAATTTCGTACATTTCTCTATTACCTCAGTTTTATTATCTTAAAAGATGTGTTATGCTATGAAGCATTCTACCACTATATGTGTTTGTTTTGTGCAATTTTTATCTGTTCAAATAAGCAACATTTTACTTATTTATGGCTTGCTGAAGAAATCATATATTTTGTAACTTATTACGGAAATATTTATGGTAAAGGTTACATCACCCGTAATGTACATAATTTATCCCATTATGTCGACGAAGTAAGGAAATTCGGGGTACTACAAGAATTTAATACATATCCATTCGAATATCAACTGTTAACTATTAAAAAATGGTGACACAGGGAAATAAACCATTGAGTCAAATAGCTAGAAGAATTTTAGAAAGAAGTTACGTAGAAATAGAGCATTCTGATAAAAATCACTTAAATTTACCGTTCCTTAAACCTAGAAGAACAAAAAATGGTTTGATAACGGTTCTTCATTTAGAAAATTTTATCTTATCGTCTAAAAATAACGACAAATGGTTTTCAAGCAATAGTCTCCATGTGGTTGAAACTATAGCAGTGAATAATTGTGATGAAATATATTAATACTTGGCAAGCATTTCGATAATTGCATCGATGCGTTTGAAAAGCCTATGAAATATTCTTTACTCAACATATATGTATATATGTGATATCAATAATGTGACCAAAAGAGAGATAACGTCTACAATTTCAGATATTAAATGCAAATTAGTGTGTAAAGTATATAATGAGCATATTTATTTTGTGCCTTTCTTAGTACTACTATTTTTGTTCATTGTTGTAAGTGGTAGGTAACTGAAAAATACTGAAAAATATGCGTTATTTCTTTTTTATTTACAAAGTTTTGGCATGCAATATCACAGTACAAATAAACTCCTCTTCCGGAAAATGATTATTATACACTAAAAGCTGAACATGTTTAACACCAGAAAAAAATACGACTCAATAAATGAATAACTTTATCGCTACTAATAACAAAATTAGCTGGTATTCTAGTATTAGTGCCACTGTGACAGTAATAGCATTTGCTTGACAACATAAAATGAGTTATTTTCCAAGGCCACTTACAGCTTTTAAGGCTTTTTAAATCATTCCGAGTAATATATTTATCTATATCCAAAAACACTACCATACTTTTTGACTCACTTATATTTACTTCACCTGAAAAATAATAAAAAAGTAATTTATCTTATGGGAGCTATTTTTCTGTTATGTTGCAAATAAAAAATATAACATACTCTAGTAATAAATCATTAAGCATAGTAACAAACAATAATCATAATTAAGTTACCTACTAACTATTTACTTTTGTTCCTACTTATTACCATGTTTGCTGGTTCTTTGTTAATAATGTTTATTATCTCACTGATCCCTAAAATCGGTTTTCATGGCTGACCATCTTGGTCTCAGAAACCGCATTATGCGACCTTTTTGTTCTAAGACAGTTGTATAGAAGTCGCTTCCTAACTTGGACAAGATGGCTGGTATTTTAGTATAAAATAAATATTAAATATATTTTTACAATAATTGATTTTTAAAGAATTCAAAGGGGGCGTGAAAAATTACACAACAAAACACCTATATATCATCATGAAACTAAACTTCCCCTAAGAACTAGGATCACTGCATACATTTCACTTACACTTTTTTCGCGTTATTTTAAAGTAGTAAATATATTGTAGTTAGTCAGGTATGAAAATTATAACTTACCATTTTAATTTAGATAATTATTGACACAATGCACTTGTTCAGAAAAAATCACAGAAACGAATGAACGGAATGGACCGAATGTGTTCCATAAAAGTCGTTGTTAAACATTTATGCGACATTTCAGTCATCTTGTAATATCTATATAACTGTGATGTAGACTATAGTGGTTCGGATGTAACCATTATGTAACCAAAAAGTCGGTCGAAAACTTTTAATTAACATTTATTTAACGTCAAAATAGTTCTTGATGGACTTTTATGTAACTTCTATATAACAAAAATGTCATATAATTTGGGCCTATTTCGCGTTTTATAAACGTTTACAATTACGTTTATACGACTAACCTTATATAACCAACAAGAAATTAGAAACGTTTACTCAACGTTTATACAACGTTATTTTGTTACTTGGGCCCTATTTACCTAGAGCAAAGTATGTACTGAGAGGTTTGTTCTGTTGGTAGCCGGTAGCTAAAGTTTTGGTGCGGATCCCTGTTTGTGTGAGTCGCACCTGGCCGGTTTTTTTAAGCCGTGTTAATGAAAAAAAAAACGATTTAATTCTGCAAAAAGTAATTTAATAACCAATTGAAATTAGTACTGGGACCCTTTTTTCAATAGTATTTATTGTTTTGGGCCTGTGACATCATCACTTTTTAATTAAGAAAAATATTTTACAAATCAAAAAAATAACCAGTAAATAAAAATATATATTTAAAATAGTTTATATTTTCATTCAGCTCATTTGATTTCATTTTCATTTCAGCTCTCAACAAGTGGGTCTTAGAATGAACATGGACAAGACGAAAATTATGTCAAACTTCCGTGTCATACCTACTCCTCTGAAGGTTGGAGGCTCTACACTCGAAGTTGTTACCGAATATGTATACCTGGGACAAACAGTCCAGTTAGGTAGGTCCAACTTCGAGAAAGAGATCAATCGTCGAATCCAACTCGGCTGGGCAGCGTTCGGGAAGCTTCGCAATATCTTTACGTCCCTGATACCGCAGTGTCTTAAGACCAAGGTCTTCGACCAGTGTGTGTTGCCAGTGATGACATACGGAACTGAGACATGGTCGCTTACTATGGGCCTTATAAGAAGGCTCAAAGTCACCCAAAGGGCAATGGAGCGTGCTATGCTTGGAGTTTCTCTGCGTGATCGAATCAGAAACGAGGAGATCCGTAGGAGAACCAAAGTAACCGACATAGCTCTCAGAATTGCTAAACTTAAGTGGCGGTGGGCGGGGCACATTGCTCGTAGAACAGATGGCCGTTGGGGCAGTAAAGTTCTCGAGTGGCGACCACGCACCGGAAAGCGTAGTGTAGGCAGGCCTCCCACTCGGTGGACCGATGACCTGGTGAAGGTCGCGGGAAGCCGCTGGATGCGGCAGCGCAGAATCGGTCGTCGTGGAGATCCTTGGGGAAGGCCTATGTCCAGCAGTGGACGTCCTTCAGCTGATATGATGATATTTTCATTCAAAAAAATATTTCCATTCACAATTTATTCATTTATAAAAAACATATTAGGTACAATGGTTACTTCCTTATTAACATTATAAATGAGAAAGAGTATTTGTTTGTTTGTTCTTTCACGTCGCAACAGGGCAACGGGTCAACATGATTTTTTCGACCTTTTGTTATTCATGAACTAAATGTGGCCATACGATAATAATAATACAGAAAAAATAAACTCTTCATACAAATTACAAATCGATTTGTGCATTTTTATGAGTACATAAGTATTATTTTTTTTATATCTGACTATAGGTTTCTAGGCGAAAGATGTTTAGTTTGTGACGAAGTCATACTTTTGGTGTGTTTTAAATCTGTTTTTGTACTATCTTCTTTATAATTCGTTTTCGTTATTGTTTTTAAATTTTTGACTTTTCCGCCCTGTTTTTTCGACCTCACCCCACTCATTTTTTTATTTTCTAATACCAATGTGTTTTATACCTCAATTCATGTATTCCGCTTCGATTATATAATAGTTTTCTGGTGGTAATACTAGTTTTACCCGAATGCGCCAGAAGAAGGGTTATGTTTTTCGAGTGTATGAATGTACGTTTAATTTCTTTGGCACGCTTTGTAGCCTAAACGGCTTGATGGATTTTTAACCGACTTCAAAAAAAGGAGGAGGTTCCTCAATTCGACCGTATATATTTTTCAAGCGACTTCCAAAAAGGAGGAGGTTCTCAATTCGACTGTATGTTTTATTTTTATGTGCGTTACCTCAGAACTTTTGACTGGGTGAACCGATTTTTATGATTCTTTTTTTATTTGAAACCTTAATATTACCGTGTGGTCCCATATAAATTTTAATAAAATCGATGTAGTACTTTATTAGAAAATTAACAAAATCCAAAAATAATAATGCCAAAATGTACTAAGTTGTTGCGATGGAAGTCGGTTTTTTAACGTGTTTAGCGTTTTCAATTATTTTTTTATGTGTGTTCGTGGATAACTTCGTCGTTTATAAACCGATTTTGATGATTCTTTTTTTGTTGGAAAGGAGATATCCCAAGGGTGGTACCATGATAACGAAACCAGGATCTGATGATGGCATCCCAGAGAAATCGAGGGAAACCTTAGTTTCCTGTATGAAGTCGGTTTTTTTTGTTCAAAGTTATGGAGTTCGAGGTGTCGTAAGATTCGTCTTGATCCCGTGAGTGACATAGGATACATTTTACCCGACTAGCCAAAAAGAGGTTGTCTCTGTAGCCTAAACGGCTTGATGGATTTTGGAGTGCGAGGTGTCCTCAGATTCATCTTAATCCCGTGAGTGACATAGGATACATTTTACCCGACTAGCCAAAAAGAGGTTGTCTCTGTAGCCTAAACGGCTTGATGGATTTTGGAGTGCGAGGTGTCCTCAGATTCATCTTAATCCCGTGAGTGACATAGGATACATTTTTACCTGAATGGCAAAAAATTGGCTGCGAAAAAGTGACACTTGCGCCGGAACTGGGGTTTTTTCTATGGGATTTGGCGGAATAGGTTTTTTTTACCTTATAGTACATAATATTATGTGATAAATCATTTTTTGCCAATTCAATGACAATTAGTACAGTAAAATGAAGTTTTTCCTAAAAAGTGTCATGTTTGCATGTAGCGCCTATGAAACTTCTCTGGGCAAAAAAAAAAACATGTTAGCCACCGAATCAGGAAATAGTGACACTTGATATTGTTTCTACTAATAATTATCTAAAATCAGAGATACAATTCTATTGCGCCGGGACTGGGGTTTTTTTCTATGGGATTTGGCGGAAACCCTTTAATACGACATCCCGAAAGTCGTCGCTAGATGTCGCTGGTAAATTGAGTTAAGCTCGCTAAACTTTATTGCTGATCTGAACCACACCTGGACCACAGAGTAAGATACTTACTCTGAGCCCTGGACACTTCATACAACGGGCCAGAAATGACATTTCAAAAAACGAATGACGGAACAAACAAAATGGCGACGAAATTCCATACGTCCGACAACCAAACGGTAACCAATCTGCATCAATCTAGGTGACGCCGGGGTGGGGTCGCAATCTTAAGAGCGGTAGGGAGTATCCATACTGTATGTTAGTACTAATATATATCTTTGTCTGAACTGTGATGCGAGTGCTTCGTGCGGTACAATCGAGTAGTAGGTATCTTTACGTCCCGCTAACACCCAAGTTTGCTATGCGACGCGTTTTGCGACCAACTGCAAAGCTGTAATATAGTTTGGCGCGAGTTTATATTAAAGGTATTGACAATCTTGTAAATGAGGGTATTTGTCTATATACTACAGTATATTGCATGTAACTGTCTTTTTTTTTGTTATATATCATATATAGGATTCAAGGTGTGATGATATGATCATTGAGGTACGCAAGGCGCAATCTCTGGTTTTGACAGAATATCAGCGTTGTGGGGTACACAATCCACAACATTTATTACATTTACCTTTTCATTGGCAGTACTACGTTTATATGTTTTTAATTTAGTTTTATGTATTTTGTCTTCGCAGGCTTGTGCAGGTTTCCTCACGATGTTTTCCTTCACCGCTACGAAGAAACTCGCAGGTTGTGTGTCGAAGTCGACCAACCCGCACTGGGCCCGCGTGGTCGACCAAGGCCCGATCGCCCTAATTCAGGGTAGGCTCGAGCCCCTCGGTGGGGACGTATATGAGATGATATGAATAAATTTTGTCTTATTTTTAATCATGTTATTTTTGTGTAGTTAGGACATGCGTATTAGCTTTTACCTAATTATTTTTATTTATGTAAAACTGTCAATGAATAAATGAATTATATTTCTATCTACTAAACCTTTTATTCCAGGTTCACTCTTCCCACCACGATCACATTATCAACCACTCGATTCCCGAAACCTCCTTTCGCTGCATCACCGTGGCTATCATCGCGGTGTCTCTCTTCATCAGCCTACTCATCCCCAACATCGAGCTGGTGTTAGGCCTGGTGGGGTCTACCATAGGAGTGCTGATCTGTGTGGTATTCCCGGCCGCCTGCTTCGTCAATGTCACTTTTAAGAACACCAACGAGAGGATTCTAGCTAAGGTAATCCATTTTAGATATCTTAAGTTTCGCCTTAATTCAGGGTAGGCTCGAGCCCCTCGGTGGGGACGTAGTTGATATAATGATGATCTAAGTTTATGTTCTGACACGATCTCTCTGACAAACCTGTAACTCGTGACAATATGAAAAAGACTGATAAGAATATTTGACATGTTATGGCAAGATTTTAAACGTTCTGACAGCACTAACGGCCGATCACCAAAAAAACGCCAAAAGTACACTCTACCATTCTTCCACAGGCGATAGTGATCCTGGGCCTAGTGATTATGGTTCTTGGGACGTACGCAAACCTCGAGGCAGCAGAGAACAAGCACGACCGCTACGACGAGACCAAGATCACACAGGAACGCATCGACAAGATCGTCGAGGACTTCTTCCAGAAGAGGGAAAATGTCGAAGGTAAGATTGATAGATGATAAATTACAAAGTTATACAAACATGTTACAAAAATGTTATCCATGTTCAGAATCCATCGCCTGTAAAACGGACAGTCGTTGGGGTAGAAAACTCTTGAGTGTCGCAACGGAAGACGTAGCTTGGGTAGGCCTCGGTGGACCGACGACTTGTTGAATGTCGCGGAAAGCAGCTGGATGCGGGTAGTGCAGGTCCGGTCGTTGTGAAAATCCTTGGGGGATAGGCCTTTGTTCAAGCAGTGTACAAATTCGGTTGATATGATAAATCGCACAGAAAACCTTTCATCACGAGAAATAAAATACAAGGGCGCAGCTGTCTACCGATCATTTACAATTTTTATTATTATTGCCGCCGCAACTCCGAGCTAAACTAGTCGTAACCCAGCCATCGACCTGTAAACAGTGTCTTTCCGGAAGGCAAAGAAAAACGTTTGAAACGCTCAATTGTGATGGTTACTATTTTGTTTAAACAGTCTTGAAGTACAACTTAATAAAAGATTAACACAATCATTTATCGTTTTATATTTTTAAGTAAATTAAATTACAAAATTCTGAATTTCAAAACAGAGATCAACTGATACTGGTAATAGCTGGCGCATTAGGATCTCGTGAAAAGAGTACGCACTGTACATATAATAACATTATTTATGATTACAGGCAGACAATCATTCCAGGCGATCGATTTAATACCAAAGGAAGAGGTTAAAAACAATGGTATTGGTGACAAACAAAAAGAATCCGAAATACAACCACCTAATCCTGTCCCACCAGAGCCATCTAACGAGAAAACTAACATTGACAAACCAGTTGAAGAAAAGAAGAAACCAAAACCAGAAGACAAATCAAAGTTAAAAGATACGGAGAACGAATATGATAAAGTATCAGAAACCCATCCAAAGAATTTAAAGAAAAATAATGGTGTGAATAATTATAAAGATACAGACATTAAATCTGAAATTGAAAAACTAGTAAAAAAAGTCCCAGAAGAAAAGGCAAGTAAAGCCAAAACAAGAGAACAAGACAAAGGCGGAGAGAAGAAAGATATTATAAAGCAACAGCAACTAATAGAAACTATAAAACAACATGGCGAAGAACAGAAAGAATTATTAAAAGAGCAAAAAGAACTACTAGATGAAATCATCAAGACCAAAAATGAAATGGAACAAAATAAGAAAGAAGTGGACAGTATCGAAGCAAAGAAATTAGCAGTTGAAAGTATACAAAAAATTGCAGATATTGCTATTAAGAGTTTAAGTGGCGTAACTGATAAACCCATTGCAGCTAAAGAAGAACCTTTAGATAAGCTTGCCAACAAGGCGGTACAAGAAATAGCTAAGAAAGCTGTTGAGACAATAGAGGCTATAAAGGAAATCAAGGAGACTCCATTGGAAAATTTACCAAAGCAAGACAATAATGCTTTAGACCAGCTAAATGTAGCTAATTCTGATTTATTGCAAAACGCTGCACAATCAATTCAAAATGTTCAGGGTTATGTGCAAAACAATCCACCACGAAATAGTTTAAATCTGCAACCAATTCTTAATGCTTTGCCAGCAGTGTATAAGCAACAACATTCAGTTAATAACCAACTGAGCGCAAATGAGCAGCAACCCTTAAATAAAAATATGCAACAAGATTCAAATATTGAACAACAAAAACTTAATAATCAAGAACTTCAACAAGCACAACAACTCTCTAACCAACAACTACATGCAGATAATAGTCAAAACCAAAAAGCTGCTAATATTCAACAGCATCAAAATGTACAACAAAGTCAACAATCTACTAATATGCAACAGCAAAATGAAGTCAATACTCAACAAAAAAACTTCGAACATCAACAACAATTTAATAACATAAAACAGCAACACAATGCTGATACCCAACCGGTTGTTAATAATCAGGAACATGTAAATTTACAATATAACGCAAACGTGCAGCAGCAATCAAACATGCAACAGGGTAATCAACAACAACTGATTGAAAATGCACACCGAAGTGCTCAACATAATGCTAATATTCAACAAGATTCACAACAAAATGGTAACTTACAACCGGTAGCACAAAATTTGCAGCAAGCAGCAAACTCTCAAGCAATATATCAAAATAACGACGCACAGCTAAGGCACAATAGAGATGTTCATAACGATGCACCTGTCATAAATAAAGATGATACAGTTCAAAATGAAGTGGTACAAAATGATAAACAAAAAGCTCACGCACATTCACCGGACGAACCACAATCCTACAAAGAAGGAGAGGATTTCGAAATGGAAAAAATAAAAAATATTGCACAAAATGCTCCAATCCCCATTGCAATGAATGGTGATGTGAATTTAAATACGCAGGTAGAAAAAGAAATTCCAAGCAACATCAAAGAATCTGAAATTAAATCCCACGGTAAAAATACCAATTTTATTCAACAAGATTCAAATAATGTTAAACCATATTCAAATCATCTCGAGAATAACGGTGCTAAGGCTCTTGATGGCAATGTTGAACAAGAAAATATTAATAATGTAGGTCAAATTAGACACAAGAGAGAAGTGGTCGATTGCACTAAAATAAACACTTTAAAACTCGTAGATAAAGAAATATGCAAGAATCTAGTGAACAATCCAAAAATAATAGATGACACACATAAAATATTTACAAATGATATTGACCTACATAACGTAGAACTTCCCAAAAATATTCAGATGCATGAAACAATGATACATCACATTAGATCTCTGAAAAGCTTACCAGAAAGTAAGAAAAGATGAGAAGTGCTTATTTAATTAGGTAAACTATGATTTTCAAAATAAACATTCATAAAGCAACTTTCTGGCCTTCAAATAAGTCCGTTAATACACCAATAAGATGAAATCATTATATTGTATTGTATAGTGTTTTCACACTTTAACTGGATGACATGGAAACAGTTCAAATTGATTTGCAAAATTAGTAATTTTACAAAGAAATCATTTGAAAACTACTTGGCGGACACTAATCAATTAACTGATAAGTCAACTTTGTATGATGACATAACCCAAAGTAGGTCAGTTTCGTTTTTGTATTCACCTCCTTCAATACGTTCGTCGGTGCAACCTGTCACCCTGTGTAAGTCTGCCTGTAAAAAGTGGCCTTTGCTTATTCTATGATTTTTACTTTCATAGGAGCGCTAAAGAAGGAAAGAAGATATTGTGATGGCAAAAAATCCAAGTTAAGGTTTTCATGGGGACCGATTGTCTTACACAAATAGTCTAAAAAAAACCGTGTGTGTGTGTGTAGTGTGTGCGTCCGTCTGGTGGTCTAGCGTTAAAAGTACTAAACGGTTTGATGTTTAGGGCAATATCATTTTTATATTCAGCAGTTTTTTTCTAATTTTTTTTTTGCTATCTTGTTTTCTTAGGGTTGCCACCTTAGCAAAAAAACACATATTTTTATTTGATTTTAATGAAACCTAGTAAGTTACTAGAACTTTATAAGACCTACGACACTAAGTAGTTCATTGTTCCAGAATAAAACATATTAAGGTACCTCCCATACAAACGCATTGTAAATAATGGCGAAATTACATACATCTTGAGTATCCTATTTATGCTTACCCACGGGATATGAAAATGCTTGCATTTATTAGGTATTGGATAGACTAAGAAAAAGAAGTCTATTTCTGTAACTTGGAGTTCAAGATGTTGTTTTTAAATGGTTCATAGGTAAAAATGTTTTTCTTATTTGGACTACTTTTAAACACATGAGATGATGAGATTGGTAGACAAGTGCAGTGACAATATAACTTAGCATAGACTATAAAGTTTTTATGCCCCTTGGTAGTCTCTTGACTATAAACTTGTTAAAAATTAGGTCGTCTTTGATAGTTTTTAATTTAAGGGTAACATTAAGTTTAGTCATATTTATTTTAATACTCCCCCTAACAGCTAGGGAAATACAAAATCTCAACTTCGATTTTTTTGCCATCACAATACTTTCTTCATTTGTCGCTCGAAAGTAAAAAGAATGAAACAACATAAATTAAATATTATACAACAATCACCTTTAATCAAAGTTTAGCAGTATTTATTTGATTACTCCCAACAGAAATAGACAAAATCCGGAAAATAGGTTTATTGTTGTAAAAAAAAAGCTGTCTGCCATCCGTGGAAGTCTAATTAGGTGTGTACCGAAATTGCCGTTGTTATTTTTCACCAAGTCTGATACACCTCTTTTCAACCGCCTCCGTTTCGTTAATGGTTAGCCCATTCGCTTCACACCAGGAGGTCGCGGGTTCGATTCCCGGTGGGGTCAACTTGTAAGACTCGGTTTGGTTGGTGGTAGGGCATTTTCTAAGCCCGCCTGGCTAGCTACCACCATCTTATCTAAGTCTTGCCGCCAAACATCAGTGTTAACAACATTGATGTGTACCGGCTTGAAGTTAAGATAGCCAGTTCTCCATTGCGTTGGGGAATCTTGGTAAGCCCGCTTCCATCTTCGGCATCATTGATGTGTACCGGCTTGAAGTTAAGATAGCCAGTTCTCCATTGCGTTGGGGAATCTTGGTAAGCCCGCTTCCATCTTCGGCATCATCGTCACTTACCATCAGGTGAGATGATGCCAAGGGCTTACCAATTATGAATTAAAAAAAAATATAAAAATGTAATGTTCATTTTTGTAAGCTAGACGGTCGGTGATGGATTCGGTCACTTAGGGCCACTTTCCTCGCACGGCCACATACCTGGCATGCCCACATTCCCTGAACGTCCATATCGCTCGAACGACCATAACACTAGAAAGTAAACTTGTCTTTTTTCTAAATTGTCACTTTCCTAACTCGTCACCTTTTTAACTCGCCTTTTTCTGCTACCCATGGGGGGGAGGCTCTTTGACTGTATAATCAATCAAACCTGACCGAACCTAATATCGCTCGCTTCGCTCGCTCATTTAGTTTTTTTACTAAGTTTTATCTTAAAAAATGTACAATAAAAGAAGTGGTCGTTCAAGGAAATGTACGAAAAAAGAAGTTGTCGTTCAAGGATGTGGGCGAACTAGGAATTTGGATAGTGGCCATTAGAGGAAGTGGCCGTAAGTGACCGAATCGTCGGTGATCGCTACCCGAGAAAGTGTGCAGTTGTGCACAGCGTGGCTTGGCTTTACGATATTTTTATTGTTTCGGTATCTTGTTGCTTTGTTTGTTGATTATGATGACGTACAAATGTTTATACCTACAAATGTGCATTTCGTATTGTATGTTACTATTTATTGCATTTATTTATTATTAGAAATGTCTGTAACCAAGTTAATATATTATGTTTTCCATTGTATCAAATGTTTATTGTTCACGGTATTTTTTTGTGATACTCGCAAATTTAGCTTCTGCAGTTTCTTTCGTACGCAGTATCCTTCCTTAAGTATGCTCCTGAGATTGCTATGCTTAAAATGATTAAAATATATGCGTTATTTATTAAAATGCAAAAGCGGATATGTCGATATTAATTATGGGCTAGATGTAAGAGATATCACTTCTTAGATACACGAAGAGCTGTAGCAGATGTGATATTTTTATATAAAATCGTTAATGGCTATGTTGACTCACATTCTCTACTTAAGAATATTAACATCTATGTACCAACGCGATCTGTACGGATAAGGCCTTTTTTGTGTCTACTTCCTACGCTCTTACCAATTAGGTACCGTAGTAACTCCTTTTTCTGTAGTCCTAAAAAAAATGATAATCTAGTAACCTTGACACATCCCGAGATTAACCTTTTTAACACCAGTCTGAAGCGTGTACTCGCAGCGGGTTTTTTTCGATTCCTGAGATTACTAAAATAGTTACATGCTTATTTTTAATGTCACTCGGTTATACGTATATCTATATATTATGTGGTCTATATGTCGCAGGCATACTGTATAATTCGTCATTATACGGACGAAGTGTATACAATTTGCCTGACGGTGTGTAAAATGATTAACCATACAATTTGTCTGTCACATATATTATAGCACTATCATAGATAGGTACTTATATTGTTGATCTACTTCGATTCTTTGTTTCGTGTTTCGGAGTTCTGTCCGTTTTGCTTCTTTGTTTTCTTTTTGTTTCATAAGTTTTTTCCTGTATGCATACTGTGTGCACCCATTTTGCGAAAATTTCAAAATGGCGTTTAAGAAACCTGGCATTCCTAATTTTAGTTTAATATTTTATTTTATTGACTAAAGAAACTATTGCTGAATATGTGTGTGTATTTTTTGTTTTTTAATTTTCTGTGTACGTGTGTTAAATGTTTTAATGCTCATGGGTCTGCTGACAGCACAATTAAAAAAAAATTTACCTGTTCATATGTTTATTATATACTTATGTTATTAAAGCTGTATGTTTTCCTAATTTGAAAATAGCCATTTTCGTCAAAATACGAAGCATTTAATGTTTTTTAATTATTGATTTTTATCTTTTTTGTCGGTGCGATTTTCACATATTATCATACTTGTCAGCATTCGATATACAAAACCAAATGGTAGGAAGGAGTTTTCGGTATGAAGTATAACAATGAAACGAAAAATGTATGCTGTGGCACAAAGCAGATCTATATTGTATTTGGTTTTAGTATGTATCACAAAAAAAAGAATATTTGATACAAAAGCAAACATTATAATGGAAACCCGGATATAGCCTTTATGTATGTATGAGAGACTATAATGATTGAGATCTCATGTACTGTTGCTGTCCTTTAGTGTTAAATACCTAGTTTGTAAACAATAACAAAAAAATAATTTATAAAAGTTTCCTATTAAAATAACGATCGTGATTAAAGATGACTGAATATTGTGTTTTAATTGATATTTGTACACGAGTTTCTAACCATAATTAATAAAAAACAGATTTACATACTTTGTATTTTTTTATTTCACTTTTTATGTTCATAAACGCAAAAAATAACAAACTTAATGACACCCTTAAACTTTTAAACTAAAAAAATAAATTAGGCATCTACTTCTTTGTATCCTTATTTTCTTCTACAGTTGACATTGTTCTAGACCTAAAACAAAAATATCACAAATTAAAATTAAAATTTATTTATGTACACAGGCCAGCACATCAAGCTAAACACTCGTAGTGCGATTCTGATCCATACATTACACATTCGGCATAAGAACGGTACAAAGTCCAAAGTATGTAGCATGATGTGCTGGCCTGTGTACGTAAAATGTACCCAAAGGCACGACGACGAAAACGAAGGTAGCGGGAAGCCGCTCGATGCGGGCAGCGCAGGACCGGTCGTCGTGGAAACCCTTGGGGGAGGCCTTTGTCCAGCAGTGGACGTTTTTCAACTATGATGATGTACCTAAAGGCGCTTACATATTAGAGGCGTATTTTAACCACTTCCGTGATTAAGGCAATTAGCCATCAGCAGGTCGCGGGTTCTATTCTCGACGGAGTCTAGCTTTGTAAGACTCGGTTTGGTAGGTGAAAGGGCCTGGCTAGCTACCACCATCTTATCTAAGTCTTGCCGCCAAACAGCTAACAACATTGATGTGTCCCCGGCTCGAAGATAGCCAGTTCCCAATTGCGTTGGTGAATCTTGGTAAGCCCGCATCCATCTTCGGCATCATCGTCACTTACCATCAGGTGAGATGATCCCAAGGGTTTACCAATGTGAATTAAAAAAAAGGCAGCCTCGAGGTGAGCTGGCTTGCCACGCACAGCTCGCGCCGCCAGTGTGCTTCGGATGTGCACAGAGCCAACTTGCCTCGCACCACGTGACCGATCGCGCGCGTCGCTTGCCGCAGTTTTATGATACAACTAGCTTTTTCCCGCAGCTTCGCCCGCGTGGACGTCGTTTTTATGACTGTCTTTAAAAGTGATTAGTAAATTATGTCGTTTCCCACCTACTCAACCATCTCTGTGCAAAAAATCACAACAATCGAGTATTTTTTACTTCCCACAGGAACTGCATCAGATTCTGCTATTTTCCTAGGGATAAAAAGTAGCCTATGTTCTTCTCCGTGACACAGGCTACCTGCATGTCAAATTTCATAAAGATTGGTCAAGGCGTTGAAGCGTGAAAAGGTAACAAACAAACAAACACATCGGCAAATGGTACTGATCAACTTTCCCCATGGAGCCTATATTATGTATTATAGAAATAAAAAAAATCATACTTTGCAAATCGACTGATCAATTTACAATTATGCAGTACGTAAAGAAAAAACATGTACAATTTACTCTGCAATCCTTTGTCTAAGGTTAAGTGGAAGAGATCCCAAAAGGATAAGTCCGCGTTTGCTGGTATTTTGTTTGAACTCTTTATTACTTAAATTCATATAACAAAATACAATAAACAGAATAGATGGAAGATAAAAAGCCAGACTTATCCTTTACGGGATCTCTTTTAATAAACCTAATCCTTACTAATGTTTTATAAATGGGAAAATGTGTTTGTTAGTTTGTTACCTTTTCACGTTTCAACGCCTTGACCAATCTTGATGAAATTTGTCATGCAATTGCAGGTAGCCCTAGTCGCAGGAAAGGACATTGGCTACTTTTTATCCCATGAAAATACTCTTTTTTTTTGGTTATTTTTTACATCGAAACGGAACAGGAGGTGGGAAATGACATAATTTACTAATTAGCATATCCTGACATAGTTCCCGAGGGTTCTGAGGAAAACTCATTTCCACGCTCGCGCACGTCGGCGTCGCAACGGAGCAACGGATTGAAGTGTTTTTTGTATAGAATTGATTGAGGTGGTGGGAAGTGACTACTAATCAGAATAGCCCGATCTGGGATAAGGATCTGGAGAAAACTCATGTCCACCCTCAAAGGCAGTCATAAAAAAGATGTCCACGCGGGCGAAGCCACGGGCAAAAGCTAGTAATGACATAAGACATAAAAACAGAATAAAAACTGGCTAAGTGCGAGTCAGAACCGCACACATAGGTTTCCGTACCATCATATTAGATGGCGCTAGTTTCTCCTTGTTTTAAAAATACATGTTTTTTTATGGAGACCCCCCTGATTTTTACACTTTTTCTTATTTTTAGTATTTCTTGGTATAGCAGAAAAAATATATCATCTGTGAAAATTTCAACTGTCTAGCTATCACGGTTCACAAAATCCAGCCTGGTGACAGACCGACAGACAGACGGTCTGACAGCGAAGTCTTAGTAATAGGGTCCCGTTTTTACCCTTTGGATACAGAACCCTAAAAAGGTAAGTGTAAAAGATAGTTTACGTTTAAATACTAAATAATTACAAGCTACGAGGTGCGGTCCAAAAGTGTCCAACCTAACAAAGAAAACAAGTAGATATATTTACAATTTTATTTTTATTTTTCGATATAGTCCCCCTCTATTTCAACGCACTTTGCAGATCTCGTGATAAGCATTTCTATCCCCTTATAAAAATATTCTGGAGTTTTGTCCTCGAAATGGGTAAAAACTGCTTGGGCCACTTCATCATCCGAAGAAAATCGTCTTCCCCTTAAGTCTGCCTTAAGTCTCGAGAACAAGTAGTAGTCGCTTGGGGCCAGGTCTGGGCTGTAAGGGGGGTGGCGAATTTTCTCGAAGCCACATTTAGCTACAGCAGCTTTGGCAATTGCAGCAGTGTAAACGGGAGCATTATCGTGGAGAAGCCGAACACCTCTACTAAGTTTTCCACGTCGTTTCTGCTTGATCGCCTCTCGCAACTGCTCATTAAGGGTGGCGTAGTAGCTGCCATTTACCGTGGTATTCCTTTCTTTTATGTCAATCATTAGTATTCCGTGACAATCCCAGAATACCGTTGCCATAATCTTTTTGGTGGATTGCGTTACCTTGGCCTTTCTAGGTGGCTTTTCACCAAGACGACGCCACTCCATCGATTCCCTTTTAGACAGGGGATCATAGTACAAAACCATGGTTTCGTCTCCCGTAACAATCGACTCCAAATAACTTTTTCCGTAACGCCTATACGCGTCTAAAACTTCTTGAAAACACGCTTTTCTCTCAGTACGCTGCAAGCTCGAAAGAAGTTTGGGTACCCACCTAGCACTAACTTTATTCATGTGAAGATGATCATGTAGTATCCTAAGTACTGAAGTTTTGGAAAGTCCGGTTCTTGCCGCTATTTCTTTAGTCTTTAGTCTTCGATCACTCAGAACTTCCTCTTCCACTAATTTAATACATTGCTCGGTGAGTACTTATATAGGCCGGCCGGAGCGAGGTTCGTCGTCAATGGATTCCCGCCCCAATCGAAACTGTTTACTCCATTCTTTTACCGTGGAAAATGATGGAGAAGAATCCCCGTACACGGCATCCAACCTTTTTTTTATATCGGTCGGGCTGACCCCTTCCTTAGTCAGGAATTTGATCACGGAACGATATTCCAATTTGATCATTTCGAAAGTTTTCCGGATTCGTATCGTTAAAACGCCGTAAAATCAAAACTACAACCAACAGAAACGCCAAAACCAGACTCGAAAAAGCAGACTAAATGACAATCGCGATGACATCTTTTTTATTTTTTTTTAAGCCGCCAAATTTTTCCAGCCAGAAAGTTTTGGACCGAACAGGTAACTTTAAAAGTAATCTATATATTAAGGAATTGATCACCTTTTCTTTTAAATCTGCAAGTCCGTGTGGCCGTTCTATCCAACCGATTAGCTTATTTTTTATAGATGTAAGGTATTTCTACACCAATTTGCCATCAAGAATTGAAAATCTCCTTTAGGCTGGGAATACACGTCAGATTTTGTTTCCGATTGTCTGATCAGACTATCTGATCGAATTTACTCGATACACATCCGATTTTTGAGCCAGACTTTTTCTGAACTCATTCGTTCTTGAGCTGAGTTGTGAGTGCTTGCCTGCATACGGAGCAGAAAGAAAAGATGGACGGCGAATTACTGTTACTTATTGCATATTTGCTCGTGTTAGTGCGAAAGAAGAAAAAACGTCGCTATTGGATTCGCCCAATCAACCTGACAAGACTTTCCGAGAGTAATTTCCACTTAAAACATCCAAAATAAGCCGCTCGATGTAGTAATTTTCCGCCATATCGTCCGAATCACAAGGATGCGATGCGTCCGTTCAATGTCACGCTAGAGAGCCAACTGTCAAGTCGGAAGGAGAAATCGGACGTCTATTTGGTCTCTGTTCAAAAGTATGCAGACCGCACCTTCAGACAATCGGACCGGCAATAAAATCGTAAACGTCTTGTCGCTGTTTCCGACTCGGACGTCCGATCCGACTATCGGATCGGACGTGTATTAAGTATTCAAACAAACGTATTGCACGATCGCCTTCCGGTAGTCGGATCAGACTATCGGATCCGACTATCGTATGGAAATATCTGACGTTCCGTACACCCAACGGGACCCTATTACTAAACCTCAGCTGTCTGTCCTTGCCCTCGCGTCACGGCGTTAGCAGGAATAGCGGCCCTCACTATAGTGACCTAGCTGTCGGTGAGTGGCGACGCTATATCATAAACCTGGTAGTTTAGCGTATCTGGTAGATATACGAGAAGGCATGTCTGTCCGTCTGTCAACGGGCTGTATTTCATGAACCGTAATAGGTAGACCGACAAGAGCACCGCTCTTAAATTGTGATGATGATGATGAATAGGTAGACAGTTGAAATTTTCACATAATGTGTATTTCTATTGTCGCTATAACCAAAAAATTAGAGAAATTTGAAAAAAAAATAATAAAGGAGTCGCCATACAAAAAAACGTGTTTTTTTATAGGTCTTTATAAGTATAATTGATTTAGCTTTATCGTAAAAATGGTAATAACACACAAGCTTGAAAATTGGTGTGATTATAGTACTAATACTGAAGTAAAACAACAAATAATAAAAATTGGTCAAGTGTCATCGTATAAGCATATTTTTGTCGCTCGCGTTGATGTATTTTGCTTGTAATGTGAAAAGGTATATTGTCATTATGAAGTTGTGTGGAGAGGTATGGTGGTAAGGAACCCTCGGAGTGCTAATCCGACTCACACTTGGCCGGTTTTTTTTAATACAACGTATTGATGCACATATTTTTGCGCCGATATTCTTTTAACATTTCTAGGAATAGTAAAAAAATATGTATTTGCCTGCAAGTATAGATTTCTTGAGGAAAGTTGTACAGTTTTATGTGTGGAATCAACAATATTATGACGCTTTTAACCGAATAAAAGTTACGTGTATAAAAAACTTTTAATACACAGTTACTAAACTATTTTATTACCGTTGTCTAACAGAGTAATCAGAGAAAAGGCTCAGTATTCATATCTGCTGAACAGTTCCACCGGGGAACTAATATGAACGAACACATGTTACTAAGTTATTTACTTTGTTTTTAAGACGGAGTAGAGTGACTTTGGAAAAAAAAATACTGTTTGTCCTTTTTGTGCTTTGACAACGCCATTTTATCGTCGTAAAAAAACGCACGTTCACGGTTTTCATAGGTTTAAAGATATTTATTCTCATAAAAGACAAATTGTCACTCACATGAGAAAAAGACTTGTATATAAGTAATTGGGTTATGGTCGTTCACACCGCACAGATCACAAAAAAATGAATCACATAGCCATGGTTATAATTAAAAATATAACTACAAACTGGCTTTCCACAACCAACAACTTTCCACAACAAACAAATAAGAAAATAGTAATTATTTTTAGTTACATAAGATATGTTGAGCTAATTAAATTGAATTAAATGAGTCAATCTCTTTGATGGATGAGGGTAACCTATTATAAAGTTGCACTCCCTCATACGTAAACATTCGTTTACCGTAGTTTGTTCTAATTAGTGGTAATGCAAGGTAGCTGGTACGTCCGGTGCTGCGTTACATAGTTACCGTTTACTAGCAGAGGTTTCCGGCTTATTCTGACTGGCGCTTGATGTGGTAGACCCGCGGCGCGAACGGCGTGAGGGCGTAGCCGACGCTTCGGATGACTGCACGGGGGAATTACCGCGACTGTCCGGCTACCAATAGAATACAAGCACAAAATAAAAAGATAATTTTTGCCTTACAAACATCGGCTGCCAACAGTATACAAGCACATAATTGAAAACGCTAAACACGTTAAAAAACCGACTTCCATTGCACCAACTTAGTACATTTTTGCATTATTCATTTTGGTTTTTATTAATTTTCTAGTAAAGTACTACACCGATTTTAATAAAATTTATATGGGACCACACGGCAAGCACTAGCTTTCAAATAAAAGAAGAATCATAAAAATTGGTTCACCCAGTCAAAAGTTCTGAGGTAACACACATAAAAAAAACATACAGTCGAATTGAGAACCTCCTCCTTTTTGGAAATCGTTTGAAAATAAATAGCTAATTGTCAAAGTTTTCGCCTTACAGACGATGGTATAGTCACGGATTAATCAACCCTAGAACTACAACATGTTAATTTAGTTTCAAGAACAACAATATGGGTTGCTGGTGACCCCAAAGAAAAATGCGATTTTCTAGAAAAATAATATGTTTAGGTTTGCAATTGGTGAATATATCGCGTAACATTCACACACAGAATAATGTACGGTCGAATTGAGAAGATTATATTGAGTTGGTTGAAAAGGGCAGAATATGATGAGCATACCTTGAGTTCAGTGGAGGCGGGGCGCTTAGGCGTGCCCTTGGGCGTGTGCAGCGCCTCGCAAGCGCGCGTGAAAGAGGCGCGTCGCCCGCGCGCGCCCAGTGTTGTCGGGGAGTCCGCCTCTGGGGTCGACACTGTACGGCAATGCAAGAGATTTACTATAGGTCTAGGTGCTTAACTTAGAAGATTTTGAAACGGTGAAGGTGTGGTGACGTCACGTGGTTGAAGTGAGACTTTACTTTAACACCCACGTCGAAGTGCTGTTTCCTTAAACGTCACCCCTCCCGCAACGCTCCCTACCACAGGAACCTACTGAGCTTAGGGCTAGACTTAGTGGAAGGATCTTTTGTTTTTGCTAGGTCCTACTAACAAGGAAGGGTAACAGGAACCTACTGAGCTTAGGGCTAGACTTAGTGGAAGGATCTTTTGTTTTTGCTAGGTCCTACTAACAAAGAAGGGTAACAGGAACATGCTGAGCTTAGGGCTAGACTTAGTGGAAGGATCTTTTGTTTTTGCTAGGTCCTACTAAGAAGGAAGGGTAACAGGAACCTACTGAGCTTAGGGCTAGACTTAGTGGAAGGATCTTTTGTTTTTGCTAGGCCCTACTAACAAGGAAGGGTAACAGGAACCTACTGAGCTTAGGGCTAGACTTAGTGGAAGGATCTTTTGTTTTTGCTAGGTCCTACTAACAAGGAAGGGTAAAAGGAACCTGCTGAGATTAGGGCTAGACTTAGTGGAAGGATCTTTTGTTTTTGCTAGGTCCTACTAACAATGAAGGGTACCCAACTGATTTGATTTATTTTGATATATCTTATAGAGTAGTCTAAAATAACGGACACGTATTTTTTTTAGCTGCCCAAACTCAACCTATTAGGAGAAAATGGCCTTCAAAGTACTGAAAATTGACCAAACCTTCTAATTTCTGAGAAGAGATTTGTTCAAAAAAATTGATAATTAATTACTGGTTTCGTTATATGTTGGAGAACATGAATAAAGAATGTGGACGTGTTTTTTCATTTCACCACAAACTCATTTTTTTCATTTTTCATTTTTTCATTTTATTTTTTTTATATATAAAAATATATATATAAAAAAATACGATGATTACGTCCCTCGAAGGTCATACGTTGCGCTGCACTCACTCAATACCTACTTTTTTCATAACTTATATTCATTATAGTATTCGCGGAATCCAACTTTCGTGGAATCCAAATTCTCGGAACAAAAAAATCTCATTCATTCATTTCATTCATGTACAAAAATAAGGTATTATAATAATGTAACTATAGCATGGTACATGGGCCCTGCTAGGGCATGGCCAACAGGATAGGTAAATTGCAATAATGAACAGAAAAATGAGGAGAGACCAGAAGATGTGTTCCATTTTTTTTATAGACATTTGCTTGCTTACCATAGTTAAGTTTATTGTCTACCAAACATTATCAAAACAACCCAACACAACTTATCGGACACATAGTGCATCGAGACAGCAGCGAGTGCTAATCCAGACATTTTTGCTCTCAGTTCCGCGCTGTGTGAGCATATACGATGTGAGTGAGATGGCATGAGACCGGCTGACATCTATGAAACGTTCTTTATCTGCACGAGTTTGTTGTAACGTCTATTGCTGACAGTGACATTGAACCGACTTATCAAAATCGGTTGGGGTATAAATTTTTGTTTTTGATTTAGTACACAAATAATTACTGAGATGTAACCACGATGAAAAAGTTAATATCTTTGAACAAAGAAACTGGACGAGTGGAATACAGCCCTTATAGAAAAAGTTGGCATAACCGCCTCTCCGTGGCGTAATGGTAACGACCATTAGCTTCGCATCAGGAGGTCGCGGGTTCGATTCCCGGTGGAGTATCCGTATCCGTTTGTATGACTCGGTTTGGTTGTTGGAAGGGCATTTTCTAAGCCCGCCTGGCTAGCTACCACTATCTTAACTAAGTCTTGCCACCAAGCATCAATTTTAACAGCATTGATGTTTTCCGGCTTGTAGATAAGATGATTTATTGTGGCTTGTACCCATAAAACTGACCAAATTTCATTAAGTAACCCCATACAATCGCGAAAATTGTCTTCATATAAGTTGATCACATGTATTACCAACTTTTGTAGCAAAATCTGGTTAAAATAGGAATAAAACCGACTGCTACAAATACGATTAAATTTTGGTATAGGATCTAAAGTTGGAAGGGAGAAGAAAGGAAAAAAAGTGAGGATAGAAAAGAGATATAATCAGATCTAAGATTTGAAATAAGAAGTTATGGTGTATACAAAAAATATTATCATCGTACGTATTATCAGTGTTAACAACATTGATGTGTTCCGGCTTGAAGATAAGATAGCCAGTTCCCCATTGCGTTGGGGAATCTTGGTAAGCCCGCTTCCATCTTCGGCATCATCGTCACTTAGCATCAGGTGAGATGATGTCAAAAGGGCTTACCAATAAGCTCATTTAGCTCACCTACGCCAACGGAAACCCTTCTAGTAGCGGGCTTCGCAGCTTTCGGCGTCGTCGCCTTCGTTTCCGACATGGCCCGTTTTGTGCGCACTGCAATCAAAACATTTATAAAAAGTAGTTATAAATAGTTTCTAAAAAGTGGAACAATTTTATATATTTTTACTAGTTTTTGCCCACAACTTCGCCCGCGTGGACATCGCTATGACCCGCGACTTCGTTCCCGCTTTATTCCCTATTATTTTGAACACCTTACTCCGTCGTTGTGGAAGAAATGTTATTACCCCACTTATTATACATACATTTTAACCTAGAATAACTCATCTTTATGTTTCTAGCAGCAATAACATTGTACATTCATATAAGGTAGGATAGCCTTAGACCCCTTAATTCGGCCCTATCGCAAAATCCGTTCTTAGCTGACGTCTCCAATCTATAAACTATCTACCTGACAAATTTCAGCTTCATACGTCAAGTAGAATTTGAGATTTCGTGTTTAATGAGTGAGTGAGTAACCTTTTGGCTTTTACTCGTATATTATTACAATCTACAGATAGATACGATAAAACAGGTCACTTAGTATAAGGTGAGAATTTGTGAGATGATGCTAAGGGCCTACCAATAGGCTATTTTACCGTATAAAAAAAAAATTAAAAAATACTAAATAAATCAATAAATATCACTTCTATTAAAATAGCAAAAACACTTGCTCATTTATAATATTAAACAATTTTTAATTTATTAAAAACAGTAAATTAGGTTGTTTAAGTCTATGGCACTTATGACGTCACTATGTCAGAAACGCGAATGATTGCAGAACAAACTTTCGTATTTGACAGTTGATAAAAAGTTACTCGACTTGTAGTCAAATACCGTATTGTGGATTTAAAAAAAAGGCGATGATTAATGCCATTTGTACATTTAGTTTCTAAGCAACTGGTAACATCAACTGTGTGTGTGTGTGTGTGTGTGTGTGTGTACAATAAATAAATAATTAATTAAAAACCTACAATGTTATTTTATCTTATTACAGGGCTAGCTAGCTTTTGCCCTAGGCTTCGTCTGCCTTTATATAATATTTTTTGAAAACTTTTTTGTGACTGTCTTAGAGATTGTGCGGTGCGCAAGCCGCAAGCGGCTCGTGAACGGTATTTTAAAATTTTCGAAAATCCTCTCTTAGTGCTCACCGGATATGCAAAATTTTATGCTCCTAGACATACCGGTGAAGGTTGTGCGCTGTCTCGGTCAGTTCATATATTTTTATTAAGTACCTGTCTCTAGACGTCTTTATCATCTCATTCATATCAGCCGAAAGACAACACTGCTGGACAAACGGCCCTCCTAAGGATTTCCACAACGGCTAATCTGGCGCTGCCCGCATCTAGCGGCTGCTCGCGACCTTCACCAGGTCGTCGGTCCTTCTTAGCCTGCCTGCGCTATGTCTTCCGGTGCGCAGTTGCTACTCGAGAATTTACCCCAACGGCCATCTGTTCTACGAGCTACGTGCCCAGCCCACTGCCACTAATGTTTAACGATTCCGAGAACTATGTCGGTTACCTTGTTTCTACACCTTCTACGGATCTCCTCATTTCTGATTCGATTGCTTAGGAAAACCTCGAACATAGCTCGCTCCACTAGCACTAGAACGACATACTTAAAGGGGTGATAGAAAGGAGGTGAAATGCTTTAATCTGAGACCCTGTAGGTGATTCTTGGTTTTTGCATTTGTTTTTTTAGTTAAAGTTATATTACAAGCTTTTATTTAGACACCTGTCCCGGTGTCTGTAATGAAATCCTGCAAGTTAAATTTGACCCAATTCCCGGGTTCCGATTGAGCTGAAATTTTGTATACATATGTATATCGCGTGACAATGCAATATTAAAAGCTTGTACCTACAACTTTTTAGGTTTTTTGAAAATTATTTCAGTTAAAGAGTTATTATACAAGCTTTTATTTAGTTTTGCCTGTCCCGGTGTCTGTAATGAAATCTTGCAAGTTAAATTTGACCCAATTCCCGGTTTCCGATTGAGCTGAAATTTTGCATGCATATGTACATCGTGTACCTAAAAGATTTAAGGTTTTCGAAAGATATCGAAAGATATCTTAACTATTTCTATTACTCCCGGTATGATGAGCATGATGATAAGGGATTGATGAACTTACACAGTCGTCGCTGCTTGCTCGCGTCCGAGGCTATGGATTCTGGCGATGCGTTGCTTGGGAACTCCGAGGGATCGGGCGAGCCTTAACAAAGATTATAGTCAAGTGTTAGGTGCTAGCTGTCCCGGCGAACTTCATTCAATCTTACAATACACTACCCTACACTTAACTAAGTGTAGTGACCATACCCTACAATACATAAGAATATTCTCCTGACAATAACGAACTCAACAAAAAAAGAATTAGCGATATCGGTCCAGCCGTTCTTGAGTTATAAATGGTGTAACTAACACGACTTTGTTTTATATATATATACATTTATTTAAAAAAATAAATATTCTGGGACAAATCACACATGGTCATCTGACCCCAAAGTAGGATTCCCTGTGTTATGGGAACCAGAGACTGATATACATACGTATATACGTTTAAATACATACATATATAGATATTTAACACCCAGACACAGAGCAAACAAATCTGCTCATCACACTAATGTTTGCCCTGGGTGGGGATCGAACCCATAACTCTCGGATCAACAGTCAAGAGCACTAACCACTGAGCCACCGAGTCAGTCTTATTTGTGTTAATACTTATTGTTTTAATACTATTTAATTTTACTTTATTAAACAGTACTTTATGGCTATTTAAAAAGCTAATAATTAAACTGAGTACTATTTATATGTTTATTGTCTACCCCCCCCATCCATGAAGGTTCCTGTTTTTACTTGAAGGGCGCGCTTTTGAAGATAAAAGGGCTGGAAGTTTCGTCCTCTAGAAATTTTAACGACAGTCCAGAACATTTAAGAGTATTCTAGAGCATTCCATAATAACATCCCAGATTGTTGTGGAACATTCCAGAACACTCTCGAATATTGTGGAAC
Source organism: Coleophora flavipennella (assembly GCA_947284805.1). Taxonomy (NCBI): domain Eukaryota; kingdom Metazoa; phylum Arthropoda; class Insecta; order Lepidoptera; family Coleophoridae; genus Coleophora; species Coleophora flavipennella. Next base: position 5,780,916 of record OX369269.1, read on the forward strand.
CTTCTGGAACATTGTGGACGATGGGAAGCCTTTTTTGTATGGGTGGGGCTACCTATTGGAAGGGGTATACAAAGCAAGATCCGTCATGGGTTTAAACGTATCATATCAACTCCCTGAGCGAAACCGGGTGCCCCAGCTAGTAATAAATAAATCTCGTGTGGCAGACTGCCCTAACTCCTCAGAACCAAGACCTAGTATAATTTCTTTCAGTTTGCGACTAGACGTGAAATTAAGAACTATCTCGTCTTTATGCCGAGGCATTGATTGGAACAATTGGGTATGCAAAATTTTTTATAAGCCATGAAAATAAAAAAACCATTTCGAGATATTTTTATTTAAAGCCATATTTTTTCATTTTCCACTCGAAAAAGTAAAAGATTGCGTAAAAAAATCGGAAAAGGACAATAACCTTCATTTGACCCCTATGACGTCACGAGTTTACAATAAAACCTTATTTCACCACTGAACGGAACGTGCACTCTTACTTGTCATATCAATTACGGACCTTGCATTTGAGGACGAGCTTTCGTCGAGCACTGAAAAAGGCACTATTTATTTATCATCCACCAAAAACTACGTTTGAAACAATCAAATATTATTAGAACGTCATTCAAATTAAATACTTAAATGGGTAAGATATTCATTAGAGGTCCAATTTTTATTGTGGTTCTAAAAAACATTTAAACTCTGAAGGCCTTGTCCATACATAGATTATGATGTTTGATGACAAGTAAATTTTGACTTTGACGTTTCGTTGTTGGCTTTGTGATAGTTTCGTTTCGGAAAAGGCAAAGGTTACTAAGACCATACAGCCAGGTCTGACGTATTTAGGCTTCCTTAGCTGTTGGATTTGTAATGCTAGTGCCGGTGCAATGAAAAAACAACAAAATAAAACTACGAATGCGTCTACCACAAATCCCGCCAAAAAACCTTTGGGAATGATTGACTTGAGTGACTTGAGTGAAATAGGGCTGTTCGTTTCATAGTAATGTGAACCGATGACGTCATCAAGGTTTCAAAATTTAAAAAAATATTTAAAAATATCTAGAGGCTTAAAAAATGAAATATTCAAATTAGTTTTTCAAAATGGTCTAAACCATCAGAAAAAAAATTAAATAAAATACATTTTTTTTTTTAGCATACCCAATTGTCTCTGTCTTTTTCTTTACGCGTAAAGAGTATAGTAAAATAACCAACTTATGGACTTTTTCAATTTTTTTCGTTTCAATTATAAACTACAAATAATTTGAAAAAATCCAACTGTAATATTGAAGCGTGTGTTTAGACAAATCGACTAAGAAAATTTAGAGGTACTAAACCAGTCTGGTTTGCCTGGAGAATGCAAATCTTCGTTTTAAATGAGGTTTCTTTGATACTTTTTTTCTGTTATAAAAGTTAACGAATCGTGTTTCTGCAACTGACAAAATGAAGTCATTGAAATGAACAATCAGGTTACAACATATAACTTTTACATGTTTTGTATATGTTGAGAATAATCAAGATCCCTGCGACCAAAGTTTCCAATGCGTCGCCTTAAATACATCAAATAACAAACATACGAGACTGTGATAATATCTTTGACTAGCAAATAGACAAAACCCGTTTTTACACGAGGGTTAAAGAGTTTACGGAGGTTAATTTTCCGAAGGAAGTCAGGATTTACAGAAATAGTTACCATTTTAGTAATAAAACGAATTCGTAACATTTTTCGCCGATATTCCAATGTTGAAATTATTCCTCATACAGATTTAAGCCTCCAGACTATATTGCAGTGATAAGTGCCACAAAAGCCTTTTTACCTTCGAGCGTATGTGTGTGCGTATGTTTATGTCTGTACCTTCGATTTGCAGAGAAACTGTAGAATCGATTTTGATGACATTTTGCACTAAAATATTCAAAATTATTTGCCAATATTTTCAAAATATTGAAGGTAATTCCCATACAAGTAAAAATTTTTTTTTTCTCTTAAATGGCGTTAACTAAGGATGTCTCCTAAAATATACCATCTATGGTATAGCCCGTCAACTTCATGCGCGAAACGCCTGAGCAGCTGAGGCGGGGTGTGCGGGAAGATCTCTGCGGGGGAGTTTGAGGCTAGCGGGGAAGAGCGCGTGCCTTGTGCCCTTCCCCGATAGCCTCAAGATCCCCCGCAGAGATCGTGTCGTGCTACCTCACCCCCACCTACCCGGCGGTACCGCGGGCGTACCGCGCACGAAGTTGACAGGCTATACCTCGTCGCTCAAAAGTAAAAAAGTAAGTGCCTCTTTGTGTCCACTTAGGACGTTAAAAGAGGTGAGGTTGAATGACGTCTTACTTAGCGCTACATACATTTAATTTAAAGTGATTAGTCTACACTATAGCGCGAACTTTAAAAAAAAAGGTTTTGTTAGCTTTTACATGAGATTTTATATGACCAACCTTAGAATTGATGTGGAAGCGATGAGACATGACAAGTCTAGTACTTCTTTTTTTTAATAAATATTATTATCTTAGCATTGACATGAGTGGTGCATGCTCGCTTAAATGTTCGTGCGGATTTTTTTTCATTTTTTTTTTATTAAAAATTTGAGTGCGTTTGACTGCAACTCACCTGATGGTAAGTGATGATGCAGTCGAAGATGGTACACGCACTCAAATAATGCCTATTCACTCTTGCCTTGAAGATCCCCAAATTATAGGAATCGGGAAACACTGACGCAGGCAAGGAGTTCCTTTCCTGCGCTGTACGCATAATAAATGAAGAAGCGTAACGATTCGTGCGAAAAGGTGGAACATCAACAACAAAGGGGTGCAACCCCTCCCTGCGTCTCGTTGACCGACGGTGGAATGGAGCAGGGGGAATGAGGTCGTGAAGTTCTTGCGCGCACTCTCCGAAATGAATTCGATAGAATACCGATAGACAGGAGACTTTGCGGCGATGCTCAAGGCTTTGGAGCTTGTCATTGACTAGCTCGTCGTCACCAATGAGTCTCCGTGCGCGTCGGTCGATGGCGTCCAAGGTATCCAGCTGATAGCGGGCTGATCCATCCCATAAGTGTGAACAGTACTCCATACATGAGCGGACCTGTGCTTGATACAAGGTAAGCAGCTGTCCAGGTGTGAAGTACAGTCTCACCTTAGAGAGAATGCCCAGCTTCATTGCAGCAACTTTTGCCTTGGACTCAATGTAACGACCGAAGTTGAGATTGGGTGTTAAATCCACGCCGAGGAGTTCCAGGTGGTCAGATATCTGAATCGGTTCATTCCGGAGAGTTGGAGTCAAGGTGAATGGACTCCTTTTGGCGGAAAAAAGACACGCCTGTGTTTTAGAGGCATTAAACCTTACGAGGTTGGAATCACCCCATTCAGACACTGCCTGAAGTGATAGGTTAATGCGCTTTATCATGGCCTCTCTCAGAAACAGCGTATCAGCGCTGTTAGCTCGTGCACTGGACAGGTATCTTTCTACAACCGTGCTATCGTCTGCAGAACCAATTATACCTGGTTTCAGCAGATCGTTTATGTGAAGCAGAAATAGTGTTGCGGAGAGAACAGATCCCTGAGGTACCCCGGCATCAATCGCCAATAGGTCTGAGGAACAGCCATCAACGACCACTCGAATAGACCGTTCCCTCAGGAAATCAGCTACCCAGTTACACAATCCCAAATGAAGACCATAAGAAGGAAGCTTGCCAATAAGGCTAGCGTGCCAGACCCTATCAAAAGCCTTCGAGATGTCGAGTGACACAGCGAGAGCTTCGCCATGCTTCTCGATGGCCTCGCCCCATATATGCGTAGCATACACTAGAAGATCTCCAGTAGATCGACCTGGGCGAAATCCGTATTGTCGATCGCTAAGGAGGTCATTATCTTCTAGGTATGCCAGAATGCGGGTGTTCAATACACGCTCCATAATCTTACAGATTACGGAGGTGATTGCTATAGGGCGGTAGTTTGCGGGATCGGCACGACTGCCTTTTTTGGGCACCGGCTGCACGTTGGCCAGCTTCCAGGACTTTGGGACTATACCCGTTTCAAGAGAGAGGCGGTACAGACGTGTCAGAACAGGAGACAACTCAGGAGCGCAGTTTTTTAGCACTATAGCTGGTATACCGTCAGGTCCACTGGCTTTGTTCACGTCAAGATTGCGAAGTGTTTTGAGTACCTCCTTTTGCTTGATACGAATTCGCTGTATCGAGACGTGAATTTTCGGCAAATATAGAGGAAAACAGATTAGCCTTCTCAGTTGCCGTGTGAGCCAATGATCCATCAGGTTTCAGCAGTGGAGGCAAAGACGAGCGGCAAAAGTTCGCCTCGACCGATTTAGCCAAGGACCAAAACGGATGGTGGCGCATCGGGAGCCGGGTCGTTCCTTTCCCTCAAATAAGGTTGATGGGAGCGATGGCTGACTCTCGCGTTATACTCGTGACCTGGTGCTGTCCGTGGCAACTGGCGTACTCTTGTTGAGAATGCTTTCAACAATTTTTATATATAACTTTTCGTGTCATTGTTTCCATGTTTTAATGACATAAACTGGTCTATATCAAGGATTTTATTTTGATGTTATTAACTAATTATTGTTTATTTCTTGATTCTTCACAAATGACCTTGTTATTATTATTTTGTGACTATCAGAAAGAGTGTAATTTGCACCTATTTTGAATGAATATATTGAATTGAATATGAAATGGGCACAGCTGATCACGCAGAAAACCCAGGAGGGCGTTCTGGCGCCTAAGAACGATGAGGGCCGACACCAAATAATGGGAAGAAGCATGGAAGAAGAAAAAGATTGTTTGTTGGCTTCTACAGCTACATCTGATATTTTCTTATCGTGACTTGTGTGACGAGTAGTTGCCGAAATCCGAAAGAATACATAATTTCCTGTGAATAATAATTGTATAAGAATTTTCCAAACTTATTACGGATACGACATAAATGTCGCAAATCTTATATCTCTGGAGTTTGAGACATTTATGTAGTATCCACAATAACTTTTGGATATTTTTATTATGAAATTTACGGAAAATTGTGTATTTTTTCGGCATGATTAGTCACGCAAAGAAAGATTACCAAATGGGGCCATACAAGAAAAAAAAATCGCGCCCACGGTCATAGGCTACTGTGATTTTTTGAATCACGAGGACTTACCATCAAAATCGCCTTTATTTAGCAGACTGATCCTATCAATGGGCTGCACATCGAAGGCTATAGAGGAATGTGTGGAGGACGCGTCGTCATCCTGCGAAGCTAGAGAGACAACGCTGCTGGTGCGAGAAGAGGGCTTCTGCTTCGACGATGAGGGCTCGAGCCAAGACTTGAGAACTTTCTTTTGGTTGCGAGTCAGTCTGGGAATCATAAAAAGTTTTTAAAAGGTTTCAATAACGCTATGTTTGACTTTAGTGGCACATTTGCTAGGATTCTGATGCATTGTCGTTGTGAGCTCTTAGGAAGAAAGTGAAACCGCTATGTCAAAGGAAATGTACGTAGGCTTTAGTGGCACATTTGGTAGGATTATGATGCATTGTCGTTGTGAGCTCTTAGGAAGATAGTGAAAACGCTATGTCAAAGGAAATGTATGTAGGCTTTAGTGGCACATTTGCTAGGATTCTGATGCATTGTCGTTGTGAGCTCTTAGGAAGATAGTGAAAACGCTATGTCAAAGGAAATGTATGTAGGCTTTAGTGGCACATTTGCTAGGATTTTGATGCATTGTCGTTGTGAGCTCTTAGGAAGATAGTAAAAACGCTATGTCAAAGGAAATGTATGTAAGCCTTAGTGGCACATTTGCTAGGATTCTGATGTATTGTCGTTGTGAGCTCTTAGGAAGAAAGTGAAAACGCTATGTCCAAGGAAATGTATGTAGGCTTTAGTGGCACATTTGCTAGGATTATGATGCATTGTCCTTGTGAGCTCTTAGGAAGATAGTGAAAACGCTATGTCAAAGGAAATGTATGTAGGCTTTAGTGGCACATTTGCTAGGATTCTGATGCATTGTCGTTGTGAGCTCTTAGGAAGATAGTGTAAACGCTATGTCAAAGGAAATGTATGTAAGCTTTAGTGGCACATTTGCTAGGATTCTGATGCATTATCGTTGTGAGCTCTTAGGAAGAAAGTGAAAACGCTATGTCCAAGGAAATGTATGTAAGCTTTAGTGGCACATTTGCTAGGATTCTGATGGATTGTCGTTGTGAGCTCTTAGGAAGATAGTGAAAACGCTATGTCAAAGGAAATGTATGTAAGCTTTAGTGGCACATTTGCTAGGATTCTGATGTATTGTCGTTGTGAGCTCTTAGGAAGATAGTGAAAACGCTATGTCAAAGGAAATGTATGTAGGCTTTAGTGGCACATTTGCTAGGATTCTGATGCATTGTCGTTGAGAGCTCTTAGGAAGATAGTGAAAGCGCTATGTCAAAGGAAATGTATGTAGGCTTTAGTGGCACATTTGCTAGGATTCTGATGCATTGTCGTTGTGAGCTCTTAGGAAGAAAGTGAAAACGCTATGTCAAAGGAAATGTATGTAGGCTTTAGTGGCACATTGGCTAGGATTCTGATGCATTGTCGTTGTGAGCTCTTAGGAAGAAAGTGAAAACGCTATGTCAAAGGAAATGTATGTAGGCTTTAGAGGTACATTTGCTAGGATTCTGATATATTATCGTTGTGAGCTCCTAGGAAGAAAGTAAAAACGCTATGTCAAAGGAAATGTATGTCGGCTTTAGTGACACATTGGCTAGGATTCTGATGCATTGTCGTTGTGAGCTCTTAGGAAGAAAGTGAAAACGCTATGTCAAAGGAAATGTATGTAGGCTTTAGTGGCACATTTGCTAGGATTCTGATGCATTGTCGCCGTGAGCTCTTAGGAAGAAAATGAAAACGCTATGTCAAAGGAAATGTATGTAGGCTTTAGTGGCACATTTGTAATAGTAAAGGGGTTCATTTACGTTGCGATGGTCGCACGGACTAATGGGACAAAACTGAAGGGTAGGTAAGGGATCTATGAGTACATTGCACACTCGCAAAAAACAAAAAACACAAAATGTTCTTTAATCTACAAATAATTTAATAAGGTTAAATTAATATGTAACATAACGTCAGCGGGCTCCCATTAGGTGGACCGTCGACATGGTGAAGATCGCAGGAAGCCGCTGGATGTGGGCAGCGCAGGACCGGTCGACATGGAAATTCTTAGGGGAGGCCTTTGTCTAGCAGTGGACGTCTTTCGGCTATGATAATAACATTATCGTCTAATGTTCAAAAAGGGAAGAAAATGAAGGCTACATAGCAATAAGAATAGAATGAGAAGTTTGTAATTTGCAAGTTTGTGCCAAATAATCTAATTTTCGTTCTATATAGCTTTGTCCGTTCGTAACGCAAATGAGGTGGCTTCAATGCTAAAAATATCTATTAGGGTTGCGTGCTGATATCGTCTGGTAATACTTAGCAGGTAACAGCTCTGTAGTCTAGTATTAATATGTTTTTCTCTGGTTTCAAACCATAAACGTCGCGAGACAGATTTGATTTTACTCTTTTTTATTCTATTACAATTAAGATCAACAACATTCGCTAAAGTTTCTATTTACATCATAGTATTATACAATAGGACGTAATATAATAGAACCTCTTGAAAAAAGGCCAGGTCAAGAGTACCCTAAACCGAAGAGCATGTATGAAGGAAATAATGAAAGTGGACGAAGCGAAACAAGTATGTAAGGATCGTAGCAAGTGGGGAGAAGTGGTCTCTGCCTACCCCTACGGGAAAGAGGCGTGATTATATGTATATGTATAATAACAGAGTATAAGAACGTCGTCGGTGGCGTAACAGCTACGGCCGCTACCTCCTTCTGGGAGGTCGAGGTTCGAATACTGCCACGTACCCATGTGATTTCGAATTTCGATTTTATATTTACGTTAATCCGACGCTCTTACGGTGAAGGAAAAAGATCATGAGGAAACCTGCACACGCCTGCGAAGAAAAACGAAGGTTGTCTGTGAAGTCGAACAACCCGCACTGGGCCTGCGTGGTCGACTAAAGTCCGACCGATCGCCCTACTTCAGGTTAGGCTCAAGCCCCTCGGTGGGGATGTATATGAGCTGATATGATGATAATATCAAAGCAGATAATAGGAAATCCTTGGAGGAGGCCTTTGTCCAGAAGTGGACGTTTTTCGGCTGTGATGAACAGAAAAAACAACTCCTGGAAGCTGGAAAATATTTTAGAAAAAAATATTATAGTTTACCTTCTAGAAGTGGAATACTCGTTCATAATATCTTCACTGGCTTCTATCCTCGAGCCCGAATCTTCGGCAGTCAGCTCTGGGATGACAGATAGATCCGGTTTGGTCGGTATTATAGACTTCCTGCCTTTGCGTGCAGACTGTGTGAGGTGGCCCGCGTCTTCGCTAGCTTTGCTCCTGGTAAAAATGCAAGTAAAATCCTTACTAAGGGTCCAGACACACAGACTGCATTTCGACTGCAATCCAGCTGCAAATTCGCAGTTTGGATGCAGTTCTCCTAGTTGCGCTTTATCTGCATCGAAACTGCGAATTTGCAGTTGGAATGCAGTCCGTGTGTCTGGACCCTAATATTATAAATGTGAAACTATGTTCGTTTGTCCTTTCACTGCAACGGAGAAACTGATCGACTTGTTTTGGGCGCAGATATAGTTGAAGAGTGACACAGGCTTCTTTTTATGTTGTGAAAATAGCATGGTCCAACACATTTTCTAAAGGAACAAAAAACACTTACATTTCTTTCACGTCGCAAAGAAGTAATGGATTGAAGTAATTTTTTGCACAGAGATAGTTGATGGGGTGGGCAACGACATAAATTACTATAGGTGGACCGCTTAAATGAGTCTTCGCCCGCGCGGTACAGGGGCGCGTGGGTAAGGCGACAAAGAGGATTGAGAGAGGAGCGGGCGGCAGGCGCAATGTTGTGGCTACAATGCGCGGGCGGCAGGCAATTAAAGCCCATTGTTGCCACAACAATGCTGACCGATTATTATGAAGACCACTATAACTGTTACTGTATCCCGTAAATATTTAAATGATAAAAAAGGCTCCCGTTTGCTTTTGTAAAATTGTCATAGATTGAACCATGTTGAATACGAAAACCGAAGTCTTATAAGACCGTAACCCGCGGTACCACAGACAGGGTGCGATATAAAAATGGGTCAAAATGAAAAATCTGAAATTTATTCTATGAGACCACGTCGTCAACTTTAAAGAAAAACTGTATTAAAAGATTTTAAAAAAACTCGAAAAAAAATAGAACTCAATCGTTTATATTGAAAATTTGGAATTTTCAATTTAGAAACGGTCTTTGGCGACTTCATATTTCCAGCAATACCTTGATCGACATCGAGCGACGCCCGGAGGGTTTTACAAGATATGCTCTTGAAGATATGCGTTGAGAAGTTCTACGGACAATTGTACACGACCACACGTCTGCCTGTCAGCGATCTGGCTAAAGACCCAAGAGCTAGACTTACCCGACACTATACCGAAGATATCCCGGACGTCAGCCTGTACGAGATTAGAATGGCTCTTAAACAGCTTAAAAACAATAAGGCACCGGGTGATGATGGAATTACAGCTGAACTTCTGAAAGCAGGTGGAACACCGGTACTTAAAGCTCTTCAGAAATTATTTAATTCCGTTATACTTGAGGGACAAACGCCTAAGGCATGGCATAGAAGTGTGGTCGTGCTTTTCTTCAAAAAGGGCGACAATACCCTGCTGAAGAACTACAGACCCATCTCACTTCTGAGCCATGTCTACAAACTGTTTTCGAGGGTCATTACGAATCGTCTCGCACGCAGGTTTGACGACTTCCAGCCTCCCGAACAAGCCGGTTTCCGAAAAGGATTTAGTACCATAGACCACATACATACGCTGCGGCAGATTATACAGAAGACCGAAGAGTACAATCAGCCACTATGCTTGGCGTTCGTGGACTATGAGAAAGCCTTCGATTCGGTCGAAACCTGGGCTGTGTTACAGTCTCTCCAGAGGTGCCAAATTGACTATCGATACATCGAAGTGCTGAAGTGTTTGTATGAAAACGCCACCATGTCGGTTCGCCTCCAGGATCAAAACTCGAAACCTATCCAGCTGCAGCGAGGGGTGAGACAGGGAGACGTTATATCTCCGAAACTGTTCACCGCCGCCCTGGAAGATGTTTTTAAGCTTTTGGACTGGGGTGGACTCGGCATCAATATCAACGGCGAGTACATCACCCACCTTCGATTCGCTGACGATATCGTGGTCATGGCTGAGACTATGGACGACTTAGGCACAATGCTCGATGGCCTCAGTAGAGCCTCTCAACAAGTGGGTCTTAGAATGAACATGGACAAGACGAAAATTATGTCAAACGTCCGTGTCATACCTACTCCTCTGAAGGTTGGAGGCTCTACACTCGAAGTTGTTACCGAATATGTATACCTGGGACAAACAGTTCAGTTAGGTAGGTCCAACTTCGAGAAAGAGATCAATCGTCGAATCCAACTCGGCTGGGCAGCGTTCGGGAAGCTTCGCAATATCTTTACGTCCCAGATACCGCAGTGTCTTAAGACCAAGGTCTTCGACCAATGTGTGTTGCCAGTGATGACGTACGGAACTGAGACATGGTCGCTTACTATGGGCCTCATAAGAAGGCTCAAGGTCACCCAAAGGGCAATGGAGCGTGCTATGCTTGGAGTTTCTCTGCGTGATCGAATCAGAAACGAGGAGATCCGTAAGAGAACCAAAGTAACCGACATAGCTCTCAGAATTGCTAAACTTAAGTGGCAGTGGGCGGGGCACATTGCTCGTAGAACAGATGGCCGTTGGGGCAGTAAAGTTCTCGAGTGGCGAACACGCACCGGAAAGCGTAGTGTAGGCAGGCCTCCCACTCGGTGGACCGATGACCTGGTGAAGGTCGCGGGAAGCCGCTGGATGCGGGCAGCGCAGAACCGGTCGTCGTGGAGATCCTTGGGGGAGGCCTATGTCCAGCAGTGGCCTTCCTTCGGCTGATATGATGATGATGATGATGCTCTTTTGGCAGCTCTATCTTCTCCCATTCTTTCTACATGTCCTAGCCAGCGAAGTGGTGCTGTTTTTATTTCCCCGATGATGTTCGGTTCGGACACAAGGTCTTCCAGCTCCTGGTTAAATCTTTGCCTCCACTCCCCATCCTCTCCTCTTGTCGGCCCGAGAATCTTTCGCAGTTGGGAGTACCCGAATGGTCAAACTTGGCACAAAAGAGGATAGAGTGGCGCACTTTAATGTCAGAGGCCAAGATCCACTTCGGGTCGCAGAGCCAGCGAAGTAGTAGTAGTTTAGAAACGGGGTTTCTTAGTAAGATTTATTCCTTACAAGCCAATTCCTTCCTCTACAAATCGAGGCTTGAGATGGCTTGAATTTATTACTTGAACCGGGCATTATGAGTCATCATCATCATCATATCAGCCGAAAATCGTCCACTGCTGGACAAAGGCCTCCCCCAAGGATTTCCACGACGACCGGTCCTGCGCTGCCCGCATCCATCGGCCTCGCACGATCTTTACTACTACGTTTTCTGGTGCGCGGTTGCCACTCGAGATTTACTGCCCCATCGGCCATCCGTTCTACGAGCTATGTGCCCTGCCCACTGCTACTTCAGTTTAGCGATTCTGTGAGTTATGTCGGTTACTTTGGTTCTCCTGCGGATCTCCTCGTTTCGGATTCGATCACGCAAAGAAACTCCGAGCATAGCACGCTCCATTGCCTTTTGGGTGACCTTGAGCCTTCTTATGAGCCCATAGTAAGTGACCATGTCTCAGTTCCGTAAGTCATCACTGACAACATACACTGGTCAAAGACCTTAGTCTTGAGACACTGCGGTATTTGGGACGTGAAGATATTGCGAAGCTTCCCGAACGCTGCCCAGCCGAGTTGGATTCGTCGATTGATCTCTTTCTTGAAGTCGGACCTACCTAGCTGGACTGTTTGTCCCAGTTCTACATATTCGTCAACTACTTTCAGTGGAGAGTCTCCAACCTTTAGAGGGGTGGGTGCGACACAGACATTTAACATTATTTTCGTCTTTTAAGTTGGTGCTAGCGCTTCGCCGGCCGCTGCCGCGACAACCTCGCTTCGCTGCTGGCTGGGCTTGCGCGTTGTCTGCCATATCAAACCTAAGAACCTAATCACCAAACTTAATCAACAGTCAAAGAATCCCACCTTTGTTGGGTGGTCAGTATTCATACTTTTTAACCTAGTCCGTGGCGTAATGGTTAAGTCCATTAACTTCACATCAGAGAGTCGCGGGTTCGATTCCCGGCAGAGTCTATCTTTGTATGACTCGTTTTGGTTAGTGGAAGGACATTTTCTAAGCCCGCCTGGTTAGCTACCATCATCTTATCTAAGTCTTGCTGCCAAGCATCAATCTTCACAGAATTGATGTGTTCCGGGTTGAAGATTAGATAGTCTGTTCCTCATTGCGTTGGGGAAACTTGGTAAGCCCGCTTCCATCTTCGGCATCATCGTAACTTACCATCATGTGAGATGATGCCAAGGGCTTAGGTACCAATTGTGGATAAAAAAATTACTGACCAGGAAAAGTAATTTAATCATGCAGTTTTTATCACATTTCTTTTTGATGCGGCGATGTTTGGGTTAAAATATTATGTAATTCCTCAACATGTCATTTAAATTTTCATTTTAACAAAAGGGCCAACTGTATAGCGTCATCTCTGTCTTATTCATAAATATAATTCATTGACTAACACGTTGGTCCAGTAGCAGCGCTGTATAATAGGCCGAGGGTCATGAGTTCCGTCCCCATCCTGGCAAACATTCGTGTGACGAACAGACTTGTTCGCTCTGTGTCTGGATGTTAAATATCTATAGGTGTATGTATTTAAACGTGTATAAGTATGTATATCAGTATTTGGTTCCCATAGTACAGGGAATCCTAGTTTGGGGCCAGATGACCGTGTCCCTGAATATGTATTACTAGCTTTTGCCAGCGGCTTCGCTCCGACGGTGTGCACTGCGCGAGCCGCGAACAAAGTATAGCCTAATCCAGGTCCTAATCTGTGTACCTACCAAATTTCATCCAGATACGTTCAGTAGTTTTTGCGTGAAAGAGTAACAAACATCCATATATACAAACTTTCGCGTTTATAATATTAGTAAGGATTATGAAAGTTAGTAAAGTTCTCGAGTGGCGACCGCGCACCGGAAAACGTAGCGTAGGCAGGCCTCCCACGCGGTGGACCGATGACCTGGTGAAGGTCGCGGGAAGCCGATGGATGCGGGCAGCGCAGGACCGGTCGTCGTGGAAATCCTTGGGGGAGGCCTTTGTCCAGCAGTGGACGATTTGTGGCTGATATGATGATGATGATGAAAGCATATAAATTAGTAAAGAAATAAATATATTCCATCTTACCTTGTAGACCTACGAGAACTGCCAGAAGCGATGCTTGCATCGTCATCTACATTCTTCTTGCTTCTATCCCGAGAGGACCTTCGCCTAGGCGGTAACGCCGATTCGTTCATAACTTCCGAATCATCCATTTTCTCCGACAACTCCTTTGAAGCTCGTCTAGTAAGTATCTTCCTAACTTCACTAGATGGTGTTTTAGCTCTACTTTTAGATGGAGTAACAACTTCCCCTGTTTTCTCGCTTTCCGACGTTTTTTGTTCTGTGGATTTATTCGAAGCAATGGACTGAGATCGTTTTCTAGTCATAGGAGTTTTTGGAGATCCTATTTCGATTTCAAACGGCTCCGTTTCAGGTCCTTTGTTAGATTTGTTTGATGTTGTTGATCTAGCACGTTTTTTAGTTCGCGGCGTTGGATTGTCTTTGAATGTAACTTCGGCTTCTATTTTAGATGATCCAGTTTTGCTTTCCAGCTGTTCTTCTATATCTTTAGATTTAATATTTTTTTCAAGCTTTTCATCATCATTAGTTGATTCAGTTTGTGGTTTGATCTTTTCATCATCAGCTTTATTTGATTTAGCTTTACTTTCAAGCCTTTCTTCGTTTTTATGTGATTTAGTTTTTGTTTCAAGCTTTTCATCATCAGCTTTATTTGATTTTGTTTTTATTTCAACCTTTTCATCATCATTAGTTGATTTAGTTTTAGTTTCAACTTTTTTACTATCAGACTTAGTTGATTCAGTTTTGCTTTCTACCTTTTCCTTTTCACATTTAGCTTCTGATTTAACACCCTTTTCCAATGTTTTGCCTTCATCTGATTTAAATGGTACACAGTCTACAACGTCTTTCGGCGAAACTGACCTATCTATCTTTGGGGTGTCTTCAATTACATTAGTAACAGCTTTATTAATATCTGTAGATTTATTTTCAATCATTGTTACTTCAACTGTTATTTTTTGTTTCAAAATTGGTTTTGGTTGTTCTGCAAAGCAATAATCATTAATGGTAACCACTTTATTAACATATAAAAATATGAGGTCAACTAATATTTTTTAATTTTTTAATACTGTCGCTGATAATCGCGTGAAGTGCGCTTATGGCGTAATAGCTTATTAAAACGAACTTAAATTTCAACATCACCATCATATCAGCCAAAAGACTTCCACAGCTGGACAAAGGCCTCCCCCAAGGATTTCCACGACCGTTCCTGCGCTGCGCGCAGTTAGTGGCTTCCCGTGACCTTCACCAGGTCGCAGGTCCTCTTCCGGCGCGCGGTCGCCACTCGAGAAGTTTACTGCCCTAACGGCCATCTGTTCTACGAACTATGTGCCCTGCCCACTACCACTTCAGTTTAGCGATTCTGTAAGCTATGACGATTACTTTAGTTCTCCTACGGATCTCTTCATTTCTGATTCGATCGCGTAGGAAAGTTCGGAGCATAGCTCGCTCCATCGCAATTTGAGTGACCTTATGAGCCCATAATAAGTGATCATGTCTCAGTTCCGTATGTCATCACTGGCACACACACTAATCAAAGACCTTAGTCTTGAGACACTGCGGTATTTTTTTTTTTTTAACTTTAAATGTTATACTAGAATTCAGCACCCAATGTTATAACAAATTTGCATGCCGGTAGCTGGTGAAATGTAAAGAAACTACTTATATTATAAAACATCTAAAATGTACTACATTTCAAGTGAATAAATATTCTTATTCTCATCTACTCAAATTTGTAATTAAAAAAATAGTTCAGACAGTAAACTTACCTATCTCCATGGGTATTTCAAACTGAGTCTTCTCTTCAGCAGATTTACCACCGTCCTTTTTCTCATCAGAGTAGTTAAGTTTCACATCAGACTGATCTGATTCCAGCATCGAATTGTCATCTGTCATAAGCGACACTTGCGCTTGATTCAGGGGATCTAAACTTCCGATTTCCTCTATATTGTCCATAGCTGAAGTTTGTTCGTCTATGGTTTCGATGTTAATTTCGGCAGTGGTTTCAATGTGCTTATGTTCAACAGTTATAGGTACTGTCTGAGTTTCGCGGCTGGCGGAAGAAGATCTTTCGTCGATTTGCAAAGTGTCCGAACTGATAGATGAATCGTCTTCCGCTTCACCCGAGTCTGCGATGGATATGACTTCGTCTGAACCTGCAGCCTAATAAATATTAACTAAAGTTACAGTATGATTGAAATTTGGGATAGTTAGTTGTTGATATGGCTAAACATATACAAGTAAAAAATAAATCCTCGGCCAAAGTTTAGACCAAGCATCTACTTATGAAACTGAACAACTTTTCCTAAGAAATATTTACATCGAAGTTAAAAATGGACTTTCCATATCATCATCAACATATCAGCCGAAAATCGTCCACTGCTGGACATAGACCTCTCCCCGAGGATTTCCACGACGGCCGGTCCTGCGCTGCCCGAATCCATCGGCTTCCCGCGATCTTCACCAGGTAGTCGGTCCACCGAGTGGGAGGCCTTTCCATATAAAGTGGGCCAATTAGGATGATGACTGCATCAAAAATAAATTATGAATTCTTGATTACTATCTCACCCTCGTACTGAAATGGAATTCATTAAATTTAAAAACCACACTGCGTTTTAACTAAACCCCTCTTTTTGGCCAGTCGGGTAAAAATGTGTCCTATGTCACTCACGGGATCAAGACGAATCTAACGATACCTGATACGTTAAAATCCTACAAGCCGTTCAGGCTGTAGCAGGAAACATAGAAATATACATACATACACTCGAAAAACATAAACCTCCTACTGTTGTGAAGCAGTCGGGTAAAAACCTTACTCGTTTTGTTTTTCATCATCATCATATCATCTCATTTACGTCCCCACCGAGGGGCTCTAACCTACCCTGAATCAGGCCGATCGGGCCTTAGTCGACCACGCGGGCCCAGTGCGGGTTGGTCGACTTCACACACAACCTTCGAGTTTCTTCGCAGGCGTGTGCACTGTGCAGGTTTCCTCACGATGTTTTCCCTTACCGTAAGAGCGTCGGATAAACGTACAAATGAAAAATTCGAAAACACATTGGTACGTGGCAGGATTCGAACCACGACCTCCCGGATAGATGGTAGCGGCCCTTGATATTACGCCACCGACGCTAGTTTTAAATTTTTAATTCATCAAAATCACAAAATTAGTACAAAATGACGATGAAACCCTATGATGCCAAGCCTTACCTAGGCTTCGAATTCGACAGATGATGAAAAGTAACTTAAATGATTATCTCTTGGATAGCATGGTTAATTGTGCCACACGATAAAAAAGAAAAAATGACTAGCAGTCATCATTCCTATTATTAATGGGCAAATCTATCAACTAATATGATGAGTACAGAAAATGAATTCCTACAATTGTATGGGTTTCTTTAGGAAAGTTGTCCAGTTTCATTGGTAAATTCCGACTTATGGACAATGATTCCAAGTTGACGTCGCAGGGGCTATTTTTACATTTTTTTTAATATTGGTTTCCCACGGGAGGCTCCTCACAAATCTCCCGCATACGAAGGAAACGCATTTGTATCTGGCACAACAAGTAACGATGGAATTATCTTAAAGCTGCGTCTTCATATGATTAGATGCGTTTATTTTATTTTAGTTTCTTGAGAACTGGACCATTTTCGCAAATTTTTGTATTAGAATGTTTGTAATAGTCCGAACAAGATTTTTAGGAATAAAAAAATACCAAGCACCGTCGATAAAAAAAATTAGAAAATATACCGGAATTTAATATTACCTACACAAAACACTTTGAATTCTTACTTGTGATAAACTGGCTGATGAGTCAGAGTTAGATTCCGCAGCGATTATTTCTTCATCTTCAGATGACTCTCCTTCAGTTTCATCACCTGTCTCATTATTACTCTCATCTCCAGATTCTTCCTCATCGTTATCTTCATCTGACATTTCACCTTCAATCTCATTTATCTCCCTTTCTATTTCGACAATCTTAGCTTTTTCTTTCTGTATCACAGCCGCTTGGCATTCTACTTTGGATTGCCAGTCTGGCACATCTATGTCACTGTCACTTGTCATTAAACTTGAGACGTCTTTAGCTTTGCTTGTTGAAGCTTCAGCTCTATAATCCTCTTTGCTTGACTTTTCTGCATTCTTAGACGAATCAGATTTATTGAAATTAGTTAAGTTTAGTGTAGTCAATCCAGGTGAAGGTTTGGCTATAATTTTGTGTTCGACTTTAGACTTGTCTACAATCTCTTCGGTACTAGTATCTTCACTGATAATACTTTGATAACTATGTAGAACCGACTTCCCGAAACAAGTTTCGCTTGGTGTTATCGCTGGCAGTGATTTCAGTTCTACATCTGGGCTAGTTTTTTCATTTTTTTTATCAAGAGACTTATCTACAATCTCTTCAGTACTAGTATCTTCACCGACACTACTTTGATAACTATGTAGAACTGATTTCCCAAAACAAGTTTCGTTTAGTGTTATCGCTGTCACTGATTTTAATTCTACGTTTGGAGTACTTTGTTCTATTTTCTTATCAAGAGACTTGTCTACATCCTCTTTGGTACTTGTATCTTCACCAACACTACTTTGATAACTACGTAGCACAGATTTTCTGTAACACGTTTCGTTCAGTGTAAATGCTGGCAGTGGTTTCAATTCTATATCTGGACAAATTTGTTCTATTTTCTTATCATCTACATTAGACGTATCAACGGTGCTATCATAACTACTAAGTACAGATTTGCCAAAGTATGTTTCGTTCATAGTTAAAACTGGTTTAGGTTGTGATCCTAAACATTCTTCTGTTGACTTAGATTCCAGATTACTAGCACTTTGACTTAAACTCTCATTTGAACTGCAAAGTATAGATTTGCAAACTATAGGCGAAATAGTAACATCCATAAGACTAGGAACAGATTTAAGTGTCTTCATAGGAGTACACTCAATTACACTCTCAGGTTTTTCATTCACTTTTTCTTTTACATTAGTTTCAAGTTCCTTTTCAAGGTTTTTAATAGATTTTGCTGCGTTCGCTTCCAAAACTATGCGAGTTAGCGATTTTTTAGAAGATCTAGGAATGTCTTGTTTTGGTGACATGTTTTTTTCAGGTGTTTTGGCGCGGCTCCTCAAGGTACGCGGGCTTGATGGTTTTTCAACTTGGATTTCTATCTCTGGCGTACGCGAACGACTTCTGTATAAGATAAAACAATTTTTAGAGAATTCATGATTGTATCTTTCATAAAATAAAGTATCCAATAATTACAACTTGTAATAATTTTATCAGTTTAAATTATTAGGGAACTGCAAGCTCTTATTGAAATTGTATACCCTAGTAAATCGTATGATGATAAGAATGACAGCTGTCAAATTCAAGCAAGGAGAAGGAACATTTTCATTTTTCGAAATATCGTAGAGTAATTACAATTAATATATTTTTTGTTAAGTCTTTGGAAAGGGTTGTCGTTTCAACTATTGACCAAATCCATACAATCAAACAGGTAATAGAGAAATATAATGAATACAATAAGAAAATCTATATAGTTTTTATAGACTATGCCAATTATATGGGAAAGTCTAGATCAGCAAGGAATACCAACAATCTATACCGAAATCATAAAAACCATCTAATCAAACAGCAAGGTCAGAATTCAGTTGGAAACCTTAGGAAAAGACTTCTACATACAAAGAGGTGTGAGGCAGGGAGATCCTCTATCCCCAAAATTGTTCTCTGCAGTGTTGGAAAATATCTTCTGCAACTTAAACTGAGACAACTACGGTATTAATATACATGGATCCAAACTCTACCATCTAAGATTTGCCGATGAACTGTTACTACTTGAAGAACGCCCTGAGTAAACGAAGGTTGAATGAAGAAAGCATGAAAGTCGGACTAAAAATGAACTCAAGCAGTCCTGTCACAGGATATATGATGCGTGTTAAAGCAGTAGGAGAGTCACAGAATGATATCCAAGAGACGGAAAAAGAAAAAGAGGACAGCAGCAGGTGGGAAGAAGAAATAAAATTGAAAGGAGGACCAAATTAAAATGAAATCGTTGGAGAAGGCCTTTGCCAACAGGCATGGCGAATTGAGTGATATTTTGTAGTTTATAGTTTTGTACGTATAGAGTTTAAAATGTTTAAGGTTATTTATTAGTAAATGGATCCCTGAGTCTAAAAATAGTTTTACAAAACCCTCAGTAGTTTCGAAAGACCTATTCAACGACACCCTCCACGATAGGGTGTCATCGATTTTTTAAAAATTTTATTTAACAACGTTGTCGGCTTGATTAATACATACCCATGCAAAATTACAGCTTTGTAGCACTAATAGTGTCTACGCTAAGCCGCGGACAGACGGACGGACAGAAATGGCGAATAGGAACCCTAAAAATTCTCATACCTCAAGCTTCGCCCAGCGGGCGACGCCGGCGGCGATTCAGACACCTTAGTGGGTGACTCGGTGATGGCTTCCAATCGAGAAGACTCTGCAATCTTTCCTGTTCGCTCTGGCGTGCGGGATCTGCTTCTGTTCCAGTATAATAGAACGAAATAATGCTTCTAATATATAGTCAAACATTATGAAAATTTGTGAGTATATCGAGAGCGGGGTATCCTTGAATAGGTCTTCTAGAATAAATTGGAGGGTTTTAAGAGCCTTTGTGCGCTGTGGCGCGCTTTGAAATTAACTCACACAGCTACAGATTCGAGCGCGCACACACCGATTTATGAAGGAGCGTTTACTAGCCGCACTAAAATTTTTGTCAATGTGAATATTTTTGTGTAATGTTTACTTAGGTAAGCAAGTAATCGTATGTTATCATTATCAACAATAATCATTACTTATTACATATTTACTTACGCAAAAAAGTAATTTGTTTTAAAATAAATTGACTTCAAAAAGATGTGGACTAATATTTTTTGTTACACGAATAGACCAGTAAAAACGGCCTACAATTTGTTTCAGCACGGAAAAGTATAACTATCAATTAATATTTTATACTAGCGGTCTGCGCGCGGCTTCGCACGCTTTATTTTCGATTTTCCCGTAGGAATAAGATATTTTTTGTCGCGCTAAAAAGAAGCCTACGTCACTCTCCAAACCTCTTCTGTATCTGTGCAAAAATCACGTCGATCCTATGCTCCAAGGAACGATAAACAAAAAAACACACTCTCACATTTATAGTATTAAAAATAAGGATGGCTTTGCTGACCCCTACCTCAAAAAAAATATTGGCCCCTAATTAGTTTTTTACCAACTTATGACTACCGAGCCGCTGGCGGCTCGTTGTCGGTTAGCGTGCGCGGTACGGGAGCCACAAGCGGCTCGCGGGGTAGGGTGCACGGTGCGTGGTAACCAAATCAAACGTCTTAAAAATTGATTCAGCATTTCTTGAGTCTTCTTCTTTTCGAGTCGACGACAAACTCAGATAGTCCCATCCCAAAACCCAGGCACGCAAATTGCCTTGTCAGTAGCATGCATCAAGTCCTCCCGCGTGCAGGTGACAGAGCAAGAAGGACACGTAAGGGACCAGTATTTATTGAGTTATAAATGGTGTAACTAACCCGACCAAAAATTGTGCCAAATTTCATCTAAATAAGTTCAACCGTTTTCACATGATAGCAGGAAAAATTAACTAAATGCATTTACAGAACTAGTCGGAATTAGGAAAATAATTATTATAATTATAATTTATTTTTTCATTCATGTATGTAAAGGAAAAATTGCTCCAAATTTTCACCACTAACAAGACCTATATGCTGCCCAAATGGTCACTAAATACAAATCAACTTTTACTAAAACACTGGTCAAAGATACATAGTCAGTAAAGTTATAACTAAATTAATATTTTATCACTCAATAAAACAACACATTGGTTTTTTTATGTCTTTGATGTTATCTATATTTAAAAATAGAATATAAAGTATTTTAAAAAACTGGAATCTTCTACGAGTAAATGAATGTCTACTAATTACATAATAAAAC
The DNA here is from genome assembly GCA_947284805.1 of Coleophora flavipennella. NCBI lineage: Eukaryota > Metazoa > Arthropoda > Insecta > Lepidoptera > Coleophoridae > Coleophora > Coleophora flavipennella. Next base: position 5,802,283 of record OX369269.1, read on the forward strand.
TGCACAATGGTTTTATTCATATCTTAGTGGTAATCCTTACTAATATTATAATTGTGAAAATGTGTTTGTTTGTTTGTTACCTTTTCACGCTTCAATGCCTTGTCCAATCTTTATGAAATTTGGCATGCAGGTAGCCTGTATCACGGGGAAGGACATAGGCTACTTTTTATACCGGGAAAATAGCATAATCTGATGCAGTTCCTGAGGGAACTAAAAAAATACTCGATTGTTGTGATTTTTTGCACAGAGATGGTTGAGTAGGTAAGAAACGACATAATTTACTAATCATCCTTAAATACAGTCATAAAAACGATATCCACGCGAAAGTTTGTAAGAATGTATGGGTGTATGTTTGTTACTCTTTCACGCAAAAACTACTCAAAGGATCTGGCTGAAGTTTGGTAGGTAGAGAGATTAGGACCTAGATTTACACATAGGCTGCATTATTACACGCTCGTGAGCCGCTTGCGGCTCGCGCACTGCGCACCCTCGAAGTCATAGAAACGTTGTCAACGCGGGTGAGGCCGCAGGAAACAGCTAGTATAAAATAAAAAAGCATTCTTAACATCCAAAAAATTGGTGTCATATGTCTGTTCTGTATTTATTTATTATTAAATAAAATCGCAGTGTCGTCCGCATAACAAATAACTTTAGCATTCAACAGAGGCATTTCAGATATGTCATTCATATAATAAAATAAATAGAGTAGTGCCAAGAAGTTTTGAATTTTATTTATTTTCAAATATGGAGTGAAAGAGTGAATTGCTTCATGTATTTTGGAGTGCGAGGTGTCGTTAGTTATGTCTTGATCCCGTAAGTGACATTATGATACATTTGTACCCGACTTGCCAAAAAAGAGGTTATTTATTGTCATGGCACTTTATAGAAAGTACGCTAGCCCGCGAGCCAATAGCGTTTCAAGTGGCGACCGCGCACAAAAAAGGCACCGCGCACCGCATTTGATAACCGGTCCTGCTTGTCTGCAACCAGCGACTTTCCGCAACCTTCACCAGGTCATCGGTACACCGAGTGGAAGGCTTGCCTAAGCTACGTCATCCGGTACGTTGTTACCACTTGAGAAACTTACTGCCCACCGGTCATTGGTTCTACGAGCTATGTGGCCGGGGCACATAGCAACCGTTAGGATAGTAAAGTTCTCTAGTGGCGATAGCGCACCGGAACACGTAGCGTAGGAAAGCCTCCACTAGGTGAACCCACCACATAGCTCGTTAAAGAGATGACTGTTGGGGCAGTAAATTTATCAAATGGTGACCATGTACCGGATGACGCAGCGTAGGCAGGCCACCCACTCAGTTGACCGACGACCTGGTGAAGGTTGTGAAAAGCCGCTGGATACGGACGAGCAATACCAGTCATTCTCAATGCGGTGCGTCTTTTAGTGCGAGGTCGCCACTCGAGAACTTTTCTACCCCAACGGCCATGTGTTTTACGAGCCACATGGCCGGGGCATATATTACCGTTAGGGCAGTAAAGTTCTCTAGTGGCGACTGCACACCGGAAGATGCAGCGTAGGCAGGCCCTGTCACTCGGTAGACCGTCAAACTGGTAAAGATCGCAGGAAGCCGCTGACCATTGGCACATTAAAGTTCTCAAGTGATGACCACGCACTGTAAGTTGTAGCGAAGGAAGGATTCCCACTCGGTGGACCGACGACCTGGTAATGGTCGCAGGAAGCCGCTGGATGCAGGCAAGCAGGACTGGTCATTCCCATTGCGGTATGAATTTTGCTGCGCGGTCGCCACTCGAGAACTTTACTACCCCAACCAGTGAGCTATTTGCGGCTCGCGCACCGCACACCCTTGGTTTTCATGCGGGTGAAGCCGCGGGTACAGATAGTTTTACTACTTATGAAACTGAACAACTTTTGTTCTACAACTTTGCTGAAATCGCAAAAAAATTGGACGTCCTATACAAAGTTGAAGAATCAGCTGATCGATTTGTATGAGAGGACCAAACAATTGACCAAAGTTGTAGAAAAAAAGTTGTTCAGTTTCATGAGTAACTTTTTCTCCTTTTACCCTTATAGGGGAGTTTTTTATTTGTCATATGGAAAATCTACTCATACACGTGTTTTAATTAGTCTTCTACTAAGTTATGTTCACCAAATAAAATACTTACCAACATTATTGTAAGATGAAATAAAAAGTATCAATTTGCTTTAGTCACAGTAAAAACTCAATAATATTTCGCGTAAATAATGATGAATGGAGCGGCGAGCGAGCGGCATAGTTCCTACCTGTTTATACGCTCAGCCGGGACAGCGCGAACTCATTTGTACACCGATTATATTTCATAATCATCATATACGTCCCCACCGAGGGGCTCGAGCCTAGCCTGAATTAGGACGATCGGGCCTTGGTCAACCACGCGGGCCCAGTGCGTGTAGGTCGACTTCAGAACACAACCTGCGAGTTTCTCCGCAGGCGTGTGCAGGTTTCCTCACGATGTTTTCCTTCACCGTAAGAGCGTCGGATAAACGTACATATTATATTTATATTTACCCTATTTTTTTTTCTCAAGACTTCGTTTACCACTATCGGCTTGATTAATGTGTATACCTATGTCAAATTACAGCTTTCTAGTACTAACAGTAGTCTCTGAGTTAAGCCGCGGACAGACGGTCGGACAGACATGGCGAAACTAAAAAGTATCATACCTCAAACTTCGCCCAGCGGGCGACGCCGGGGGCGATTCCGACACCTTAGTGGGTGACTCGGTGATGGCTTCCAATCGAGGAGACTCTGCGATCTTTTCTGTTCGCTCTGGCGTGCGGGATCTGCTTCTGTTCCTGTGCAATATATAAACAAATTAATGCTTTTAATAATCAAAGATAGTGAAAATTTTTGAGTGATATATCGAGCGGGGCATCGTTGAATAGGTATTCTAGAATAAACTGAAGGTTTCCTGGAACACTTTTTTTTAGAATAGAATAGAATTCTTTATTTGCTTTTAAATAAGGTAAGTATAAAAGGTCTTACAACAGTTTTAGAATCACTTATTTAGCTACTTTAGTATTATTAGTATGCAAATATTGTTTCATCATATCAGCTCATATACGTCCCCACCGAGGGGCTCGAGCCTACCCTGAATTAGGGCGAACGGGCCTTAGTCGACCACGCGGGCCCAGTGCGGGTTGGTCGAGATGCAAATATTGTTTACGAGTACAAAAATATTCAAATATGTCTAAGTAATTAATTAATCAACACTTTCCAAATTCATAATTCAAATGACATAATAAGACATTACAGATTAACATTGCTTATGCTTTAGAAAATCGTCAATGGAATAAAACATGTTCTGAAGAAGCCACTCATGCAATGTTGCCTTAAACTTCCCGAATCGAATGCGGTATTTTATTGTAAATTATGTGGCTCATCTAGTTTTTTTATCTGAGTTGCAGTTTCCCTTTAAATACGTAAAACTTTATGACAGCGCGAATTTCTGTTTTCTCCATTTTAATAGAACCTAAACACTGAATTACTTTAAAAAAATCTCAAGCATAATGTAGCCGATAAAATAAGTTCATGAGTACTGTGAGGTGAGTACTCCAGTGAATAGTGACAGTTGACAATGCTAATTTTGTTTTTAATTTATCAGATTTTTAAACGGCTCATTTTGGATACTTATCAACCAGCACTCGTAGCTCCTATTCTTTAAATTTATAAACGTATTTGTCGAGATAGTGGTCTGATCATTATCTCATTTTAGGGTTTTCCGGGCATCCCCACGCGCCGTCTTTGTACCAGTGGAGCGTACCTGACCCACAAAAAGTCCATCAACTCGTGGATAGCAGGGTGTTCGAGCCTTGACCTGCACCGAGTCGCCCTTGTACTGTGCAGAACTTCACATGCGATCTTCTTCTCATCTCATCGGGTACCAACGCAGGGCAGTATCGATGTCATGTATTTTACGCCGTTGCCACCTATCGCCGGAACGCTGCGCCCTTCTAAGTTTTTTTGAAAAACCCGGGATCTATGTTTTTTTAATCACCACTTGCCGTACGTACGCGGTAGCTGTTAATATTTTAAATTCCTATTCGCCTAACAAATTATAAAATTCTCATCTGTCCCCGTTCCCACTTAGACGTATTCCCATCTATACTCAAACTTCTTTCTTTATTTTTTTAATACGTGCGATGATAATATTTTTTTATACACCATAACTTCTTAAATTTTAAATCTTAGATCTGAATCCCTTTTATGTCCTCACCTTTTTTTCTTTTTTCCTCCCTTCCACCTTTAGATCCTATACCAAAATTTAATCGTTTTTGTAGCACATGGGTTTATTTCTATTTTAACCAGATTTTGCTACAAAAGTTGGTAATAAATGTGATCTACTTATATGAAGACAATTTTTTTCCCGATAGTTGAAGTTGAAGTTGAAGTTAGGGGCGGGCTGATTTCCGCAACCAGGCGACCACTGCGCCCATTTTGCGTGGTTGGCCGGCATCACTGCCAGCCCAGCTCCTCCAAGAAGCCCAGTAGCCCCCGTAGGTTGCCGACGACTTCCTGGAGTGACCTCGGGTCACCGAGGTGCACGACCCTGTACTGTGCCAGCCCCTCGCAATCCAGTAGGATGTGGGCAGCAGTCTCCTCAGCCTCCATACACGCTCTGCATAGGGGGCTGTCGGTGATACCTAGAGCGAATAGGTGTTTATTAAAATGGCCATGTCCAGTAATAGCGGCTGTTACCTTGCGGAGCTGAGCTCTCCCAAGTCTCAGAAGCTTTCTGGACAGACCAGGGTTAGTAGCCGGAAGGGCCATCCTTGCTTGCATGCAGGTTTCCAGACCGGACCAGTACAAATTGTGTTCATTTCTTGTGCGATTCCTCAGGGTGGACCGTAGCCAGCCATATGGGAGGGGTATTATAGGTTCCGGTCCCACGGCCATTAGCTCTGACCCTCTCCTGGCAAGCTCATCCGCCGCATCGTTGCCACGTGAGTTGCTGTGCCCTTTAATCCACTGCAGAGTTACGCCGCCGCGGTTACATACCTCTGTCAGTTTTTGTTGGCACTCCAGTATGAGCCCCGATGTGATCATGCTGCTCTGCAGGGCCTGTAATACGGCTCTGCTGTCAGAGAGGATGCGGATGGGGTACTCACGCACCTCCCTTGCAGCAATCGCCTCAGCTGCCTTGATGATGCCCATACACTCAGCCTGAAAGACCGTGTTATGCGCACCCAGGGGATTGGCTATCCTGATGTTCAGATCCTCGGAGAAGACCCCATACCCGGTGCCAGTGCCTGTTTTAGAACCATCGGTAAATACCCGAAGTTCTTTCAGGTTCTGACCCTCCCAGGGCTCCTCGTGTAGCTGTACCTTGTATTTCATGTCAAAGACATACCGTTTAGGTTTTTTCCCGATAGTATGGGGTTACTTAATGAAATTTGTTCAGTTTTCAACCGACTTCCAAAAAGGAGGAGGTTCTCAATTCGACTGTATTTTTTATGTGTGTTACCTTAGGGTGAACTTATTTTGATGATTCTTTTTTTATTTGAATGCTAGTGATTCCCGTGTGGTTCCATAAAAAAAAATATCAAAATCGGTTAAAAATTAACAAAAGCCCAAAAATAAAAATGCAAAATTGTACTAAGTTGTTGCGACAGAAGTCGTTTTTTTAACGTGTTTAGCGTTTTCAATTATATGAGTAGAAGCCACAATAAATAAAATTTTACCCTATATAGAAATTCATCGTGCTCGTGGGTAGATATATATCGATCCCTGATTCCGATAACGTACCTCACTGGCCTAGGTATGGGAGCGCTAAGAATGGATTTCTCTGGGTGCGGGGCACTCTCTTGCTCTTGTGCCGGTTGTTCAGGAATGGCGGCCAACGGCGACGAGCGTGGACTCACGTCGGGTGTTCGAGACCTGCTCCTGGGTGACACGTTCACGTCGGGGGTTCGAGACCGGCTCCTGTAATAAAGAGTAAAGTTTAAACCTAACGTAAATCAATAAAAGTTTACGTGTTACTATAGTAGTGATTTTTAGGGTTCCGTAGCTTTGATTACCTTTGCACAAAAATTTGATCATTTCCTGGGAAATTTCACCTATAATAGAGTGTCAAGGTATATTGACCTACGATCATTAAGCACATCTAAATGTAAAAAAGCTGTCTTTGAATGGTTAATGACTCGTGACTATTAACAAACCGAAAAACTATTACAAGCAGTATCATAATCAAAAAGTACGACACACACACGCACATACACATACACACACTTAATAATTATACACATAATTATTTTTTTTCATTACATTACTTTATTTTTAACAACGTGCAGATAAGAACTATACCTCACCGGTTTTATTTTTACTAATATGTGATTTAATGTCTCAACGTCTGCTACATCGAACCATTAATATATTTACCTATAAGCCTATAGCCTGGAGACCTAAAATACAGGAAATTTTATTTTCCTAGTTAAGGCTCCAGTCTCCCACAAACTACGTTATAATATGAACGATAAATGTATAAATTAGAGACAAGTTTGTGGTGAGAAAATAAACTAATTGAATTGAATTGATTACATATAAAAGACCTGTATACCGGGTTTCTGAAAACCTCCGGACAGTTGCTTGATAGGACACTAGAAGAGAAATAATAAAATAGCTGTATTAGACACAGAGAGAGAACCACGCAAGTACACCTTCGCGAGTTAAAAATTTATGTTCAGATAATGTTGACCGCGTTACCGTGAATCTGGTTTCTTTTTGTGTGACCGAAGTTCCGAATGTAGGTATAGTATGTACGATACGACATGATATAAAATATAGGATCTGCTTTGTACAACAACACAGTAGTAAAGCAGAAACTCAACAATAAACTACTCATTCATTTCCATACTCTGGCACCGCTAGTTGGGACGCACGATACCACAACTCAAAGACTATTACTGCTAGAAATTTAAAGTATTCGTGTATACCCCACACTTATGTATTTTAAAAATAATGAGGGTTTGTTTGCGAGGATTTTCATTCGAAAAAAGATTATTTTACAATATTTTTTTTATTATTATTTTACCTATAGACAATTTCAGATTCGATAAAAAGTTTAAAAAAGAAAATTAATACAAAGAACACTGTTGACTTTTTGTCGAGCGTGGACTCACGTCGGGTCTTCTAATAAATATATTTTTTATACCACATTAAACTATTCATAATAACATTCAATTTATGCCTACTGTTTTGGTATTTTGACAGCACGGTGACTTTAAAACCATGAAAACAGGTATTTTTAACTCAAAAAGATCGCTATTTTTAAAGTAAAAAAATAAATATATGTATAATAATTTTAAAGCTCTAGAATTATCGCAGCAGTTTTTTCATTACTAATGTCTTATTTCGAATTACCCCGCATTATTTCGTTATCATCAAAATATCTGCTCATATACGTCCCCACCAAGGGTCTCGAGCCTAGGGCGATCGGGCCTTAGTCGACCACGCGGGCCCAGTGCGGGCTAGTTTTATCACATTCAGGAAAAATCAAGAAAATTAACATGGGCCGTCGCCTTGGGCGCCTTCTTAAAACTACGAATTATAAACAAAATAAAGTGCAACAGCTAGAATACAAACCTGGTCATCTTGACAGTACGCAATTGGGTTATGGGCGAGTCCTGTCTCTCTGGTGTCACAGAACGGCTCCTATAAATTAAAAAAAAGCAAGTGATTTTCAGAGTAATACTGGTTTTAGATCTACAATGTTTTGAATTGGCAGTAAATAATTTAAAAAAGTAGTAAAATATTATATATTGGGCCGTTTAAAACTACAACTTTGACAGTTTTATAGTTGATTACGTGGTTAAATGTGGTCAGTAGAATTACTGGAAACAGGCAAGCCCTCTCGTACATTTACCAGATACGTTAACTACTGGGTTTATGATAAAGGGTCCCCACTTACCAACCCCTAGGATATAAAGAGGGGGCAACTCTTCCTGCCAACACCATGAGCCGAAGACAACGACCAACTGTCATAGGTTTTGCCGCCAAGACACATATCCTGCAAGTACTCTGCAAGGCGAATGCCTTTTTTTTTTAATAACAATTGGTAAACCCTTGACAACATCTCACCTGGTGGTAAGTGACGATGTTGCCGAAGATGGAAGCGGGCTTACCAAGATTCCCCAACGCAATGGGGAACTGGCTATCTTATCTTCATGTCGGAACACACCAATGATATCAACATTGATATTTGGCGGCAAGACTTAGATAAGATGGTGGTAGCAAGCCAGGCGGGCTTAGTAAATGCCCTACCACCAACCAAACCGAGTCTTACAATTGACCCCTCCGGGAATCGAACCCGCGACCTCCTGTGTAAAGCCAGTGAACTTTGCCTCTGAGCTACGGAGGCGGTTGAAAGTGGAAAGAAGCACTAGCTACTCTCCACCGGAGCTGTAGGCGCGCTCACCTCCCGCGGATTTCGCTGCTGGCTATTTGATGCCAGACAAGCTGGTTCCCACATCTTACTTCCCGGCGCTTATCGCACCTATCCAGTTTCACACCTAAGATGCTGGATTAGCCAGAGCAGTACTTGCGTAGCTCTTCTTGCTGACCAGGCAAGTTCCGGAGATGCCTCCTTGCCAGTAAACAAACCAGCAGGTCAGCTTTATGGACAAGTCGCGTTCTCGGCGTTGCTTTCACCCAGAGCCCATTTGGCCGGCTATTAAAACACTAGTTGCGCGCGTAGTAGACGCCTTTACGCCACGTGCTTACCAGGCAACAGACATTGTTCAGCCCCTGAAACTAACAACCTACCACTACGAGTCCATGACCCAGTCGAGGGACCGACAAACCTACCGAAGGCGATAGATCCTGAAACAGGCAAGCGATGGGTTACCCCAAACCCCATAGTACCGTTAGGACCCGTTATCTGTTAAGCCGGACCCGTAGTTCCGATGCGAATTCGACCTAGCCGGGTACCTAGGCGAAGTATGAAATTTTAACAAAATCGGTTCGGTTCTTTTTTAATCAAAAAGTAAAATGTAGAAAAATTGAAATTGGCTGTTGTTACGATTGAAGTCGGTTTTTGGCGTGCTTAGCATTCTCACGCGTTTTGTACGTATGTAACAATTGTAGAGCTGGCTAACAATCATCACTCGGCAAGAAAAAAAAGTGCTTTTCTCGCTAAACCGTGTGACACCTTTTGGCGGAGCGGGCGATGTTAGTATTCTTTGGTTTTAGTAAATGAATTTTATTAAGCTAAATATTTGGAAAAGCAAGTCTAAATGTATGTCAATAGAAAAAATCTACAATACCATTTTTTTTGGAAAATTATTATAAAAACCGTTGTCACTTAAAATTTTGTACAAAAATATAATTTAATCATTTATTTTACGGTATAAAAGGAAGGAGTGACGAAAACAGGGTGGCTTACCCTCTTTCTGTGAAACTGTATGGCTGAGAAGCGCGCTGAAGTCTGTTTAACGAAGGAAAGTGCGTGATAGTTTTGACATAATTTGGCTTTTTAGTCAAACGATGGGCTTAAAAATATCAAAACATCCATTTTAATGGATTTAACAGTTGTAGTTTAAATGGGTAAGGAGAACAGTAAATTGGTCATATGTGTTCCCTCCCTGCTAGCCCTGATACCCTTCGTCCTCTCGACATCATCTCTCTTTTCCTCTTCCTTCTTCGCTGTCTTCCGTTTCAGTCAGCGTCGCGCCTCTTCCCCGGTGCTCGTCCGGAATATCTCGGGTTCACTAAAAGTATTGAAAAACAAACAAACATTTCTGAAACTTACCTATTAACTAAAGGTGTACTCTCCCCACTAGCTCTAATCCCTCTCCGTCTTCTCGGCGCCATCTCTCTTTTCCTCTCCGTTCCCTCGCTATCATCCGTCTCTGTCGGTGTGACGTCAAGCGTCTCTTCGGTGTTTCTTCGGCGTTCACCGGAATACCTCGGGTTGACCAAAGTGATCGGGATGTCGGCTATGCTTTCTATGGAGGTGTTGGGATCCTCTGAGAGACTACTGTTTGCTGATATTGAGAAGGATCGTCTGAAAAAAAGTGTGTTTATTTGTAATTCTGTAGAAAAATTCAGTTTATTTAATGTCTATGTTATTTGTAAGTACTTAGCTAATAAATTAGTTAAATTAAACACAAGAGCGTCGGTGGCGTAACGGCTAGGGCCGCCGCCTCCAGTGCGGGAGGTCGTGGTTTGAATCCCGCCACGTACCAATGTGATTTTAGAATTTAAATTTCATATGTATGTTTATCCGACGCTCCTACGGTGAAGGAAAACATCGTTAGGAAACCTGCACACGCCTGCGAAGAAACTCGCAGGTTGTGTGTGAAGTCGACCAAACCGCACTGGGCCCGCGTGGTCGACTAAGGCCCGATCGCCTAATTCAGGGTAAGCTCGAGCCCCTCGATGGGGACGCATACGAGCTAATATGATGATGACTTAGCAACTACATTAGTCAAATAAAACACAATCACAAAGCAAAAAAAAAACAAAGCAATTAAATATAATAAATAAGAAAATAAAAATATTAAGCTGTGTGAATGAAAGCACATAACATTAATATTGCAACACAACGAAGAAATCAGATCTGAAACCTTCTTAAGGCAAAAGATAAACAAATACTATTAAAGTAATATGAAAAAGAAAAACTATTTATTGTCACAAAAAGAAAGGCAGATACGAGTAATTAACAAGAGGTAAAGTTATAAGGAAATAAAATATTAATAATAAATAAAAAAATAACAAAACTACAAATAATTAGAATTACAAATACCTATTAGTTAAATTAATTATAAATAAGACTAGGTTTAACTGAAAAAAATAATACATTGAGGCTACATTTTGCGCAGCCGCCTAGCATGTTTCTTGCTTGCTTTTTTTATTACATTTTATTCATGCAATGTCACGCCAAAACTTTAAAATAAAGGAAACAAATAAAGTTCTAAAGTTTTGTTTCATCAATATAATCATATCAGCCGAAAGACATCTACTGCTGCACAAAGGCCTCCCCCTAGGATTTCCACAACGACCAGTCCTGCGCTGCCCTCATTTAGCGGCTTCCCGTGACCCTTACCAGCTCATCGGTCTACCGAGTGGGAGGCCTTCCGGTGCGCGGTCGCCACTAGAGAACTTTACTATTTGTTCTACGAGCTATGTGCCCTACTGCCCTCTGCCACTTAAGTCAAGCAATTCTGAAAGCTATGTCAGTTACATTGGTTCTCCTACGGATTTCCTCGTTTCTGATTCGACCACGCAGCGAAACTTCGATCATAACACGCTCAATTGCCCTTTAAGTAACCTTGAGCCTTCTTATGAGGCCTGTAGTAAGCGACCATGTCTCAGTTCCGTATGTCATCACTGCCAACACACACTGGTCAAAGACCTTGGTCTTAAGACACTGCGGTATCTGGGACGTAAAGATATTGCGAAGCTTCAAGAACGCTGCCCAGCCGAGTTGGATTCGACGATTGATCGCTTTCTCGAAGTTGGACCTACCTAACATGACTGTTTGTTCAATTTTCAACTTCGAGTGTAGAGTCTCCAACCTTCAGAGGAGTGGATGCGACAGGGATATTTTACATTATTTTCGTTTGTCCATGCTCATTTTGACGCACCCTTGTTGAGAGACTCTATCGCAGCCATCGAGCATTGTGCCTAGGTCTTCCATAGTCTCAGCCATGACTAGATATCGTCAGCAAATCGAAAGTGGGTGATGTACTCGCCGTTCATATTGATGCCGGGTGCACTCCAGACCAGAAACTTGAAAACATCTTCCAGTGCGGCGGTGAACAGTTTCGAAGATATTATATAACATCTCCCTGTTTTACCCCTCGTTGCAGCCGGATAGGTTTCGAATTCTGTTCCTGGAGGCGAACCGAAACCACAAACTCCAAGCATAGTGGGTTCGTGATGACTCTCAAAAAAAACCGCTTTTAGACATGGTTCAGAAGTGAGATCGGTCTGTGGTTCTTCAGCAAGGTGTTATCACTACCACACTTCTTTGCCGTGCCTTAGGCGTTTGTCCCTCGAGTATAACGGAATTAACTTCTGAAGAGTTTTTAGTACCGATGTTCCACCTGCTTTCAGAAGTTTAGCCGTAGTTCCATCATCACCCGGTGCTTTATTATTCTTGAGCTGCTTGAGAGCCATTATAATCTCGTACAGGCTGACGTCCGGTATATCGTCAGTATAGTGTCGGGTTAGTCTGGCTCTTGGGTCTTCAGCCAGATTGCTGGCAGGCATGCGTGTGGTCGTGTATAACTGTCCGTAAGACTTCTTCTTCTCTTCTTCTTATTAGAAAATAACTCTGTCTTAGATGACATGATCCTGCCATCCTCAGTCTTCAGCTTAGTCAGTTGGCATTGTCCAACAGATAAATCTCTCGCGAATACTTTTGAGCCTTTGTTGTGCTCGATTGCCTCTTTAATACAATTCATATTAAATTGGCGCAAATCGCGAGTCAGGGACTTGGAGATCTGCTTATTTAATTGGCGATGCTGAGTAGCGTCTCCAGAGGACTGCCAAACCAAACTACGTATCCTTACCTCCATGAGTTTGTTGGTGAAGTCTGAGATCCTCTTGGTTCTGTTTGAACGGCGATTATCGAAAATCTTAGACCCGACCATTTGGACAATTTCCACGAACCTGTCATTATAATCGTCTACATTCTCGCAGTGTCCTAGGCATTCGAAGCGATTATGCAACTCTAAGGGTTTTGGAGCTGGATGGGCGCTGGTCGGAGCGTAAACTTCATCAGTCGACATCTTTCTAGGTTGGTTTTACAGATTCAATGTGCCTCTTACCTTTCGGGAATCTACCTGTATTTTGTGAATTGATCATAGAGACATCATTAAATATTTGCCTCTTCGTCGACAAAATGAAGTCAATCTCATTATTTGTTACGCCATTGGGATAAATCCATGTCCATTTTCGTTGTTGTGGCTTTTTTAAGAAGGTGTAATCATAAAGAGGCCCTCCTCCTACATAAAGTGCATTCCTCTCCGTATCCAAATCGCCCCACTCTCAGCTCACCAACTTCGTTTGACCAGTTTCGCGTTAAAGTCCCCCATAACAACGGTGCACTGGGTCTGTTAGCTCTAGAGATATCCTCATAAAGGATCTCTATTTCGTCGTCGGGGTGTACCGCGATCGGCGCATAGACCTGTATGACCTTTAGCAGAAACCCTTTGCCATAATAGCCACGCTTGGCAGGCGGGTTGGCGAACGCAGTGCGGTTGCAGGTCTGATGCAGTGCACAGAAAGGACGCTGCTGCCCATCCTCCGGTTTAAGTCCCTTAGTCGTCTTTTATGACACCCATTGGAAGAGATGTGCTAACCCTATTCTAAGCCGGGAGCCATTCGGCCAATACAATAAACTTTTTGAACTATCTACATAAGTGAAACGTACCTCGCCCGAACAGAGTCCTTGTAAGGCTTCCTAGGTTTGATGTTATCTTCCGTAGTAGCTCTCTTTGTCGGCGATTCCAATGAAAGGGTTTCACTCTGAAAGATAACATTAATAATACAAACTGTTTTTCATTTCTCCTACTCTCAAAGTAGACCATAGTTTATGCAAGAAGCGGGTTAAAGTGATACGTTTCGGCCATAGGGCAGAGAAATAATAAAAAAAATAGTCAATAATCTTTATCTTGGGGGACGGCTGAAACCTACACAGCACAATTCGATTAACATTTTATTAACTTTTTTAATTTTTTTTATGAACAAAATAGTTCTTATAGAGCCGTTTTTAAAAATTTACCCCCACAACTTAGGAGGACTTCTACCGCCACTGTGGAGTAGACTAAAGCACTCGAAAACTCTCGCTGAGGTTCCACCACGTCGCCTAACATCACGAAAACCCATTTGGACGGAGCCACAAATAATGGAGAAAACAGTGGCATGCCACTGTTTTAACCACTTCCGTGGCGTAACGGTTCAGTTCATTCGCTTCACATCAGGAGGTCCCGGGTTCGATTCCCGGCAGAGTCTAACTTTGTATGACTTGGTTTGGTTGGTGTAAGGGCATTCCTTAAGCCCGCCTGGCTAGCTACCACTATCTTGTCTAAGTCTTGCCGCCAAGCGTCAATGTTAAGCATTGATGTTTCCGGTTTGTAGATAAGATAGCCAGTTCCTCAATGCGTTGGGGAATCCTGGTAAGCCCGCTTCCATCTTCGGCATCATCGTCACTTACCATCAGGTGAGATGACGCCAAGAGCTTACCAATTGTCAATAAAAAAAATGCTTCAGACTGCTCAGAAACAAGCCTAGTGCAGGACTCCTCAGTTCGTATGACTGGTTTTAACGACACCCGTAAAATCTGGACCACACTAAATCGCATAAGAACTGGCCAAGCCAGGTCCAACTACCAACTGCACAAATGGGGCATTAAGAGCTCCCCTAGTTGCACCTGCGTTTGCCGAGCAGACTTCGTGGCACATCGCAGAAGAGTGTCCAAATCGGTGCTTTAGGGGTGGCTGGGAGGATCTGAACAAACTCACCCCGGAGGACAAAAATTGGATCAAAAATCTTGATATTAATTTGTTGTTATAACACTTTAAACTTTCAGGATTATTCATAATGACAAATTGTAGTTACTGAATAAAGCCATGTGATAATTAACATTTTTAAAAAATGAATGTTCTAATCATTGAATACCCTAGACTGGAACTTCCGAGTGGCAAATATGCTTAGATACTAAGAAAAAAAAATCCTGCACAGAAACTGAAAATAATTTAAATACATTAGTCCAAAATTATCTTTTACGCTTTACCTTTAAGAGCTGTTAGGAGCCTTGTAACTTTCTTAGACTTAGAGATATAATTTTTATTTCAATAATATGTTATCTTTTTTTTTTCTCCGTGGATCCATCGTATCCGGAAAAGTTATAAAGACTAAAATTAAGGTATCTTATTTTAACTATTTAACAAAAAAAAACCGGCCAAGTGAGAGTCAGAACCGCACACATAGGGTTACGTACCATCATAGTAAATGGAGCTAGTTTCTTCAGTTCCATACTAGATGGCGCTAGTTTCTTCACGTTACAAAAAAACACGTTTTTGTATGGAGACTTTAAATTTTTCTAATTTTTAGTATTTGTTGTTATAGCGGCAACAGAAATACATCATCTGTGAAAATTTCAACTGTCTAGGCTATCACGGTTCATGAAATACAGTCTGGTGACAGACGAACAGACAGCGGAGTCTTAGTAATAGGGTCCCGTTTTTACCCTTTGGGTACGGAACCCTAAAAACATTGCGCAGAGTCTAGATACTACCGCCTTTTTTTATTAATCGTCATAAAGGTAGTCAAGGTAGTCACACAAGAAATAATTCTGATTTCGAATTTGTTTAGTCTGAAAGGAGTCCGATTAAAGCCGCCTCGCACATTGTAAGGACGGGTACAAACCAAGAATAAGTGACAAATAATACTGCTATACCCATAATTTGTGAAATTATTATACAAAATTCGAAATGTGGGAAAACTTTTACTGCAAATTTAAAAATGATCCTAATTTCTATACTCCACGCAATCCGGATTTTATTTTATTTTCGTATACAGTAAATTAAGAGACACCTCAACTTTAGTGTAAATAAGTTTTCCGGGTAAGACGGATTAAAGGAGAAAATAAAAATAAAACGTACTATTAAAAAAAGTTTTAAAAACGTTACAAGGCTCCTAATACCTCTTAAACGTGAAGCTTAAAAGGTACTTTTGAACTATCTATTTCACATATTATTATTATTTTTTTAGATTCTTTGTAGGAATTATGTTTGTTATCCGGATGATAATTATACAAATAAAAAAAATCTTAGTAACTAAGTACATTTGCCAATCGAGAGTTCTACTCGGACATTAATAAATAAATAAAATAAAATATTTATTTGGAACCAAAAAGTTTTTGAGTAGTGTACATACAGTGTTCGATAACAGCAACAGTAGTTAAAAACTGCGTCGTTGCAGTTAACGCCCACCCCTGGTAAACAGAGGCGTTCCGTCCGACAAGCTATATTCCAGATTACTTTATGTGAAATAGATACACTATTCTACGACATTAAAAAAAAACTAGGTATGTTAAACTCTAGCATTTTAAATGATTAGAACTATCAATTATTAAAATAAAAAGAGTGTCTAAAAAGGGGGCTCCATAATATACTATACTGTGCCGCGTAGGGAGGCCACTCGCTTCGTCTCTGTCTGATCGCCGCCTAAGTTATGGAGATGACCGTATTTCCTAATACTTTACGTATAATAATAGACATAACACAGCTCTAGACTCAGTAGGCGTGACGAAGCTCTCAACAGAAACGTCCATCTAATTCTCGAGCATGGTCTTAGTCATTGCATCTCTACCTACCATAACCCTCGACTCAGTAGGTGCGACGAAGCTATCTCTCTCGTGTAGTGTCGCCACTCGCAGCGCCTCTGTCTGGCCTACGTCTCATATTAGAACCATCTCTTTCTGTCCCTCAGGGTCAAAACTCGTTGCATCTCTTTCTGACACCTTTTTTACAAAGCGATACTTAATGTATGACATACCAAAGGCTTCGACTCGGTAGGCGTGGCGAAACTCTCTACAGATACATCCATCTCTTTCTCGTGCTGTAACGCTGTTCGATGCGCCTGTGTCTGACCGGCGCCTGCGTCTCGTAATGGCGATGATTCTAATTCAGTTGGCGTTGGGATTGTGAAGCGGAGATGTCTGTTGAAGAGGAAATTAAATCGAATAAGGTTCATACGAATTTTAAACAACAAAGCGTTTGCTCTCAAAAAGGTGAGTACAAAATAAAGTTAGTTCAAGTGTGGAACTAATTTTACTAGTAAGTAAAAAACTGTCAACCTTTTTAAATTAAAAAACGAAAAATACCCTATGAATTTTGATTCCCTTGAGAGTGTTGAAATATACGTTTTTTGCGGCATAAACGGCCGTATCTTTTTTTTAAGTTACTTTAGAAGTTTAATTTTTTCACAGCTTCAAGGGACCGTTGTCCAGGGTATATGGTTTTAATTTAAACTCGATACCTCTACGCGTTCCCGAGATAAAGGGTCTTGACAGACAGACGGACGGACGGACGGATAACAAAGTGATTCTATAAGGGTTCCGTTTTTTTTCCTTTTAAGATATGGAACTCTATAAAAGGTGATGGTAAACACAGCTACACCAAAAAGTACTTTTCCATGGATGGCGATAGTGTTGCATGCAATGTTGCAAGATAACTAAACCTAACCTAACCTTACCTAACTAATTAAAATTTAGTTATTTAAGATTTGATTATATTATAATTAAAAAGTTTTTATTGTAGCTATGAGGATATGATTTGCTCAGGAAGGATGGGAGTAAGCAAAATCACAGCTCGGGGTATACGGGGTTGCATACCCGTGTACTCAAAAGTCAATTTACCGGACAAGCAAATTAAACTATAGTACCCCCCAGGTGAAGTAAAAATACACACAACACAGAAAATTATAAGTGTCATCCAATTAATAAACACCAAATCAATTAATAAAAAGAAGATTGTCACATTTTTTTAAGAAGACTTCGGCGCTGAGATACTGAAAATATTGACTTTACTGACCAAATTTTGAAAATACTGACTTTTACTGACCACCTTCAAAAATACTGACTTATACTGACTTTACTGACTTGTTTCCACCCCTGCTAGCAGTCTCCAGCATATCATCGTCGCTGTCTCCGAGATAATGCGAGTCGACGGCCGGCGCCGAAACGTGGACCAAATAATAAACTTAATTGTTGGTAGAGTCAAAATTCAAAACAATTTATTTCAAATAGGTGTTTATACACACTTTTAAATAGTCAAAACAAAAAAACAATAATTGAATATTACAAATAATGTCATGATTCAGATTACAGTCTCAGGTAATGGTATTTGTTATAGAATCAACATATATATCTTTGTCATTTACATAATCTATTATTTTATAATATCCTCTAGAGCACAAAACTTTTTTGACATGAGTCTTGAATTTATTCTCTGGCAAACTAGTTACATTTTCTGGAATTTTATTGTAGAATCTTATACACTGCACCACAAATGACTTTTTAACCTTACTCAGTCTCGAAAAGGCTATATCTATTTTATTTACATTTCTTAAATTCAAATTATGCCTGTCACTGTTTTTAGGAAATAAATGCAAATTCTAACAAACGTACATGATGTTTTCATATATAAATTGACTAGCAACAGTTAAAATATTGATTTCTTCGAACTTATTCTGTAACGACTCACGTGATCGCATCTGATAAATTGCGCGGATAGCTCTTTTCTGCAGGATGAAAATAGTTTCTATATCAGCCGCATATATGTCACAGTAATATGCCATAAGACATTATACTATGGAAGTAACTAAAATACACTAGTCTCGCAGTATCTACATCCGTTACCTGTCTTATTTTCTTAACGGCATAAGCAGCTGAACTAAGCCTTCCCGCTAAAGTTTCAATGTGTGGTCCCCATTGAAGTGAAACATCCAAAGATATACCAAGGAACACCGTGGTATTTACAAATTCTAATTTATTACTGTCTAATATTACACTATTATTGACCTTTTTTATATTTTGCAAACAGAATTTTATACATTTTGTTTTCTTAGCATTTAATAATAAGTTGTTCACAGTGAACCAGTTCAGTATCTTAGAAAGAGTGATGTTTACTTCGTCAATTTCGTTTTCTTTCCTATTCACTTTAAAAATAAGAGAAGTATCATCCGCAAACAACACAATATTTGACAGATGTTGCACCATAA
The DNA here is from genome assembly GCA_947284805.1 of Coleophora flavipennella. Taxonomy (NCBI): domain Eukaryota; kingdom Metazoa; phylum Arthropoda; class Insecta; order Lepidoptera; family Coleophoridae; genus Coleophora; species Coleophora flavipennella. The sequence continues at coordinate 5,821,026 of OX369269.1, forward strand.
AAAGCAAATCATTTACGTAAACAAGGAAAAGAAAAGGCCCTAATATGGAACCCTGGGGTACACCCATTTTCACTTTAGATCCAGATGAGTTCGTGTCATTCACTTGTACTTTTTGTGTTCTGTTGTCTAAATACGAATTTAAAAGACTGAGATCCCCTTTCTCTACACCATAATGCTTTAATTTCATAAGTAATGTTTGGTGTTCAACACAATCAAAAGCCTTAGATAAATCACAAAACACTCCAATTGCATTCTGCTATTCCTCGAAGGCATCATATATGTTTCGAATGAGTGCTACTCCTGCATCGGTTGTTGATCGTCCTTTAGTGAAACCGAATTGTTGGTTATGCAGTAGTTTGTTTTCTGTAAAATATTGTAGCATTTGGTTAAGCATAATCTTTTCAAACACTTTACTAAGAACTGGCAGCACAGAAACTGGTCTGTAGTTGCCTGGATCAGTTTTTGAACCAGATTTATATAAAGGTATCACTTTACTAAGCTTCATGAGATCTGGAAAGACGCCACTATCAATGCTAATATTAAAAAGACAAGCTAAATATGGCGCTAAAGTATCAATTACATTACTGATCAAGCTTACCGATAATCCCCAGAGGTCTTCGGTTCTTTTCACTTTAAGAGATTTAAAAGTTTTTACAATAGATTGTGGTTCAATTACTCTGAAGGAGAATTTTTGATCACAATTACTAAAATTATCCTTTAGCAGCCTTTGAGCATACATAGGTGATGAGTTTAGGGCTTCAGTAGTCTTAAGTGGAATATTTGTAAAAAAGGTTCGAATTCTTTGGCTACATCGGCATTCGAACTAATTTTACCTTGATCTGTTTGCAAAACATATTTTTTGTCGCGAGGTTTGACTTTACCTGTTTGTTTGCTAATGATATTCCGAACAGTTTTTATTTTATTATCTGAAAATTTTATTTTTCTAGCCAGATAATTAGATTTTGCTACGTGGCAAACCTGCTTAAAAATTTTTGAATATTGTTTCACATAATTTGTAAAGTTCTCATCAAAAGTGTAAGTTTTTTTATCATAAAGGTCAAACAAAGTTTGGCGACTTTTGTATATACCTATAGTAGCCCATTCACTGAATTTAAATTTGATGTTACTGATTGTGGATTTAGACTTAAATATACTTTGGAATTCCCTATCCAGTACTGTAAAAAAATCATTGTAAAAACTGTTGGCTTGCACTTTATTATCAAAATCTGGTATGGGCAGTTTTTCATCTAGCACTGTTTTAAACTCTTCTATTCGACCAGCAGTGGCCGGTCTCGTTTGAATTTTTATGTGTTCTGCAGAAATACTAACGGGAAAGCTAGCCATTACTCCGCTATGATCTGACCTCAAACAATTAAAAACCTTTTTATTTAAATAACAGCAATTACAAAATATGTTATCTATACATGTGGCAGAGGTCTTTGTTATTCTTGTGGGTTCCAGAAATACATAATTTAAATCAAATGACTTGAAGAGACAAGTAATTCGAGTCGTCAAGGACTTTTTTCCAACAAATCAACATTGAAATCGCCGCATACTATCAAGGATTTACGGTTTTTACTAACGATATTTAATACATCCTCCATTGCCGATTCGAAGCTAACAAAGTTATCGTCATATGGGGGCCTATATCACTATAGTGAGTATGATTGCTAGCAGTCTCCAGCATATCATCGTAGCTGTCTCCGAGATAACGCGAGTCGACGGCCGGCGCCGAGACGTGGACCGAATAATAAACTTACTTGTTGGAAGAGTCACTATAGTGAGTACGATTGCTAGCAGTCTCCAGCATATCATCGTCGCTGTCTCCGAGATAACGCGAGTCGACGGCCGGCGCCGAGACGTGGACCGAATAATAAACTTACTTGTTGGTAGAGTCACTATAGTGAGTATGATTGCTAGCAGTCTCCAGCATATCATCGTCGCTGTCTCCGAGATAACGCGAGTCGACGGGCGACGCCGGCGCTGAGACGCGGTTACCAAATCCTTCGTTGCTGCGGATCTGAAAATAAATTGTTTTCATGATAGATTGATGTTGTTTCGGATTCTATTTTTAAACATCGCCAAAGTACATAATCAATTACGTAGATAAATCTTAGAGCGTTTAAAATGTATGTTTCCGGACATTGTTGTATCCCAACAAAATATAAATGTGAAAGAGAGCCCAATTCGATTTAAATTAAAAATGCAGAGATCTAGGTAGGTACCAAGTTCTATAGTGGTTACATCATAGCTACGGCACTTCAAATTGAAATATTTATCATAGACTTCTTCAAATATTAGAGAAAGCAAAACGGTTTTCAGCTGTTTAAAAGAAAATTTGTTATGCTCTGTGCTATTAATGATGTAACTTGGCAAGTTTTCGCTATCCAATTATATTCCATATTGGCGTTTCGTTTAAAACGTAAGCTTTGCTTGCTTCACGGCATGACTATTTAAACTTGCTAATTAACTTTTTGTATCTAAGTTGGCGCTCTTTCACATTTATTTGTTGAGATATCACTATTTTTTGTAGTTATCATATTTAATTCATTTATTCAAGTAATAGACATATATATATTTTTGGTGGTACGAAACCCTCAGTGCACAAGCCCGACTCGCACTTGGCCGGTTTTATTTTTTCTTAATACGCCCAATAACCTATTTCGATTTAAAACATTAAGTTAAAAAGTCACCTTGAAGTGGTCTACATAATTATTTTGGTGAGCAATGGTTGTATAGTGGCATACCGAGTTTCATCAAAATCATTAGAGCCATTTTTGAGTAAAAAAATAATAAGCGAGTGTATAATATAGTCTATTTTATTTTGTTTTGTTTTTGTTATTCTCTGCACTGTTCTTATTATTTTACTTATCTTCTTTTGTTTACCGTATACGCATTATGTATATCTTATCTATAGCTATCTACAATCGATTCCCATCAAAATTTTTACTTCGATTTTTTTTTGCAATCACAATACCTTCTTCACTTCTTCGTCGCTGAAGTAAAAACAGTCTTAAACCTCCTCAATTTTCAAATACTTCAAAAATATACCATACCTTGAGTATGCTATGCGGTGTCTCAGCCCTCTCATATATCCTCAGATCCGGGCTCTGCACGTCAGGCATGTCCAACAGCTGAGACATTTCCGCACTAAGTTTTTCACTCAGTTTCACAACGCTAGTGTTTTTGGGCGTTTTCGGAGTAACCGTGAAGTCCAACCGTGGCCGTTTGGGCGGGGTGGACGCTTCAGATTGTTCTATGAGTATGCTAAAACAAAATAGTTTGGAAAGATTTAAAAATAGCGTTATCTGCTGACGTTAAAAATAATGTAGAGATTGAGTTTTATACAACAATCATAACAAAAAGGGGGGTATTTTTTTTATTCACAATTGGTAAGCCCTTGGCATCATCTCACCTGATGGAGTGACGATGATGCCGAAGATGGAAGCTTGGTAGCTTCCCCAACGCAATCTTATCTACTAGCCGGAACACATCAATGCTGTTAACATTGACTCTTGGCGGCAAGACTTAGATAAGATGGTGGTAGCTAGCCAGGCGGGCTAAGAAAATGCCCTTCCACCAACCAAACAGAGTCATACAAAGTTAGACATTGCCGGGAATCGAACCCGCGACCTCCTGATGTGAAGCTAATGGTCGTTACCATTACGCCACAGAGGCGGCACATGCCGTCCATCCTTTGGTTTAGTCCCTTACCTTCTATTACGATTTAATTTTGGCGTGCAAATGAATGGCGTCTCCTCAATGTTCAGCGCTCGCTTCAAACCTCGCCTTGCTTTAGGCCTGTTGATCCACGTCTCACTGGCATTACCTATTGTATCCTGTGATAAGAAGAATAATTTAATTATCACAAATGCCAAAGTTGTAATGTTGTCTCTGGATCCTGTGATAAGAATAATTTAATTATAACAAATGCCAAAGTTGTAATGTTGTCTCTGGATCCTGTGATAAGAATAATTTAATTATAACAAATGCCAAAGTTGTGATGTTGACTCTGGATCCTGTGATATGAAGAATAATTTAATTATAACAAATTCGCAAGTTGTGATGTTGTCTCTGGATCCTTTGATAAGAAGAATAATTTAATTATAACAAATTCGCAAGTTGTGATGTTGTCTCTGGATCCTTTGATAAGAAGAATAATTTAATTATAACAAATTCGCATGTTGTGACGTTGTCTCTGGATCCTTTGATAAGAAAAAATATTTAATTATCACAAATGCCAAAGTTGTGATGATGTCTCTGGTTTCTTATGGTAATCCTAGTTTGGGACCAGATGAACATGTGTGATTAGTCCACGAATATTATTATTAGTATAAATTATAACGCCCGGGTCGTTCCTTTCCCTCTAATATGGTTGATGGGAGCGATGGCTGACTCTCGCGTTATACTCGTGAACGGGTGCTGTCCAAGTGAACTAGCCTACTCTTGTTAAAGGCACTAATGACATTCAATTATTTTTATGTATAACTTTTCGTGTCATGTTGATTTCATGTTCTAATGACAAAATCTGGTTTATATCAAGGTTTAAATTTTGACGTTATTAACTAATTATAGTTTATTCCTTGATTCTTCACAAATGACATTGTTATTATTATTTTCTAACAATCAGAAAGAGTGTAATTTGCACCTAATTTTAATAAATATATTGAATGGAATTAATAACGCCTAAATGGCTATACGAATTTAGACGAAATCTGGCACACATGTAAAGTTTGTCGTGGTATAACACAATATACTTTTCTATTTGGTAATATTTCGGCCAGGGGCAACCGCTACATATTCTATTGAACTAAGGCTTTGAGGTTTGAAAACTTCATACAGTGGACTTCACCACTAGCTCCACAAATAGCAAATTTTTGTGTATCTGTCATCCTTTTATTTTATGTACCACAAGCAGTGAAGATAAGTAGGAGTTTGTGAACATTTATTGTTTATTAAGTATTAAAGTATGTACTACATAAATTACAAATATTTCACAATACGTATATAGGTCGACTTTACTTACCTTAAGTTGCAGTGCCCTAGCCGGGTGTCATATACATACTATAATATGTAACTAAGTACACTTAAGATCTTCTGTACCCTGTATATGACAGCAATAAATTATTGAGTATTGATTATTTACCTGAATAAAAGATGATTTGTATGTGAAAGTGTTCTTGGGAGATGATGCTTGGACGTAAACGGACATCGGCTTTGGTGCAATAACTGCAAAAGAATAAGTATATTTTATTCCATTCATAACAATTCTTACAATGGCCAACTTACTGAAAAAAACTTTCAAATTATCAATATATGTTTTAAAATGTATTACTGAATAAAATCGATTATATAGGATGTAATAAAATTGGTGCAGGACCCGTTAACTGTGGGTTCGACTAATCATACTGAAAAACTTTCCCCAAGGAACCTATAGTCAATTCTCAAAAAAAAAAATTAGACCCCTGTACAAAAATGCACAAAATTGGTCGATTAGCTAAGGAATTTTTTTTTTGCGATTTCAGCAAAGTTCTACAACAAAAGTTGTTCAGTATGATGAGTAGAAGCTCCAGTTAACGGGATCTACACCAATTTTGTTACTGTATAAATCTATCTACGTCAGAGTGTTGTGAAACTTTTATTACATCGTCTCAATTTTTTTCGTCTGTGTGTTGCATGTCGTGTGACGGTCGCTTTCGTCTGACGGTATGATCGTTTCGTCCTCTGTACCGTAGCGAGAGCAGCCATGATCGTTTCGTCCTCTGTAAAGTTTCACTTTTACCGTGGTTTCATAAAACCACACACTTACTTCTCTATGAGCCTGCAAAAGCTATTAAGTTTTCGAGTACTTACTATAAGATTCAAAGTCCTTTTCCATGGCGCAATGAGCGACAGTACTCGCTATGGTCGGCAGCGACGAGCACACAACTTCGACCAAAGTATCTCTCGCGGTCTCTCTGTCCATAATATCGACGAGCGACTCCATCGACGTGGTAGACTCTTTGTTCCGCGGCTTGGACTGCTTGATTTTGTTGTTGTATTGTTCCGCTTCCAGGTATCTGGGGATAGAAGCGTCATTTATCATTCACCTTGTTAACCACTTATGTGGCGTAATAGTTAAGGCCATTAGCTTCACATCAGGAGGTCGCGGGTTCGATTCCCCACGGAGTATAACTAAGACTCACTTCTGTTGGTGGAAGGGCATTTTATAAGCTCGCTTGGCTAGCTACCACCATCATACCTAAGTCCTGCCGCCGAACATCAATGCTAACAACATTAATGTGTTCCGGCTTTAAGATATTTAATTCTCAAAGATACTTTTGATGTGAGAGTGGATTCCTTATAATTATAATTTCTTAAATTATAATGGGGCATCGTTACGTTTGGGAGTAATCAACATAACATGGAAATTAAATGGTAACAAATAGTTGCAATTTTTCTATTTTTTTTATTTAAGAAACTGTCTCCGTTAATGTTTTAACAGTTTTAACTGCCTCCGTGGCGTAATGGTTAGTCCATTCGCTTCACACCAGGAGGTCGCGGGTTCGATTCCCGGCGGGGTCAACTTGTAAGAATCGGTTTGGTTGGTGGTAGGGGAATTTTGTAAGCTACCACCACTTTATCTAAGTCTTGCCGCCAAACATCAGTGTTAACAACATTGATGTGTTCCGGCTTGAAAATAAGATAGCCAGTTCTCCATTATTATTATTATCTTTATTTTTCAGACAACATGGTCCATTTTTGTTAGTAACACAAACGTCTTATTACACTAATGTTAGTAGAACACAAAATAAAATAATACAGTAACAGAGAATAAAAGTTAAAAAACCCCCCATGCGCTTACCAGTTACTGTACCAGTACTGTCTGACTAGAACACGCATGAAGTGCGAAAAGAGTTGGGAATCATACCTGTCAGCTATCCCCTTCAGGATGCTGTTGGCGCTGGCACGCAGCCTGCTCAGCAGAGGCTGTACGCTTACGTAGAATTGCGTTGGGGAATCTTGGTAAGCCCGCTTCCATCTTCGGCATCACCGTCACTTACCATCAGGTGAGATGATGCCTAGGGCTTACCAATTATGAATAGAAATAATAATAATATTGGGCCTAAAAATCTGGTTCACCAACGAAACTTTAGGAAACTTAGCTCTCCTTTATTTTTAAATTTATGATGCAATGTGTAAAAAATCTAACTTCAAACTATTTCATAGAAAAACTAATGGGACGCTTAAAACTATTAACTGTGTAATAAAGCTTTATCAGTCACAAATGTGACACACCAGTGACTGAAATCAAAGTCCTATCTGGCAAGCAAAAAATGTGCCCAGCATTATCTCTTATAAGAATTGATATTGATTAAAAAAGCTATATTATGGTTTGTTCTTATTAAATACCGCAACATATCGATGCTCTATACAAACTAGTCGGCGTCCTTACCTGGCCTGCTGTAAGTAGTACATAATCAAAATGTCCGACGTCTGCGATTCATTGCTGTTCTTCAAGTATTGAATGAAGACTTCCTCTTCGAAAGGTAACATTGTTATTTGTAGAACTTTTGCTAGTTGACCCGTGTTACGACAGCCTGCAAGACAACATGCGTCTTTAGGTGGGTTATACTTCTTTCTTATAATACACTAGCTGTTTCCCGCGGCTTCACCCGCGTGGACAACGTTTCTATGGTTTTTACGAGGGTGCGCAATGCGCGCGGAACAAAGTAGCCTATGTGTTAATCCAGGTCCTAATCTGTCTACCTACTAAATTTCAGCCAGATCCGTTCAGTACTTTTTGCGTGAAAGAGTAACAAACATACATTCTTACAAACTTTCACGTTTATAATATTATAGTAGGATGTATTTCATTTTTACAGGTAACTAATTCGGTAGGTATCTATGTTATTATATGTGAAAATAAAGCAGTTGGTATTTAGTACCTGGTCACACCCTGGACACTTCATACAACGGGCCAGAAATTACATTTCAAAAAAGGAATGACGGAACAAACAAAATGTCGGCGAAATCCTATACGTTCGACAACCAAACTGTAACCAATCTGGGTGACGACGGGGTGAGGTTGCAATCTAGAGAGCGGCAGGGAGTCTCCATACTGTATGTTAGTACTCATATATATACTTTGACTTGGGCGACCGAGAGATGCTCGATGTCTCCTGTGCATGTGAACTACAAATATTATAATGTATTTCCTGAAATCATATCAGCCGAGATACATTCACTGCTGGACAAATAGCTCCCCCAAAAATTTCACCAGGTCGTCGGCCCAGCGAGTGGGAGGCCTGCCTCTGCTACGTTTTCCTGTGCGCGGTCGCCACTCTAGAACTCTAGAGCATTGCCCCGTGGCCATTTGTTCTAAGATCTCTGTGCCCCGCCCGCTACCACATGAGTTTTAGCAATTTTCAAGGGTATGTCGGTTACTTTGGTTCTCCTACGGATCCTTTCGTTTCTGATTCGATTACGCAGCGGAACTCAAGAGCATAGCACGCTCTATTGCCCTTTGGGTGACCTTGAGCCCTCTTCATAAGCGACCATGTCTCAGTTCCATATGTCAACACTGGCAACATAAACTAGTCAAAAACTTTTGTCTTAAGACACTGCGATATATATGGGACGCGAAGATATTACGAAGCTTCCCAAACGCTGCCCAGCCGAGTTGGATTCGACAACTGATATAAAATTCTCCAAGTTGGACCTACCTAACTAGAGTAAAATTACGTTAATTGTCGTTACGTTTACAATAACTGAGGCTTCATGGCCATAGCCCTGCGAGACCGGAGGCTGAGCCCCGCGTAAGGCGAAGCTCGTAGCGTGCCCTGCGAGGCCGGAGGCCGAGCTCCACGTAGGATGACGCCCGGATCGCTCCCTGCAAGGCCGGAGGCCGAGCTCCGAGTCGGGCTAAGCCCAGAGTGCGCCCTGTGAGGCCGGAGTCCAAACTTCGCGTAGAGCGAAGCCCGGAGTGCTTCCTATGAGGCCGGAAGACAAAGTGCAAAAAAAAAAGTTTCATGACTACACTCCTGTCGTGCGTCGGAGCTGACACGCAATATTTTTTGTCCATGGTGAGAAGCTCTACGAAGGCAGTTACTTATGTATCAGAATAGAAAAAATAAACAAACGCATTTAACTAAAAATGGTTTTGTTTTTCAAAATATTCTCTGCGATGATCAATGTACTTTTGCATACGTTCAAACCAATTTTTAAAGCCATTTTTCTATTCTGACTGAGGTATCTCCAAAACGTGCTGTTTGAACGGGTCGACGGCATCTTCACGGGTCGAAAATCGTTGACCACGTAATTTAATCTTTACATTTGGAAATGAATTACAAATCATTGAGTGCCAAAACACCAATGTTAATAAAAAAAACATACTGGCACATCGCATAACGCTAGAACTGTCCCCCCACCTCACGACAGTCTCTACGTAGCCAGGCGGCAGGGTGGGTACACGCGATTCTGAATGTAACTTGTAATAATATTCCGTAACTTTATTATACGTACTAAACGTCTATCTACATTTATTCGACAGGAGTCAGATAACCTCAACCGTAGAGCCTCCCACCTAAATATTAAAAGCACAAATGCGTCAATAAACTAGTCACCCTGTCTACATAAAAATGTTTACAAACCTTTGAAAAAGAAATTCAAAACCTGCTTCTTGTCATCCATTGAAGCTGCGTTTTGCACGCACATCCTGATAACGTCCAACGCTTCGAAAACCAGTCCACGCGCCAGATACAAACTGCAACAGGACTGCCAGTCGTCCAACTTGTCGTGGTCATTCACTCTATGGTGTGGCGTGTTCCGATTCTGGGGAAGTTCATTTATTTATTAACAAACACTCAAATTATTCTTACAAAAGATTCTTCTCATATTTTCCAGGTAAGGTCATAGTAAAAAGTGTAAAAAATGAAATATCATAGTTTAATCTACCGTGAATAGGTGTTTTTACCGTACAAAAAATAAATTGAAAAACACTGTTTAAAAAAAAGACGTGTGGCACTCAGGGACTGCCGCGGTAAAGCTATTTCATGGCATTTTTTATATGCAATTATATAACTATGTATTTATTTTTTATTTATGCAGTATTTACCAGTCCTTGGGGCGCGGGATGTTTATGTAATAAATTAACACTTAGAAAGTTCATCATCATTATCATCCGCCGTCATCAATCGCCATCATCGATAGCCATCATCAATCATCATCAATGGCCATCATCAATCGCCTTCATCAATCGCCATCATCAATCGCCTTAATCAATCGCCTTAATCAATCGCTATCATCAATCGCCATCGCCATCGCCATCATCATCATCATCATGATGGATAGATAGATGGCACTGTAAGTTTTTTAGAACTCTTTTTTTTTTTTGTGTCAGGTTTTTTCTTTCTTTTTCGGTCCCCTCAAAGCCCGCGATAAAAGCTATACAATAGGTTAAAAAAAACAACTAAAAATAGCTCTCTATTATCGTATGGCACAATTAACCGTGCTATCTAAGGGATAGACGACGGAAGTTAACATCACCCGCGGTCACGTGTAGGGCATTTAGATTTACACCTACGGACTCGTGCAACGCGACCTTCTTACACATCTGGAATCAGATGTGCAGGTTTCCTCACGCTTTTTCCTTCACCGTTAAACCAATCGGTAATATATGTAAGTAAGTTTCGAAAAAACTCAGGTACATTGACCGTCCGGGTTTGAACCCGGGACCTCTGATTAAGAGGAACGAGTCGTTACCGATTGATCTAGACCTTCTAGAATAGCAAAAAACACTTGCTCATTTGAAATATTAAACGATATTTAATTTCATATTTATTGAAAACAGCAAATTAGTTCGTTAAAAATTGTGGGACTTATGACGTCACTATGTCAGTAACGCGAATAATTGCAGAATAAACCTTCGTTTTTGACAGTTGATAAAAAGTTACTCAAATGACTTGTAGTAAAATACCGTATTTCTTCGCAAAAGTTGTAACAGTATGTTTAGTCGTACCCTCAGTCAGGCCCCCGTCACTCGGTCGAGCAGGCGAGGTAAGTACCTACAAATTGGCGCGGCCTAGGCCGCGCTCCGCTCGTCGGCGCTAGAACACCGTACAGTCGCCGCCGCAATTCGCGCGCCGCCCGTGTATGCAGTTATAACCGCTAAGTCGAGCGCCTTTTTACCCATGTTTCCGTGTATTGTTTGACAGTGAGAAGGAGCAGGTGAATAAATGCGTAGGTATTTTCGTTTTATGAGGAAGTGCAATATCTGTTACGAAGTAACTAGTATCTCATATGTGCCTATGTCAATAACAAGCTAGTGTAAGCAATGGGTAGTTACTAAATCAAACTGAATCGTCTGAACAGATCTGGATGCAATTTGGCATGCAAGTTCATTCTGAATAACAAAGTGTTTTTTACCCAGAACTAACAACATAAATATTTCCTCTCAGATAATTAAAGGCTCTTCGGATCCCGCAGCATCATTTCAACGTCCTCTGTTTTAAGGGGTACAGTGGCGCCCTCGTTATTAAGTTTTTCACCAAATGTCGGCACTAGATGTCGCTAATAATTTGAGATGCACTAGTTACTAGAGTGATTGAGCCCCTGTAAAGGACTTTATTGAAACTCACGTTCTGTATGGGAGCCGGTTTCCTCACATGTAAGTATTGTAGCGCCGCCTGAGTCTTCTTCTGCGCGAGCAAGGATGACAGCACAACGTTGTGTTGCCACTCTGACAGCGTGTTGCCAGTTAAGCATTGCAGCTGGTCTAGTGCAAACTGTGTATAGCAAATATTAAGTAAATTCAATGATATAAGACTGTTGTGTATGTAAAGTCTATTTGGTGGGAAATGGCCAAACGAGTAAAAAAAACTTTTTTTTTTTCATTCACAATTGGTAAACCCTTGACAACATCTCACCTGGTGGTGAGTGACGATGTTTCCGAAGATGGAAGCGGGCTTACCAGGATTTTCCAACGCAATGGGGAACTGGCTATCTTATCTTCATGCCGGAACACACCAATGTTATCAACATTGATATTTGGCGGCGAGACTTTGATAAGATGGTGGTACCTAGCCAGGCGAGCTTAGAAGATGCCCTACCACCAACCAAACCGAGTCTTACAATTAAACCCGCCGGGAATCGAACCCGCGACCTCCTGTGTAAAGCCAGTGAACTTTGCTTCTGAGCTGCGGAGGCGGTTAAAAGTGAAAAAAATGAAGTGTTTTCTTAGAAATAAACCAGTTTCAATTGGTAAAAAAACCAATACTTAAAAGTCTTTAATGTACTATAAAACACAATGTTTAAGTGAACAAAATGCTCGTAGGAACATGCTCGATGTCCAAATGTAAGTGATTAATCTTAAATGACAAAATGGTTTATTTACATGTTTTGCCATTTCCAATCATATGGATTTTATCTTAAAAAACTGATTTTAGATTGATTCATGCTGCAAACAAACGCAGGATAGTAATGTATTAAAAAAAAACATTTTAAAATAGTAACATGCACCATTTAAGCTGGTGTGTGACAGTCAGCTGCCAGCTTATCTGGTGAATAAAATAATAATATGACTAGATATTTTTTGGAACAGTGCATAAAATATAACAATTCAATTAGGTTACCACGCGGGTCGAATGTGCTATGGACCAAGGCCTTGCATTAAACCTTTTATTAGCAAAGACTAAGACTTCATTTCGTTTAGTTAAAAAGTTTATGGCCATATGGGAGATCTCAAATGCCAAAGCAGTCGTTGTGGAAATCCTGGGTGCAGGCCTTTGTTCATCAGTGGACATCTTTCGGCTAATATGATTATGAAGACGATTCAATTTACATTTTGTTTACGTTATGGAGTAGGCTCTGTATACTTACATCAAAGTCCCTGTGGTCGAGATGCCAGAAGGCCTGCGTGGCTTTGATGGCGGTGGTGCTGAGGCCGAACATGGTGGGGAACTGCATCAGCCGCCGGATCACCGCCTCGTGCCTATTGAACAATATACTTATTTAGTGCAGGACATTCTTTAAATCCATTAGGCCAAATAAAGAGTCAACGATGACATGGTCTGGTCACGTACGGTGAAGGGAAAAGAAGCACGTAACACGTAAAGTTAAGGACATGAGGGTAGAGGGATATAGAAAGAGAGGAAGACAAAAAAATCGGCAAAGTGCGAGTCGAACTCACGCAAATTAGGGATCCGTAGTATTCTCAAAAAAATAATTTATATTTTAAAAACCAAAGTATATTTGCAGTTGATAATAGAACATTTTGTATAGAAAATATATGAACTTTTAAAAATCCAATTGCACATCTTAAGTTGGTCGACTATTACTCCTAAACTAAGAAAGCCTACTCAGCCGTGATAGGTTTCCTATTAAATTGATTACGTCATACATTTTTAAATTTTTTTTGATGTCCTGAAATAGCGGTTTAGCTGGTAGGATGGGGGACACGACGCTAACAAAAATTAGCACTTTAAAGCTTAATATTTCGCAAACCTATCCCTGAATCGAAAAATTAATTTTGCAAACCCGCAGTACTTTTGAAAGACCTATTTAACGATACCCCACACAATAGGGTACATCAACGAAAAAAAAATCACCCCCTCTTTACATGTAGGGGAGGTACCCTAAAAATTTCTTTTATTATTTTATTGTACCACTTTGTTGGCGCGATATTTTTTTATATTTTTTTTATTAAAAATTTTAGTGCGTTAACAATATCAAATTACAGCTTTTTAGTACTAATAGTCTCTGAGCTAAGCCGCGGACAGATAGACGGACAGACAAACATGGCGAAACCATAAGGGTTCCTTGTTGACTATGGAACTATTAGATGGAAGAGTGCGCAGTGAGCAGAAACTAACCGGGATGAGACAAGAATGGAGACAAAAACTTTTAAACCCGAAATAATTGCGAATAACAGATAAGATAGGATTTTATTTTGCAATTACACAGGTACATATTTACAGGTGATGATATTGACAAACAGTCACGTGATCCTGGAATGCACTGGCTGTAAAAGTCCTCAACAACACGAGGTCGCTCCGAGAAGCTTGTAAATGGCTGGACTAGCCATAGCCAACCAGACTAGCCAACGAACGAGAATTTATTACACTACATTTTGAAGTTAATTACACCTGGACCGATAGACGAGAGTTACATATTATGCACTTTTTCCCATAATAATCATCAATCATCATCATATCAGCCGAAAAACGTCCACTGCTGGACAAATGCCTCCCTCAAGGATTTCCACGACGACCGGTCCTGCGCTGCCCGCATCCACCGACTTCCCGCGATCTTCACCAGGTCGTCGGTCCACCGCGTGGGAGGAGGAGGGATTTATATCGAGGGCCATGAATCACTCGCAACGTTTAGGATTCTAACAGTCTCTAAGGTCGTGATTCAGTCGTTAGAATCCTTCACTTGCTCTTGATTCATCTATGGCCCTCGCTTTAAATCCGTCCTTAATTTACTAGTTGCATAATATACATTTTTTTTGTTCCCTTAGGAACTACATCGGACTATGTTGTTTACACGTGATAAAAAGTAGCCTTCCCAGTAACAAAGGCTACCTGCATGCCAATTTCATCAGGTTAGTTTGAGGTGTTGAAGCGTGAAAAGGTAACAAACAAACACATTTTCATATTTATAATATAGTAAGGACTTCAAATTACGCCCTAATAAATATTTTCAGTTTATCAATGACTTGGAATATTCTGTAAACTAGGATTTTTAAACTAAATAGCAATTTTGTAGAAAATAATGTATGTATATCTGGATGATTTAAGGAGACGCGCAGCTGCCGGTATATAGCCAGTAATATACCAGAGCTCGTAACAAAATACACAGTTATCCTGCTTGGGATAAATAAAATAGGAGAATGAGATAAACATAACGTTTGTCATAATCCTCATCAGACAGGATGTTTCTCTTCACTTACCTCAAATCGTCATAGACCATAGAGTAGTCAACCAGCAGATACAGCAGAAGCGAGTGTTTGTGCTCCTCTACTATGTCGGGAAGCAAGTAAAGCCGCAGGAGGGAGTACAGCGAGGGCGGCGGGTACAGGCCGTTGCATTCACTGCCGCCTCGACGCCACAGTCTAAGTACATAGAATATCTATATAAAGACTTTGAAAATGGTTCCGTATCCAAAAGGTGCCAGCGGAATCCTATTTGTAAGCCTACGCCGTCTGTCCGTCTGTCTGACCTTTAAAGGGCTGTATCTATTGAACCGTTAAAAGTAGCTGGTCTATTTATATAATATTTATTCACAATTGGTAAGCTCCTGGCATCAACCCAATTTTAAGGCAGCCTGCAGCTGGTCTATTTATATATTTAACCACCATTGGTAAGCCCCTGGCATCAACCCAATTTTAACGCAGCCCGCAGCTGGTCTATTTATATATTTATCCACAATTGGTAAGCTCCTGGCATCAACCCAATTTTAAGGCAGCCCGCACTAAATTTTCTCAAGAACTTTTTAAAATGTTTTTATACCATTGCTCCTCTAAAAAGCTTATTTTATACACTGAAAAGAGTGAATAAAAAGCTCTTTTAATTACTATTTTGGTGTTTGAATTTAGAACACACCATTTTTTTTATTTGTTTGCCCTTTTCAGGACAGGCTAAGGCTCATTGGCGATACTGCCTTGTCTTCAGTACATATATTTTTTACTTTACGTCTTCAGTAATTTTTCTTTCAGAGTTTTCAGTATTTTTCAGCACCATTGTATTTTTTTCACTGGCACTATATAACTAACTTCACCTACACACTCCAGCAAAATGACAGCAGTTTTGCTGAAGCTTTGGCGGACTTCTTGTGGGAACTCGAAACACAGCATATACACTTTTATTTCATTAAGTATAATAAACACAAAAAAGTAAAAATTGAACTAAAGAAGTCGGGTAAAGAAAAAAAAACACTCACTCATGAACTCTTTCGCCGCCGAACTCGTGTTCGATTAGCTGATCGATGTATAGCAGTGGGCATGACTGCTTCGCCGCTGCCTCATCGCCCAGGCTGTGGTCTAACAGCCGTTGTAGCTTCAGACGTCTGCAAAAAGATTGGATTGTAACTTTTACTGTGACTTGTAATTGAAATTTTATTTTTGAAATTTGTTGTAGTGTATAAGTCAAATACTTGTTTGAAACTCAACTGTGGGAACGTTAAGGTCATGGCGCGAATCTCAATTTTTTTAAAGGTTTTTGATGAATTATGACTCCATATGTTTAGTTTTACCGGTCGTTGTGGAAATCCTTGGGGGAAGCCTTTGTCCAGCAGTGGACGTTTTTCGGGTGATATGATGATGATGATGTTTAATTTTGTAACAGGTCTTTGCAACAGTATTACATCATTTTCTACCAATGTCAATGTACTTATCAAATGTAAACTTCTTATTTTGTACCTATATTATATGAGGAATAATCAAGTTACCACTAAAAACATCCTAAATCAAGGAAAAAATTTATTGAAATTGCTAGAAAGTAATGTAAGACTGTCGCAAAACAGGTAAAGCTTGTTAAAAAAACCGGCCAAGTGCGACTCGGGGTCACACAAACAAGGTTCCGCACCAAAACTTTAACTACCAACAGAACAGAACTTTCAGTACATACTTTGTAAAAATAAAATTGCAAACTATATCGTGCGACATATCAAATGAAAGGGCTTGTTTTTTTTCTTTTTATTCACAATTGTTAAGGTCGTTGTGAGAGTCTCAATTTTTGGATTTTACTCCTTAAGAATTGATTTTTATATATAAGCCCGGGGGTATGAAAATTTATGGGGAGTAAATTCAGACGTTAGGCGTTATGGTTTGGTTGTATAGTATAGGTATTAATTTTGTGCGGAACCTATTTGAGTGTATGTATGTATGTGTGGCGACATCTGCAGTACCCGCCATACAACCACCAGATCACGTCGGGGTCACCAATGAAGGATTGTCTGTTCACTACACAAATAAAAGTAACTGATAACACTTTGAAATATGTCTATATTAGATGAATTTGAGAAAGACAATCATCATCATCATCATCATATCAGCCGAAGGAAGTCCACTGCTGGACATAGGCCTCCCCCAAGGATCTCCACGACGACCGGTTCTGCGCTGCCCGCATCCAGCGGCTTCCCGCGACCTTCACCAGGTCATCGGTCCACCGAGTGGGAGGCCTGCCTACACTACGCTTTCCGGTGCGTGGTCGCCACTCGAGAACTTTACTGCCCCAACGGCCATCTGTTCTACGAGCAATGTGCCCCGCCCACTGCCACTTAAGTTTAGCAATTCTGAGAGCTATGTCGGTTACTTTGGTTCTCTTACGGATCTCCTCGTTTCTGATTCGATCACGCAGAGAAACTCCGAGCATAGCACGCTCCATTGCCCTTTGAGTGACCTTGAGCCTTCTTATGAGGCCCATAGTAAGCGACCATGTCTCAGTTCCGTACGTCATCACTGGCAACACACATTGGTCGAAGACCTTGGTCTTAAGACACTGCGGTATCTGGGACGTAAAGATATTGCGAAGCTTCCCAAACGCTGCCCAGCCGAGTTGGATTCGACGATTGATCTCTTTCTCGAAGTTGGACCTACCTAACTGGACTGTTTGTCCCAGGTATACATATTCGGTAACGAGAAAGACAATAGTATGTGTGAATTTGTGTAATGTGTATGTAGTGTGTTGTCAAGGGTTTACCAATTGTGAATAAAAAAAAACGGGTGGGGCTGTGTCGGGGCACACGGCCGTTGGTTTTAACGTGAATACGTCTCGTAACGGGTAATATGTAGTTTCTATATAAAATATTATTATTATTAATATTATTATCTGCGTAATTTCAACCGTCCCAGCTGCAGATGTACTGGCACCGTCGTTGATCCGCTCGGCCGCATTCATTACTTTACGTTTCCGCGCACCGGAAGACGTACAGTGGGAAGGCGCACTGGTGACGGTCGCGGAAAGCCGGTCATTTTCTTTCGGCTGATATGATGATTATGAGATTACCTGTTGTTTGTCACTACCACTATAACCTCCACCAACGCGGACCTGGCGAAACTTTTCCAAGTTTGCGAAGAGACTTGTGCCCCAGTAGTGGGGACATTTTTTTGTTCACTATTGATTAGCCCTTGGCATCGTCTCACTTGATGGTAAGTGAAAAGACGTTATGGGTTTGTTAAAAACGGAACGCAACCGTAGCTGCAGTGCTGCCCCCTGCCGTATAGAAATTTAATTTCGACTAGCAAACATCTTCAATGGCGACTACTAGATCACTAATTACAATTATTTTGCAAGTTAATCAATCAAAATCACTCTCTCTCTCTATCGTCCTAATTTGACTGATTAGACATGAAATATTTTATGTATTATGTATTTTATTATAATTAAGTTATTTTCTACAATATGTTTTTATATGAGTTAATTTGTTTTATCTGTGTATTTATATACACCAATTAAGTATAATTATGTATGTATGTACGTATATTTATGTATTTGTTGTTTACATTTGTTAATATTAAGTATTTATTTAATGCTACGTATTTTATGCTGTGTACACGTTTTAACTGCCATCTCAGTCAACACTTTCTTCTTTCCCGGGTCTGCTGGAAGAAATTTCTTTAGAAATAAGCTGTACCCTTTGTGTGACCTTACTTAGTAAAATGTGTAACTTATGTTTCCTGTGTACAGTAAACTATAAATAAATAAATAAGTTAATTTGGATATTTAGCAGGATTAATTACTACATTAAAACACAAGACTCGTTCGTTATTACAAGAATTCTACACCCCAACAGGTTGCTAGCGATATTAAGCGTCGGTGGCTCAACCGGTAACGACTCGGTCCTCCTAACCCAGAGGTCCCGGATTCAAATCCGGACGGGCAATGACCAATGACTTTTTAGAAACTTACGTACATATACTTACTGATTGCTTTAATGGTGAAGGAAAACATCGTGAGGAAACTTGCACATCTGAATCCAGATGTGAGTGAAGGTCGCGTTACACACATCCGTAGGTGTAAATCTAAATACCCTACACGTGACCGCGGGTGATGCTAAGTGCAACACCAACCAACCACTGTCTATCCCTTGGATAGCACGGTTAATTGAGCCACACGATAAGAGATAACGATATTACCTTTTGACGTTAGCTTGTCGCAACCGATCAGCGGGGTAGGGCAGCCCGCGCGCGGCCGTCGTCCTCTCGGGCAGGAGCCCGCAGCGCAGCAGCCATTGCACCACGCGGTAGTACAGGGACACTGTGCTGATGCCTTTGTGACGCTCCTCCATTTCGCTCAGCGCTGTGGAACAATTTAAACTATAGGACACGTTGACTATCTAGTGATAAGCCGCCTTAACACTGTACGTACATATTTAAATTAAGCTTTTATAATGTTTTTTTCTTGTGTGTACTAAAGGATATATTTATTATCTACAGGGTGTATCAATATTACCTGTTTACTTTGTTTTTTGTTTGACTCATCTTGTATGGAGAGTAGGTTCATTTTTTTTACGAATTGACTATGCGTTTTTTTGAGAAAAGATGTTAAGTATCATGAGTAAAATTTTGTTACACCTGTATAAAAAATGATTAGGGCTCATACAGACGAGCGGCACTTTGTTGACGGCAAATACCACTGCAGCGTCGACAGCTGCCGCCAACAGGCTCGCTTCAACTGCAAGCGTCGCCGCCCATCGACGGCAGCCATCGATGCTTTGCCGGCTGCCACCGACGCGTTGACAGTTGCCGCTGACGCGTTGAACGCTGCCGCCGACGCGTTGAGCTGCCGCCGACTCGTTGACAGCTGCCGCCGACGCGTTGACAGCTGCCGCCGACAGGTTGCGACGGCTGCAGTGTTATTGTCCGTCAACAAAGTGCCGCTCGTCTGTATGAACGCTTAGTCAAGTGCTAAGAATCTGGGTAAGCACCCTTCTATCTTCGGCATCATTGTCACTTACAGTCTTTAAAATCCTGCAAAAACTAAAAGATCGTCGACTCACCATCGGGGACCACCAGGTTGCAGCATTTGGTGAGGACGGCGTCCAGCAGACTGGTCAGCTGTGTCAGCTGTTGCACACAGTGCTCCAGACACCGCGTCATATTCCTAAATAACAGTTAGAAAGAAGAAATACTTTTAAAATTCTCCTTTCAAAAATCTTAAAGAATATTCTGTATCTTTGGTTATTAAATTTTTTAATTACTAGAAATGTCTTGTTCCTCCGAGCTAGAAATTAATAAAAAATAGTAAAGTAAAAGCACGTGTGCGGTAAAATCAATTCTGCGCACACTTGACTGGCATATAAAGTACCACTTTTCGAGCAACTGTATTGAAAATAACTATTAATGCAAAATTAATTATTTTTTACGAGCTTCATATTATTTCGTGGCGAAGAAAGTTTCTTTATTTCACCATAAAAAAACACAGAAAAAGGTGTCCAAGTGCGTGTCCGACCACGCGCAAAGTAGGGTTCAGTAGTACTTGTTTTTTTTTAAATAAACATATATTTATTGAGTTATTTAAGTTATTTTTGCAGTTGATATAGAACAATCTGTATGGAAATTTTGAAATAATTTCTCATACAAATGAATCTCAAGTTGGTCGATTAATAAACTAAGAAAGCCTACTAGGCCATGATAATTTTCCTTTTAAATTGATTTAATAACCTGCTAAAGCCAACACTTTCCAAATTTCCTGAAATAGCGGTTTAGATGGTAATTGCTAGTGGTTGGAAACATGCAACTACAACAAAAATTATATTTAGTAAACGAATCATTTATCGGAAAAATGAACATAGTTAAACCCGTAGTAGTTCTGAAAAACCTATTCAATAATGACACGAGGGTAAGTGAACAAAAGATTTACCCCACTTTAAATTTAGGATAACTATCCCATTTTTTTTACAGTTTTTAATCCATAGCTTAATCCCCCATAAAGTTATGGAATAAAATTTGTAAAATTTGTATAACCATACCAAAGTTAAGTTTCATAGCCATAATAACCTATAAGAAAAACGACTGTGATTTTCGCTCTTCTGTGTACACAGCAAAACCTCAACAGGAATAGTGTATTTGACAGTGTTTAAAATAAATTAAAAAATATTATTCACTAAATAGCATTTCTCGTACAAAAGCATAAAAATATAACATATTCATTTAACACTGTATTCTAATTTCAATTTTATATTTATCAAAATCACTAAATTAGTTCGTTAAAAACAATGACGTCACAAGTTTGTAGCACGAACAATTTCAGAACAAAATGTCGTTTTAGACAGTTGATAAAAAGTAACTCAAATGACTAGCAGTCAAATACCGGATTGTGTATAAAAAAAAACATTATACGCGTAATTTTTTGAACTAAAACTGTCCAGGAAAGTTATATATAAGATGACTTTTAATTAGTTCTTGATAGCAAAGGATATGAATGTACTCGTGATTACAAAGAACTTTCCCTAAGAAACTATATGTCAAATATAAAAAAAAAATTTGGTCCTTCATACATTTTTGTCGATTTGATAACTTGTTATGTATCGAGGACCTAAAATTTTTTTCTGATTCGAATAGTTTCTTTGGGAAAGTTGTTTGTAATCACGAGTACATTCATATCCTTTGCTATCAAGAACTAATTTAAATTCATCACTAGTGTGTTTTAAAAAAATAAAAATTCTATAAGCAAATGTGATACTTTGTACATTCCGTTTCAAAAGTAACGACAATACCTCCGCGCATGTCAGAGAAAAGAGAACATACCTATCTGGTAAGCAAGAAGATGTGAATAGTGGTGCGGTAAGTTCTCTTGCATTTTCTTTAAGTTCCAAAGCGCGCTTCCAGCACCAGTCCACCTGAAATTGTAATACTTGTCTTTCACTGATATAACAAAATGAAAAACTAGTGTGAGAAACTCAGGCCAAAAGTTTTTATTTGGTCTGAGGTAAAAATTGCTTGTAAGCTTAGTAGTGTCAAGAGTCCCACAAACAAATTAAATATATTTTTTTGAACTTAGTATAGACATGAGAGGTGCAAGTTCGCTTCGAGAGCCGGGTCATTCCTTTCCCTCTAATAAGGTCGAGGAGAGCGATGGCTAACTCTCGCGATATCCTCATGACCTGGTGCTGTGAACTGCCCTAAATAATCTTAATTAATAATTTTAACTCCTCTTCTACCGCTACAGTAGCAAAAAGGCACTTTGATCCTACAGTGAACACTTACCAGGAATTTAAGAGTATAACCGGTGGCCCTGTATCCCGGTGGCCCAGTAATGTAGGCAACGGCGAAGAAGGCGACATAGACGGGCCACCTGAAGCCACATAAGCGCAAGATGGCACTTTGCTCCTGCAAAGAAAACTTACCAGGAATGTTAGAGTACAACCGGTGGCCCTGTATCCCGGTGGCCCAGTAATGTATGCAGCGGCGAAGAAGGCGACATAGACGGGCCACCTGAAGCCACATAAGCGCAAGATGGCACTTCGCTCCTGCAAAGAAAACTTACCAGGAATGTTTGGTCCTGTATCCCGGTGGCCCAGTAATGTATGCAACGGCGAAGAAGGCGACATAGACGGGCCACCTGAAGCCACATAAGCGCAAGATGGCACTTCGCTCCTGCAAAGAAAACTTACCAGGAATGTTTGGTCCTGTATCCCGGTGGCCCAGTAATGTATGCAGCGGCGAAGAAGGCGACATAGACGGGCCACCTGAAGCCACATAAGCGCAAGATGGCACTTCGCTCCTGCAAAGAAAACTTACCAGGAATGTTTGGTCCTGTATCCCGGTGGCCCAGTAATGTATGCGACGGCGAAGAAGGCGACATAGACGGGCCACCTGAAGCCACATAAGCGCAAGATGGCACTTTGCTCCTGCAAAGAAAACTTACCAGGAATGTTAGAGTACAACCGGTGGCCCTGTATCCCGGTGGCCCAGTAATGTATGCGACGGCGAAGAAGGCGACATAGACGGGCCACCTGAAGCCACATAAGCGCAAGATGGCACTTTGCTCCTGCAAAGAAAACTTACCAGGAATGTTAGAGTACAACCGGTGGCCCTGTATCCCGGTGGCCCAGTAATGTATGCAGCGGCGAAGAAGTCGACATAGACGGGCCACCTGAAGCCACATAAGCGCAAGATGGCACTTCGCTCCTGCAAAGAAAACTTACCAGGAATGTTTGGTCCTGTATCCCGGTGGCCCAGTAATGTATGCAGCGGCGAAGAAGGCGACATGGACGGGCCACCTGAAGCCACATAAGCGCAAGATGGCACTTTGCTCCTGCAAAGAAAACTTACCAGGAATGTTAGAGTACAAACGATGGCCCAGTAGTGTATGCAGCGGCGAAGAAGGCCACATAAGCAAGACGGCACTTTGCTCCTGCGAAGAACACTTACCAGGAATGTAAGAGTACAACCGGTTGCCCTGTATCCCGGTGGCTTAGTAGTGTCACACCCCGGACATACCATACAAACGAGCGAGAAATGATATACATATATATAACTGACTAGGCAAGAATGCAGGTAGGGTTGAATCACACCGGCGGTATTGGTCACGAATGTTTGTTAGTTATTTACTGCATGCACACTGCAAGATATATATATACTGTGCTGCAAGCAACAATCAACAGTTATTTTACATGATTAAGTAACTTACATGGATAACATTGTTCATTTGTTCTTCAAACACAGGAGCTTTTGTCCGTGAAACAATCTCATTTAGCAACCTACAATAATAGTCAATCTCAATCTATAATTCCGAGATCACATTTTATAATATTACACCACTAGTTATTTCTATACAACTCATACTTTCACACCATCTAATCAAATTATTACAAACAATAAATAAAACGAACAAAATATCTCACAAGCCACAATAACTAACTGATATCTGACATAATATGAAAAACATAAAGGAACTACATTTCTAAAAAAAAAAGATACAGCTAGTATGAAGATTCATAGGAACTGATTGTTCTTAGATTTGGTCGTATAATATTGGTGGTCAGCCAATCATGATACGAGGCATCTCAGCGCCGCGGCCGCCTATTGGCGTCGAGCGGTGAGCGGCGCGCAAAGTAAATATAAGTGACGTTAATCGCGCATGCGTAGTTCGTCCTTTACGTTCGGTAACTAGTTGCTTTTTATTCCGGTGTACGAAATCACAGCGGCGCGCAAAGTGAATATAAGTGACGTTTATCGCGCTTGCGTAGCTCGTCCTTTACGTTTGGTACCCAATCTACATCGAATCTGAGTGACGGGGGGGTGAGGTCGAATTTAGAGAGCGGCAGGGAGTGTCCATACTGTACGTTAGTACTAATATATATACTGTGGTAGTGTATACAGCGGCGAAGAAGGCGGCATAAACGGGCCTCTGAAGCCACATAAGCAAGATGGCACTTTGTTCCTGCATAGAACACTTACCAGGAATGTAAGAGTACAAAGAGTGGCCCAGTAGTGTATGCAGAGGCGAAGAAGGCGGCATAGACGGGCCCCTGAAGCCACATAAGCAAGATGGCACTTTGCTCCTACGAAGAACACTTACCAGGAATGTAAGAGTACAACCGGTTGCCCTGTATCCCGGTGGCTTAGTAGTGTATACAGCGGCGAAGAAGGCGGCATAAACGGGCCTCTGAAGCCACATAAGCAAGATGGCACTTTGCTCCTACGAAGAACACTTACCAGGAATGTAAGAGTACAAC
Source organism: Coleophora flavipennella (assembly GCA_947284805.1). Taxonomy (NCBI): domain Eukaryota; kingdom Metazoa; phylum Arthropoda; class Insecta; order Lepidoptera; family Coleophoridae; genus Coleophora; species Coleophora flavipennella. The sequence goes on from OX369269.1 coordinate 5,845,686, forward strand.
CAGTGGCCCAGTAGTATATGCAGCGGCGAAGAAGGCGGCATAGACGGGCCTCTAAAGCCACATAAGCAAGATAGCACTTTGCTCCTACGAAGAACACTTACCAGGAATGTAAGAGTACAGCCGGCGGCCCCATGCGTCCCGGTGGCCCAATCCTGCGCACAGCGGCGAAGAAAACGGGATAGTCGGCCTTCTAACGCCACGGATAGCAAGTAGGCACGTTGTTCCTCCTGCGAAATATTTTTTTTGTAACAAATCGAGTCGAATAATTTCTGCTTCTCGAAGGGTGGGCGTCGTTAGGCAAGCCGACTATAAAAGCAAATTCCGAAATCAAACCCAGAATCAGGTCTCAATTTTTTGACGTGATAACGTCTTATAATTCGATGGAGCCGGCTGCACGCACGAAAAAATGCGTCGTTACCATGCGTCGTTACCTCGCTCTGAGGCGTTCCGAAAAATGCGTCGTTACCTCGCTCTGAGGCGTTCCGTGAGGCGTTCCGTTTAAGGCTTTTTTCTTATGACGTTGTCACGTTCAACTATCGTCAGTAAACCGACTTTACAGACAACCGTTTTTTTCTTTTTTTTATTACAAATTTGAGTGCGTATATGGCTGCACCTCACCCGATGGTAAGTGCCGATGCAGCCGAGGATGTGACACGCAAGCTCAAATAGTGCCTATTCAGTCTCGTCTTAAAGATTCCTAAATTATACGAATCGGGAAATACAGACGCCGGAAGGGAATTCCACTCCTTGGCCGTTCGCATGATGAACGAAGACGCAAAACGCTTCGTGCGTAAAGGAAAGTTAGATGCAACATGAAAATGCGGCGGTCTCTTGTGGCGAAACTGGCGCCGCACGTAGCGACTTGTCGTTCCTGCGAGTACCAGCTATAGGCTGAAAGATTTTGGGGTTTTCATACATATTGACCAGCTATCTAAAATTAAACTAAATGTGATTTGATTCGATTAATTACGGGATGTTGTGTCCACATCATCCTATCAGCGGAAAGACGTCCACTGCTGGACAAAGGCCTTCACCAAAAATTTCCACGACGACCGGTCTTGCGCTGCCCGCATTTAGCGGCTTCCCGCGACCTTCACCAGGTCTCCACATACAATACAACAATGTCAGACCAACCGCGAAGCAAACATTGTAAAATCCCTTACGATTGAGCAGGCAACTAGGGCCAATATCATCTATTATTTTGATGACTTGACCCAGAAATGATTCTTGAATGGCTGAAGAAGCCACTGGATGCTTGAGCTCAGGATCGCGCTAAGGTAATGGAGTAGGTCTTATGGACGTCTTCTATATGGCTATGATTTAAATAGGAAGTAAAAAAATAAAATGAGCAAGAAAATATTGCATTTTACAGTTTAAAAATTAAATTGGCCAATTAAATATTTAATTTGGTGGTTAATTGTGTGCTGTGGAATAACTGGAAATGGGTGGTAAATTATTATCAAATGGGCAGTACAATTACCAATTGGGCACAAACTCATTTTAAGTGGATATCCACCCAGGACAACGAGTAAAGTTGGTTCTGACGGTTAGGCAGCCGCTCGCTAGGCTCGCGCGTTATCTTAAAAGACAATCTAAGAGTTCGTCACTTCGCTCTTAACTATTGCTATTCGCCAATATTCTAAAATATTATTGCTTACGTGTTACTACCTAACCACAATCAATTATATTAAAGATTGAGTATCTTCATCATATCAGCTCATATACGTCCCCACCGAGGGGCTCGAGCCTACCCCGAATCAGGGTGATCGGGCCTTAGTCGACCACGCGGGCCCAGTGCGGGTTGGTCGATCACACACAACCTGCGAGTTTATTCGCAGGCGTGTGCAGGTTTCCTCACGATGTTTTCCTTCACAGTAATAGCGTCAGATAAACGTACATATGAAATCTAAATTCGAAATCACATTGGTACGTGGCAGGATTCGAACCACGACCTCCCGGACAGGAGCTTGCGGCCCTTGCCATTACGCCACCGACGCGACTAAAGATTCAGTATCTTAAAAATGTAAAATCATTTACCGGATCCTCAGTCCTGATGTTATCCACATAAAGCGGAGTCAGACCAGCCGCGAAGCAAGCGTTGTACAGCCCCTTAGGATTCAGCAGACAAGTGGGTCCAATTTCGTCTATGGAATTGATGATTTGGCGCTGTATGCCGATCGTGTTGAGAACGACCGCCTCTGAGGTGGTTAGGCATATGCAATCTGTTGGAACATAAATATAGTATTACTAAACTCTACTATATTAAAAATTATTTTATGTTTTCCGAGTCGCCATTTGTCCGGGCAATGGAATATGTTAGTTGACAATCATCGTATCAGGTGAAGAACATCCACTGCGGGACATAGGCCTCCCCCAAGGATTTCCACGACGGCCGGTAAGTAAGTAAGTAAATATACTTTTCATCTCTCCTGTTCGGAAAGTTTAATTTTCATGAGTAGATAGCCGGGCGGAACATTGCTTTTCCATCCCTAGGGAGGAAAGTATTGTCATCCCTAGGGTGGAAAGTATTGTCATCCCTAGGGTGGAAAGTAATTTTTTTTTTATTGCCAGCCACGGAGTCGAAGATAATTGAGTTACATCATATTATTAAATTACATTAAAATAAGAGGTTTTCATATATCTAAACTCAACTGAACATTAAACGACGTGTTTTTAGATCTATAGGTTGATATTAAATCATTCTGCTGCGCGCCATATTGCAATGATAAAATGACACTTTTTTTTCAATTTTCGCCATGGCCACCTAGATGCACGTCGTGACCATCTCGATTAGGTACAATCTAGTCGGCCGTGGCTAGCGGCCATTGCGAAAAGGTTGGAGGCTGGGTATAGGTAAGCTTAAATTATTGATATCTAATTAATACTTTATATCATATAAATAATTCATTTCCTCACAGTCGAAATGAAAAGTAGAGTGTTTAACTCGGGTGAAATGACCCATTCCACCCTCGAACTATATATCTCGAGTGAAATGGGTCACTTTCTTTCTTTGATTAACAATCTACTATTATTGCACGCCAAAAAATAATACAGGACTTATAATTACGCTACTGCGCTGCCCGCATCCAGTGGCTTCCCGCGACCTTCACAAGGTCATCGGTCCACCGAGTGGGAGGCCTGCCCATGCTACGTTTTACGGTGCGCGGTCGCCGCTCGAGAACTTTACTACCCCAACAGCCATCAGTTCGGGATAAGTCCGCCTTTGCACTTAAGGTTTTTTTTATAACATTATTTTAAGATTTTGTACAATAAAGAGTTTACAAACAAACAAACAAACAAACAAGCTATGTGCCCCACCCAATGCCACAAGTTTAGTGATTTTGAGAGCTATGTTGGTTACTTTGGTTCTCCTACGGATCTCCTCGTTAGCTGTCAATAGTAATTGGAATACGTCTAATGAAATTGGTTAAAGGCGTAGGTGTGGACTGTCAACAAATAGTTGTTAGTGGCGGGTAACTGCAGATGCCGCCACAGGTGTATTCTACGAGATGTGTTCTTTGGAGATGTTCGTTCTGTTTTATTGAATATGTCGTAAATGGCAAGGTACCAATTCTGTACTATCCATGAACTCCTCTCACTTGCAAAAACCTTCTTATTTCATACTCTCTCTTTGATTAATGATGACCTAATTATACTAGCACTTTGATATACTCTTCTTTTAACACCCACTGACCCACAATTTAACTTACCACAGCGCCAGGAGCTGGGCTGCAGGTGACGCTGGTGGCTGGCGGCCGCGCAGTAGGTGCTAACGCTGGTGGGCACCAGGTGCGCGTCTAACGTGAGGGCGCCCGGTGACAGTGGAATGCCTGACGTCACGCTCATGAACGCGTTGCTTTGGAGGTTGTAGGTAGCTGAAAAAGAATGGAAATGTCAATTTTGTGCATCAAAAACAAAACTTATCTGTAAGGCTTTAAGACGACTCAATTAGAGTAGGTCGATCCGTGATAAAATAACATCAAACGTAACTATATTCATTTTAAGTTCAAATCAATGCGGGCTTCAACGCAGCACACCGAATTCTCGATTTTTACTTGTTTTCTTTTGTTACTTTTCTTCACTTTCAAATAAGTTTAAAAATATGTGTTCAATTAAAATGAAAGGTGTTGTCACCGATTTTCGTGTGTTGGTTTTCATCAACATAAACAATTTGTTTTCGAGAAATTTTGCAATTAATGCAAAAAACAGTGTCTACAGAATATGTTTTACATCCAGTGTTAATATTTTTTAAATTGTATTTAATTAAATAGTTTTATTACTTTAAGTACTTTCATTGTGATGCGCAGTCTTTCAATAATTTGAATTGATTTTTTTTATTCACGGTTGGTAAGCCCTTGGCATCATCTCACCTGATGGTAAATGACGATAATGCCGAAGATGGAAGCGGGCTTACCAATGGAGAGCTGGCTATCTTATCTTCAAGCCGGAACACATCAGTGTTGTTAAAACTGATGTTTGGCAGCAAGACTTAGATAAGATGGTGGTAGCTGGCCAGGCGGGCTTAGAAAATGCCCTACCACCAACCAACCCGAGTCATAAGTTTTATCTATCTATCTATCTATCTATCTATACAAGTTGACCCCGCCGGGAATCGAACCCGCGACCTCCTGTTTCGAAGCGAATGGACTAACCATTACACCACGGAGGTGGTTAAAATGAATATTGCGATTTGACCCATCTTAGGGTCTTAACAATGGATCACAATGGTTATGACTATAGGTTGATATGTATACTAGTGAGGTGCCCCAATCCGTGTCCGTCGTGGCATTGTGAGGGCGCAGAATGTTCTCCGCCCGGCTCTATCACTTGCTACGTGCACTGCCTGATGGTGCTGGTGACTTGGCTGCACAATGTAGCAGGAGGCCTGCCTCTAGCTCTCTCGCGATCTAACGTGGCGAAACCAATGAACGTCTTTTCTTCTCTTATCGTGTGGCACAATTAGCCGTGCTATACAAGGGGTAGGCGGCGGTTGCTTGGTGTTGCACTTAGCATCCTCCGCGATCCCGTGTAGGGCATTTAGATTTACACCTACGGACGTGTGCAACGCGATCTTTATACACATCTGAAATCAGATGTGCAGGTTTCCCCACGATGTTTTGAACTAACCAAAACACAAAGTTGTTCATCATCTGATCGTGGCGAGTGCACACACACACACACACACACACACCTACCATTACCGGCGAGGAGACGTTTGTCGGTTGTAAATTACTCAAAATGACGTAATCTTCTGGGGAGTCCCTTAGCATTGGATACTGTCTGTCTAGCTAGGGGAAAATGTATACCAGAGTGGTTTGTGATCTATGTAACGAATTAGTTCCCGTCCCTGAACTTGATGTTGAAAATGTGTTATCACCATGTAGACTGCAAGAAGCTCTCTATCATAGGTACAATTTTTTTCTGTGGATCGCTCAAAGCTTTTGAAAAGAAAGGTAATCTATCACTTCGCTAGTCCAATAGATTTTAGTCGTATCATTTTTCTTTCCAGGGTTTAGGTATCTGGTACTTGGCAGCATGTGGGATGTTATTCCTGTAAAAAATGATCATGCCTAGGAAACGTCCTAATTCTTGAACAGAGTCAAGTTTCGATTAGCTTTTTATAGCTTCAATTTTTTCTAGCAATCGTGAGATACCCATAAATGTAACTAGGTATCCTAACAGTTTTACCACCATCTTATCTAAGTCTTGCCGCCAAATATCAATGTTGATATCATTGGTGTGTTCCGGCATGAAGATAAGATAGCCAGTTCCCCATTGCGTTGGGGAATCCTGGTAAGCCCGCTTCCATCTTCGGCAACATCGTCACTTAATACCAGGTGAGATGTTGTCGAGGGTTTACCAATTGTGAATAAAAAATAAATAAAAAAAAACAATTTTTGAGTTCCCAAAAACGCATTTTCATTGATTAATTGTGACACCATTGTTGTCGTTGAACCTATTGAACACTTCATGTAGATGTTCACGATGTTATTGCTTTGACCCAGATGCAATCAGAATATCGTCCACATAGTACAATTTAGTCTAGGCCGGCATGTACTGGGTTTGAAAATCTGACGAACGTTGTCCAGCTTTGCGTAATCCAAACGGCATTCTTGGAAATTGACATAAACTGAATGAGGTAATAACGGCGGAATTTTCCACATCTTAGACTACAATGGATTGTATGCTCTTTGAAGGTCAATTCTGGGGTACACCGATGTTCCAGGGAGAAAGTCAGTGAAATCCCGTCAGCATTCCTAGAAATTCGCAAAAACTGAATGAGGTAATGTAACTGCGGTTTTATTTACATCTCAGACTGAAATTTGATTGTATGCTCGCTGAAAGTTAATTCTAGTACACTGATGTTCCAGGGAGGATGTGAGTGAAATCCAATAGTCTAGGTATCGGGTTTCCAGGGAGGATGTGAGTGAAATCCAATAGTCTAGGCATCGGGTTTCCAGGGAGGATGTGAGTGATATCTAATAGTCTAGGTATCGGGTTTCCAGGGAGGATGTGAGTGAAATCCAATAGTCTAGGTATCGGGTTTCCAGGGAGGATGTGAGTGAAATCCAATAGTTGTGTAAGCGACTAGAGGAAATAAACCCTCCAATTTGTAAATAATGTTTTTTAAGCACTTATGTTCCTTTGTTCATGTTCATGTCTATAATTAGTTTCTAAGTATTTTTGTATTGTTGTCCTTCTCTAAATAAATAAACCGTCACCCATGATCCCACTAATAGCGAGATAGATAAAATCTTACAAATAAAGGCAATCACCGCCATACTTTCTCTCTGCAACTATCTCACTATATGTGTCCTGCTCTGACGGCGAACTTCGAACAAATCTATGGAGTTTCAATTCAATACAATCCCTTCAGTTTTGGTCCATCGAGTGCCGGATTTAGAAGAATGAAACATCACATGGAAGAAAGAAGTCAGTAAAGAAGAAAGAAGATTCATTATCGAAGAAAGAATATTCATTATCGAAGAAAGAAGATTCATTATTGAAGAAAGAATATTCATTATCGAAGAACAGAAGAATCAATATAGAAGATCTTCAAATAAGAAGGTTCACTTCGGGCAAGCTGACTTCGAGGTTAGAAGAGGACAGCGCCGTTCAGAGCAGAGCATCATCGAGTCCACGCACCGTCGAGAGGTCACCGCTGGCAAAGAAGACACCCAACCGTCAACCGTCATATAGTTTCTGACCTCAAAATTTCTGAATTCATAAGTTTCCTAGTGAGTATTTAGGCTCCAGCAATAACCTTGCAGGAGTAACTGCCGCAGTCTTTTTCAAGGCTTAGTACGCGGTGGGGCGGCCTTTTTCAAGGTAGCTTCTTCATCGCACCGTTCCGTGCAGAAGAGCCGGTTCGGTAGCAGTGAGATGAAGACGAGGTCGCAAAGGGGAGAAAGCGAGGGAACTGATAAGTCGGGTAGTGGGAACACAACGAGCGAGACGGAATCGGGTACGGTATCTACGGAATCGGGCACGCTATCTACGGAATCAGGCACCGAATCTACAGCTACTAGCACAGCAACGAACGCGACGGATCGGACGATGAGCGAGAACAAGACCGGCGTTGAGGAACAACCGCCGCGAGAGGGAGACGCACCTATACAAGAGAAAGAGAAGGTTGCGAAGGATTGCACAGACACATCAAAGCTCACTTCAGTGATGCCCGTCCTAACCAAGTCGAGAGGAGGAAAGTCAATAGCGGGGCGCCGCAGGGCCGAAATACAAGCCCAACTAGAGCTAGAACAGCTCAACCTGGAAAAGGCGCGCGCCGCTGCCGACTGCGCTCGGCTACGTCTGGAACTACTGCAGGTGAACTCCGACTCCGAGTCTGACGAAGAAATCATTACCGTCAACGAGAGAGTAGACCAGTGGGTCGGACAACACGCACACATTGCTACTGGAGTGGAGGCCATATTGCCCCAGCCGGCGGCAGGGGAGAAGCGTGAGGAGAGCGCGCCCCGACCGGCTCCTAAGGAAGAAAGGAAAAAGGACACGGAAAGTTCTTTGGCAAACGCCATAATGGAAGCTATCAAAGCGAGTACCACGGGCAACAGACCGAAGACCGCGCCGCGCTATATAGCAGAGCTGCACTCCTTCAACGGGAACCCAAACGAGTGGATCGCATTCCGCGCCACTTACCGGGACACGGAGTCGTACTTCAGCGGCATAGAAAATGTCGCAAGGCTACGGCGCGCTGTACAGGGTAGAGCGAGAGAGGCAATCAAAGGCAGGCTCTACACAGCGAGCGACCCAGAGGACATCCTCACCGCCCTGGAACGACGATTCGGCCGCCCATCATACCTCATAAAGAACGAGATGGCAAATATCGACAAATTACGCCCGATGACGGACGACGCACGAGAAATAGTGCAATTTGCAGGTGTTGTAGCCAACACAGTAGCCACCATCGTCCAGATGAAGAAGACCAACTTTCTACACTCGAGCGATTTGTCTGAGAAAATCATTGAGAAGATGAGCCCCATCATACGGTTCCGGTGGTTCGATTATCGAGCTTTGGACGAGGAGCAACCCATACTACTCGCGTTGTCAACATTCCTGAACAAGATAGCCGACCAGTTTGAAGCTTACGACACAGGGAGCGTTAAGCGGGAAACAAACAACGGCGGCGCATTACGAAAACCACGAAGGGTGAACGCAGCTACAGCAGTGGTCGAAGAAGCAAGTTACGAGTCAGATTACGACTGCGGCAGAACGACGAGCGACGAGGACGAAGCATGCGAAAGAGAGATGCAACACGTCTTCGCTACTAATCAGAAGAAAGAGACAAAAGATGCCGCCTGCCCTGCGTGTGAAAAAGACCACCAACTGAAGAGCTGCGCGATATTCACAAACGCTAACGTGGAAAAGAGATGGGAGATAGTGAGAAAAGCTCGCGTATGCTTTCGCTGTTTACGAAGTGCAAAACACAGAGGTTTCAACTGCAAGGCGAAACCGTGTTCCAAGTGTAGGCGTGGCCACCACGTGCTACTGCACGCAGACTCAGCACCTGAAAAGCAAGAAAGACAGGAGGAAAACAAAGAAGATAAGCAAACTGCATCGGTCAACACGTTGGTGGCCACGAAGGCCTACCTAAAGATCGCTCCAGTAGAAATCTCGGGTCCAACGGGAACGAAGAAACTCTTCGCTCTTCTCGACGAGGGCTCCACCGTCACGCTGATCGAGAAAAGCGTAGCCGACGAGATAGGCGCGCGGGGCCCCAAGGAATGGATCAATGGATTCATCGAGGGAATGGGAGGACAGAGACTAAAGGAAGCTACTTCCCGGCGGCTTGAACTGAAAATAAGAGGACTCTACTGCCGCGAGTACGAAGACATGACCGCATCTACAATAGAAAAGCTGGAACTGGCACCACAAGCGGTCAGGAAGAAAGACCTGGATGACTGTCCACACCTGGAAGACGTGCCCTACGAGCTCACGTACGACACTGCCCAGCCTTCACTGCTGATTGGGCAAGATAACTGGCACTTGATCGTGTCACAAGACGTACGCAGCGGAAGCAAGTCTCGGCCCGTCGCTTCGCTTACGACCCTAGGCTGGGTCCTTCATGGCTGTAGATCCAGCATAACGAAGCCTGTAAGGTCATCAACCACCTCACACATGTCAGTACGCACGAAGACACCGTTGAGCAGCTCATAGAAGAACATTTCACCATCGATTTGCTCGGAATAGCGCCTAGAAAACCGGCGAACTATCCGGAGGAACGAGCTCTCACAATACTGAAGTCCACCTGCAAGTACGTGCCCAAGGAAGGATGGTTCGAAACCGGGCTATTATGGAAGACAGACGACACACGAATGCCTGAAAGCCGACCCAACGCTCTGCGAAGACTGCTCGGCATAGAAAAGAAAAAGAAGAAGGATAAAAACTTTAAAGGAAGCTACGAAAAGCAAATGAAAAATTTGATAGACAGCGGCTACGCGGAAGTTGCTACGAACTACGCGCCTACTACGCGTCGCGCTTGGTACTTAACTCACGCTAGAAAGGGACAGATACACAACCCCGCTACACCTCTCGCTCGCTCGTCTATGAGAAACAATCTACCCGACTCACTCGCTACCCCTCTCGCTCGCACTAACGAACTCGTGCCTATGTCGGAAGAGACAATAAAAAACGCCGAAGAAAGGCTTTTCGAAATTGTTCAGCGAGACTGCTTTGAAAGGGAAATAAAAACCCTAGCGAAGGGAGAAAACGTAAAAGAAGATACGTTCAATTTCGCTTTAAACATGCGACACACGCCCGAAGAGGCGCTTACAGGACAACGCGCGCCTACCAAAAGGGAGATAACTAGCGCTGTGATGTCAATATATGACCCGCTAGGCTTTGCTTCAGCTATGCTCGTCCAAGGAAAGATGCTCATCCAAGATCTGTGGAGAACGAGAGCCAGATGGGACGAGCCCGTGCAGCTCGCACAAGACCTGCAATGGCGCGCATGGCTATCGCACCTACACGAACTAACTAGTATGTACATACCAAGATGCGTATCGCAAACGAACCAAGAGGCGGCGCTACAGATGTTTTGCGATGCCAGTGAAAAAGCATACGCCACCATACAGACAGAAATGGATAAGAAAATAAAGAGAAGATTATACTGGTCCGACTCACGCACCGTTCTTGCCAAGTCCGACCCACGCACGTTCAAGATGTTCGTAGCTCACCGGCTAGCCGAGATGGAAGATCATACTAAATCCGATGAGTGGAGATGGGTACCCACGAAAGAAAACGTGGCTGACGACGCAACCCGCGGCACCCCAGGAAACTTCAACTCAAGCCATAGATGGTTTTCCGGCACCGCCTTCCTACGAAAGTCCGAGTCAGAATGGCCGCTTGACCGATCTGCTACTGTACCCGTAACAATCGGAGAAGAACGTCTTACAACCCACACGATTAGACGTGTAACCATTGATACTCCCGAGCCGACGCGATGCTCTACATGGTTACGCCTTTTACGAGCCACAGCCCGATTCCTGCAGTACATCGCCTTGTTCAAAAACCTGCTTAAAAACAAAACACGTATAGCAACTCATGTTAAGAAAAAACCGCAAGATGCGAACTGGCGAAAGCACAGGAGAAAACGTCGCTACCCCGATCACTATGGGTGCTATTAAGCGCACCGAGGGGGAGACTGTAAGCGACTAGAGGAAATAAACCCTCCAATTTGTAAATAATGTTTTTTAAGCACTTATGTTCCTTTGTTCATGTTCATGTCTATAATTAGTTTCTAAGTATTTTTGTATTGTTGTCCTTCTCTAAATAAATAAACCGTCACCCATGATCCCACTAATAGCGAGATAGATAAAATCTTACAAATAAAGGCAATCACCGCCATACTTTCTCTCTGCAACTATCTCACTATATGTGTCCTGCTCTGACGGCGAACTTCGAACAAATCTATGGAGTTTCAATTCAATACAATCCCCTTCAAGTTGGTATCGGGTTTCCAGGGAGGATGTGAGTGAAATCCAATAGTCTAGGTATCGGGTTTCCAGGGAGGATGTGAGTGAAATCCAATAGTCTTGGTATCGGGTTTCCAGGGAGGATGTGAGCGAAATAAAATAGTCTTGGTATCGGGTAACGGTCAGGAACTGTGTATGCATTCAACTTCCTGTAGTTCCTATGTAACCTTAAATCTCCTAGAGACAAGAGAGCTTGCCCAAGGGCTCTTTGAAGGTCAGCAAATCCCTGCTTCAAACATGAGGTCATTTTCTCTTTTCACCCTTAAATACTCGTCTACGGGCAAAGGACGGCATCACGAGTAAACCGAATGTCCTTGTGTTATAATGTGATGAACAATTTTGTGTTTTCGTTGTTAAAGACATTCATTGGTTTTCTCACATTAGGATAATTCTCCAGCAAGCATGCTTAGGGACTGGATACATCTATCGTCCTGATGGTAGGTGAATCTGATTGCGCCACTGCCCAATGGGGCTGTTAATCCTGCACCTGTGGGCTGTTAATCCTTTTGCAAACTTCGATAATTAAAAAAAAACGGCCAAGTGCGAGTCAGACTAGCGCACCGAGGGTTCCGTACCACCACACCTTTGGGTACGGAACCCAAAATCATCACCATAAACAAACGACAACAAGACTTACAGCTTTATAATGTTTTTCTTTTATTTAGTTCGAGATCTTTAGCGTAAGCACGACTCATATTTAGCCGGTTTTTTATTAATTGTTGTTGTACTTTAGGTTTACACTATAATCAAAGTTTGAGGTTTGTATTTATTCCCGTTTTTACAATAGAACAAAACCAATAATATTTAATTATCATCACTACATAGTATAAAACAAAGTCGGTTCCCGCTGTCTGTCTGTCCCTATGTATGCTTAGATCTTTAAAACTACGCAACGGATTTTGGTGAGGTTTTTTTTAATAGATAGAGTGATTCAAGAGAAAGGTTTATAGATGTTTTTATATATATGTTTGCACATGCTGAGTCCTAACCAATTTCTAAAGCCTGTTTCTGAACAACTTTGCTACCATTTTTTTTGTTTTTGTTTTTGTTATTCTCTGCGCTGTTCTTATTATTTGTTTTACTTATCTTCTTTTGTTTACCATATACGCATTATGTATCTACTGTAAGGCTATGAGAAATAAACGATTTATCTATCTATCTAATATAGTAGTGAAACACTGATAATTTTAGGGGTTTCTAATGTGATGTAAATAAACACATTTATTGCAAATGCTGGCTGAACCCTATGAGATAGATCAAAATAATGTACTAAAATACTGTCCTTAAAAAGGTCTACAAAAAAAGTCCGCGATGGTTTATGTCTATCTCTTAGGGATAACCCACAATAACCATAATTATTTTATCCTTTACCTTTTACTAATTTTTTGCTTATTTACGAAACGATTTTAAACAATACAGCAATAATCCATATCCAATTAAGTACCTTAAATAATCGATCATTGTGATTTTTGTACAGAGATGGTTGAGGGAGTGGGAAATGACTAAGACTGCTAATTAAGCCCGATCTGGGATAGGGATTTGGAGAAAACTAATGTCCTCGCTGGCGGCGGCTCGCGCACCACTCACCCTCAAAGAGAGTCATAGAAACGATGTCCACGCGAGAGAAGCCGCGGGTAAAAGCTAGTAATTATTATATAGGCCATAATTACGATTTAATAGATACAGATCTTTAAAAGTCCGATAGACGGACAAAACCGAAATCAAATCTTACCCGGCATCTGATCGTTATACCATTGGTCGAGATCAAACAGCAACATTCCATGCTGCATCGCACTGGGGTTCATACCCCAACACTCCCAGACCAGCTGACAAATATTCAGCATGCTATCCTCTTCACTTCCGAGCGTGTAGTTGACGGAGAATGTGTGACAGGCGATGCAACGACCACCTAGTAGTTGGTTGTTTTCGTCCGTAGTGCTCAGCTCGATTTGGAAGCGTATTGTTGCTGTTAAGAATTCCTGGAAAATATTTTTTTTATCATTGATGCAAGCCTTGAGTATCATCTCATCATCTTCATCATATCATTTGTTACGCCTCTGCTGCTGGACAAAAGCCTTCCCCAAGGATTTTCTTAACACCTTTATCATCTCACCTGAAGATAAATCGACCGCCTACGTGACGTAATGATTGGTTAGTCCATTCGCTTTTCACCTGGAGATCGTGGGTTCGATTCCCGGCGGGGTTTAACTTTGGAAGACTCGATTAGGTGGAAGGGGATTTCCTAAGCCCGCCTGGCTATCTACTACCATCTTATCTAACTCTTGACGCTAAACAGCAATGTTAACAGCATTGATGCGTTCCGGCATGAAGATAAGATAGCCAGTTCCCCATTGCGTTTGGGGAATCTTGGTAAGCCCACTATCATCTTTGGCATCATTGTCACTTACGTCGTCGTGAAATTCTGAACCAATTGTGAATTTAAAAAAATAGGAGAACCCTGTATCTTCAGAGACCAGTCCCCTGATTCTATATGCTTCGAGTTCGATTCGTTACACGAAATCGGCGGATCGAACGGACTCGACTGTTTTGCCTGATGCCTTCATGGAATCCGTTCGACTATTTGGACGATTCCGTTTGTATAACGAATCGAACTCGAAGCGCATTGCGGTGGGAAATCTTGGTAAGCCCGTTTTCATCTTCAGCATCATCGTTACTTACCATCAGTCGAGACGATTCTAAGGGCTTACTGAATGTGTATAAAAAAAGCGTCGGTGGCTCAACCGGTAACGACTCGGTCCTTCTAATCAGAAATACCGGGTTCAAATCTGAACGGCCAATGTACCAATGAGTTTTTCAAAAACTTACGTACTATACTTACCGATTGCATTAACGGTCAAGGAAAACATCGTGAGGAAGCCTGCACACGCCTGCGAAGAAACTCGAAGGTTGTGTGTAAAGTCGACCAACCCGCACTGGGCCCACATGGTCGACTAAGGCCTGATCGCCCTAATTCAGGGTAGGCTCGAGACCCTCGGTGGGGTGGGGACGTATATGAGCTGACATGATGAATGTTGTTTGTAAATTCATACCTGATAAAGGCACTTGGTGTCTGACAGCATTCTCTTTCCTTGATAAGTGAGGGAGTACATCACAGCCAGTGGAAACTCTTCCTCCTCACCCCGATCTAGTACTGAGAACACCACCCACAGATAGCAGAATGCGCGAGGGTCATCACAAGGCTCCTGTGGGAAGTTAACATGTATTTTTATTGCAATTTATGGCTCTATTTGAGATTCTTTCTTTTCGTGACTTACATAATTTCTTATAATTAAAAAAATACATACAGTAGAATAGAAATAGAATAGAAAATGTTTTATTCACGAATCAACACAACTCGCATCAGATAAATAAAATATATAAATTTCACCATACTAGGGAAAGTGTGGAAAAGATACAGAGTTAAGTTACATATAGCCAGGTGAACTGTGCAGGCTCAGCTCAGCGAAAAGGATCTGACTCAGCATATGTTGTCAATTACGATGTTGTACAGTGGAACATAGAACCTTCTCCTTTTTTTGAAGTCGGTTAAAATACTAATTATGTTCCACACTTATTGCGGATATGACATGAATGCCCCAGGATTTGTACAGTTCTGGGACATTCACTTTGAGAAACTAATCACTTACTTAATTATATTTTTTGTATAAAAACTAGTAGATTATGGTAAATTAATTATATTTTTTGTACAAAAACTAGTAGATTATTGTAAATTATACTGTAATCAAAACTGTGATTCTAGCTATTGAAAATTATTTATATATTAAAAGATTTTTTTGTATTTTATTTTTTTGTTGATTATTCCATTTTGGGAAAATATTTTACATCCACCAATTTAGTTTCAAAAAACTGTGACTATACCCAATAAAGAAACAGAGAAATTTAAAATATTATTAAAATAATTTATATACCCATGTGAATTGTTTCTCTAATTACTACTTAAAAAATGTTCAAATGACATAACATTTAATAGTGATAAACTTCATTTTTATTACTCATAACATCCAGAGACATAAACCCATCTTAGATTATTGTAACTGTTATACCGAATAAAGAAATAAAGAATTAAAAATATTCTTTAAATAATTTATCTATTCACGTAAATTAATTATATAATTATTTACTAATTAGAAGAGTTCCAAAATTATTTGCTATTTTTAAACTTAATTTTTATTGCTCATGATAATATCCAGTGATGTTTAATGTCAATTTCCATTGATAATGTCCAATACGAAATGTGAATAGACATAGACATAATTCTAACCAGTGCTCAGTTAAACACAGCACGTCACATGACAAATCGTTTTGCAATAGAACTTCTAAGTGTCGAGTTTTATTATTTAATGATTGCATATTTTGTAGACATAGTACTATGCTGTCGTGTTGTTTATTAGTTCGCGGGGCAACACATGCACGCGGTGTACGCCGGCGCGAATGGTCCGATGTCTAAATAAACCCCTGTTCTATAACTACGAAGGGGGCAGATGAAACTAAATAGGTGCCGTCAACCTCCGGGGTGGTAAACGCCACCTAATTAGTGCCAACCGCCACCCAGGTTGCAAGTTCCGACGGGGTAGATGGGAATAAGGGAATCCACAATAAGTTTTGAACATATTTATACTGCAAATTTCAGGATATTATGTATTTTTTGTATTGGCATTAGAAAAAAAACCGGCCAAGTGCGAGTCGTACTCGCGCACCTAGGGTTTCGTACCACCATATTACACATTTGTATTATGTATTTATCAAATACATCAACGAGACTGAGAGTAAATTATTTTTTTTCAATTATGTTGGAATCCTTAGCGCGAGTAAGACTTATACTTGGCAGGATTCTCTTTTTTTTGTTATAGAGCAAAAACAAAAAAACTTTAAAAAACACGTTTCAAGGTTCCCTTATTATTTACTTTCTGTTCTTTTCATTATTTGTTAAATCCGCTGTAATAAATAACATATTTTGTAAAAATTTGAACCGGCTACCTTTCACAGTTTAAAAGATACAGCACTTTAAACACTACAGACAGACGGACGGATGGCGTAGGCTCATAATACCCCGTTATAAGTCCTATAATGTTGAACCGGGAATCAAATCTATAAGGTCCATTGTTTTAAAGCTATTAGCCACTTAAAATTTTAGAAATTAACATATTTTTATGACAGTATAATCGAGGTTCAAAAAGTAAGACTGAAAATAATAAATTACCTGGAATCCGATTTGAGTAACTGGCAAGCATTCTACATTGACTTGCGAAGTGAATTCCAAATCCAAATTCATGAGGTTCCATAATTGAAACGCTCCAAAGTTAAAACCAACGGCCATACTACCAAGTTGAGGAATATACTGTAACACTGTCACTCTGACATGGTTCCTGTTAGCTTTCATGCGAGCAGTGCCATCTGGGTTGCGGAATATGAACTGGTTCTCCACCAAAGAGTTTTCATTCAGTAGTATGGCAATGTGGTCATCATTTTCTAACACCAAATCTCTTTGTGCTTCAATCTGGTGCAAAGCATTTAGAGGTAGGAATGATAGTTCTGCAGAGTTTTCTTCATCACGAAGCATGTTCTCATAGCCTTCAGATGCATCTTTTAATGCTGAAAAAAAATGATTTTATTTTTAACAAAATAAATCTTTACTAATAGCTTTATTATGGATGTAAATAAATTTTAAATTTTACTTTGGTCTATTACCAGCAAAATATATAATTCAGTCATTGTATAGTAGTCATTCTATACAATGCAGAGCTTGCCTAGGCATAGAACATATATTGTATAGAACATTTTATCTTTTGTTTATCGTTATACATATATCCTGCCTAGTCAATGTATGCAATGCCTACGTATAGTACAGAATACGAACCACAGAGCTAAAAAAGATTTCGCTGGGAAATCCAGTGTCTTTGCTACAGTTGCCAGCAAGTGAAATCTTTTTATTCTTTACTTAATACAACCTTTATATATTATAATAGATTATTATGATAGGGTTTCCTTTGTACTGTATTAATATCTTTATGTTTGTTCTTTAAAGCAATAAATAAAAATAAATAAAAAATAAATAAAAATCTTTGCTAGCAACTACAGAAAATAATGTTAAACAACAATATAAATAATATCTTCTCACCAGAGATTATGGGTCTCAGAAACTGACCATTTTTATGACACTTAAGGGCCGCCAGGAGACTCGAGTTTCCATACAAACATAGTTCAGCTTTAATGCAAAAACTACAAGCCAGATTGAATCCAAACTTTGTAAACATATTGAGTAGACACATATCAATGTTTGTAATTAGTTTTCACCGTAGTAAATTTTAACGTAACTAAACAAAGGCTTAAATTAGTTTTGCACTGAAAGTTTAAAACTCTTATTTTTTCCGATTTTATATTAGTACATCGAAAACCAATTACAAACTTCGATATGTGTATACTCAATATATAGGGTCTTAACAAAGGTACGCCCTTTTTTTAACTAGAGCTTGTACTCATGAAACTGAACAACTTTCTCCAAGAAACCCATGGTCAATTCGCATTTATTATTTTTTAATTTAATTATCAACTGCTCATAACACAACTCCCAGCTGGTATCCGCGTATTGACAAAGTTCAATGACCGCGCCGGCCCGCCACGCCGCTTCGGCGTATTCTGGCGTATTCCGCGCAATTTAATAATTTTAATTAAAAAACAAAAGCAAATTGACCATGGGTTTCTTGGGGAAAGTTGTTCAGTTTCATGAGTACATGCTCCAGTTAAAAAAAAGTGCGTACCTTTGTTAAGACCCTGTATATTTGCAAAGTTTGGATTCAATCTGGCATGTAGTTTTTGTACATTTGCATGGATACTCGAGCCTCCTGGAGACTCTTAAAGTAAAACAAAAATAAATTTCAAACTTTTAGAACAAGTGCAATGAAACTCCTTTCTTCTCTTGGACAATTTCTAAGAGGCTGACATCAGGAGCTGTCCCATAATCTGTCTGGTGTATCATCATATCAGCTCATATACATCCCCAACGAGGGGCTCGAGCCTACCCTGAATTAAGGCGATCGGGCCTTAGTCGACCACGCGGGCCCAGTGCGGGTTGGTCGATTTCACACACAAATTCATCATTCTTCTGTCTGGTGTATAAACTTTAATAAATAAGATTTAACCTTAAACAAGCAAAAAGTATTATTAATTGAGGGCATCAAAGATCACCATCGCCATAATAGCACAGTGAGTTTATTATTTTGAAGCATGATAAATATGTCTGCATCAAACGATGTAGATATCACTATAAAGCTTGCAGGCTCTTCAAGTGAATGAGTTATTGGAACCTACCTACCAAGTTTGACTCAGAATTTGTCTTCTTCCTCTAGTTTTAGGATGTGTCTTGGCACCAGTTTTGGAAATTGCACTCATGATATCTAGTATCTCTAGATATCTATGGAAATTGGTACAGCTGTATAGGGGATAAAATTACAGATGGATAAACAAAGGACTTTAAAATTAAAGATTTTATCTTTATACTGGTTGAAAAAGAAAAGTGGATTTTTTTTTGCAACAAAAACGTCTGTTCTGAAAGAAAACTAGATTTTGAATGTTTGTTTCACTTGCTCCTTCGATTTTTTACACAGGCACCTTAATAAACTTCTAATGCAATATTTTTCTACAAAATGCATTCATATGATAATTTTGGCTGAAGTACAGGACAAAAGACAAAATCTTTCATTTCCAGCCCTTTGTTTATCCCTCTGAAATTTTAGCCCCTAAACAGCTGTACCATAAATATTATAGTATCTAATCATCATGGGAGCAACTCCCAAAACTGGTGCCAAAACAGGTCCTAAAACTGGCGGAAGACAAACTCTGAGTGGAACTTTGTAGATAGGTAGCCACAAAATTTACTTTTAAAATCAGTAAAAATATATCTAACTTGAGTCAAAAAATCAATGTGATGATAGAGTGGTGTATTAATAAATTTCAATATTTTATTTTAATACATACCTTGTAACAAGCCAGCCCTGTTCAGATCAAACACAAAAATCTCTCCAGTCTTAGTGCCTGCCATGACAATTCCATTGAAACATGTACAGGGTCCGTCTGTTAAATCATCGCAGACAGCGAGCTGTGTAACAACAACCTTGGTCTGTATACACTTGAGGATTTGGGACCCATTGATGTGAAACACTACAATCATGCCCGCAATGTCTTCGCATTCTAAACTTATGACCAGTTGTTGTGAGTTGTCTGTTAAAGGAGTGGGGAGTTCAACCACACTAGTTATTGTTGTGTGGAAGTTGCTGAAATTTATTTTACACCATTATTATACAAATTAATCCTTTAAGTGTGACTCTGCAAATTTACTAATTTTTACTTTTGAGTGACAAAGGAGTGAAGAATGTATTGTGATAGCAAAAAAAATCTCAGTTTTACTTGAAGTGAAGAAATATATATTGTGATTGCAAAAAAAATCGAAATTCGGATTTTGATCGTCTTACACTAATTTGATGGTATGAAAAAACTTTTGATAACCCCTCGATGGAATAATTTCTATTTGAAAAAATAAAGATCCTAATTTAGTCCCAATCGGAGACCAAAGCCAAGTGTAAAGGATGGACGCGCGCACTCATGGACAGAATTGAGATATTCGGTTTTTTGGTATATGTTAATGATATAGATCATATTTTTAAATTTTTTTAATTGTTTTTTTTTTTGCAATAACTATTTCCTCTACCCTACATACGTACTGTATTATGGAGTCGAGAAAGTAAAAATCAAACACCTGTAAAAATAAAAATGATATTGCCCTTACCCAAATTTCACCCAAATCCATCAAGTAGTGTATTGGACAGATATAAAGAGACACACACACACTTTTTTTTGTTTGTTTTTTAGACTATTAGTGTAAGACAATCACACACTTTTTTTTTTAGACTATTAGTATAAGACAATCGATCCTCATCAAATATTTAACTCAGATTTTTTTGTCATCATTAATACCTTCTTCACTTCTTCATCGCTTGAAAGTAAAAGGCACTGTAGCAAAAATAAATTAAAATACTCTAAAAAGACATCAGCTACATCATACATAGAATTTGGAACTAGTAAGTCGAAAAAGTTATATAAGGGAAAAGAAAAATTGATGAAGTATGTAAATAAATATTTAATTTTAAGAAAAACAGAATAAGTAATTATATAAATAAATATTTACATACTTCATCTATTTTTCTTTTCCCTAATACAACTTTTTTGACTTACTAATGCCAAATTCTAAGCATGATGTATCAATGCCAAATTGTAAGTATGATGTATCATACTTAGAATTTGGCATTAGTAAGTCAAAAAAGTTGTATTAGGGAAAAGAAAAATAGATGAAGAATGTAAATATTCATAAAGTATGTATATATCAGCTGCAGCTGATCACTTTCTAGGGTATTCCCTATTTTTAAAATGTTTTTGCTACAGCATGCACTAAAAGAAAAATGGAAAGAAAGGTATACTCTCAAATTTGTTGAACTATCAAAGCAGAAACT
This sequence comes from Coleophora flavipennella, assembly GCA_947284805.1. Classification (NCBI taxonomy): domain Eukaryota; kingdom Metazoa; phylum Arthropoda; class Insecta; order Lepidoptera; family Coleophoridae; genus Coleophora; species Coleophora flavipennella. The sequence continues at coordinate 5,866,699 of OX369269.1, forward strand.
TCTATAAACAAGTCTCTCTTCTCTTCAAATTTAAGAGCTAATGCTCTTGTCGGTGGAGCAATCTCCAATTTTTTCTATCCTCGGCCAACATCTTTACCACCTACCACATGACAGTAACCGGGGTTACATTTGAAATTCGCATCTTTATAAAGGGGGTTTTGAGGGGGCAGGGGGAGAGGGAGGGGGGAGGGGTATCCCTTGGTGCCACTCCCCCCCCGCGGAGCCCCCCACTTTTCGAGAAAATGAATTTTTAAATTTGTCTTATTAGGTACTCTTTGGTCAGAAAATTGCTACTATTTATTGGAAAAAACGGACATTTAGTTTACAACGCTCCATCAGGTGACATAATATGCTACTTCCCTTACGCACACAACTCGAGCGGCGCAATGATGGATGACACCATCCGAATAAAACTGCTGATTTCTTCTTCTGCGAAGCATTCTGCTGCCCAGAGGGGGGGAGCCTCGCTTCGCGAGGCTCTTTGACTGTTTAATCAATCAAACCTGACCGAACCTAACATCGCTCGCTTCGCTCGCTCATTTATTTAACGTTATTCACTTCAATATTTTTTTCTCAAAATGGGTGAGCCTCCGCGCACCCCCCTTCCTAGGGGGGGGTCCACTTCAGTCCTCCTCCCACCTCACCCACTAGCAATCCAATTTGAGGTGGAAAATAACAAAATGACGCTCCATTACACATAACTTTAAATACACATAAAAAAATACTACGCGTCTCCACGGGGGGAGGGTGGTGTCGTTTGAAAGGGCCAACCAACCCCTCCAAAAAACACCCCTCATCAACCCTAAATTCGGGATGCGAATTTCAAATGCCAACCCCAGTAACCTTCTCCTTAATTTGTTCTAGGTAATTTCGCCTTGGCCTTTACAATACAATACAATACAATATTCTTTATTGCATCACAACACAAAAAAAGAAAAAGAAAAAAGCCTTTCTCTACTTCTCCTTCCCTCTATCTTTCCTTCTATGATTGTCTATAATTCCAATATTGTTTTGTAACAAATCCATCATTTTTCAATATTTAAAGCATAAAGAGTGAACAAAACCATCAGTCATGTGTCAACTGATATCAAAGCAAACTTTTATTCAAGCTACTTTATCAAATCTAGGTACATTTTCCCATCAGACTTTGATCATGTCAACTCAGTTCTATGAAACTTATTGTATGGAAATTTTGAATGTACCTACACTGGATAATTTGGGAAACAGATAGGGCCGAAAGCAAGCACTTACCTAAAAGATTCGCCGAAAGTACGCGCTGCTACTTTTAGCCCGGTTCTGAGATCCACCACGCAAAACTTAGGTCCAAGAGCCAACCAGCCATGCTTGGTGTCGCTTAGTATACCTCCCAAGGGAGTTTTAGCTGAAAATATCAGGTAAAATAACGGGTATATCGACAAAGCAGATACAAAAACTACTTATGACATCATAATTATAACCAAACATACTTTCAGATTCCTCGCAAGGCTGTAAATAACTGAACACCGACGGAGATAAATTTGTAGTTTTAATAATATTGAACACACTATCTTGTAGTTGCTGCATTTCGAACACTAAAACGATTTATTAACAGTTTTCATTTCAACTTGTAACCGAAAATTGAAAACTCAATGGAGGTTATGAAGTATTTTATGCTCGCGCCGAAAAATGGATACGAGCCATTGTACGGCAAATCGCGAATACGAGATACCTAAATAAACATAACAATTTGATTAATTGAAATCAATTTTTACATTGATTTATATTTTATTTTTGTTTTTGCTCGGCGTGCGGTAGCACATACATAGACATAGACGCTCGCTACGCTGCGGGACACAATAATGCATGACGCGATATTCTTCAACACGAGAACAGCCGGCCCGTGAATGTATGACACGATATTTCAAGTCTTGGTACATGAATTATCAGGCTGTATATTCCCGTGTCGTGTATTATCAGCTGTACTTCTTCGCGGACAGTATTAATTCAAGTCACTAGTTACACGTAATATTGGGTTGTATATTAACGGGCCGGGTATTATCGTGTCGTGTGATATCTGTCCGAGCAGATAATACACGACACGATACAAAACCCACGAATTTCAATCATTGAATAAATATATAAAATCGTCCAATGATTATTCTAATGCCTCGTTTACATTGTCTAGGATTTTCCTGCTACGTCCACACTGTAGTTAAGATTATTCGTTATATTAGGTAATCTTTGGTAGTGATAAAGATAATATTTATGGTTCTATTTTGGCTTTGTCTTTGTTGGACGTATGGGTCAAGCCGTAAATTTTGGACCATTTCATATTTCTTAATCACTGCAACCTAAGAAATGGCGAATCACGGCCACTGCCAAAGAGAATATAAAAAACTAAAGTTATGCTTGCCATTGCTATTTGTCATTTTTCGAAAATATATTTTAAAATTTAGGTTAATTTTAAATCTTTTAAAATTATCGATTTATCAAAAAAGTGTTATTTATTAGCAAAAAATCATAATTCTCATTATTCATTTGAAATTCCCGCGAAAACAGCCTTTCACATGACATTTGCGAGCTGTGACGTCATATTTTAGTAAACAAAACAAAGCTTATTACATGACGCTTTAACTCAGCGTATTTAAATGGAAAGTTTATAGCTTCTTTTGTTAGAATTATGAAAATGACGTGCGGTGTGCCTATGTGTAGAAGTACGATAGTCAAATATCCAGACAAACTGTTTGAACACGGTCGTAAAAGTCCTAAACCAATCCTAAACATCAAAAGCAGTGGTTACACTTAGCACGTTAAGACCCGAAGTTTATAAATAATATACACATCTGCTTTATTCTTTTGGGAAGACCACTTTGATTAAAGTATTTAGAAGAAAACTACTTAATCTCTGATCTCCTAAACATAATCTTAATTTAACTTTTTGTACACATCACTGACATAAAAATAAAAGTAATTAATATATCTGTGTTATTTTACAGCTGCCTTCAATTCAATCGAAACTTGGACTGTGTTACAGTCTCTCCAGCGGTATCAAATTGACTATCGATATATCGAGGTACTAAAGTGTTTTGTATGAAAACACCACCATGTCGGTTCGCCTCTAGGATCAAAATTCGGAACCTGTCCGGATGCAGCTAGGGGTGATACACGGAGACGTTATATCTACGAAACTGTCCACCGCCGCCCTAGAAAATGTTTTTTAGCTTTTGGACTGGGGTGGACTCAGCATCAATATTAACGGCGAGTACATCACCCAACTTCGATTCGCTGACGATATCGTGGTTATGGCTGAGACTATGAACGATGTAGGCACAATGCTCCATGGCCTCCGTAGAGCCTCTCAACTCAACTCTAAAGGTTGGAGGCTCTACACTTGAAGTTGTTACCGAATATGTGTACCTGGGACAAACAGACTACAACTACAGATCAAAAAACGGCTCTCAACGATATGCCAAAAACGCGTACTGGGTTTCTTCGGTCACATAATGCGTTCTCTAAAGCATGATCTGGAGAGGACGATCATTTTGGGACAGATTGAAGGAAAACGCGCAAGAGGAAGAACACCAGTCAGATGGTCCGATGTCATAAAGGGCAAGGCGGGGGGCAGTCTACACTGGGCAGTCCACCTGGCCCAAAATCGTGTCAAATGGAGGACACTATGTGGTCACGATCCTCAGCAGTGAGGGAACGACAAAGAAGAAGAAGGGACAAACAAACCAATTAAGTTCGTCCAACTTCGACTAAGAGATCAATCGTCGAATCCATCTCGGCTGGGCAGCGTTCGGGAAGCTTCGCAATATCTTTACGTCCCAGATACTGCAGTGTCTTAAGACCAAGGTCTTCGACCAGTGTGTGTTGCCAGTGATGATATAAGGAACTGAGGCATGGTCGCTTACTATGGGCCTAATGATAAGGCTCAAGGTCACCCAAAGGGCAATGGAGCATTATGCTTGCTCAGAGTTTCTCTGCGTGATCGAATCAGAAACGAGGAGATCCGTAGGAGAACCAAAGTAACCGAACTAGCTCTCAGAATTGCTAAACTTAAGTGGCAGTGGGCGGGGCACATATCTAGTAGAACAGATGGCCGTAGGGGCAGTAAAAATCTCGAGTGGCGACCGTGCACTGGAAAACGTAGCGTAGGCAGGCCGCTCACTCGGTGGACCAATGACCTGGTGAAGGTCGCGGGAAGCCGCTGGATGCGGGCAGCGCAGAACCAGTCGTCATTGAAATTCTTCGGGGCTTATGTCCAGCTGTGGACGTTCTTCGGCTGATATGATGATCTGTGTCATTTTACAGCTGCCTAATAATTTGAATACATTGTAATGGGTTCCGTCGTCAAAATAAGAATGAAACCTGACTGTTTGCAATCAAAATTTCAGTGTCAACCAGACAATAAAACGTACCGCTCCTCCACAACCTCCATCAGCAAAAGATGACGTATGGACATAACGCAAGAAATGTTTTCTGAGGGAATGACAAGGCATGACAAGAAAAAGCGGTGAGTAAAAAAGCTACCAGTTCAATAGTTTAAAAACAGTTTCGCTTTCAAAGTTTCATAATATGTAGTAGTGCATAAGTAGTAAAGTACCTTAAGACCTTTGCCTTTTACCGTTACGTAGGTATGTTCTCAATAAGTAGATCTTAAATTGAACATAGAGAAGACAAAAATTACGTCAAACGCTCATGTCGCACTTACTCCTCTAAAGATTGGAGACCCCACACTCAAATTTGTTGACTAATATGTATACCTGGGAACAAACAGTTCGGTTCAACTTTGAGAAAAAGATCAATCGTTGAATTTAACTCTTTGATCTATTATCTAAAAGCATTTCTAGAAACACTAGTCATGTTTGTCATCTTATTTACATTGGTTATCTTTGCTGGTAAGGTAGGTGGGTTGGGTACTTAATAGCTTGTTTCAAATAGTAGTGATCTGTAGTACTTATAGGAGTCAAAAACACAGACGCAGGCAAGGAGTTCCACTCCATCGCTGTTCGCATAATTAATGAGGAAGCGTAACGCTTCGTGAATATGGGCTGAATATCAATCAACAACAAAGGGGTGGAACCTCTCCCTGCGTCTCGTTGACCGAAGGTGGAATGGAGCTGGGAGACCTTTTGACTCGGAACCCTAACAAGGTTACTTTTAATGCGGATCATATATCGAAAATCTTTGAATCTTATTTGACTTTTTTCTTCTTCATTACCTCGAGATTTCCATTCTCCCCAATTTTGCGGTATTCTGAGATGCATATCATTAACCCTTTTAGAAAGCTGGCAAATTTTCTCCACCCACTTTTCTTAATTTGATTTTAAACTATTTTTTTTGTTTATTTACCTGTCTTCAGAAAAGCCCTCATTTATATATTAGTTGAACATTAGAAAACATTGTTTGTGATATTTTTTGCAGTACGATTGTATGTGTATAACGGGAAATCACATAACAGCCATACAATGCTCAATAATCTCTACGTATTATTAGATAGTCAGCTAAAACGAATGAAGAGCAAACGATAGTGTAGACGGAACACTAGTATCCACTCGCCTTGCCACTTGAGCGAATGTGTAAATGGACCTTCATGTAAACGGGGCTCAGACACACAATAATAGCTGGCCCGTGAATCTACAACCTGATAATTCTAGTACCGGGGACTTGTTTAATCGTGTCGTACATTCATGGGCCGTGTATTATCGTGTCGGCTATTATATGGACCCATCTGTGCCCGGTGCCGTGATCAAAGAGAATATAATAAACTACGTTTTGCCGTGATGTCCATGCCTGTGCCATCTGCGTCGTGTTTATTATGAATTAGAAGTGTAGAAATCTTTATAATTTTTCAATGAAAGTTAGCTATTTACTTAGAAAGACATTATGAGTAAGTACCTACCCAATATTTTCGTAAAGTTGTATTTTACCACCTCATGAAGTCAATATTCCTGGTAAAAGTAGTACGTGGTTCGCGTAATAATGTTATTCTGTGTTATTTCCAGACCAAGTGCTAATAAAAGCTCGGGACGTGGATCCCAATAACAGTGACGCTGTAAAGGAAGCCCTCAGCAGTTTCTTCCAGAATTTATCGAAGCACAGTGATGTAGAATACTACAGATGGCTACGCGCCTTGGAGAGCATTATCACCCGGTATTATAACCTAAATACAAAATCATTTACTAACCCATTAGTCTAATATAGGGTTGCCATCCCCAAATTCGTATTACCAGGACATTTCTGTTTAAAAAACAGGACGCAATATAACAACAATAGTTAATAGCAGTTACGCAATGAATATAGGATCATTGAAACTCAATTATTAGCAAAAAATTAAGCTGCAGCCCCAACATAAGCTAGGTACTGCTTTTTAATTTTTCGACAATTTCTTAGGGAAAGTGTCTAAGGCTTTAGAAGTCGCTGCCTAAGACTGTATCTTGTGTTTGGCCTTTTTTGATGCTCTTCAATGTCTATTACAACTCTACTGGGTATAGATATACTTGATTCTCAATAAAGACAATTCACCCAAAACCCAGGACACTACTTAAAAACTATCCAGAACACCCCAAAAGCAGGACACGTCCTGGGAAAACAGGACGCTTGGCAACCCTAGTCTAATACCTTGTATTAAGTTTAAACCAGGTAGTTTTAAAATTGGACTATGACATTGGACAAGACAATAGTTTAACAATGAAATGTCATTTGGTAAGTAACCAAAAGATTTAAAGTAGGATCAGTGTTGCCACCTTTAGGAAAATAAAAATCGGGACAATCGGTCGGTCATCGAAGACAATCGTAGTTTGGACGTATACAGAATTTCAGACAATCTGACTGAATGATATCATTGAAATCGGGACTGTCCCGGTAGAATCGGGACTGGTGGCAACTCTGAGTAGGATTCTTATTGGGTTCTCGAATGCAACTTTGGGTCAGAGAATATCTAAACTACTGTACAAAACATAAAGTTATTATGCAAATTGTTCAGAAATAATGAATGGTATAGGTACTAGATAATTATAATAAATTTCACGGACAAATCACACATTGTCAACTGGTCCCAAACTAGGATTTCCTGTCATTAAGTTGTCAAGGAAAAGAGTTTTCATTGTTTTTTAAACTTCCCCTTTTCCAGAACCAACCTTATTTTTTTTGTCGTTGGTAGGTGTGTTCGTTACTCTGTAACGCCTCGTTATTTTTGCCAAATTGGTCTAAGAGAGTGCTAACCAACACGAAGACATAACCACAAAAAGGTGATTTAGTGCCATTACGTCGGGGAAAAAACCGACCCGTGTGAAAAGACGCTTAGAAAATCACAAAGTATAATCAGGATCCTAAAAAAATTTTAAACCTCAAATTAAATATTGCGATAAGTCTCTGTCGGCAAAAAACCTTAAAAACGTTAAAAGATGTTTTGGTACTCTACCATAAATATGGAGCAAAGTGGTAAGTGCGGATGCGCGACGATTCCGACTTTTGGATAAATCTACACAAGAAGTCTGAAAATGTGATTCACTACCAAATATAAGAAACATAAAGAGTCGAGGGTATATACCAAATTGGGAGTTCGACAGTGTCAACTCAAACAACGAGTCAACAAAAACAGACTCACCCCGCTCCATCTTGGACAAAAAGTCTTTTTATTTTTCTTATTTACTTCCATATCGCTGAAGCTTCTACTGATCGGTGCTACAGCTGCACAGAATTCTTCAACAAATATCTTACCTGTAATCCCTAGATTTTTTTAGTTTTAATAAGGAACTGTTCTGAGTGCCTCCGAGGTTACCCTTTTAACCTTGGGATAATTCCTTCTATACTAGATCCTAAGTTCTGTTTCTGTATTATAGTTGGTAATTTATTTGAATACTGGGAAAGCGACAATCGTCTGTCTGGCATTGGACAAAATTCATATTCACCTTATTTTATATTCTTTCTTTGAACCTAAATTTTACGTAGGATATTTTTTTTGTTTAGACCAATCCTTATCAATCTTGACCATCACCTTTTATAACCTGTTTATTACCTTCTCTTTATTCTAAAATATATATTCCGATTTACCCCACAAAATATTTTCTTTTCATACATCTGCTTTTAGGCTCTAGATCCAAATTCCATGTGTCACGTAGCAAAGCCATAGCTGATATTTTAATCCATTTATATAATTTTTGCTACAGAATCCAATATACTTTCCACATGACATATATATAAAAGAAAGTCGTGTTAGTTACGCCATGTACAACTCAAGAACAGCTGGACCAATTTGTATGGTTTTTGTATTTTTGCATTTGTCTACGGCTGGAATAGGATACATCATACCAGCTCTTATATACGTCTCCACCGAGGGTCCGTCTCTATCCTGAATTAGGGCGATCGGGCCTTTTTCGACCACGTGGGCCCAGTGCGGGTTGGTCAACTTCACATACAACCATTGAGTTTCTTCGCAGATGTGTGCAGGTTTCCTCACGATGTTTTCCTTCACTATGTTTTCCTTCACTGTAAGAGTGTCGGATAAACATACATATGAGATCGAAACTAGAAAACACATTGGTACGTGGCAGGACTTGAACTACGACTTCCCGGATAGGAGGTAGCGACCCTTGCCGTTGCGTCACCGACGCTCTAAATACACTCGGAATAGGATAATAAGTTTTAAAATATGATATTCATCAATAAAAAACATTATCAGTCAATAAAATAATTGGTTTTAGGGTAGGGTAGTGTAGTGTAGTGTAATTAGGGTAGGGTAGGGTAGTGTAGTGTAGTGTAGGGTAGGGTAGTTTAGAGTAGTGTAGGGTAGGGTAGGGTAGTGTAGTGTAAGGTGGAGCGAAGTTCGCTGGAACAGCTAGTAGTTTATATAGATAGAGAACCTATTCAAATTTTTATCTAGTTCTGCACAGTCGCATGCAAGCATTCACTCAAGATGGACATCTCATATTCAGAAAGGGGAATGTAATAGACATAAAAATATAAATAGTGTTTTTATTAATGTTTGCATAAAGGAAATATTTAAACAGTTTATTACAAGTTTGGTTTTTACTCAAAGTATCCCTACCTGAAACATTACACAATGTAATTGAAATTAGTACATATCTTTCTAATACTATTTCTATCCTGTGTTGGACTTGATTATTTTTAAATCAGTCATGTGTCTGTCCCTTTTGTCACACTGGATTTTCTCTGAATCTACTAGAGAAAAACAGTTGAGATTTATTTTTTATTAAAATATGGTACATACACAGGGTTTGATTACCCAATCATGGACTTATAAAAAAAATAAAAACAAATAAATATCGATTGTGGGGGTTAATTTTGGGTAATTCAGTAATATCTCATACTATTTGTTTTGAGGGACAAATTAGAGAGTGAAATAGATATTTGTGTAACAAAGAAACTATTTTTTTTGATATTTTTTTTCAGAGGGTGTTAGTTTGAATTCTAAGCTTGGGACTCTAGAGTAGAATCCTGAGCTTAGTGAGAAATTCAATATATTATGTCACCTGGGAGTAAAATATTTTATCCCCTAGTTACACAAACAATTTTTCATCACAACCTATAAAAAATAGAAATCAAAATAAAGAAGAATGTTGCACATGTCCTTTTTTTTAGCACTGCTTAGAATTTTGTTCGCACTTATTGAGGAATCTGAGGAAAAAAACATAAAAAAAATATCACAATGTAAATATTTTCAAAACTATAAAAATAGAAATCAAAATAAAGAAGAATCTTGCACATGACCTTTTTTTTAGCACTGCTTAGAATTTTGTTCGCACTTATTGAGGAATCTGAGGAAAAAAACATTAAAAAAAATATCACAATGTAAATATTTTCAAAACTATAAAAATAGAAATCAAAATAAAGAAGAATCTTGCACATGACCTTTTTTTAGCACTGCTTAGAATTTTGTTCGCACTTATTGAGGAATCTGAGGAAAAAAACATTAAAAAAAATATCACAATGTAAATATTTTCAAAACTATAAAAATATAAATCAAAATAAAGAATAATCTTGCACATGACCTTTTTTTTAGCACTGCTTTGAATTTTGTTCGCACTTATTGAGGAATCTGAGGAAAAAATCACAATGTAAATATTTTCAAAATTGCTTTCTTGGATTTAGATATGAGGATATTACATATGATTTGAGGAATATTTTACCAAAAATAATTTAACCGTATTGTATCTGAAGGACCCCAAACTTGGTATGTTTTGAAAATTATTTTTTTTTAAATTTAAAACAAGTGACTGAAACGTCATGATGTGATTGTATTTTTAGAATCGGCTCAAAAAGCCCTTTCATTTGTTATGATAGGTTTCAGAACAAAATCATTTTTTTTTCACAAAAAAAGATTACATCATAACTCCTCTCCTTTTTCCTTTTTTTTTTGGTGCTATAGGTCAAATTGATTTATATGGTCTAAAAATTAATCATTCCAATTTCCTTTCTTTTAACACCATTTGCAGCTTTTTTCTGAATTTCGGGGTACCACTAGAACTACTTATATATCATCATATCAGCCGAAGGACGCCCACTGCTGGACATAGGCCTCCCCCAAGGATTTCCACGACGACCGGTTCTGCGCTGCCCGGATCCAGCGGCTTCCCACGACCTTACACATAGTTTACAAAAACCTAAACATAAGTTCTAGTCATAAAGTTCTTACAGAAAACTAAATGGTAGGAAGCCCTCTCAATGTGAGTTTGACTTGCACTTGACTGGTTTTATTTGTTTATTAGACCTACAGAGAAGGTTAAACTTAAAAAAACTCGTCAAATGCGACTTGGGGTCACACAAACAGGGTTCCACACCAAAACTTTAATTACCAACAGAACCATACCTCTCAGTACATACTTTGCTCTAGGTAAATAGGGGTCTACTTATTCTGGACTATAGAAATTTCATTTTTCCTGTTGGAACGGAAGGACTTACGATTTTTTCATAGATTTTCCTGTAGTCTATGCATTTAACCTCATACACTGTAATTTTTTCAAAATTTTAGGCCCAGTAGTTTCCTTAAATAACTTCAAAACTATTTTTCTTAAAAGTATAAAAAAATATTTGAGGTTCTCACAACAAGCCCTTTCATTTGATATGTCACATAACATACTATGAAATGATTAAATTTTCTAATTTACCCCCAAAATAGGCGCCTATTAAAATTCATTTATTTAAATTACATGTCAGGACTTACAATTGTGTACCAAAGTTAAACTCCTTTGGTCCTATAGTTTCCGAGCAAATTGGCTATGACAGACGGAGGGACAGACAGACACACGAGTGATCCTATAATGGTTCTGTTTTTACCTTTTGAGGTACAGAACCCTAAAAACTAGTAGGCTACTAAATGCTATAAGTACTATTTTTTTAAGTCACAATTGGAAGGCCCTTCGCATCATCTCACCTGATGGTAAGTGACGATGATGCCGAAGATGGAAGTGGGCTTTGCAAGATTCCCCAACGCAATGGAGAACTGGCTATCTTATCTTCAAGCCGGAACACATAAACTTTATTAACACTCATGTTTGGCGGCAAGATTTAGATAAGATGGTGGTAGCTTGCCAGGCGGGCTTAGAAAAGGCCCTACCACCAATTCAATTTCTTTAAATTTTATAAAAATTCAGGATTGTTTTTCAATCATTATATTATGTTCATTATTACCATTCTTGTTTATTTAGCTGATGTATTATTTGTCTTGATTGGTACCTATGTTTTTAATATTACAGGTTTCCCAAATACTGTATAAGCCATAGGAATACAATAGAAACATATTTGGCAAAGTTTTTGGACACCAGCAACTTTCAGTATGTCATCGAAGCAGCAAAATGTGCTCACGCTTTGCAGCTAGTAAGTAATAACAAATGTTTTGCTCTTAAGCAAAACAAATGTTTTGTAAAGTATTTTCTCTTTCAATAAAAATACCTTCACCTTTTCATAAGCCAAGATAGTAGATTTTAGACGAACTCATCATTTTCTTAAACTTTACCTTTTCTGTCAGTTTCCTAACTCGTCACCTTTTTAACTGGTCTCGTTTTCACACTTGACACTTTCCTAACTTGCAGTATATACATATGTAATTATAAGTAAATACATATATAATTATAAGTAATTTTCTACTTTTTTGTGAAATAGATATACAATAGTTCCTTGTTCCTAATTAAGTTTTTTGCATCTTTACCTCATTACATTAAATATCAATCAACAGGTACGACCAACCCAAGAGAAGTCTGCCACTCCCAGGACTAGTTGGCGCGATCAGATGAGCTCCCTCTGTGTGGCCGCACACACACTCATTAGTAGTTTATTCCCGCATGCTGTGGATATTTACAAGCAAGGTGATGAGGCACAGGTGAGTTTTTTGAAGTCCAGTGCCTAGACCAAATATTAGAGCAGTATTCACTATTAAATCATAAAATTTTCAATTATAGACTTACATAAAATATTGTATAGTTCGCGTCACGTAAAAAGGCCACTAAGCGACAGTGGAGGAGATGTGTTTGCGCACGGGTACAGTCGCGCCCGAAAGTACTTGGCTATTGTTTTTATAATATTATAAGCTTTGAGTATACATTTACAGAATGAATGGTCAAAGATTATAAGTGTATTTTATTTTGTTTTGATATTTTATTTTTTATTGTGACATTGAATTTTTGTATTTTTTGACGATCATGTTACACTTTGATATTTATATTATATCTATATCTAATATATAAAAATGAATCGCAAAATGTGTTGGTAAGCGCATAACTCGAGAACGGCTGGACCGATTTCGCTAATTCTTTTTTTGTCGAGTTTGTTATTGTCAGGAGAAGGTTCTTATGTAGGGTAGGGTAGGGTAGGGTAGGGTAGGGTAGTGTAGGGTAGGGTAGTGTAGTGTAGGGTAGTGTTGTGTAGAGTAGTGTAGGGTAGGGTAGTGTAGTGTAGGGTAGGGTAGTGTAGGGTAGGGTAGTGTAGGGTAGGGTAGTGTAGTGTAGGGTAGGGTAGGGTAGGGTAGGGCAGTGTACTGTAATGTAAGGCGGTACGTAGTTCGCCGGGACAGCTAATATAAAAGAAAGTCGTGTTAGTTACACGATTTATAAGTCAAGAACGGCTGGACCAATTTTTATGATTTTTGTGTTTTTGCATTTGTCTTCGTCCGGAATAGGATAATAAGTATTAAAATATGATATTCATCAATAAAAAAATATCATTCCAAAAATAATTGGTTTTAGGGTAGGGTAGGGTAGTGTAGTGTAGTATAGGTGTAGTGTAGTTAGGGTGAGTAGCGTAGGATAGAGTAGTGTAGGGTAGGGTAGTGTAGGGTAGGGTAGTGTAAGGTGGAACGAAGTTTGCCGGGACAGCTAGTTTTGTATAAATATGTAACTGGTGCCATGAAATAAATAATCTAATTTAACGCTTATTGTGGAATACTAGGTACTTCTTAGTAATTTGAGAACTGACTGGCGCGATTGCACAGGTACGCACACATCTCCTCCACTGTCGCTCAGCGGTCTTTTTGCGACGGCCTACACTCTGTTAAAGTCTACTTGGTTTTTGCAGAAGGAAAATCAATCCAGTTCCCCTCTATCTTCAGCCCTGGCTAACATCACTAAAATGCCCACCAAGACTAACAATGAATCAAACAAACAAATGTTGAGCACAAGACTTAGGAATGTGTTTGTCTTTATACAAGCTATGTTGGTGTAAGTATTTTCATCAAAATTAAGTTGAGAGCTTAAGGTTTAGATATTTAGGTTTCCATCATCATATCAGGTCATATACGTCCCCACCGAGGGGCTCGCGCCTACCCTGAATTAGGGCAATCGGGCCTTAGTCGAGCACGCGGGCCCATTGCGGGTTGGTCGACTTCACACACAATCTGCGAGTTTCTTCGCAGGCGTGTGCAGGTTTCCTGATGTTTTCCTTCACCGTAAGAGCGTCGGATAAACGTACATATGAAATCTAAATTCGAAATCACATTGGTACGTGGCAGGATTCGAACCACGACCTCCCGGACAGGAGGCGGCGGCCCTACCCGTTACGCCACCTACGCTCTTTTCCATACATCCGATGAATAAAAGGAACCCCTATAAGATCACTCATGTGTCTGTCAGTCTGTCTGTTCGTTCATCCTACCGTCTATCTGTCACACCCGATTTTCTCCACATGTACTTGACGAAAAATGTTGAAATTTGGTATATATATATATATATATATATATATATATATATATATGTGTCGTAAGAGCCGACTAAGGGACTCAAACCGGAGGATGGGCAGCAGCGTCTTTCCGTGATTTGCAGCCAATCTGCAACACTGCGATCGCCAACCCGCCTGCCAAGCGTGGCGATTACGGCAACACCCCCCAAATGACCGACACAAAGAAAAAACGGCCCCTAGTCCCCGGCGGCCCCGCTATTCCTGGCTCCGGTAGCGGTCAAGGTAACGGCGGGGCATGGGGTGCGAAGAATCCCCGGCAGATGCCAGGCTACCTCAACAAAAGACCTCTGGCCCTGGCAACCTACAACACGCGCACACTGCGAACCGACGTAAAGCTAACAGAACTCGAGGAAGCATTGAGCAGGTTACGATGGGACATCGTAGGATTGTGTGAAGTCCGAAGAGAGGGGGAGGACACCATAATCCTTAAATCCGGAAACCTGCTCTATTTCCGGGAGGGCGACCAACTGTCCGAGGGTGGTGTCGGGTTTCTAGTCCACAAGTCCCTCATTAACAATGTGATCCGGATCGAGAGTGTTTCGACGAGGGTAGCGTACCTTATTCTCCGAATTACCAAACGGTATTCGCTGAAAGTTATTCAGGTATATGCACCGACCGCGCAACACTCCGACGATGAAGTGGAGCTCCTATATGAGGATATCTCTAGAGCTCTACATAATAGCTCCCGGACTCAATACACCATTGTTATGGGAGACTTTAACGCGAAACTGGGCAAACGAAGTGATGGTGAGCTGAGAGTGGGGCAATTTGGATATGGAGAGAGAAATGCACGTGGCCAGCTGCTGGCCGACTTTATGGAGAAGGAGGGCCTCTTTATGATGAACTCCTTCTTCAAAAAGCCTAAACAGCGAAAGTGGACATGGTTGCATCCCAATGGCGTAACGAAGAACGAGATCGACTTCATCTTGTCGACAAGAAGGGAAATATTCAATGATGTCTCTGTGATCAACTCAGTCAAAACAGGAAGCGATCACCGAATGGTAAGAGGCACATTGAATCTAAAGACCAAGCTAGAAAGATGTCGACTGATGAAGTCCACACTCCGACCAGCGCCCATCCAGCTCCAAAACCCCGAAAACTTTCAGCTCGAGTTGCACAATCGCTTCGAATGCCTAGGAGACTGCGAAAATGTGGACGATTATAACGACAGGTTCGTGGAAATTGTCCAAACGGTCGGGTCTAAGATTTTCAAAACTCGCCGTTCAAACAGAACCAAAAAAATCTCTGACTTCACCAGCAGCCTCATGGAAGAAAGACGCAGATTGGTTTTGCAGTCCTCTGAAGACGCTACTCAGTATCGGCAACTAAACAGGCAGATCTCTAAGTCTCTAACTCGCGATTTGCGCCACTTTAATACAAATTGTATTAAAGAGGCGATTGAGAACAACAAAGGCTCAAAAGTGTTCGCTAGAGATCTGTCTGTTGGTCAAAGCCAACTGACCAAGCTGAAGACTGAGGACGGCAGGATCATATCGTCTAAGACTGAGTTGCTGGAAGAAGTTGAGAAGTTCTACGGACAATTGTACACGACCACACGTCTGCCTGTCAGCGATCTGGCTAAAGACCCAAGAGCTAGACTTACCCGACACTATACCGAAGATATCCCGGACGTCAGCCTGTACGAGATTAGAATGGCTCTTAAACAGCTTAAAAACAATAAGGCACCGGGTGATGATGGAATTACGGCTGAACTTCTGAAAGCAGGTGGAACACCGGTACTTAAAGCTCTTCAGAAATTATTTAATTCCGTTATACTTGAGGGACAAACGCCTAAGGCATGGCACAGAAGTGTGGTCGTGCTTTTCTTCAAAAAGGGCGACAATACCCTGCTGAAGAACTACAGATCCATTTCACTTCTGAGCCATGTCTACAAACTGTTTTCGAGGGTCATTACGAATCGTCTCGCACGCAGGTTTGACGACTTCCAGCCTCCCGAACAAGCCGGTTTCCGAAAAGGATTTAGTACCATAGACCACATACATACGCTGCGGCAGATTATACAGAAGACCGAAGAGTACAATCAGCAACTATGCTTGGCGTTCGTGGACTATGAGAAAGCCTTCGATTCGGTCGAAACCTGGGCTGTATTACAGTCTCTCCAGAGGTGCCAAATTGACTATCGATATATCGAAGTGCTGAAGTATTTGTACGAAAACGCCACCATGTCGGTTCGCCTCCAGGATCAAAACTCGGAACCTATCCAGCTGCAGCGAGGGGTGAGGCAGGGAGACGTTATATCTCCGAAACTGTTCACCGCCGCCCTGGAAGATGTTTTCAAGCTTTTGGACTGGGGTGGACTCGGCATCAATATCAACGGCGAGTACATCACCCACCTTCGATTCGCTGACGATATCGTGGTCATGGCTGAGACTATGGACGACTTAGGCACAATGCTCGATGGCCTCAGTAGAGCCTCTCAACAAGTGGGTCTTAGAATGAACATGGACAAGACGAAAATTATGTCAAACGTCCGTGTCATACCTACTCCTCTGAAGGTTGGAGGCTCTACACTCGAAGTTGTTACCGAATATGTATACCTGGGACAAACAGTCCAGTTAGGTAGGTCCAACTTCGAGAAAGAGATCAATCGTCGAATCCAACTCGGCTGGGCAGCGTTCGGGAAGCTTCGCAATATCTTTACGTCCCAGATACCGCAGTGTCTTAAGACCAAGGTCTTCGACCAATGTGTGTTGCCAGTGATAACGTACGGAACTGAGACATGGTCGCTTACTATGGGCCTCATAAGAAGGCTCAAGGTCACCCAAAGGGCAATGGAGCGTGCTATGCTCGGAGTTTCTCTGCGTGATCGAATCAGAAACGAGGAAATCCGTAAGAGAACCAAAGCAACCGACATAGCTCTCAGAATTGCTAAACTTAAGTGGCAGTGGGCGGGGCACATTGCTCGTAGAACAGATGGCCGTTGGGGCAGTAAAGTTCTCGAGTGGCGACCACGCACCGGAAAGCGTAGTGTAGGCAGGCCTCCCACTCGGTGGACCGATGACCTGGTGAAGGTCGCGGGAAGCCGCTGGATGCGGGCAGCGCAGAACCGGTCGTCGTGGAGATCCTTGGGGGAGGCCTATGTCCAGCAGTGGACTTCCTTCGGCTGATATGATGATGATGATATATATATGTTGCAGGTATATTGTCAGAGCCGTGATATTATAATTTCACTGAACAAAATGTAGTGAAATTATAATATCACTAACCTAACCTAACCGTGATATTATAATTTCACTAATTTTAACTGGTGAAATTATAATATCACGGCTCTGACAATATACCTGCGACATATATATATATATATATGGAGTTTGATGACCCAAACACATAATAGAGCATAGATTTTGGGGGACAAAAAAAAGTGAAATATTATTCTTCAAGTGCCATGACGAAATGAAAGTGCTCGTTATAATAATTACAAATTTATTTTTTACAATTTTAAAATCCATATTTTAAAAGATATAAAGGAAAATTTACGAAAATCAAGCATTCCCCTCCCCTTATCTCCGAAACTATTGAGTTTAAATTAAAAAAAAGGGAATACAAGACTTCTCTGATAGTTTGTGGCAAACGGAATATAGCACGGAACCCTCTCCATGTGAGTTCGACTTACATTTAACAATTTTTTAAAATTTAGATTTAGTTCGTGTTTTCGGATTATTACATTAAAAATATTTTTCTAATCGAGAAATCTGGATTTTAGATACTGTCATTGTTTTTTTGAAACAAAAAGTACTTTGACTGCATAGGTTATGGCTCTATAATTGGGCCGATCTATGATTACCGCCATGATTACATTACACTATTTAACTTTTTTTTCACGTTGTTTGTTTTTCTATTTTTTTTAAATTTAATTATTGGTAGCAAAATGGGTTGCCCATTTTATCTGCAACTCACCTTCAAACAAAAAAAGAAACAAACTGATTGTACTTAAATAGTGAAATAGTATTGTGACGTAGGGTCGTCATAGAACGGTCTTACTTTAGAACATAATTGCCAGACCTCCTTAAAACAAATTTTTGGCCCTTTTGACTCTGAACCATCCGTTCCATGTTCCTAAGCATCCGCACTCCCTTTCAGAATGGAAGTATGTATAACTTCAGTATATACCTTATCTACCAGAAACTCATAGGATGTATTAAAAACAACACCATCGATTTTCACTTAAAGTAACGAACTTCAAAAAAAATTGTAAACAAAAATTGGTTTACACACTTGAAAATTTCATGACAGATTGGAATTAACTAAAAAGTGTAGTTAGTCCTTTCGCCTCACACCAGGAGGTCCGCAGGCTCGGATCCAGGCATGGCCTAACTTTGTAAACTTATACTTTGTTTGGTTGGGCATTTACTAAACCCGCTAGCTATCACCATCTTAAGTATTGCATTGCTGGGTTCCGGAATGAAGAATAGATAGCCAGTTTATCATGAACTTGGGGAATCTTGGCATCATAGTCACTTACCATCAGATGAGGTGATGCCAAGGCCTTACCAAATGTGAATAAAATAATTGGAAACCCTAAACACGTTAAAAAAACCACTTCCATCGCAACCAATTAGTACAATTTTGAATATATTTTTTTTTTAGTTTTTGTTAATTTTCTAAACAAGTGATATACACCGATTTTGATGACTTTTATATGGGACTAGCATGGCATCGAATAAAAAAAGAATCATTAAAATCTGTTTACAATCTGCGAAGATATCGCGTAACGAACATAAAAAAAACATACAGTCGAATTGAGAACCTCCTCCATTTCAACCGATTTGCAAAAAGGACGAGTTTCTCAATTCGACTGTGTTTTTTTTCTTTTTATTACCTCAGATCTTTCGACTAAGTGAACCGATTTTGATGATTCTTTTTTTATTTGAAAGCTGGTGCTTCCCGTATGGTCCCATATACATTTTATCAAAATAGGTGTTGTACTTTATTAGAAAATTAACAAAAACCAAAAACAATAATGCAAAAGTTTTTGCGATGGAATTCGGTTTTTAACGTGTTTAGCGTTTTCAATAATTTTTGGAAGTCGGTTGAAAACTTTTATTACAGGGAAATGTACCCAGTAGCAAAACCAGTACGACCTCAAACAATCCTGGATGTGATA
Organism: Coleophora flavipennella; assembly: GCA_947284805.1. NCBI lineage: Eukaryota > Metazoa > Arthropoda > Insecta > Lepidoptera > Coleophoridae > Coleophora > Coleophora flavipennella. The sequence goes on from OX369269.1 coordinate 5,885,996, forward strand.
GTGAGAGCGCTCAGTGTTTCCAGCGGCACGAATACTGGGTCATCGCAGTCTGACGTCCTCGTTGTGAAGACTCAGGCTTTGAGGAGCTTGTGTGCACTTGTGGCTTGGTAAGTTATTATCTAAATATGTTCCAGAAGTTGTAAGGCGCCTGTTAAAATCTTTTTTTTGCCACGAAAATAGTTTTGTTTCCAACTGTCGTTTAAACCGCCTCCGTGGCATAATTTTTAACTCCATTAGCTTCTCATCAAAAAGTCGCCTGTTCGGTTCCTAGTGGAGTTAACTTTGTAAGACTCGTTTGGTTAGTGGAAGAGCATTTTTAAGCCCACCTGGTTAGCTACCTCCATCTTTCTTAGTCTTGCCACCAAACATCAATGTTAACAGCATCGATGTATTCCGGTTCGAAGATAAGATAGCCAGTTCCCCATTGCTTTGGGAGATCTTGGTAAGCCCGCTTTCATCTTCGGCATCATCGTCATTTACCATCAGGTGAGATGATGCCAAGGGCTTACCAATTGTGGATTAAAAAAAACTGTTATTTTTCTGACAGCGTTACAGATTCAGTTTTGACAGCTTTACGTAGTCGTTCAGTGAGTGAGTGATAAGCGTAATTTGTTGGTAAATCCCCAATAAAAACATCATATTCTGTGAAAAGTTCAGCCAGCCTGGTGATTATGGTTCCAAAGATACAGCCTTTTAAAGGTCGGACATATGTACACACAGACGGATAGCGTAGGCTTCATCATCATCATATTAGCCGAAAAACGTTCACTGCTGGACAAAGGCCTTCCCCAAGGATTTCCACGACAACTTGTCCCTTCTGCCCGCATCCATCGGCTTCCCGCGATCTTCACCAAGTCGGTCCACCGCGTGGGAGGCCTGCCTACGCTACGTTTTCCGGTGCGTGGTCGCCACTTGAGAAATTTACTGCCCAATTGCCCATCTGTTCTACTATGTGCCCTACCCACTGCCGCTTCAGTTTAGCGATTCTGAGAGCTATGTCGGTTACTTTGGTTCTCCTGCGGAGCTCCTCGTAGCGTAGGCTTATTATACCCTTTACCTGGCACGGAACCTTAAAATATGTTCATATGCATATGCATGTCCTATTCATGGAGAGAGTTTCCACCCCTTTGTACAATTTGTTGGTGATATTCAGCCTATACGCACAAAGCGTTATGCTTCCTCATTTATTATGCGGACAGCGATGGAGTGAAACTCCTTGCCTGCGTCTGTGTTTCCCGACTCTTACAATTTGGGGATCTTTAAGGCCAGTAGTCATTATTTGAGTTTGCTTGTAACTTACTCGACTACATCGTCACTTACCATCAGGTGAGATGTAGTCAAACGCACTCAAATTTTTAATAAAAAAAAATCGATCCCCTTGAGAAAAAGTCATCATTTTTAAAATCTTAAATGCAGTTTTACTTTTTTTTTACATGTTCCAAATTGAAGGATTACACGGTGGAAACGATAAATTGATTCAGGCGATTTCTTCTAAAATTTAAAAATCTAAAACCAAGAAATGATACTTTGCGTCTTGTTTTGTATTTCCAGTATTAACAATAAATTTTGCTATTAATTTACATGTTAACATCTTCGTATTTATTTGTCGGTGGCGTAACGGTTACGGCCGCTACCTCCTGTCCGGATGGCCGTGGTTCGAGTCCTGCCACGTACCAATGTGTTTTCGAATTTAGATTTCATATGTACGTTTATCCGACGCTCTTACGGTGGAGGAAAACATCGTGAAGAAACCTGCACACGGCTGCGAAGAAACTCGAAGGTTGTGTGTGAAGTCGGCCACCCTGCACTAGGCCCGATCGCCCTAATTCAGGGTAGGCTCGAGCCCCTCGGTGAGGACGTACATGAGTTGATAAGATGAGATGAAGATGATTTAATTATTTTATCGGCACACATTTCACATGATAAAGCATTGATATATTATAATGGCTCTGACTAAGGTAGCCAAAGACATTAGATGTTTCAGGGGAGCGAATTTGTTTAAACTCTGTGTGACTAGCAATCAATGTTTAGTTTTTGATTTACCAAATATTTATTTTTCAGCCTGGGTTCAAATTTGATACCATTTTCACCGCTCGTGTTCAGATGCATCATGCAAACACTCAAGTGGACAACGGACAATCCTAGCGAAGAGGCACGGTAAGAAATAACTAAGTCTCTCAAGTTTTATTCTATTCCATGCCTATGTACAGAGGCCAGCACATCAAGCTGTATACTCGTAGTGCGATTCTGATACATACTCATTCGGCATAAGAAAGGTACAAAGTGCAAAGTGTGTAGGTTGATGTGCTGGCCTGTGTACATATGTGTTGATGTGTTAAGTTGACCCGGCGCTCCAGCGGTCACCTGCGTGCTGGTTCGATTTCCAATCAGGCCCAACATATGACGTATTTTACCTAACAAGTACGTAATATTGAGAGAAACCTAGTTTGGGGCCTTATGAGCAAGTCCCTGAATATTAATTATTATTATGTAGTTTGAGGCCAGATGAGCATGTCCCTGAATATTAATTATTAATTTAATATATAAACTTAAGCTACTCTGCTCACTTGGCACGAGGCAAAGTGGCAGGAGTACCTCCAGCGGAAGCACAGTCGGCTGGAGTTCAGTGCGACGGGGAGAGAAAGCGTCTAGCTATCCGGGCATTATCGAGGAGGACTGCTTTCTGCATTGCTGCAATTATTGGTCTGCCTCGGAGATCTAGCCGCCTTAGGTGACGTTCAAGGTCGGCTGAAATTATCCCGTTCGGATAGAACTACGGGGATGGTTTCAGTGGATTCCACTCGCCACATATCAGTAACCTCGTGCGCCTGGTCCAGGTACTTGGTCCTTTTATCGGCATCAGCCTGCACGAGGTTTTCGTCATATGGGATAGTGATATCAACCAAAAACACCCTTGACTGCGCCCGAACTATCAACACGATATCAGGCCTATTCGAAGGAATAGTCCTGTCTGTGATGACGGGTCGGTCCCAGTAGAGCTTGGCGCGGTCGTTTTCGAGAACCGGCTCCGGCGTGTACTTGTAATACGGCAACCGCTGAGATATGAGGCCATCTTTAGAGCGATCTCTTGGTGTAAGATCCTGGTTACTTGGTTGTGCCTGTGCAAATACTCAGTGTTGGCAAGCATGGAACAACCGGAGGTTATTAGATGCAGGGTCTCCCCTGGTTGACGGCACAACCGACAAACGTCCAAGGTGTCATCTTTTATTATGAACCTCCTATAGTTGTTCGTCTTGATTGCCTGATCCTGTATTGCACAGACAAAACCCTCGGTCTCCGCAAAAAGGTCTCCGAAGCGCAGCCAGTGCACGGAGGCCTTCTGATCTACGAAGGATCCACAAAGGGCCTTGAAGAACCTACCGTGCAGCTCTTTGTCTTTCCAGGTGGCCTCTCGCTCAGCAGTGTTAAGTACAGCCGGCGCCTGCCAGTTCTCTTGGGCCATGGATAGAGGGGTTAGTCCTTTAACACAGGCTATGACAACTCTATGCAAGTCACTATCGACTTTCGTCAGGAAATAACTTCGTAGGCTGCATATCTCGCGGTTGTGCATTTGTTTGGCACTTAGAAGGCCACGACCGCCATTCTTCCGTGGGATATAGAGCCTCATCACTGACGACCTCGGGTGATGCATCCTATGGAGTGTCATAGTAGTGCGGACTTTTCGATCCAGGGCATCCAGTTCGGTCTGTGACCATCTGAGTAATTGAGTATGCCGAAGGTGTACAAAAGAACAGGCATGACCCAGGCGTTGAATGCTCGTATCTTCTTAACGCCCGACAAATAGCTCTTAAGAACTTTTGTCAGGCGCTCCCAAAACACGTCACAAACCGCCCGTTTCTCCCCTGCCTCGTGAACACCAATACAAAAGCATAAGTACTCGGTCTTGGAGGCAAATTACTGCTTTGAGCCGCTGGTCTGTGAGACAACCGGCTGCTGAACCCTCAGAGGCCTTTGCCTTCACAAAGGAGATTGGCCTTCGCCTTCGAGAGAGGAGATGTGACGTGAGGTCCTACCTGCTGCTATGGTTGTCTATTGCCATCCAGCGCGGCAACGAGAAGTGCGTCTTGGGCTCCTTTGGAGCTGATACGACTCGAGGATTTGACCCATATTAATATTGTTAGGAAATTTTATTACTAGATTGATACCTATAATGATTTGAATTAGTTTTTTGATAATATAGGTATATGTGTTATTTCATCATATCAGTTTATATACGTCCACACCAAGGGGCTCGACCTGCCCTGAGTTAGGGCGATCTGGCCTTAGACGATAACGCGGGCCCATTGCGGGTTGATTGACTTCACACATAAGCTTCGAATTGCTTCGCAGGCGTGTGCAGGTTTCCTCACGATGTTTTTCTCACCGTAAGAGCGTCGGAAAAACGTACATACCAGTATGAAATCGATATTCGTATAGATATTGGTAAGTGGCAGGATTCGAACCACGGCCTTCCGGACAGGAGGTAGTGGCCTTAACCGTTTTGCCACCGACGCTCTATATTTTATTTAAGATTTAGAAATCCTTACTTAATATTATAAATGTGAAAATGTGTTTGTTTGTTTGTTACCATATTAACACTTCAACACCTACCAATCTTGATGAAATTTGGCATGCAGGTAGCCTGTATCACTGGGAATGAAATAGTCAACCTTTTATCTGTGGAAATTATCATAGCCCGATGCAGTTCCTGAGGAAACTAAAACAATACTCTTTGTTCGTTTTATTTAAAATCGTAACGAAAAAATGGATTGGTGTGATTTTTAGCACAGAGATGAGGTGGAAAATGATATAATTTACTAATAAGTATATCCTGACATAGTTCCCGAGGGATCTGGGGACAACTGTTTTCTACGCTCGCGCACGTCGGTGGCGTCACAACTGAGCAACGGATTAAATTGATTTTTTGTATAGAATTTGTTGAGGGAGTGGGAAGTGACAAAGACTGCTAATCCGAATAGCCCGATACAGTTCCTGAGGTACCTGGAGAAAACTCATGTCCACGCTTGCGAGCTGATTGCGGCTAGCGCACCACTCACCCTCAAAAAGAGTCATAAAAGCTATGTCCACGTGGGCGAAGCCGCGGGCAAAAGCTAGTTATTAATATTTAGTTTGGGGCCAGACGAACATGTCCCTGAATATTTATTTTTATTATTATTTAGTTTGAGGCTAGATGACCATGTCCCTGAATATTATTATTATTTAGTTTGGGGCCAAATGACCATGTCCCTGAATATTAATTATTATGATTATTTATTTTGGGGCCAGATGACCATGTCCCTGAATATTAATTATTATTATTATTATTTAGTTTGAGGCCAGATGACCATGTCCCTGAATATTAATTATTATTATTATTATTTAGTTTGAGGCCAGATGACCATGTCCCTGAATATTAATTATTATTATTATTATTTAGTTTGAGGCCAGATGACCATGTCCCTGAATATTATTATTATTATAATTTAGTTTGAGGCCAGATGACCATGTCCCTGAATATTAATTATTATTATTATTTAGTTTGAGGCCAGATGACCATGTCCCTGAATATTAATTATTATTTTATTTTCTAGCAAAGTTCGCATAACAGCCTACCAAAGTCTCACCGCGTGGCTTACTGCCTTACGATGCCACAGGGAGGTAGTCAGTAGGGGCCGCTCGTGGGAGGATGACTTGACAGCCGCCATTATTGATGACGTGACACCACACAAACATATTGTACAACTTACTGTAAGAAACATTAACATTTCATTGAATTTTCTTAAGAATACTCCTACATTTAGCATTAAGATCATACGGAGCTAGCAGGTTAAAAAATAGTTACTTTACTCAAAGTTCCTACAGATAATTTTATTCCAACTTTTATAACATCGATTTAAATATAAAGTACAAGGTGGCGCAAAAATTATCATCCGATTTCTTTTTGTTGTGATTCCAAAAATAACCAAAAACATGATATTTTTTTTACGGCATTCGTTTATTTGATACAATAAATTATTATTTATCACGTTTCGAAAATGACATGTGGTAGGTGGCCGCCATCAGAATTGATGAAATTTCGGCTCTTTTTATTACATTTTGCACCACGTTCGTCATGATTTCCGGCGTCAGATTGTCGATTTCTCAACGAATGTTGGTCTTGAGAGCCTGGAAATTCTACGGCTTGTTAACGTAGACCAGCCCCTTTAAGTAACCCAACAGAAAGAAGTCTGGAGCCATCAGATCGGGTGATCTTGCTGTTTAACAAAAATCCCCGAATCGAGAAATCAAACGGCCTGGAAAAGTATTCCTCAAAACCTCCATCCATGGTATCGCGCGTTGTGTGGGCGGTGGTACCATCTTGCTGGAACCACATGCCCTCCAACTCCAATTCGTCCAGTTTCGGTATCAAAAATTCGTCCATTGTTGATGGCTCCTCTTCGACACTATCCCTCACAACTTGGATGTTCTCGGGTGTCCGGCTTCTAGGTGATTTCCGGTCTCGGGTTGATCCAGTCTCTTAAAGTCGAGCCGCCAGGCGTCGAAATGTTTGAGCAGTAGGCGCCACACGGTTCGGATATTTGTTCCGAAATTTGCGTTGACCTTAAATCACTGACGAATTATTCCGCAAAAACATTGAAACAATTATATCGCGTATTGGTACCGTGTACGTCTCCATTTTGTAACACAATAAATTTCGTGACTGTCGTCTGTCAAATGTAAACGAAAATAATCACGTTAACAGCCTAAAAAAAAGTTTAAGGTGATTGCGCCACCTTGTACTATTGCTCTCAGTTTTACAAAGATTTCAAAAAAAGAAGGAGGTTCTCAATCTGACTATGTTCTTTATTGTTTGCAACCAGAGATATGCCATATATATGGAGAGGTTGATAGGTTACATAAGTCCAAAAAGTGAAGCGAATAAAAAGATGCCAATTGGCATCTCTTTTCTTAGCAGAATTCGGTGTAACGGAAGCGAACTAACTATAATATTGTGTGTGTCAATGGGTTCGATTTTCAAATGTTATCTGTTAGTGCTTATCCCATCTATGGTAACAAATCTGTGTTTGCATCGCGATTTCCTTGCTGATTGTGAAACGATTTCAATTTTTTTTTAGGATTATTTACCAGGTAAAGGGGCTTTATTAATAAGTCTACGCTGTCTGTCTGTCTGTCCGATTATCAAAAGGCTGTATCTTTTGAACCATATTAGGTAGTCAGCTAAAATTTTCACAGAACAGGTTTTACTATGGGGGATTTACTATCAAAAAAATACAATAATAAATAAATAGTGGGTCATACAATAAACGTGTTTTTTATTTTTTTTTTGTTTTTGCTCTATCGTAAAAAAAAAAAGAAATACAAAACTAGAAATGTTTTTTTTCTGTCGCTTGCGTTGATGTCTTTTGATTGAAATGTATAGGTAACCGAGTTTAGTGTCATTTTTTTAAATCCACAATTGATAAGCCATTTGGATATTGTTAATTTTCTTTTCTTCTTTAAATTTAAATAGTGCCTGCTGATTGTCGGTTACTTTGTCGATAAATCAACTTAATTTTTTTAATGAATTTTTAGATGAACACCCAATCAACCAAGCATCTGAGTAAGAAAAAGAAGCGCAAACTGGCCAACACGATGCTCCAGGAGAGCTCCATAGCTTCGCACATGCCGGGCGAGAAGAATAAGTTTCCCATGTAAGTCTTAGGTCCCTAAATAATAATAATGAATGCTTTAGTGGCAAAACCACCTGAGCTGATAAGCACAATAATTATTTCTTAAGAAATAAAAATAATGATCACGCAGAGAACTTCCGAGCATAGCACGCTCCATTGCCCTTTGGGTGATCTTGAGCCTTCTTATGAGGCCCATAGCAAGCTACTATGTCTCAGTTCCGTAAGTCATCACTGGCAACACACACTGGTCACTTGCACTATAGGAATTGAATTGGTCAAAAACCTTAGTCTTGAGACACTGCGGTATTTGGGACGTAAAGATATTGCGAAGCTTCCCGAACGCTGCCCAGCCGAGTTGGATACATCGATTGATCTCTTTCCCCAGCAGTTCTTTAGTTATAAATGGTGTAAATAACCCGACTTTGTTTTATTTATATAGATTAGAGAAATATACATGCTACACAAGGTGTAACAAAATTGTTTTAGTTCCCGTTAACTGGGGCTTCTACTTATCATACTGAACAACTTTTGCTCTACGACTTTGCTGAACTCGCAAAAAAAATTATCCCTTCATACAAATTTGATCAGATGATCGACCAATTTTGTGCATTTTTGTATGGAGGGTCCAATTTTTTTTTGAGATTTCATTATGGGTTCCTTGGGGAAAGTTGTTCAGTATGTTGAGCAGAACCCCCAGTTAACGGGTTCTACACCATTTTTTTACACCCTGTGTAAGTCGCCATTGCGCATTGCACGTCGTACAGTTTAGGTACGCTAGTACTAATATACAGGGTGTAACAAAACTAGTGTAGGTCCCGTTAGCTGTAGCTTCTACTCATCATACTGAACAACTTTCCCCAAGGAACCCATATTCAATTCTCAAAAAAAATATTCGACGCTCCATACAATAATGCACAAAATTTGTCGATCAGCTGATCGTTTTGTATAAATATTTTTTTTTTGCGATTTCAGCAAACTTGTTAAACAAAAGTTGTTCAGTATGATGAGTAGAAGCTCCAGTTAACGGGACCTACACCAATTTTGTTACACCCTGTATATACTTTGCTTGCGGCCTTGATTGTCCTACTGTGGTTTAGGTTAAGAAATGATTAAATTAAATAGTCTAATTTTAGTACTCAACTGGGCTGTATTTTTATTTATCACTCCTCGGAGTCGCCGTACCCCTGATTATCATATCATCATCTTAGTGTAGGGATCTGCCCCTACATCATTTGTAGTCTTTCGAGTTATCGTTTAGGTATTCATTTGATGTTTAAAATTGCAGTCTACCTTGTTAAGCCTCCCACTTCATCTGCCACTTATACGGGTTAGTATCGTTTTGTCTAAAAAGCAGCTGGTCTATGTAGCATCTGGTCTAAAAAGCAGGTGGTCTATAAACCAAATCGTCTAAAACGCACTTGACACCTGGTCTAAAACGCTTTTCGCCTAAATAGCAACTGGTCTAATCTTCCGATGATTTCTTCTGCTGCGAAGTATTTTGGTACCCAGGTTGGGGAGCCTCGCTTCGCGAGGCTCTTTGACTGTTACATCAATCAAACCTGATCGAACCTAACATCGCTCGCTTCGCTCGCTCATTTATTTATTGTTACATAGACGAGCTACTTTTTAGACCAGATGCTACATAGAGGAGCTGCTATTTAGACGATTTGGTTTTTAGACCACCTGCTTTTTAGACCAGATGCTACATAGACCAGCTGCTTTTTATACGAAATGATACTAACCTACTTATACGCCTTTCATTACTTTTTATCATCATCATCATATCAGCCGAAAAACGTCCACTGCTGGGCAAAGGCCTCCCCCAAGGATTTCCACGACGACCAGTCCTGCACTGCCCGCTCCAGTGGCTTCCCGCGACCTTCATATTAAAATTACAGCTATCATCAATTATCATTTTAAATTTACAGTTTGCGTTTTCTTAACTCTACTTATTTCTAATTTAACTTTTTGACTTTTTTAACAGATCAGAGCAAACAAATGATGAAGTAGCAATAGCAGCTTTGGAATGCGGCGAAACATTTCTTACTGTCAGTGGTATCTTCCTGAAACCGGCCACGCATACGGTATGAGCAATTAAGGGGTTAACTCGAGTAACTAGAAAATCCAGTGAATAAGATGACGCTACTGTATCAAATCATCATCATATCAGCTCATATACGTCCCCACGTATTCAAAATTTAGTCATCATCATCATCATATCAGCCGACGGACGTCCACTGCTGGACATAGGTCTCCCCAAAGGATTTCCATGACGACTGATTCTGCGCTGCCCGCATCCAGCAGCTTTCCGCGACCTTCACCAGGTCAGCGTAAGTTAAAAGATAGTATAAAAATATAAATAAATAATTTTGAGATAAATCACACATAGTCTGATTTGGTAAGTCTCGCAGGATTCCGCTAGATGCATTTGGCTCAAAATCATGCTAAGTGGTTGCCTATGGGGAGTACTATGTTAAAAAGTGGACATCTTCCAGCTGAGATGAAGATGATGATGTCCCCACCGAGTGGCTCAGACCTACCCTGTGAAAGTGTTACATTAAATACTTTAAAATTTTTGTGAGTGTAACCTCGAGTGATAGTGGAAAGTTCCTAGAAGAAAAAGGTAAACATCGTGTAAAACCACATCTTTACAGGATCATGTAAGTTTATATCTGAACTATATCTAGATAAGATTGTAGGCCCATTCATTCTTTACAAATCGGTGTATAACAATTGATAGGAAAATGAATAGTTTTTCGTCAATAACGAAAAAACTAGGACGTAGTCTTGCATCCTCATTTCCCAGCGCGGACCCGAAACACGCGGCGCACATTTCGCTAAAAAATATAATTACGTGGGACGGGTTAATTAGTGCGATCTGGTCTAACTCCACCACGCGGGCCCTGTGTGGGTTGGTCGACTTCACACACCACCTTCGAGTTTCTTCGCAGGCCTGTGCAGGTTTCCTCACGATGCACATTGTACGAAAGAGCCGAAAATTCCATTCATTTCATTTTTGGATAGACTTTATAATCATAAACACAAGAGTAAAAGTCCCAGGTACACTCAATATAGTTGACGAGAAAATCGTTGGCAAAAATGAGTATTTTTTTGCGGTTCATTTAGTAAAAAAAACATTATTTTATTAAAATTTATTTTAATCAATTTTTGGGTTTAGTTCGTATTTCTAGTTTTTTTGCAAGCTAAGGCGTCGTCGTCTTGGCACCTAAAAGTTATCTTTTATAAATAATTGCTTGTCCACTTAAGAGACAAATAAATCGTACACTAAATCCACGGAACTCTGAATAACAGGGTCTTCAAAATTAGGTTCAGAGTTGGTACTCACTGTATTAGCAAAAGTGCCTGTATTAACACAAATAAAAAATAATAATTTTAAAAACCGATTTAGCTCGGATGAATTCGCGGGCAAAAGCTGCATTAAAGTTACCTAACACTAAAATAGTTCCCTGTGCCACGGAAAACTAAGTCTGATAATCTTTTAGCTCTTACATATATCACAGATTACTAAATAGTTTCTTCGTCATATATCACGTTTGTATAATCATTTACAGTGGTGGTCTAAAATCGGGGAGGAAGGTACCGAACAGTTACCTATAATACAATCTATCCTTACTTAATATTATAAATGTGAAAATGTGTTTGTTTGTTACCTCTTTACGCTTCAACACTTTGACCAATCTCGATTATATTTGGCATTTGGGGGGCTTTGTGCCATATTTTTCGTATATCGAGCAACCCACGCTTTTTTCACAATAATACTAGTATTTTTCGTTCTTTATTGTTTTCTGCTTATGTTAAGAATTATTTTTCATTTTATAGTTTGATGTGCTTTAAATAGCATATTTTTAGTTTTTTTAAACTATATTTTTTTCTAAACACTATTCTGTCAAGGTGCCATGAAACCGACGTAAGCTTGTGTCGGGGGTGAAGTCACAGGAAGAGTGAAGAAATATGTTGCACACGATTGAAAGAGACAGCGCTACAAAGACATCAATGACGCAAATAGTCATTAACATGCAAATGATCAGCAGACAGCTGCGCCCTTGTATTTTATTTCTTTTAGAACATGTAGGCTTAGCTTGATTTCGACTGTGCCCGATTATGATTAGCCAGTTCTCCATTGCGTTGGGGAATCTTGTTAAGCCCGCTTTTATCTTCGGCATCATCGTCACTTACCATCAGGTGAGATGATGCCAAGGGCTTACCAATTGTAAATTTTAAAAAAAGACATTTGATTTCAAAATCAATAGAAAAAAAAACCAACACTCTATGTATAGGTTGTATGTAAGTAGTATGTACCCTCGTATAGTTAAACCTATGATCTGGTGTAGGATTTGTCCCAAACCTGAACGTGTCCCAGGGCCTAATCCCTGGGACACTAGAACCTAGGCTATATGACGTCACGTAAAATTCAACATGGCAGATGCTAAACGTGTTGATTAATTATTTTACTATGAAGATTTTTGTACTTTTAAATAGAGTACATAGACTTAAAGACCATTCCAGCGTTAAATAAATTGTATAACCACGCTGTGCATACTTTCTCGCGAAGCCTTCACCGTCTGTCGTAGTAGGGCATACACATATCAACTGTAATCATTACAATTCATCATCATATCAACCGATAGACGTCCACTGCTGTACAAGGCCTCCCCCAAGGATTTCCACGACGACCGGTCCTGCTCTGCCCTCATCCAGCGGCTTCCCGCGACCTTCACCAGGTACCACCACTACACTATTACACTTACTTAGTAGCAAAGAATACAGTGAGGTACATCAGACTTAATGAAAAATTTACAAATGATTTCGGTTTGAATGAGAGGGGGGTATTTTTCTTCGATTTTTTCTGGAACAATTAAATATCCAGTGCAGTAGGACTTAATATTCCTAGTTATTCAGAAAGTTTCATTAAAATCATTATAGTCATTTTTGAGAAAAAGTAACAAAAAATCTGTATTTGTATGGGAGGTACATTATTCAGATTTTTCTTGGAATAACAAACTAATGCGTGCTAATAGGCCATGTAAAGGTATCGAGTTTCATTAAAATTGTTAGAGCCGATTTTGAGTAAAAAATAATAATAAGTGATTTTTACTATGGTGGCAACTCTATAAAATCAAAATAAGGGAAATTGGAAAAAAATATTGCCATAACTTAATTTTTACCACAATTCGTTCAGTAGTTTCGGAACTAGAGCACTGGACGGACACACAGCACACGCACACATTTTTTTTTGTTTTTAGACTTTATAATTAGTGTAAGAAAATCGATCATAATCTAAACTTCGATTTTTTTGCCATCATAAAAACCTTCTCTCCTTCGTAACTCGAGAGGAAAAATAATTTCAAGAGAACTTTCAAAACCTTTTGAACCTTTTTAATAAATAAAGTTATCGGTCATTCATTATTTTGTTGTTTCAGCGCTTCCAAGAATGCTTAGTTCGCCAGTGTTACAATCTCCACTCGTACAGTCCGCCCCGCGGGTTGGCCTTACTGAGAGCGTTGGAGGCGTGCCGCAAAGCTGCGCCGCCTACTGTACCCCCACCCACACAGTACTGCCTGCATTTGTATAGTCAGCCGCATTACTGTAACGAGGTAAGCATAACAAACCGTTTATCTACTCTCATATCGTGAAATTCGAATTATAAACTTCAGAACGAGTTCATATTGACATCTATATATCTTCGTTCCACCTTACACTACACTAACCTATCCTACCCTACACTACCCTACCATATATATATATATAAAAGAAAGTCGTTTTAGTTACACCATTTATAACTCAAGAACGGCTGGACCAATTTTAATGATTTTTGTGTTTTGCATTTGTCTTCGTCGGGAATAGGCTAATAAATATGATATTCATACATGAAAAAAATGACAGTGCAAAAATAATTGGTTTTAGGGTAGTGTAGTGTAGTTAGGGTAGTGCAGGGTATGGAAGTGTAGTGTAGGGTAGGGTAGTGTAGTGTATTGTATTGTATGTAGGGTAGTATAGAGTAGGGTAGGTTTGTGTAGGGTAGGATAGGATAGGTTAGTGTTGGGTAAGGTAGGGTAGGGTAGGGTAGTGTAGTGTAAGGTGGAACGAAGTTCGCCGGGACAGCTAGTACTTTATAAACACCGTACCGTAATTCAAAAATAGAATCATATTATAACACTTTTTCTCTAACAAAATAATGTTACAAAACTTTTTTTACCAATACAATACAGGGCAAATACAAGAAGTTAATATCATCAAGGAGATTCCATCAATTATTTTCTTCTAATTTGACGCCTCAGTAGAACGCATATGCGGGGCGCGCCATTTTTTCTAGCATTTCAAAAGACTTAGTTTGTTTGTCAATAAAACACTAATTATGCAACAGTTTGATAAACTATATAATAGGTACTATTTAGATTCAAGCAATTAATCGAGGAGATTATATCGAAAAATTACACTGTTCTAAGAAAACGACCAAAGAGATTTTAATTTATAACTGCTTTAAAACTATATGGGAAGAAAAACCAAAGCGATTTAATTTTAAAATATAGACGAAAAGACACGCGCTAGTGAGTTGGTTGGCGCGAAAATGTTCGCGAAACAACTTTTCCTGACCTGAATTTTGCTGTGGCATTGAATTTTTGTGAATAATTTCAAAGTGAACCTTATGTCCTTGTAATTTATACGATTTGTGCCTGTTTCTCATTGACTTGTATTGATTTGATTTAGTTTTTTAACAAAGCTCGTTACTTTCTGGAATCTGAAAAGAACTGAATTTGTCTAGTAAATCAACCATGTTGGAGCATTTGTAAGGAGCTGGCTTGAGATACACTGAGAGGTTGCTTCATATTCACGCCGAGTGAGTCACTTGTCGGCCACTACATGGCTCTCTTAAAAGGAAACGTGGTCTAAAGAATAGGTATTTGAATAAAATGTTGCTGTCTCCCTCCCCCAAACCTCTCCGTATACAGCAAGAAAGGGAGAACTGCAGCGCAGACCGACAATAGGCACAAAAATTTACCAAGACAGCATTTCGTAGTCCCCTATTTCCTCCTCCAAAACTTGAGCAATAATATTTTTTTCAAAAATAATCAAAAAGAAACTTTATACGTATGCCTCTTATGTTTTAATTTTATTGTTAATATGTGTATTTTTTTATTAAAAATTTGAGTGCGTTTGGCTGCACCTCACCTGATGGTAAGTGCCGATGCAGCCGAGGATGTGACACGCAAACTCAAAAAGTATATATTCACTCTCGTCTTGAAGATTCCTAAATTATACGAATCGGGGAATACAGACGCCGGAAGGGAATTCCGCTCCTTGGCCGTTCGCATGATGAACGAAGACGCGAAACGCTTCGTGCGTAAAGGTGGAACATTGACGACAAAGGGGTGGAACCTCCGCGCTTGGTCGTTCGAGGATGAAATGGAGAGGGGGGAATGAGGTTGTGAAGCTCCAGGGCACACTCTCCGAAATAAATCCTGTAGAAAACCGATAGACAGGCGACTTTGCGGCGATGCTCGAGGCTTTGGAGCCTGTTTGATACAAGTTCCTCGTCGCCGATGAGTATCCTAGCGCGTCAGTCGATAGAATCCAAAGCATCTAGCTGGTAACGAGCTGATCCGTCCCATAAGTGAGAGCAGTACTCCATATATGACCGAACTTGAGCTTGGTATAATATTAGAAGCTGCTCAGGTGTGAAGAAAAGTCTCACCTTCGAGAGGATACCAAGCTTTTTGGCAGCCGTTTTTGCCTTGGATTCAATGTATCTCCCGAAATTCAGATTGGATGTTAAATCTACGCCAAGGAGCTCAAGGTGGTCGGAGATCTGGATAAATTTATCTCGGAAAGTAGGAGTCAGGGTAAAAGGGCTCCTTTTTGCAGTAAATAGACACGCCTGCGTTTTAGAGGCATTAAACCAAACAAGATTGGCATCGCCCCAGTCAGAGACTGCCTTGAGTGTTAGGTTCACGCGCTCAATCATTGCCTCTCTCTGAGATAGTATATCCGGACCCCTAGCTCGAGCACTAGACAAGTATCTCCCCCGTAACCTTGCTATCGTCTGCATACCCAAATATACCGGGTTTCAGCAGATCGTTTATGTGCAGCAAAAACAAAGTTGCGGAGAGAACTGAGCCCTGAGGTACCCCGGCATCAATAGCCTGTAGGTAAGACGAGCAGTCATAATTTTTTTTGGTGGGTGTCTGAAAATGACGTTTCAATTGGGCAATTTTCTCAGTTTTTGAAGGATCCTACTTCCCATTATAATTAGAATATGGGAAAAAACAAAACACAGGGGCATGGCCATAGTAGATATAGGTTTAATGGAAAAAACATTTTTGTTCTATTTTCATTATCCAGGGAGAAAACAGGGGACTACGTTTGTATGAAAAAAATGGCGCCCGCGTTTTCTCTTAAAGTAGAATCACAGTTTGCATCTCAATGTTTTACTAACATTCGTCTACAATTACAGGCATAGCCTAATGCGAATCTCAACTTACAAATCTCACATAAATTTTATCAGGGTTCGAAATTATCAAGATAATTATTTTCTTTGATGATTATCATGATAGTTATCCGATAAGTGTCGGTGTTGGTTCATTTTTTTTACTAAAAATTAAAATACAGAAATATTATGTCGACAAAATAACTTTTAATTGTTTAAGTGTAAGTTTAATCATGGTTATTATGTTAATCATAAATTTCGTTTTTGCATATTTTTTTAACATATTGTGTTTGGATTCAGTAATGAGCGTATTTTTTGTAACTGCGCTAAAAAAGAATTGTACTTTAATTTAAATCTTGTTTTAACAGATATCAAAGTTCTGCACTCAAGCGCTACTCGACATCCGACTGCACTTGCACTGTTCGCCGCCATCTTTGAGCTTCGTGATCGCACCGCCAGAGACAGAAGACACCAAGAAGATTGTATCGGAAAGGAATAGAGCGGCGCTGGAAGCTTTGTTGGGGACTGATAAGTGAGTAGTTTTTCATACTAATACACAAATACAAGGCGTCGGTGGCTCAACCGGTAACGACTCGGTCCTCCTAACCAGAGGTGGCGGGTTCAAATCTGGACGGCCAATGTACCAATGAGTTTTTCGAAACTTACGTACATATACTCACCGATTGCTTTCACGGTGAAGGAAAACATCGGGAGGAAACCTGCACACACCTGCGAAGAAACTAAGGCTGTGTGTGAAGTCGACCAATCCGCACTGGGCCCGCGTGGCCGGCTAAGGCCCGATAGCCCTAATTCAGGGTAGGCTCAAGCCCCTCGGTGGGGACGTATATGAGCTGATATGATGATGATGAAGCAAATACGAACTGAATGTTTGTTTGAGCTTCGCGATCGCACTGCCAGAGACGCAGACGACAAGAAGAAGATTGTAACAAAGAGGAATGGAATGACGCTGGAAGTTTTTTAGTAGTTAGATAGTTTCGCTTGTGATTAAATTATAGAATCCATCTTTTGCTCCAGATTCATATTCAGTTCTCGCAACAAAAACAAATTTTGCTCTCTTGTAGCACGATTCATAATTGTATTGTTCTTACAATTTCTTTAAAGTTTAAGCAAAAAACCATAATAAGATTGTCTGTTTTTTATGAATTTTATCTAATAGCCCAAGAGCAGAATTTAAGATTTAGTCGAGCGCGGCAGAGCTTCATCATATGGAGGGGATGTCTTGCACCCTGTTGAGTACCTCCACCATGTGTAAGCTCTCTAAATAATGGCGCGCGTGTAGGGCAGCCGATCAGATTTAAAAAAATATCTTTATTATATTTTTATAATATCAGCTCATGAGCTCATATACGTCCCCACCGAGGGGCTCGAGCCTACCCTGAATCAGGGTGAAAAAAATATCTATAAATTATAAATACTCGAGCGCGTCAGCTAGATTAAGATATGGTGGTTTAATTAAATGCTGAAAAGTCTGACGATTCGAGCGTAAAATATCACTCGTATGTCTGTCCGTCCGTCTGTCACAGTCAATTTGTTCGAAAACTACGGGAAATATTGAGTTGAAATTTGGTACACATACGTAAGTCGCTGACCCAAAAACGGACGTGATCACAGATCATAGACTTTAGTTTTCCTTATAGGTTTTCCTGTAATCTATGCATTCAACCTCATATAGGTACTGTGATTTCAGGACTACTGGCGCTTCCCCCGTCAGTGAAAGGGTATAATCATCTAACCTTTTTTCTTTCTATTATTTAATTTTAAAAATCTAATAGGACCCCACGACGCTCGAGTCATCCCCGTTTAGCATCGTGGGCTCCCCTCCCCCTACTATAAGAAATATTGTAAATTGAAATGACGACCGACTGCATTGAAAATAAATTATGAATGGTTGTTAACAAAATTTTTTGCCCCTACTGAAATTTAAAGAAAAACATACTCGTTTTTTCCATCAAGTCTTTAATATTCAATTTATACAAATCACAAAATGAGTAACCTCTAGGTTTTTCAAACATTTCTGACATATGATAAACTAGCTGTTTCACCCGCGTGGACAACGTTTCTATGACTTTGCGAGGGTGCGCAGTGAGCGAGCCGCAAGCGGCTCGCGAGCGTGGTAAAAAGTAGCCTATGTCTGAATCCAGGTCCTAATCTGTCTACCTACCAAATTTCAGCCAAATCCGTTCAGTAGTTTTTGCGGGAAAGCGTAACAGACAGACAGAGTTACTTTCACATTTATAATATTAGTATTAGTATTATAATATTAGTACGGATTGATAAAAAAAATTGCCAAATGACTAGCAGTCATCATCCCTATTTCATCAAACAGTTTATGGAATTATGTGTCAGGTAACCTTTTTTAGTTGTATAAAAAACTTAAGGTAGTTGCGCGATGTGTAAAAGTAGCATTAATATTGTGTATTAATATGAAGCACTGACGAATGTAAGCGACTGGGTCGCGCGACAGTATTCTTTTTTTTTTTAATTCACAATTGGTAAACCCTTGACAACATCTCACCTGGTGGTACGTGACGATGCCGAAGATGGAAGCGGGCTTACCAAGATTCCCCTAAGCAATGGGGAACTGGCTATCTTATCTTCATGCCGGAACACACCAATGATATCAACATTGATATTTGGCGGCAAGACTTAGATAAAGATGGTGGTAGCTAGCCAGGCGGGCTTAGAAAATGCCTTAGCACCAATCAAACCGAGTCTTACAATTGACCCCGCCGGGAATCGAACCCGCGACCTCCTGTGTAAAGCCAGTGAACTTTGCCTCTGAGCTACGGAAAACAAAACGGCCTGTCGCCGTCGCCAAGATCCAAATGCTACCTTAACATTGCTGTTGTCGCATCTGACGTCTCCCGCGCGCCCGCCGCCAGGATATCAGTTAGGTGTGGTAGACCTACAAACTCCCCTCTCACCCCCAACAAAGCTTCCAGCGCTGCTCTACGTATTACTACGATACAAGCTTAATGTCACACCCCGGACACTTCATACAACGGGCGAGAATATACACTTTGTTAATGTTGTCTTTTTTAATGTGATTTTGCTTTGTAAATAGAACATTTTTTTGGTTGCGTTGAATCTTGAGTTGAGTGAGTGATTCAAATACACAAGAAACAAATCACTTTGCTCTCGTGTGACTCACACAACTTTTCACCTCACTAGCAAAAAAATACAAGATGTAAAAAAAAACAATTTAAAAAATAATAATTTTGTGAGCCAAGTAAATTGGAAATGCCAATTGGTTTGTATTATAAATCCAAAACCCTTTTTTGTCAGACTGAACAAAATTGACTTTTGCTCTTTTTTGCTTACTAGTTTTAAGCAAAAAGGCGCGCTTTTTGAGCTAGTGAAGTAAAAATTAACATACTTGCATGTATCCTCTTGTATTGCTCCTTTCATTTGTTCCGATACGTTTCATTCGCTTTTCAAAGCTAAAATTTTGTAGCGCTTAGTTAGTAAGGCTGTCGAAGATATATGTCTAAGACCCTAAAAGAGGAGTCGGTATAATTAAATATTAAATCACTAAAATAATTGTTTTTATCCACAATTGGTAAGCCCTTGACATCGTCTTACCTGATCTCAAGTGACGATGGTGCCGAAGAAGGAAGCGGGCTTACCAAGATTCCCCAACGCAATGCCGGAACACATCAATGCTGTTAACATTGATGCTTGGTGGCAAGACTTAGATACGATGGTGGTGGCTAGCCAGGCGGGCTTAGAAAATGCCCTTCCACCAACCAAACCGAGTCATACAAAGTTAGCCTCCGCCGGAAATCGAACCCGCTAATAGACTTACCCATAACGCCACGGAGGCGGTTCTATTTCAATAACCAATCGTTTTTCTTGTTTACAGAATGTCATCGCAAATCAATGGTGAAGTCAACACATTCACTGACGAGCCAGATAACAAGAAGCCTCGGCTTAGTGAGGAGGTCGCTGATAAAATCAGCATTAGCAGTGAATCCGTCAAATCTGTGTGCAGCGACGGTTCGGAAGAAGAAATAGAAGTAATCATTGAGGAAGACACAGAAAGCGCTACAGAAAACGTTGGAATAGAGCAGTACAACGACAGTCATATCAGAGATTTTACTGAAAATGCCGAAATAGAGCAAGAAAACTTGAAGATCGATGTAATAGATGGCAATGAAGCAGAAGTCTCAATTCCGTCACCTAACAGCAGAAAAATGCATACTAACATTACACAGTATACAGGAAAAGAAACAACTGAAATAGAAGCTGATTCAACACAACCAGAAAAAGAATCTATTTACGAAGCGAAAACACAAATACCTGGTAATAATTCTATTGATGATGATGAACAGTCTCCCGTGTCTATGGAAGTGACTTATGATTATCCGAACACAGGCGAAGTTAAAGTGCCCGTTCTAGAAAAACTGGATCACGAAAATCTTCCAAGTACAAACGAAACTGACGATATACAGATCACTTGCGGCCAAGTTATGAAGCATTCACAAGATGATGTCAACAAAAAACCTGGCAACGTGGAAGAAAAACTTACTGAAGATGTGCCTGAAATCAATGGGGTTGATAAATCTTCAGGTAAAATTGTTGAAAATGGTGTTAATGAAAACATAGGTGATAAGGAAACCAATGTAACTGAAAAAGCAGGTAGTGTTGAAGTTACAGTAGAAGAAATGATGGCAGATTTCGTAGATGAAGTTAATGATGATGTGTAAATGAAATTGTTATATTGTTTCCAATTTATTTTTTGGTGCGAAGTTCGTGTAATTAATTTTAATCTTGTTTGAAATTATTATAATACATATTTTTGTAATAGGCCACAAGACTTTTACTTTTCGATGGCTAGTGGTTTTCGAACTGCTAAAAGGTAATAACAAAAAGAAACTTACCTAATAGAATTTCCCTGGTACCTATATCTAAATAATAGGAGGAATAGATAATAGATTCTTTAATTCTTATCTGGCAATACTATAGTTTATCATCAATAAAAGAGTTTTTTGGCGAGATTTGTGGTGGACGCATTCGTAGTTTTATTTTGTTGTTTTTTCATTGTTTTCTGCTAGGATTTTGTTCAAGAAATGGTGCATTTTGGAGAAAATCGTCTAGTGCACGTGGGCAATGTGAAGAACAAGAAAATAAAACGAAGGAGGACGTGAGAACCCAACTTGCTCTGGGTGCAGTTTTATAGACGCCCAACAGCAACTGGGTGTTCCACCTCAGAATGCAGCTGCTGCAAATGCTGTCAAGAACTTCAGAGAAGATTTGTAATGCACCGGCACTAGCATTACAAATCCATAAACAAATGAAGAAAGTGAAAATTATTTACGAATCCGGCTGAAGGACTAGTTTCCATGGCCAAGAAAAATTCACAACAAAAAAAAACTACATCAATAAAAGAGATTTTTGGCGGGGTTTGTGTTGGACGCATTCGTAGTTTGATTTTGTTGTTTTTTCATTGTTTTCTGCTGGGATTTTGTTCAAGAAGTGGAACATTTTGGAGAAAATCGTCTAGTGCACGTGAGCAATGTGGAGAACAAGAAAATAAAACGAAGGAGGACGTGAGAACCCAACTTGCTCTGGGTGCAGTTTTATAGACGCCCAACAGCAACTGGGTGTTCCACCTCGGAATGCAGCTGCAGCAAATGCTGTCAAGAACTTCAGAGAAGATTTGTAATGCACCGGCACTAGCATTACAAATCCAAAAACAAATGAAGAAAGTGAAAATTATTTACGAATCCGGCTGAAGGACTAGTTTCCATGGCCAAGAAAAATTCACAACAATCATCAATAAGAGAGGAGTAGTTTTTGGCGGGATTTGTGGTGGACGCATTCGTAGTTTTATTTTATTGTATTCTGCTAGAATTTACTTCAAGAAGTGGTGCGTTTTGGAGAAGAAAATAAAATTAAGGAGGACGTGAAAACCCAATTTGTACTAGGTGCAGTTTTATATACTGCAACCGGGTGTTCTACCTCAGAATGAGGCTGCTGCAAAAGTTATCCAGAACTTCGGAGAAGATTTTTAATGCACCGGCACTAGCATTACAAATCCAAAAAAACAAATGAAGAAAGTGAAAATATTTACGAATTCGCCTTAAGAACTCGTTTCCATGGCCAAGAAAAAATCACAACAAATCATCATTTTAAGAGGACAGAGGAGTAGTTTTTGGCCGCATGTGGACGCATTCGTAGTTTTATTTTATTGTATTTGCATTGTTTTCTGCTTGAATTTACTTCAAAAAGTAAATGCGTTTTGGAGAAAATCGTCTGGTGCACACGCACAGGGTGCACGTGAGCAATGTGAAGATCAAGAAAATAAAATGAAGGACGACGTGAAAACCCAATTTGCACTGGGTGTAGTTTTAAAGACGCCCGCCCTACTGCAACAGGGTGTTCTACCTCTGAATGAGGCTGCTGCAAATGGTGTCAAGAACTTCTGAAGATTTGTAATGCACCGCCATTAGAAAAATAT
Source organism: Coleophora flavipennella (assembly GCA_947284805.1). Classification (NCBI taxonomy): domain Eukaryota; kingdom Metazoa; phylum Arthropoda; class Insecta; order Lepidoptera; family Coleophoridae; genus Coleophora; species Coleophora flavipennella. The sequence continues at coordinate 5,908,593 of OX369269.1, forward strand.
TTACGAATTCGGCTGAAGGTTTCGTTTCCATGACCAAGAAAAATTCATAACCAATTTGGTTGAACCAAATCATCAATAAGAAACGTCAATGTGACTTTGACAGTCGTATGCAGCTAACTTCAGAGAATTGAGTGTTCGTATGTTCTGCAATGAGAAGTTGTTTTCAAGTTTTCAAGTAAATGCCTTTATTTATAACTTCCGCGCGTTTTTTATTCGCCAAATTATTTTTCCGCGAGTTTTTTGTATGAATAAAAGGATAAAACGGTGGGAGAAAACGCGCGGGAAAATACGAAAAAAACTGTGCGGAAAAATAAGCGCGGGAAAAAATTGTGCGTAAAAAAGGTGTGGAAAAGAACGCGCGGAAAAACTGCAGAGAATAAAAATATTCGTCGGCAAAACACACACAAAGTTTTGTCAAAATGTTAAACGTTTAATTAGTTTTGATAATATTTATTTATTTATTTTTATTTATTTCCTTATTGAAACCTACAGCATACAATTTTATTATTTGAATTTGTGACAACCCTAAAAAAATTAGTTTAAAAATTCTAGTTTGCTTTTTAGACGTTGAAAACGGATTGATTTCAGTGAATTTTGGCAAGGTTTTTATGAACTTGATGTTATATTGTTTCGTTTTAGAAAAAAACCTGTTGATTTTTTTAAGTTGGGGGTAGATTTTGCCAGGTTCCATACAAAAATACTGGAAGCTTTTGGTAATTTTGAAAATATTTTTGAATCTAGGGTAAAAGGTTAAATTGAGACTAAGCCTGGGGTAAATTAAAAACTGGACCTGGCATCACTGGCCTTAATTCAATGTTTTCGAGAGCTTTTTGACGGGATTCGTGGTGAACACATATTTTGTAGGTTTATTTTATTGTTTTTCCTGTTTTGTGCTAGAGTTTGCTTCATTGGTCCGTTCTGGAGAAAATTGTCTGGTGCACGTGAGCAGTGTGAAGAACAAGAAAATAAAAGGATGTGAAAACCCTATTTGCACTGGATGCAGTTTTATAGACACCCTACTGCAACCGGGTGTATTCCGCCTCATAATGAGGAAAATGCTGTCAAGGTCTACATAGGAGATTTGTAATGCACCGGCACTAGCATTGCAAATCAAAGAACAAATGAAGATTAAATAAATGAAGACTGTCTCAAAAGGGTTTTTACCCAGAGTCGTTAATTTATTCTTTGAATAAAAAAAATCATTGTTCCATTTCCATGTTTATTTTTTGTTTCGATTCAGCAAGTTCAAAGCTAGTTCAAAGCTAGTGTGGAGTAATAGTGTTCTGTGGCTGTACAGTGTATTATATTCTCTTTGGCTAGTACATACGTTTTGCACAAGGAGTTTCGTTTTGCAAGTTCAGCAATACAATAACGTAGTGTATTATATTCTCTTTGGCAATACAAGGAATGGAACACAAAAACAAACTTTGCAGTAAGAAAAGAAACAGACAGAGTGCATAACCGTAGTGATTACATGCTCAGTGTGCATAACTTTCAAAGAGTGAGTACCTAGATACCATAACATGCCATAACTCTAGAAGGTTTTATTATATTTTATTATTTATTTATTTTCAGTAAAAAATTTTTTTGTATGACAGGCGGCAGCCCCTTCAAGTGCACCCCAACCCAGGTCGCTTAGTTTTTGCGATGGCCAGCAACTCGCCCAAAGTCAAGCTCGCGAATGTTGAGCAAGATGCTGAAAACGATGATACCGACGGCTCGGAGTCCGGCGACAGTGACGTGGAGTCCTGCATCAGCGACTTCGGCATCACCAGCGTCAAGTTGAACTTACCCGAGCATCTGGAAGCATACTTCGGGAACAAACCCCTTGTGCGCGAAGTCGACTCTGTTACATGTGATAATGACTTGGTACAAAAAGTCATGTGCAATTACATTGTCGCCAAAAGGATTCTCAGCTATTTGTCATGGCAGGACAAGCTTGTGTGTAAGTCTGTGTGCTCAACATGGCACTCGGCTATCAGTGCTTTGAGAAGGGAACAAATAGGAAGCATAGATTTTGTAGTTGACCTCCAAAGACGAGTGAAGGTTTCTAATAAGCTGAAAACCTCAGATAATTTGTACAACGAGCCGTTGGTGGTCCTAACATTTTCAAACATGACAGGATTTACCTCTTTCAGTGCTTGTGAGGCCATCACACCTTGCCCTTGCCAGCCTGCCTGTACAAAAATACATCTTTGTAAGTAAAACAAAAATAAACATTAGATTATTGTAGTTAAAAGTTATTATTTGTAAATTTATTTTTTTATTTCAGTAATAGATTATTTGCAGCATCAATTGTGTGGTCCGAAGAACTGCATGCTCACAGTGATAGGAGGTTATGTGTCCTATATGCCGCCCCCACATTCGCCAACTGCCATTCACACAATCAGCAAACACACCCTCTTCTCAAGGTCTCCGCCTCACATCCTTACCGGAGTCTACATCCCTGTCATACCTGATGTGGAGTTCCATGTGATAAACATTAAACATGTTAACAGAAATACAATAGATGTCGAAAAGGATTTTTTCAGTGTAATCGATAAATTGGCTCCAACTAGGACTTTTAAGGGAGCATTGGTTTATGTGACTGAGAAGTTCCTGTTGCAATCAGTGGAGGATATTGTTTTCTTGGACTATTTAAAAGATGTGTAAGTTTCACCTTCAATGTTAATTTAGACTGTTTTTAATTATTAATTACCAATTCAGCACATATAGGTTTGTGCTAATTGGGATTTTACTTTGAAATACATAACAAATGGACGCTGGCTCAAATATTTTTTTAATGCTTCTTTTGTTTTTACAGGCAGCCCAATATCCCTTACGCCCTTGGTGGCTGTATCATAGAAGAAACTACAACTGAAAAAAGTGATATAGAAATATTGATAGACAGATTCAACCATGGACATGACTTTGTGAGCGAGAATTTTATTTCCATCGGACTATTTTCTGTTCCAAAGAACACTAGTGAGACTGCAGAAAGTAGTGACAAGTGCAACTTTGACATGTTCTCTCTTGTCATAGAATCAGCTGAGTGGACCAAGGCAAAAATAGAACAAGCACTTAAAGAGGTTTGTACATTTTTAACATTATAGTAAATTCTTGTGTATTTTACGGCATGAATAATGTGACCATACGTCCCGCTTTCAGGTTGTCCCGCTGTCCCCACCAAGGGAAAAAATGTCCCACTTTCGTAAACGGACCAAACGATAAACTAATTTAAATATATACCTATAATTTTTGCACTTGCAAACAACTGCTTAGACATTAGAAGTCATGTGACTGAGGCTTAGTAACTCAACCAAAATGTACATGATATATACTAAAAGAAACCTACTTATTATTCAGTGTTCATTACACGTTGGTGGGGACCATGAGGCTCAAGCCTACCCTTAATTTATTAAGGGCGATCAGGCCTTATTCGACCACGGGGGCCTAGTAATCCATATTTATAATAAACGCTAGTAAAATATATAAAAATTTTTTTTTTACATAATTTCGCTTGTGTCCCGCTCTGAGGAAAAAATAAATGGTCACGTTAGGCATGGACTGTGATTCGCGCTCCTCACGCCGAGCTCGCAGGTAGTAGGTAATAGAGTCAATTGAGTTATTAAAGGACAAGAACAGGTCCATTGAAATAAGATCACATTTACCACAAGAGCACTATTTTGTTTAGGCTATTATATAAAAATTACGTACATAGAAAAGTAGCTATAATTGACCACTCAGAACAGGTTCAATAAATTGATCTCAATTGCAAAAATTACAATTTTGGTACCTTTTTTTTTTGTGAATTCTAAACAAGTCATCATCATATCAGCAGAAAGACGTCCACTGCAGCTGAACAAAGGCCTTCCCCAAGGAAGTCCTGTGCTGCCTGCATCCAGCGGCTTCCCACAACCTTCACCAGGTTGTCAGTCCACCATGTGGGAGACCTACCTGCACTACGTCTACCGGTATACACAGTCGCCACTCTAGAACTGTTGCCCCAATGGCCATCTGTTTTACGAGCGATGTGCCTAGCCCACTGCCACTTAAGTTTAGCAATTCTGTAAGCTATGTCGGTTACCTTGTTTCTCCTACAGATCTCCTCATTTCTAATTCGATCGCGTAGGGAAACTCTGAGCATAATTTGCTCCATCGCCTTATGGGTGATTGTGAGCCGTCTTATAAAGCCCATTATAAGCGACCATGTCTCAGTTCCGCATGTTCACTGGTAACACACACTGGTCAAAGACTTTGGTCTTGAGACACTGCAGTATGTGACGTGAAAATATTGCGAATCTTTCCAAATACTACCTAGCCGAGTTGGATTGGTCTATTGATCTTTTTCTTGAAGTTAGATTTACCTAACTGGACTATTTGTCCAAGGGATACATATTCGTCAACAAGTTCAAGTGTAGATATTCGTCAACAAGTTCAAGTGTAGAGTGGGTGTAACATGGACATTTTACATTATTCTCGGTTGTTTGTTTGTTACCTTTTCACCAATCTTGATAAAATTTGGCATGCAAGTAGCCTTTGTTACGAGAAAGGACATAGGCTACTTTTGTCCCGTGAAATTAGCATAGTCTGTTACAGTATCTGGGAGAGTTGAAAAAATACTCTTTTTTTGGTTAATTTCTTTAGCATTGCAACGGAACAATGGATTGTTGTTATTTTTTGCACAAAGATGGTTGAGGGGGTGGGATATGACATAATTTATTAATTAGCATATCTTGACATAGTTCCCGAGGGATTTGGAAAAAACACATTACCACGGACCACTCACTCAAAGACAGTCATAAAAACGATGTCTACGCGGGCTAAGCCGCGGGCAGAAGCTAGTTATCTTATATAAAGGAGACAATACTAATTAATATTAGAAGCATTTACATGCACATCCTAACTGAAGCACCAAAACCCTTTATAATAGGGATGACGAATCCTAGTCATCTGAGTTATTTTTTATCATCTGTCAAAAACGACATTTTGTTCTAAAAATGTTAGAAATGTCTAGGCGTGACGTCATAGTTTAGCAGCGTCATTTATGTACTCATTTTGTGACTTTAGTGAATTAAAAATCGAAGACTTGATGGAAAACGAGTAAGGTTTTCCGAAGTTTAAGTAGGAGGGCAATTTAGTGATCAAGAGTTCATAATTTATTTCTGATGCTGTCGTCATCCCTATTGCCTGTGGGAGAGCATGTACATAATTGTAATGTATGTATGCATCTAATGCACATACACTTTTGAATCAGGGTGACAATGAATAAAATTAATTGTACAGCCACGCTGTGCATATTTTCTCACAAAGCCTGCACCGTGTGGCGTAGTGGGGAATACACAAACAAACAACAAACATTTTTGACTAACTTTCGTCATCCCTATTCCTTCTCTTTTTCAGTTCGCAAATAAAATACCGCACTTTGAGCACAGTGTTGCGCTCAAACTTTCGTGCGTGGGTCGCGACCAGAAACACGAGGTGGAGCAGGACTACTTCCGGGCAGCGTTCCCCGGCACGCCCCTAGTTGGTTGCTACGGGAACGGCGAGCTGGGGCTCAACCACCCGGCGCGCCCAATGCCCACCCTGCATCCGGCCGCCAAGCGTCACAAGCACGACCCAGGTCCTAAGGGCATTATGTACTCTTATTCCACTGTCTTCGTCTACATCGGCTGGGGCAAGGTCCTGGCGACGACTGCACAGCCGTCGGGGTCCAAAAGTGCTTGCTGATCGCGTGGGTTCTGTGTTAGGTATCTACTTATAAGTTTAACAAAAGAATTTTAATTTCTTGTGTTGATTCGAGTTCGAGTTCTAGAGCTGGTCCTTTTGAGCCCTATTAGAATTCATTGATTTATTATTGTTACTCTTCCTTTCAAAAAGAGTGTACAGTCGCGTACAAAATTGTTAGCTTTGCTAGGTTACAGATACAGGGTGGCCCAAATAGTGACGTCATTAAAAAATCTGGATTCCTAATACTCAGGGGTATTCGAAAACACACCATGTACGAGGATCGTCTGAAAAGTTTCTGGCTTGACATAGAAACAATATTTTTTTCGGTTAGATTTTGTTTTATTTCTCAACGTAATATTTTACCGCCTCCGTGGCGTAATGCTTAATCCATTCGCTTCACACCAGTAGGTCGCGGGTTCGATTCCGGCGGGGTCAACTTGTAAGACTCGGTTTGGTTAGTGGTAGGGCATTTTCTAAGCCCGCCTGGCTAGCTACCACCATCTTATCTAAGTCTTGCCGCCAAACATCAGTGTTAACAACATTGATGTGTTCCGGCTTGAAGATAAGATACCCAGTTCTCCATGCGTTGGAGAATCTTGGTAAGCCCGCTTCCATCTTCGGCATCATCATCAGGTGAATCAGGTGAGATGATGCCAAGGGCTTACCAATTGTGAATATAAAAAAAAAACAACCTCGCTGTAAACCTAAACACTTCTCCTAGCGATGCTCCCATTCATTTAACCCGTCCAAATAATAGTTGGCATCTTGTTCTGCACTGCGAGCCAGGTCTGGCGAATGCGGTGGATAGGCATTCATTTGGAACCGCAATTAATGAATTTTTGCTATTGCGATCGCTTATTTGTGAGATGGTGCGTTATTTTGATGAAACAACACTTTCTTTTTCTGCAAATGCGGCCGTTTTTTTTGCGAAATTTCTGCCTTTAGCTTATCAAGTAGCGATGTATAATAAGCTCCAGTTATTGTTTTTCGTTTTTCAAGATAGTCAACGAATATCGCCATTACCTTTCCGGCCGATGAAACCTTCTTCGCCTTCTTATGGAACATCCTTTTTGTATTCTTAAATTGAAGTTGAAAATTAGAGGTCATCCAAAAAAAAAACCTGAAATTCTTACTTTCGATACTTTTTTAATGGCTTGCAGGAATGTTAGGACATTGATCATTTTACGTATGCAAGTAACATTCAATACAATCATATCGCAAAAAATATTTTAAAAAAGCCGCTTTTAAAAATATGAATTTTTATTTAAAGTCGTGGGAGAAAACTCAAAAAACCTCGAAAACTGAAATAAATCGCATAACTTACAAGCGGTGTTTTCGAATACCTCTGAGTATGAGGAATCCATATTTTTTATGACATCACTATTTGGGCCACCTGTATACAACAGAGTGTAACAAAATTGATGTAGGTCCCATTGACTGGGGCATCATACTCATCATACTGAACAACTTTCACCAAGGAACCCATATTCAATTCTAAAAAACTATTTCGAGGCTCCATACAAAAAGTTTAAAATTGGTCTATCAGCTGATCGATTTGTACGAAAACTTAATTTTTTTTTCGATTTCAGCAAACTTGTAGAACAAAAGTTGTTCAGTTTGATGAGTAGATGCGATGCCCCAGTTAACGGGACCTACACTAATTTTCAATCGACTTCCAAAAAGGAGGAGGTTCTCAATTCGTCTGTATGTTTTTTTTTATGTATGTTACCTTAGAACTTTTGACTGGGTGAACCGATTTTTGTGATTCTTTTTTTATTTGAAAGCTAGTGCTTCCCGTGTGGTCCCATATAAATTTTATCAAAATCGGTGTAGTACTTTAGTTTTCTACAAAAACCAAAATTAATAATGCAAAAATGTACTAATTTGTTGCGATGGAAGTCGGTTTTTCAACGTGTTTAGCGTTTTCAATTATGTTACACCCTGTATAAGATAAATCTCACAGTAATTATAAATTTATTTATTTATTTTATTTCCTTAATGAAACCTACAGCATATAATTTTATTATTTGAATTTTAAATACAATTTTACAGGCCAAAAAAAGATTTCATACGTAAATTTTAAACTTTAAACAGCTGTTAAGGGATAAATAAATAAATTAATTAAATATCGCGTAATAAAAATAAATCTCTTTCCTTACATTTATCTTACATTTTGGTAAAATCACAGGCAAGACAGAAAAAAGTAAAAATAGCAATGTAAATATTATTTTTGCTTATTTAATTATTTCATTTTAATTTGATTTATTTTCATACATTTTATCCATATAAAGTTGAATTAGTTTGTATAATAAAGTATAAATTAAAAATATATTCACAAAAATTACTTCTATTAAAAATATTTTTTTACTAGCTGTTTCCCGCGGCTTCACCCGCGTGGACAACATTTCTATGACTTTTCGAGGGTGCGCAGTGCGCGAGCCGCAAGCGGCTCGTGAGCGTGGAAAAAAGTAGCCTATGTGTTAATCCAGGTCCTAATCTGTCTACCTACCAAATTTCAGCCAGATCCGTTCTGTAGTTTTTGCGTAAAAGAGTAACAAACATACATCCATACATTCTTACAAACTTTCGCGTTTCTAATCATCATCATCATCATCATATCAGCCGAAGGATGTCCACTGCTGGACATAGGCCTCCCCCAAAGATTTCCACGACGACCGGGTCTGCGCTGCCCGCATCCAGCGGCTTCCCGCGACCTTCACCAGGTTATCGGTCCACCGAGTGTGAGGCCTGCCTGTACTACGTTTTCCGGTGCGTGGTCGCCACTCGAGAACTTTACTGCCCCAACGGCCATCTGTTCTACGAGCAATGCGCCCCGCCCACTGCCACTTAAGTTTAGCAATTCTGAGAGCTATGTCGGTTACTTTGATTCTCCTACGGATCTCGCGTTTATAATATTACTAGGATATTATTATGGTACGAGTATTGGTTTTTTGGAACGCGCAATGCTGTTTCTGGATGTATTTTGTTAATACGATAGTAAATTAAAAAAAAAAACGTATGAAAGAAGCGGTCATAGCTCAGTCCAAAGAAGCGGTCATAGCTTAGTGCGACTTGAGTGGTTGGGTCGATCACGCAGGCTATCTGACCTGAGGCACGGTCATTACCTGGATGGGTTTGACCGCTGGTGGCATTTTTCTCGACCATTTGCGCGCTATGCAAGTCACTTCAAGCCATTGGTGCCGGTTGCTATCACGAGATGGTAGTTGTTAAGCCGTGTCAGATGCCTTAAAGGCGGCTTGAAAAATTTTTACAATTTGATTTGGCCCCCGTGTGTGGAATATGGCCTTACCTTTTCGGGTTTGAGAAGGAACCCGTGCCCCAGTAGAGGTACACCCTGGACACTTCATACAACGGGCCAGAAATGACATTTCAAAAAAGGAATGACGGCACAAACAAAATGGCGGCGAAATCCTTTTTTTTTTCATTTCAATATATTTGTTCAAAATAGGTGCAATTTACACTCTTTCTGATAGTCATAAAATAATAATAACAATGTCATTTGTGAAGAATTAAGATTAGTCAATCATCCTATACGTTCGATAACCAAACTGTGTATCAATCTGGGTGACGAGGGGGTGAGGTCGCAATCTAGAGAGCGGCAGAGAGTGTTCATACTGAATGTTAGTACTAACATATACAGGGTGTAACAAAATTGGTGTAGGTCCCGTTAACTGGGGCTTCTAATCATCATACTGAACAACTTTTCTTCTACAACTTGCAGTAATTCAGTAATATCCAGTCCGATTTTGATGCGGTATTCAGTATAGGGTTTGTGGTTGATTAGTGAACTGTAAATACTTATTATTATTAAATATAAAAATGAACTAATAAAATATTTATAAAGATTTTGTAAAATGTATGTAACCATGCTCTTTAAAAATTTTGAAATAAAAAGCAAAATTAAAAATTTTGAAAAAACCCACGACGCTTAAAAGGCAAAGTTTAGTTGTAAATACTTATAAGTTATTATATATTAATATATTAAAATAAACTATATCAATTTTGTATAATGTATGTACCTATGCCAAGTAACTAGTATCTCATCTGTGCCTATGCTCTTTAAAAAGTTTGAAATAAAAAGCTAAAATTACAAATTTTGAAAAAAACCCACGACGGTTAAAATGTAGTAATCGAAAAAGGGTAGAATAATTAAAAAAACCCCGACCTTAAGAACTTATGTAACTAGAGATAATAAACGTAAAAAGCTTTTATAAGTAGATTTGATCTCTCGCAGAGTCGGACATATGAACAACAGAGTATCAGTCTTCATAGCACTTCCCTACGTACCTATTTGGTTCTCGAAGATGTAGACGTGGCAATAAAATATTCAACTCCCTATGAACTTAATAAAAATCTCAAGAAAATCCGTCGGGGGCTACCATCACTATTTTCCATCTGTCGTAGTCAAGCATACACAAATTAACTATAAACATTACACTTATACCTACAGTAACTTGATGGAATATTTCCAAATAATTTCGGTTTGTATGGGAGGTACTTTACTCCGATTTAATTCCTGGAATAATTAAGTATCCAGTGCAGTAGGCCTTATTAAGTTCTAGTTATTCAGTTTAGTCAATTGCTAAAATATTGTTTAATTCAGGAATCTGTTTGCGAAAGAATAAGCTTTAAAATGCAAATTTTTGTTCGAGTCAAATGCCTCCTCCTCTACAAGCTAAACCGCTATTTCAGGACATCTGAAAAAAAATGTAAATAGTAGGATATATAATCAACTAGCTGTTTCCCGCGGTTTCACCCGCGTGGACATCGTTTCTTTGACTTTTGGAGGGTGCGCAGTGCAAAAAGTTGCCTATGTGTTGTTAATCCGCAGGCAGGCTTAGCTCAGCCGCATACGCAGTTAAAAAAATCAGACTCCTTACAGATATAGACACCGCAAGACTGGTATATTTCAGCTACTTCCATAGTATTATGTCTTATGGGTTACTTTTGTGGGGACATGCAGCTGATATAAATACCATATTTGTTCTGCAAAAAAGAGCGGTTCGCGCGATTTATGGAATGCGTTCTCGTGAGTCGCTCCGAGATAAGTTCAAAGATATTAATATACTGACTTTCCCGTGTCAGTACATTTATGAAAATATAATGTATGTTCGTAAAAATCTGCATCTCTTTTCACTGAATAGTGACAGGCACAGTCGTAATCTTCGGAATAGGAATAAACTTCAAGTAACTTATACCAGACTTAGCAAAATCAATAAATCATTTGTGGTTCAATGCACACTCATGTATAACAAATTACCTGTTGATGTGTTAAATTTGTCAGAAAACCAGTTTAAAAATTGTGTCAAAAGAACTCTTTGTAAAGAAGGTTATTATAAGACATCCGAATATTTAAATGACAAAAATGTATGGGTAGACAGTGTTTCTTCTATCAACGCTACTAATCCTGTTAAATAGTAATAAAATGAAGATCAAACTAAGAATTGACGTGAAAGCGACAAGACATGACAAGTATAAGTAGTACTTCTTTTAATGAATATTTTTATCTTAGCATTGACATGAGTGGTGCAAGCTCGCTTAAATGTTCGTGCGGATGGTGGCGCATCGGGAGCCCGGTCGTTCCTTTCCCTCTAATATGGATGAGAGGAGCGATGGCTGGCTCTCGCGTTATACTCGTGACCGGGTGCTGTCCGTGTGAACTGGCCTACACTTGTCAAAGGCGTTCATGACATTCAATAATTTTTATGTACCTATAACTTCTCGTGTCATATTGTTTTCATGTTCTAATGTCATTTTTTTTTATATCACGGATTGTATTTTGACGTAATTAACTAATGATTGTTTATTTCGTGATTTTTTACAAATGAAATTATGTAATCACTATTTTATGACTATCAGAAAGAGTGTAATTTGCACCTATTTTGAATAAATATCTTGAATCTTGAATCCAGGTCATTATCTGTCTACCTACCAAATTTCAGCCAGATCCGTTCAGTAGTTTTTGCGTGAAGAAGTAACAAACATACACACTCACAAACTTTCGCCTTTATAGTATTAGTGTGATTCAAAAGATCACGGTTTTCGCCGTCTGCCGCCCCCGGTATTCGTAGTCTCCTACTCTCTGCTATCGGCGCCCTGCCGCCGCCGCTGCCCTCGCTGCGCTTCGCGAATCTTCGTGCGTCTTCCTGTTCCGGCGCTCCGCCGGACGCGCTGCGTGTGTGTTCGCGCCCCGGCCCCTGCGCCTCGCATCTCGCCGGGCTCCCAGCCAGTCGCGTCGTGGTTCGGCCCGTTTCTAACGATCAAGAAGAATATCGTAATTTCGCGCGTTTTTGCTAAAACCACGGTTTTGTGGTTATCCGGTGCACACCTATAAGGTGCAGGCTGCCTCGCGGCGCCGCCGTAAGTCGGATAGAGTGTGACTCGAGTGCTCACGTTTACCTCCTGGGAAACGTGAATCTTGGTTGGGGCTAAAACCACCGGCCTTCAGGGCTACCTTAGTCGACACCAGCCATCTCCCTCCCACCTTACCCATCCCTATTCTTATTGTCGTTGCGCTGTTTGGGCGTCTGCGCTGGTTCCAGTTCGTGCAGGCTACCCTCGGCGCTCCAGGCAGTTAGGGCACATTTAGGAACTCACCATGCAGCACATTGAGATTGGCTCAGGACACACGTAACACATCATGGCAGGTACACAACCACCCGCACACACCTCCGGCCTCTCCCAGCCAGAGCTTCTATTCCGCGAATTTTTTTGCACTCTTCCAAGCCGAGCCTCGCTACTTGGAGACCCTTATCCGTGCGATTCCCCGCGAAACCTGCAACCGTCCCCGGCTCCGGAGGTCGTCTCGCCCCTCTCGCCCGGGCCCGAGTCGATCGCGTCTGCCCCCGAGCAAACGCCTGAGATCGACAACTGGGATGGCCTATATGTCTACGACCATAGAACCGACCAGACAATGGACACGGACGCCACCTCGGTATCCTCCTCCCACAATAGGAATAAACCTTCAATCGACTCAGATTACGCATCGGACCGCACCGTTACGTCAGAGTATGAGAAAGCCAAAAATAGAAAACAAGAAATTTAATTACACAAAAGCGTCAAACTTTGGTGAGACGATAAAAATCGAAGTCCCGACGACCGACGATTTTAGGGGTCGCACTAAACTCTTAACACATAACAGAATCCCTTTACCACACTTACGCTCTTCCCGTGGAGCGAAGATTCGCGCGGTCTTACGCGGAGCCCCACATAAATTGTCGAATGAGGACATATTTAATGACCTCATTCAACAAAGTTTCCCAGCTGAGGCACACATGCACAGCCACACTGGCAAAAAAATACCTCCTAGCCCTCGTCATGCGCGCGACATCTTCAAAGGAAAGCACCATCTATGGGCTTTCCAACATTAAAGTAGAGGCACACCACAAACGCGGTATCTCCGGCCAATGATACGGCTGCCAGTATTACGGCCACGCAGCGACTAACTGCTCTATCACATCGAGGTGTTTAAAGTGTTTACAACCCCACAGCACTAAAGGTGCACGCGTATACGCGCGACGCTGACGACCCCCCAGATTGAGTTCTATGCAATCAGGTCGGCCACCCGACCAACTACCGCGGGTGCCCGCGTGCCCCCCGGCTACTACCACTAAAGGTCAAACCCGCCTTACAACCCAAACAGGGCCCAAAACTGACACCGACGACCGACAACCTCCCCCCACTCAGGACCCCTAAGGTCCAACCCAATACGGCCCCTAACAACGCCTGGAGCAAAGCTCTCCCAACTCCCCCCCCCCCCCAAATCGGCTCCTAAAGCCACCCCTCTCCCCGCACAGCCACGACCTCAACAGGGCAGCTCTCAGCCCTCCGCGCAAGAGGCCATAAAAACGGTGACGCCGCCATTAAAAAATAGACTTCGACGAAATAGTGGTCTTAGCTGGTAAACTAAACGCTTCCCGCACTCCCAAAGAGCGCTTACTAGCTCTTGCGGAACACTAACCCCTATTTAGCTATAATAATGCCCCTAAAGATTCTAAAAAAAAATGTTTATTCTTTATTGTTGTTAATTGTTAACATAGATATTACAACCATACGTTGTCGTTGAATCGGGCTCTCTAGAACCCCCACTAGGATTCCCTGTGTTGAGGGTGCTAGTCTCTTCCCCAGGCTTAAAATCAAGAGAAACACTAAACAACTGGTGGTGTGTGTGCGCGCGGTGTGTGTTTGTGTTTGTGTGTGTGTAAAAGAGAGAGAGACAGGGAGAATGAAAGTATGTATCTGCTCTTTTCATTGTACATGAAACTGTCTAATTAAAAGGTATAATGAATTTTTCAGTTGAAAAGTAGTCCAAGTTAAGTAAACAGTCCTTAATTTTTTTCTTGCAGGAATATCTTGAGCACGCCAAAACTTTTAGAGCTTTGTCTATCTTTGTATATAAAAAAGGTCCACGAAACGCAAAGGATCGCATTGCAAAGGCGGTTCTAGTATGGGGGACTAACCATGGATTTTGTCGCGAACTAGTAGCTGAGTTAATGGTGTCGAGTGTGTGTGATATGTGTGTGTGTGTGTGTGTGTGTACGTCCGTCCGGTGCTCTAGTTCTCAAACTTTAAATTTCCCCTATATTTTTAGTGGCAGGCAACCACCGTAGTACAAAAAAACCCACTTTTATTTTCTCTAAAATGGCTCTAACGATTTTGATGAAACTCGGTACGTCACCATAACTTTACATGGCCTACCGCACACCCTTGTTTGTTATTAAAAAAATCGGAATAACGTACACCTTTTTTTAAAAAAAATTACAATTGGTAAACCCTTGACAACATCTCACCTGGTGGTAAGTGACGATGTTGCCGAAGATGGAAGCGGGCTTACCAAGATTCCCCAACGCAATGGGGAACTGGCTATCTTATCTTCATGCCGGAACACACCAATGATATCAACATTGATATTTGGCGGCAAGACTTAGATAAGATGGTGGTAGCTAGCCAGGCGGGCTTAGAAAATGCCCTACCACCAACCAAACCGAGTCTTACAATTGACCCCGCCGGGAATCGAACCCGCGACCTCCTGTGTAAAGCCAGTGAACTTTGCCTCTGAGCTACGGAGGCGGTACCTCCCATACTAAGTCCAGTTAGCTTGTTACTTTTTCTCTAAAATAACGATTTTAACGAAACTAGGACTTAATAAGGTCTACTGCACTGGGTACTTAATTATTCCAGGAAATATCTGAGTAAAGTACCTCCCATACAAACCGAAATTATTTGGAAATATTTCATCAAGTTACTGCCTGTAAGAGTAATGTTTATAGTTAATTTGTGTATTTTTTTGTATTATATCGGCTCATATACGTCCCCACCGAGGGGCTCGAGCCTACCCTGAATTAGGGCGATTAGGCCTTAGTCGACTACGCGGGCCCAGTGCGAGTTGGTCGACTTCACACACAACCTTCGAGTTTCTTAGAAGGCGTGTGCAGGTTTCCTCACGATGTTTTCCTTCACCGTTAAAGCAATCGGTAAGTATATGTACGTAAGTTTTTGAAAAACTCATTGGTACATTGGCCGTCCAGATTTGAACCCGGTACCTCTGGTTAGATGGACCGAGTCGTTACCGGTTGAGCCACCGACGCTTTTTGTATGCTATAATTTGTGTATGCTCGACTAGAACAGATGGTTGAGGCTCCGCGAGAAAGTCTGCACGGTGTGGCTGTACAATTATTTAATTATTTTCATTACACATCATTTTTTATCTTTTCTATGTCTATATCAACTCAACAGTCCTGATAATGGAGCTCAAACTTTAGTCATAATTTTAAAAAATCTTTACAAAAACCCCGAATATTTCTTATTTTATTTATTATTTTATATATATATATATATATATAAGCTCTTGGCATCATCTCACCTGATGGTAAGTAACGATGATGCCAAAGATGGAAGCGGGCTTACCAAGATTACCCAACGCAATGGAGAACTGGCTATCTATCTTCAAGCCGGAACACATCAATGCTGTTAACACTGATGTTTGACGGCAAGACTTAGATAAGATGGTGGTAGCTAGCCAGGCGGGCTTAGAAAATGCCCTACCACCAACCAAACAGAGTCTTACAAGCTGACCCCTCCGGGAATCGAACCCGCGATCTCCTGGTGTGAAGCGAATGGACTAACCATTACGCCACGGAGGCGGTTAAAAATTTATATCTAGAAGTTGGGTTTCGTACTAAATACGTACTTAATTTGATATGTACGTTTATCCGACGCTCTTACGTTGAAGGAAAACATCGTGAGAAAACCTGCACACGCCTGCGGAGAAACTCGCAGGTTGTGTGGTGAAGTCGTTCAACACGCACTGGGCCCGCGTGGTCGACTAAGGCCCGATCGCCCTATTCAGGGTAGGCTCGAGCCCCTCGGTGGGGACGTATATGGGCTGATATGATGACTCAAAAGGTAAACATATGCCTATTGTTTAGATGTTTTGAGAGCACGATGGCTTTAACACCATTATTCGGGTTTTTTCACCTGAAAAAATCGCCTTTATTAAGGCAAAAATACACATTTTTAATTTTCAAGCTCTAGAGTTATCGCAGTAGTTTCTTCGTTACTAATATCATGTTTGGGAATACCCCGCATCAGATTTCGTCACTTTCAGGAAAATTCAAGAAAATTAACTAGTCTAAAAAATTGCTCCATCTGACCACTAAGAAAACGCCTTTGTTCCATTCAATGGTACATAGCTCAGGGGATTGGAACATGAACGACATGCCACTAGTTACTAATAAAAGACCATAAGTAGTGTCACCATACGGTCAATAATAAAAAACAACAACTTTTTTATTTTCAATAAAAATTGGCATTGAACTTCAAAAACTGAATCGGCAATTTCTAAATGTATGGAAGTTTGTTACATTTTCACGCAAAAACTACTGAACGTATCAGGATAAAATTTGGTAGGTAGACATATTAGGACCTGGATTAACATATAGGCTACTTTTTTCCACGCTCGCGCGCGCACTGCGCACCCTCGGAGACACGTTAGCGTAGCCGCTGGCAAAAGCTAGTATGTATATAATAATTTATAACAAAATTGGTGTAGGTCCCGTTAACTGGGGCTTTCTACTCGTCATAATGAACAACTTTTCTTCTACGACTTTGCTGAAATCGAAAAAAAAAAAATTTCATCGATCGATCAGCTGATCGACCATATTTGTGCATTTTAGTATGGAGGGTCCTAATTTTTTTTGAGAATTGACTATGGGTTCCTTGGGGAAAGTTGTTCAGTATGACGAGTAGAACCCCCAGTTAACGGGTCCTACACCAATTTTGTTACATCCTTTATGTGTTGCAATTCTGCACTTTATGTATTTATGCTGTTTTCTTTTTGTCTATCAGTCAAGAGTACCAAGTAACAGTAACTGTATTTTTTGCTCCACCAGTCCTAACCGAAGCGGTAATTAATGTCAGCCCAACTCTGAGAGCAAAAACGATTCTTTAAAATAATTATTTGTTGTCAGCGTGAACGTCTAATTACTACGTACTTAATTAATTTGACTAAGGTCAGAGGTGATGTTCAAAGCTAGACAGACTAAACATGGAAACAAATCTCCCATTCAATATATGTATAGTCTAATCCCGTTTTTATAAGTGGAAGGAATCAGATCGCGCGGCAGCTCATCTATGCCACAGTATTACAATATAGCGGCTTACAGTAGCGCAACGAATGTACTTACGCAGAGCAACGGAAGGGTACTTGCGGGCCAGCGGGCGGCGGGGCTTGCCAGGCTGACTACAGGCTAGTATGGGCTAGGACCTACGCCGGTGGCGCATCGTGCGACATCAAAGGAGTTGCGCTTCTGTAAGCCATATCGTAATACTGTACTGTGCCTATGTGCTGGACTCGGCAAGTAAAATCCGAAATGGGAAACCGCGTGTCGACTGCGCCAGAGATTCTGCCAACAGGGAGAACGGGCGGAGACCCGTGTCCGCCTCTACCATTGACGTAGACGCCTCGAAGTGACCACGACCGCCCTGCTAATGCCCGGACTACACGAGGATAGTTTTTCAAGCTAGGATAGCAAGCTCGACTAAGGCCCGATCGCACTAATTCAGGGTAGGCTCGAGCCCCTTGGTGGGGACGTATATGAGCTGATATGATGATGATAGCAAGCTAGTGTCAGTAAGCTAGCAATCTAGTACTTCTGGCTTCGTGTAGACAAAACTAGCTTCATTTCTAAGCTAGTAAACTAGTTTACAAGCCTGGACAGTTTTTAATAGGTTGGAGTTCTATTTTTAAAGCTAGTAGCGCCCCATTGCACCACTGATTTTTCTATCCTGGCTTGCTACCCTAGCATCAAGAACTAGCCTCGTGTAACCCGGGCATAAGAGCGACACCACAGAGAGGAAGAATCCCGTTTATAACCATTCCGTTTACCACTATTAATTGGGTCACTTTCTCTGATGAAGTGTATTAATAAATAAACTGTCCATTGTTCTCCTAATCCACGCTTAATCTTGCCGACATGAAAGTTGGTGTTTTGTTATAAGACGACAGTAATTAGCTGGTCGTGCGAGGCGCGTGCTCGGCCCGCTGACCAAGTTTCCCCGTACCGTGCGGAGTCTCGCACGCACGCCGCGTGCAAATCAACGGCGCAGAAAGACAACAATTCGCAGATTGTCTGATTTATCGCAAGTACATACTGGCGCGATTCGCATAACGTTTGAATAAGTAACCTTTGGAACAAACTATGATAATTTTGAACACAAAAAACCCACTTTAAACAGGAAACTAACGTTCCCCTCGATTTCTCTGGGATGCCATAATCAGATCGTGGTACCATGATAAGGATATCATGGTACCACCTTTGGAATATCCCCTTTTCATCAAAAAAAGAATCATTAAAATCAGTTTATAAACGACGAAGTTATCCGCGAACACATATAATGACGGGGACTTTAAATTATCTTTCTCCAGGAGGAAAATTATCTAAAAAACGAAGTAGATATACTGCAATTCAACTTTCATACGATATTACTCTTAACATTATGTAAACCAACCCGCACTGGGCTCGCGTGGTCGACTAAGGCCCGATCGCCCTGATTCAGGGTACGCGCTCGAGCCCCTCGGTGGCGACTGGCGACGTATATGAGCTGATATGATAATTACGTAAACATATTTAATTTCCTTCATGCTAGATTCAGGACTGAATTTCAGCAGCAACCACCTCCGTGACGTAATGGTTTAGTCTATTAGCTTCACATCAAGAGGTCACGGGTTCGATTCCCGGCGGAGTCTAACTTTGTAAGACTCGGTTTGGTTGGTGGAAGGACATTTTCTAAGCCCATCTGGCTAGCTACCACCATCTTATCTAAGTCTTGCCGCCAAACATCAATGCCAACAACATTAATGTGTTCCGGCGCGAAGATAAGATAGCCAGCTCTCTATTGAATTGGGGAATCTTGGTAAGCCAGCGTCTATCTTTGGCATCATCGTCACTTACCATCAGGTGAGATGATGCCAAGGGCTTACCAATTGTAAATAAAAAAAAATAACTTGATATGAACGTTTTTTTGTAACGAGAGGCGTTTCGCAAGTCGGACAATCTGCGCCTGGTTGAACCCAGGGTCACACCCCGGACACTTCATACAACGGGCAAGAAATAACATTACAAAAATCAAATGACGGTAAAAACAAAATTACGTCAAAATCCTATACGTTCGACAACCAAACGGTAACCAATCTGCATCAATCTGGGTGACAAGGGGGTGAGGTCGCAATCTAGATATTTTAAAACGCATGAAGAGGTTTTCGAGAGGGCTACGCGTCATAAAGATCGACTCTATCTTCCCTATTCAAGAGTAAATGTCCACAAGCATAATTCCTTCTGTGTGGCAATATGTGTTTACAACAACCTCCGTATCCACATTAAAACTTGTTCAAATTGTTGTTTGGAATCTACATTGACCGAATGGCTACAAAACAAGTGTTACTATTCAGTAAAAGAATTTCTTAGCGACAAAATTGATGATAGTTCGTGAAACCTAGGTTATATTATAATATGTATATTTGCATTGATGGTGGGACATAAGATACCTTAAATTTAAGAACACAACATGTATTCAACTATGTTCTGGCAAATAAATGCTTTGACTTTGACTTTAGAGAGAGGCAGGGAGTGTCCATACTGTATGTTAGTACTAATATATATACTTTGCCAGGGTAGAGGCCGCCTCTCGCCAGTATGTGCAGATGGAAACACTGGGCTGTGAGAAGCGGGGTCCGTACGTGTGAATCTAAAGCATTGTGCGTTACTATTATACCAAAGAATCTGTTTCAAGTGGGTTAGTAAGTACGTGTTTACAGTGAAAGAAAATTCCCAAGACAAAGGTAGAATTTAAGTCAGTACTAATGTAGTATTTTTCTCGGTATTTGTTTTTTTTTACAATGGGAAAAATAAGCCCATTTCCATGGTTTAAAAGATTTGTGTTGCGCGTTTATGTCTTTTGTATGCGAATCTTTTGTTTCATTTTTAGAAACAATAGTAGACTGAATAATATTATCTATGCATATATAACAATTGATATAATATTATCTCTGGGAGAGCAGCATCAAATAGTATTTGATAAATGGAGTTCAACAAAAGAAAAAGGGTTTTTTTCTTTTATTTTATTTCACATTTATTCAGTCTTAGAGCGTCGGTGGCGTAACGGCTAGGGCAGCCGCCTCCTGTCCGGTCCTGGTCCGGTTCGAATCCCGGCACGTATCATTGTGATTTAGAATTTAGATTTCATATGTACGTTTATCCGAAACTCCCACGGTGAAGAAAAACGTCGCGAGGAAACCTGCACGCGCCTGCGAAGAAACTCGCAGGTTGTGTGTGAAGTCGACCAACCCGCATTGGGCCCGCGTGGTCGACTAAGTCCCGAACGCCCTAATTCAGGGTAGGCTTGAGCCCCTCGGTAGGGATGTATATGAGCTGATATGATGATGATTCAATTTTGACACCTAGCAACTTTTTGTTGATATGTAAGGCTCAAACACCGAAAATAAAAATGCGCAATTGCCAAAAAAAAATAACTTATCCAGCCCCGTTTGTTTCACAACGCAAACTGAACTAAACTAACGTAAAGACTTAACTGAATTAAGAATTTCGCCTATATGTAAAAAAAAGGAAAAACAGATTTAAAAAAATCCGCAATTGTGCGTTTTTCATTTCAAAATAAAAATTCGCTATTGCTGAATAAAATAATTATCCAGCCCCGTTTGTTGCACAAGGCAAACTGAACTAAACTAACGTAACGACTCAACTGAATCAACAACTTCGCCTATTTGTAAAAAAAAGGAAAACATATAAAAATATTTCCGCAATAGGGATGACGACAGCACCAGAAATAAAATATGTACTCTAAATTGCAATCCCAATTAAACTTCGAAAAACCTTACTCTTTTGTTTTCCATCAAGTCTTCGATTTTTAATTCGCCAAAATCACAAAATGAGTGCATAAATGACGCTGCAAAACTATGACGTCTCGCCTAGGTATTTCAAACATATTTAGAACAAAATGTCGTTTTAGACAGATGATAAAAAGTAACTCAAATGACTTGCACTCGTCATCCCTATTGCGCGTTTTTTATTTCGCTCAATGAGCGAATTCGGTTATTAAGCTTGACTAATATGTAGGTACATTTAATTTTAATACAATGTTAGGATCCATGCTCATATAAAACAAAATAGAACTAACATGTAAGTATGAAAGCACGCAGAAAGCAATCGCATTTATTATATTCACAATAAAATCGTGATCGCCTAACCCACGGAGCTTTTGCCGGGCCGTGGAAAGTGAAGGAGAAATTGCTAGCCTAATGTCATGTCAAGTTGTAATAAACGTAAAATACGAGCATGCGCACAGATGAGATACTATGGCATGCGCATGAGCGCAGGCCTACACTCGGCTCGTCGGCGCGCGCGCAGCCCTCGCGTTGCCATTGACTTTCTCCGAGCTTTACTGCATTCGCTGACAGGTTAATGCTAGCTAATGGTATCATGAAGCGATTGTAGTGTAGCTCAATGCAACTTACGTGATTGCGTTGATCACGTAGGTCAACTGATCTGAAGCACGGTCATGACCTGAATGGATTTAACACAACGAAGATACTGACTGCAGTAATTTTTAGGGTTCCGTAGTCGACAAGGAACCCATTATAGTTTTGCCATGTCCGCCTGTCTGTCTGTCTGTCCGCGGTTTACAAGAGATTCTTAATACTTGAAAGCTGTACTTTGGCATAAATGTACATATTAATCACGCCGACGAAGTGGTAAAGTAAAATCTTGAATAAAAAAATGTTTTAGGGTACAAGTAAAAGTGGGGATGATTTTTTTCTCTCGTCTATCCCAAGGTGTGGGAATGTCCTTAGATAGATCGTTCAAAATATTGCGAGTGAGTAAAAACCATTTTTCGACAGGTTTATATCTGTTTGCAAAATATTAAGCATTAAAGTGCAAATTTTTTTTTAGAGTCGAGTGTTCTTCCCTGTCAGATATACGGCTCTTTCATGACATCTGAAAATGAATGTTTAATAACATATAATTAGTTTAAAAGAAAAACTATCACGGCTAGGCAGGCTTTCTTAGTTTAGGTATAATAGTCGATTATTATATAAGATATGCAGTTGGATTTGTACATTGTTCATAGATTTTTCATACAAAATGTTCTATTACTAACTGCAAAAATATATAAACTTTTTTTTAAATTAAAAATTTGAGTGCGTTTGACTATAACTCACCTGATGGTAAGTGATGATGTAGTCGAGGATCAAGGATCATCTTAAAATCTTAAATCAAGGGTCTAGTTTGAGTACAAACTGTATTAATTAGGGAGTTTCAAGTTTTATGTTTAGTGATCGATAAATTCATACCCAAAAAATAACAGATACCTAGGTAGGTATCGCCTAACAGAGGTGTACAGATTATGACAGCTTTTTTTTTAGGGTTCCCTACCCCGAGGGTAAAAACGAGACCCTATTACTAAGACCTCGTTGTCCGTCTGTCTGTCTGTCTGTCCGTCCATCTGTCACCAGGCTGTATTTCATGAATCGTGATAGCTAGACAGTTGAAGTTTTCACTGATGATGTGTTTCTGTTGCCGCTATAACAAAAAATACTAAAAATTAGAAAAAAATAAATAATGAGAGGAGTCTCCATACAAAAAACGTGTTTTTTTTAAACGTGAAGACACTAGTGATATACCGTGCTAGCAAGACAGTTGAAATTTTCACAGATGATGTATTTCTGTTGCCGCTATAACAACAAATACAAAAAATTTGAAAAATTGATAAATAAACGGGATCTCCATAATAAAACACATGTTTTTTGAAACGTGAAGAAACTAGCGCCATCTAGTATGATGGTACGGAACCCTTTGCCGTTTCTTTTACAGTCTCTTTTATTTACGGTTAATTGGGTAATTGAGCTTGATACCTCTGCCTCTTGAAGAGCAGTGGAAATTAATACTATCCACATTCTTGGCACATATAGCGATTTCAGATTACTGGCGTTAAAATTTATTTGCCATTTCCTTGGCGCTTTTTAGGGTCAAGTCTATGGGTCTGTTCATTATCAGTATTAACTGCTATTGCAAACAGTATACAGTGGACGATAAACTCCTGCTCTAGTCCCTTTACAGCTTTTACGAGTAAATGACAGAGGAAGGCTATTAAGTGGTAATACTACTGAATAATGTATTTTGGAGTGAAACTAGGAAGTAATATCAGAACTCCTGTAGGTGTAGCTATCGTTATTACAATATAGCGGCTTAGAGTAGTGCAACGAATGTTCTTACGCTGAGCAACGGAAGGGTACTTGCGGGGCAGTGGGCGGCGGGGCAGTCTGGCAAACTCGCGGCTACAGCCAGTCCCCCGTCACTCGGTCGAGCAGGCAAGATAAATACCTACACATTGGCGCGGCCTACAGGCCGCGTTCCGCTCGTCAGCGCTATCGCTAGAACGCCGTACTATCGCCGCGCCGCCCGTGTACTCAGTTATAACCGCTAAGTCGAGCGCCTTAATACCCACGTTTCCGTGTATGGCCTTCCCATAAGTAGGTGAATAAATGCGTAGGTATTTTCATTTTATAAGGAAGTGCAATATCTGTTACGAAGTAACTAGTATCTCATCTGTGCTACAGGCTAGTACTGCTAGTACATACGCCGCCGTGGCGCATCGTGTGACATCAAAGGCGTTGCGCTACTGCAAACCACATCGCAATACTGTGGTAAAGGTGTGCTAACAGACCGCTCCCGGACTTTTCGTATAAAATTCTATCAGCTGATCATCCAATGTAAAAAAGCGTAAGTTTATTTGTTGCTTTGTATAATAATTAAGTACTAAGACCATTTCATAAAATAAGCGAGCGCGTCCACCAGGATCCCCTGCCCCGATCCCCCAGGGGAGCCTAGTGAACTCATCAGTTCATAGTGTCCCACTATCGCGGATATACATCGTTAAGCCCCATTCGCACTATGGTAATGTAAAATGTTAAATATGTATAATCTAAAATCGATCGCAAGATTTGAGGCGGACATACATACATACGAACATTGCAAGTTAAATTGAAGCTAGTAAAAAGCCTTGCGAGCCAGGCATCCACTATAGTAGGTAATCAATATATTATTCACACTGCTACATTAAATATTTTTATTTATTCTATCGGGTTTTTATTTATTTTTAACAACAAACATAACTATTTACCTATTCGTCATCATCATTCATCATATCAGCCGAAAAACGTCCACTGCTGGACAAGGCCTCCCCCAAGGATTTCCACGACGACCGGTCCTGCGCTGCCCGCATCCCAGCGGCCTCCCGCGATCTTCACCAGGTCGGCGGTCAGCCGCGTGGGAGGTCCGCCTACGCTACGTTTTTCGGTGCGCGGTCGCCACTCGAAAACTTTACTACCCCAAAGGGCCCTGCCCACAGCAACTTCAGTTTAGCGATTTAACTATTCACTTGTAACTACAGTGTAAACTCTGTAAAACGTCACTCGATATAACGATTCACTCTTTAAAACGTCAAAATTGTCTGGCTCCAGTTGGTTTACTTTGACGCTAATTTCTCTCTGTATAACGAAAACTCTCAATAACGTCATAAAATGCCCAGTCCCTCGAGTGTCGCTATATAGAGTTTACACTGTATATGAAATTGCAGAGCTACGTATACAGCCATTTGGCTGGCACGTGTAAGGTATTTAACCGAATGTCTGTCCACCCCGACTCCCAATCAGAATTAGACCGCAAACAAATAAAATATATTTTTTCTTGCGGAACTTTAAACTGGCGCGAGGAACGGTACACGTGAACCCTGTGAATGCGAACAATAAAATAGCTGATGAGTGCGGATCGGTGTGTTAATATGCGGGTGTCTGTCATGCATGTATTGTGTCATGTGTGGGAGCGCTGCGGGCGACGGGTGGCGTCGCGTGCGGGGCTGCGCACGCGACGGCGACGACGACGCCTGTCTGTTGATCAAGATTCACTTGGCAGGAATTCTTCTGTCATTTCCATAGCAATCATCTTATCTAGTGGCAAGCTTTAGAAACAACTTGTAACACAATATTATATTCACCTGTTTTAATATTATACGAGTCTATTTTTAGTCCAGCGATGTACAAAATTCACTTGGCAGGAATAGGGGTGACGACAGCATCAGAAATAAATTATGAACTCTTGATGACTAAATTGCCCTCCTACTTAAACTTCGGAAAACCTTACTCGTTTTGTTTTCCATCAAGTCTTCGATTTTTAATTCACCAAAATCACAAAATGAGTGCATAAATGACGCTGCAAAACTATGACGTCTCGCCTAGGTATTTCAAACATTTTTAGCACAAAATGTCGTTTATGACAGATAATAAAAAGTAACTCAGATGACTAGCATTCGTCATCCCTATTCTTCTGTCATTTCCATAGCAATCATCTTTTCTAGTGGCAAGCTTTAGAAACAACTTGTAACACGATATTATATTCGCCTGTTTTTCATATTTTACGAGTCTAATTTTAGTCCAGCGAGTCCAGCGACGTACAAAATACTTTAAAAAAAGTATTTAAATACAAATACTTTTCTAATTTACCATTTCAAATGCAAAATACAAAATACTTTTGCTTTTTGTATTTAAATACTAAATGCATATTAAGTATTTACAAAATAATTTATATAAAATACATTCAGATAAAATTACTAATATTGGCTGTCACAACCAAAGAGCATTTAAGCACTACTAAGTCCTAGTCACTACCAAGAAGCTTACTTAGGTCAATCAATACAGTGGTTCAATTTAATTTGATATTAGTACCAATAATATTT
The DNA here is from genome assembly GCA_947284805.1 of Coleophora flavipennella. Classification (NCBI taxonomy): domain Eukaryota; kingdom Metazoa; phylum Arthropoda; class Insecta; order Lepidoptera; family Coleophoridae; genus Coleophora; species Coleophora flavipennella. The sequence continues at coordinate 5,934,630 of OX369269.1, forward strand.
TTGTCCTTTGGGTGATAATACTTTTGAAACTTAGCAGTAAAAAGTATTTTATATTTGACAAAAAAAGCGTCGGTGGCTCTACCGGTAACGACTCGGTTCTTCTAACCAGAGGTACCGGGTTCAAATCTGGACGGCCAATGTACCAATGAGTTTTTCAAAACTTACGTACATACTTACCGATTGCTTTAACGGTGAAGGAAAACATCGTGAGGAAACCTGCATACGCCTGCGGAGAAACTCGCAGGTTGTGTGTGAAGTGGACCAACCCGCACTGGGCCCGCGTGGTCGACTAAGGACCGATCGCCCTAATTGAGGGTAAACTCGAGCCCCTCGGTGGGGACGTATATGAGCTGATATGATGATTTGACAAATATTAAATTTTATTTTATTTGAAATACTTTTCGAAATGTATTAGACAAATTTAAAATACATTTTGAAAAGTATTTCAAATAAAACACAAAATACTTTTTTAAAAAAGGTATTCAAGTAAAAAATATAAAATACGTATTTTGTGTTTCGTATTTGCATTTGAAATACAAGTATTTCAAATAAGTCACAACTCTGAATTTTACTTAACTCTACGTTTGTACCTTTTCCTTACAGGCATAGTCACAGATGAGATACTAGATACCTACTTCGTGCATAGTGCCTAATCAGGCCTCCGTCACTCCATGTACTTGCGCGCTATAATTACCTACCGCCCGGCCGAGCGTTCTCGGGCCGTTTGCGGACCCAATTCAGTGCGGTTTTCACAAACGAAGCGCACGCACGTAGTTTAATTTAAATCGTTTTGTTCGTTCGTACGCGTACCTACGATGCCGTCTGGTGCCTTATGTGCTGTAGATGGGTGCAAATCAGGCAAAAGAAGAGATAAACACCTAAAATTTTTCCATTTACCTGTCAATGAAGAAAGGTAAGTGATAAACTATTACTATTTTTTGTCGTTTTAAAATTATTTTTAATACTAGGTATACTAAGCAATAGCTAGTACTCTTTATTACACTGTGGCATTAGCTTGCCTTTCAGACACAGATTTTAATTTTTTTGTTACATAGAAACGTCATACTTACCTTAAACACTATTTTAACAACTTTTAAAAAGCTATTTTTATTAAAATAAAATTGTGATAATATGTGAGTCGCAGGCGCGGCGACCTGTCTCAACTTGTCGTGCTGTTAGCGCACACAAAAACTTTTGACATAACTATTTAGTAATCTGTGCTTGTGATTCGGTTTTATGCGATTTGTAAAAAATATACATGGTGAATTTTTTCTATGAGGAATTTCTAAATTATAAGAGATAGAGCAAAGCGCTCTTAGGAACCGTGATCTCAATTTTAGAGAAAATAAAAATTGCGTGTTTACAAAAAAATGATAGGTCCTGGAGTATGTACTCCGGAGATATGACTTTTTCTTAAAACTAAAAATTGTACGGAGACCATAGGTCTAAAGTTGCTAGAAGTTGTTGAAATAAACGTTTTAAATAGTATGTGGAAACTGAACTTACAGACCGATTTTCAAATGATAAAAAAAAATATAAAAACCAATTTATAAAAAAAAAAAATTTTTGCCCGCGGCTTCGCCCGCGTAGGGGTATGAAAAATAGATAAGAACCTATTCTCAGGCCTACCCGATATGCACACAAAATTTCATAAAAATCGGTCCAGCCGTTTCGGAGAAGTATGGTTACTAACACTGTGACACGAGAATTATATACATATACTAGCTGTCCCGGCGAACTTCGTACCGCCTTACATTACATTACACTGCCCTGCCCTACACTACCCTACCCTACCCTACATACACTACACTACACTACCCTACACTACCCTACCCTACATACACTACACTACACTACCCTACCCTACACTACACTACACTACCCTACCCTACCCTACACTACCCTACCCTACATACACTACACTACACTACCCTACACTACTCTACACTACACTACCCTACACTACCCTACCCTACCCTATCCTATCTCTCAAGTTGGATCGAACTGCACATGGTGTGCGAATTTTATTATAATCGGTTAAGTGGTTTAAGAGTCCATTGAGGACAAACATTGTGACACGAGATTTATATATATTAAGAATATAAGATATATATATATATTTATACCCTATCCTATCTCTCAAGTTGGATCGAACTGCACATGGTGTGCGAATTTTATTATAATCGGTTAAGTGGTTTAAGAGTCCATTGAGGACAAACATTGTGACACGAGATTTATATATATTAAGAATATAAGATATATATATATATATATATATATATATATATATATATATATATATATATATGTTTAAAATTGTATCATTTATATATATATAAATGATACAATTTTAATTTAAACTACCACCTGTAAGTTATGTTAATTTAATTTTATCGAAGAGGCAGCCCTGCGATCGCGCGGTGTGAAGCAAGCACTGCCGTTGCTGACGCGATGGAGTAGGCTATTATAGCAGTAGGTATTGAAAATTTACTACTGAGTGAAGTATCTGTTACGTAGTAACTAATTAGTAATCTGTGGCCTAATCTAGCAATGAATGCATTGGCGCTTTCCAACTATAAATTTGCGGGTCGAACGATCACTAAAATGTTACCTTTAGAATGATTTGATAGAAGGTACTAAAATAACTGTAAGACCGTGTTACAAGATGTATCTCGTAAGTTTTTGAGCTTAATGAGGTCCTCATTAAGGCGAGGTATTGCTTGGAACAGTTGCCTCCGTCTTTTTCTTTACGTGTAAAGAGTGAAGAAAATAACCACACTTTTTTACCTTTTTTAATTTTTTTCGTTTCAATCAAAAACTACAATGAAAGTATAAAAAATAATAAGATTATCATAAAAAATATTGTTATATATTTTTAAAATTTATACTTCAAAATATTAGTCATATTTAGAGTTGAAAGTAACGGTGTAGACCTGACTTTGGGATTTTTTCTATCGAGCCAAAACTGCTCGATCGTGTTTCTAATAGCTTTTGACTTTCAACAATAAGGTTATTTTTTCAACCTTGGGTTTTCTATCGTTTAGGAGTAATTGACGTTAAAATTAACGAAAGTCTGTTTACCGTCTTAAGCCCAAACACTGAAGTCGTTCGGTCACTCTTCTCCCTTATCGTGTGGCACAATTAAACCGTTCTATCCAAAGGATAGACGGCGGTTGCCTGGTGTTGCACTTAGCATCACCCGCGGTCACGTGTAGGGCATTTAGATTAAACCTACGGACGTGTGCAACGCGACCTTCATACACATCTGGAATCAGATGTGCAGGTTTCCTCACTATGTTTTCCTTCACCGGTAAAGCATTCGGTAAGTGTTATGTACGTAGGTTTCGAAAAACTCATTGGTACATTGGCCGTCCGGATCACTCACTCACTTCAGTCACACCCTGCACACTTAATACAACGGGCCAGAAATGACATTTAAAAAAGGAATGACGGAACAAACAAAATGGCGGCGAAATCCTTACGTTCGACAACCAAACTGTAACCAATCTGTATCAATCTGGGAGACGAGGGGGTGAGGTCGCAATCTAGAGAGCGGCAGGGAGTGTCCATACTGTATGTTAGTACTAATATAGGTATATACTTTGCTTAAGTCGTTCACTCGCCGTTCAGTTACTGACAGCTACTTTAGAGAAGAATATTAAAGCTCAAATTAAGCATAAAATAATAAGTAGATGATCCATAGGCATGCTATTTTAGGTAAGTATACTTTGTGCCTCTTTATCGATCTTTTTATAGAGTTCTGTGATGTAACTAGTTGTTAACAAAATGATTCATGATCTTGCCCAACCCGTCATCCTGAGAAAGAGCAGCTTTGATCTCTTTGCCCTACTTGTTACGATCATATCGCATCTAGGGCAACACCCATATCTGGACATATGGGTAAAATCCGATACAAGTGTCAAAAATGAGAATTATTTTTTTTAATCTACGATTATTATCTCACCTGATGGTAAGTGACGATGATGCCGAAGATGGAAGCGGGCTTACCAAGATTCCCCAACGCAATAGGGATCTGGCTATCTTATCTTCAAGCCGGAACACATCAATGCTGTTAACACTGATGATTGGTGGCAAGACTTAGATGAGATGGTGGTAGATAGCCAGGCGGGCTATGAAAATGCCCTACCACCAACCATCAAACCATGTCTTAAAAAGTTGACCCTGCCGGGGATGGAACCCGCGACCTCTTGGTGTGAAGCGAATGGACTATCCATTACGCCTCGAAGGCGGTTAGATTCCGGTCTACGTGAAGCAAAATATAGGCCAAGTGCTTATCTTATAGCGTTCCAAACTGATATAAGCGATATTGTTACTAACGCCATCAATATTTGAACGAGTTAAGGCTTAACCGCCGCCAAAGACTAACTTTGTAACCACTTTTTACTTTAATTACTTAAGTTTTTTTTGTAATTTACATCTGCTTTAGTTCTGTGTATTAAAATAGAAAGATAAAGCAACCCTCGAGCCCCGTATATGAGCTGATATGATGATGGAGGTAATTGCAATAGGTCATAGTTTGATGGGCCAGCAAGACTACCTTTTTAGCACGTGCTGCATGTTGGTAAGTTTCCAAAATTTTGGGACTATCCTGGTTTTGAGAGAGAGGCGGTACAGGCGTGTCAGCACAGGAGACAACTCAGGATCACAGTTCTTTAGAACTATGGGTGGAATACCGTCAGGACCGCTGGCTTTATTCACATCTAGACTGCAAAGAGTTTTGAGAACCTCTTTTTAGGGATATGGAAAGGGGACATTACAGTATTGCATGGAGGTATCTGAGGTGGTGTATTACTACAGATAAGATACTAGTTACTTCGTAACAGATACTGCACTTCCTTAAAAAACGAAAATACCTACGCATTTATTCACCTACTCCTTCCCATACACGGAAAAATGTGTAACTTAGCGGTTATAACTGCGTACACGGGCGGCGCGCGAATTACGGCGGCGATAGTACGGCGTTATAGCGCTGACGAGCGGAGCGCGGCCTGCAGGCCGCGCCAATGTGCAGGTACTTATCTCGCCTGCTCGAGCGAGTGACGCGGGCCTGGTATTACTTGCTACGTCCAGACGCAATTTTTTTAGCAAAAATAGAGGCAAATAAGTTTGCCTTGTCGGCAGCGGAGTGCGCTAGCGATCCATCAGGTTTTACCAGTGGATGCAAAGACGAGCAGCAGAAATGCGACTGAAACCGAACGGTATTAAAATTTCACGCTCGTGAGCCGCTTGCGGCTCGCGCACTGCGCACCCTCGGAGACAGTAATAGAAACCATGTTCACGCGACCGAAGCCGCTGGCAAAAGCTAGTAGGATATATATTAATCAATTTATACAAAGAAAATTATCATGACCAAGTAAGCTTTCTTAGCTAAGGAGTAATAGTTGACAAATTTAAGATGTGCAATTGGATTTGTAATAGTGCATAGATTTTCCATACATAATGTTCTATACCAACTGCAAAAATAACTTTGTTTTTTTAAACATACATTTATTATTTGACAAGAATAAGGAACTCTATCTTGCGCGTGTTCCGATAAGCAATTGGTCACTTTTTGATTTGTATGATAAGTATCTTAATAGAGTTTTTCGAAACGTACCACTTATAGATGCTACTAAAATTTTGTAAATTTGATAGATAAACTTAGCGCCATTTTGGAGTAAAATAAAACCTTTTTGCATGACAGGTACCGTTTTAAGAGATTTTCCAGATATACCACCCATGGCATATGTTTTAAGTCTTAATAAGTGTTGTCGATGACAAAAATTGGGAAACCTTTCTTAGAGCCATTTTTTCAACCAAAGTAAGTCAATATTCTTTACTGCACACCAAAAAAGTAATTACAAAAACGTAATTAAAAATATATACAGTGCAAAGGCGGCCTTATTTCTTTTAGCGATTTCTTCCAGGCAACCTTAAAATAACCGATAATTTAGTGCAAATCAAAATCTCGAAGCAGGTTTTTCGGTCAATTAGATAACATTCTATTTGCTCCTACGTCACTCGAAGGTAAAAAGTAAAAACATACAGTTTTGAGAACCTTCGACTTTTTTGAAGTCGGTTGAAAGTAGTGTCCGTCTCTTGAGTACGGGCAGCGCTTGCCACAAAAAAGTTTGCCAAACTCGCGTGTGACAAAAATTTTACAAATTGTTTCAGCTATTTGACTACTAGGCATTTGAGTTGCTTTTTATCGACGATCAAAAACGACGTTTTGGTCTAAAATTGTTCGCGTTGCTAGCATGTGACGTCACTGTATTTGACTAAGTTATTAAGTGATTTTAATAGACAAAAAAATTAAAATATCAAATGAATTAGTAATTGTGTTTTTGTAGGATATGCTGTTTGGTGAATAACATTTTTTAATTTATTTTTGATAGCGTCAAGTACTCCATTGGTGTAGGTCCCGTTAACTGGGGCTTTTACTCATCATACTGGACAACTTTCCCCAAGGATCTCGTAGACCATTCACAGAAAAATAAATTTCGACGCTCCATTCAAAAATGCAGGCGAGAGTGAATAGGCATTATTTGATTTTGCGTGTACCATCCTCGACTGCATCATCACTTCCCATCAAGTGAGATACAGTCAAACGCACTCAAATTTTTATCAAAAAAAATGCGCAAAATTGGTCGATCAGATGATCGATTTGTATGCAGATTAAAAAAAAAGTAGGGAAAAGTTATTTAGATTATTAGAAGCCTCAGTCAACGGATCCTACACCATTTTATTCATCATATCAGCTCATATACGTCCCCACCGAGGGGTTTGTGCCTACCCTGAATTAGGGCGATTTTTTACCTATGCCTTTTTTTTCATTAAAAATTTGAGTGCGTTTGGTTGCACCTCACCTGATGGTAAGTGCCGATGCAGCCGATTATTATTACCATTTTATAACACCCTGTATACGCGTATAAGAAGTTACCTACTTAGTACTTACTTACAAAATATTCTTTAGCGACTCCTGGTCCGTTGTTGGTGAGAACCCCTCAGCCTGACGAGGCGGTTGGCTGCATCCACGCTCAACTACACCGAGCGGCACTAGCATCGTCACAATCTCTACCACACCACTCCAGTGCCAGTGCTCCGCCACAAGGCTTAGCGCCCGCACGCCCCTGTAGCGTATGCCAGCGCTCGCGAGAATACATTCGCGCGTAGTGTTGTATCTTGAAGGCGCATGACTGAAAAATAAAACTTCTGTGTGGTTGCTCGTGTGATGAGTTGGAAAATTCTTCTTACAGATTAAAAAAAAAGTGTATTAGTGGTAACTGGTATGACGTTATTATATTTTTTTTTTAGAAAATTATTAGAAAAATTATGATTGCCAACTGTTTCTTTCAGTACGTACAGTAAAAAAAATAAATGTAAAATAACTAGAAGTTTCCTATTTAATCGTAAATGACATTTATTTCCAATGTGAAAGCTCACAACAAAAATATAAAATAATTTTTTATTTTTTTTTATTTTTTTGTGTGTTCCGGCATGAAGATAAGATAGCCAGTTCCCCTTTGCGTTGGGGAATCTTGGTAAGCCCGCTTCCATCTTCGGCAACATCGTCACTTACCACTAGGTGAGATGTTGTCAAGGGTTTACCAATTGTGAATAAAAAAAAACCTACTTATTTTGTGCGTTAACAACTATTAATCAGATTTTTCGCGTTTTTTTTTAAATATCTTTACCATTTGAAAAATTCGACAACGTCGGTGAAAACACTATAACGAGTAGCTAGGATCAAATCCTAAATAAAGACCATACATGTAGTTGCAGGATTAATGGGTCTTTATATACGTAAACTTTACCAATCAAAAAAAAAGCAAAAGGTAAACAAAAGTACTATGGAATTAACATTTAAAACTGTCAAATCCATACTTAGTTTGTTTACATTGTCCTTTTTTATTGGTATAAGGTACAGGTATTAATTGCTTTACGCCTTTTTTACGCTTTTTTAACGTTTTTAACTAATAGAATGTTGTCAAGCACTACAAATTATTATCGAAAGTAACCTAACCGATTTAAATGACCCGACTGCATAAAAACATTATCTCTCCTATTTGCCCAGTCGGGTAAAAATGTATCCTATGTGACTCACGGCATCAAAGCGAATCTAATGCCACCTCGCACTCACACATCGATCAGACAAGGTCACAGGCTCATCAAAAGAAATAGACATACATACATAAATATATACATACACCCGAAAGACATAACCATCCTTTAAGGGCAGTCGGATAAAACATGTAGCTTCGTAGTACGTGATTGCTCTTAACTGCATCTAGATCATAGATTTATAGTATTTTTAACCGACTTCAAAGAAAACGCTAAACACGTTAAAAAACCGACTTCCATCGCAACAACTTAGTACATTTTTGCATTATTATTTTTGGTTTTTGTTAATTTTCTAATAAAGTGCTACACCTATTTTTATTAAATTTATATGGGACCACACGGAAAGCACTAGCTTTCAAATAAAAAAGAATCATCAAAATCGGTTCACCTAGTCAAAAGTACTGAGGTAACACACATAAAAAAAAAAACATACAGTCGAATTGAGAACCTCCTCCTTTTTGGAAGTTGTTTGAAAAGGAGGAGGTTTCTCAATTCGACCGTATAAATTTTTTAATGTGTATTCACGGATAACTTCATCGTTTATGAACCGATTTTGATAATTCTTATTTCGTTAGAAAGGAGATATCCCATGATAAGGAAACCAGGATTTGAGGATGGATCCCAGAGAAATCGAGAGGAACCTTAGTTTCCTGTTTGAAGTCGTTATTTTTTGTTCAAAATTATATTTAAAGCGTAGCGTAAAATCCTATGTCTTGGCTTGTCTATGGTCTAGATTACTTTATCTATCACCTACCTCATCAATCATACCGATATTTTTTTTCGAAGGAACTTAAAGTTGTCATAAAAGTGTGACTTCGTTAAAAAGTTTACAAAATTGGTAGGTCAGCTGATCGATTTGTATAATGATAGAGTCCAATTTTTTTTTGTGAATTTACAAATAGCTGGATATCCTCGGGGGAGGCCTTTGTCCAGCAGTGGAAGTCTTTCGGCTGTTAAGATTACCCGATTACGTCGAAGCAAAAAAGAGGGTTATTTTTCTAATAAGAAATTGATCTTTGCGATCGACAGGTTAAATGTAAAGCTTATTTCAATTAGCTTCTTACTAGCTACCTACTACTTGAATTAGGAATACCTACATATTAAATAATAATAATAAATTTATTTCACAAAAAGTTTACAAGTTCGAAAAACAAGGTCTTAATTCTAGTTGTACATCTTAGATTTACTTGTTGGAACTCTAGCTACTATACTAGGCTAGAAAAAGCCTGTACCTTAGCAGTCAGCGAGCAGAGATAGGAACAAAATATGCGATGTCAACCGACCATTTTAAGTAAGGTTAAAACAAAATAAAGGTAAGTAAAAAATGCATGTGTGTGTGTGTGTTTGTGCGTCGGTGTGTGTGTATGCGTGTAAAAATAAATTTTATGCCGCAATTAAGTAACAGGTAGAAGTAACTGTTCAGTTTCTTGATAGTTTTGGGTTAAGGTTTTGGCTCCAACAAAGAACTTTCTTTTTTAATTTATGTCTGCTTAGTAGATCTATATTTAAAAGTTTTTATCTCGTTGGATATTTTTCTCAGTTCCAATATTTTTTAACTACCTGATTACATATGTATATATTGATATGAAATTGCAATTTAATAATGAGAAAAGCAATTTGCCTAGTGAGAAATTGATCTCTGCAGTTCACAGGTCAAATGTACCTAGCTAAACCATCCATCACCTTTTTAGCTCAGTCCCGTTTCTCATGTTCAATCTATCAACAGCTTCTCATTTTGACACTTCTCCTTAATTCTCGATTAAAAAAATTGTTTACGACTTATACAGGGTGTGAAAAAGTTAGTGTGGGACCCGTTAGCTGGAGCTTCTACTTATCATACTGGAACAACTTTCCCCAAGGAACCCATAGTCAATTCGCAAAAAAAATATTCGACGACTCATACAAAAATGTAGAAAATTGGTCAGTCAGCTGATCGTTTTGTATGAAGAGAATCTTTATACGCGATCTCAGCAAACTTGTAGAACAAAAGTTGTTCAGTTTGTCATCAAACTGAATAACTTTTGTTCTACAAGTTTGCTGAGATCGCATATTGATCGCAATTGGGTCTTGTACTCATGTAGAAGCCCCAATTAACGGGACCTACACCAATTTTGTTACACCTTGTATATAATACAATGGGACCCGTTAACTGGGGCTTTCTACTCATCATACTAAATAAATCGCAAAAAAAAAATTTGACGGCTCATACAAAAATGCACAAAATTGGTCGATCAGTTGATCGTTTTGTATGAAGAGTAAAAATTTTGTTTTGCGATTTCAGCAAAATTATAAAAACAAGTTGTTCAGTTTGATGAGTAGAAGCCCCAATTAACGGGACCTACACCAATTTTGTTACAATCTGTATATAATACAACAGTATGGAATTATATGAGGACAAGGTGTAATAAATAAGAAAACAAATCAACTCAAGCTAGCGAATATAAAATAAAAGGGTAGCGAATCAGATATTATTTATTTGTGGACTTATAATCCCACTGTAGCTGCAAAACATTGTGTGACGAATTTCATATTACAAATTATAAAAAAATGATTCCCTGTTTAAATCGTTACGTGCCTTATACACGAATTAGGTATATTAAATATATGAATAATCTAAGTTGTATATTTGGAGGTCGGTGGCGTAATGACAAGGGCCTCTACCTCCTGTCCGGGAGGTCGTGGTTCGAGTCCTGCCATGTACCAAATGTGTTTTCGAATTTCGATTTCATATGTACGTTTATCCGGCGCTCTTACGGTGCAGGAAAACATCATGAGGAAACCTGCATACGCCTGCGCAGAAACTCGAAGGTTGTGTGTGAAGTCGACCAACCCTCACTGGGACCGCGTGGTCGACTAAGGCCCTATCACCCTAATTCAGGGTAGGCTCGAGCCCCTTGGAATTATGAGCTGATATGATGATGATGAATGACTTTTAGGTACCTATGTAAGTTAGTAGTGTAAGTCTGATCTCATTGCCCCTTTTAAGTCACTTACATCTAAAATAGTAAATAAAAAAAAATTAAGCTGTTCTGAAAATCTTAAAAAGAAGGAAGGAAACAGTTTTTTTTAAAAAAAAACAATGTGTTTAACTTTTTTACTTTTTTAGAGGGGGTGACATAAAAGGAGCAAGTGACAGGAATAATAATAGGCAGTCTTTTACCTCATGTTATCCGATCGATCACCTAGTATTATTAACCTTCTTTTAACGTACCTAGTGTTAGACAGTAATCCTTACTTATAAATGTAAAAAGGTGTTTGTAACCTTTTCATGCTTCAACACCTCGACCAATCTTGGTAAAATTTGGCATGCAGGTAGCCTGTGTCACTGGGAAAGATATAGGTAACTTTTTATCCCGTGAAAATAGCACATCCCGATGCAGTTCCTGAGGGAACTGAAAAAATACTCTTTTTTTTGGTTAATTTCTTTTAACATAGCAACGGAACTATGGATTGTTGTGATTTTTAACACAGAGATGGTTGAGGGGGTGGAGAATGACATCTATTTCTAATTAACATATCCTGATATAGTTCCCCGGGCATCTGGGGAAAAATCATTTCCACGCTCGCGCACGTTTGCGTCGCAACGGAGCAACGCATTGAAGTGATTCTTTTGTATAGAATTGGTTGAGGGAGTGGAAAGCGAAATATACTGCTTATCAGAATAGGCCGATATAGTTCCTGAGGGATCTTGCGCACCACTAACCCTCAAAGACAGTCAAAACTGGCAAAGGCGAAAACTTCTCAATATTCCTTATCTTCTAAATGTTTGATCATATAATGTAACTTAGTTTTCCTTAAAAAATAAAATAAATAAAAATGAAAACGATATCCACAACGGTGAAGCCGTGGGCAAAAGCTAGTGACTAATGAATAAAAGTACACCAAACTATTTCATTTCACTAATTATCATCCTCGAAAACTCTCGTCCTCCGAAGTTGTCAGGCCACATTTTGACAAAGCAGACATACATACATACATACAATCACGCCTCTTTCCTGTAGGGGTAGGCAGATACCACTTCTTTCCATCACTTGCTACGATCCTTACATACTTGTTTAGCTTCATCCACTTTCATTATTCCCTATAAACATGCTCTTCGGTTTAGGGTACTCTTGACCTGTCCATTTGACAGAGCATAATTATGTAAAATTGTATACTTCTAAAATTAGAAACAGTTTTTATAGGCGACCGAGCTTTTCTCCTCAAAGATCTATCTGGATCTTTTTTCCTAGTGAACGAGGTTTCATCCTGCGAATGAATACGACTCATTTCTAAACAACACCCTATGTATAGCCGTTAACTGACCCAAGAGATATCAAAGTTACCTAATACATTGCCTAGTATGGTATTAGTTATCATCTTCCAAAACACAAATTGTTCCGAATTTAACTTATATAACGCTAGGATACGTTAGAAGAAGGTTTATAATAAACTAGCTGTGCCCGCGACTTCATCCGCGTGACAGTTTTGAATTTTCCCACGGGAATTCTTGAATTTTCCGGGTTAAAACGTATCCTATATGTTAACCCGGGCTATAAGGAACCACCATACAAAATTTCTTCAAAATCGGCCCCGTAGTTTTTGCGTGATGCGCGAACATACAGACAAACAGAATTTTTTTCCAAAAGTTTTTGTTTTGGCCTCTATATCGCTAGTAATGTCCACCACAGTTATTAATTTCCAAATATATTTCACTAGCTGTTTCCTTGCGTGCGAGCCGCAATGTGCTCGCGAGCGTAAAAAAAAGTAGCCTATATATTAATCCAGGTCCTAATCTGTCTACCTACCAAATTTCAGCCAGATTCGTTCAGTAGTTTTTGCGTGAAGAAGTACAGACACGGCCCCGTTACAGTTTTATTATAATATGTATAGAAACATTCGTGAGGAAACCTGCACACGCCTGCGAAGAAACTCGAAGGTTGTGTGTGAAGTCGACCAACCCGCACTGGGCCCGCGTGGTCGACTAAGGCCTAATCGCCCTGATTCAGGGTAGGCTCGAGCCCCTCGGTGGGGACGTATATGAGCTGTAATGATGATGTATAGAAGATGCTCGATGAGATAAGGTAAGACTGTCTATACCTGTCACTCGCCCCTTTTATGGCACCCCCTTATAAAACCGTAAGACAAGATAATAATATAATTTTAGAAAATTAATATAATTTATTTTCTATTTAGGATTTTTGAAACAGTAACAAGATGAATTTATCCACCTCCGTGGCGTTTTAGCCCATTCGATTCACACCGGGCGAGACCTAACTTTGTGGCGCTGGGTTTGGTTGTTAGAAGGGCATTTTCTTAGCCCGACTGGCTAGCTACCACCATCTTAACATCACTGTTAATAGCATTGGTGTGTTCCGGCATGAAGATAAGATAACCAGTTCCGCATTTCATTGGAGAATATTGGTTATCCCGCTTCCATATTCGGCATCATAAGGTGAAAAAATGCCAAGGGTGTATCAATTGTGGATAAAAAAACTGCTCGTCTCGTTTTATCTTTCTTTCCTTTCGTGTTGCACAATTAACCGCGCTATCCAAGAAATAGTTTTTTTTATCCACAATTGGTAAGCCCTTGAAATCATCTCACCTGGTGTTAAGTGACGATGATGCCGGAGATGGAAGCGGACTTACCAAGATTCCCTAACGCAATGGGGAACTGGCTATCTTATCTACAAGCCGGAACACATCAATGCTGTCAACTTTTACGCTTGGCGGCAAGACCTAGATAAGATGGTGGTAGCTAGCCAGGCGGGCTTAGAAAATGCCCTTCCCCAACCAAACCGAGTCGTACAAAGTTAGACTCCGCTGGGAATCAAACTCGCGACCTCCTGATGTGAAGCTCATGGTCGTTACCATTGCGCCACGGAGGTTAGTTATTATAAAGTAGGTATAGTATGTCTCGTCTGACTACAGTAGATTAACCACACAAATCTACATAAATATACAGGGTGTAACAAAATTGGTGTAGGTCCCGTTAACTGGGGCTTCTACTCATCATACTGAACAACTTATGTTCTACTACTTTGCTGAAGGCGTAAAAAATTTTTTTTGCTCTTCATACAAATCGATCAGCTGATTGACCGATTTTGTGCATTTTGGTATGGAGGGTTCAATTTTTTTTTGAGAATTAACTATGGGTTCCTTGGAGTTAGTTGTTCAGTATGACGAGTAGAACCCCCAGTTAACGGGGCCTACACCAATTTTATTACACCCTGTATACAAAGACTTCGATTGATTGATATGATAACGTTATTCAAAGTACAAAACAGCTGGTTTATCTGTAGGACTTGGACGTTAGTATAGGATGCAGAGCTAAGTTATTTATTAGTGCCGCAGATAGGGTTGCCAACCGTACTCTAAAATAGAGTATTGTACTCTATTTCATGTAGGTGTACTTTGTCATCTATAACATTAATAGAGTACGCTAAAATACTCTTTTTTACATAAACTGACTTTTGGCACAAAATTTTGAATGCCATACAAGTCCAATTAATATTAATTACAAAAAAATGACTTTATTTTTACTGAATTTAACATACTTGTACCCAAAGCCATAAAACTGAATGTGAATTGGCGAGAACAGAGGAACAGGGCTACATTGAAATTGATAAAAAAGGAACTCCTAATCTATATAAATATAATATAATTAGGATGTTTGGAGTCTTATAATTCTTTTAAAAACAATAAAAATTGTTAAGTACTGCAAAAAGCACTAAAATACATTTTAAAATTTGATTAAGTGGTACTCTTTTTTATTAATCTGTACTCTTTATTTACACTCTCTGAAATCAGAAATACTCTACTTCTTTTAGAAAAAGTTGGCAACCCTAGCCGCAGACAATGGCTGCGGTCAGTTGTATTCCCTTAGAAAACCTTAGCTCAGGGTTTGCCAAGGCCCGGATACAAGAATCGATAATTATACACTACAAGCAAGATATTTTCTGTAAGAAGATTAATTTTGTTGTATCCCTTTATAAAATCGTTTACCTTAAAGTTAAGTAAATTAGTAGTTTATTAGAATATAAATGTTCAGATACAGAATGTGAGGACACTGTGAGGTGCTTATTTAAGTTAAATCTTATACACTCTGACTGTCCCACTAGGATTCCCTGTGACGGGAGAGTCAGTCTCTCTCTCTTCCCAGTCTTCTTCTTAGCGTGTCGATGGCAGACACTACACTGTAGCAGCCCAGAATTTGGCCACGTTAACTAACAGCATTATCAGCCGCTGTCATGAGGTCTTCCTGCGTGCAGATGTAGGGGCACGCAGGGCACGATCGTTTGAACTGCACCGCACAAACAAAACTTTCACCCAAAAATCCCCACCTGACCATGTTTTCTTTGCTCCGACCGGTCTGGGTCCGGAGTCTGTTTAAAGACCTCCAAATTTCCAGTAATAATAATGTAAAGCTACAAATAAAAATTACGGATTGACTTAGAACTACTTTTTTTTTTAAGCCCTTTGAAAAATCTTCATTAATCGTCTTGTTATATTCATACAGGGTGTAAAAAAATTGGTGTAGGTCTCGTTCACTGGTGCTTCTACTCATCATACTTACTGTACAACTTTTGTTCTACGACTTTTCTGAAATCGCACAAAAAAAACTCTTCATACAAATCGATCTGCTGATCGACCAATTTTGTGCATTTTAGTATGGAGGGTTTATTTTTTTGGGTAAGTTGTTCAGTACAGTATGATTAGTAAAACACCCAGTTAACGGGTCTTACATCATTTTTTTGTACTTTGTATAGGTATTATTATACGTTGCGGCAGATTATACAGAAGACCGAAGAGTACAATCAGCCACTATGCTTGGCGTTCGTGGACTATGAGAAAGCCTTCGATTCGGTCGAAACTTGGGCTGTGTTACAGTCTCTCCAGAGGTGCCAAATCGACTATCGATATATCGAAGTGCTGAAGTGTTTGTATGAAAACGCCACCATGTCGGTTCGCCTCCAGGATCAAAACTCGAAACCTATCCAGCTGCAGCGAGGGGTGAGACAGGGAGACGTTATATCTCCGAAACTGTTCACCGCCGCCCTGGAAGATGTTTTTAAGCTTTTGGACTGGGGTGGACTAGGCATCAATATCAACGGCGAGTACATCACCCACCTTCGATTCGCTGACGATATCGTGGTCATGGCTGAGACTATGGACGACTTAGGCACAATGCTCGATGGCCTCAGTAGAGCCTCCCAACAAGTGGGTCTTAGAATGAACTTGGACAAGACGAAAATTATGTCAAACGTCCGTGTCATACCTACTCCTCTGAAGGTTGGAGGCTCTACACTCGAAGTTGTTACCGAATATGTATACCTGGGACAAACAGTCCAGTTAGGTAGGTCCAACTTCGAGAAAGAGATCAATCGTCGAATCCAACTCGGCTGGGCAGCGTTCGGGAAGCTTCGCAATATCTTTACGTCCCAGATACCGCAGTGTCTTAAGACCAAGGTCTTCGACCAATGTGTGTTGCCAGTGATGACGTACGGAACTGAGACATGGTCGCTTACTATGGGCCTCATAAGAAGGCTCAAGGTCACCCAAAGGGCAATGGAGCGTGCTATGCTCGGAGTTTCTCTGCGTGATCGAATCAGAAACGAGGAGATCCGTAAGAGAACCAAAGTAACCGACATAGCTCTCAGAATTGCTAAACTTAAGTGGCAGTGGGCGGGGTACATTGCTCGTAGAACAGATGGCCGTTGGGGCAGTAAAGTTCTCGAGTGGCGACCACGCACCGGAAAGCGTAGTGTAGGCAGGCCTCCCACTCGGTGGACCGATGACCTGGTGAAGGTCGCGGGAAGCCGCTGGATGCGGGCAGCGCAGAACCGGTCGTCGTGGAGATCCTTGGGGGAGGCCTATGTCCAGCAGTGGACTTTCTTCGGCTGATATGATGATGATGATGCTATCATCATCATCATCATATCAATTATTTAATAATACCTATGTATTATTAAATAATTGGTAATTTATCTTATTATTGTTAGGTATCTGTTAAGATTTTCTCAGAATTCCTTAGGCTTTTAATACATAGATACTAAATGATTAAATTATTATTGGAATCTATTAAAATTTTATTATAATTTCTTGGGCATTCCATTAACACATAGTTTGTATGGAGCTAAAGTGAAAGATGATTAAATCAACAGAGTTCACTGACCATTCACAGTTGAATTAGTTACATGGTATGTTTGTTTGGATTTGTCAGACTCATACATATTAAGTGATCTTTATTGCTATGTGCCGGAGAGTGGCCGGCAGGCTGGGACGCATCTTGCGTTCACTTTCACCCAAGCTGCGCGCGCGCACGCTTATCTCGCCGCCGAATATTCGTAACATCTCCAATATGTATCGAGTTTCGTGTTGGCCGTGTTGCCTAACGTTTATTAGGTACTAATTCATCACGTTGTTGTTTTGTTGCATGTTGCGACGTTCACTCAGATAACTGCCCTCTCACAAATTATTGATGACATAAACTAATGCTGTAAACCTACTTTATTACACGTCAAGATGCTAACCTGGTAATATAATAACCTATTAAAATATTATTTGTATCACATTTATTGCAATAAAGGAATTGAATTGACTTAATATGCCCCGCTGTCACTCTTCTGTAATGGAACCCAGCTGCAAAGTAAACACACTAGTGCTGTAAACTTAACTATCTAGCTAGGTATGTGTACCGCCACGTAAAATTCTGAAAAAATACAGTTACTAGATGTTGTTAAAATGAATGATTTTTTTTTCTTTCTCCCATACTCGTGAAAGTTGTTTTTGACTGCACCTCCACTTAAATAAAGTCTACAGTCATAAAACTTTGTAGGTAAAATAATATTTGGTGCCTTTTTGACAAATTGACCAAAAAAAATTTTTTTATACCCTCTTACTATCTTTTACCTCTGAAACAAGAAAAAGGGGTTTAAATAAAATTTCTGTATACCCTCTCGTGTTGGTAATTTAGTCTTTTAACCGAACTGCTCCCGATGGATGGTTATGTTTTTCGAGTACGTACGTACATACGTACGTATGTATATTTATTACTTTGGTACGGCCTGCAACCTAAACGGCTTGATGATTTTAATTAGTTCCAATAGTTATTAAATGAAGTAGTGTTTTCTAAAAATAACTATATTTTGGTCAGATGTGCCGTTCCCAATATAGTTATAGCTCGTCAGTCGTGAAGAACGTGTCTGTTGTGTTTTTAAACTATTGGATCTAGGAAAACGATTTAAGTATCCTGAGTCATATAGTTTCATGTAAATAACTCCGGAACCCTTCGTTATGCGTGGTCGGACGTACACTTTGCCATTTTTTTCTTTCAGTATCTTTGATATACAAGTGTAAAAAAATTGGTGTAAGACCCGTTAACTGGGGATTCTAATCATTTATTTATTAAGCAGTTTATTGTATACTAGTGGATGCCCGCAGCTTCGCCCGCGCAGATCCCGATTTTTGCGGTTCCCGTGGGAATTTCCCAAAATCCTTTCTTAGCGGATGCCTACGTCATAACATCTACCTGGATGCCAAATTTCAGCCCGATCCGTCGAGTGGTTTGGGCTGTGCGTTGATAGTTCACTATGTCAGTCAGTCAGCCAGTCAGTCACTTTTGAGTTATATATATTTAGATGTCGCCGGGATATTGTGAACAGCGCGATATTAGAATCTCGCGAAATAGATCCCGTTAATAAAAGATATATCAGGCATAAATAAGGAGTACTTAATTTTAGGGATGTAACGGTATGTAATTATTGTTATTTCTTTTTTTTATGCAATAAAGAATATTGTATTGTATTGTATTGTAGTTTTGCCGATACAATGCCGATACCGATTATTGTAGTAAATAATCGACAGTAACGATACCGGTATCGGTATTTTAGTAGATAATAAATGAAAATATACTTATTAAATGCATAAAAGTTACGAGTACCTATATTTAATAGAAAATCGACTTGGTGAAGTGTGAAAACTGAGAAAAAAAAATAAACACCTTAATTAATATAGAGCCAAATCTAAATTCAAAGAAACATTTACTTGGGTAAGTATATGAAATATTATCAAGCAATCAAAGTTAAGTCATTCATTACACAAAATAATCAAATAAACCGATAAATGAAGTCAGTAATTAAAGTTTACTTTAGCGTCGTTCGTTTCGCGCGCTTTTCGAACTGTTTGTTATCAAGATTCAAAATTCAAGATTCAAGATATTTATTCAAAATAGGTGCAAATTACTCTCTTTCTGATAGTCATAGTGATTACATAATTTCATTTGTAAAAAATCAAGAAATAAACAATCATTAGTTAATTACGTCAAAATACAATCCGTGATATAAAAAAAAATAATGTCATTAGAATATGAAAACAATATGACACGAGAAGTTATAGGTACATCAAAATTATTGAATGTCATGAACGCCTTTGACAAGTGTAGGCCAGTTATCGGTTGTATTATAATAGGCTATGCCGATATGATGGGCCTGCCAATCATATTGGCCGATATAAGGGCATCGGAATCGTTACATTTATTATTACTTTACTTATCATACTGAACAGCTATTCTCTAGGAACCCAGTCAATTAAAAAAAAAAGACCCTCCATACAAAAATGCCCAAAATTGGTCGAGCACCTTGATTGATTTGTATGAAGAGTCTTTTTTTGCGGTTTCAGCAAAATTATAGAACATAAGTTGTTCAGTATGATGAGTAGAAGCCCCAGTTAACGGGACCTACACCAATTTTGTTACACGCCGTAGAGTGCATTTTCGTCAAATCGGTGTAGGTAGTCGGTTTTTCTAACGATGACATATAACCTTATTTTTTCACTCCTTCGTCGCTTGAAGGTAATAAATGATACGGCAGCCCGCACTAAACGTTTTTCATTAATTTTTTTTCATATAAAAATTGAATAAAAAAAATTTTTGATGAATTCATATTGCATGACCAAATGTGTGATTATTTGTAATACATGACAATTCAATAGCTCCAACCATTTGTGAGTAAATCGCAAGTTTCAATTTCAGTTTGTACGAGAACCATACAGTTATGATTTTTCCCAGACCAACGGGTATTACCATTTAATAGATAAATATAAGCAATTCCGACATGCAAAGTTTTATCAAAATCGTTAGAGCCGTTCTTGAGAAAAAAATACTCTTTGGTTTAACGGTACGAAGAAATTTTTGAAAATCCCTCGATGAAATAATTTAAAACTCCTAGTTTCAAATTTGGTCCCAATCGGACTAAAGATGTGGCCTCCAGAGCCAAGCGTACGGACGGACGCACGGACGCACGGATGGAATTGAGATTTGTGTATGTGCTTTTTTTTCGGTATGTGTTAATGATATAGAACACATTTTCACGGAAATTGGAAAATCTTTTTTTTCGCGATAACAATACTTCATGTACCCTACGTACGTATGTACGTACCGTACTAAGGGGCGAGAAAGTGAAAAATGTAGCGTCTTTTGCGTTAGGATTGTGCCCTGGAGCTTCACGACCTCATTCCCCCCTCTCCATTTCATCATCGGACGACCAGGCGCGGAGAGCGGTTTCACCCCTTTGTAGTCAATGTTCCACCTTTTCGCACGAAACGTTTTGCTTCTTCGTTCATCATGCGAATGGCCAACGAGTGGAATTCCCTTCCGCCGTCTGTATTCCCCGATTCGTATAATTTAGAAATCTTCAAGACGAGAGTGAATAGCTTGATATTTGAGCTTGCGTGTTACATCCTCGACTGCATTGGCACTTACCATCAGGTGAGGTGCAGCCAAACGCACTCAAATTTTTAATAAAAAATAATAATAGAAACCAATCTCATCATTGAGTAGCCACACAGGCAGTTATCGGGTGTCCTCAAGTGGAGCAGTGGACCAGTGGTTTGCGATCTTGTGACAATATTGTGTAACCTGGCCGTTTATATGCACACATATGGTTAAACAATCTGTGGCAGTCGGAGAGCGAGTTTTAGTGAAAGTTAATAATTTCCTCTATTAGTGTGGGAGCCGCCGGACCAGGCAAGAAAGACAATGGACCACCTGTTCCGACAGCGACGCATCAGCGTGCCCAAGCGGTGAGTATTCATGGCTGTTTACTCACTATTACTCTACACATTGCTCGTAGAACAGATGGCCGTTGGGGCAGTAAAGTTCTCGAGTGGCGACCACGCACCGGAAAGCGTAGTGTAGGCAGGCCTCCCACTCGGTGGACCGATGACCTGGTGAAGGTTGCGGGAAGCCGCTGGATGCGGGCAGCGCAGAACCGGTCGTCGTGGAGATCCTTGGGGGAGGCCTATGTCCAGCAGTGGACTTCCTTCGGCTGATATGATGATGATGATGATGACTCTACAGCAGGGATGGCAAATCTTCAGGATCAACGTGCCATTTTTTAACACGCTTTTATTAGCTTCACTTTTTTTTTATTAACAATTGGTAAACCCTTGACAACACTATGTATGTAAGAAAATCTTGGAATCTTAATTTGACCCACTTCCCGGTCTTCGATTAGGATGAAATTTTGCACACGCTCTGAGTTCTGATGACAATACATGACTAGCTAAGAAACGTCATTACAAATCCAATATGGCGGCCTCCCCAAGTTGGCGGACTGGCTGTTTGAAATCCACCCCCATGATATGGGTATCAAATGAAAGGGTTTGCTGTCAGGAATACGAAAAATTAGTCACGTGACTTAAATCCAATATGGCGGACGTCCAAGATGGCGGACAGGCTATTTGAAATGCACCCCCATGATATGGGTATCAAATGAAAGTGTTTGCTGTCAGGAATACGAAAAAATTGTCACGTGACTTAAATCCAATATGGTGGACATCCAAGATGGCGGATTGGCTATTTTGTAATTTTTAGTGCGTGCTAAAAGCGTGTTTTTTAAAGTTACTCTAAAGAAGTATTTAATGGGGCCATGACGTGCCGTCAAATAATTTTTACTTAGTAGTGACTATTGGGAATATCAACTCAAAACTCTTCATTTACTACCAATAAAATACATTTTGCACCTATATATAAGTAATAAATGTTTCAGTAATAAGTACGTACTTAGCAAATTAAAGTAACATGTGTGTTTTTGGAATACCTTACTTATATTGTTTCAATCAATCCCAACTATTTTTGAATCAATATTGAACTAGACTAGAAATTGATTGACTGCAATCTCAGAGCTGCGTTGTTACTTTGAACTAAAATGCAAATCTTTTCGATCGGTGGCGTGCCCAAAATATTTACTCACGTGCCATTGGTTCGCCATCCCTGCTCTCCAGCATAGTAAAAAGAAATAATAGTAGGTTATCTTCATACAATGGTACATCGCGCGGTTTGTATGTGTGCGCGTCAGTAGGCACGCACGCACACTACAATAATAAGAACGACTTCTTTAGAAAAAGTAAAAGTAAAAGGTAGTAGTAAAAGGTTCTTTCCTTTTACTAAATAAGTCGTTCTTGCTATTGTAGTGTGCGTGCGTGCCTACTTACGCGCACACATACAAACCGCGCGATGTACCATTGTATGAAGTTAACCTGGAAAAGAAATTTGGACTGAGAAATACTTTTTTGTATGGTCGCATAACAAAGTCGTTTGTTTAATTTGCAAGAATTCTGTTGCGATTGCAAAGGAATATAATGTAAAAAGGCACTATGAAACGCAGAATCAAAAAACAGCAAAAAATGTTGTCTTTAAAACGGGAGCTTATGGGCAGCAAGCTATGTTTACAAAACCCATTGAAGATTCAGAAACAGCTACAGAAGTTAGTTATGAAATTTCTCGAATGATAGCAAAGCGAAGTCGCCCCTTCAATGATGGGGATTTTGTAAAAGAATGCATAGAAATTGCCGCTAAGAAAATGTGTCCAGAAGCAGCAAAAAAGTTTGAGAAAATTCAATTGAATCGTATGACTATCCAAAGACGAATTATGTCTTTGTCAGGTAATATTGATAGATAGATAGATAGATAGATAAAACATTTATTCAAAGCTACATAAATTACAATTTATACACAAAAATAAAATATTAAAAAAAAAAAACTTCTTATATCTAAGCTTAAATGTATAAAGAGGGTAGATATATAAAATTGCGTCGTAACTTTGAAATGGCTCCGACTCAGCATATGCTGAACAATTAACTGAAAAAACTAAGATCATTGAATTTTTTTCATTAGCACTCGACGAATCCACTGATATTAGTTCCACAGCTCAACTTCTAATATTCATACGAGGTGTTACTCAAGATTTTGAAGTCGTAGAAGAGTTATTAGGAATGTGTTCATTGAAAGGTCAAACCAAAGGAGTTGATATACTCAATGTACTTTTGGATGAGTGTTCAAAAACTGATTTGGACTTATCAAAATTATCGGGAGTTGCGACTGACGGTGCTCCTTCGATGATTGGTGTCAATTCCGGGCTAGTTACTTTGCTGAAAAAGCATCTGCAAGAAAAAAACATAAAGGCTGAAGATCTCATGCAGTTTCACTGCATTATACACCAAGAAGCCCTCTGTGCTAAAAAAATTGAATTTCAAAATGTCATGAAAGTGGTAGTTTCGACTGTAAATTTTATAAAATCACGAGGACTCAATCACAGGCAATTCAAACAATTCCTTGATGACATCGAAAGCGAATATGGAGATTTACTGTAATATACAGAAGTAAGGTGGCTAAGTCGTGGATTGACACTGGAACGATTTCTACATTTAATAGAAGAAATTGAAATATTTCTGGCGGAAAAGCAAAGGGATGTCCCAGAACTTAAAAATCCTGATTGGTTGTGTGATTTGGCTTTTTTAGTTGACATTACAAATCATTTGAATGTCTTGAACACACGGCTTCAAGGCAAAAATCAACTGATATCCCAGCTCTACGCTCATGTATCATCCTTTCAATGCAAGCTGACACTTTTCAGATCGCAATTGAATTCTGGAAATTACAATCATTTTCCGAACTATAAGAAAATGGCTGAAAAATTCAACAAAACTGCGATTAATTTCAGTTATGTAGAAAAGCTAGATATTTTGATTCAATCTTTTCAAGACAGATTTTCGGAGTTTAAAAAAGTGAAACCTCTGTTGGACATATTCAGCAATCCTTTCACGATTTCAGTTGAAAATGCGCCAGAGTCAATGCAGTTAGAAATTATCGACATTCAAAACGACGAAGATTTACGCAACAAATTCAACGAAGGAGATTTGCTGAACTTTTACCGCTGCATTGATAAAAATATGTACAAAGAGTTGCGCATAAACGCTCTGAAATGTGCCAGCTTATTTGGTTCTACCTATATATGTGAACAAACTTTTTCAATACTTAATAATAATAAAACCAAAAATCGAAACCGCCTTGCAAATGAAAGTTTGGAAGCAGTTTTACGTGTTGCTACAAGTAAATTGGAGCCAAATATAAAAAAGATTGTAAGCACTATGCAGTGCCACGCTTCCAATTAATAAATTCCTTTTTAATTTTAATACATTATTATCAATTATTTATTGTCTTTAATTACCTACACTTCTGGCGGCCCGCCATCAGTTCATGATTTGCCCGAGTGGCCCCTAGTCTTAATAAGTCTGTGCATCTCTGGTGTAAGGCTTAATTGGCTTTAATTAATTGACTTTAGCTCTTCTCTCGTTATCTCCGAGAGAGGTTTAACTTTCGTACCTCTGTGGACTCCAGGTTGCGCTTCAGTAAAATCTATGCCCTCGCTATCCCCTCCCTCACCACGGATACCTACACCAAGTCATTCCCTGTTCAAGCTACGCGTCTCTGGAACGCTCTCCCGGTCGACGTTTGGTTAAGTCCTTCCTTAGCCACCTTCAAGAAGAAGGACTCCACATCTATTAAGAAGATGTGGAGTCCCAAAACTGAACCCTAAGCTCGTATACTTATGTATTTATTTTTGAAGTGAAAACTTCTTTAGCGGCGTTGTGCACTTTTTTTGTAATGGGTAAAAAATGTTAAACTCGCGTCAGGACACGTGACCTGATCGAAAGTTCGTAAGACGGATGGAGTAGTGAAAACTTCTTTAGCGGCGTCGTGCACTTGTTTAGTAATGGGTAAAAAATGTTAAACTCGCGTCAGGACACGTGACCTGATCGAAAGTTCGTAAGACGGATGGAGTAGTGAAAACTTCTTTAGCGGCGTCGTGCACTTGTTTTGTAATGGGTAAAAAATGTTAAACTCGCGTCAGGACACGTGACCTGATCGAAAATTCGTAAGACGGATGGAGTTGATTTTTTGTTGATTTTTCTAAGATATAAACTTTTTAATGTAATCAACGTTAATATTCAAGTTTTCACTTCTGCCGGCACTCCCGGAGTGCAACCCGTCGTTTTTTTTATTGTATAATATTTATTGTATATATATTACTATTTATATTAGTATTATAATTATTATATTTATAAGTATTAATATGTGAGTAACATTATGTCCCATGAGTTTTTTTTAACTATGATTAATTTTAAAATAACACTTTATATTTAAAGTCGTGTTTGTAACTTTTGCTCTTACCTTGTTTTTTTTGTTTTAAATCCAAATGTCATTATTAGGTCGACTGGAAGAGATCCCGTAAGGGATAAGTCCGTCTTTATATCATACATATCTGTTTTATGTTCCGTATTCAAACATGTCAATAAAGAGTTTACAAACAAACACAATGCGAAACTGGCTACTTATATTTTCTATTCACACTGGAATACATCAATGCTGGTAACATTGATATTTAGCGGCAAAACGGTGGTAGATAATGGGTAGATAAGATGGTGGTAGGTAGCCAGGTGGACTTAGAAAATTCTTTTAACACCAACCAAAGCGAGTTTGACAAAGTTAGAACCCCGCCGGGCATCGATCCCGCGAACTCCTTAAATAAAGCGTATGGAGTAAGCATTAGGACAAGTTACAGTAAGCCAAGGAGCCCTCCTAAAAATACCAATCACTCTGTATACAGATTGTTGCTAATTGATTAAATATCATTAAATAAATATAAGTACGGTTTCTTCAAAAATGTCTATGGCCTATGCGTCATTGAAGATTTATTCTAAGAAACTATTCGAGGAAAGAGAATAAGCATTCATACTTTAAGTGTCATACCTATAATTTACAAAGCATTTGTTCAAATGTCTTTCACAGCAAATCAGTATTCTACTTATGTAAATTTTTATGGTTGCTCATGGCTGCTACTGTTTGTCGAGTTGTCATTTCGTCTACTTACCATAAACACCGGAACAATATAAAAACATGGCTACTTATTACTATTATTAGTCTTCATATTGTAGCAACTCCGTCAGTGTAATGTCGGCTATTCATGTATGAAATATAGTAGCGAAAGCGAACCGGCAGGTAACATTTGGGCTAATGGACGGAGAAATACTTTCAAATGGCCAAAGCCCATAATGCTCCACTCACGATGGCATATAGGAAAATTATTATGATTTTTTATTTATTTGAACAAAACTAACTCAAGCGTCTAACGTTAGAATTGCAAAGCAAGAGAATGGTATTACTTGTGATCATCGATATATATATGTACTATGAGTAAATGTCTTTGCTTGTGATTATATTCTTTTCCATTGTGTAGAATGTCAAAAACAAACAAAGATGATATATTTGTTTAGGTGCCTAACTAGTGACATATACGATTTACATGCAATGAGTTTTTATATACCTATCTCCAGACAGAGATATGCTATAAATAAGGGAAGGTAATAAGATACTCGTAGGTTACAAACGTTAAAAAAGTGAAGGAAATAAAATGATGCCTATTGGCATCTCTTTTCTTAGTAGCATTCAATGCAATGGAAGCGAACTGCCTATTGTGTTTTTCAATTGATTCGATTTTCAAATGTTGTTTGTTAGTGCATGACCCATGTCTTTGCATTGAGGTGCAAACAAGAACGATTATGTACTTAACAGATTATAAAACGTAGCTGAAAATGGTAAAAAAATTACTCGCAAACGCCTCGGTGGCCTAATGATTAGTCCATTCGCTTCACACCAGGAGGTTGCGGGTTCGATTCCCTGCGAAGTCTAACTTTGTAAGATACTGCGCACTGTTTAAGTGAGATACCGCGATCTATCTATCTATACAGCCTTCGGTAACGCATCGGCGAGTTCGTTTTTCTATGGCTTTTATCCACCTATTGTAGAACAGGTAACATTTTTCTCCACCTATAGTAGAACAGGTAAAATTTACTACACCTATAGTAGAACAGGTAAAATTTACTCCCACTTATAGTAGAACAGGTAAAACTTACTTCACCTATAGTAGAACAGGTAAAATTTACTCCACCTATAGTAGAATAAGTAAAATTCAGTCTACCTATAGTAAAACAGGTAAAATATACTCACCTATAGTAGAACAGGTAAAATTTACTCCACCTAGAGTAGAACAGGTAAAATCTCCTCCTATAGTAGAACGGGTAAAATTTATCCACCTATAGTAGAATAGGTAAAATTCACTCCACCTATATTAGAACAGGTAAAATTTACAGCTGCCCAGGTAAACCTAATAAAATTATCTAAGTATCTAATGTCTTAGTGGCGGAGTAGTGGACTCCGCCGCATAGCAGAACAGAAGCGGGCGGAAAGTAGAATCGAGTAAAGTGTAACGCCTGATTTCCACCCGGACGCGCGCGACTGATTTGCGATCTGATCTCGTCACGACTTTTGAACGCATTATAAGTATTGTAATTGGGAATGTTATGCCAAAGCGTTATAAGGGTATTTTCTTGGTAATATTGCTTTTAATTAGTCAAGTTCAAGGTAGTAATGTTTTCAAAACTTGTAATACTTTCAATACGTTTCGCAGGGATATGAAAAAATCAGACATTTGATCAAATCCCTAAGATGTTTGACTAAATCCTTAAGGCATTTGATCAAATCCCTAAGGCAAAATTGCAAGTCAATTTTGTCATTTCCACAACGATTTTTATAACTCTTCCTGCATTAGTTCAAGTTATCTGGATACATAAACATAAATTAGATGTAAATTTGATTACAAAAATATTTATGACAAATTTTATTATTTTATTTTAAACTAATCAATCATATACTAATCAATTCCACTGGCGTAAGAATTGGGATAGGATTATATCCACATTATATCGCTAGGTTTGTTATGGAAAATGACAAAATTGAGTTTTAATTTTAACATCTAACGGCACTTGATCAAATTCCTGACCATCATTGACTTTATAAAATCTACTGTATCATCTACACACACGAGACATTTTGAACTTTGTACCGATCTTATGCAGTGCGCGTATGGGTCAGAATCGCA
Organism: Coleophora flavipennella; assembly: GCA_947284805.1. Classification (NCBI taxonomy): domain Eukaryota; kingdom Metazoa; phylum Arthropoda; class Insecta; order Lepidoptera; family Coleophoridae; genus Coleophora; species Coleophora flavipennella. The sequence goes on from OX369269.1 coordinate 5,963,009, forward strand.
CGACGAGTGTCTAGCTTAATATGCTCTTTATTGACTGTACCTATACCACAGAGTTGGTTACCGTGTCCCGGATCCCAGCAAGCACATAACATGTCCAAGGAGATTCCTACCATCTCAAAATTAAGGGCATAATTTGGGTATTCATCCTACCTTGTCTCGGAATATGAGCCATTATACTTTTCGAGATACATATGAAAATGAAAAAAAATGAAAAAATTAAAATTGTTTATTGGTTACCAAAAATTATCAGCTTTTTAAGGCTGAGATCTCCTTTTAGGTAAAAAAATACCTGTGATAGGAAATCTCACTCTTCCATCGCTTCATCATTCATACATCATCATATTAGCCGATAACGTCCACTGATGGAAAAAGTCCCCCCCAAAGATTTCCACGACGACCGGTCCTGCGCTGCGCGCATCCAGCGGCTTCCCGCGACCTTCACCAGGTCGTCAGTATACTACTTGCACATCAAATTATCTATCCTTCTCAACTGGACTGGAGTTGAGCGAGCGAAGCGAGCGATGGTAGGTTCGGTTAGGTTTGATTAATTATACCGTCGAGGAGTTTGGCGAAGCGATACTCCCGCCTCCTGGGTGGCGGATCTGACTTACGAAATAATAAAACAGTTAGCCTAAACCAGATAACCGCTATCATTTAGAGATCTTTTTCCGGGACGCTTATTAAGGAATAGTAATAACAAAAGTAGGTACAGCCAAGCTGTGCATACTTTTTTGCTAAGCCTTCACCGTCTGTCGTAGTCGGGCATACACAAATCTACAATAAACATTGCACTTGCTTAGTAGCAAAGAATAAATCTTGGTAAACCAGACTTGACGAACAATTTACAAATAATTTAGGTTTGTATGGGAGGTAACTTACTCAGATTTTTCCTGGAATAATGAAGTACTTTAATAATTAGTTATTTACAAAGTTTCATTGAAATCGTTAAAGCCATTGGTGGGAAAAAGTTACAAACAACCTGGATTTGTATGGGAGGTACCTTATTCCGATGTTTTTTGAAACAACGAACTACTGGCCATAATACAGTTATAGTAACATACCCAGTTTTGTCAAAATCGTCAGAGTCAAAAAATAATAAGTGATTTTTTACTATGGTGGCAACCATAAAAAAAAACCAAGGCGGGAAAAAAAATACGCCTGGAGATATAAAAATAATATTGCCCAATAAGTAACCCAAATTTGACCCAAATCCGTCTAGTAGTTTGGGAACTAGAACCCGCGACCTCCTGATGTGTGAAGCTAATGGACTCAACCATTACGCCACGGGGGCGGTTTAAAACTTATACAGGTTTAAACTGTCGTTTTTACAACTTGCCCCTTAATTACCTATAATAGAGATGACGAATGCTAGTCATCTGATTTACTTTTTATCATCTATCAAAAACGACATTTTGTTATAAAAATGTTTTTACATAACTAGGCGTGACGTCATAGTTTTGCAGCGTCATTTATGTACTTATTTTGTGATTTTGATGAATTAAAAATCAAAGACTTGATGGAAAACAAAACGAGTAAGATTTTCCTAAGTTTAAGTAGGAGGGCAATTTAGTGATCAAGAGTTCATAATTTATTTCTGATGTTGTCGTCATCCCTATTACCTATAATTAAGCTAAAATAAAATGGTGAGGCAATAGATGTACCTGTCTTATTCCGTGGAACGTCTATAAATTAAAAGCCTAAATAGAAGATAATGTGAAGACTAGATGTTGCTTATTGATTTGTTTATTTTTATTTCTTTTTTAACCGATTTCAAAAAAGGAGGAGGTTTCTCAATTCGACCGGATATATATTTTTTAATGTGTGATCGTGCATGGATATAACTTCGTCGTTTATGAACCGATGATGAATCTTTTTTTGTTGGAAAGAAGATATCCCAAGGGTGGCACCATGGTAAGGAAAAATCTGATGATGGTATCCCAGAGAAATCGAGGGGAACCTTAGTTTCCTGTTTGAAGTCGTTTATTTTGTTCAAAATTATTATTCTTCTTTCTAGCTGTTTCCCGCGGCTTCACCCGCGTGGACAACGTTTCTATGACTTTTTGAGGGTGCGCAGTGCGCGCACCGCAAATGGTTCGCGAGCGTGGAAAAATGTAGCCTATGTGTTAATCCAGGTCCTAATCTGTCTCCCTACCAAATTTCAGCCAGATCCGTACAGTAGTTTTTGCGTGAAAGAGTAAAAAACATACATCCATACATTCTTAAAAATTCTCTCTTATAATATAGTATGAGTTCTCTGCTTACAGAGTTGTGTCTTATATGAGTGACTTTGCTTGTTGATGCTGTTACATGAAGCAACAAATCGTTCATTCATCGACACTGGAGAACACTAGATCTGGTTAGTCATACAAAAGTCATACAAAAGAGCGGATTTTTAATTTTTTTTCTCTGAAGTGAAGTAGCCACGTGCTGTTGGTACTCGAGAAAAATATCGCCAAGCTATGCCCAACACCAGAAGTCAAGTCGTTTATAAGACTGCCATCTAGGCATATACTGATAGCAACCAGCGCCAACGGCTGAACGTGCCTCGCGGTGGTAGCTCAGTAAGACTTGCATGCTCGCGCCAGTTTTATCAAAGCCGACCACAGGTACTAAGAAGTCAAATTAAAAATATTATGATTGTCATTGCTGGATGCGGGCAGCGCAGAACCGGTCCTCGTGGAAATCCTTGGGGGAGGCCTATGTCCAGCAGTGGACGTCCTTCGGCTGATATGATGATGATTGTCTTTGTTCTTCAAAATAGTATCTTCCTAATGTCTTGATTTACTGTAGTTTGCGAATTTTAGAAGTCGATCAGCTGTGATGGACCAATTTTGTCCAAATAAATTTTTACTTTCGAGCGACGAAGGAGTAAAGAAGATAATGTGATAGCAAAAAGATTTTGACGGGGATTGATTCTTTTAAACTAATATAATCTAAAAAAATATATTTAAAAAATGCATGTATGTACGTCCGTTCAGTGCTCTAGTTCACAAACTACTGGACGGATTTGGGTGAAGTTTGGGTTAGGGCAATATTATTTTTATATGTCCAAGAGTTTTTTTAGGTTTTTCCCTAGCTTGATTTTTTAGGGTTGCCACCATAGTAAAAAATCACGTATTATTTTTTTACTCAAAAATGGTTCTAACGATTTTGATGAAGCTCGGTGTGTTACTATAACTGTTTATGGCCTACAGTACGCGGTAGTCCGCTCTTTCAAGAAAAATCACAATAAGATACCTCCACAAAAAATGTTTGATACCATTTCTCAAAAATGGCTCTAACGATTTTAATGAAACTTTGTGAATAATTAGGAATCAATAATGCCTACTGGACTAGGTACAATCAAGGATTTTTTTTCCAACCCACCTTAAGTTCAACATCGTATAGCAAACTGTCACCATAAGAGCTATTTTCGATTGACACTGTCACATAGAAAAGCAAATGATAAGTTTTCGCAAAGAGGTTATCTGTAATTCAAAGTGACAAATAATACATTCTGACATTTCAATACTATTACTGAAATTGAATTTTCGACCTTAATGCATTGCGAATTTCTAACGATATTTCAACGAAATGGGTAAGGAATTAAATTCCTTGACCGTACTTCATTATTACATGAAAAATCTGACTAAGGTATACCTCCCATACAATCATACAAGCCCAAAATATTTGTTATTTTTCATTCTTTGCTACTAAGTGAGTATAATGTTTATTTTTGATTTGTGGATGCCCGATTGCCCGACTACGACAGGCGGTGAAGGCTTCGCAAGAGAGTATGCACAGCGGGCTCTACAATTAATATTACTATGTGTTCCTTGGAAGAAGTTGTTTGGTATGATAAGTTGAATCTCCAGTTAACGAACCCTAATACACTACTTTTGTTACACCCTATATTCTTTATTGTTGTATAACTTTTTTGATGATATGTCGCGATTTCCTCAAGGTGAATGACACTATTAAGCGCATGACGGCGGCGGAGTTTCGCGCTTTTTGCGACGGATCTCTCGCGGGTGGCGTCGGCGCTTGCGCAGCCATTGTCGACTCCATCCCGGTTCCGAGGTCACTGCTTTGCTTCTGCCAATGCACCTTAGCACTACTCGTAACACATGTTACATTTTCTAAGGTTTTTTAGACTTTTTCTGGAGAAAAAAAACAAGTGGAATTTACATCTGACTGCAGGTTTACCATTAAGCACATTTATTTATTTATTTAATTTATATAAGGTCTAACAAAATTAGCTGAAACTATTTTAACTGGTGCTTCCACCAATGAAACTGAACAACTTTCCCCATGAAACCCATAGTCAAATCTCAAAAAAAAAATTGAACTTCCCATACTAAGTTGCCTGATTAGCTGATCGAGTTAGTATGGGAGAGCCAATTTTTTTTTGCGTTTTGACTATGGGTTCCATGGGGAAAGTTGTTCAGTTTCATGGGTAGAAGCACCAGTTAAATAGTTTCAGCTAATTTTGTTACACCTTATATATTAGCTATTCGGAAGATTTATAGCTTAATAATATATATAAGTAACAAAATTAAATTTAAAAAGATGCTAATTACAAACCTTCACCGTAAAAAAATTGAAAATTAACATTAGTAACATCAAAGAACATTTTTTTTATGACAATCCGTTTCATTAAACAGATATTCAGTCTGAGAATAATTCCTGTATTTTATGCTAAATAAAATAGTTTTATTAGGAAAGATTTGCGACGTGAATTTAGATTACTTACAAATTTATTTTATTTTTATTAACAATTGGTAAGCCCTTGGCATCATCTTACCTGATGGTAAGTGACGATGATGCCGAAGATAGAAGCGGGCTTACCAAAATTCCCCAACGCAATGGAGAACTGGCTATCATAACGTTAAGCCGGGACAAATCAATGTTGTTTTAACACTCATGTTTGGCGGCAAGACCTAGATAAGATGGTGGTAGCTAGCCAGGCGGGCTTAGAAAATGCCCTAACGCCAACCAAACCGAGACTTACAAGTTTACCGCACCGGGAATCGAACCCGCGACCTCCTGGTGTGAAGCGAATGGAAAACGTTTAAACTTTTACTTTTATATCAATAAAATATATCTCAATAAAATACTGAATTTACACGAGCGACTACGTTTGAAATGACGAAATTTTAAGTTAATATTTTTTTAGTTACTTACAAATTTATAATACACTAGCTGATGCCCGCGGCTTAGCCCCCGTGGATATCGATCCAGTGAGCGGGTTTTTTTAGTCTGTGTCTATCCTGAAATCCATTCTTGTTTGTTTATGAACTATTTGTTGTACAGAGGCTCTATAGACACTTTGGACTTTGTACAGTTCTTATACCCTATGTCTAGCTTGTCTAGTTTGATGTGCTGGCGTCTGTACAATAAAATACATGTATAGGTACAGAATAGGAATAACATGTTCAAAGGCGGACTTTTCCCAAACAGGGATCTCTTCCAGCCAACCCTTAATTACTGACAGGATTTAAACAATGAGCAAAGAAACAAATTCGTACACAATTTAAGAGAAGTGAAAACAACAATTAATTATTCTTCTAACTATTGGTGAAAGAGGAGGTTCGATTAGCACTTTAATTGGTGTTGTATAACTTTACCTACAGCAACAAGTTATGCTTGTCGATATTGTCAAGTGGCCTCTTTTAACAGTTTTCCAAAAAATAACTCGTTGCTATTATAAATTTAAATAATGAGATTCCCTGTAATTAATGTTTTAATGTTATGTTTAAACGTATATGCTACTAAAAATAAAATAGCAATTAAAAAAATCGTATGATTTTTTTTTGTTTGTAAAAAATATGTTTTAAAACGACAGTAGTTAAACGAGGGTTAATCGGTCACACACATTTAATGTTTAATACGTCATTAAGCTTCTTTGCACATAACAATAATGTAATTAAATTAAATTTATATAATTCTCTAACAAAATAGAGTAGGAACTGCTTGCTTACATTACTTAGTGCGAACATTTACATTACACTGTGAACATTTACATTACACTGTGAGCACGTATTATTTTTTTTTCTCTTACTTGTTTACCTACATATTTTTCTTCTTATCGTGTGGCACAATTAAGGCCCTAAGATAGGTCAAATGACAATATTCAATTCAAATTATTGAAAGACTGTGTAAAGCTATCACCATGGCAAAAATATATAATATACGTAAAATAATAAAAAAATCGATTTAATTGAATACAATTTTAAAAATATATACCGGACTAGTATCTCATCTGTGCTTTTACTTACATATGAAGTTAATACTCTTTTGTATGAAAATCAACAACAATTACCTGATTACAATACACGGCTACCACTAATAACTTTAATTGTCTGCATTAGCATAGGCTGTAGTTTCTTCGACCTACGTTTTGCTGCTTCGATCTTTCCTCATTTCTTATACTCATCGACGCAGGCTGTTTATAATTCAGTGACAAAGTTCACTGCTTATTTATTACATTATTATTAGCATAGACATAAGATCTTCTTGCCTTGCCTAGGTTATTAAAAGATAATGCCGAGATCGAACTAATTAACTGCGACATATAAGATCAGCCGGAAGTTGTTTTATTATCTAATTCACGATTGTCTCGCTTTCACCGATTAGTTGATGTAGTTGAAACATTTATTTTGTGGAGAAAGCCTTACTTTGCACAGCTTATTAATTTGAATTAGATCTGTCTATTGTCTAGAATCTAGATCCGTGAGATTTGTAATACCATTTTTATAATATATGTTAAGTACATTCGCAGTGTGGTTTCGGTTGCAGATCTTAATATGCAGTTTAATGACCTTTCTTGGAGTTGAGTTTTGTTGTTCAATATGAACCGAATTTAGTCCACAACATTTGTTTTGTGGAGAAAGCCTTGCTTTGCACAGCTTATTAGTTTGAATTAGATCTGTCTATAGTCTAGAATCTAGATCCGTGAGATTTGTAATGTCATATTTATCATATTTATTAAGTACATGCGTAGTGTGGTTTTGGTTGTGGATCTAAATATGAAGTTTAACGACCTTTTTTGGTGTTGAGTTAGGGTCCAGAAACACGGACTGCATTTCAGCTGCAAATTCGCAGTTTGCATCCAGTTATAGCGCAACTAACTAGGGGAACTGCATCCAAACTGCGAATTTGCAGCTGGCATGCAGTCGAAATGCATTTCGTGTGTCTGGACCCTTATGTTATTCAATATCAACCGATTTTAATCCACTCTTCTGTTTGAAAATGGCTTTCTAATAGCAGCATTATCTTTATTTGTTTGCATAATACATCAATTCCAGAAGATAAACTGTTAAAATTGTGTAATCGTGTATTAGTTCGACATTTATCAATTTATCGTACATGCAGTTAGAGTTTGTCGCATTCGTGACAGAATTTATATGGCATTGTGTTTGGTCTCTTCGCAACGTCATCCATCATCGTATCGTCTAAATGTCGTTCTGTGATGAAGTCATACTTACAAACACATAGGCGGACAATACCACTGTTTATTTAAACGCCGTGTCTTCATAGTCGGCTGAGCGTGAAAATTCCCCAAAACTAGCACTTTCTCTCTGAGAATTATATCATGTTACGGTAAGGCTTAATCATTTTGTATGCGAGGGTTATGTTCGACGATGTCGGTGTTGTAACTTGAACTGCCTTCGTCACCCAGAGGTTGAATACCAAACGTCCTCATTATGGTGTTTATGTTTTTATTGCCCACCTTGTTCAATGTTATAGGAACATTATTCAACCTGCTCTTCTTCAAAGTATTTCTATGACTATGACAGTGATTTGTTATATCACATCAGCTCATATATACGTCCCCACCGAGGGGCTCGAGCCTATCCTGAATTAGGGCGATCGGGCCTTAGTCGACCACACGGGTCCAGTGCGGGTTGGTCAACTTCACACACAACCTTCGAGTTTCTTCGCAGATGTGTGCAGGTTTCCTCACGATGTTTTCCTTCACCGTAAGAGCGTCGGATAAACGTACATATGAGATGGAAATTCGAAAACTTATTGGTACGTGGCAGGACTCGAACCACTACCTAACGGATAGGAGGTAGCGGCCCTTCTTGTTGCGCCACCGACGCTATTTTTTATATGACTGCAGGAAATTTATATGTTTTATGCTTAAATGAATGTTGGTTAACAACCCCCTCTCTCTACCTCTTTTTTGGTAAGATATCTACTTCATTGTATTTACTATACAGAGTGTAATGCAGTAATATAACATAGGCCTCTCCCAAGGATTTCCACGGCGACCGGTTCTGCGCTGCCCGCATCCAGCGGCTTCCAGCGACCTTTACCAGGTCTTCGGTCCACCGAGTGGGAGGCCTTCCTGAGCTACGTTTTCCGGTGCGCGGTCGCCACTCTAGAACTTTACTGCCCCAATGGCCATCTGTTCTACGAGCAGTGTGCCCCGCCCACTGCCACTTAAGTTTAGCAATTCTTAGAGCTATGTCGGTTACTTTAGTTCTCCCACGGATCTCCTCGTTTCTGATTCGATTACGCAGAGATATTCCGAGCGTAGCACGCTCCATTGCCCTGTGGGTGACCTTAAATGATCTTTCCAGATAATCACCATCATTGTCAGCCCGTAGGTACCTATTTGTCCACTGTTGGACATAAGGCATCTTCCAAGGCGTGCTGCTTGTACCGAATTTCAGCCTGGTGGTAGGGCATTTTCTAAGCCCACCTGACCAGCTACCACTATCTTATCTAAGTCTTGCCGCCAAACATCAGTGTTAACAACATTGATGTGTTCCGGCTTGAAGATAAGATAGCCAGTTCTCCATTGCATTAGGGAATCTTGGTAAGCCCGCTTCCATCTTCGGCATCATCGTCACTTACCATCAGGTGAGATGATGCCAAGAGCTTACCAATTGTAATTAAAACTTATTTTCAATTACTTCACATTAAGGATGTTTTATCGAAAAATATATATTTTTATTTACAGGAATGAGGAGTGATTCTGATATCCTCGAATTCTATTTTAATACATAGGACTAAAGAAAAAAATATCCTAAAAATATTTTAGTTGTAACCATAGAACTGCTGCAATTTTAATCGAAACTTTAGGATAATTTATGAACTTCTCAACAAAACAATATCAAAATGATTTTGTTTTCTCACTTTTTGGAAATTCTTCCTATTTTATTTATAATGAATAAAAAACCATAATTTTCGCACGATTCGTCCGCAGCGAATGACGTAACAGCCACGTTGCAGCACGAGCTGTTAGGAACTTTATTTTCAAGCTACTTCGTTCGATGTTCGAACATCGTGAAACGGAGGAGCGTTAGACGACGACGGGACGTTAGATACCGTGCCATGGACTCGAAGTCAATGCTCTCCTTAATCCGTGTACATTATCGCACGGCGCACCACGCTTCACTTCCTTCCCTCCTAGCCATTCCTAGCGGACACACACAGTATCTAAGTCTAATTGCTCATTATAACTGTTCCAATTTGTGCAGCGTATGTCACGTGTACAATTAACTTTTAACTTGTTCAAGCTATAGCTTACTACTAATTTTGGTATATAAGGTCTAACAAAATTAGCTGAAACTATTTTAATTGATGCTTCTACCCATCAAACTGAACAACTTTCTCCATGAAACCGTAGTCAAATCTCAAAAAAAAATATCTTCGCATACTAAGTTGGCTGATCAGCTGATCGAGTTAGTATGGGAGAGCCAAATTTTTTTTTGCGATTTGAGTATGGGTTCCATGGGGAAAGTTGTTCAGTGTCATGGGTAGAAGCACCAGTTAAAATAGTTTCAGCTAATATATTTACACTAATTCCACAGAAATAAAATGGAATTAGTTTAAATTTATACGAAAATGAGTGATCATTATATCACATCATTCCACCAAGAACCTACATACAATCAAAAGTATCAATCTATAGCTTACTACTATTATAATAGAAGTTTATGAAACTGTTGCATAAAACTTATAGTTATATGCAGATTCATACACTACTTTATCTAATCTCATACATTGCGATTGGACCTACTAAATAAAAGATCAAAGTTAAAAGTGTAAGAAAAAAAATCCCACGAAATTAAGTACAACAAAACGTACGAATGGCGCCAAAACCCAGTACATCACCGCGCATGCGCTAAAGCGGTCAAGACAGGTAAAAATTTAAACGCCATATAGTGGCTCGCAAATTGTATGATAAGTCATTTAACATACGGTCAGGCAAATTATATAATGGCGAGGGCGAGGAGCCGCGCGCGCTTCGCGAGGCTCTTTGACAGTTAAATCAATCAAACCTGACCGAAGCTAACATCGCTCGCTTCGCGAGCTCATTAACAATCTATGTTAGCGATGTTAGGTTCGGTCAGGTTTGATTAATTTAACTGTCAAAGAGCCTCGCGAAGCGCGGCTCCCCGCCCTCGCCATTATATAATTTGCCTGACCGTATATATAATGTTAATGACGAATTATACAGTATGCCTGCGACATAATTGATATAATCTCTTTGTCATTGATATATATGTACTTAAATGTCTTTGCTCTTTGGTGATATTATCTTTCTATCCCTGAATCGTATTGGTAAAAAATGTTTTTTAACATTATTTTGTTAGAGAAAAAGTGTCATAATATGATTCTATTTTTAAATTTCGGTATGCTGTTATAAGTATGTAAATATAAGTTTATAATTAAAGTTTTACGATATGAGAGCATAGATAAGATATTTAGATTTTAGTCTAACCAACTGCATTATGTTTTTAATTTTCTAGTAGATATAGGCAAAAATACTAACATTATATGTACTACTAGCTTTTGCCCGCAGGCTTGCCCGCGTGGATATCGTTTTTGCCCACGACTGTTTTGCCGCTGTATCCGTGGGAATTTCTTAAAATTCGACCTTATTCGTTGTCTACATCAGAAAAGGGAACCTTTGTGTAAAATTTCAGTTTTCTGGGTTAAGGGTTAGGTCTGGGCGTTGATGACTTGATGAGTCAGTGAGTCAGAAGTTTTCTTTTTACACACATATTTAGTGAGTGCCCGCTGCTTCGCACGCATAGAATCGATGGTACTAAGTGGGGGAGCCGCAGGTGGCTCGCCGTTTTTTTACCTGGAACCTTCCCAGGCGTTCGCGCAGCAACTCTACGAGGTTTGAAAGCAACGGTATGGCAGCGCATAAGATACGAACAAACATCAAATATTTTTTTAAAGAGGTGTAACAAAATCGGTGTAGATCCCGTTAACTGGACATCTTACTGAACAACTTGTTCTATGACCTTGCTGAAATCGCAAAAAAAAATCCTCCGACCACGACTATCCTCTGAAAATCACTTATGGATTAAATAGATTATAAATATTTTTCTCAAACATGCTTGGAAATTTGATCATTATTTTGACAAACTTCTTTGAGTTAAATTGAAATTGCTGTACTGGCCAAATACATGCGAGCAATGTTGTATGAAAATCCATATCTGTCGTGTTTTAGCGGTCAAATAAATTACTGTGTAAACTCATATCTGTCGTGTAACACCGAAACATGGCAACCAAGGAGGTAACTTATCCAAGGTTTTTTTTAAAAATTTCCAACTGGCTTGCAAATAGAAAGCTGTTTATTAAAAAAAAATCACTTTGGTTCGCGAAAAATTATTGTTGTTCGTTGTTTCGACATTGATTTTGAGAAGTAATTACAGTACTATACAAGCCTTGGCCACAACTTTAACTCACTCACATTTACACGTTCGTCCATCAATGCCTCTTTTGCTGGCCGCTGCAGTAATGTACTATAACAAAATAACGGGTTTCTTGCTAGAATATTATGTTTTTTTTAATATTAATTTGAAATTGTTGGCGGTTCTATTACCCCCAACACAAATTATTAATTTACTCATTCTTATGGACTTATTCGTAATCGTTCAGTATTTAGCGCACATACAGGAAAACAAGTATAGAAGATTTCCCAGCCCTTTTTTTAATCCAGAGATTTCGGGATTATCAACAGATAAAAAAAACGTTGTTTTTATTAGGATCGGGATAATTCGGGATCCCGGGATTGGATTCTCTAGTTACAGGGTGTTTTTTAACTGTTGTTGTATAACTTCATCTATTAGCAACAAGTTATAATTTGTCGATATTGTTAAAAGTGCCTACTGTTAGCAGTTTTGCAAAAATTAACTCGTTGTTAATATTTATAGTTACAAAAAAACATTTAAACAACAGTTGTACCCTATATGCGCAAAATCCCCAAAGATTTCGATTAAAGTCCTTATGATTAAGTAAATTATTTTATTTATTTCTATTGACGGCGCTAATCGAATCACCAATGAGTTTTTGTTTATACTATAGTAAAATGTGTCGGTGGCGTAACGGCTAGGACCGCCGCCTCCTGTCCGGGAGGTCGTGGTTCGAATCCTGCTACGTACCAATGTGATTTAGAATTTAGATTTCATATGTACGTTTATCCGATGTCTTACGGTGAAGGAAAACTTCGCGAGGAAACCTGCACTCGCCTGCGGAGAAACTCGCAGGTTGTGTGTGAAGTCGACCAACCTGCACTGGGCCCGCGTGAGCGACTAAGGCCCGATCTCCCTAATTCAGGGTATAGACGTATATGAGCTGATAATATGAAGCCCTTGGCATCATCTCACCTGATAATTATTAGCGTCTAGTTTATGCTATGAGCACAGATGATATACTAGTTACTTCGTAACTGTGAGTGCCATTTGCCTACTGTTGCTTTTGCTGCGCGCGCGCACAGTGACTGTCACAAGTGTCACACAACACAATACAATAGACCCAAATCACCCAAATACGTCCATTCCATGTGAGGAACACAGAAAAGAGCATTAAATCTATTTACTCTTCCATACAGTGCGACAGATTTCTTTGTCACAATAGCCTGCTTTAGTTACAAGGATAATTCTTTTGTGCCGGATTCTAAAACTGCTCGCATTGGTTCTGTTATTGCATTATTTAATCTTTTTGCACATCCTCCGTACATGGATAACTCCTTATATGATTGCTTCGTGTCAATAGGATTACATAGATTATGAAACGTTCCTTTTGAAAATTAAATCACACACAAACACTGCGGAAGAAGTGCTTCTAAAAGGCATAGTTAGCCTATTATGGTCATTTATGGTATAATATCTGTTGCCCGCGGCTTCGCCTGCGCAGATCCCGTTTTTTTCCGTTCCATTAGGAATATCCCAAAATTGTTTCTTAGCGGATGCCTAAATCATAATTGCTATCTGTTTACTAAATTTCAGCCCGATCTGTTCAGTAGTTTGAGCTGTGCGTTGATAGATCATTCAGTTAAGGCCCTAAGATGGGTCAAATGACAATATTCAATTCAAAGTATTGAAAGACTGTGTGATGCTATCACCGTGGCAAAAATATATAAAATATTTAAAGTAATAAAAAATTGATTTAATTGAAAACAATTTTAAAAATATAACCACTTTTTATGTAAAAAAATATACTGTAGACCCTGTTTTTGGCATTAATTGCAAAACTTCTCGAAAACAAATAGTTAATGTTGAATGAAAATCGGTGACTTTAAGACCTTTAATTTTAATTGAACACATTTTTTAAAAACTTATTTGAAAGTGATGAAAAGTAATAAAACCATGTAAAAATCGAGAATTGGGCGTTCGGTTTCAACGTAACAGCCGCGTTCAAGCTCGCATTGATTTGAACTCAAAATGAATAGACTTACGTTCGATATTATTTAAACACGTTTCAACCTGCTCGGATTGAGACTTGAGTGCTCTTAGGGCCTTAAGGGTTTCCTTTTTTATATACCGATACACAGGTGTTTTTCAATAGTGTGCAAGCTTTTAAAGGTAGGCTTTAATCATGAATCTGAACAATTCTCCCCAAAGAACCCATACTGAATTTTTTTTCTTACTTTTCATACAAAGTTGACTGATAGGGTTATTCGATTTGTATGAAAAATCCTTTTTTTTTTGAGAATTGGTAGGTAAACAGATTAGGACCTGGATTAACTTAAAGGCTACTTTTTTCCACGGAGCCAGTCATAGAAACTATGTTACCGCAAGCGAAGCCGCTGGCAAAAGCTTGTTTATTATAATTGTGTGAAATACCTGTGGTAGGTATTTTTGGAGATACTGTAGGTACCTATCTAGCTGGTTATTGTTTTTTTTTTATTTACAATTGGTAAACCCTTGACAACATCTCACCTGGTGGTAAGTGACGATATTGCCGAAGATGGAAGCGGGCTTACCAAGATTCCCCAACGCAATGGGGAACTGGCTATCTTATCTTTATGCCGTAACACACCAATGATATCAACATTGATATTTGGCGGCAAGACTTAGATAAGATGGTGGTAGCTAGCCAGGCGGGCTTAGAAAATGCCCTACCACCAACCAAACCGAGTCTTACAATTGACCCCGCCGGGAATCGAACCCGCGACCTCCTGTGTAAAGCCAGTGAACTTTGCCTCTGAGCTACGGAGGCGGTTATGCTGATAAATATCTAGTAAATAGTTAAAGCAACGGAATCTGGAAGTATGAAATTACAAATTTATACAAGCTGGAAATTAAGTCACTAATTCCGTAACGGTGTTAGGCATAATATAACAGTTAAATGTACGTACATACTTCGTTTTGCGTTTGAGTAAGTTGGTAAGTAAAATATGCCTAACTTATTTTTTGCTTTTGAGCGACGAAGTAGAAAATTAATAGAAGGTTCATGAGATCGTCCGAAAAACCGACTGAGCAATTTTGACGAAAATTCACTCTGCATTACTTATAGACACTTAAAAAGTGGTGTGTGTGTGTTTGTATGTCCGCACTTTCGATTTGCAGACAAACTGTTAGACCTATTTTGGTGAAATTTTGCAAATGGATAGGTACTTGAAATTATTTTCTAGAGATATACCCCTTTTTTGAATTTTTTATTTTCAAAATATGAACCTACTGTCCAAATTTTTGTCATCAACAATAGTCACACCTAAAATATGCCATATGTGGTATATCTAGGAAAACTATATCAAAAACTATCAAACGCACGCAAAAAAAAACTGAAATAGTACAAAAAAGTTTGTAAATATTTTTTCTCTAAAATGGGGCTAGTTTGTCACATTTAGACAGTCAAGAAATGTTACTAGCGGATATAGTATGTCATCAGTTGTATGTCTAGAAAAATCTAAAAAATACTCCTATACAAATTAAATAATGTTACATGTTTCGCCGCCTCCGTGGCGTAATGGTTAGTCCATTCGCTTCAAACCAGGAAGTCGCGGGTTCGATTCCCCTTGGGGTCAACTTGTAAGACTCGGTTTGGTTGGGGTAGGGCATTTTCTAAGCCCACCTGGCTAGCTACCACCATTTTATCTAAGCCTTGCCATTAAACATCAGTGTTAACAACATTGATGTCTTCCGGCTTGAAGATAAGATAGCCAGTTCTCCATTGCGTTGGGAAATCTTGATAAGCCCGCTTCCGTCTTCGGCATCATCGTCACTTACCATCAGGTGAGATGATGCCAAGGGCTTCATATTATCAGCTCATATACGTCTATACTAGGGGATGCAGTACCGGTTCCGTCTCAAGAACCGGGACTGGATTTTCGGTACTGTACTTGGAACCGGGATTTACCGGGAAATTCGGTACTTTCGGTACTTGCTTAAATGTTGCTATTAATTTATTGTGTAAAGGGCACGAGTGCATGCAGTGAGCATATAATTAAGTAAACTGTAGAAAATGGGCTTATTAGAAATGGGTTGGTGTTTTATTTTTTTTCTATTATGTGTCTTTTATTGACATTAATCATTAAAACACAATCAGTATCATTAAACATACAAGTATTGAGATAAAAATAGTAACAATTAATCAAATAGAACTAAATACGAGTAACATTTTGAATTAGAATAGTCTTTGTTCCTTCCACTATAAGCTATAATCTCACTAAACATATTGAGCAAAGCAAAACTGAAACGCTTCTTCGAGATCAAAATATTAGAAAATATTAAAAATCAACAAAATTAGAGGTGGCATCTCAAGCTATACAAAACCAGTATACACGGGCCTCACGTATTTTGAAACGCACAGGCGTCGCGGCCAGTTTATACTGGTTTTATATAGCTTGATGTGGCGCCGTGTGTATATTTCCAAGTTACAAAATAATATTATATTTACAAACGTTATTCTTCTAAAAATAAAAAGTTTGAAAAACTAAAAATCGCCCTCAAAACGAAATTCACCCAAAAGTATGAAAAAATATTATTAAACTTAAATACACGATATTAACCAACAATAACGAAATCAAAGGTAAGTACGAATTAAATGAGGGTCTTACATTTTTTTTTGAGGTTTTTGCCAGCACACAGTTACTTACGTGCCAAATGTTTTAGATTTAATGGTTAGCTGACACTGACCTCAAACAAAATTTTAGGCCCCTAATTTAATTCTTACCCACCTTTATTTCGTTATTGTTGGTTAATATCGTGTATTTAAGTTTAATATTATTATTTAATACTTTTGAGTGTATTTCGTTTTGAAGTCGATTTTTAGTTTTTTAAACTTTTATTTTTATTTTCTTTATTTTGAGTAATAATGCTATCTATCTAATAACGTTAAACCCAATCATCTACTCGCCAATAGTAATAATAGTCATAATGCATGTTTCATTAAAATATACACAGACTTCTATCATCATCTCAGCAGCATGAAAGTTAAGGAGTTAAATCTTCCATCATCAGCTTATCTGAATAACCTGAAACAATACAACTATCGGTCTCTGCGTACCTATGTATAATATTTCAAGAATTATCTTCTAACTCCAAACCATTATGGAGTTGTACCATCCGTAATCACCTCATTAACCTAAGATTATGACTAAAAGACGCTAATACTTTAATAGCTATAGAAAACATATGAATCACGTAATACGTGCCTATAAAATTTGAGGGTTTTCCCTTGATTTCCCTGGGATCCCATCATCAGATCCCAACTTGGTAACAATGGGAGCCCCTCGCAAGTATACTCTTCCGAATAAAAAAAGAATTTTGAAAATCGGTTCACATCCTGCGGAGATATCGCGTAACAAACATACAAAAAAAACATACAGTCGAATTGAGAACCTCCTCATTTTTGGAGTCGGTTGAAAAGTAGTTGCAGTAAATACAATTTAAAACTCAACTTTTGGGAATAACTGATAAATAAACTCATCATTTACATTTAATAATGGCTTTTCTATCTCGGTAATAAGTTCTAAGGAAACTTATAGCATTAACGCTTCTGTCACTCAACGATGTTCTGAGATTATTACAAATTATACATTATTAATTAAAAATATTACGTAAATTTTAAATAAATGTTGGTGTGACTGTAAATGATGCAAGTAAAATTGTGTTACTTTATAACATTGTATAAAAAGTAGGTCTTTTATTTGATTTTATCGTATATTGAAAGACAGATAGTGAGAAAATGATATGCACGTATAAAGTACCGAAAGTATCGAAAGAACCGGGATGCGTTCGCTGAAGACCCGGTACCGGATTGTTTAAAAAATCCCGGGATTTCCCGGTATTTTCGAGACCGAGATTTCCCGGGAGCATGCCCTAGTCTATACCCTGAATTAGGGAGATCGGGCCTAAGTCGCCCACGCGGGCCCAGTGCAGGTTGGTCGACTTCACACACAGCCTTCGAGTTTTTTCGCTGGCGTGTGCAGGTTTCCTCACGATGTTTTCCTTCACCGTAAGAGCGTCGGATAAACGTACATATGAAATCGAAATTCGAAAACACATTGGCACGTGGCAGGATTCGAACCACGGCGTCCCAGACAGGAGGTAGCGGCTGTAACATTTACGCCATCGACGCTCTTTTTGTTCATTGCCAAGGTCTTACCAATTTTGAATAAAAAAAATATTTTCTCCGTGGAGAGTACAATTTGTTTTTTTTTTAAATATATTTGTTTAAATAACGTAACTGTATTTAAGTATTTAAACCATGTTTTTCTAGCAACAGAAAATGCAGCAAATAGAGTATAAGTAAAGAAAACAAATTCGAAATAAAAACCGTTTAATTTTTTTTTAACATGATCAAGAACCGATTCGTCAACGTCACGCTTCAAATAGAAATTCGATTCTTCCCAATTTCTCGTTATACAGGCCTTGACGAATCGTTTATGCAAAATAAGAGCACAACAATGCTTTTATACAGGCTCTTCAATGGCAGTTCGCGGTCGCGAGAAAGCTGCCGTCCAAGTCCAACAAGGGACTCAGGCGCATGAACAGACTACAAATGTCAAAAAATAAACGTCAACTCGACTCTTGCGCACATTTAGTTACTTGTAGCAGCGAAAGCGAACTGTAGTAGTATGGTAGTAGCGTGCTGGCCCCGTGCCTTACTTTTACATCATGTATATTTAACAAAAAAAAAGTTATTCTTCATTACTTACATCCATGTTGGTCATTAAGTTAATGACGAGCTGTATTTTAGACAAAACAACGGTTAATGGAATGCGGATTTTTCGTAGCTTATCCTAATATTATAAATTAGTTGTTTCCCGCGGCTTCACCCGCGTGGACAACGTTTCTATGACTTTTCGAGGAGGCGTGGAATAGAGTAGCCTCTGTGTTAATCCAGGTGCTAATCTGTCTACTTACCAAATTTCAGCCAGATCCGTTAAGTAGTTTTTGCGTGAAAGAGTAACAAACATAAATCCATATATTCTTACAAACTTTCGCGCTTATGATATTATAGTAGGATAGGATACGAAAGTGTGCTTGTTTATTTGCTTGTTTGTTCCTTTGTTTTCCTTTCACGTCGCAACGGATCAACATTAGTTTTGCACAGAAATAGTCGACTAGGTGGGAAGTGAGATAGGGTACTTTTTGCACAGAAATAGTCGACTAGGTGGGAAGTGAGATAGGGTACTTTTTGCACAGAAATAGTCGACTAGGTGGGAAGTGAGATAGGGTACTTTTTGCACAGAAATAGTCGACTAGGTGGGAAGTGAGATAGGGTACTTTTTGCACAGAAATAGTCGACTAGGTGGGAAGTGAGATAGGGTACTTTTTAGGGTCCCGTACCCCCGTATAACCAACGGATATCCTATTGCTAACCTTCCGCTGTCTGTCTAACCGTCCGTCAGCGGACTGTATTTCATGAAGGAAGACAGTTGAAACTTTCACAGAATGTGTATTTCTGTTGCCGCTATAAGTCTCCATACAAAAAGGCGTTTTTTTTAAACATAAAGAAACTAGCGCCATCTAGTATGGTGGTACGGAATCCTTTGTGCGCGAGTTAGAAACTCGCATTTTACCTGTTTTTTTAATCCCCAATAGATAAATTGTACGTATCTTAGTTGATAATTAAATTCTGTACTTGTATTTGTTTATTTTGATTTACAGTGGCTAGCCCATCAAGCTAGACACTCGTAGTGCGATTCGGATCCATATGCGTACGGCATAAGAACGCTACAAAGTCCAAAGTGTCAAGCTTGATGTGCTGGCCTCTGTACAATAAAGATAGTTATTTGAATTTGCATTGGATAAGCCCTTGGCATCATCTCACTCAGCTGATGGTAAGTGACGATGATGCCGAAGATGGAAGCGAGATCTAGAAAAATCATTCTGCTGCACGCGCTACACATTCTTAAAGACAGTTATAAAACTACGTTTATGCAGTCTAAGCCGCAAGCAAAAGCTAGTCACATCACACTAATATTATAAAGGCGAAAGTTTGTGAGTATGTATGTTTGTTACTTCTTCACGTTTAAACTACTGAACGGATATGGCTGAAATTTGGTAGGTAGGCAGATTAGGACCTGGATTAACACAAAGGCAAAAGCTTACGGCTCGCGCACTGCGCACCCTCGAAAAGTCAAAGAAACGATGTCCACGCGGGTGAAGCCGCGGGAAACAGTGTGTTTTAAATAATTTGATGATTGATGAATAACAACTAGTATTTGTGTTCATTCTTTTGAATTTTTATCCCGTAAAAATAGCATAGCCCAAAACAGTTCTTGGGGGATCTAAAAGAGAACTTTTTTGTTTTTATTTCACTTACTTACTTCGCTGGCTCAGCGACCCGAAGTGGATCTTGGCCTCCGACATTAAAGTTTGTTAGAATGTATGGATGTATGTTTGTTACTCTTTCACGCCAAAACTACTGAACGGATCTGGGTGCAATTTGGTAGGTAGATTAGGACCTCGATTATAGCGGCACGCGCACTGCGCACCCTTGAAAAGTCATAGAAATGTTGTCCACGCGGGTAAAGCCGAGGGAAACAGCTAGTTTTCTATAAATACTATAAAGGGTATACCAAAATTGGTGTAGGTCCCGTTTACCGGGGCTTCTGTTCATTATACTAGTATGGACATACAGCCGAGCCGCTCTCTCTAGATACCCCAGCTTGTAGGCACATAATCACTTAATTAGTCTTAAGAAATCAGATACACTTCTGAACTGGAATCTAGAATCTTTGATTTCCGAAGGGAAATGTTAAGGCGGCAATATTACAGATTTTCGTTATTTATGACGTCAATTACTCCTAAACGATAAAAAACCCAAGGTTGAAAAAATACCCTTATTTATTGATGATGTTCCTGAAAGTTAAAAGCTATAAGAAACACGATTGAGCAGTTTTAGCACGATAGAAAAAAAACCCAAAGATAGTTCTACTTCGTTACTTTCAACTCTAGTTATGACTAATATTTTGAAGAATAAATAAAAAAAATATACAAAAATATTTGTTATGATGTGGCAGAATTACCAGTGTATTGCTCGCAAGAGCAAATCAACACACTGAGTCACGGCCCTTTTGTACTACTGCAACACACATATGTTTTTGTATTGTTATTATTTTTTGGTTTTTTTAATTTGTTATGTTTTGTTTTATATTATGTATGATTGTAATAATATGTGTGTGATTGCAGTGACAAATAAACGTGTTATCTATCTATCTATCTATCTATGATAATATAAAGTGAGTAATGTTATTATATTTTAAATACTTCAATTGTAGTTTTTGATTGAAACGAAAACCATTGAAAAAGTGAAACAGTGTGGTTATTTTCTTTACTCTTTACACGTAAATAAAAAGACAGAGACAACTGTTCCAATCAATACCTTCCTCAAGATTATCAACAAAAAATATTGTTTTACTGACCTATTACCCGAGTGTTGCCATGTTCCAAGACACTAAGCCAAGACGAGACGTGTCGAAGACTCCAACGGTAACCAACAAAAACTCAATTCACGCACTGACCCAACCAAATTATCTAACTGCAACCCAATTTCGGGCTCATCTTAATAAAAGCATCTATTAGAGCTTTGAATTCAAAAGCTGAGCAAACTAAAGTGTCCATTGCTTCGATTTTTTTTTTGCACGAAGAGGATACTTTTCAATGCCGTACAGTCGTCGACTGTTTCCGCCTTACTTTTATGCTTCCATGGAAATTTTTGCCTTATTTAATCTGAATATTATACAGGTGTTTTTAGGGTTCCAACCCGCGCTGGGCCCGCGTGGTCGACTAAGGCCCGATCGCCCTAATTCAGGGTAAGCCCAAGGCCCTCGGTGGGAATGTATATGGGCTGATATGATGATGACTACTATTGTCTGTCCGTCTGTCACCGGGCTGTATTTCATGAACCGTAATAGGTTAGACAGTCGAAATTTTCACAGAATGTGTATTTCTGTTGCTGCTATAACAAAAAAACTAAAATTAAAAAAAGTGAAAAAAAGGGTCCTCCATACAAAAAAAAACGTGTTTTTTATAGGTCTTACATGCAGGCGTAACACTTGGTGTGATAATAGTACCTACCTACTTATACTGAAGTAGGTAAAACAACAAAAAGTTAAAATCGGCCAAGTGTAATTTGTACTCGCGCTAAGGAGTCCGAACTGAATGACAAAAAAGCATATTAAGCTATTGTATAGCTTTTATCGCGGGCTTTGAGGGGACCGAATCAAGAAATTTCGTAACGAAAAAAACCTGACACCCCAAAAAAACTATATTGAGTTCTAAAAAACTTACAGTGACATCTATCTATGGTGATGGTGGTCGCGATGGTGGTCGTGATGGTGGTGGTGATGGTGGTCGCGATGGTGGTCGCGATGGCGGTCGCAATGGCGGGCGCGATGGCGGTCGCGATGGTGGACGATGATGATGACGATGACGATGATGATTTAACTTTCTTAACTTTCTTAGTGTTAATTTATTACATAAACATCCCGCGCCCCAAAGACTATTGGTACTGGTAAATACTGCATAAATAAAAAATAAATAAATCATTATAATTGCATAGGTTGATAAAAAATGCTATGCAATAGCTTTACCGCGGCAGTCCCCGAGTGCCACACGTCTTTTTTTTATCACTCGCGTTGATGTGTTTTGTTTGTAATGTCGAAGTGTAGGCAGCTAGTCCGACTCGCACTTGGCTGGTTTTATTTAATAGCATGCAAGCCGTTCACGGTACGTTCTCCTTATATAACTTACCCCAAGGATCCCATACTCATTTCACACAATTATAATAAACAAGCTTTTGCCAGCGGCTTCGCTTGCGGTAACATAGTTTCTATGACTGGCTCCGTGGAAAAAAGTAGCCTATATGTTAATCCAGGTCCTAATCTGTTTACCTACCAAAGTTCATCCAGATACGTTAATTAGTTTTTGAGTGAAAAAGTAACAAAAATCCGTACATACCTACAAACTTTCGCGTTTATAATATTAAGTAAGGAGTATATTTCGAATACTTTTAAACCTTACAGGGTGTAATGAGACCCCTCCCGGAAACTTAAACAGGGGTTCTACTAGGAAACTAAACAACTTTCTTCAAGGAACCCATACCAAAGTATATATATTAGTACTAACATATAGTATGGACACTCCCTGCCGCGTTCTAGATTGCGACCTCACCCCCTCGTCACCCAGATTGATAGAGATTGGTTACAGTTTGGCTGTCGAACGTATAGGATTTCACCGCCATTTTGTTTGTTCCGTCATTACTTTTTTGAAATGTCATTTCTGGCCCGTTGCATGATGTGACCAGGGTGTTCCCATACTGAATTTGCAAAAAAAGAAATTTTGACTCAGTTACAAAGTTGGCAGAACAACTGATAGATTGGAAGTAAAAACTTGACTAAAGAACTCTAAAATTGGCTTCTTATACTTAAATTCAATGAATTGTCAAAATGATTCGCAAACATCTTCTAAATATATATAACTCGACTGACATAGTGACCTATCAACGCACAGCCTAGACCACTGGACGGATAGGGCTGAAATTTGGCATGCAGGTAGATGTTATGACGTAGGCATCCGCTCAGAAAGGATTTTGGAAAATTCCCACGGGAACCGCAAAAATCGGGATCTGCGCGGGCGAAGCTGCGGGCATCCACTAGTATTACATAACGAAATGATTTTGTAGGTTTTTTTGGTTACGGCTCTAACCAACCTCAGCTTGATTCGCGTCAGTATACAAATTTCGATCTAAACTATACTGAAATAACCACCTTAACTTGTGGTTACGAATACCTTTGTGAACAATATAGATGTTTTTAGAGCAATATTTTGTGAAATTCATCTATCTATATACATAAAATAAAACTGTAACGGGGCCGTGTCTGTACATGAAATATTTGTGGAAAATAATAACTGTGGTGGACATTACTAACGATATAGAGGCCAAAACAACAACTTTTAGAATTTTTGTCTGTTTGTCTGTATGTTCGCGCATCACGCAAAAACTACCTGGCCGATTTTGATAAAATTTTGTAGGGTTCCTTAAAGTCCGGGTTAACATATAGAATACTTTTATCCCGGAAAATTTAAGAGTTCCCGTGGTAAAAATTAAAACCTCCATGCCGACGAAGTCGCGGGCACAGCTAGTGGAGTATATAGTTGAATCACATAACTCCTGCCTTAAGATATAAAAAAAACTACAAGGAATATTTCGTTTTAAACAATTTCTGTCAAATGGGACTACAATCGAAGATGTTGAAAAAAAAATTACCAGTTTTTTATACAACAACGAAATAAAGTAAATAAAATCAAACCTTATGACATCAATCACTGGGTAAACTTTATTTCAAACTAACTAACATTGTCGGCCACAAGCTGTGCGTAAGTTTCACCAGAGACGCTCAAAGTTTAGCGTTTTAGAATTACCCCCAACCCTCTACTCGTAAACGCCGCCCTTTTTGAGCTACCCGCGAACCCCATTCGCGTAATCCGACGCCCCAGACATGTACTCACCGACCCCGACAACCCGACCACGCTAACCATAGCTACCCTGACCCCACCCACCAACTCACAAAGAAACACCGCACCGACATTCTGCCCTCGCCGGCGAGGGTGGTGTCCCCCCGCTTCTGGCGCGTACCAGCGCTACCGGCACATACCAGGCCGCTTCTCTCCGTTCCTCCCCTGTCCAAGCAACGACCTAAGCCGAGTTCCGTGCCCACCTGGGCGCCCTTAGGCAGTTGCATCTTTTTGCTTTGTAATTAGGTTGAGTGCCCTCCGCACTCGCCTCCCCTGCCCGGTGAAGTTTTAAAGGCCCCCACGGCCAACAAGCTTGTCCTTTTGAAAAAAAAAGCGTTTCAGATTGTTGATCCCCTTAACTTGTTCGTTCAGTATTGCCAATGATTTTATTTCATAGTTTTTTATTACAAGCTCATTATTTGCCGCATGGAGGTGCACTTGTCACTGCTACCGTAACAGTGACACATATACCAGACAACTGAAACACAATGGCATTCTGCGGAAGACGCGGCAAGTTTCGCGGTTACCAACGCTCCCGCCGAAATCACACCGTATAATTACGATGATAAAGTATACATTACTGTAACAGAAGTTTGCAAACTATCTGTTTACCACAATTGTCTCAGAATTAAAATTATAGCTATAAAAGAGATTGCTCTCTGCGGTGACATGATGATAACGAATTAAAGCGCTCGTAAAATGCCGTAGTCAGAACTGAGGAAAAATAAATAGAGCGACTCTTGTAATCGCTTTGTCCAACTAAATGACTGCCCAACAAAAGATTATATCAACAAAAGTAAGTGTTAAGAAACAAAAGACAGAATGTTAACACGTTCGCAGACTGCGGTGGCTCTCACTAACTTCCTGTTTTTGATCTTGATACTCGTATCTACAATCATAGTAATAAGGTTCAGTGTTGCACGCGCAGGAATCAGAGCGTATACCACATTGCGTGCTGGCTGCATCGGAAGTTGCATAGTTGTAATTAAGAAATTATAAGTTGACAAAAACATGTCAGTGTTAGAAAACGCGACGCCGCGAAATTCATTCGACTTGCTTAGCAAAAAATGATTGTTTAATGTTTATTATGTATGAAATTCATGTGAAGATATAGATAAGTATGGATTTCATGGATGAAACTCGCATTTCCGTCCACTGCTAAATTAAAGGGAGGGGTATTCTGAACTGAAGGAGGGTAAGCGGAAACAATGGCGGATAGCTCCTCCGGTACAAAGAAGATGTTCTGAAGCGACATATGAAAGATGCAACATAGAACACTCTCAATGGGAGAGTTTGGCAGCAGAACGGCCAGAATGGCGCAGGATTGTGAATAGGCAAGTGCGCGAGATCGAGGATCAGCGTAAAGCTGACCTTGATACCAAACGCGACCAGTTAAAGGCCCGACCACCTGCGACCATTTCATACAATTACGAGGGTGGCATACTTAAAAGCCCTCAGTGCGCGAGGAGTTTCGCTGCGAAGATTGGCTACCCACATAAGCCATCTTCGAGCGCACGCGCGGCAAACCGACCAGGAGTCGAAGTGGTCGCCATGACCGTAATCGGTCGGATAGATCATCTCATATCAAAGGGAATAATATTTTAAAGTGAAACTGTTATTACATCGTCTCAAGCTTTTTCGTCTGTGTGTTGCGTGACGGTAAAGAGATTATTACATCGTCTCAAACTTTTTCGTTAGAGCAGCCATGATCGTTTCGTTCTCTGTGCAGTAGCTCCAAGAGGAGTGAAACTTTTATTACATGATCGTTTCGTCCTCTGTACCGTAGCTCCAAGATGAGAGCAGTCATGATCGTTTCGTGCTCTGTAAATGTCTATAAAGTAAAAAAAAACACTTTTACCATTGTTTCATAAACCACATACTTTTTTTTGTATTTAGGTATTAGAAAATGTAAAATTAATTTGTTACTTACCTAATTAATTACAATGTATATTTCAAGTTATACATAGTACATTACTGCAGCGGCCAGCAAAAGAGGCATTGATGGACGAACGTGTAAATGTGGACCGAAGCGAAGCCGAGGTACACATACGAAAGTCCATTAATGCCTAGTTGTGGCTCAAATAATGCGCGGAAATTAAAACTTCAATAATCAATTTTCAAAATCAATGACGAACAACGAACAACAATATTTTTTCTTGCGCCAAAGTGTTCATTTGTTTTTTTTCTATTTGCAAGTCACTTCGAAACTTAAATAAAACGTTTGATAAGTTGCCTCCTTGGTTGCCATGTTTCGGAGTAAAATGTACCCATACAGTCACATCACAGTCTCCTTTTTTTGCGAAGAAAATAAGTAACCGCCTCCGTAGCTCAGAGGCAAAGTTCACTGGCTTTACACAGGAGGTCGCGGGTTCGATTCCCGGCGGGGTCAATTGTAAGACTCGGTTTGGTTGGTGGTAGGGCATTTTGTACGCCCTTCTGGCTAGCTACCACCATCTTATCTAAGTCTTGCCGCCAAATATAAATGTTGATATCATTGGTGTGTTCCGGCATGAAGATAAGATAGCCAGTTCCCCATTGCGTTGAAATATCCTGGTAAGCCCGTTTCCATCTTCGGCAACATCGTCACTTACCACCAGGTGAGATGTTGTCAAAGGTTTCATCATCATCATCATATCAGCCGGAAATCGTCCACTGCTGGACAAAGGCCTCCCCAATGATTTCCACGACGACCGGTCCTGCGCTGCCCGCATCCATCGGCTTCCCGCGATCTTCACCAGGTCGTCGGTCCTTTTTGTCAAAGGTTTACCAATTGTGAATAAAAAAAACCCAAGTACCGATCTATAAAAAAATCTTTATACCGGTTTTATAATGTAGAGACAGTCGAACACGCTGCTGCCTGGTTTGAACATTAGCGTTACATGATATTGTGACTGTTGTCTTCTCACTGACAGAAAACATTGAGTAGGATTCAAAGACAGCAAAAAATAAATGGATTAATCGGCGTCGATATTCTATTGCCGCCGCACCGCCTGCCCACGGACCAAGGAGTCACCGCTCCGGATCTTATCTCTGTGGTAAAAATAATGTCGATAAACCAGCCATTCCCTGACATGTCAATTATGTTTGAACGGAGTTTAAAAAAAAAACAATCACAGTTATAAATAATAGTATGTTATAATAATGTATTTAGATAAAAATGAATCCCTATTTCCCTTGGTCACGGCATCACGCGTGAACGGCTGGACTGATTTCGCTAATTCTTTTTTTGTCGAGTTCGTTATTGTCAGGAGAAGGTTCTTATGTAGGGTAGGGTATGGTAGGGTAGGATAGGGTAGTGTAGTTTAGTGTAGTGTAGTGTAGTGTAGTGTAGTGTAGGGTAGGGTAGTGTAGTGTCGTGTAGAGTAGTGTAGTGTAGGGTAGTGTAGTGTCGTGTAGAGTAGTGTAGTGTAGGGTAGGGTAGGGTAGGGTAGCGTAGGGAAGGGAAGGGTAGGGAAGGGTAGGGAAGGGTAGGGAAGGGTAGGGAAGGGTAGGGAAGGGTAGGGAAGGGTAGGGAAGGGTAGGGAAGGGTAGGGAAGGGTAGGGAAGGGTAGGGAAGGGTAGGGAAGGGAAGGGTTAGGGAAGGGTAGGGAAGGGTAGGGAAGGGTAGGGAAGGGTAGGGAAGGGTAGGGAAGGGTAGGGAAGGGTAGGGAGGGGTAGGGAAGGGTAGGGAAGGGTAGGGAAGGGTAGGGAAGGGTAGGGAAGGGTAGGGAAGGGTAGGGAAGGGTAGGGAAGGGTAGGGTAGTGTAGTGTAGTGTAGGGTAGTGTAGTGTAGGGTAGGGTATAAGGGTAGGTTAGGATAAGGTAGTGTAGTGTAGTGTAGTGTAGGGTAGTGTAGGGTAGGGTAGGGTAGGGTAGTGTAGTGTAAGGTGTTACGAAGTTCGCCGGGAATACTAGTATAATATAATATTCTTAATAATATTATGTCAAACGTCCGTGTCATACCTACTCTTCTGAAGGTTGAAGACTCTACACTCGAAGTTGTTACCGAATATGTATAACTAGGACAAACATTCCAGTTAGGTAGATCCAACTTCGAGAAAGAGATCAATCGTCGAATCCAACTCGGCTGGGCAGCGTTCGGGAAGCTTCGCAATATCTTTACGTCCCAGATACCGCAGTGTCTTAAGACCAAAGTCTTCGACCAGTGTGTGTTGCTAGTGCTGACATACGGAACTGAGATATGGTCGCTTACTATGTGCCTCATAAGAAGGCTCATAGTACCCAAAGGACAATGGAGCGTGCTATGAGTTTCTCTGCGTGATCGAATCAGAAACGAGGAGATCCGTAGGAGAACCAAACTAACCGAGATAGCTCGCAGAATTGCTAAACTTAAGTGGCAGTGGGCGGGGCACATTGCTCGTAGAACAGATGGCCGTTGGGGCAGTAAAGTTTTAGAGTGGCGACCTCGCACCGGAAAACGTAGTGTAGGCAGGCCTCCCACTCGGTGGACCTATGACCAGGTGAAGGTCGCGGGAAGCCGCTGGATGCGGGCAGCGCAGAACCGGTCGTCGTGGAAATCCTTGGGGGAGGCCTATGTCCAGTAGAGGACGTCCTTCGGCTGATATGATGAATATTATGAATGTTTGAATGTGTTTGTTTGTTACCTCTTCAAGCTTCAACGCCTCAACTTTTTTTCAAAATTTAGCACTCACGTAGCCTGTGGTATTGAAAAGGACATATCATCACATTAGCTCATTTATACGTCCCCACCGAGGGGCTCGAGCCTACCCTGAATTAGGGCGATCGGGCCTTAGTCGACCACGCGGGCCCACTGCGGGTTGGTCGACTTCACACACAACCTTCGAGTTTCATCGCAGGCTTGTGCAGGTTTCCTCACGATGTTTTCCTTCACCGTAAGAGCGTCGGATAAACGTATACATGAAATCGAAATTAGAAAACACATTGGTACGTGGCAGGATCGAACCACGACCTCTTGGACAGGAGGTAGCGGCCCTTGCCATTACGCCACCGACGCTCATTAAAAAAGAATCATTTGAAAAGGACATATGCTATCTTTTATCCCGATTTCTTAAGTGGTTCTACGTGGGATAGCCGTTTGTTTATTTGTTCCTTGTTCTCGCCTCAATGCCTCAAGCAATCTTGACTAAATTTAGCAAGCAAGTAGCGTGTAATATATAGAAGAACATAGGCTACTTTTTATCCTAAGAAAATTACATGGTCCGGCACAGTTTCTGAAGGATCTGAAAAACTTTTTTTTTATTTGGTTGGTTTTTCTTAGACGTAATTTTGTGCACAGATGTAGTTAAGGTGGTAAGAAGTGACTACAAATTAGTATAGCCCGCATATTTCCAAGGGATCTGGAGAAAACCCATTTCCACGCTGCACATTATAATGAATTGACGTGATATTGCACAGAGTTAGTTGAGGGGATAGAAAGTGACAAAGACTATTAGCATAGCTCGACATAGATGCCGAAAGATCTAGATAAAACTCATCTAGACACTCTCGTGCCTCTTGCGGCTCGCGCACCATCTAACCTCAAAGATGTCCATGTTCACGTGGGCAAAGCCGCGGGCAGAAGCAACTGGGTAATTATATACTCTGTACTTATTACTCTTTCATAAGACATACATATAGCTCACCTCTTGGCCCCACAAGGGTAGGCAGAGACAATGGAGCGCCATTTTGCACGATCCTAACATACCACCCTCGCTTCTCTTAGAGTCATCAATGTTTTCATACATAACATTTTATTTATCCGGTTCGATTCCCGGCGGGGTCAATTGTAAGACTCGGTTTGGTTGGTGGTAGGGCATTTTGTAAGCCCGCCTGGCTAGCTACCACCATCTTATCTAAGTCTTGCCGCCAAATATCAATGTTGATATCATTGGTGTGTTCCGGCATAAAGATAAGATAGCCAGTTCCCCATTGCGTTGGGGAATCTTGGTAAGCCCGCTTCCAACTTCGGCAACATCGTCACTTACCAACAGGTGAGATGTTGTCAAAGGTTTCATCATCATCATCATCATATCAGCCGAAAATCGTCGACTGCTGGACGAAGGCCTCCCCCAAGGATTTCCACGACGACCGGTCCTGCGCTGCCCGCATCCACCGGCTTCCCGCGATTTCCACCAGATCGTCGGTCTACCGCGTGAGAGGCCTGCCTACGCTACTTTTTCCGGTGCGTGGTCGTCACTCTAGGCCGCCAAACATCAGTGTTAAAAGTTGTGTTCCGGCTTGAAGATAAGATAGCCAGATTCCCATTGCGTTGGGGAATCTTAGTAAGCCCGCTTCTATCTTCGACATCATCGTCACATACCATCAGGTGAGATCATGCCAAGGGCTTATCAATAGTGGATTTAAAAAAAGGCTCCCTATAATTAGCAACTCGATTCACGAACGAAATAGCTGGGAAATAAAGTTCTTGTCAGCTCATACTGCAAGGTGGCTGTTATGTTGTGGTTTTTCAAGCGACTTCCAAAAAGGAGGAGATTCTCAATTCGACTGTATGTTTTTTTATGTGTGTTACCTCACAACTTTTGACTGGGTGAACCGTTTTTTATGATTCTTTTTTCATTTGAAAGCTAGTGCTTCCCGTGTGGTGGCATATAAATTTTATCAAAATCGGTGTAGTAATTTATTAGAAAATTAACAAAAATAATTCAAAAATGTACTAAGTTGTTGCGATGGAAGTTGGTTTTTTAACGTGTTTAGCGTTTTCATTATAATTCATCTATCTATACTAATAATTCTGTAACGGGGCTGTGTCTGTACATGAAATATTTTTGAAAATAACAACTGTGGTGGACATTACTAACGATATAGAGGCCAAAACAACAACTTTTGGAATTTTTGTCTGTCTGTCTGTATGTTCGCGCATCACGCTAAAACTACCAGGCCGATTTTGATTAAATTTTGTATGGTGATTCCTTATAGCCCGGGTTAACATATAGGATACTTTTTATGCTGAAAAATTCAAGAGTTCCCAAAAAGTAAAAAAAACAAATTGTTTTTATATTGTTTTGTTAAAAAGTTTATTAATTATCATAATGTTTCGATTAAAATTGCAGCAGTTCTAGAACTAGAAAAAAGGGAGCACTAGGATATTTTTTCTTTAGTTCTTTGTAATAAAAAAGAATTCAAGGAAATCGAAATCACTCCTCATATCCTGTAAATAACAAATATTTTTTTTATTTATTAAAATCTTTTTTAAATTCATTTCATGTTTTATATTTCATACGTTAGGGAACGACATATTATTTTTTCTTTACGGAGGTGGGCGTTAGTAACTGCGACACAGTCCTCGACTAATGCAGTTGCTATCGTACACATTAAATTTTTTAACCGTAGTTTAAGTTCCAAATAAAGAAATTTTTAATTTTACTTACTTACTTCGCTGGCTCAGCGACCCGAAGTGGATCTTGGCCTCCGACATTAAAGTGCGACACTCTATTTTATTTTGTGCCAAGTTTGACCATTCGGGCACTACCAACTCTTTGAGGTCTTTGGCGACTATTTTTTTTTAATTTAATTTAATTGAAGTAAAAAGTAAAGTAAAAGCGTCGGTGGCTCAACCGGTAACGACTCGGTCCATCTAACCAGAGGTACCGGGTTCAAATCTGGACGGCCAATGTACCAATGAGTTTTTCAAAAACTTACGTACATACTTACCGATTGCTTTAACGGTGAAGGAAAACATCGTGAGGAAACCTGCACACGTCTGCGAAGAAACTCGAAGGTTGTGTGTGAAGTCGACCAACCCGCACTGGGCCCGCGTGGTCGACTAAGGCCTAATCGCCCTGTTTCAGGGTAGGCTCGAGCCCTCGGTGGGGACGTATATGAGCTGTAATGATGAAAAAGTAGTTACAAAGTTAGTCATTGGCGGCGTTATAAGCCTTACGAGTAAGTTGACCAACATCAAGGTTAGTAATACAAAAATTTAGAACGAATCGCACATTTCACTATACTTTCCCTACAATTTTTACTTTATTTACATAATGTCATAAAATAAACAGCTCATAGATGTTTGCCTTCGATTGGTGAACTAGATAACTCATTTATGAGCAGGCTCCCAGCGCGGCACTGGCGGACAACCTGATATTTAACGTTATGAAATCAGCTTTACAGTTGAATTTCGCGTGAGTGTCTTAATGCGACTTACGTCCTTTACTTTCGGGCGTAAATGCACATTTTCTTTTATTGGGAGCTTAGTAAAATTTCGTCTTAGCCGTTTTATCAATACATTTATTCCCTTACTGTCGGTATTTATTTCATGCGCCTAACTTATGTAATTTATGATTTATGTAACACATTCTTACATTTATTACACTAAAACTATTGTATCTCCTTCGTTATACAGGTTGGAAAAAAATTGGTGTAGGCCCCGTTAACTGGGGGTTCTACTTGTCATACTGAACAACTTTCTTCAAGGAACCCATAGTCAATTTCAAAAAAAATTGGACTCTCCATACTAAAATGCACAAAATCGGTCGAACAGCTGATCGATTTGTATGAAGAGTAAAAAAAATTTTTACGTTTCCAGCAAAGTCGTAGAACAAAAGTTGTTCAGTATGATGATGACAAGCCCCCGTTTACGGGACCTACACCAATTTTGTAACACCCTGTATAAAGTGGCTGTAGATTTAGCACTAAAATAGTGTAATTTACGAGTAAAGTATCTATTAAAAAATCATACCCATTTTATCAACGTACTAAACACCTTTTTGAAACACGTTCCGCACATGAAAATTAGAAAATAAATGTTTTTTTTATTTTTAAGAATATTACTTATGCACGAAAACGTAACGTGTCGTATTTCCACGACAAAAAAGTCGTGATACGATGTCACATCCCTTTGTGCTCATGGGTTTTGTTATCAAAATAATTGAAAAGGCTAAACACGTTAAAAATCATCTTCCATCGCAACAACTTAGTACATTTTTGCATTATTATTTTTGGGTTTTCTTCATTTTATAATAAAGTACTGCACCGATTTTCATAAAACTTATATGGGACCACACGGGAAGCACTAGCTTTCAAATAAAAAAAGAATCATAAAAATCGGTTCACCCAGTCAAAAGTTCTGAGGTAACACACATAAAAAAAACAAAAAAAAACATACAGTCGAATTGAGAACCTCCTCCTTTTTTGGAGTCGCTTAATAAAATGTCCACGTCCAAACAGATTGATTACTTTAATCTCAGTTGGTCGTCATCGGCGCGGGCGCATTTAAGCGTATACAGATAATAGGTAGCCAGCTATATTATAACTTTATATGAAGATATCAGAGGCACAATCTACTTTTGATTGAAGGCTGATTGGATGTTAATTTGTTTTCTTGCAAGCTGTGAGCCTTTTAAATTGAAGCGCAAAAAACATTGAAATACCTATTTAAATATTATTCGTTTGTCAATATGCACTTAGATGAAACCGTTACTGATATATAATGAACGGCTTATGAGGAAAACATTTTTCGGAAAAAGAAAATAGTAATATCCAACTGTTGGAAGAAAAAATAGTTACCTTACTACCTACCTTCCATACAAAATGTTCTTTACCAACTGCAAAATATCTTGATTTTAGGGTTCCGTACACGTAAAGAGTAACCAGCGGTACCCTATTA
Organism: Coleophora flavipennella; assembly: GCA_947284805.1. Lineage (NCBI taxonomy): Eukaryota > Metazoa > Arthropoda > Insecta > Lepidoptera > Coleophoridae > Coleophora > Coleophora flavipennella. The sequence goes on from OX369269.1 coordinate 5,996,795, forward strand.
CCACAGTATTACAATATAGCGGCTTACAGTAGTGCAACGAATATACTTACGCAAAGCAACGGAAAGGTACTTGCGGGCCAGCGGGCGGCGGGGCAAGGCTGCCTACAGACTAGTACTGTTAGTACCTACGCCGTGGCGGCATAGTGCGACATCAAAGGCTTTGCGCTACTGTAAGCCATATCGTAATACTGTGCTATTACTAAGCCTCCGCTTTCAGTCTGCCTATCACCGGGCTCTATTTCATGAACCGTAATAGGCAAAAAGTTTAAATTTTAAAAGAATCCGTATTTCTACTACCTCTACAACAACAAATAATAAAAATAATGTAAAAAACAATTAAAGAGGGCTCCTACACAAAAAAACGAGATATTTGTATGTTTTGTTTGTCAGCGGGCTTTATTTCATGAAGCCTAATAGGCACTTAAAATTTTCACAGAGTGTGTATTTCTGTTGCCGCTATAAAAACAAATAATAAAAAAAAGTAGTGGGTAGTTTTATTAAACCAAGGTAAAAGTGAAACTCTTTTTCACATTATAGACATTGACAGAGCACGAAACTATCATGGCTGCTCTCGTCTTGGAGCCACGGTACAGAGGTCGAAACGATCATACCGACCGTCACGCGACACACAGACGAAAAAATTTGAGACGATGTAATTAAAAAAATAAAAATAAAAGGGGGCCTCTATGCAAGAAACGTGTTATTGTTGTTCTGTTTGTTTGTCAGCAAGCTGTATTTTATGAACCGTAATAGGTAGACAGTTGAAATTTTCACGGAATTTGTATTTCTATTGCCGCTATAACACAATATAATAAAAAAAGAAATTAAGGGTGCATTCGTACAAAAAACGTGATTTTTATAGTAACGTGAAGGAACTAGCGACATTTAACAGGTTCTAGTAATATCTTCTAAATAGTTGATTTATGAAAATGTTTTGGTACGGAACCCTTAGTGCGGGAGTCGAATTCGTACTTGGCCGGTTTTGTAAGACTACAGTTTTATTGTTAGCAAACAGGTTGATTGTGCACAGTGCAATTTAAAGTAATTCCTTTCAATTTCTCTAAAGAGATGATGCCACGGGCTTACCAATTGTGAATAATAATAAAAAACAGTATAAAGTAGGTACTGTAGAGATCTTATGTCTACATTTATTCATTTGCGCCTCCTTTGCAATATTTATAATCGCGTGTCGTTTTAAAAAGTTAAATTCAAACATACACTGAATTTAAATTAAATGGAATGTTCTGTGGAACAGTTGAGAGTCATTCTTCTTTGGACAGCAAGCCAGGACAGAGGTCGATTTCATTATCGAGTCGTAATTATTATAAAATAAAATAAATTGCAAACATAGATTATTATTTAATATAATTCAATAATAAGCCAGCCGGCAGAGTCAAAGGTAAAGTGAATAAATGTAATATTCAACGAATTCACTAACTAGCAAACCTTGAAGTTTTAATTATATCCAAAATCAAGGATCCCCTGCGCTACGTACGTACCCCATAACCACTGTATTATTATATATAATATATAGTATTACAATATTACGCAGAGCAACGGAAGGGTACTTAGGGACTACAGGCTAGTATGGGGTACCTGCGCCGGTGGCGCATCGTGCGACATCAAAGGCGTTGCGCTACTGTAAGCTATATCGTAATATTGTGTTGGCGAAAGTATAAGCCTTAAGAGTTAATTACAGTACTTACAATATATTCATTTTAAACACTTAAAGCTAAAAAATCTAAGTGTGTAACTAAGCTCCATCTATATGTCAAATAAAGAATATTTGTATTTGTATTGTATTGTATATTCAGTTTTCGATACACTTGCTTGACACAGTATTACAATATAGCGGCTTACAGTAGCGCAACGAATGTACTTACGCAGAGCAACGGAAGGGTACTAGCGGGGCAGCGGGCGGCGGGGCACAGCCTGACAAACTCCGCGATTTTGCCAGGCTAACTACAGGCTAGTATGGGCTAGTACCTATGCCGGTGGCGCATCGTGCGACATCAAAGGCGTTGCGCTACTGTAAGTCATATCGTAATACTGTGCCACAACGGCCATAGGGACGTTATAGTTCCTACCTACCTACAACAATGCACACTACAAACAAACAATCCATTTTATCCCGTTGCTCAAAGTGCTTGCAATCTCAAAAATAGGCAAACAGTTAAATGAAACTATTATAATTCAATTTACACATGCTATTTATTTTTCTTCTGAACGAATCTCTAATTTCTTATGCTGACTACACGAGATTTGGATCCAAATTTCGTTATTTTGGCACCAAAGTAGTTATTATTCACACAATAAAGCATGAACTCTCTTGCTTGGGTATTTGAAGTTCTATAGCATTTTATGTTATGTAGGTCACATGTAGACTGAGGTTGCCGGAGTATCAGTACAGGTGGTAAGCATTGATAGAAGGTAGACCTGTCAGTAACAAGGAACTAAAAGTGACTGGTGATGTTAGTGCATGTCATCATATCAGCTCCCAACCGAGGGGGTCGAGCCTATCCTGAATTAGGGCGATCGGGCTTTAGACGGGGCCCAGTGCGAATTGGTCAACTTCACACATAACCTTTGAGTTTCTTCGCAGGCGTGTGCAAGTTTCCTCACAAAGTTTTCCTTTACCGTAAGAGCGTCGGATAAACGTACATGTGAACCCGAAATTTGAAAACACATTGATATGTGGGAGGATTCGAACCACGACCTATGACCTACCGTACAGAAGGATAAGCCGTTATGCCACCGTAATTACATTTAGCACCATCAATTAGACAGCAGTTACTTACGACATTAATGGGGATGGAGGGAGTCTGCAGTATGTGAGTGCGGTGAAGAGGAACAGGCATGGAGCACAAAATTCAGCAGTGTCCCCAAATGGCCCATAAAACACGTTATGTCTTTTTAGGGTTGCGTAGCCAAATGTCAAAACCCTTATGGATTCGTCATGTCTGTCTGTCTGTCCGTCCGTATGTCACAGCCACTTGTTTCAGAAACTATAAGAACTATATACTGTTGAAACTTGGTAAGTAGATGTACTCTTGGAACCGCATTAAGATTTTCACACAAAAATTGAAAAATAAACAATAAATTTTAGGGGTTCCCCATACTTAGAACTGAAACTCAAAATTTTTTTTTCATTAAAATATAGAGGTTTCTAATATATATTTTTTCTAAACTGAATAGTTTGCGCGAGAGACACTTACAAAGTGGTAAAATGTGTGCCCCCCCCTGTAACTTCTAAAATAAGAGAATAATAAAACTAAAAAAATATATGATGTACATTACAATGCAAACTTCCACCGAAAATTGGTTTGAACGAGATCTAGTAAGTAGTTTTTTTTTAATACGTCATTTATTAAAGATAATGGTGCGGAACCCTTCGTGCGCGAGTCCGACTCGCACTTGGCCGGTTTTTTTGGATGCAAAACTTAAACATTTTTCGATAAGTTATTCGCCTATGTTACTTTAACTTATATGATCAAATAAATAATCAGAATGTTGTAAATTGATATTTCTTTATGTCTAATTTTTGATCATCCTTTTACTACATTTATTGTATATAAAGTTTGTACTCTAGATAGAGAAAACATCGCTATTCATAGTAAGTGTAAGCTCAGAATCAGTGCCAACAACTTTCCCCATTTCTTAATCATAAAGAAACTAAAGGAACATTACAAATTACAGTACAATAAAGCTGTATTTAAATCAAGTCCCGCATCTTGCATTAGTGCCAGCGTCTGCGCGTAGTGAATAAATGCTCAATTTAATTAATTTCATTTTGTGCATAAGTTGCTTGTTCCTGCGCATTGTGGTAAAATTTATCACATCAGATAATTATGTGCATAATTTAACTATAGTTCCGTCCAGCTAAGACAAAAGAATCACCTGAATAATCTCGACACTACAACTTCATCGCCTTAATTTGCGCTCGTAATCCATTGTGGATTTTTTTCCCTTGCCTTTCTTTTAAATAATATAAGATTTGGATCCTGTATGTACTTACATATAGCATTTATCTGTGCCCTACTAGTTTTCACTTTGCAGAACTTGTAGTTCATTAAAAAGTGGATTGAGAGAAATATGGTTTTCGAACTGAATTCGCATTTGATTCTCAGCCTCTCTCATCGTGTAACCTTTGTTTCAAACTTGTCTAAAGTTGCTTCCACAATCCAAATTGTGACATTGTTGACTGGGAAGCATAACCGTCTCGGTGGCTGTGAGGCAGTAATGTCAACGTCGGTGCACATGCAAGCATAGTGCTGTCAATCTGACGGTGCCTGCGAACTGCTTCGTGTCGTACGCGGGCGCGTCATGCCTGTATACTGGGCGGCAAAAATCTTTTCCTTAGGACAAAACATCTAGTGCTGGACCAGGGAGCAACGGTTGGAACGGCTGGGGTCATCATTGCGACCTTGTGATTGGATGGATAGTCATGTTGAACATTTTGCTTGGGACAAAACCTTTAATGGTGGAGACAGGGAGCAATAATTGGGGTCATTATTGCGACCTTGTGATTGGATAGGCAGTCAAGTTGAACATTTAGCTTGGGACAAAACCTTTAGTGGTGAAGACAGTGAGCAACGGTTGGGGTCATCATTGCGACCTTGTGATTGAATGGGCAGTCATGTTGAACATTTTGCTTGGGACAAAACATTTAGTGGTGGACACAGGGAGTAACGGTTAGGATCATCATTGCGACCTTGTGATTGAATGGGCAGCCAATCACAAGGTCGCAATGATGATCCCAACCCGCCCAGTATACATAGGGTTACAGTACAGACAGAGGCGTAACACGACATCGCATCTTCGTTAAACAATGAACCTTTGACATGCAAGCGCGGGCTAATTTCCTATGTGTAATAAATAAAGCAATTATTAATAAACAGTTGTCTCTGTTTTTTTCTTTACGTGTAAAGAGTAATGAAAATAACCACACTTTTGCACTTTTTCAATGTTTTTTCGTTTAGTTTCAATTTTTTGAATGAAATTATTAAAAAAAGATAACATTTCTCACTTTGTATTATCATAACAAATATTTTTGTATATTTTTTAAAATTTATACTTTAAAATATTAGTCATAACTAGAGTTGAAAGTAACGGTGTAGTCCTATCTTAGGGATTTTTTTCTATCGAGCCAAAACTGCTCAATCGTGTTTCTAATAGCCTTTGACTTTAGGAGACATCATAAACAATAAGGGTATTTTATGAAACCTTAGGTTTTCTATCGCTTAGGAGTAATTGTCGTCAAAAATAACGAAAATCTGTAATATTATACCCCCTTGAATAATCGAAAGCTCTTCCACAAAATCATGTAATATATTATTTACTTTCATGTCGTAATTACCTACTAATTATAGCATTTTGACTGCCTTGTTGTATGATGTCATACAGATACGAGTGATGCTAAAAGTAAAAGTAGTTGTATTGGCGCTCGATTTGGAGGAACCATAATACCTCGTAAGTGTATTCTAAAGTCTGTTATTAAGTTTGGTCTCACGGTTGGACGTATATGAAAGTGAGAGGACGAACATACCAGAGAGCTCAGACTTGTTTGGATTCTCGCATAAAACACCCGGTTTATTTGAAACACACTAATGCTTAATTTGGAAAGTTGTCTTGTGTAATATTGACCAGTCTGTGCATTGGTCTATGGTCTAGACTAGACACTATATCATTAGGAAGTTTATTGGTATTGTTATGTCATGAGTATTTAAGGTAAGTCTGGCTATGCGTTGCTTTCGAACTGACAAGCTAGTTTTTTCTAAGAATATTGCGATCATCATATCAGCGTCCACTGCTGGACAAAGGCCTCCCCCAAGGATTTCCACGACAACCGGTCCTGCGCTGCCCGCATCCATCGGCTTCCCGCGATCTTCAACAGGTCGTCGGTCCACCGCGTGGGGGGCCTGCCTATGCTACGTTTTCCGGTGGTCGCCACTCAAGAACTTTACTAATAGAATATTGCGATACGTATGCTTATATATTATATCATATCTCTGTACGTGAATACGTACGTCTCCAACAACAACTGCTCCACATGTTTTGTTTACTGAGTTTAGTTTGTTACGTATATATTTATATCGTCGGTGGCGTAATGGCAAGGCCGCTACCTCCTGTCCGGGTGTTCGTGGTTCGGATCCCGCCACGTACTAACTATACGTCTCCAATCCAACAACAACTGCTCCACATAGTTTTATTTAGTGAATGTATTTTGTTACGTAAATATGTAAATCGTCGGTGGCGTAATGGCAAGGCCGCTACCTCCTGTCCGGGTGGTCGTGGTTCGAATCCTGCCACGTACCAATGTGTTTTCGAATTTCAATTTCATATGTACTACTACTACGGTGAAGGAAAACATCGTGAGGAAACCTGCACACGCCTGCGAAGAAACTCGAAGGTTATGTGTGAAGTCGACCAACCCGCACTGGGCCCGCGTGGTCGACTAAGGCCTTATCGCCCTAATTCAGGGTAGGCTCGAGCCCTTCGGTCAGGACGTATATGAGATGATATGTATCTGTTACTTTAATCTTTTCAGTAATATTGCTCTACATTCTAAAGTCCAGTCCAGTGTATTGAACACTTTCTTTGCAAAAATGTTAATAGCTATACACAACGGTTTTCTTAATTTGAAAGTTAAATCGCGATGAAATTCTGCGCAAGATTAAATTTTTATGTTAGTGCCACACAACAGCCTGTAGCTGGATTCGAGAAACAAATTAATATTAATATTTTTAACTCATAAAGGACAAAGTGATTAAGGGCAATATCAATGTATTCTTTCTAGTTCTACAACAGATCTCCTTCTTTTAAAATCATTTTCTCGGAGAATACAAAACTTTCTCTTGAAATTTGGACAAAATAACACACTTTCTTCGAACTAATTGTTTAATTTTGATATTTGTGGTGTCGGCCAATTAAGCCTTCACTAGCGCTTATCTTTAAATTCACGCGCAAGCACTGTCACACGGTTGTCGCGCGCGAGCATAATTCATGTCAGGTGGAATGACTGCTAATGAAGTGGCTTATTTATGTTTTGTTCATGATTTTATGACACCATGACTGATGTGAAGAGATGTCTTGTCAAATATTAAGATGAACCAGTCAAGTGCGAGTTGGACTCGCGGACTGAGGGTTCTGTTCCAAGACATCTTTGGGTACGAACCCTACAAACATCAACAAGTAGAAAATCGAATTGAATAACAAACTTAACTTCGAAGTTTAAAAATTTTCTTCTGTGCATTATTCCAAACAAAGACTAACTAATTTCTATCTACGCGCCATCGCCATCCATCGATAATTAAGGAAATTATTAATCTACTCTTAGGTAATGCATAAATCAACTATGAAGAAGATATTACTAAATCCTCAATAATGTCATAGATGTCAAGTTTATTTATTTATTTAATAGTTTATTGTACACAGGATACATAAAATACAGATTTTAAATATTAAGGTCATACAAAGGGTACAGCTTCTTTCTAAAGAAATTTCTTCCAGCAGACCCGGGAAAGAAGATACTTCACGTTTCTTGTCATATTTTTTATAGCGGCAATAGAAATACACACACTGTGAAAACTTCAACTGTCTACCTATTGGGTACGGAATTCTAAAAATTGTTCTCCTAAATGGAGAAGACACTCACGGGAATAATTGTACGACCTGCGATATAACTTTAAGGCCACGCATTAGATGTTTTGGTGGCAGGGATCTCGATTTTTCTCTACAATAGGGATGACGAATGCTAGTCATCTGATTCACTTTTTATCATCTGTCAAAAACGACATTTTGTTCTAAAAATGTTTGAAATACATAGGCGTGACGTCATAGTTTAGCAGCGTCATTTATGTACTCATTTTGCGATTTTGGTGAATTAACAAGCGAAGACCTGATGGAAAACAAAACGATTAAGGTTTTCCGAAGTCTAAGTAGGAGGGAAATTTAGAGATCAAGAGTTCATAATTTATTTCTGATGCTGTCGTTATCCCCATTACAAAACATGTGGAAGAAATATTTTGTAAGAAGATTTCTCATTTCAATGACTTCATTTTTTCAGTTGCAGAAACACAATACGTTAACTTTTATAACGGAAAAAAATATATCAAAGAAACCTCTTTTAAAACAGAGATTTGTAGTCCGATTTAAATCTGTAATTTTTCTTAGTCGTTTAATCTAAACACACACATCAATGTGCCAATTGAATTTTTGAAAATTAATTGTAGTATTTTAAAAAAAACAACGAAAACATTGAAAAAGTGCAAAAGTGTGGTTATTTTCTTTACTCTTTACACGTTAAGAAAAAAACAGAGACAACTGTTTAACAAATGCTTCGCCTTAAGCGTAGCGTCCAGAACGAGCTAGGTTTAGTTGAGCTAAGGCCATTTTTTTTATTTACAATTGGTAAGCCCTTGGCACCATCTCACCTGATAATTGAAATTGCGATGCTAAGATCAGCATAAGACAAAGGTACTTTAGTTTACCTTTCAGTATAGATACCACATAAACCAAAGTGCCTATAGCCGAATTTAGAAAGTGTAGTTTGATTTAACGTACACCTACCTAACCAGTTCAGTGATAATGGGTTTAGCTAGCTGACCACACGTGAAAGGGTAACTCTCACGCATCACGACATTGTCCAGTGCTCGCAGCAAAAAGTCTATTGCAGCAATTACAACTGACCTTCCTCTTATAGCAAAAACAAAAAGAAAACTCACGCAAGAATCACGCGATGTACTACACTGACATTCATAATTGAAAACGCTAAACATGTTAAAAAACCGACTTCCATCACAACAACTTAGTACATTTTTGCATTATTATTTTTGGTTTTTGTTAATTTTTCTAATAAAGTACTTTACCGATTTTGACAAAATTTATATAGGACCACACGGGAAGCACTAGCTTTCAAATAAAAAAATAATCATAAAAATCAGGTCACCCAGTCAAAAGTTCTGAGGTAAGGACACATAAAAAAAACATTCAGTCGAATTGAGAACCTCTTCCTTTTTGGAAGTCGGTTGAAAATATTATATGAACATTTTTTGTATTTTTTTCATTAGTTTTTATATTATTTAAGGCACACCAATAGCATAGGTATTACACATTTCTTTAGCACAGGCAGGTCTTAGTCGAATACAAAAACATTGACGAGAAATTATTTTAAAGCAACATTGAAAAAATAAAAATAAAACTTAGAATATATACAAATGTTGCTTTTTAAATTTTGCAAAGTCAAAAAAAAATATCAATATTAATATAGTTTTAGAGCTTAGTCAGTTATTTATTAATAAATTTATATTATAGATAAACTCTATTTCATGGCCATTTCATTAACACCCCTCTTTTTGCGTTGGGGGTTAATAGCACCCCTATTTTTGCGTCGGGGGTTAATAGCACCCCTCTTTTTTCGTCGGGGTTAATAGCACCCCTCTTTTTGCGTCGGGGGTTAATAGCACCCCTCTTTTTGCGTCGGGGGTTAATAGCACCGCTCTTTTTGCGTCGGGGGTTAATAGCACCCCTCTTTTTGCGTTGGGGGTTAATAGCACCCCTCTTTTTGCGTTGGGGGTTAATAGCACCCCTCTTTTTGCGTCGGGGGTTAATAGCACCCCTCTTTTTGCGTTGGGGGTTAATAGCACCCCTCTTTTTGCGTTGGGGGTTAATAGCACCCCTCTTTTTGCGTCGGGGGTTAAAAATGAAGAGTGATCACTGAGCGTGCTTTAGGGGTATCCAACTTTTGGAGACATATATCTTAGGGGATCGTGTTGTTTTATATTATGTGTCAAGAGAGGGTATCTATCGAATATATTATATCATCTTTTTTATTATATTTATACAATGAAGCAACGTATTTATGTATGTTTAAATAAAAAAAAGGCTTAACATGGGCACTGACGTAAATCAGTCTCGCTTTTTATTTCAGTCTGATTATACTAAAAAAAATCGTTTTTATTAGTTATTACAAGTTTTTTCAAATTCTCGGATAGGTAATTTCGACCCATAAATATTCACATGTATTTAATTTTTCTTGTTACCCTTGCATTATCCGCCTGCCCAACTGTTCGTTTCACGAAAAAAAATCCGGGAAAAGCCCGGGAGCTTTTTTTTGCACCCAGCAAGGGGTACCCTCAGCTGGAGGGAGGCGGTTAATCCTCATACAGCCGTTTGTACGGGTTATTTGGGACTCACAGCTTATCTGTGTCTACCCACTAAACACCGCCTGCAGTTGGCTTTTGCCCGTGGGGCCTTGAAGTCTTCATCGGAGGCAATCCCACCATGGGAAAGGGGGCGCTACGCCTGGGACCCTTAGAGTTGACAGTACCAGGGCATACCCTGGACACTTCATACAACGGGCCAGAAACGAAATTTTAAAAAAGGAATGACGGAACAAACAAAATGGCGGCGAACACCTATACGTTCGACAACCAAACTGTAACCAATCTGTATCAATCTTGGTGACGAGGGGTGAGTTCGCAATCTAGAGAGCGGCAGGGAGTGTCCATACTGTATGTTAGTACTAACATATATACTTTGACCAGGGTAAGATTTGATAGGAGATTTGCGTCATATATTGCGAACCTACACGGAAAGAAATTGATATGAAACGATATCTGTAGGTATATTCAATGACCATTAAAAAATCTAAAAGTCTATAAGCAATTTCTGAGCTACGGCATAATTTAATGTATCTACCCTATTTTTACATTTAAGCTTCGATATAAGAAGTTATTATAATTTTTTGTTTTCTTTTTGTGTAATAATTGTTATGTAACTTGGTATAAATTATTTATCTATCTATCTATCTATATCTTGCATAGGTACCTACTTTTTAAGCTAAGTATAATAATGACGTTATGAAATGCATTCCTAATTATTTTATCATCATGAAGGCCCAAGTATGTTTTGATAGCGCTTTCCTTAATGGCTCGCGTTCTCTAAAGGTCAGCTGTCAGACCGAATGAATTCACGCACACGTCGCAAAATAATGGTTCTAAATCTGGTTTATGGTTTTGACACAAATTTGGTTCTTTCACAGTGTACGCTTATATCAGGTTCTAATAATTGAAAACGCTAAACACGTTAAAAAACGGACTTCTGTCGCTACAACTTTTTAGAATTTTTTTTGGTTTTTGTTAATTTTCTAATAAAGTACTACACCGATTTTGATAAAATTTATATGAGACTACACGGAAAGCACTAGCTTTCAAATAAAAAAAATCATAAAAATCGGTTCACCCAGTCAAAAGTTATGAGGTAACACACATAAAAAAAAAACACACAGACGAATTGAGAACCTCCTCCTTTTTGGAAGTCGCTTGAAAATATGGATGCGACTAAGAGGAACCCAAATTGACGAAATGTTAATGCTCCGAGCTTTCTCATGTGTTTATGAATAGGTCTAAACATCTGTCGTTAAGGGTCCCCAGGAGGCTCGAGTTTCCATACAAACCGCTTCTATAAAAAAATATAAAATATTTCCGCTTTTATAAAAAAAATCATACCGGATTGAATCCAAACTTTGCGAATATCTTCGAATACATTGAGTAGACACATATCGATGTTTGTAATTAGTTTTCGATGGTAATATAAAACGGAAGAAAAAAACAATAGAAGTTTCAAACTGTGAGTACAAAACAAATTTAAGTTTTGTTTAGTGATGTTTTAAATTTACTACGGTGAAAACTAACTACAAACATCGATATGTGTCTACTCAAATATTCTCAAAGTTTGGTTTCAATCCGGCATTTAGTTTTTGTATTAAAGCGGAACTACGCTTGTATGGAAACTCGAGCCTCCTGGGGACCCTTAACTCGTTGTTTAGAGTTTATTTTCTTATGATGGGTAATCTATGTAGAAACATTTATCAATTGAGGAGCTAATGGACGCGGCTGATATGTGGTTACAAACTAACGGAAGAGATGTTACTTGTCGACGCGACAGAAAAAGAAGAAGCACAATTAATTTTCAAAGATTGGATAAATGTAATTATAATCGCCTCCGTGGCGTAATGTATAGTCCATTCGATTCATACCAGGATGTCGCGGGTTCGATTCCCGGCGGGGTCAACTTTGTAAGGCTCGTTTTGGTCGGTGGTAGGGTTGCCAGGTCTTAAAACTAAATATCCGGACATACCTGCCAGTTTAGCCGGACTTTTGGGTAAAAAAGCCGGACTCCCTAAATTTTTAGGCTTTAACCCTCTTTAGACACCCCTAAATCAATCAGTCATGTTTACTGGCCTTTAGCGAGGTCCTAATCAGACAAAGAAACGCCGCCATAGTCTCATAAATACGACAGCGCTCACCCGAATGTCCAGGTGACTGGAAAAATCATTAAACCTAAAAAGCCGGACAGGCCGGACACCTTCTAATTTGGCCGGACACGCATCCAAAAAGCCTAACACTGTCCGGCTTTATCCGGACGCCTGGCAACGCTAGTCGGTGGTAGGTGGCTTATGCTTCCTAAGCCCGCCTGGCTAGCTACCACAATCTTATCTAAGTCTTGCTGCCAAACATCAGTGTTAACAGCATTGATGTGTTTCGGCTTGAAGATAAGATAGCCTTATCCCCATTGCGTTGGGGAATCTTGGTAAGCCTGCTTCCAGCTTCGGCATCATCGTCACTTACGATGGTAAGGATGAGGGCTTATTAATTGTGGATTTAAAAAATGTGGGTTGAATTGAAGGAAGAAAACGCTACGATTCGAAAGCTGTTAGGTACGTGAAGTGTCTGTTACAAAATCTTCGCCGGCACCTGCGCTTGCGCCCGATATACGTAAAGTTACCAATCTAAACATGGTCTAGAGAGGCTATAAGCGGTGTTACAAGTTGGTACGGTATGCGGCGGGCGGCTATCAGGATTGCATCTGGCAGGAAAGTTGGAACCAGTTGCGATGTCGGCCAACCTGCACCTCACTTTCCAATCCTCCAGGCATTGATTTAGGGATTATTATGGTTTTATCTTTATAGTTAATTGTTCATTCATTGTTGTATCTTGTCACCGTAAGATTGTATATTCCGTTGGATTATAATCTAACGGGATTTATCTCGCGAGATTGTGAACTGTCGAAAGATTGTGAATTACTGTAACATAATGTTTACAATTTCACTAGTGACATTACAATAACACTATAAACGAAGTGATAAACACTAATTATATGAGCTATGTTAGGTTCGGTCAGGTTTGATTGATTTAACAGTCAAAGAGCCCCCCCCCCACCTTGGGTAGCAGAATGCTTCGCATCAGAAGAAATCATCGGTTTTATTCGGAGGTACAAGAATAGGCCGTAAATTGTGATCCGATTCACAATTTACCGTTATAATCTAATCTCACTAGTGAGATTGTAATATCCCGGTGACATAATATATATGTCTGTATATTTTTATTTATCTGTTTGTAATTTATCTTTATTATTAAGTATTAATTTTTAGTTGCACATGCACCAACCCGCCATCGATCGTTTCACTTTCTCGTCTCCTCTCCATTCAACAAAGGTTGGATGGAAGAAATCGCTTCAAGCGACAAGTCCGCCTTGGCCTGTTATTGTATGTTTTGCTAGTTAATGTTTTTTATTTCTGTATATTTGGTGTGCAATAAAGGATATGTATCTTATCTTATAGAAATAGATTTTTGAAGTTTTTAGCTTTGATTTTACAAGCTCTGTCAAAGATGAGATCCGCAAACCATTTAGGGGCCCACTCATAGTTATGTTTAGCAGTATAAAGCATAGCTCGAAGAATAACGAATATCACTTGAATTGAATATCACATAATGAAGATATGAATGAATTAAGCATGACCAGTTTACAGCGTCTCAGACTAGTCAATATTAGAATTTTCTTCAGCATTCTTTACGTTCAATACTTAAAGTTTCTTTATAGTTTTTTTAGTTTTTGTTTTGTATGAAGTAGTGTAGTTTCGAGAGACGGAGGAGTGAAGAAGTTATTGTGATGGCAAAAAAAAATTGCGATTGTATTGGTGTCGATTTTCTTTCACAAACAGGGTCCAAAAACAAACCGGCCAAGTGCGAGTTGAACTCGCGCGGAGAGGGTTCCGTAAAATGTCAAAGTCAAATACAAAATATAACATTTAATGAAATTCTCACAGTAAGACGCGAGTTAACTACTACTAGCGCTATCTAGTGGTGTTTTAGTGAACTATTTTCCGTAAGTGAACGTATTATATTGAGTTTACCACTTTATTTTCAATTGATATAATTCTTATAGGTTTTCCTGTAATATACAAGCAAAATATATATATATATTTTGATTTTTTTTCAAAATTTTAGGTTGAGTAGTTTTGGAGATCTGGGGGTAGATCGGAGGTCAAAATGGTAAATTTTCGTCTTCTTTCATGAATAAAATCAAAACTATTTATTTTACAATAATTTGAGATCTAAATATATAGGGTGACCTTAAATTAGTTCTTGATAGCAAAGGATATGAATGTACTCGTTATTACAAACAACTTTCCCAAAGAAACTATATGTCGAATCAGAAAAAAAATTTAGGTCCTCGGTACATAACAAGTTATTAAATCGACAAAAATGTATGAAGGACCAAATTTTTTTTTCATATTTGACATATAGTTTCTTTGGGAAAGTTGTTTGTAATCACGAGTACGTTCATATCCTTTGCTATCAAGAACTAATTAAAAGTCATCCTATATACATAGATATATTTGAAATCCTCTTATCGAGCCCCTTTCATTTAATATATGTTACAGTAAGGTTTGCAAAACTTTTTTTAAAATTTCCTAATTTGTCCCCTGAAAATTTGAAAAAAAAGTACTATGCACATCTGTGTTTGGGTCATAAGATAAAACCATTACAATCTTCATGAAATTTGGCATGCAGATAGCCTGTGTTACTGGAGAGGACATAGGCTACTTTTTATCCCGTGAAAATAGCGTAGTCCGATGCAGTTCCTGAGGGAACCGAAAAAATACTCTTTTTTTTTTTTTTTTTATTCACAGTTGGTAAACCCTTGACAACATCTCACCTGGTGGTAAGTGACGATGTTGCCATTTGTTGGTTAATTTATTTACGCAACGGAACAATGGAATGTTCTGATTTTTTCTACAGAGATGGTTGAGAGGGTTCGAAATATGACATAATTTACTAATTAGCGTATCCTAACATAAAGTAACTAGTATCTCATCTTTGACATAGTTCTTGAGGGATCTGGGGAAAACCCATTTCCACGTTCGCGCAACTCGGCGGGCGATGCAACGGAGCAACGGATTGAAGTGATTTTTTGTATATAGATTCTGTTTGAAGGGGTGGGAAGTGACATAGACTGCTAATCAGAATAGCCTGATATAGATCCTGAGGGTTCTGAAGAAAACACACGTCCACGCTCGCGAGCCACTTGCGGCTCGCGCACCACTCACCCTCAAAGACAGTCATAAAAACAATGTCCACGCGGCCGAAGCCGCGGGCAAAAACTAGTATTTACGTATTTACCGAAGTAAATGAGAAAAAGATTAATTTATTATACCAAAACACACATACAGATTACGTAGCACTAAACTAAACTTAAGTTACATTGCTCGTAGAACAGATGGCCGTTGGGGCAGTAAAGTTCTCGAGTGGTGACCACGCACCGGAAAACGTAGTGTAGGCAGGCCACCCACTCGGTGGACCGATGGCCTGGTGAAGGTCGCGGGAAGCCGCTGGATGCGGGCAGCCTTGAACCGACCGTCGTGGAAATCCTCGGGGAGGCCTATGTCCAGCAGTGGACGTCCTTCGGCTGATATGGTGATGATGATAACATGCAGATTACAAGAAAAATTAATTAAATAGGTAGAACAGACATTTTTAACGTAAAAGTTAACATTTATTAGCTATTAAAGGGCTATTTTTGTCGCAAAAATGTAGTTTTCATTAAACCAATCAAAAGTGATAAAAAATGGTACCTACATGATTCTGCACATTTTATTAATTATATATAGTTATTGGTTTTATTTTTATTCACTAGTTTTTACATTTACACTTACATTTCATTATTAGGAAAGTATCGTAACATGTAGTACCTTATCTATTATTTATTAAGTTTACAAAACATTACCTTAAATCTGTAAATACAAGATGTAAGGGAGAGGTTAGCAAAAAATTAAAAGGCTTACAGTCAACGAAACTGATTCAACTTTCACAAAGAAAAATCTTCCGGGAATTAATAAAATATCGACCTCTCTATGGAAAATCACTTCCTTGTAGCTGCCTTCAGTAGGTTTCACATCATTATTAAAAGCGTCGGTGACGTAATGGCTAGGGCTGCCGCCTCCTGTCTGGGAGGTCGTGGTTCGAATCCTGCCACGTACCAATGTGATTTCGAATTTAGAAGTACCAGGAAATCATATCTAACAAATATAGTAATTATTTACTTTCGAAAATCGTTATCCTCTATACTAAAAATCATTTATTGCGGACGGCTTTAACATATTTCATTGGGCGCCCGCGAACGCCGCAGGCCCATCCTCCCTGTCGCCTTGTTAATCAGCGCTTTCTACTTCATGACAGTCTCCGGTGTGATCTCTACTCGTAAAGCAATTTACGAAGTATATATGAACGATTAATGATTCACTAACTATGAATTGCTTTTAGTATCGGCTAAGATTTTTTTTATTTTTTTTATTCACAATTGGTAAACCCTTGACAACATCTCACCTGGTGGTAAGTGACGATGTTGCCGAAGATGGAAGCGGGCTTACCAAGATTTCCCAACGCAATGGGGAACTGGCTATCTTATCTTCATGCCGGAACACAATACAATAGTAAATGATTTCGTCGTCTTACTTTTTGGAAATCCATCTTATTTTATAAATAATGAATTAAAAGTTTTAACTTGTTGAACTCTAATTTCATAAGTATTGTTTTTAGTTAGATACTCGTGCACTACCTGATTTTATGCCTTTGTCTCCAAACACCGGGTTGTCTGGAAGAAATCGCTTTGAGCGATGAGACCGCCCAAATTGTACCGCTATAGTTCCTTTTTTATATTGTGTTTGTTTTTTTATATTTTTTTAAGTTAAAATTTTTAAGTTTTTATAATTGGTTTATTTATTTTTTTAACTAGTACCTATGTGTACAATAAAGAGTATTTATCTTATCAAACCTCAATTTTCGCACGATATGTCCGCAACGATTGACGAAACAGGCACGTTGCAGTACGAGCTGTCAAGAACATTATTTCTAAGCTATTTCTTTCGATGTTTGAAACATCGTGAATCGAGTTGCTAATTTTAGGAACGTAGGAGCCTTAACTTAATTTACAAAATTCGGTATGTAGTAGTAAAAGCGTCGGTGACGTAATGGCTAGGGCTGCCGCCTCCTGTCTGGGAGGTCGTGGTTCGAATCCTGCCACGTACCAATGTGATTTCGAATTTAGATTTCATATGTACGTTTATCCGACGCTCTTACGGTGAAGGAAAACATCGTGAGGAAACCTGCATACGCCTGCGAAGAAACTCGCAGGTTGTGTATGAAGTCGACCAACCCTCACTAAGGCCCGATCTTCTAATTCAGGGTAGGTTCGAGCCCCTCGGTGGGGACATATATGAGCTGAAATGAAGTTCAGAAAGTCCTGTATGGAGCGTTCAAGTGTTCTCAGTATATGCGACCTGCAAACCTAATTGCATCTACACTCGAGGCGCGAATCAATTTGATGAAATTAACACGAAAGACGAGCGCCGCGCATGAGCGACAATTAGGCCAGCCAGTGCGAACACAAACTCATTAAAACGCTAAGTGAAGTGCATAATACAATCATTTTCTTTCTCATTTGAAAAGGTGATAAGATTTTTTTAAGTTCGTGACGATTTTTTATACGTATTTTTATAATACTTTTAACTTCAATATTAATTGAAATAAACAGTTTGCGCTTCGTCGGTTTATTCAGAGAATAAGGTCGAAGGAACATAAAAGATGTACCGCATGGTGTCACACTTTCATGTTAAGGCCGTAACATAGGTCAAATGACAATATTCAATTCAAATTATTGAAAAACTGTGTAAAGCTATTACTAAGGAAAAATATACAATGTACTTAAAGTAATAAAAAATCGATTTAATTGAATACAATTTTTAAAATATTACCACTTTTAATGTTAAAAAATATACTGTTTACCCTATTTTTGGCATTAATTGCAAAATTTCTCGAAAACAAATTAGTTAATGTTGAATGAAACCAACACAAAAAAATTGAAAATTCATTTTAATTGAACACATCTCTTTTAAATATAATTGAAAGTATAGAAAAGTAATAACACATGTAAAAATGGAGAATTGGGCGTTCGGTTCCAACGTAATAGCCCGTATTGATTTGAACTTAAAATGAATAGACTTACGTTCGATATTTTTTTAACACGTATCAACCTGCTTGGATTGAGGCATCATAAAGCCTTAATACAATCGAATCTCAGATAAAATTATGGACCTTTGTTAATAAAATTTTGAGTGCGTTTCACTACAACTCACGTGATTTTAATTGACGATGCGACGAGGATGGTTAACACTAAACAAGTAAACACGCAAACTCAAATGATGTCTATTCACCTTGAAGGTCCCCAACTTGTAGGTTATACAGGGTGTAACAAAATTTGTGTAGGTCCCGTCAACTGGGGCTTCTACTCATCATACTTAACAAATTTTGTTCTACGACTTTGCTGAAAACGTAAAAAAAAGTTTACTCTTGATACAAATCGATCAGCTGATCGACCGATTTTGGTGTATCTTAGTATGGAGGGTTCAATTTTTTTTTGAGAATTAACTATGGTTTCCTTGAGAAAAGTTGTAGTGTATGATGATTAATGAGTAGAATCCCCAGTTAAGGGTCCTACACCAATTTTGTTACACTTGTATATGACACAGGAAAACAGTTCCACTTCTGTACCTACCCTATTTGTCTTAAAATTAAAAAATATACATCTTTTTATCTATTTATGACTGCTTACTTACTTAAGTTCCTACTTATTAAGACAACACTAGAAAAAAAAACTTTATGAATTAATAAATAAACCGGCCAAAAGCGAGTCAGAACCGCACACAAAGGGTTCCGTACCATTATACAGGATGGCGCTAGTACAAAGGGTTCCGTACCATCATATTAGATGGCGCTAGTTTCTTCACGTTTAAAAAACTCGTTTTTTGTATGGAAACCCTCTTATTTTTCTTATTTTCAGTATTTGTTGTTATAGCGGCAACAGAAATACATCATCTGTGAAAATTTCAACTGTCTAGCTCACGATCATGAAATACAGCCTAGTGACAGACGGACGGACAGCGGATTCTTAGTAATAGGGTCCTGTTCTTACCCTTGGGGTACGAAACCCCAAAAAAATGAATCCTATGTCACTCACGGGATTAAGACGGATCCACGACACCTCGCACACCAAAATCCAAAAGAGCGTGCCTAATAAATAAATAACCTCTTTTTTGGCTTTTTACACGTAAAGAAAATAAACACGCTTTTAAAGTACATCAGAGTAAAAAGCAAAAATAATTCTTATTATAAGTTGAAAATAATAAATAACTAAAAATACTAGTATTATTGTGAAAAAGCGTGGGGCGCTCTGTGCCATATTTTTCGTCTATCGAGCAACCCACAGTTTTTCACAATAATACTAGTAGTAATTTGTTAATTTTTATTTTCAACTTATATTAAGAATTGTTTTTTACTTTTTAGTCTGATGTACTTTAAAAGCGTGTTTTTTAGTTTTTTTAAACTTTATTTATTTTCTTTACGTGTAACAAAGTTTGAATTAAATCTGTCCGTTTAAACTGGGTCAAAATCGAGTCCAAAGGAGTCGGTTACATACAAACATACAGGTGAAGCTAATAAAAGCGTGATAAAAACAGAGATAAGTTTCAATCAATACCTCGCCAATAATAGTACAAGTTTATAATTATGCCTGCCTCAATGCCTCCTATTTCATTCTTGTGTACGCCTTCGTCAGACCGCGGCTGTAGCGGAGACATGCGCTCGGTGGTTGGCGATGCGATGCGGATATGCGCACCAACATTGCTTCGATGCGTGCGCGCCAAAATAACAAATGATCCATATAATGAAGCACCAAGTACTTTATTTATGTTTGAGAGGTTCTGGCCTCGAATGTCCAATTTTCCAAATGCCCAGTCCCCGTGCGTCCAATTCCTTGAACGACCAATCCCCGTATGTCTAATTACCTGTACGTCCAATCTTTGTATGTCTAATGACCCAATTGACCGTTTCGTCTGTGATGAAACATCAGAACCTGGCTGGACGTCTAGTAGAGTTACAAATAGTCCGTGTGCCTACGAAATTGGCCACATATTGTTGGCCTACTATTCAGGTGACACTAAAAACCGTTATCATATATAAATATTTTTACGAAAATAAAACATGGCTTTTATCTTTATTTTCTGAATTTTTATAATAGTAGTTGCATTTTTTCAAAGCATTGATATAGAATAAGAGAACAGGATACACAATCAGCCCAAAAAAGTGGGGCCCATCGGAAGCTGCCCGGGCAGCTTACTGTCGCATTATTTTGTGGCATGGCTCAAACTGATACGAAAATATTGCTGTGTATAGAATCACATATCAAGCAGACTCGATAAACGGACATTCGAGCAAATGGACATTCCGGGAATTGGACCATTGAGCAAATGGACATTCGGGAAATTAGACATTCGAGGAAAATTGACATTTAAGGACTTGGACATTCGAGGCCAGAACCGTTTGAGAGACTGGGTCGTAAAAAGTATAGTTTCTCTGTGAATCTGTTTCAATAAGTTCTATCTATCCGTTCATTTTTGGCTTCTCTTTTAGAATTCTGCCAATGTCATGTCAGTCATGGGAGTGACACTTCAGCAGATGGCCGGTTTTGCGGAATTTAGATGTTTACTCAAAGTTTTCCTCATGATGTTTTAAAACAAAGACAACGCCTACGTTCGTTGTGATAGCCAAAAACCGCTTGCTAAAGTTGTGTGTTATAGGTACGTATCACCTTTTTAACCGACTTCAAAAAAAGTAGGAGGTTTCTCAATTCGACCGTATATTTTTTTTTACGTGTGTTCGCGAATAACTTTGTCGTTTATGAACCGATTTTGATTATTCTTTTTTTATTGGAAAGGAGATATCCCAAGGGTCCGACCATGATAAGGAAACCAGGATCTGATGATGGCATCCCAGAGAAATCGAGGGGAACCTTAGTTTCCTGTTTGAAGGTTTAATATCGTGAAGATTTCGATTTTTGCCTTCAAGCGACGAAGAAGATCATCCGAAAACCCAACTACGAGATTTTGACATGAGTATATCACTTATAGACACTAAAAAAGTATTCTAGAAAAATATATATGTGTGTGTGTCTATGTGTTTGTCCGTATCCTCGATTTGCAGAGAATTTTTTGGACCGATTTTGATTAAATTTTGCACATGAATATTTTAAATTATTTTTTAAAGGGATTCTTATAATTAATCTTGAAACGTTAAAAGGTTACCCGCCCATGTTCAAGTTAAAAAAAATATTTTGGTTTGGCCATATTATGTGGTTAATCTGGGCTAAATCTATAACCGGACAAGTGCGAATCAGACTCGCCCACCGAGGGTTCCGCACAAATTTGTGGGAACATAATTACTATAAATAATAACAGTGCAAACTGTTAGGTACTACATACACCAAAATTATTAGGTGCCTACCTCCTACATATAAATAGGGAAAATATTTTATTTCATTCTTCGTCTTAAATGGAAATTGTACGTCATAAAAAAAAAATATGTTTAAGCTTGTGCCAATAAAGCCCTTTCATACAATACCCCACATGTCACTGTAAACTCAATTCAAAATTTGGACCGCCGTTCCTTGCATAATTGATTCATCATCATCATCATCATATCAGCCGAAGGAAGTCCACTGCTGGACATAGGCCTCCCCCAAGGATCTCTACGACGACCGGTTCTGCGCTGCCCGCGACTTTCACCAGGTCATCGGTCCACCGAGTGGGAGGCCTGCCTACACTGCGCTTTCCGGTGCGTGGTCGCCACTCGAGAACTTTACTGCCCCAACGGCCATCTGTTCTACGAGCAATGTGCCCCGCCCACTGCCACTTAAGTTTAGCAATATTCAAATTCAAATTCAATTCAAATTCAAAACAATTTATTTCAAATAGGTGTTTACACACACTTTTAAATAGTCAAAACAAAAAAAAATACAATAAAAATAAAAATAAAATTACAAATAATGTCATGATTCAGATTACAGTCTCAGGTAATGGCATTTGTTATAGAATCAACATATATATCTTTGTCATTTACATAATCTATTATTTTATAATATCCTCTAGAGCACAAAACTTTTTTGACATGAGTCTTGAATTTATTCTCTGACAAACTAGTTACATTTTCTGGAATTTTATTGTAGAATCTTATACACTGCCCCACAAATGACTTTTTAACCTTACTCAGTCTCGAAAAGGCTATATCTATTTTATTTACATATTGATTACGTAATTTAAAAAAAGGTATTTTTTTTATGATTTAATTACAAAAATGTACAGATTTCAAATTTTTCCAGTACCTAGTGTAAGACGGTATTACTTGCCAAATTTCGTAGTTTTAGGTCAATAGAAAATAATTTTGATTTTCTTGAGAGTGTCGAAATATACGTTTTTTGCGGCATAAACAGTCGTATCTTTTTTTACGTTAACTTGGAAATTTGATTTTTTCACAGCTTGAAGGGACTGTAGACCGAAGTATATGGTTTTAGTTTCAACTCGATACCTCTACGCGTTCCCGAGATAAAGGGTCTTGACATACAGACGGACAACAAAGTAATCCTATAAGGGTTCTGTTTTTTGCTTTTAAGGTACAGAACCCTAAAAATGGTACCTGCCATACAAAAAAAATACTTTAAAATGTTTTTCTCCAGATTGGCGCTAAGGATGTTAATCAAATAAATAAATAGGTAAATAAAATTAATTATGTAGGCTGGTTCAACCAACCAACTACAAACACCGTCTTCAAAAAAAAGTTTTACCATCAAAGTAGTGGCCTTGCGTAATATAAGGAGGCATTATAGAATTTTAAATCATCATATATTAGCCGAAAGACGTCGTCTGCTGGACAAAGGCCTCCCCCAAGGATTCTTCCAGACCAGTCCTGCGTTGCCCTGTCGTCGGTCCACCGAGTGGGAGGCTTGCATACGCTACATATTCCGGTGGCGGTCGCCACTCGAAAACTTTACTTCCCCAACGGCCATCTGTTCTACGAGCTGTGTGCCCGCCCACTGACATTTAAGCTTAGCAATTCTGAGAGCTATCTCGGTTACTTTGGCTCTCCTTGCCTACGGATCTCGTTTCTGATTCGATCACGCAGGGAAAACCCGAGCTTGATCATTCTTATGAGGCCCATAGTACTCGACCATGTGTCGGTTCCGTTTGTCATCACGGCAATACACATTGTTCAAAAACCTTAGTCTTGAGGCACTGCGGTATTTGGGACGTGAATATATTGCGAAGCTTCACGAACGCTGCCCAGCCGAGTTGGATAAGTTGAACCTAGAAGCGTCGGTGGCTCAACCGGTAACGACTCGGTTCTCCTAATCAGAGGTGCCAGGTTCAAATCCGGACGGCCAATGTACCAATGAGTTTTTCGAAACTTACGTGCATATACTCACCGATTGCTTTAACGGTGAAGGACAAACATCGTGAGGAAACCTGCACACACCTGCGAAGAAACTCGAAGGTTGTGTGTGAAGTCGACCAACTCGCACTGGGCCCGCGTGGTCGACTAAGGCCCGATCGCCTTAATTCAGGGTAGGCTTGAGCCCCTCGGTGGGGACATAAATGAGCTGACATGATGGAAGTTGAACCTACCTAACTGGACTGTTTGTCCCTGGTATACATGTAGAGAATTTTAAATATCAAGCAGAAAATTAAACCATTTGTATGACTGCGTTGTCCGAAACGCCGAGTTATGAAGCACTATGATTTCTATTTTCCACGCACCTAATGTGGCTTATTTTAAATTTGCATTCAATGCTTTCTACATCACGGCTACAAGTGTAGTTCATAAGTTCACACGGATACAGTAGTAATGTTTTACACTAGCAAGTTGTTTAAAAATAAAACCGTGGACAAAGAAAACAAAAAAACAAAGAAAAAGTGCTGTTTGTGGCGGTCGCAGACCGCAGCGGCTGCGGTCAACCGTAGCTTCTTGCGGCCGACGACAGTTTTAGTACTGCCAACTGCAGTGACAGTGCCGCCACGCTCGGAATAGGGATGACGAATGTTAATCATCTGAGTAACTTTTTATCATCTGTCAAAAACGACATTTTGTTCTAAAAATGTTTGAAATACCTAAGCGTGACGTCATAGTTTAGCAGCATCATTTAAGTACTCATTTTGTGATTTTGGTGAATTAAAAGTTGAAGACTTGATGGAAAACAGAATGAGTATAAGGTTTTCCGAAGTTTAAGTAGGAGGGCAATTTAGGGATCAAGAGTTCATAATTTATTTCTGATGCCGTCGTCATCCCTATTGTATTCATAAGAATTCATACAAACCAGTAATGCAGCTTGCGGCCTGCAGCTGCCGCCTGCAGTTGCGGCCTGCGGTTTGCAGTCGCCATTGGAATAGCATAGCACCTTTATTTTCAACTGCTAAAAGATTTATTATGAATACTCTAAGGATTTATGGCTAGTACTTAGCATGGCGCATTGAGGTGCGCTCAGAAACTGATATAAGAGATCGAAATGATGATGATATCAGCTCATATACGTCCCCACCGAGGGGCTCGAGCCTACTCTGAATTAGGGCGATCGGGTCTTAGTCTACCACGCGGGCCAAGTGCGGGTTGGTCGACTTCACACACAACATGCGAGTTTCTTCTCAGGCGTGTGCAGTTTTCCTCACGATGTTTTCCTTCACCGTAAGAGCGTCGGACAAACATAATATGAAATCTAAACTCGAAATCACATTGGTACATGGCAGGTTCAAACCACGACTTCCCGGACTGGAGGCGGCGGCCCTAGCCATTACGACACCGATGCTTTATCGAAATGATACCACAATTGAATCATCAGACAGCTTTTAATATTCCTGCAATTTTTTTTAACAACTGTATGTGCCTGGTGTCTCAATAAACTTCTCCTATTTTACTTCCCAAAAGTATCCCTAAACGTTTTCAACAAAATATTTGCCCAGAGAAGACCAATCTGGTATGACTTCTAGACCTGGTTGTTGGTCATCTAGTTCATCACAGTTATCCTTTGGTTGCAGGACGAGTGAGCTGGTGGCACTAGTGGCAATATCCTGCACGTTGTTCCTGTTCCTCCACACCAGAGATCTGAGCACCAAGCTGCAGCGCATGCAACGGCTCAGCGATGACGTCACCGCCTTCAACCACCTTACTGACAGTCAGTATCATCGCCTATCATCACAATCTATTATCCTAACATAAACAATAGTATGCTGTCAAGCATGTAATGTATTTTTAGCTGTACAAAACCTAATCGTGCGTTTCTTAATAACCTGTGCAGTAATATTTGATTCATCATCATCATCATATCCAGCTAAAACACGTCCACTGCTGGACAAAGGCTTCCCCCAAGGATTTTCACAACGACCGGTCCTGCGCTGCCCGAATCCAGCGGCTTCCCGCGACCTTCAAGCAGGACATCAGGTCACCGAGTGGGAGGCCTGCCTAAGGCACGTCTTCCGGTGCGCGGTAGACACTCGAGAACTTTACTGCCCCAAAGGCCTGCTGTTGTACGAGTGTTCTAAGGGCCGGTATGTTCCCCGCCTAATGTCACTTAAGTTTAGAGATTCTTATGTCAGTTACTTTGATTCTCCTACAGATTTCCTTATTTAACTGAAAAAAAACGCCTCCGTAGCTCAGAGGCAAAGTTCACTGGCTTAACACAGGAAGTCGCGGGTTCGATTCCCGGCGGGGTCAATTGTAAGACTCGGTTTGGTTGGTGGTAGGGCATTTTCTAAGCCCGCCTGGCTAGCTACCACCATCTTATCTAAATCATGCCGCCAAATATCAATGTTGATATCATTGGTGTGTACCGGCATGAAGATAAGATAGCCAGTTCCCCATTGCGTTGGGTAATCTTGGTCAGCCCGCTTCCATCTTCGGCAACATCGTTACTTACCACCAGGTGAGATGTTAAATTGTCAAGGGTTTACCAATTGTGAATAAAAAAAAACTAAAAAAAAAACTACTTACACAAAAGTTATCCACAATTTGAAAGTAACTTTGTCGGTAATTACCTTTTCCCATATTCTTGAACAGACACGCGACTGCCGTGTTCATGTTAAGGAAATTAGAAATTCTTTTGTTTTTATTAGAAAGCCGCGAAGCAGAACTAATTTGTTTTACAAATAATAATTTTCGAAAAACGTAAAAGCTTTTAGGTACAAGCTTTTAAATGAAAAGAGTTTCTATGCTTAAAAAGCCAAATGCTCAAATGAATATAAAAAAATACACGGTTCCACATTCAAAAAAGGTGAGCAAATTAAAGTCTAGTGGTTTGGATTGAAAAATAAAAGAGATGGGACCTTGATTCCATCTCCATAAAGTTTGTCATCAGATCAACTTCGAAATACCAAAAGGATCTATTGTCACCGGGAATACGGCATCATTCCAAATTTCAGCTCAATCGGACCGCTGGAAGTCGCTCTAAAGTCGATCACAAGATTTGAACTATACAAAGAAACAAATACAGGATGTAACAAAATTGGTGTAGGACCCGTTACTAGGGGTTCTACTCGTCATACTAAACAACTTTTTCCAAGGAACCCATAATCAATTCTCAAAAAAAAAATTGGACCCTCCATACTAAAATGCAAAAAATCGGTCGATCAGCTGATCGATTTTTATGAAGAGTAAAAAGAAAGTTTACGTTTTCAGCAAAGTCGTAGAACAAAAGTTGTTCAGTACGATGAGTAGAAGCCCCGTTAGCGTGTCCTACACCAATTTTGTTACACCCTGTATACATGATGATATCAGCTCATATACGTCCCCACCGTGGGGCTCGAGCCTACCCTGAATTAGGGCACAGGCACAGAGGCACTTCATGGTAGCAATGCCCCCATGTTGTCTGGCTTCACGCTCAAAATCATTCACGCTTTAAAACAAAGAAAGTAATAAAATTTTCCATTAAATGTATTGATAACTATTGGTATATTGGAACGAAATAACGTAAATTATTTTATGACGGACAAGGAAAGTTAGTCAGGAGATAACTATTTTAAAAGCTTTTGTTTAACTTGCAATGTTTGTATGTATGTATGTATGTATACAGGGTATAGGGCCCAACCCGCACTGGGCCCGCGTGATTGACTAAGGCCCGATCGCCCTAATTCAGGGTAGGCTCGAGCCCCTCGGTGGGGACGTATATGAGCTGACATGATAGATAGATAGATAAAACTTTATTTCACTAAAAAGGCACAATACATTTTAACAATAAACAAACAAATAAATGAAACTTATTGACAAACATTAATAGTTTATATAAAAAAATATGAAACAGTGTCAGTGGTGCCAAGTTAGTGAAACTGGTCCAGGCTCAGCATAAATGTTGTGGGTCGCAGAGTACTCACAACGCTGTTTTTCAGCCAAAACCAAGAAAAACGTACACGCACCTCAGTGGTCAACAACATAGTTATGAAAAAAATAAAAATGTAAAAGAAAATTTGTGCATTTATACCTGTGCTGGTGATTGACGGAAGACGACGATAGTGCTCGCATAAACAGGACAAATATCCCTTACAGTGTCTACCTGCCTGGTAATAACATATGTACGCATACACAGCCGCTTAAACCCAGACTATAACGTTATATTATATAATAGGAAACAGTGACAGAATGACTGATCCTTCGCCGCACAAGCTTAAACACTAAACGGATCAGGTTGAAATTGGGCGTACAGATAGCAATTATGACGTAGGCATCCGCTCAGAAAGGATTTCAATTTTTTTTTTTATGGGAACGGTAATAAACGGGACATATTCCGCTGCTTTATCCGCTACCCTCCTCTCTGCTCAGTCGAGAGATATTCACGTAATTTTCTTTTGAAGGTATATAGTGTAGGAATTTCCCGCAGTGGTGGAGGGAGATCATTCCAACACTTTGAGGCGAGGAAACGGAAGCTACCACGGAATATTGTTGTTTTATGTTTTGGGATGTCAAAAACTGACGAGCAGGCCCTACTAACATTTCGTTGATAAGCATTACGCCAGTTTAACTTTTTGTACAAATAATTAGGTCGCTGATATTTTATTACTCCAAACAAAAGTGATGCATAGTAAAGTTTTTGACGTGCTTGCATCTTCAGGATATTTGAGGAGTTAAAATATGGAGTAACATGCGTCCGTGGAGGGATCCTAAAACAAAATCGGGCACATGCATTTTGTACCCTTTGTTATGATGATGTAGGTACGTTTACGCTCTTACGGTGAAGGAAAAATATCGCGAGGAAACCTACACACGCCTTCGCAGAAACTCGAAGGTTGTGTGTGAAGTTGACCAATCCACACTGGGCCCGCGTGGTCGACTAAGGCCCGATCGCTCTTATTCAGGGTAGGCTCGAGCCCCTCGGTGGGGACGTATATACGAGCTGATTTGAGGTGAACTGATATGACTTGAAGATTATCTAAAACAGATTTCAAAAAAATATTACAGAGTTTTTGATAGATTCTTTATTGTAAGTACTGTAGGTAGATATAACTTGTAATTTTTTTATTGACATAAAACTTTTTCAAAATCACATACGAGGTATAAAGAACTAAACCATTACGTAAGTAACGAAAGAGATTTAAACCTGTTTCCGTTTCACGACAAGATTAAGGCTCCATAGTCATACCGCCTGACGGGGCTAAGGCTGCATAGCCATACCGCCTTATTCCATACAACTAAGTAACAAACCGCAACGACGCCCAGAGCATCCCTCCTTTAAGTTCAGGGACTCAAAAAAACTGACGTTTCACGTTAAAGCAATGGTAGTGTGCCTAAACACATCCCCACCCGATTTTATTAAATTCTAAAAATCTGATTTTATGTTATACTAGCTGTTTCCCGCGGCTTCACCCGCGTGGACAATGTTTCTATGACTTTTCGAGGGTGCGCAGTGCGCGAGCCGCAAGCGGCTCGCGAGCGTGGAAAAAAGTAGCCTATGTGTTAATCCAGGTCCTAATCTATCTACCTACCAAATTTCAGCCAGATCCGTTCAGTAGTTTTGCGTGAAGAAGTAACAAACATACACACTCACAAACTCACAAACTTTCTCCTTTATAATATTAGTGTGATCACCACAATAGCAAAGTATATATATTAGTACTAACATTCAGTATGGTCACTCCCTGCCGCTCTCTAGATTGCGACCTCAGCCCCTCGTCACCCAGATTGATACAGATTGGTTACAGTTTGGTCGTCGAACATATAGGAATTCGCCACCATTTTGTTTGTTCCTTCATTCTTTTTTTGAAATGTAATTTCTGGCCCGTTGTATGTAGTGTCCAGGGTGTGACAATAGTAATTTCTGTGTCACGATGCCCATATATTGAGAAACACTAGGGCGTACAAAGTAGTACAAATTGACACGTAACAAAATTAATAGCCTCTGTACTAGCGTTCGTCTCGGAAACGTCCCAACTTTCACTGTCTCGATAAAATCATTCCATGGCATTCGTTCTGGCCTGAAAAGCGCAGGCGCAACGAAACCGATACTGTTCAACGCCTGCCATGCTTTTTGTCCACCGCTGGGAAACGCGATTCTAGCAGTTTCCGACCGCAGCTGTTCCGTATCATCGATTATATCAAAACAAATAGATTATCTCTGTGAGAGAAAAATAACTGTTGCTTGTGGTTATTCATTAGGTAAACAGTATTCTTGCGGTTCCGTTTCGTGGAGTGATTGCCGTAGCGGAAATTCGAGATAATTTTTAAGCCTTTATATAAAAAAATACCAAAAATAAAAGTGCTTTTCTTTGTAGCGTAGGTGCCTACAACAATAGAAGGTTTCTGCCTACAACAATAGAAGGTTTCTGCCTACAACAATAGAAGGTTTCTGCCTACAACAATAGAAGGTTTCTACCTACAACAATGGAAGGTTTCTGCCTACAACAAAAGAAGGTTTCTTTAAATGGTCTGTTATAATGGTTTATGTCTACACGAAAAAGATTAGTAAAAAAAATAAATTGCGTTCCTTTCATCTGCAAATTATGGTTCGCACGACAATACCTGAGCTAAGTATATACAACTAGCTGTTTCCCGCGGCTTCACCCGCGTGGACCACGTTTCTATGACTATTCGAGGGTGCGCAGTGCGCGAGCCGCAAGCGGCTCGCGAGCGTGGTAAAAAGTAGCCTATGTCTTAAGCCAGGTCCTAATCTGTCTACCTACCAAATTTTAGCCAAATCCGTTCAGTAGTTTTTGCGGGAAAGCGTAACAGACAGACAGAGTTACTTTCGCATTTATAATATTAGTAGGGATTAGTACTAACATACAGTATGGACACTCCCGGCCGCTCTAGATTGCGACCTCACCCCTTCGTCACCCAAATTGATACAGATTGGTTACAGTTTGGTTGTCGAACGTATAGTCTTCCGTTTTTTGAAATGTTATTTCTAGCCCGTTGTATGAAGTGTCCAGGGTGTGACCTGAGTTTACTCGTATACTTCGACCAATATAACCTATGGACCGGCCTACGCGAACAGTGGTTTTCGCTCATTTTGTCTCAGTCGATCAGTATTCCCCAAATGGGTGGAAGGTCGAAATTAGTGAAATTTATTATCTCATTTTTCCGATTGAGGGCCTGGTGACCTATACCACAAGATATTCTTATCTTAGCTTAGGCACCAGTCTGCCGCAAACAACTGTTATTTTGACCTTTTAATTTCTCCTTTAATTTGTATATAATTTGTTCCTGTGTCGTGAGAAATAAATTTTATTATTTATTCGTGTTCTATTTCTAGTTGGGTTTGGTAGCCATTTGATTTTGGCGCACCGGAAAACGTAGCGTAGGCAGGCCTCCCACGCGGTGGACCGACGACCTGGTGAAGATCGCGGAAGCCGATGGATGTGGGCAGCGCAGGACCGGTCGTCGTGGAAATCCTTGGAGGAGGCCTTTGTCCAGCAGTGGACGTTTGTTTCGGCTGATGTGATGACATTCCGAGTACGTCGCTCTGTCTGTCATTGTTTACATTTGAACGAGACTTGGTAGACTATAGTGCTGTAAGTATGTGTTTGCGTGCAGTTGTACTTGACTAATTTTTTTTATGAGATTAATGTATGGGTAGGGCCGGTCCATTATATTTGGCCGAAGCTCGAAGCTCGTATATATTAAACTATGACCACTCCCTGCTGCTTTCTAGATTCTGACCTCACTCCTTCCTCACGTAGATGAATGGATACTAGGTGCTAGTTTGGTTCTAAGAACATATATATATATAATTTCGCCGTGCTTTCGTTTGTTCCGTCATTTGTTTTTAGAAATGTAATTTCTCGCTCGTTGTATAAGGTCTCCCGTGGTGTGGCATTACAGCATGCCTTTTTTGTGAAAACCGCAAATGGGACGCATGCAACTCATGAAACTGGCACCTGTTGATGTGTTCCGGCTTGAAGATAAGATAGCCAGTTCCCCATTGCGTTGGGGTATCTTGGTAAGCCCGCTTCCATCTTCGGCAACATCGTCACTTACCACCAGGTGAGATGTTGTCAAGGGTTTACCAATTGTAAAAACAAAACAAAAAAATGCTATAGTTTGACAGAGATCAGAGCATTATAAGTACACTTTAAAGCGTCATAAATAACGCCACACTTTTTCGAATGCATCTCAGGCACTCAACCCGCTTAAAAGTTGGCCGCTATGAATGCCTAGTGGCAGCTAGTGGCGTTCAACCCGCTTGAAATTTATGTTTTACTATTCTATGGTGTAGCGGTCCCACGTGTTGACCACTTCCTTATTGAATGCTCTCAATTTCCCCCTGAGTGCGGTTGGATGGTGGTACCACGTCCAACGGGCTATCTACCAGATAGCTATTATTACCCTCCGCATGCTTAAAAGGATAATCACAATTATTCGACAAATCGAGCTCAGTTCGATAAGCATAAACTAAAGCAGTCATCTAACTGTTTATTTTATTATGGTGTAAGTTAGTATAGCGAGATGGTAAATACAATCGAATTAGCTTTCTGAGATTGAAATTTGGAATTCCGTGCACCCAACGCGTGACCAACTCAACTTTATTGGATTACATTAGATTTATTTATTTCATAATATCAATGTCATGTTACAATAAAGCTTAATCAATTATTAGTCAAAGGATAATATGATCGTCAGAATAGTAATAAATTCTTCATTTATTATTGCCTACGTCAGTGTTTCCCGATTCCTATAATTTGGGGATCTTCAAGGCAAGAGTGAATAGGCATTATTTGAGTTTGCGTGTACCATCCTCGACTGCATCATCACTTACCATCAGGTGAGTTGCAGTCAAACGCACTCAAATTTTTAATAAAAAAAAAAAAATTAAAAAAGTATAAAAGTCAAACATAAAAAGATCAAAAGAATCAAAAGAAAATTAAAAATGAAACACATTGATAACAATGTAAAAAAATAATGTACTATGTAAGTTACTAAGCCTCCGCTGTCTGTCCGTCTGTCAGCGGGCTGTATTTCATGAACCGTAATAGGTAGACAGGTTGAATGTGTATTTCTGTTACCGCTGTATCAAAAAATACTAAAAATTAGAAAAAGCGAAAAAATAAAGGGGGGACCTCCATACAAAAAATACGTTTTTTATTCATAGGTCTTTGAGACGTATTTTTGATTTAGCTCTATCTTAAAAACGGTAACAATTATAAGCGTAAAACTTGGTTTTGTTATTATAGAACTAACACTGAAGTAAAAGAACATATAATAAAAATTGGCCAAGTGTGAGTTGTACTCGCGCTAAGGAGTCCGAACTGAATGACAAAAGAAGCACATTTTTGTCGCTCGGGTCGATGTCTTTTCAAGCGACTTCCAAAAAGGAGGAGGTTCTCAATTCGTCTGTATGTTTTTTTTTGTTTTTTTTAATATGTTACCTCATAACTTTGGGCTGGGTGAATCGATATTTATGATTCTTTTTTTATTTGAAAGCTAGTGCTTCCCGTGCGGTCCCATATAAATTTTATCAAAATCAGTGTAGTACTTTATTAGAAAATTAACAAAAACCAAAAATAATAATGCAAAAATGTACTAAGTTGTTGCGATGGAAATCGGTTTTTAACGTGTTTAGCGTTTTCAATTATTTTGTAATGTGAATAGGTAAAATGGTTGTTATACTATGTAGTTGTGTGGAGAGTTGTGGTGGTACGGAATCCTTAGAGTGCTAGTCCAACTCGCACACGCCCGATTTTTAAATAGAGCAGCCGCACAAAAAGTTTGATACAAAAAATCATACTTAATAAAAACTTGGAGTTCTTAGTTCAAGTGCGTATTATCTGCCTATTATCAGCAATAAAATAAAAGCAACACCTCATTTAAAACGACTACAGTTAAATGATGAGAACATATCATTACCACTACACATGTAAGTTCACTACGTGTGGGTAATAGTTATCTAATTATTTTACACCTCGCGTTTATGGGCTAAACACGGTGATTATAGTGCGTGACTACGCTGGCGGGCGGAGCGCAGGAGTATGTGTGTGTGTATACACGTTAGGGTTCCATAGCCAAGGGTGCCAAACGTAACCTTTTATTTATTTATTTATAATTGGTAAACCCTTGACAACATCTCACCTGGTGGTAAGTGACGATGTTGCCGAAGATGGAAGCGGGCTTAACAAGATTCCCCAACCCAATGGGGAACTGGCTATCTTATCTTCATGCCGGAACACACCAATAATAATAAATAAAATAAATAAAAAAAGCCTTATATTTCTTACTAAATAAAAATACACAATTAGTATTTTTTGTTAACTAGGTTATTTTAACTACGTACTTAGGAACTATAATATATTAATGTTTTCATTTTGTGTAAGTAAGAACCCCTCGTGTTCGAAGGTGAAGGTCTCCTCTAGAGATTTCCAGGTCTCCCTGTTCTTTGCTGTTTCCATCCACTCTTTGCCAGCCACTTGTATGATATCATCTGCCCACCGGGCATTTGGTCTACCTCTCCTTCTAGTACCTTGTGGTCCATTCCAGGATGTTATCCTGTAGGTCCATCGATTATCTGTTAGTCTAGCTATGTGTCCAGCCCAGCGCCACTTTAGTTTTTTGCAGTGATTCAGAGCGTCAGTGACTTTTGTCTTTTTTCTTATATTTTTATGTGATATTTTTTTAATTCTTTTAATTTTTAATATACTTCTCTCCATTGCTCTTTGACACGATCTAATTTTTTATTTTGCTTGATGTGTGAACTTCCACGTTTGGCTGGCATAGGTTAGTGTTGGTAGTATACAGGTATCCATTACTTTTTGTTTAATTTTGATCGACATGTCACTTTTCATGATTTCTTTTAGGCTCCAGAATTTTCCCCAAGCATTTCAGACTCTCCTTTCTATTTCATGCTCATTTCTCTGTTTTTTAAATGATATTTGCTTGCCTAGATATATATGTGTCGATATGTATATATGTGTATGTGTATATGTGTATATATGTGTATGATATGTATATATGTGTCGACAAACTCTAGTGTTTCATTATCTAGGTATACAGGGGACTCGATATGGTTTGTCATAATATTAGTTTTACTGCGGTTAATTTCTAGACCCACCTGCTGACTTGCAGCATGGAGAGCGTTTAGCATTGACTGCAGCTCGGTTGTACTCTCAGACAGCAATAAAATGTCGTCAGCAAATCTTAAATGGCTAAAATATTGATTGTTTACATATACACCGACCCTTTCCCATTGAAGTTGTTCAAAGACTCGTTGTAATACTGCTATAAATATTGTTGGAGAGACGGGATCTCCCTGCCTTACTCCTCTACGGATGGGTATGGAAGGATATCATACCAATGATATCAACATTGATATTTGGCGGCAAGACTTAGATAAGATGGTGGTAGCTAGCCAGGCGGGCTTATAAAATACCCTACCACCAACCAAACCGAGTCTTACAATTGACCCCGCCGGGAATCGAACCCGCGACCTCCTGTGTAAAGCCAGTGAACTTGCCTCAGGGCTACGGAGGCGGTTAAAATATTCATAAAATAAAAACATAAATACATAAAATAAATAAATATTCTGGGACAAATCACACATGGTCATCTGGCCCCAAAGTAGGATTCCCTGTGTTATGGGAACTAGAGACTGATACATTCGTACATACTTATATACGTTAAAATACATACTTAAATAGATATTTAACACCCAGACACAGAGCAAACAAATCTGCTCATCACACAAATGTTTGCTCTGGGTGGGGATCGAACCCACAACTCGAACACAAATAATATTATTTATTCTTTTACTTATATTCTAAGCTCATAACCCTACTACGAACACACGTCTGTCTCTGTTATAAAAACAAATCAATAGACAATAGACAGATTATACATCGATTATACAGAAACAAAAAAAAAAACACGAAAACAACAAATAAAACTTACGGAATTGAAATCGTGCGTTGTCAATCGAAGTTGTGATATATCAGCCGAAGGACGTCCACTGCTGGACATAGGTCTCCCCGAGGATCTTCACGACGACGGCGGCTTCCCGCGACCTTCACCAGGTCATCGGTCCACCGCGTGGGAGGCCTACCTACGCTTTATTTTCCGGTTTGGGGTGCGAAGAATCCCCGGCAAACACAGATGATATGTAATTTAAATTAAACGAACGGCTCGACCGAATTAATTGGTTTGGTGTTCGTAATTGCTATTGGGGCAGTACAGTTCTCGAGTGGCGACCGCGCACCGGAAAACGTAGCGTAGACAGGCCCCCCACTCGGTGGACCGATAACGTAGTGAAGGTCGCGGGAAGCCGCTGGATATGGGCACTGCAGAACCGGTCGTCGTGGAAATCCTTGGGGGAGGACTAGGTCCAGCAGTGGACGTCCTTCGGCTGATATGATGGTGTTCTTAATTGTCAAGATAAGGTTTGCATATAACAAAAAAACCCCACAAGACGCTTCCGGCTCGTGCACCGCGCACCCTCTCTCTAGTAAGTAATAAAATAAATTGCAATTTGCAACGTCAGGATTAATATTGATAGAGTATACTGCACAATAGTGCATTAACTGCAGTCTGGAGCACGACCCTGTATAACGGGACTGGAGGCCCATGGCACTTATAAACCATGGTTTTGTACTTAAAGGGATATGCTGTTTATATTTATACAGGTCCATGTTTTATACATAATTATCCAGACAAAATGGTTTTGTACTTAAAGAGATATGCTGTTTATATTCATACAGGTCCATGTTTTATACAAAATTATCCAGACTATATGGTTTTGTACTTAAAGGGATATGCTGTTTATATTTATACAGGTCCATGTTTTATACATAATTATCCAGACTGTATGGTTTTGTACTTAAAGGGATATGCTGTTTATATTTATACAGGTCCATGTTTTATACATAATTATCCAGACTATATGGTTTTGTACTTAAAGGGATATGCTGTTTATATTTATACAGGTCCATGTTTTATACATAATTATCCAGACTATATGGTTTTGAAATTAAAGGGATATGATGATTATATTTGTACAGGTCAATGTTTTATACATAATTATCTAGACTATGTGGTTTTGTACTTAAGGAAATGCTGTTTATATTTATACAGGTCCATGTTTTATAAATAATTATCCAGACTATACCGGGTGTAACCAAATTGGCGAAGGTCCCGTTAACTGCGGCTTCTTCTCATCATACTGAACAACTTTTGTTCTATGACTGCTGAAAACACCATAAAATATTGAACTCTTCATACAAGTCGATTGAACAACTTTGTGGATTTTTATAGAGGGATTTTTAGGGTTCCGTAGTACAACAAGGGACCATTATAGTTTCGTCATGTCTGTCTGTCCGTCTGTTTGTCTGTCTGTCCGTGGCCTAGCTCTTAGACTGTAACTCCTAGAATTAGTAGCTAATAGGCTAATATTTTCGGTGCGCGGTCGCTACTCGACAACTTTACTAACCCAACGGCCATGTGTTCTACGAGCTATGTGTCCTGCCCACTGCTACTTCAGTTGAGCGATTCTGTGAGCTATGTCGGTTACTTTGGTTCTCCTGCGGATTTTGTTATTAAAATCTTATTTTTTTTTCAACAAAGACAACTGAGTAATTGGCATTCTTGCGAAAAGTTGTTAAGGGTCCACACACACGGACTGCATTCCAGCTACAAATTCGCAGTTTAGATTCAGCCAAAGCGCACAATTCTTTGAAAATTGCATCCAAACTGCATCTAAACTGCAAATTTGCAGCTGGCTTGCAGTCTGTGTGTCTAGGACCCTAACTTTTAGAGCCAATCCTATCAATATTATCACTAGTGATAAGCTAAAAGGTTTGCAGCTTTGTGCCAGGCACCCTGTGCAGACTACCATCAAAGTATATATTAGTACTAACATACAGTATGGACACTTCCTGCCGCTCTCTAGATTGCGACTTCACCCCCCCGTCACCCAGATTGATACAGATTGGTTACAGTTTGGTTACCGAAAGTATAGGATTTCGCCGCCATTTTTTTTGTTCCGGTATTCGTTTTTTGAAATGTAATTTCTGGCCGTTGTATGAAGTGTCCAGGGTGTGCTAGAATACAGTATACAAACAAACATTAAGTGGGAGTGCTCCAGGCGTAGTGCACTCCTAGCAAGCACCACTTCGGAGCATAAACTGCAGCCTACAGGATAAAAATAATTGGATCCAAAACTTTCACTTCCAAGCCAATACGAGACTTCCAAACTCAGATAAAAAATAAAGTATACATTGAGTTTCATTATATCATCATCACATCAGCTTATATACGTCCCCACCGAGGGGCTCGAGCCTACCCTGAATTAGGGCGATCGGGCTTTAGTCGACCACGCGGGCCCAGTGCGGGTTGGTCGACTTCACACACAACCTGGGAGTTTCTTCGTAGCCGTATGCAGGTTTCTTCAGATTTTTTTCTTTACCGTATAAGAGCGTCGGATAAACGTATTCATATATCAATTATAACAAAAACCGGTAAAGTGCGAGTCAGAACCGCGCACAAAGGATTCCGTACTATCATACTAGACGGAGCTAATTTCTTCACGTTTCCATAAAAAACACCTTTTTTTCATGGAGACTTTCGCTTTTTCAAGCGACTTCCAAAAAGGAGGAGGTTCTCAATTCGTCTGTATGTTTTTTTTTTATGTTTGTTACCTCAGAACTTTTGACTGGGTGAACCGATTTTTATGATTCTTTTTTTATTTGAAAGCTAGTGCTTCCCGTGTGGTCCCATATAAATTTTATCAAAATCGGTGTAGTACTTTAGTAGAAAATTAACAAAAACCAAAAATAATAATGCAAAAATATACTAATTTGTTGCGATGGAAGTCGGTTTTTTAACGTGTTTAGCGTTTTCAATTATTAGTATTTATTGTTAATAGCGGCAACAGGAATACCTACATCACCTGTGTGAAAATTTTAACTGTCTAGCTATCACGGTTCATGAAATACAGCCTGGTGACAGACAGATAGACAGACGGACGGACAGCGGAGTCTTAGTAATACGGTTCCGGTTTACCCTTTGGGTATGGAACCCTAAAAATTGGAGTAACGCTTGTTTATGCATCTTTACCTTAAGTGGTGACCTCGAATAATGTTTCGACACGTGGTAGGTGCTATACTATACTGTAATTGAGACAGGTGCATTTGAGATAATATGTCAAAGCACGTTTCGGCATGTTGACGGTAAGTCTGCCAACGCGTGACTGTAAGCAAAACTCTGCTCCCTCCGTCGTGATTGAAGCAGAGTATTTTATACCCCGTTTTCAAAGCACTAACAGTACATATACCTTTTATTTTTGATTTGAGCTTGCAAAGGATCAAATGGTAGCTTTAATTAATATTTGTTGCTAGATTCAAACGAGATCGCTAACTTGAATAAAAAGACAAAAGCCATCAGTGTCATTAATTTATTTTAAATATAAAAAGTAACCCATATACTACGAAAAATTTGGTAACGATAACGGAAATGGATAAACTTAAGTTGAGAGGATAAATAGCAACCCTCTGATGTCAAATATGTCGGTCTGCCTGCTCAAAGTGGTTGCGTTATGTACATATAGCACCTGAAAAACTAGTTATCACGACCAAAAAAAACGATAAGGGAAATGGCTGAGTAAGATGGAAAATGAAATTACTAGTGGTACTCAGAGATAGGAATCACAGGCAACTTTGAGGCTCCGGCAGGGTGGGGTGGGATCCTGGTCCAGAACTCTCGCTATTCCTACTGCTAACGGGTGTTGCTCCATACATATCGCAACCAAATATTTGGTCAGTTTTTGCAAACTAGTACTTTCATTTACCATCTTACTCAGCCATTTCCCTTATCGTTTTTTTTGGTCGTGATAACTAGTTTTTCAGTCATATAACGCAATCACTTTGAGCAGGCAGACCGACATATTTAACATCAGAGGGTTGCCATTTATCATTTCAACCTAAGTTTATCCATTTTCGTTGTTGTTACCAGATTTGTCGTTACCAGATTTGTCATGACCTCCTATTCTACCACCACGGATGTAAAGTTCTTTGAGTAAAACATCAGTGGTATACCGACTGACAGACTGACAGACAGACGGACATGTTGAAACTATATTATAAGGTTTTATAGTTTGAATACCAATGTCCGAACGAAGCAATTGAAGTAAATAATCTGTCTCAGCGTAATTTTTATTCAATTCAAGAATTTCTAGAACATAAATTGTAAATCTAGTTTTATAAATAAATATGATACCTACTCGTATATGTGAATAATAATAGTATTAAATGTTATCTAAAATGTGTTATATAATGTTTGCATGCTATATTTTATGGCTGAATTGGCGCTCTAATTTTATGCAGTACCTCCATGTAATGTTACCCAATTCAAGGCGAATAAAGATCATTTTCATTTCATTTCATTTCATTTC
Organism: Coleophora flavipennella; assembly: GCA_947284805.1. Taxonomy (NCBI): domain Eukaryota; kingdom Metazoa; phylum Arthropoda; class Insecta; order Lepidoptera; family Coleophoridae; genus Coleophora; species Coleophora flavipennella. Next base: position 6,036,863 of record OX369269.1, read on the forward strand.
ATTTCATTTCATTTCAATAAAACCGCAGTGCATTTAAGCTCTAGATAAAATAAAATCCCTTCAGTCACTCAGAGAAAGCTCGCAATTTAAAGGGATCGGCAGCTGTCGGCCGCTTTCTAAGAGAATGGATTCGAATGGAGATTTTATAAACTTTCTGTACTTAAATAAAACAATCACAATCCTTACCAATATTGTAAATGTAAAAATTCGTTTGTTTGTTACCTTTTCACGCTTCAACGCCTCGACCAAACTTGGTGAAATTTGGCGTTCAGGTTACGTGTGGCACTGGGAAGGACAGGCTACTTTTTATCCCGTGAAAATAGCATAGTCCGATGCATTCCCAGAGGGAACTGAAAACATACTCTTTTTTTTTGGTTAATTTGTTTAACATCGTAATAATGTGATTTTTGCACAAAGATGGTAGAGGAGGTGGGATATGATATAGGTAATTTACAGATTAGCATATCCTGACATAACTCCCGAGGGATTTGGGGAAAACTCATATCGACTCTCGCGCACGTCGGCGTCGCAAAGGAGCAAGGGATTGAAGTGTTTTTTTTATTGTATAGAATTGGTTAAGGCGGAGTAGGAAGTGACATAGACTGCTAATCATAATAGCCCGATTCAGATCTAAGGAGAGATCTGGAGAAAACTTACGTGCGCACCACTCACCCTCAAAGACAGCCATAAAAACGATGTCCACGTGGGCGAAGCCGTGGGCAAAAGCAAGTCTAAAATAAATTGTACAGTAGCACTGCACTTACTTTATGGCGAAACACAATCAACAGCAATTCAAAGCTGCCTACTATGGAAGTAATAAGGTACATACAAGCAAGCATTTAGTCCAAAATACAGCAGTAGCTACCACCATTTTATCTAAGTCTTGCCGCCAAACATCAGTGTGTTAAAAACATTGATGTGTTCCGGCATGAAGATAAGATAGCCAGTTCTCCATTGCGTTGGGAAATCTTGGTATGCCCGCTTCCATCTTCGAAATCATCGTCACTTACCATCAGCACAGATTACTAATTAGTTACTACCATCAGGTGAGATGATGCCAAGGGCTTACCAATTGTGAATAAAAAAAAAAGTGTCACAGATGAGATACTAGTTGCAGTGTCTCAAGGCTAAGGCCTTTGACAAGTGTGTGTTGCCAGTGATCAAGATGATACACGGAAACGAGACATGGTCTCTTACTATGGGCCTCATATAAGAAGGCCCGAAGGGCAATGGAGCGAGCCACTTTCGTTACGCGATCGAATCAGAAACGAGGAGATCCGTAACCGACATAGCTCACAGAATAGTTAAACTTAAGTGGCGGCGGACATAGCTCGAAGAATGGGTGGCTGTTGGGGCAGTAAAGTTATTGAAGGGTGACTAGGAACCGGAAGAAGTAACGAAGGAAGGCCATTCGGTGGACTGATGACCTGGTGAATCTCGGGAAGCCGTTGGTTGCGGGCAGCGCACCACCGGTCTTTCAGGACGTCTCTCGGCTGATATGATGATGAAGCAATAAGAAGCGGATTGATTCTTAAAAAAAATCTAACAAAAGTTGCCGATGTATATAGGCTTGCCTTTAACAAATTTTGCCAGAATAACCATACTGCCACTTAATAGCACTCTAATAATAGAACTACATACTTATATCGTCACTTACTATCAGGTGAGATAACGCCTTATCAAATTTGCGAAATTTTATCAAAATCATTACAGTCATTTTAAAGATTTGTGCGTTATTCGTTTTTTTGTTGAACGGCAGCTGTGGCGTAACGTCTAGGGACGCCGCCTCCTGTCCGGGAGGTCGTGGTTCAAATCCTGAAATGTACCAATGTGATTTTAAATTTAGATTTCATATGTATTACGGTGAAGGAAATCATCGTGAGGAAACCTGCACACACCTGTGGAGAAACTCGCAGGTTGCGTGTGAAGTCGACCAACCCGCACTGGGCCCGCGTGGTCGACTAAGGCCCGATCGTCCTAACTCAGGGTAGGTTCGAGCCCCTCGGTGGGGACGTATATGAGCTGATATGATGATTGTGTTCTCAAATAACCAGGAATTCACTAAAAATTAAAAACCCGACAGTGTAAAAACTTAACCCCTCTTATTTGGCCGGTTGGGTGAAGATGTATTTTATGTCACTCACGGGATCAAGGCGAATCTAACGTATACGTTAAAATCCTTCAAACCGTTCAGGCTGATGTAGGGAACATAGAAATTTACATGCATACATACATACTCTCAAAAAACATAACCCTCCTTCTGAGGAAGTCGGGTAAAACATCATTTAAATCATTTAAAACAATTTAATTATTTCCAGTTAGTATTATCGAACATTTTTTATGGAAAATCCATAAACATTTTATTAATCCGACTGCACAGCATAAGTTGGTCCATTTCAATGTAGGTTTTATACGTTTTTTGTAGATTTTATTCCAAGTATGTTCATAGACGTCACAAAATTGTATCATCATATCATATCAGCTCATATACGTCCCCACCGAGGGGCTAGAGCCTACCCTGAATTAGGACGATCGGGCCTTAGTCGACCACGCGGGCCCATCAAATTTAAGCTTTACAGCTGTAATGGTCATCAAGTCTTAGACGCGATATGTCTAAGCATTGAGTAAAACGGCTGTGACATACCGTCGGATAGACGGACATGACGAAACTTAAGGGTTCCTAATTTGATTACGGAACCCTAAAAATACTGAGTAGGTACAGTACCTATTTCTACGACAGATTAAAGAAAAAATAGATGATCCAAGGACCTAGATTCCACCTTAAAAATTCATTATCAGATATACTTTCAAATACCAATAGAGTGATTGTCTTGGTTTTTTTTCACCGGGATGACGGCTTCATAAAATATTTTTTTTTAAACTACCAATTGGTAAGCCCTTGGCATTATCTCACCTGATGAAAAGTGACGATGGTGCCGAAGATAGAAGCGGGTTTACCAAGATTCCCCAACGCAATGGGGAACTGGCTATCTCATCTTCAAGCCGGAACACATCAATGTTGTTAGCATTGATGTTTGGCGGCAAGACTTAGTTAAGTAGGTCGGATAATTTACACAAACACAAAGTTACAAATTGTACTTTATTAAGTACTAGCTTTTGCCCGCGGCTTCGCCCACGTGGACATAGCTTTTATGACTCTTTTTGAGGGTGAGTGGTGCGCGAGCCGCAATCAGCTCGCAAACGTGGACATGAGTTTTCTCCAGGTACCTCAGGAACTGTATCGGGCTATTCAGATTAGCAGTCTTTGTCACTTCCCACCCCCTCAACAAATTCTATACAAAAAATCACTTTAATCCGTTGCTCCGTTGCGACGCTACCGACATGCGCGAGCGTAGAAAACAGTTGTCCCCAGATCCCTCGGGGACTATGTCAGGATATACTTATTAGTAAATTATATCATTTTCCACCTCATCTCTGTGCTAAAAATCACACCAATCTATTTTTTCGTTACGATTTTATATAAAACGAACAAAGAGTATTGTTTTAGTTTCCTCAGGAACTGCATCGGGCTATGATAATTTCCACAGATAAAAGGTTGACTATTTCATTTTCAGTGATACAGGCTACCTGCATGCCAAATTTCATCAAGATTGATAGAGGTGTTGAAGTGTGAATAGGTAACAAACAAACAAACACATTTTCACATTTATAATATTAAGTAAGGATTTCTAAATCTTAAATAAAATATAGAGCGTCAGTGGCAAAACGGTTAGGGCCACTACCTCCAGTCCGGAAGGCCGTGGTTCGAATCCTGCCACTTATCAATATATATACGAATATCGATTTCATACTGGTATGTACGTTTATCCGACGCTCTTACTGTGAGAAAAACATCGTGAGGAAACTTGCACACGCCTTCGAAGAAATTCGAAGCTTATGTGTGAAGTCAATCAACCCGCAATGGGCCCGCGTGATCGTCTAAGCCCAGATCGCTCTAACTCAGGGCAGGTTGAGCCCCTTGGTGGGGACGTATATAAACTGATAAGATGAAATAACATATATACCTATATTATCAAAAAACTAATTCAAATCATTATAGGTATCAAATTAGTAATAAAATTTCCTAACAATATTAATATGGGTCAAATACTCGAGTCGTATCAGCTCCAAAGGAGCCCAAGACGCACTTCTCGTTGCCGCGCTGGATGGCAATAGACAACCTTAGCAGCAGGTACGACCTCACGTCACATCTCCTCTCTCGAAGGCGAAGGCCAATCTCCTTTGTGAAGGCAAAGGCCTCTGAGGGTTCAGCAGCCGGTTGTCTCACAGACCAGCGGCACAAAGCAGTAATTTGCCTCCAAGACCGAGTACTTATTATGCTTCTTTTTGGCCGAAAATTGAGCAGCAGTACCGTACAGTGAGGCAGAAAAATTGGCTTCCCAAAGCAGACACGTTCCTTTCTGCCATAGCACCTGTTTAAACCCTCCAGCCTTTTACCATCAGATCAACTAAAGCCCGGCCGGCGGCTGCATCAAAGATGGAATATTCCATCTGGCCGAGACCAGTGCCCTCCGAGTGAGGTCATTAAGGAATTGGTGACGTGGGAATCTTCACAAACACGACTGCAACTCAGTGAGTGATGGCCAATTGCCTCCACCGTGGACCCGCAAATACATTGATGAGGTTCACAGATATTGATATTGCAGGCGGAGAGCAACTGCCACACGCAAATAGTCGCCGTCAGAAGAGTTCCCATATCTGTGCCTCCTGTTAAAAGATGCTAAACTCGATTTATGTGTTTTTATTTTTTTACATGATTGGAATCTGTAAAAATATACCTCTCTGTTCGTCTATGAAACACATCGCTATGTACAATAGTTCCAGAGTTTAAAGTAGCGTATGCTGAAAAATACATAAAAGAAATACACTCAAAAGTATGAAATAATATTTTAATGTTTTAATACAACTTAAGCGCGTTTTATTATCCCTGCAGTGCCATCTATTGACATTCTGCTACTATGATTATAATGTTAATGTATAGAAAAAAGTACTCTATTGTTATTATTTTAAGTATCGATAGATAATTTCCCACGGGACCTCTTTAGTTTTCCGGGATAAAGAATACCCGACTATACAATGATGGTTAAAACACCCCATCCCAATGTAAAGGTTTCATTTTGTTACGTTGAGTCATTCTAAAGATACAATTTTTTGCCTTCCTGTAGGAACCCTAATTTTTTTGGGATTCACAATGTCCCAATTTTAGTTCGCTATAAGGGTATCAACATGTAAAATTTGATTGTAATAGGTCAAGCCACATTTGCGTGGTGAGCCATTCTATTAATGAATACTTTTGATTTTCCCACGGGAACTCTTGAATTTTCTGGGATAAAAAGTATCCTATATGTTAACCCGGGCCATAAGGAACCACCATACAAAATTTCATCAAAATCGGCCCGGTAGTTTTTGCGTGATGCGCGAACATACAGACAGACAGACAGACAGACAGACAGACAGACAGACAAAAATTCCAAAAGTTGTTGTTTTGGCCTCTGTATCGTTAGTAATGTCCACCACAGTTATTATTTTCCAAAAATATTTCATGTACAGACACGACCCCGTTACAGTTTTATTATATTAATAGATAATATTTATATTTTTCTCTTGTAAGTGACTGCTGTCTGTATGGGAATAAATATCCTTTAAACTTATAATTTCAGCTTAGTCGGACCCCTAGAGAGGTCGCTCTAAAATCAGTTGCAAGATTTTAACTGGACAGTTAATTGAACTCGTCGTCGTGAAGTAAATTTATGGTCGCAACGATAAATTAACGACCATAACTCAACTTGTTATTTTAGCGGATGTGCCGTCTTGGGCTGAAAGTGGTTTATGTCACTAACACAAGTAAGAATGTTCAAACACAGTGTTTTATTGTTAAATTCCCTATACAGAATGTAATAAAATTGGTGTAAGTCCCGTTAACTGGGGCTTCTACTCATCATACTGAACAACTTTTGTTCTACGACTTTGCTGACAACGCAAAAAATATTTTTACTCTTCATACAAAGCGATCAGCTGATCGAGCAACTTTGTGAATTGAAGTTCAAAATTCAAAATACATTTATTGCGTAACCAAGTAAAAGATAAAAACGGTCTTGAAGATAATAAAGAAGTCCTCTATGGCCTACCATATAAAGGTGTGCAATGTCATTTGACTGACTCGGTGGCTCAGTGATTAGTGCCCTCGACTACTGATCTGAGGGTTGTGGGTTCGATCCCCACCCAGGGCAAGCATTTGTGTGATGAGCAGATTTGTTTGCTCTGTATCTGGGTGTTAAATATATCTATATATGTATGTATTTAAACGTATATAAGTATGTATATCAGTCTGGTAACCCATAACACAGGGAATCCTACTTTGGGGCCAGATGACCATGTGTGATTTGTCTGAGAATATTAATTTTAGAATATTCTTTAATCTAACACATGAACATTTATTTAATTACTTAGTCTATTTTATATCATTGTCAAGTAAATAATCGTTAATACTATAATAGCATCTGTTCTTTAAATATAAGTTAAATTTTAATTTAAATTGTCTATTGTATATTTCTTTTATAGACTCAGGAAGTTTGTTAAATAAATTAGGTCCTAATACAAAAACAATGTTTCTATAAAATGTCATATTTGAGCGCTGCAACGGGCGCACCTCGATCTTATTCCTCGTGCTACTTGGATATCTAGTTCCCACAAGTCCAAACTCATTCAGATGTTCTTTAACAAAGATACATGCTTCATATATAAATAATGATGGTAGGGTTAATATTCCTAATTCTTTAAAATATGGAACATGGAGGGTCTAAAAAATTTTTCGCGAATTGACAATGGGTTCCTTGGGAAAAGTTGTTCAGTATGATAGGTAGAACCCCCAGTTAATGTATAAGTACCAGAAAAGTCTTCTTAGGTTAATTAAATTACTGAATAGGGTATTTTCCAGTTTCGAAAATAAATTACAGAATATTATTAATAAAAAAATATCTGGAAACCTGACTTGTTTGACACTTTTGTTAATTTTCAATTTTACATTTAATCAAATCACAAAATTAGTTCATCAAAACCTTTACATACCTAAATATATTTGTGACGTCATATTTGTGTGACACGAATAATTTTAAAACAATATAGCGTTTTTGCTTCTATTAATTCAGGATAGGCTCGAGCCCCTCGATGGGGACGTATATGATCTGATATGATGATGATGATGATAGCGTTTTTGACAGATGATAAAATACCCTATATAATGCCTATATTCCTTAAATACATAGAATACGTAGGTGCAGATGACATAATAGGTACCTAATTCGTACTTGTAAGAGCTAGAGTTGCTTGAGGCAACTCTATTTCATTGGCTGCGTGGGAGTTTTTTGGCGGGATTTATGGTGAACGCATTCGTAGTTTAATTTTATTGTTTTTGAATTGTTTTCTGCTAGAATTTGCTTCAAAAAGTGCGTTTTGGAGAAAATCATCTGGGGCACGTGAGCAAATGAGAAGGACATGAAAATAAAATAAAATGAAGGAGGACGTGAAAATCCAATCCCTACTGCAACCGGGTGTTCCACCTCGGAAAGAGGCTGCTGCAAATGCTGATGTCAACAACTCTAGAGAAGATTTGTAATCCAACGGCACTAGCATTGCAAATCCAAAAACATATAAAGATTAATTATCTCTATGAATACTGTCTAAAAAGGGCTTTTGTACCCAGATACGTAAATATGTTTATTGCTCCGTCATTCCTTTTTTGAAATGTCATTTCTGGCCTGTTGTACGAAGTGTCCAGGGTTTGGTAACGTGACGCTTTAGGTCACAATGTACGGTATCTATTTGCATCATCTATCGAAATGTTTGGGTTTGATCATTTGCGAATGGTTTCGAAAAAAAAGGTATGTACTTAACTACCTACATTGTTACTATGCCACGCTCCATACAAAAATATTCCAACCCCATAACCGTACCTGTTAAAATAGTGAGGTAAAAACTTGATGCTTAAAATAGTTCCATGAACCTTATTATTATTAATATCTATCATACATAACATTCCAAAATGCACCATTTCCGTTACGATTTTCTATCTCTTAACACAATCAATTCGAAACCCACTTTACTTAAGAGAAAACGCGGTCTAAAGAATAGGTATTTGAATGAAATGTTGCTGTCTCCCTTCCCCAAACCTCTCCATATACTGCAAGAAAGGGAGAACTGCAGCGCAGACCGATAGTACGCACTAAAATTTACCAAAACAGGATTTCGTAGTCCCCTATTTGCTCCTCCAAAACTTGAGCAATAATATATATCGTCCCCTTACTGGTAAAACTGACTAACTACACATTTTTACAAAATTTAGTTAAATACACCAATCGATTCGTCTCGTCAAGATCTATCTTCAGGTAAAACCCGTTATCTTCTACGGTGCGTAATTACAAAGTTAGCTTCGGCTAAAACAGGCTTTCTGCATGATTTTCCACAATTGTTTCTTTACAAAACGATTAAATTGCTTTAGGATATTATTTTTAAAATTGTATACCGTTAAAACAATGTTTCGCGTTTTACCACGTTTTCGTTTACTGACCCTTGTATTCATCATGCACAGAAACGATTCATTTAAAACCAGTTATCCTACAGTAGTTGGTTGTGGTTCTTAAAATTTTACAAAATTATCGATTAACACTTCATAAAATACAAGTTAAAAAGCTTTAGTTACTTTTTCTTGAATATTAGTTAGCAAATTTGCTTTTTTTTAAAGGCAAGTAAAATAAGTTATCCGATTGTAGTATATTATTACTGAATTACAATAGTTTCACGCTTTTTAAATTATTTCAGATAAAACAAACTACAAGCGTATAATATTTTATGTCTGAAGCGCGCCGCGCGCGAAATTCCAAACCAAGCTTCAGCTAAAACTAACTATCCAATTATAGTCGTCTCTTTCGCACACTGTTCGCGCACCCTCTCGCTGTTAACCGCTTTTATTTCGTTGCCAACTCGCGCGCCGGGTGTGTTGTTTTGTCGTTTTATTTGTTTTTATCTAATTAAAACGACATTGGTGACAAAGTAATTCGAAAAATGAGTACTAAAGAAGACGAGGATGATATTAAACTGCAAAATAATCAGGAACATCAAGGTAAGCAGCGAAAATTTTGATGTTATTATCAATCAACTGCCATTTTTAGGCTTCCGTACCCAAAGGGTAAAAATGGGCCCCTATTACTAAGACTTCGCTGTCTGTCTGTCTGTCTGTCTGTCTGTCCGTCCGCCAGTCACCAGGCTGTATCTCATGAACCGTGATAGCTAGACAGTTGAAATTTTCACAGATGATGTATTTCTGTTGCCGCTATAACAAAAACTAAAAACAGAATAAATACATATTTAAGGGGGCTCCCATGTAACAAACGTTTTTTTATAGATAATGGTACGGATCCCTTCGTGCGCGAGTCCGACTCGCACTTACCCGGTTTTATTCAAATAAATTGTGTTCAACGTAAATAAAATTACTTTAATTAATTTATAGGTTGCAAAGATCTCTGGCAAGATGAACTTGTAGATTGTGACAACTTACTATCACAGGCTTATGATCAATACATAAGTCAACCAGAGTCGATAGTTCTGAAGAATGTTACTTCGAGTAGTAATTTACCATCTCCAGTGACGAAAAAAGGTAGGTTCTTATGTGTGTGTTTGTATCGAATAAGTACGTCATTTAGATACAATTACTAAGTACCACGGTAATTACATTCGATCCTGCTAACATAATGAACAATTAGTTTTTTGGAGTAGTTCCCCGGTGGGCCAGACAACATTTGGCTCTACCGGGAAACACGAGATTTATATTCCGTTTGTTTAAAACTTTAGGTCTTACTACGTACGAATGATTTTAAACGGGTTGTTCCCGCTCGTCCCCACCCCGTCGTCTTCACTGGGGACGAGCGGGAAAAAAAGTTTTGGCTGTCCCCAGTGGGGATGATTGGAACTTTTTATTTCTCCCTCGTTCCGTCGTCGGGTCCCTAGACGGGACGAGCGGGAACAACCCATTTGAAACAGAAACCAGTACATTGTAGCTTTACTTCTGTGGCTGATGATGCAGAACACGCAACTTAAAGTTGTAGAACACAAATTTCTTGAGTCTGGGCACTCGTACATGGAGGTAGACTCCATGCACAGTGCGATTGAGACAGCAAAGAAAAACTGCGAAATATTCTGCATGTCTGACTGGATTAACATATTCAAGCGGGCTCGGTCTAAGACTGTGTACAAGATAGATGGCAAGAAAGTTACCAAGAATTGTTACAATGTTAAACAATTTAAATACAATGAATTCAAGGATTTAAAAGCTTTGGCTGACACTGTTATCATCAACAGATCAAAAAATACGGAAGGAGAACGAGTTAACTGACTCAAAATCAAAAGGATGAAATACCTTAAAGATGACAGAAAGATATATTATAACTACGACATGTCAGACAGTTTCATGACCATGGACGTGACTAACTCTGTCCTGAAAGAAAACGACTCAGCGAGCTCATCGACAGCTTAATCTCAGCTGCAACATGGTTATGCCACGAGGAATAAAAGGAGGCACCAACATAACAGAGATGACGAGTCTCTGCCGCCGTCAACTAGCGCTAATGAAGTGTTTTCTTCTTTAAAACCACTTTATGATGGACCTTTACCCATTTCCATGGCAAAGAAAAAAGATTTGGTCAATCTTTGCCGCAAAGGTGTGATTACCGATGAATATCACGGGTGGTTTGAATCGTTGCCTACTGAGGCCAACCAAGTGGACCGCTTGCCTGCGGCAACCTTATCTGACACAGATGATGAGTATTCTGATGGGACACATTAAGTTATAAAAATAATAGAGCCAATTTTACAGTGGCAGATAAAATGGCTAAGTCTAATTTGACAATACTAAAGCAGTTTGCTATTCTACATGTAACTGTTTAATTCAAATTACAGCTCTAAATTGATTGACGTCTCTAAACTTACGCGGTCACAAAACTTTGTGTTCGCTATAATATAATATATTTTTGTTATCTTTAAGTGTTTGCATATTGACGCGATTTAGCGAGGTGACATGGTTAATAAGTCTAATTACAGCGGCGAATAAAGAGTCCTGTCAAAATCACTGAAAGTATGGCTAAAATGTTGCAATGATACTAAAAGCTAAATTGAATGAGTTGAATTATACTTAGTGATTTTAGTCCTGTCAAAGCCCGCTTTTAAGTTTTGAAATCGTGCGTTTTGTAGAATGCCAACACTTATAACCACTAATTTCTCTAATTTTTGTTTAGTGATTTTAAATTTAGAGATTTTAATGTGTAATATTGTAGAATCGAGACTAATTTTCGTTTCAGTATTAACTACTTCAAAACCTTTTTAATTTTTTTATTTCACCGATTACTCAGAGATACCTGAATGGATTTTTAAATCTTCTATTGATAGTGAATACTCTCCAGGTAGTCTCATAGTCACCAAGTCAGGATCTAATGATGGAGTCCAGGAGGAATTGAGGGAACACTTCAAATTCCAAAGGTTGAAATCGGTTCCAAAAAATTTTGAACTTTTTGTATTGTTTATTGTAATATTCAATAAAACAGATATCTCTTATTAATATTTATTATGGTTTTCATTAAAATATTACCCGTTCCTTTGATTTCAAGCCCATTTTTAAGACAAAGAAGGAAATCATAGAAAATCTTGCAGATAATACAAAATACTTTTTTTTTCATTCAGGTAAAACCGATTACGATTTTATGTTTTTTTATGTAACCTGGCCATTTATATTCAAAACAAGTTCTTATTAAGACATACTTACTTAATTTAAACAGAGGATTATAAAAACTAAATAATTTTAGCCACAAGTCAACTAGTTTATGAAATATAGCCATTTTTCGTGATTCAGGTAAAACCAGGTAACTGCGCCTCCTCACAGCTTATTCTTAATTTTTCTTGAAATTCTTCTGCAATTTCTTAGATTATTATCTGATAAAACATTACCTGAATAATGAGCCTTTCATAAAAAACCACTAATAACCTAGTTTACCGATGTCTACACATCTTAAAAGGTTGTCAAACTTTCAAATGCTTATAGCTCCAGTTTATGTTTTGTGCAGATAATCACTTTTACCAATAAGGGGACGATATATGGAAAAAAACAAAACGTAGGGGCATGGCCATGGTAGATATAGGTTTAATGGAAAAAAAACATTTTTGCTCTATTGCCATTATCCAGGGAAGAAACAGGGGACTACGTTTGTATGGAAAAAATGGCGCCCGCGTTTCCTCTTAAGGGCCGCCAGGAGGCTCGAGTTTCCATACAAACGTAGTTCTGCTTTAATACAAAAACTACATGCCAGATTGAATCCAAATTTTGTAAATATTTTGAGTAATGCTTAATTTAGTTTTGTACTGAAAGTTTGAAACTGCTCTTATTTTTTTTTTCGTTTTATATTTGTACATCCAAAACTAATTACAAACATCGATATGTGTCTCCTCAATATATTTGCAAAGTTGGAATTCAATCCGGCATGCAGTTTTTGTATTAAAGCGGAACTACGTTTGTATGGAAACTCGAGCCTCCTGGAGACTCTTAAATCGAATTCTGTGCTCGAACACGCTAAAGGGCTTCGTATAAACATTAGCTTAGTCTAAGTCTGTTCTCATTGTGTATTCAAAGGGCGGTCGTTGACCGCTCCGGAGTCGGGAGGCGGGCTCTCCAATAGGGACCCGGAAGGCTTCGTGACTCCTTACTGTCCTACATAATATAAACATTGTGCTGTGGTATTCTGTATTCTGCATTGAATGACTCGGTGGCTCAGTGGTTAGTGCTCTTAACTACTGATCCGAGGGTTGTGGGTTCGATCCCCACCCAGGGCAAACATTTGTGTGATAAGCAGATTTGTTTGCTCTGTGTCTTTGTGTTAAATATCTATATATTATGTATTTAAAAGTATATAAGTATGTATATCGGTCTCAAGCGAGTGAAAGTACAACATTGTAAGATCGTATACTTAAGGCCTAGTGGTACCTAAAAATCCACTTTAACAGGTTTTTAGAATTCATTTTTGAAGTAGTTAACCCAGGGTAAACATTTGTGTGATGAGCAGATTTGTTTTCTCTGTGTCTGGGTGTTAAATATCTATATATGTATGTAATTAAACGTATATAAGTATATATATATATATATATATATATATATCAGTCTCTGGTAACCCATAACACAGGGAATGCTACTTTAGGGCCAGATGACCATGTGTGATTTGTCCCAGAATATATATTTATTTATTATATTCAAAATAACTTGAATATTTTGAAAATTGAAAATTTTGATTGCAGTTGTTTGTAAAACCGTGCTGGAGTGCCGGATTAAGGCCGAAAAACAGATATCGTTTTTAGGGTTCCGTACCCAAAGGGTAAAAACGGGACCCTATTAATAAGACTCCGCTGTCCGTCCGTCCGTCCGTCTGTCACCAGGCTGTATTTCATAATCCGTGATAGCTAGACAGTTGAAATTTTCACAGATGATGTATTATGCCGCTATAACAACAAATACTAAAAATTAGAAAAGGTGAAAGTCTCCATACAAAAAACGTGTTTTCTTTAAACGTGAAGAAACTAGTGCCATCTAGTATGATGGTACGGAACCCTTTGTGCGCGGTTCTGACTCGCACTTACCGGTTTTTTTGGTACCTAGGTACTAGGCTCTAGTGAAATATGAAGAGAGAAACACAATAATTTATTTTATGCATCGTCGTATTTTATCTGAATAATTAAATATTGTTTATTTGACTTGTGAATTTATGCGTGCAATATATTGTGAATTGACGTTGAATGGGGAATGGCGGGATCGAATCAGAAACGAGGAGATCCGTAGGAGAACCAAAGTAACCGACATAGCTCTCAGAATTGCTAAACTTAAGTGACAGTGAGCGGGGCACATTGCTCGTAGAACAGATGGCCGTTGGGGCAGTAAAGTTCTTGAGTGGCGACCACGCACCGGAAAAATCCCACTCGGTGGACGACGACCTGGTGAAGGTCGCGGGAAGCCGCTGGATGCGGGCAGCGCAGAATCGGTCGTCGTGGAGATCCTTGGGGGAGGTCTATGTCCAGCAGTGGACGTCCTTCGGCTAATATGACGATGATGATAGATTATGGTGAATAAGCAAAATTTCTTACGTTATACAGGGTGTAAGGGACAGGTTTCCGAAAAATAAAAAATAATTATCAAATTAAATTCAAAATTCATTTATTATACTTAAATGATTGGCATAAACAAAGAGTTCAGGAATATAATGTAAACTAAGACATCGTGTTTTTTTTATTTTTCTCCTACGCAATGTAAAGCGAAGTCTCACACGCACAGGAGTTAGCTCGAGTTATTGATCGCTGGCCGGCCTAGTTTGGCATCCATTGCTGTTTTTTTGTTGAAAAGAGGAAAACATTACAAAACCTAAAAGAAATTTTTTATTATTCACATTGGTAAGCCCTTGGCATCATCTCACCTGATGGTAAGTGACGATGGCAATAGGGGTTCGGGCTTTCTTATCTTCAAGCTGGAACACATCAATGCTGTTAACACTGATGTTTGGCGGTAAGACTTAGATAAGATGGTGGTAACTAGCCAGGCGGACTATGAAAATGCCCTACCACCAACCAAACCGAGTCTTACAAAGTTGACCCCGCCGGGAATCAAACCCGCGACCTCCTGGTGTGAAGCGAATGGACTAACCATTACGCTACAGAGGCGGTTACAGTTATGTAACTGAAATATGACTGAGAATGATGAGCTGATTAAAACCTGTTAGTTTTCGAAAACCGTCCCGCGGTACATATATTTAAGGTCTAACAAAATTAGCTGAAACTATTTGAAGTGGTGCTTCTACCCATGAAACTGAACAACTTTCTCCATGAAACCTATAGTCAAATCTCAAAAATAAATTTGAACTAAATTGTCTGATCAGCTGATCGAGTTAGTATGGGAGAGCCAAATTTTTTTTTTAGATTTGTATATGGTACCATGGGGAAAGCTGATCAGCCAACTTAGTATGGGAAGTTTAAATTTTTTTTTGAGATTTGACTATGGGTTTCATGGGGAAAGTTGTTCAGTTTCAGGGGTATATAGAAGCACCAGTTAAAATAGTTTCAGCTAATTTTGTTAGACCTTATATACATATTTATTTCATTATGGCGTGCGCGTAGGCACAGGCATTATTATTTAAGATATGAACATATTTCAACCATTTTCAACCGACTTCCAAAAAGAGGAAATTCTCAATTCGACTGTATTTTTTGTATGTTTGTTACACGATGATTCTTTTTTTATTCGATAGGGTATGTTGCAAAGTTGGTCCCATATAAATTTTATTAAAATTCGTATTATACTTTTTTTTTAATTAACAAAAACCACAAAAAATATTTCTTAGTTGTTGCGATGGAAGTCGGGTTTTTAACGTGTTTAGCGTTTCCAATTATTGCCTAAAACGTTGCAATAAAATTACGAAAACAAACAATCGAAACCATCATTAATATATGCAACATTCTCTTTTGTGAGATCGGAACAGATGATCTCTGTCCGTCCGGTCAGGACACATAATCTTTTTGGAATTACGTTATTTTTAGATCACATGATCGGAAACTTTCGAATTGCGTAAGTGACATCATCATGACGAGAGCAACTTCTTTGCAAACCTTCACTAACTAGCCTATGTACAGTCACACAAACATTGGCGATGACTGGACAATTTTATAAAAGCAGAAGTTACTCTACCTACTTATGAAATTTTCAAACAAATTAATACCTAGCACCTAATGCAAGCGAAATCGACTCTCATTTTAGTAACCATTCTAAAAGAGTCTTAACAGTGATGTACATACACACAACATAGGGGATTCCCATGAATAGGGATGACGACAGCATCAAAAATAAATTATGACCACTTGATCACTAAATTGCCCTCGTTAAACTTCGGAAAACCTTACTCGTTTTGTTTTCCATAAAGTCTTCGATTTTTAAATCACCAAAATCACAAAATGAGAGCATAAATGTCACTGCAAAACTATGACGTCACGCCTAGGTATTTCAACCATTTTTAAAACAAAATGTCGTTTTTGACAGATGATAAAAAGTAAATTAGATGACTAGTATTCGTCATCCCTATTATTGCTGCAATAGGGGATCGGACTGCTAGTCATTTGAGTTACTTTTTATGATCTGTCAAAAACGAAATTTTGTTCTAAAAATGTTTGAAATGCCCACAAGTGACGTCATAGATTTTAAGCGTCACTGACGAACTTATTTTATGAATTTGATCAATTAAGAATTGAAGACGTGATGGAAAAACAAAACAAGTAAGGTTTTTTTTTGAAACTTCAAGTGGAGAGCAATTTAGGAAATCATATTTCAGATTTTATTTTTGATGCAGTCCGATCTCCTATTGTTAACCTATCTATTAGGACAGCAACTTTTTCTCATCATTGGAAAATTGTTCTCATCATACCGATACCTAAGAAAAGTGATCCTGCAGATATATCTGATCTGCGGCCAATTAATATTCTGTCTTTTCTATCCAAAATATTAAACACAGTTGTTTATAACCAAGTTTTTACATACTGCGAGCTTAATAATATCCTTCCAGAACTGCAATCAGGCTTTAGGAAAAACCGCAGTACGGCTAGTGCCCTACTAGATGTTGTTGATAATATTCTGTTGGCGTTGATAATATTCTGTTGGCTCGGAAGCGAAGCACTGGTATTCTGTTGGTACCAGTTGCTGTCAGTCAGGCGCGGACGCCACAGCTTAGTATACATATTAAGTTTTAATAAATATAGTTAACACATAAACCCTACTTTAATATTCATTGAAATTTTCAATAGCCTGCTGAACATTATTTAAATCTATACAATTCTATGAAAATTACATTTTTGTATACTTTTGACAATGTCAGCGCTTAAATTATGAATAACAAAGGACCTAAACTATATCCTTGAGGGACTCCTCTTCCTACAGGTAACAAAGTAAAATAAGTTTGCTTCAGTTGAGCTTATAAATTAAGACCTGTTGGGAACGTCCACGAACAGTCAAACCATTTTAAACTCGAGCAGTCAAAGTCATAAAAATATTGATTAGAAAGCAATAAAGCAGTAAAGTCAAGGAGTGTATTTGCTGAAATGAGGGCTTACTTTTGGCACGTAATTTATTTGTTTTTAATAATTTGTCTTTTAATTTTATATTTTTTACATATTTATTTTTTAAACTGTACAAATCCCTTGTATCAAAAATAAATAAATGTCTATATCTTATCTGCATGTTCGTATCGACACGTCCGAAAAGTTGTACATTCTCTGAATTAAAAAGTTGACGTGAGAATTGTGTAATGATTAAGTCCATTAGCTTCACATCAAAAAGTCGCAGGTTTGATTCCCGGCGGATATAACTTTGTAAGACTCGGTTTGATTGGTGGAAGGGTATTTTCAAATCCTGCCTGGCTAACTATCCCATCTTAGGCATCTATGTTTTGCTGCCAAAAATCAATGCCAACAACATTGATGTGTTCCGGTTTGAAGATACGATACCCATTGCTTTGGGGAATCTTGGTGAGCTCGCTTCTATCATCGTCACTTACCATCAGGTGAAAAGGGCCATGGGCTCACCAATTGTGAACAAAAAAAAAAGTGAGATTTTCACGTAATTAATGGATCACCCCCAAAAATAATTCTAGCAAAGTAGACATAAATATTGTGAAACAAATAGTTGTGGATTTATCGTGTTCCCGTGAACATTGGCAGGTAAACGCCATCGAATCGTAGCGTGTCGGGAACGGTACAGCAGCAGAGCGACACGGTACGGTAAGGTACGGTACTTAACCGCCGTGCCGTCACGCCCAACGAGATGGGTAACCACGATAGTTCCCGAGAAAATTCACTAGCACCTGTTTAGTGAGAATTAGGTCCAATATCGATAAAGTACAGCGTGCTATAACAATATACATATAAGGTCTAACAAAATTAGCTGAAACTATTTTAACTGGTGCTTCTACCCATGAAACTGAACAACTTTCCCCATGGAACCCATAGTCAAATCGCAAAAAAAAATTGAACTTCCCATACTAAGTTGGCTGATCAGCTGATCGAGTTAGTACGGGAGAGCCAATTTGTTTTGCGATTTGACTATGGGTTCCATGGGGAAAGTTGTTCAGTTTGATAGGTAGAAGCACAAGTTAAAATAGTTTCAGCTAATTTTGTTACACCTTATATACAGACGTTAGTTACAGGTCGTCGTTTTTCAACAGTCTTCAAAATGGAGGAGTTAGTTTTCCAATTCGACTGTATGTTTTTTTTTTGGTATATGTTACTCGATTTCTCCGCCGATTGTCCGATTTTGATGTTTTTTTTTTAAATTGATAAGTTAAGCCTATAATGTAAACTTTACTTTACTAGAAAATAAACAAAAATAAAAGACAATGTAGCAAATATTTAGTCGGTTTCTTAACTTTCTAGCGTTTTATTTACTTATTTACACTTATAGTACACCAAAAACAATTTGGTAAAGCTAATACATAGGGATATTGTATATAATGTACAGTAGGTAGTATGTTTTTACCGCCTCCGTAGCTCAGAGGCAAAGTTCACTGGCTTTACACAGGAGGTCGTGGGTTCGATTCCCGGCGGGGTCAATTGTAAGACTCGGTTTGGTTGGTGGTAGGGCATTTTCAAAGCTCGCCTGGCTAGCTACCACCATCTTATCTAAGTCTTGCTGCCAAATATCAATGTTGATATCATTGGTGTGTTCCGGCATGAAGATAAGATAGCCAGTTCCCCATTGCGTTGGGGAATCTTGGTAAGCCCGCTTCCATCTTCGGCAACATCGTCACTTACCACCAGGTGAGATGTTGTCAAGGGTTTACCAATTGTAATAAAAAAAGGCCTTTAGTTACAGGAAAGCACGAAATACTTATACTAGCGTTGTCATTATTAACTAAGTAGTTATAAAAATGTGGCCTATCTTACGAAGAAACAATTCGTTATCTAAATGTTACTCGTCTAGAGACTATTCTGAAATATCATACTGGCAGCCGACAGTGTGAAAATGCCTTATTTCTAAGCACGAAAATTATAGTCGCAAAAACTCGATAAAAACTCGAGTCTCGCAACATTGAATTCAGACCTCTCGCACAGTTCGAGCGAAAAACCTTAAAGTAGACGATCTTTTATATAATTAAAGCAAAAAATGCGGTACTTAAACTGTTACAAGCCTTAATAAAAAAAAAGCTTTCGGAACGTGCGCGTTTGAGCTAAAATTCGAGAGGCACGCGTCGCGCTCAGATCCATGCCATAGCTTTTCTCGGAGAATTTTCTTTTTTCTAAGTACTTACCTACTACCTAGGAGTAAAGTGTGGAATAAGCATGCTTCTAACGCTCGTGTGTCAAATCGAACCCATGTTGCGATGTCTACGTACGAAAATCCTAATTCCGTCCATGAATAAAGGTTTTCCTTTACAGAAAACAAAGTTCATGGTCATCTTCAGGGTCATGTAACCACACAGTACACGTTTACCCATAAAATTTTTCGAACACACTGTTATAGATAGAATTTCATACTCTGTGAACCTCTCTATACCGTACGTGTCCGTAAACTCTGTGAACCTCTCTATACCGTACGTGTCCGTAAAAATCGTCATGATATCATGTCACATCAGAGTTATAACAAGGAATAATTCTTTGTTTGCTGTACCTTTTTTTTTAAATCCACAATTGATATGCCCTTGGCATTTCACCTTAAGTAAGATGATGCCGAAGATGGAAGCGGGCTTACCAAGATTCCCCAACGCAATGGGGATCTGGCTATCTTAACTTCAAGCCGGTTTTTAAAGTGAAAGCTTCTTTAGGCGCGTTGGACAATTTTTGAGATGGAAAAAACCATTTAACTCGCGACACTGCAATAAAACGTAACCGACTGCGTTCCAGGTACACTCGAAGGGTCAAAACTTATAAAACTGTAAAAAGTTTTCACTTCTGTCGGCACTCTAGGAGTGGTTAGGTTCTTTTTACGATTAGGTCATAGGTTTCTTGAAGAAAGCTGTTCAATTTGACGAGTGGTTTGAGTATTACCATACGTTTATGTCACACCCTGTACCTATGTGCTTAAAGACAGATATGAACTACGCGCATTTCTGCTTCTATCAAAAATAATAGGATCCCGTTGATACACTTTGGTTACGGAATCCTAGAGACTACGCGGAACATTGAAATTAAAAAATAATACATTTTTAATTTTCAATGTTCCTTGCAGTTTCTAGGATTCCGTACTCAAGGTGTATCAACGGGATCCTATCAATAAGCCTACACCGTCCGTCTGTCCTATCACTAAAAGGCTGTATCTTTTGAACCGTAATAGGCAGCTAGCTGATTTTTTAACCGACTTCAAAAAAAGGAGGAGGTTTCTCAATTCGACCGTATATATTTTTTATTTTTTTATATGTGTACGCGGATAACTTCGTCCTTTATGAACCGATTTTAATGATTACTTTTTTATTGGAAAGGAGATATCCCAAGGGTGGTATCATGATAAGTAAACCAGGATCTGATAATGGCATCCCAGACAAATCGAGGGGAACCTTTTGTTTGAAATCGGTTTTTTTATTGTTCAAAATTATATCATTATTTAAATAAAATATGTGTTATGGCGGATTTCGTAAAAAATAAAAAAATAACAAACTGTAAAAAAACTAAAGGTGATCTCCATGTAAGAAACGTATTTTAAAGATTTTTTGTATATTGTAAAAACGGTAACACACACAAGAGAGCGCAAGAAAAACATTTATTTTGTAGCAAACACGTTTTAAGTTGGACTAAAAAGTTAATAAAATCTTCAATTTGTTAAAATAATGTAATTCAATGGCGTCTGACCATGCTATCCCACCGATTTGCTTTTTTTTTAAAAAACGAAAGGTATGGATGCACATGTTTGTCATCAAGCATTGGAAATCACACCCGCGAGCCGCTTGCGGATCGTGAACTGCGCACCCTCTAGAATATAATACGAGACCGTCCGGCGATCTGTCTAAACGATTGATTATTTTTTTTAAATGAAAGGTATTGTGCGCAGATTTGTTATCCAACATTTGAAATCACCTAATTTTTGCCCTTCTCAGATATATTAAAAATGTGAAATCTAATGCGAGTCCGTCTGGCCGTTCTATCCAACCGATTTGCTGTATTTAAAAAAAATAAAAGGTATTTATACATCGATTTGTTATCAAGAATTGAGAATCACCTAACTTTCGCCCTTCTCAAATAAATTTAAATAGTTAAAAAAAAACTATGAAATCTATAATGAGTCAGTCCGGCCGTCCTATCCAACCGATTTTCTTTTTTTTTTAAATGAAAGGTATTGATGCACAGATTTGTCATCAAGCATTGGAAAT
Source organism: Coleophora flavipennella (assembly GCA_947284805.1). Lineage (NCBI taxonomy): Eukaryota > Metazoa > Arthropoda > Insecta > Lepidoptera > Coleophoridae > Coleophora > Coleophora flavipennella. Next base: position 6,058,300 of record OX369269.1, read on the forward strand.
CACCTAACTTTCGCCCTTCACAAGTTGTATACCCAAATGCGATTTTCATGGCTTTCTTTCTAAATATGTCAGTTTCTAATTGAAATAACTACGCAATTAGTTTTGCTCCAAGGAATAAGCTCTTTCAATCAAGCTATTGCTCATTTATATTGGTTGGGTTGGAGAGAAGCTAGATGTGAACATTCAACGCGCACATTTTCGCACACCGCGCACCATCGATGGCGAGCCACTTGCGGCTCTCCCACCGCGCACCCTTGATGTCCATAATAAAAAAAAGTAAGCAGCACGGGTTCTCCTCGTAAGATTTAAAACGAAAAACGTAGGGTGAATGTAAAGGGACACATTGCACTTAGCTTAAAGCTTAGTTAAACTATTAGTGCGCCGCAAATAAATATTTTATATTTTTTAGTCTTGATATTTTTTGTTTCCTATTTTATAACATTGTATTGTCAACTAGTTCCAAAATATTTTTAAAATTTCAAGTCTCTAGCTTATCAGGAAGTTAGTTAAAAATCGTTTCCAATAGGGATGACGAATGCTAGTCATCTGTGTTACTTTTTATCATCTGTCAAAAACGACATATTGTTCTAAAAATGTTTGAAATACCTAGGCGTGACGTCATAGTTTAGCAGCGTCATATATGTACTCATTTTGTGATTTTGGCACAGATTACTAAATAGTTCGTTTTGGTGAATTAAAAATCGACACTTGATGGAAAACAATACGAGTAAGGTTTTCCGAAGTTTAAGAGGAGGGCAATTTGGTGATCAAGAGTTCATAATTTATTTCTGATGCTGTCGTCATCCCTATTATGTAGGTACTGAAAATACAGAAAAGAAAGCGAGCGCGCCGAATAGACAAGTCAAGAAAGCGAGCTAATAAAAACGTGTTAAAAATCGACTAAGTTTGACTTTTACACGCTCCAAGGATCCCGAACTAATTAATAAAAAAAAAAAAACTGTCGCTCTCGCTGAATGTCTTTTGATTCAAATGAATAGGTTCGAAAACACATTGGTACGTGGCAGGATTCGAACCAAGACCTCCCGTACAGAAGGGTTTCATATGTACGTTTATCCAACGCTCTTACGGTGAAGGACAACATCGTGAGGAAACCTGCACACGCCTGCGAAGAAATTCAAAGGTTGTGTGTAAAGTCGATCAACCCGCACTGGGCCCGCGTGGTCGACTAATGCCCGATCGCCCTAATTCAGGGTAGGCTCGAGCCCCTCGGTGGGGACGTATATGAGCTTATATGATAAATAGGTTATATGTACCTACTATTTGATGTTTTTAAAGTACCTTATCTAGAGTGCTTATCTGGTGGTACGGAACCCTCGATACGCAAGTCCAACTCACAGTTCGCCGTTTTTTTACTCTAACGAACTATAATATTCATCATAGTTTGTGAACATTAAATTGTCGTTAAACAAAGCATGCGTAGGACACCAAGCTACAAAAAAGCTTCCTTAATATCATCTTAATACGCGATAAAATACAAGATTAGGCTTTTTGTGCAAGTTCGTTGGTTTATTATGTTATAGTAGGCGTTTTTTTAACATGCCTGCTTGCACGAGATAATCGTAGGTATTATTACACACAGGATTCAGAAAATTATACGGCCAAGTGCGAGCCGGATTCGCGCACCGAGAGTTCCGTACGGTGGTACTCCTCTCCTCACGGGTACCTATAAATATGTAGATCAAAAGACATCAACGAGAGCGACAGAAAATGTTTTATTTTATTTAATTCGGGATCCTTTAGCGCGAGTTGAGTTCTTTTCGCGGTTTTCAATTTTTTTAGTTTTTATGATAACACAAAAAAAACGTATATAAAAAGTTTCTTATATGTCCCGTTTTTAATTTTTTTACGTAGAACGTCCTTTATTTGGCTTTTCGATACGTGGGTAACAGAGCTGAAATAGATTTTTACGATTTTAGTGGTTTTATGAACTTGCTGTTATTTGAAAACTGTTGTGCGTTACGTAATGTTTTGAATTCGACCTTTTAGGATGTATGATCGGCTTTAAAAAAATGATTATTTTTAACAGACTTCAAAAAAAGGCGGAGGTTTTATGTCCCACTTTAGTACGTATGTTTTTTTATGTATTGTGGCACGACTTCATAGGTAGGTACGGTAGTGGGCGTGGGTTTTAAAAAAAGTTCGTGGACAGGTAATAAAATTTAATGATGAAGTAACAGTAAAAGACCTGAAAAGAACATAAAAATTAGAAAAACGTTATTATATAACCTTTAAATTTTACATAAAAACAACAATCGTGCAATCGTGTAATGGGTCTTTTAGAAGTACAAGTAATTAAATAAAAATTTATTAACAATTTGTCATGTTAGGATGAACAGAAAGACGATCGAATTTTCAATTCAATATATTTATTCAAAATAGGTGCAAATTACACTCTTTCTGATAGTCATAAAATAATAATAACAATAATGTCATTTGTGAAGAATCAAGAAGTAAACAATAATTAGTTAATAACGTCAAAATGAAATCCTTGATATAAACCAGATTATGTCATTAGAACATGAAAACAATATGACACGAAAAGTTATACATAAAAATCGTTAAACGCATTTAACAAGAGTAGGCCAGTTCACACGGACAGCACCCGGTCACGAGTATAACGCGAGAGTCAGCTTTCGGTTGCGTAAAAAATTATAATAGATATAATGAAAAAGGTCAAATTGAAAAAGAAAGAATAATAGCGTACCGCGTTACATGTCTAAGTCAGGATCTGATGATGGAATCCCAGGGAAATCGATGGCAACCCTCAATTTTTTTTTCTAAAAATCCAAATAGTATTTTTAAAACATACCAATTCTAACTGCATTGGACCAATTGGACCCTTGGAAGTCGCTCTAAAGTCAATCGTACGAATAAATATATTAACAAAAAAAATGTCTTGAAGTAGAATAAAAGCTTGTTAACCTCCCCAAGCTAATATTATGAGTCTTAGATGAAGTCTTAAAAACAGTCTTAGCTTTTTCTTTAGCCTCACGCCAGTTCATCGACAAACAACGGAACTATTTCCCGGTAACCAATAAATAAATACCATGATGTCTAGATTCACTTGTAATTAGCAGCCATTTGTAGTAATTTAAGTCTTGTTAACATTTTATTGACATTCTTCAGTCTGTTTTCTGAAACAAATAAAGTTCACCTAGTATATTGCCTCTAACAGAGGGGTCTATTTTGTTATATTCAATACTAACTTATAGCGTCGGTGGATCAACTAGTAACGACGCGGACCTCCTAACCAGAGGTCTCGGGTTCAAATCCGGACGGCCAATGTACCAATGAGTTTTTCAAAAAACTTACGTACATATACTTACCGATTGCTTTAACGGTGAAGGAAAAAGATCGTGAGGAAACCGGCACATCTGATTCCAGATGTGTATGAAGGACGTCCGTAGGTGTAAATCTAAATACCCTACACGTGACCGCGGGTGATGCTAAGTGCAACACCAGGCAACCGCCGTTATCCCTTCGATAGCACGGTTAATTGTGCCATACGATAAGAAAGAAAGACTTATGCCCGCGCGTGGGTATATTTTTTGTGACTGTATAGCTGGTGCCAGCGGCTTCGAGTGATGATTCTTTTGGTTAACTATATATTTTAAATAGCTTTTACCCGCGGCTTCGCTCACGTGAACATAGTTTGCATGACTTTCCTCGAGGGTGTGCAGTGCGAGAGCCGCAAGCCGCTCGCGAGCGTGAAACTTGAGTTTACTCTAGATCCCTCAAGAAGTATGTCAGGCTATGTTAATTAGTAGTCTGTTTCACTTTCCAACCCCCAACTATACATTGATGTGTTCCGGCTTGAAGATAAGATAGCCAGTTCTCCATTGCATTGGGGAATCTTGGTAAGCCCGCTTCCATCTTCGGCATCATCATCACTTACCATCAGGTGAGATGATGTCAAGGGCTTACCAAATGTGAATAAATATTAAAAAAAAATCTCTGCAAAATCCTTAATCGTTTAAAGCGTTAATCCTTCGTTTCATTGCGACGTGACAGAAATTAAAAAAATGAAAAAGTTAACAGCTATCCCATGAGAACAACTTAAGAAATCGGGATAAAAGTGGCCTACTATATGTTAATCCAGGTCCTAATCTGTCTACCACCACCAGGTGAGATGTTGTCAAGGGTTTACCAATTGTGAATAAAAAATAAATAAAAAAAAAAACCTACCAAATTTCAACCAGATCCGCCAGCGGTTCTGGCGCGATTGAATAACAAACATGCATCCATCTTAAATTTCACATTTATAATATTAGTAGGATAGGATAAATCTAATACATATTTTTTTTAATTTTTTTTATTCACAATTGGTAAACTCTTGACAACATCTCACCTGGTGGTAAGTGACGATGTTGCCGAAGATGGAAGTGGGCTTACCAAGATTTCCCAACGCAATGGGGAACTGGCTATCTTATCTTCATGCCGGAACACACCAATGATTTCAACATTGTTGGCGCAAAATCATTAAAAATCTCATGATTTTCCATAGAGTTTTTTCACACTGTCCTCGTGTGAGTACATAGGTAACTAATTAGTAATCTGTGACATAGGGATCGCGTCTTCGTATGAGAACATAGTTTTCTTACAAATTATAAGTATAAATGAAGCTGGTTTCCATTAATCAGAACACTAACAAATGCCTGGTTTAGTTTTTAAGTATAATGAATTTTGAAGCTTTTAATAAAAGTTCAATTTACGTTAGGTGACTAGGAAAGTTTTGAGATACGAAAAAAGTTTTGGCTCTACACACTCTCTACAAATGACAGATAAGAGCGAGAACAGTCTTTTCTCGCGAGGGCCATGCTCAGTGTCGAGATACAACCGTTTTGTCGCGCTTCGAAGTCTACATTTGACATTAGTGGGTAGACAAAATAGATCTCATGCTACGCCTGCTGGTTGGTCTTCGATCGCGAGATATCCCTCTTGATCGCCTGCTTGGCCGTCCTCTCCTTGAAGGTGGAGTGCTTATTTCCGGTAGCGGGAACCAAGACTGTCTGGAGCAGGACCTTCCCTTTAGGTTGGAAGATGGTGATAGCTAGCCAGGCGGGCTTAGAAAATGCCCTACCACCAACCAAACCGAGTCTTACAATTGACCCCGCCAGGAATCGAACCCGCGACCTCCTGTGTAAAGCCAGTGAACTTTGCTTCTGATCTACGGAGGCGGTTGCAAAATTCAAATAGCTTTTTGCATTACACTTAGGACTTCTCGAAGTACAAACAAGCTTTTCTATAGGTAGTTAAATCCTATTATAGTTATTTACGATACAAGAGTATAGTAAAAAGGTCAATAACAAACGAGTGACATTTGTGAGCCCGAGCCGCAGGCGAGGGTTTACCATCGTCAAGAGTTTGTTATTTTCTTTTATATCATATGTACAACATTTTTCAATATAGTTGTGAGAAAACTGTTAAAATAAAAAACGACCGTGACAGAAAAATAAAATACAGGAGTACATACTTAACAAGGTTTCGACAACTATAGTTAATTTTACGCGACTTTTGGCTCATTTTGATGTCCGGAGAGTAATCTCACTTTGTTTTTTCTTATACATACGCATAAGTATATTTTTATTACACGTATATTCATAATTTTGTTTCTATTCAAAACAACACAATTCAGTTTACGAAAACTGCGCCATATTTTATTTAGCTAGGCACATTTACGCATGCGTTAGTTTTTTTTAATAGATTACAATAAGGCTTGGAACAATATTAATGTAAGCATTAAAACCTTCTTGGAAAAGATGACGTTCCTGTAACCTATGCACTTCATTTATATTTATTCTCCTTTCTTCACAAAGATATAACCCAAAGAGAATCTAATCGTTATGTACTAACCTCACGGAGTTACAACCATTTTTTTTTAAAGTCTTAAAAAAGATTCTGTATCTTTGGTTATTAAATTTCTTTATTTGCTACAAATGTCTTTTTCCTCCGAGCTAGAAATTAAAAAAAGTGGTAAAGTAAAGGCACGAGTGCCGTAAAATCAATTTTGCGCACACTTGACTGGCATATAAAGTACCACTTTTCAAGAAACTGTTTTGAAAAAATATTTGTGTTAAGCTGTAGGACTTCCAGCTTATCCTGTTGCCTAACTTTAAACTAGAACGGTAAGTAAGTAAGTAAGTAAGTAAATATACTTTATTGCAAGCCACAAAAACAATACAGGACTTATAATTATGTAAACTTCTTATGTCGTAGATTTCATAGATGGTGTCTACTCAGAGAATAAAAACAATTACGTCTAGTCTTTTGATCACGATCACCTTTAAGCTGATTAACTTTGCTATGAACTGCTCGTAGTCTTGATCCATTCATATAGATTATGTGTTTGTTTATATATATTACGCATACTCTCGCGCGTAGGAGCTGAAACAGACACTTTTTCAACCTTTACAATTCGACTGTATGTTTTTGAAGTAAAACTAAGACTTCTTTACGCACGCTTGACTTGGGGAGTAAGCTGGTGGATGCGTGATAACAGCGTTACGGAAGTGTGTTCCGGCGAGGCTTACGGAAGTTGAGAGGGATATATAAATTAGTGAAGATAGAAAGAGACATACTATTATTATTTTTTACCAACAAAATCGGTTGCCAAGGCAACAATATCGGTTGTCAAAACAATCAAAACGAACATAAAAGATAAAAAAGATTCGATCATTTTCAGAGGATAATAAAACTCTTTTCATAAACTGTCTATACCTCCATATGACAAAAAAGATTTGATTATTTTCTGAAGACTAAGTATTTACTTTCATACATATTGGAGCTAAAGAAGTTTTACTTCAGTCGTGTGGTCTAAAGCACACTCGTATTTTTTTGTGTATGTGTTTGTTACGCGATAACTTCGCAGATTGTGAACCGTTTTTCATGATTTATTTTTCATTAGATGCGGTATGCTCCCGAGTTGGTCCCGTATAAATTTTATCAAAATTGGTGTAGTCCTATAATAGAAAATAACAACAAACGAAAATAAAAAAAGTAAAAATTGTAATAAGTTGTTGCGATGGAATTCGATTTTTTAACGTGTTTAGCCCTTTAAATTATCAATGTTTTGCATTTTATTTTGTGGTAGATTTTGAATAGAAAACGTCATGTTTAAAACTTTTCCATCCAAAAGGGTTTAAATGAATATTTTAGTATGCCTTCTATCAGAACTGAAGCAAATCTGGCATGCATAATGATAGAAAGGCACAGACAGGATTTTCTCTCCGGTTAAGATTTATTAGTTCCCGAAGAGAATAAATCCACAAAGGGTCTGAGATAAGCTCCCGGATGCCACGTAGATCACGAGGCACCAGGAAGACGCTGTCAGCTCCTGATGTATGGTTAACTAATGCTCGGAAAAGTAGCCTCAGAGTTTGTTAGTACCAGTCGTAGGAATGAGCTTACCGATGAATATGAAATGATATAAAGCAGTTTTTCATTGATATTTTATATGAATGAGAAGGAAAAACCACACTTATAACACATTTTTCTATATGAAACGCACACACAGATTGAAAATCGGGGATCATTCTTTCATATTTTTGATATTTCTGTGTATAGATAAACAAGCAAGATGTAGTTCGTAATTCCAGTTGTAGGTACCTACTGTTAATTATTATAAGAAGGGTGATCCGTCGCGTCGTAGTAAGCAACTAGAATTGTATAGGTCAAAACTATGCATTGTTAGCATAGTAAATGATTGATAAAACATACTAATATATTACACTAGCTGTTTCCCGCGGCTTCAGCCGCGTGGACAACGTTTCTATGACTTTTGCGTGGAAAAAAGTAACCTATGTTTTAATCCAGGTCCGAATCTGTCTACCTACCAAATTTCAGTCAGATCCGTTCAGTTTTTTTTACGTGAAAAAATAACAAACATACATCCATAAATTCTTACAAACTTTCGCGTTTATAATATAAGTAGGACTTTAAAAGCTTTTATTTAACTTGCAATGTTTAAATGTGTGGTCCAGAACCGAGGATAAGGCTACCAAGGAGCACTATTATAAGGGCATTATAAGAACAGGCCGAGGGAAGACACAGACTGACATGGCTATCTAATGATGGACACAAACACTCTAAGCTCTTCATCGGTGAGATTACTACACTACCAAGTACATTTGGAACAACAGCAGGACGCGCGACAGGGCTGTAACAGGAGTGTTGACGGGCCACTTTGCCACAAACGCACACGTCCTGCGAAAAATCGGCCTGACGAATGACCCGGTGAAGATACAAAATCAATGGAACACTTATTTTATTTATTTATTTACACTTATAGTACACCAAAAACAATTTCGTAAAGCTAATACATAGAGATATTATAATATAGTGTACAGTAGGCGGTCTTATTGCTAAAAGCTTACTTACTATGCCACTGCGATGTCCTGGCTAGCAAGCGTATGTACCTCCTAGGTGATGGCTACCCAAAACCGGAGGACTACAAGCACCTTCCAATCGGCGGAATTGCTGCATTGATGCAGCACATCTTCGAGTAGGTTGGGGTGCAAAGGTTTTAGGGGTAGACACAAAAGTTCCCATTGGGTCGAAGTGTCGCTGCAACTGCAGCCCCCACTTACAAAGATAAGAGAAGATAATATAAGGATATACTCGTACTTTGTCAAAACTTTGTGGTGATATTGTCCACGTCATATCCGAGGTCGGCAAGACGTTGATGGCTCTATATATACCCACCAAACTTTGTAATTACGTACGTATGTAGGCACCTATGGGTATATTGGTACAAAACAAAATTTGGTCCATCGTACACGTACCGCTCCTCCAATTGTTTTATCTAAGTTTAGCCGGAGGCTCGCGTTTCCATACAAACGTAGTTCCGCTTTCATACAAAAACTTCATGCCGGATTAAATTCAAACTTTGTGAACATGTTGAGTAGACACATATCGATGTTCGTAATTAGTTTTCATCTTAGTAAATAAAAACATAACTAAACAAAGGCTTAAATTAGTTTTGTACTTAAAAGTTTGAAATTGCTCTTATTTTATTCCATTATATATTAGTACATCGAAAACTAATTACAAACATCGTTAAGTGTCTACTCAATATATTCGCAAAGCTTGGATACAATCCGGCATGTAGTTTTTGTATTAAAGCGGAACTACGTTTGTATGGAAATTCGAGCGTCCTGGGGAGCCTTGAAACATGCTTGTATTAAAGTTTAGACAGGAAGGACGAGATGGGAATGGGATTTCGATGCCTCCGGCTAAACGGTCGAGCGGAGCCCAACTGCTACAAACTGCAGATAAGAAAATAGCGTTTATCTTCTTTGTAGGTTATATTTATCATTATTCTTCTAAGCTAGAGGCTGGTTCAAGCACATTGTTGGGATAGGAGTGTCCAGCGCCGGCCCTAGGCACACCCTGGACACTTCATACAACGGGCCAAGCATGACGGGACAAACAAAATGGCGGCGAAATCCTATACGTTCGACAACCAAACTGTAACCAATCTGTATCAACCTGTGTGACGGGGGTGAGGTCGCAATCTAGAGAGCGGCAGGGAGTGTCCATACTGTATGTTAGTACTAATATATATACTTTGCCCTAGGGTAGAGCGAGAGGAGTGGTCGCGCTGGTGCAAGACAATCTCGCTGTACCCTGATCAAGGGCTAGAGCCGGTGCTGGAGGTGTCCATTCAAAGAACAATAATTTAAGACCACTGTTAGTATTATAGTTTATAAATACTCTCTACCTCGTTCGCTTCGAGCAATTCTAATTGCTATGTTAAAAATCCTTATCCTTACTAACATTAAAAATGTGAAAATGTGTTTATTTGTTTGTTACCTTTTCACGCTTCAATGCCTTGACCAATCTTAATGAAATTTGGAATGCAGGTAGCCTGTGTCACGAGGATGGACATAGGCTACTTTTTATCCCGTGAAAATAGCATAGCCCGGTGCAGTTTCTAAGGGAACTGAAAATATACTCTTTTTTGGTTTATTTCTTTAACATCGCAACGGAACAATGGATTGTGTGATTTTTGCACAGAGATGGTTGAGGGGGTGGGAAATGACATGATTTACTAATAAGCATATCCTGACATAGTTTCCGAGGGATCTGGAGAAAATTAATGTCCACGCGCACCCTCTAAGACAGTCATAAATACGATGTCCACGCGGGCGAAGCCGCGGGCAAAAGTTAGTAATTATCTATACACAGGACGATGCAGCATTAATCTTGCACAATCACAATATTTTACACACTTATTAAAATAAAATCGTCAGCTGGCAGAATGCTAGCAAAAAGTTGTCAGCTTTTCCGTTAGCTTAGCTATGCTGCACCAATTACTGGGATCAAACTGGATTATAATTAAAATGGAAAAAGTTGCTGAGTGCATCCTGCATTGCGTGGCGTGTGCGCATGACACTACAGCTCGAAGACGAATAAATAAAGTTATAAAATTATATGTGAAATCAAAGACTGTTTTATTAAGGAAGACAGAAAAAAGTACCCATGAAACTGGTTAATTATTATATCAATTCGTCACACCCACAATTTTTTTGCAACCCTTAGCTTAGCTTTACAGCCGTCTGTACGGGTTATGTGGGACTCACAGCTAATCTGTGCCTACCCTCTAAACACGGCTTTAGCCCGCGGGGCCTTGAAGCCTTCATTGGAAGCAACCCCACCCTATGGGGAAGGGGGGCGCGTACACACCAACAGTTTGACACTGATAAAGTTACCATCACAGTTTGCGAACCTATGGTTAATATAAATCTAGCTAGAGGATATTAACATAAATAAGGAATTCATTTCTGCGATCATTGTAACATTGCGTTGCATGTTAATTTTTCGAATGGTTCACTGGAGCCATTCTGCCATGACTGGAGATATTTGAATTTGAGTTTACTGGTGGTCTTTTGTTAGGATTCCGTGCCTCAAAAGGAAAAAAAGAAACCATTACAATGTCACTTCGACTTCGTTTTTCTCAGGTACGCATGCTTGGAGGTGTCAAGTTAAAATTCTAATATCATTTAATTAATTAAATACGATTCCTTAGAGCTGTAAATAAAAATCGAGCTTCTAAGTCAAAGCAATAAAAAGATACGGCCATTTGACGGTAATATAAATAAATGTTGATACTTGCAAGTTATTCAAAACTCATAGGTCAAAACTGATCATGAAATTTGGCAAGAAGCAAGGTCTCACAGCACAAGTAAATGCAAAAATACGGAAATTGTAAATTTGTTGTTAAATCACATTTTTTTTTGCGATAGCAAACTTACATTTGCAATAAGAGAATTGTTCGTGACGTATATTGATGTATGGAATAAAAAAAATTCGACTACAAAGTTAATTTGTCTATCAATCTGACTGTTGTACACGTTGATGTTTGTTTGCGCGAGTCCGACTCACACTTGGCCGGTTTTCTAAATATTTATATTTGCCTATATTATCAACTAGCCGTCCGCCCGCGGCTACGTCCGCGTTGTTTTTGATTTTCCCGGGGTAAATAGTAGTAAGACCTAACCTATATGTGTGCCAAGTTTCATCCCGATAGCGTGAAAGAGTAACAAACATCCATACATACAATTAGTAGAATAGATCATTAAGTTACCTGAATTATTCCACGTCTAAGTATTTAGACTGAATACAGTTTTTTTGAATTTCGCGATAGTTCCCATACATTTGTTCTTTTTATCGCATTTCATTGGAGTGAGCTTAGTGCGGCTGCTCCCGCGGCCCGAGGCGAGGCATTAGCGGCGTGCGCGCGCGCAGCAAATCGTGCTCATTACTCGCGATGGACTTCATTAGGGCAACAACGGTCACGCGACTCACGTGACTGCCATCGCTCCTCGCCACTTTATGTCTTCATTTCGGCGAAGTTGAGACAAATCTCTTCGGTGAACTAAGTGACAAGGTGATGATGTCAAATTATCATTAAGTTACTTCCTTCACCAAAGAAATTGTGGTCAAACAAAAAACTTTTTAACATTATAATCTTACTTGCATGCAGCAAATACACAGGTAAGCACAGATAGTTGATGTTCATGTAATGATATATAATATACTAGCTTTTGCCTACAGCTTCACCCGCGTGGACATTGGTTTTCTCCAGATCCCTATCCCAGATCGGGCTAATGATAGTCTATGACATTTCTCACTCCCTTAACTATCTCTGTGCAAAAAATCACAACAATACATTGTTCCGTTGCGATGTTAAAGATATGAAGCAAAAAAAAGAATATTTTTTCAGTTCCCTCAGGAACAGCATCAGTCTATGCTATTTTCACGGGATAAAAAGTAGCCTATGTCTTTTCCGGTGACACAGGCTACCTGCATGCCAAATTTCATCAACATTAGTCAAAGTGTTGAAGGATGAAAAGGTAACAAACAAACACATTTTCACATTTATATTATTAAGTAAGGATATAACATACTAGCTGTTGCCCGCAGCTTCGCCCGCGCAGATCCCGTTTTTTGCCGTTCCCGTGGGTATTTCCCAAAATTAAATGTCCTAATTGCTATTCTATTCCAAATTTCAGCGAAATCCTTTCAGTGGTTTCGGCTGAGCGTTGATATACCAGTCAGTCACCTTTTCCTTTTTCATATACAGATAATAAAACAAAATAGTGTCTAACTTTATTAAAAACAAAATTCTGAATGCGATTAACTGAAAAACTGCGAGATCCAATGGACGGATTGATTCACGAAGAAGGTATATATGCAATATTTTTTTGAACCCTAGTTTAAGATTTTTTTTAAAATTAGGATGCCTTATTCTAAGTGTTTTTTGGAAGTTTAAACAGTCTAAAATACGAACAATTAATCACAATAACATTACGTGATTTACCAAAACTGGCTGAAGGGCTTACCAAAAAAAAACGGAACGGCAAATAAAAGAGTCTTGGTAATTTATGGTAACGTAATAGTATGTAATATTCAGAAAAATATCCCATCATTAAAAAACCTCTTCAATTTCGTCGAACGGTACACTGTAATTATTTAGCATCCACGCGACCACGCGACCACGCATCGTTTCGTTTACTGGGTTACAATTTGAGTTCGAACATTGTGCAGAAATTCATTGCGGACGCCTACCGTGCACTTGAGTATTAAGGAAGGAAATAAATGGCGGCGGAACACGCGAGCTGGAGCTGGGGTGCTTATTAGGGATGATCGATGATCGATGTTTTAACATCGATATTGCGTAATGCCAAACATCGTATCATCGATGTTACCAACCAAACTAAAGGAACACCGATATCTCACGCACGACCAACTTCATTGTTTATGTTCTCAAAAGGGCTTAAAACCCAGAGTCATAAAACTGTACTTAAAGAAACTCCGAACTCCGATCAGGCACTTAGATAGATAGATAAACCGTTTAATCACCGACCAGGCACAAAAAAAACAATAAGTAAAAGGTTGGTAACAATAAAGTAAAAAAATGAAGATTACACCACTAAGACCAACTTACAGCTACTTACTAAAAAATACAATAAAATTGCAGTAAGTGGCAGGCCAGTGAAAAGGTCCTGGCTCAGCATATGTTATAGGTTAATGCCCATAACGCTGATATTCTGCCAGGGTCCTCACCTCTGTGTACCGCGACAGTATACTAATAATAGAAATAATAACTCATAAAAAAAACACTTCAGTCAGTCAGTTCAGTTCTGTCTAGTGTGTGTGTGTCGCCGTTCATCCGATAAAAATTAAGTTATTGTTGCTTGATATTGGAATTTATAATTTATTACTACACCCTTTTCTCTCTTATTTAAAAATGACTTTTAATATGTAATTTGAGTCCTATAATTAGATGGTTGTTTCACACATTAACGATTGTGCGCAATAAACATCGATGTTGGCTGATATCGATGTTTTGTGTTTGATAAACATTGAGAATCGATGTTCAGCTGTCGATATCAACATAGATGTTTTTGGAATATCGATCATCCCTAGTGCTAATGTAGGTGTTCCGTAACGGCTTTCTCAGGTGACTCAGAAGCGATCATCTCAATCAACGGCTGCCAAAACAGGCAGCTATCGATATAATTTAACTTGCATTCTCCCCGTTTATGTATCAATTTTCAGATCAATAGATATCGCTCTGGGACGCTTAGTGCCAAGTCACGATTCCTTCTAGAGGCTTGGCTCCTCAAAAGCCTCCGCCACCGGATGCCCCGCTACCTGCCACCATTGTAACCGTTTTTACTGGTCAATATCATTATTATACATGCACGAAAGTGGCAATGTTATTTATTTTTCTCACCGGGCGTTATTACATGAAATGAAGATGTAGTTTTTGTGCCTTCTTTCGGGATCTTATTTGTTCGCTCTATCTCTCTCTCTCTCTCTAGTATCTACCTAATGATAACCGTGACTTTTTGTTGCATGTCACTGTTATTACTCAATATTTCACCGTTAATCGAATAACTTTTAATGCTATTATAATCAGAGCGTTATGCATGCCTTTATGATAAAATTAATAGGTACCTCTATCTGTGGGAACGTTCTGATATTTTTTCCTGTTTTACTTTGTGCATTCTCCCATTTTGTCTAGAAGGAATTCATGATAGATCCACCTATTTACGGGCGTAGTCGGGGGGGGGGGGGTTTTGGAGGTTCAAACCCCCCCCCCCCCCCCCCCCCCCGAAAAGTTCAGATATTAACTAACATGCGTAGAATTAAAATAAGAACAAGCGTGCGGCATATCTCATTAATTAGTTATACTACTAACTTTTACGTACATTAATATACGGTGGTTTGGATTCACTTTAAGAATTATCAATTAAATTAAAATAAAATAAATATTTAAGGGGGGCTTCTATACAACAAACGTGATTTTTATAAGATATAAGATAGATAATGGTGCGGAACCCTTCGTGCGTGAGTCCGACTAGCCCGTGACCCTTTTAGCAAGGGTTTTTGGGTTTTTCTTTTAGCATCTTTTACTCTTTTTGGTAAGAATTCTAAAAGAGTAGAAATATTTTAGAATTCATGCCAAAGTCATGTCAGTCATGGGAGAAACTTTTATTAAACTGAGCGAAACTCCAGTAGTCTACTTGAACAGTTTTTTTTGTCTCATTAATTCGCCTACCAAATTTCACGACGTACCGTGCAACGATACTCGAGTTATCGTCGAACAAACATTTATAATAATAATAAATACTCAAGTATCGTTGATCGGAACTTCGTGAAGTTTGGTAGGCGAATTCACATCAGTTCATATATACGTCCCCACCGAGGGGCTCGAGCCTACCCTGAATTAGGGCGATCGGGCCTTAGTCGACCACGGGGCCCTGTGCGGGTTAGTCAACTTCGCACACACCCTTCGAGTTTCTTCGCAGATGTGTGCAGGTTTCCTCACGATGTTTCCCCTCACCGTAAGAGCGTCGGATAAACGTACATATTGTACAATTAATTGGTGAATTAATGATACAAAAAGAATTGAAAACATGATTTCTATAAACACCACCAGATGGCGTTGGACGGATCCTACATGGCGCGAGCGTTAGTGAGTGTACCTGTATTTTTTTTAACAAGTATAGGTACATACATACAATGCGAGATCACAGTTCGGAGTGAAACAGAGTGAATATTTAACTTTGCATATCCATTGTGCTGTGCTTACCCATTCACCTACAAATCTTATCTTTATAGCTTAACTGTTAAGTTATCAGTTATCACAATCTGTAGATCTCCTTGACCTGACGCGATCTTTATATTATCTTTTACTGCATCAATTTAACGCGCGATCGCTACTTTCTGAGTTCAGTATTGCTTTAAGCCTTAAATCATAAATCTTTCAGCTTTGAACTCTTCTGGCTCTGTTTTTAGGTTGATTTTGTTGTGGGCACAACTTTAAGTCTTTCGCCTTTACGTTCAAATTTATATCGAAAGGGATCATTCGGAGCGAAAGCGCGAAAGTTTCGCGCAAGTACGCTTTCCAAAGCAAATGTAGTACTAAAAGTAGTTTTCCGAGCTAAAAGTAATGTTGATGTCTCGAGAACCGGTTTGAACCACTTGCGATTACATGTGAACTTTCCTAGCATAACACACATAATACATAAAATTATAATCTAGTCAAGATACTTAGTTATAAATAAGCTTCCTGTACTGATACTAGTGTTTTTTAAAATAAGAAATTTCGACTTTCAACCTAGGTAGATGATAAGATTTTATATGTAGCTTTAACCTATGCCATCTCAAATGGAATAAACATGTATCATATACATGACATGTTCATTCATATCAGCTCATATATACGTCCCCACCGAGGGGCTCGAGCTTACCCTCAATTAGGGCGAACGGGCCTTAGTCGACCACGCGGGCCCAGTGCGGGTTGGTCAACTACACACACACACACAACCATTCGAGTTTCTTCGCAGGCGTGTGCAGGTTTCCTCACGATGTTTTCCTTCATCGCAAGAGCGTCGGATAAACGTACACATGAAACCTAAATTCGAAAACACATTGGTACGTGGCAGGACTCGAACCACGACCTCCCGGATAGGAGGTAGCGGCCCTTGCCGTTGCGCTACGAGACATGTATTCTTATTGAGAAACACACTAGTATCAAAAACCGGCTAAGTGCGAGTTGGACTCCGAAAGTAGGGTTCCTTAGTCTTTTCAAAAATTAATGTATATTTAAAAAATATATCTATATATTTGCAGTTGTTAGTAGAACATTTTGTATGGAAAATCTATGAACTTTTTTAATTCTAACTGCACACCTTAAGCTGGTCGACTATATTACTCCTAAACTAATAAAGTCTATTGAGCCATATTAGCTTTCCTTTTAAATTGATTATTTGTCGTAATAATTACAATTTTTTGCGGTTAAGCTGGTACTGTAGCTTAGGTACACTTGACCACAGTATATATATTAGTACTAACTTGACTCTAACAAAAAATAGAACTTTAAAGCTTTTATTTCACAAACCAATAACTGGATCGAAAAATGGTTTCAGCAAACTGTCATCAATTTTGAAAGACTATTCAACGATAGCACACGATAGGGTACGTCACCAAAAAAAAAAAAAACACCCCCTCTTTACCTACATGTAAAGAGGAGATGGTACCTTCCCTTCATGTAAAGAGGAGATGGTACCTTCCCTTCATGTAAAGAGGAGATGGTACCTTCCCTTCATGTAAAGAGGAGATGGTACCTTCCCTTCATGTAAAGAGGAGATGGTACCTTCCCTTCATGTAAAGAGGAGATGGTACCTTCCCTTCATGTAAAGAGGAGATGGTACCTTCCCTTCATGTAAAGAGGAGATGGTACCTTCCCTACATGTAAAGAGGAGATGGTACCTTCCCTTCATGTAAAGAGGAGATGGTACCTTCCCTTCATGTAAAGAGGAGATGGTACCTTCCCTTCATGTAAAGAGGAGATGGTACCTTCACTTCATGTAAAGAGGAGATGGTACCTTCACTTCATGTAAAGAGGAGATGTTTTTTTGTATTTTTATTGTACCGCTTTGTCGGCGTGATTAATTAATTTGTATACCCATGCAAAATTACAGCTTTCTAATAATTCTAGTACTAGTAGTCTCGGACAGACGGACAGACAGACATGGCGAAACTTTAGGGTTCCTTGTTGACTTCGGAACCCTAAAAAGAGCGTATTTATGAAAGAGAAACCCTAAATATACCTGTAAACCAGTACAAGTTGTAAGTATTTAGACGAAGAAGTA
Source organism: Coleophora flavipennella (assembly GCA_947284805.1). Taxonomy (NCBI): domain Eukaryota; kingdom Metazoa; phylum Arthropoda; class Insecta; order Lepidoptera; family Coleophoridae; genus Coleophora; species Coleophora flavipennella. The sequence continues at coordinate 6,075,987 of OX369269.1, forward strand.
CAAAAGTCTTTCTACTAAGAAAAACGCTTACGTTTCGAAAAGGAAGGACTTAGCGTCGAAGCCTATTTACTTTTTACATAACATGTCCATGTCCTTGCAATGTCCCTAAGTTGTGTTCTATTGCACTGTTAGTAGATATTACCAACTACTAACAGAAAGTACCTCATCATATCAGCTCATACCCACCGAGGGGTTCGAATCTATCCTGAATTAGTTAATTAATAGAGCTTTAGTTGACCACGCGGACCCATTGCGGGTTGATCGACTTCACACACAACCTGCGAGTTTCTCCGCAGGCGTGTGCAGGTTTCCTCACGATGTTTTCCTTCACCGTAAGAGCGTCGAATAAACGTACATATGAAATCTAAATTCGAAATCACATTGGTACGTGGCAAGATTCGAATCACAACCACCCGGGCAGGAGGCGGCGGCCCTAGCCGTTACGCCACCGACGCTCCAACAGAAAGTACCTACGCATTTGTATCTGAATAGGTCAATAGTTAAGACGAGGCATTGATTGGGACAGTTGTCTCTGTTTTTAGAATTTCGTACCCTAAGGGTAAAAACGGGACCCTATTACTAAGACTCCGTTGTCCTTCCGTCTGGCACCAGGCTGTATTTCATGAAATTCAATGAATTTTTTGTTGCAAATTAGATGTATTTTATCCCTTTAACGGCTTAGAAGACTCGCCCCTATCACACTGTATAACAAAGGATGACACGAGTATGTATTGAACTATTGTCTGCCACAGATGAGATTCTAGTTACTACGTAACCCCAGCCACAGATTACTAAATAGTTACTTCGTAACCCCAGCTCACTGTCAGTCGGTCTTTTTAGATTGATGATACGTCGGTCATTATCCTTTAAAGCGCTTAGCTATCTGACTAATGAGTGATCAGTATCGGACTAACAATTATAGAATAGTTAGATGCAGATAATATTTGTGGCAGCCATATTTAATCCGGAGGCGGGACAAAAAGTACAATAGGGATGAGTAAGGCCACTTAAACATCAAGACAAACCTCTTTTCCTGGTATTTTACAAAACATTTTGACAAATTAGTTTGTAAGCTTCACTAGTGCAAAATACTTTATTATTATTTAATAATCGCAATTGGTAAGCACTTGGCAGCATCTCACCTGATGATAAGTGACAATGATGCTGATGATGGAAGTGGGCTTACCAAGATTCCCCATAGTAATTGAGAACTGGCTATCTTATCTGCAATGTTGTTAATACTTCATGTATTCTATAATTTTTTTGGGTTCCGTATATCAAAAGGAAAAAATGGAAAATTATAGGATTACTCGCTTGTCTTTCTGTCCATCCGTCTGTCACAGCCTTTTTTCTCCAAAACTACTAGACCGACTGAGCTAAATTTGGCACACATATGTAAGTCGGTGACCCAATGACGAACGTAAAAGATAAATAAATGAATTTTAAACGTGGGGGCCACTTTTGAGAGAATTAGAAAAAAAATGCAATCTACATCGTGTGACATATATCAAATAAAAGTGCTTGTTGTGAGAATACCAAAATTTTTTATTTTTAGTATAAAGATAAATCGTTTTGAAGTTAAGAAAATAGGCAAAAATTTACCATTCCTCCTCCCCTTATGTCCAAAATTACTAGGCCTAAAATTTTGAAATAAATCCTGAAAATATTTCTTTACCTATAGATTAAAGAAAAACCTATAAAAAGTCTATCTATGGTATTTAACACGTTAACAGTCCCCATAAAAGTGTTCCGAAACTCGCCATATGTCCATAAGGCTCGTGTGCCTCATAGGGTACACGAACTCGGCGGAACCGCTCCCCGTGTACCACATACGGTACACTGGACTGTTAACGTGTTAAAGTAACATAAGAATTATCTCAATAAACGTACGGAATCCTCTCTCATCATCATCATATCAGCCGAAGGACTTCCACTGCTGGACATAGGTCTCCCCCAAGGATCCACAACGACCGGTTCTGCGCTGCCCGCATCCAGCGGCTTCCCGCGACCTTCACCAGGTCATCGGTCCACCGAGTGGGAGGCCTGCCTACACTACGCTTTCTGTTGCGTGGTCATCACTCGAGAACTTTACTTCCCCAACGGCCATCTGTTCTACGAGCAATGTGCCCCGCCCACGGAATCCTCTCTATACGCTTGTTTAAATCGCACTTGTCTGGTTCTTTGTATACAGATGAGTGATTTCTTGTTATAGTATACAGTTGTCACCAGGCTACCGGGGGCTTAGTCCTGTTACTCACGTGTCCCAAATTGCATATAAACAAGACACTTTGCACAGTTATGAAAGGTATGGCACGTCAAACAAGGCTAGACTCATAGGATCTGTGCTCGTAGGTATTAATTTACCAACAAATGGTATGTAATGTATGTAAATTTGACTGACTCGGTGGTTCAGTGGTTAGTGCTCTTGACTACTTATCCAAGGGTTGTGGATTCGATCTCCACCCAGGGCAAACATTTGTGTGATGAGCAGATTTGTTTGCTCTGTGTCTGGGTGTTAAATATCTACGAGTATATATGTATGTATTTAAACGTAAGTATATAAGTATGTATATCAGTCTCTGGTTCCCATAACACGGGGAATCCTACTTTGGGGCCAGATGACCATGTGTGATTTGTCCCCGAATATTTATTTATTTATTTCAAGCCTGTTCAGTTTTAGAAAATAGTGGACTGTATTTGGCGGAAGCGGGTGGAATATGGCGGTTTATCATCATATCGGCAGTCTATCATATATGCGGTAGGAGACTGTTCTGCCCTGTAATGAAACAGGAAAGAGAAACAGAACAGTAAAAAGGAGAGGAACTCACCTGCTCCACAGGGAGAATCGGCGCGTGAACACCGGCTCCGGTTCAGATCCTCGTGATCCAGCTGCAACTCCTTGCGGTACTTGAAATTAGTACTCAACAGCACTAACATAGATAGTAGACTCACGTTATTTGATTTTTTTATCACATTGAGAGGGTGTTTTTTGAACACCGAGCAAACCGTTAAGGGTGGGCTCTACTCATGAAACTGAACAACTTTCCCCAAGAAACCCATACTAAATAAGCAATTTTTTTAAGACTACTTTTCATTGAAATCGATCATTCCGATTAGCGATTTTGTATGGAGAGTCAACTTATTTTTCGCGTTTTCAGTATGGGTTGATTGGGGAAAGTTGTTCAGTTTCATAAGATAAGAAAATATAAATATCCTTTATTGCACACTAAGTATACAGAAATATAAAAAATATACTTATCGCTTTAAGTGATTTCTTCCAGGCAACCTTTATGAATAGAGCCCACCCTTAAAGCCTTGCTCGGTGTTAAAAAATACCTGTATTAACCACACAACAGTTACATAGTACTGAGCACGTGATGACGACGATAAACACGTTAAAAACCGACTTCAATAGCAACCACTGCTTAATTTTTTTGTTAATTTTCTAAAAAGCACTCAATCGATTTTGATTAAATTTATATGTGACTAAGCTGAAAACATTACTTATCGATTGAAAAAATAATCATGAACCTATCGGTCAAAGCATATATGTATATTATAAGTACTAACATACAGTATGGCCACTCCCTGCCGCTCTCTAGATTGCGACCTGATCCCCTTGTTACACAGATTGATACAGATTGGTTACAGTTTGGTTGTCGAACGTATAGGATTTCGCCGCCATTTTGTTAGTTCCGTCATTCCATTTTTGAAATGTCATTTTTGACCCGTTGTATGAAGTGTCCAGGGTGTGCTGTGGTCAAATCGTTAAAAAAAACATCATACTAAGCTGACCGATTTATTTATTAGCTGATCAAATTTATGTAGAGCTAGGTAGAACACTTGATTCATTCACCGGTAAATATATTACCAGAACGGGAAGCTAACATAGTTTAAGCTATAGAGGGCTGAGCTATGGTAGGTAGCCATTACCGATTCGCGATAGACAATTCTCATCTGAAAGGTCACATCGAGCGTCTCCAACACGGCGGGGTCGTGAGGAGCCGTCCAGCGTGATTCATTCGTGCCATTTCGTGCAATAGAAAAATTTGCTGCTACGGATTAGGGCCTGTCAATGTGAACAATCAAAAAATAAATTTGACGTTTGATTGCGTTGATTGCTGACCGAGAATTTCCACTTTGCAAAAGTGGAACAGCAAGAAACAATGTCAACTGGAAGTACATGCCTACCTATCTCGAATCAGCTTAGCTAGATTATGTTCTGTACCAAATTATTAAAAAAAAACGTGTGGCACTCGGGGACTGCCGCGGTAAAGCTATTGCATAGCATTTTATATCAACTTTTAACACTAAGAAAGTTACACCAGAAAAATTGACTAAGTCCTTTTAGTACCGCAAATCGCTAATAGATGGCACTGTAAGTTTCTTTAGAACGCGGTAAGTGTGTTAGGTTTTTTCGTTACGGAATTTCTTGATTCGGTCCCCGCGCTCAAAACCAGCGATAAAAGCTATGCAATAGCTTAATAACTTGGTAAGCAAGGCAAGCACAATATAATATAAATGTTTTATTCACGAACCAACACAACACACAACTCACAACAGATAAATAAAATTATACATTTTACCATACAAAGGAAAGAGTTATAGAAAAGAGAGTTTTTGAGAATACCACACATTACCAGGTGAGTGGTGCAGGCTCAGCGAAAAGGATCTGACTCAGCATATGTTGTAGATTACGAGGATCTACAACGTTGGTATGGTATTCTGCGCACTTCTCGAGGAAAAAGAAACCGTATACAAAATAAATCTTAAAAGTAAAAACAAAATATAAAAGTAAATTAAAAACTAAAAGATACAAGAGCTCAAGTAAAGGATTTATGCCAACAGGGGCAGTTGATTAATATAATTGTCCGAGAATATTTATTTATTTATTTATTTATTGGTAACACAGATAGGTACACACAGAACATAGGTTTGTTCTGTGTGTACCTATCTGTGTTACCAATACGGCCATTTATATTTTAACAGGGTTTATAAAATCTAAGTAAGATTATTCAACCAATTCGTTCAATAGTAAGAGTCAACAACGTCAAAGAATTGTCGTGAAAACCTTTTTATTGTATTTATCACGTAACGATTGAATAATCACTTTAGTTTTTTTGCGACTTCACAGAAAAAAAAGGGTATTACGAGGTCTACACAAAGCTGTCATTTCTTTTTAAAATACAGAAGCAGAAATGTTTTCGCAAAACCAGACGTCTCGGTTCCACCAAAATTACTATAGGCAAACTATATATAATTACCATTTTTAAAAGTTTTACTGTCTTGTTTCAGAAATGCCGACGGATCGCACCGAACACGCGTATGCGTCGGCGCAAGAATACAAAGAGGCTTTGGAAGCTATACAAAGAAACACAGGGGCCGTAAGTGTTTGGCAGTTTCTTCTTTTAAGATTAGCGAGACTAATTAAGTACTATTAAACGTTTTGGCTCACAGGATAGACAAAAACAATACGTCAATCAAAAGATTAATTTGTTAGTTGGCATCTCCTTTGTAGTCTGTGGTAACTACTTATAGTGTCTACCGTACAAGTAACTTTTGTATCTACATACTTACTGTGACCACAATACACTAAAGTGTATTGTGCTGTGACGAAAGCAAGTCATGGATATTAAGGATGTTTGCGCATATCAGCTATTATTAATACGTACAAACTTTAAATTGAAATCTTAACATTATATAGTTTTTTTAAAAAAAAAAATTCTTACGAAAGGATATTATCAAATCAATCAAATTGTTACTTCATATTTGAAATTATCAGACCAGGAATCAGACAGGTAAATAGTCGTTTCGACTTTAAGACCTCTATATGTATATATTATCTTTACGAGATAATCGATTAAAACCATTACTGAAAAAAAAACAACTACAACCAAAAATACAAGTGATAACTTTATCCATTTTACTTTGCTATCGTCATTTTAAATAAAAAGTAGTATTGTAGATAAAAAAAAGCAATTCAATGCGACACAGTAGGTTTTGGGATAAAATAACGATTTGAACTTTATTTTTACTCAAATAAACGATAAGTAACAAAATAATCGGTCCTAAAAATAATATCTCACTAATTACAAATTATACCTAAAATAAAATACCTAAAATAATTTAGGAATTGAAATTAAAAACATCATAATTATCAATAAAAAAGTTATTTATCATCATATCAGCCGAAAATCGTCCACTGCTGGACAAAGGCCTCCCCTCAGGATTTCCACAACGACCGGTCCTGCGCTGCCCGTATCCAGCGGCTTCCCGCGACCTTCACCAGATCGTCGGTCGGCCTTCCTATGCTACGTCTTCCGGTGCGTCGTCGCCACCCTATAACTTTAATGCCGCAACGGCCATCTGTTCTACGAGCTAAGTGCCCTGCCCACTGCCAATTAAGTTTAGCGATTCTGTGAGCTATGTCGGTTACCTGTTTCATATTCACGGGCCAAAACATATTGATTTCTACTTTTTAGAGTTTTTTTTTTGTCGAGGGTTTTGTTAAATTTTTAATTTCGGCTGATATGATCATGAAATAAGTAAAAACTACACTTGTAGTACTAGCTCTTCACGGGCGATAGTACTAATATATATACTTTGTCACGTGTACAATTTTTTTTACATTTATGTCGTTTAAAGGATTTTTCATCTCAGAATAGATCTTTAAAAAAACACATTTAATTTTTTACCTTTACCAGGAGCGTAAAAAGCCACAACGAACCCTGGAAGCAGAGTCAGACTTCGAAGATGATGTCCAGCAGGAGTTGTTAGAAGAAGAGCTAGTGCCCGAGGCTTGGGAGCTGAACAACACGGCTCGGGCGGGCGTGGAACTTCTGTTCTTTAACCGCGTGCCCAAGGTCGGCAGCCAGACCTTCATGGAGCTGTTGAGAAGATTATCTATTAGGAATCAGTTCGGTAAGTTATGTTCTTCTGCTTCCTCGGACCCTTAATGCTGAGAATGGCAACCACTAGTGAGGTCTCACTAATGGCTGCGGTTAAGAGCCCGCTGGAGTTCATAAATCTCTTACAAACGTAGTATTTGATTCATTTGTTAACCAAACAACCGATTTTGAAGTAATTTTATATCGATAATCGGATGACGTATATCTGTGTCTGTACCGCATTACTTTTTTGAAAAACGAAATAGGAATCCATTTATTTATTGGTATTAAAACTTGTTTTCCGTCTTTTACCTATATGAGAATTTTATTGATTAATAAAAAAAATGCAGTACAGACACAAATATACGTCATCCGATTATCGATATAAAAATATGTTTAACTTTGTAAGACTCGATTTGGTTGGTCGAAGGGCATTTCCTAAGCCCGCCTGGCTAGCCACCACCATCTTATCAAAGTCTTGCCGCCAAACATCAATGCTAATATCATTTTAATAGCATGTGTGGCAAAAATAATGGGAAACTGGGGATAAAAACCCTCACGGAATTTGCCACATACGATACGTACCATTTAGAGGTTCAGGCCTAAATGGAGTTTGAAGAAAAAAATATTATGGGGTAAATTAGAATAAATATATTTTATGATTTTTCCCTAAAAAGAAGGAACAATAAACAATATGACCAACAATATGAACAATATACAATGGTTGACCGTGTAGACAATTAAAAACAATGACCTAATATATTTATGGAGAATTTACGGAAATAAATTTAAGGTTACAATTTTATCTGTATATAAAATGGTTATTTTATAGTATGCCGGCAGGCAACGATCGTCACCGTCCCTTTGGTACTTAAATAAGTTACTAAGTTTAAAATTTCAGTTTGATCTGAATTACCCTATCTTTTTAACAAAATATGTATCAGATACAAAACACTTTTAAAATTTAAAATAAATAACTAATGGTCAGAAACTGGAAACAGGAAATCTTCTAGGTCGGCGGAAAGGTCAGAGAGACAGAGAGTCGCTCGGGATAAAAGATAAAATAAATTCACTTCCCTTATGGCGAGCAGCTGGGCGGGCAGTAGAAAGGAGTGGCTGGTGATCAGCACTGCTCCATCCCGGGATTAATCCTTTATTGTAAAACTTCGGGGACGTCAACCTCGTAGGGGCTGGATGAAACCCACAGAATAAAATTGTGGGCCTCAATAACGACTTATAAAACAATTTATCAAAAAAAATTAAAATTCGCATCTGTAGACGGGATCACGGTCAACCTTTTGTTTTTCTTGTCAAAAAATAACAACAATTTTCAAATTCAAATACCATAGAGCAACGACATCAAAAAAGAATTTAATTATGAAACGCGACAAAAGAGATCGGCTCGAAACGATAGTTAGCGTTTCAAAATACCCACAAACTCACAAAAAAAGGCGAGAAGTCCAAAAAATTTTGAAATTTGGACAACCCTATAGACGTTGGACAGCCCTGAAGAAGAAAAAAATAAAAACTCTCTAAGTAACTAGTTAACTACGAACGTTTACTTGAAGCTGGTAGAAATTGACATTTATACACGAACGTTCACATACAAACGGCAAAAACTCCATCTAAAAGTGAACCAACTTAATAACCCCAACAACACACTAGTGTTAAGGGATCGCTATGCACAGCCTAAAATAGTCAACTAATGCCGAAAGAGCATAACTAAACAACTAATTAAAACTAGATAGTATAAAGAGAGAACGAAGAAGGAAAAAAGGAGCACTCCGCACAATAGGCAAGTAGGGCTGTCAAGCTTAACCCTTCTCGAGGGAAAAACCCCAGAACTAGTAAAACATTAAAGACCAGTAGGGTTGTCAAAAACTGAAAACTTGTAAAACGTTATTAGTTAACTTAACGAAAATATGGACAAAAGCGGTAAAGGCGGATGCGTGAAAATCCGACTCACGGATAAAATTAACACCGGAAGTCTGAAACGCAATACGCAAGAGTCTAAAGGAACAACTCTACCGAAAAATAGGCCATTTGAGGTAAGACAAGGGCAAGATTAATGAAAGAAATTTGAAAAATGGAAAATTGTTATAATACCTCAAGAAATCTAAACAATACTGCGGAATAGAGTAACGTTGTCACATAAAAGTGAACAGGGTACGCCAAAAATTTAAGAAGTACCTCGCAAAGCAACGCGTAAAAATATTCCAAACAGTAACCCTTAAAGATTTTTTCCCTTAAAACAACGTTAAATAATCGTGAACTAAAAGTAAGTCTGTCCCGACTTTCGATTGAAAGAAATCTAGAGTCTGGCCATTGACTACTTAAATTAAAAATTCTCTTGGAATCGTAAGGGTATGCACCGGCAAAAACAACTCAACAACACGTAAGCAATTATCCGAAAGAGGTATAATGCCATTAAGCCGGGAAAAAACGACCCGTGTGAAGAGAAGCAAAAAAATACCGTGCATACAAACAAAAAAACATTACGTTTCAAAGAAAACTGCACGATTAAATTAAGAAAGGGTCTTGAGGTATTAAAACTTGAACCATATTATCCGGAAAACGGATACACCCACGAACGACAAAAAAAACGGGTTCGTTAGGGAAAGATCAAAGGCAGAAAAGGGGATAAAACATTAGTTCGGGCGCCATAAATATGTGGCAAAAATAATGGGAAACTGGGGATAAAAACCCTCACGGAATTTGCCACATACGATACGTACCATTTAGAGGTTCAGGCCTAAATGGAGTTTGAAGAAAAAAATATTATGGGGTAAATTAGAATAAATATATTTTATGATTTTTCCCTAAAAAGAAGGAACAATAAACAATATGACCAACAATATGAACAATATACAATGGTTGACCGTGTAGACAATTAAAAACAATGACCTAATATATTTATGGAGAATTTACGGAAATAAATTTAAGGTTACAATTTTATCTGTATATAAAATGGTTATTTTATAGTATGCCGGCAGGCAACGATCGTCACCGTCCCTTTGGTACTTAAATAAGTTACTAAGTTTAAAATTTCAGTTTGATCTGAATTACCCTATCTTTTTAACAAAATATGTATCAGATACAAAACACTTTTAAAATTTAAAATAAATAACTAATGGTCAGAAACTGGAAACAGGAAATCTTCTAGGTCGGCGGAAAGGTCAGAGAGACAGAGAGTCGCTCGGGATAAAAGATAAAATAAATTCACTTCCCTTATGGCGAGCAGCTGGGCGGGCAGTAGAAAGGAGTGGCTGGTGATCAGCACTGCTCCATCCCGGGATTAATCCTTTATTGTAAAACTTCGGGGACGTCAACCTCGTAGGGGCTGGATGAAACCCACAGAATAAAATTGTGGGCCTCAATAACGACTTATAAAACAATTTATCAAAAAAAATTAAAATTCGCATCTGTAGACGGGATCACGGTCAACCTTTTGTTTTTCTTGTCAAAAAATAACAACAATTTTCAAATTCAAATACCATAGAGCAACGACATCAAAAAAGAATTTAATTATGAAACGCGACAAAAGAGATCGGCTCGAAACGATAGTTAGCGTTTCACATGCTAATATCATTGATGTGTTCCGGCTTAAAGATAAGATATCTAGTTCTCTTTTGCGTTGGGGACTCTTGGTAAGCTCGCTTCCATTTTCGGCATCATCATCACTTACCATCAGGTGAGATGATGCCATGGGCTTACCAATTATGAATTTAAAAAGGAACTAGTATCTTATCTGTGGCAAGGGATAGCAATTGGGAAGGTGCTCTGCTCTTGGTGTGTTGCCCCTTAATCTGGCCCAAAGATTTTTTCAGATTTATTTATCGTTTCTCTCTATGACTCATGTTACCTTTTTTAAATATTTTATTTAACTTGCAATGTATGAATGTACGTTTGTGTAGTTCAAATCTTGCGATCGATTTCAGGGGTCCGATTAATCTGAAATATGGAATGTAGCCGTATTCCCGGTGACAATTAATATATTCTTTTGTTATATTGAAATTGATCTGATGATGAACTTTGGAGGTGGAATCATGGTCCCAGAATCGTCTTTTTTTTCAATAGAATCATAGTAAATACAATACTGTGCTCACCTTTTATGAATTTGGAACCGTGTATTTTTTTATATTCATTTGAGCGTTTGGCTTTTTAAGCATAAAAAGTCTTTTCAAATGAAAGCTTGTACCTAAAAGCTTTTAGGTTTTTCGAATATTATTATGACATACGTAATAAACATACTGCCGCCGTTTTTGCCCCTAGCGTTAGTACTAATATATATACTTTGCCCCTAGCGTTAGTACTAATATATATACTTTACCCCTAGCGCTAATACTAATATATATATACCAACTGATTATTAAGTGGGTATATGTAGTTTAAATAGGTAGAAAACGTTACGAAATGAAACGTTATTCTAAAGTAGCAAATTGTCATCAACATAACATCGTACGTAATGTCGCAGAGCCATACCACAGCATTCCAAAATTTATTTAGAATTCTGAGACCCTACCTACTGGTATAACGGTACAATTCTGAAGTCATTGAATTCTAGAATAAACAAAAAAAAAACGACTTCAAACGCACTAGTCGCCACTACGATTTTCGAAGGTTCCCTTCGATTTCTTTGGGATGCCATTATCAGATCCTGGTTTCCTTATCATGGTACCACCCTTGGGATACGAGCGAGTATGTTCTTTCCAACAAAAAATCGGTTCATAAACGACGAAGTTATCCGCGAACACACATTAAAAAATCCTCCTTTTTTTGAAGTCGGTTAAAAAGTGAATTCTTTTTTTATTCACAATTGGTAAGCCCTTACTTCACCGTTAGTACTAATATATATATATATATATATATATATATATATATATATATATATAAGGTGTAACAAAATTTGCTGAAACTATTTTAACTGGTGCTTCTACCCATGAAACTGAACAACTTTCCCCAGCTGATCAGCCAACTTAGTATGGGAATTTCAATTTTTTTTAGATTAGACTATGGGTTTCATGGGGTAAGTTGTTCAGTTTCATTAGTAGAAGCACCAGTTAAAATAGTTTCAGCTAATTTTGTTAGACCTTGTATACACTTTGCCCCTAGCGTTAGTATACTAATATACTTATATACTTTGCCCCTAGCGTTAGTATACTAATATAATACTTTGCCCCTAAGACAGTTCAAAAACAAGGAAATATTAATAAGGTGTGTCTCGTTGATGTTCTTTGTAATAATCACTTAAACTTTACTACTAGAATTTTATTGTAGATAAAAGTTAACCCGTTACCTAACTGGGAGAGGAAGAGAGCCATACGATTTTAATGAAACTTACTTAACCGCCCAGGCCGACCTTGAATATTGACGTTCCCTTCCTTCAGGCGGACCCGCCATTTTCCAAAATGGCGGAAAATGACAAGAAATTGTCAAATTATGAAAAGTTTATCTATGATTTTATATTAAACTGCGTATGGCACTAAGAGCGGAATTTAATAACGACGTAAGTCCATAAATCAACCCAAGGCAGTTTCAACACAGTTTTAACTATATTTGTGTACTTTAGAGCATAAGGTCGCGTGTTGTTACCGGGGCCGATGGGTCCCATTAATACTCAACGGAAAGAACAACTTACCGGGACAGATGGGTCCCATTAATACTCAATCGGTTAATAGGTCGGGGAAAGAGTTTCTTCGTATTTGTAAGTATCAATTTGTAATAGAATCTCTTTGCTTGTATTATTTGTATTGTATTGGATAGTTATGATAAAATTTTTAAAAAAAATATATTTGGAATTTTCATAAAAATAAAATAAAAAAGAGTACGCCATTTTCAATCGTTTTTAGAGTTCCGTAGTACAACAAGGAACCCTTATTGTTTTGTCGTCATGTCTGTCTGTCCGCGGCCTAGCTCCTAGACTATTAGTAGTTAAGAGCTGAAATTTGGCAAAGATATATTAATAATACCGCGGAGAGAACTGTAAAAAAAATTTGAAAAAAAAACTTCAAACCCAGTCGTGTGGGCTATCGTTAGTTAGAGAATTGGAAATTTGGAAATTTGAAAATTGAATATGGACGCGATAATAGCAACTACAGAACCCTATATTGCGCGTGGCCCGACACGCACTTGACCGGTTTTTCTGACTACGAAATGAGTGAAAATAACGAAAAAATTCACTACATTTTAAAATTTTATTTAATAAAATAAGGTAAAAGTGCAACAAGGGCCACGAATGATTTTTTTACTGTTTATGGACCTAATGCAGTGTCCGTCAGTGGCACTAACTGGGTTCAACTGGAAAGTCTGGAAATTTTAACGTTCAATATGCACCTCGCTCTGGTCGCCTTGTTTGAATTTGCAATTTGCATACAAACTTTTTCCCCGACCTAATATGTAATTCAATATAATTGCAATTTTATTCACGAAAATATTTAAATATTTTTTTAACATCGTATTTATTACTTAATTTACGATAGAAAATGATTGAATATTATAGAATCTAAAATGTCTAAAATAAAACACCTTAAATACCTACAATACCTAAAATAACCTGTCCCTCGTCATCCCCGGTGCAAATGTGCCCATAACACTACCTGCATTTCCGCGCTGAATGGCTATGGACAGCCTCTGCTGCACCAGGAACGATGTGGAGCGAGATTAAAAACCCAATATAATATACTAAAGGAATACATAATGTATTCTTTTAAATTTACTGAAAAAAAATGGTGGCAATATATTTCCCACTACTGGTGAAGTAAGTTTTGAGTTAAGAGCGCCGGTGGCGTAACGGCTAGGTACGCCGCCTCCTGCCCGGGAGGTCGTGGTTCGAATCCTGCCACGTACCAATGTGATTTCGAATTAGATTTCATATTTACGTTTATCCGACGCTCTTACGGTGAAGGAAAACATCGTGAGGAAACCTGCACACGCTTGCGAAGAAACTCGCATGTTGTGTGTGAAGTCGACCAATCCGCACTGGGCCCGCGTGGTCGACTAAGGCCCGATCGCCCTAATTCAGGGTAGACTCGAGCCCCTCGGTGGGGACGTATATGAGCTGATATAAAGTTTTGAGGATTACGTACCCAAAGGTAACGAACCCTTTTTCTTAGCCTACATCTCGTCCGTCCGTTCCTCTGTCCAGTCTGTTGCAGGTCCATGTTTACCACGTACAAGTCGTGAAATTCCGTAACGAAATCTAGAGCTGACTGGTACTATTTCGCAAATGTATTTGCATCTACTCAAAGACACCAAATAGGTACCGGCAAGTATATTGCCTCCTTGATTATGATAAGGCTTAAGCTTTTTTTAATTTCGCAAAAAAAACTAATTACTATTAACAGCTTAATCAAAAACATTTTTCCTCAAATCTAATAGAAGAAAACTTACAAAATCCTCACTTATTTTCCGGAAAACACCGGAAAAATCCGATCCGGTCACTTACGGCCACTTCCTCTAATGGCCACTATCCAAATTCCTAGTTCGCCCACATCCTTGAACGACCACTTCTTTTTTTGTACATTTCCTTGAACGACCACTTCTTTTATTGTACATTTTTTTTAAGATAAAACTTAGTAAAAAAACTCCCCGAGGCTCCCCCCCCCCCTCCATGGGTAGCAGAAAAAGGCGAATTAAAAAGGTGACGAGTTAGGAAAGTGACAATTTAGAAAAAAGACAAGTTTACTTTCTAGTGTTATGGTCTTTCGAGCGATATGGACGTTCAGGGAATGTGGGCATGCCAGGTATGTGGCCGTGCAAGGAAAGTGGCCCTAAGTGACCGAATCCGAAAAATCAGCTAACTTCAATTATTTCTTTTGTCAGATGACAGATGGGGTGTTACTTACTTTTTTCATATAAGTTAGTTTGTTTCCATTTACCTGAAATATTTTCATTGTTATTAAAATTTCGGTAGGTACAAGCTTTTATTTGAAACGATTTTTTATACTCAAAAGCCGAATGCTCAAATTAATATTAATCCACGGTTCCAAATTCAAAAAATGCTGTATTTCCTACGATTCTAATGAAAATAAAATACGATTCTGGGACCATGATTCAGGTGGAATCAGGGTCCCAGAATCGTATTTTATTTTTTAAACAAACATCAGATCAAATTCAAAATACCAAAAGGATCTATTGTCACCGGTGAATACGACCTTATTCCTAATTTCAGCTCCATCGGACTCCTGGAAGTCGCTCTAAAATCGATCGCAAGATTTGAACTAAACAGACATACATACATACATATACCTTACAGCTTACATCAACCAAAAAAGGCACAATGTGAACAAACTTAGGTACTAGGGGTTTGTCAGGTTAAATGTCCATTCTGTAGTACTTTGTTCACTTTTTTTTTGACTGACTCGGTGGCTCAGTGGTTAGTGCTCTTGACTACTGATCCGAGAGTTGTGGGTTCGATCCCCACCCAGGGCAAACATTTGTGTGATGAACAGATTTGTTTGCTCTGTGTCTGGGTGTTAAATATCTATATATGTATGTATTTAAACGTATTTAAGTATGTATATCAGTCTCTGGTTCCCATAACACAGGGAATCCTACTTTGGGGCCAGATGACCATGTGTGATTTGTCCCAGAATATTTATTTATTTATTTATTTATTTTGCTTTTTTTTGGTTGATATATGATATACATACAAACATTGCCAGTTAAAAAAAGGTTTTTTTTAATATTAAAAAATAGCGTTTCCTTTTATTTTTGGAGGGTAATGTTACTGAGGATATCTTGTCTAGGTTAAAGGTAAAATATGAGTTTATCTTTATGTATGTTTTTTTTCTGGATTAAATTAGTGTTTTGTTTGATTTAAATGAACTGTTAATCCTAGGTTTCCACCGAGACGCGGTGCAGCGCGTGGAAACCATCCGCCTGGCGCCGGCGGACCAGCAGGTGCTGGCCAGCGTAGTGTCTGCGCACGCGCCGCCCGCCTCTTACATCAAGCACGTGTGCCACATCAACTTTACCAGGTAAACACAGTGCGCAACAAAAAATAACAGGGAATTGTTGCTATACATCTGCTTGGCGCCGGCGGACCAGCAGGCGCTGATCGGAATTGCAGCATCGCTGCTGACCGGAGTGCGGGACAGCTCCAACAGTATCCTAATGATGTTGATCAAGTAAATGATACTGTTTGTTTAGTATATCAATATTTATATATCATTAACTTACCTCACTGCAAATAGATTAAATGTACTAACATTAATTTTAAGACTGCTACTAACACAATATGGATTATCTGTTATCAAACTTATCAGATGTAAAATATATAATAATTATTATAATAGTGTTTGCTCACGCGCCGCCCGCCTCCTACATCATCATCACTTATCATCAGGTGAGATGATGCGAAGGGCTTACCAATAGTGAATAAAAAAAATCAAGCACGTGCAATGTGCTACACCAGGTTAATCGCAATCCTAATTCATATTTTTTTGGTTCAATATTAACTATTGTTTATATAAGCTCATTCACTACTGGACATAGGCCACCCCCAAGGATTTCCACGACGACCGCTTCTGCACTGCCCGCATCCAGCGGCTTCCCGCGACCTTCACCAGGTCATCGGTCCACCGAGTGGGAGGCCTGCCTACGCTACAAAAATTTCGTCTCAATCGGAAACCGGGAAGTGGGTCAAATTTAACTTGCAAGATTTCATTACAGACACCGGGACAGCTGAAACTAAATAAAAGCGTGTCAAAATCGGCCAAGTGTGAGTCGCACTTGCGCTAAGGTGTCCGAACTGAATGACAAAAAAAGGGTATTTTTGTAGCTTGCGTTGATTTCTTTTGTTTGTAATGTGAATAGGTACTTATCAATGTCATTATTACGAGTACTTTGTAATTGTGGGGAGAGGTGTGGTGGTACGGAACCCTCGGATTACTAGTTAGACTCGCACTTGGCCGGTTTTTTAGGAAACCTATAGCACGTGACCGTTTTAGCTGCTACCAAAGTATATATAATTAGTACTAACATACAGTATGGACACTCCCTGCCGCTCTCTAGATTGCGACCTCACCCCCTCGTCACCCAGATTGATACAGATTGGTTACAGTTTGGTTGTCGAATGTATAGGATTTCGCCGCCATTTTGTTTGTTCCATTATTCGTTTTTTGAAATGTCATTTCTGGCCCCTTGTATACAGTGTTCAGGGTGTGCTGCTACGCTAATAGTGCCACGGGTAAATGTAATTCCATGAATGTAGGACAAAAACTCGCATCAGATTTTATCTATAGCAGATTATTGTCGAGATCTAATGACATTAACCGCTACGATTGAGACTTGATCTCGCATTGTCTACCGACATCGTCCTCGATAACTGAATTGTAAGAGCTTTACCACGATTCAATCGGTTGAGAATGTGGGCTCAAGTCATAGTAAAAATAAGCTTAAGTTCCGTTTGGGGTAGGGTTACCATCTGACAGGCATTTGCCAATTACCGCATTTGACAGGCATTTTGTGGTTTAGACAGGCGTGCGGCCGGCGGCGCTAGGCTGAGACAGGCAATTGTTATTTTCACTGTTTACGTTTACTTTAAACAAACAAACGCGTAGGAGTACAAACACTTACATTTTATATGTAAAGGAAAACATTCAGGAAAACTATCGTATCAGCTCATATACGTCCCCACCGAGGGGCTCGAGCGTACCCTGAATTAGGGTGATCGGGCCTTAGTCGACCACGCCGGCCCAGTGCGGGTTGGTTGACTTCAACACAACCCTTGAATTTCTTCGCAGGCGGGTACAGGTTTCCTCACGATATTTTTCCTTCAACGTAAGAGCGTCGGATCATTTCAAAATCACATTGGTACGTGGCAGGATTCGAACCACGACCTCCCAGACAGGAGGCGGCGGCCCTAGCCGTTACGCTACCGACTCTCAACTACCTATTAATATTTTGTCGCACTCTTCCGATAATGTGCTTCCTTCGTTTCTACCAGACTTTTTGCACGTTTGCTCCGGGAGAAGTAATTGTTTACCGTAACCCACCGTGAATCCGAATCAACACAGTAATTAGATACGAACATGGCTTCGACTTGTAACTATTCTCGTGTGGGATGCATCACTGCGTGATCACTGCACTTTGTTTCTCCGAACGTGTTACACTAATAGGATGCTGTGTTCTTAGAACCTAAGATACGGTATTGCTGACTTTCACACAGGTGTAGAATGTTTTTTCCATGTACCATCGTCTCGTATGACTGGTCCTAAAATCTTCCGGAAAATTCTTGTTTTTTTATTCACTATTGGTAAGCCCTTGGCATCCTCTCACCTGATGGCTGATGGTCATCATATCAGCCAAAAATCATCCACTGCTGGACAAAGGCCTCCCCCAAGAATTTCAACGACGACCGGTCCTGCGCTGCCCGCATCCATCGGCTTCCCGCGATCTTCACCAGGTCGTCGGTCCACCGCGTGGGAGGCCTGCTACTGCTACTGCTACGTTTTCCGGTGCGCGGTCGCAATCTGATTCGATCACGCAGAGAAACTCCGAGCATAGCACGCTCCATTGCCCTTGAGCATTCTTATGAGGCCCATAGTAAGCGACCATGTCTCAGTTCCGTAAGTCATCACTGGCAACACTCACTGGTCAAAGACCTTAGTCTTGAGACACTGCGGTATTTGGGACGTGAAGATATTGCGAAGCTTCCCGAACCGACCTGATGGTAAGTGACGATAATGCCGAAGATGGGAGCGGGTGTACCAAGAATCCCCAACGCAATGGGGAATTATCTTCAAGCCGGAACACATCTATGTTGTTAGCATTGATGTTTCGCGGCAAGACTTAGATAAGATGGTGGTAGCTAGCCAGGCGGGCTTAGAAAATGCCTTTCCCCAACCAAACCGAGTGTTACAAAGTTAGACTCCGCCTGGAATCGAACCCGCAACCTCCTGATGTGAAGCGAATGGTCTTAACCATTAGGTACGCCACGGAGGTGGTTACAATCTAGATGAGTATTCTCATCGTTGGAATCGCAACCATTGTAATGACTGTTCATCTCTTTATAGTTGTAGGTATGTTGCTGTTCTCTTTTATCTAACAATTCAATAAAAAAACCGCTAAAGAACGAGTCAGTACCGTGCACAATGGGTTCCGTACTATCATACTAGATAGCGCTAGTTTCTTCACGTTAAAAACACTTTTTTTGTATGGAGACCCCCCTTTTTTCTCTTTTTTAATTTTTAGACGTAGTTGAATAAATGTTCTCCGTATATCGATATGACTGACTCGGTGGCTCAGTGGTTTGTGATCATGACTACTGATCCGAGGGTTGTGGGTTCGATCCCCACCCAGGGCAAACATTTAACACAGGGAATCCTACTTTGGGACCAGATGACTGTGATTTGTCCCAGAATAATAATATGCGTCACGATCAATTCTAGACAAAAATATGTTTTATGCGTTATAACTACAAATTTACAAGTTTCGGATTTTTTTATTTACTGTTGCTGTGAGATCTTGCTTCTTGCCAAATTTCATGACTTTAGGTCAACGGGAAGTATACCATATAATTTTCGTTTGATTTACTTGCGAATATCAAAATATGGGTTAAAATCTTTCTTTTTCTAGCTTTCACTTAGAAGCTTCATTTTTTGGACTATACCCTTAGTATTTGAATATTAATTTCAACTTGATACCCTCACAGACAGAGGCTGACAGACAGACAGATGGACAGCGAACTGATTCGAGCGACGAAGGAGTGAAGAAAATATTGTGATAGCAAAAAAATCCAAGTCGTAATTGAGATTTTAATGGGGGTTAAACTAATAGAGTCAAAAAAGGAAAAAATATGTGCGTGTGTGAGTGTAGGTATGTGTGCACCCGTTCGGTGCTCTAGTTCCCATACTACCTACTGCACGGATTTGGATAAAATGTGGGTTGTATCTTGATTTTTTAGGGTTGTCACCATACAAAAAAAAAACACTTTTTTACACAAAAATGGCTCTAATAGCTTTTGCCCGCGGCTTCGCTCGACTGTATTTGAGGAGGAGTGGTGCGCGAGCCGCAAACGTCTCGCGAGCGTAGATAGGAGTTTACTCTACATCCCTTGGGTACTATATCCAGTTCTTCTAATAAGCAGTGTATTCCAGCCCACCCCCTCAACAAATTATATGCAAAAAAGCATATATACAAACACATTTTCACGTCAGAGCGTTGCTCCGTGGCGACGCCGACGTGCACAAGGCTGGAAATAAGTTTTCCTTAGATGCCTCGTAAAATATCTCGGGCTCTGTTCATTTGTAGTTTATATCATTCATTTCTCAACCCCTTATCCATCTCTGTGCAAAAAAAGGTACAACAATCCGTTGCTCCTGAAATCAACCAAGAAAGAGTCTTGTTTTCAGTTCCCTCAGGAACTGTATCGGACTATGCTTTTATCACGGGATAAAAAGTAGTCTATGTCCTTTTCTGAGACACAGGCTACCTGCATGCCAAGTTTCGTCAAGACTGGTTGAGGTGTTGAAGCGTAATGAGGTAACAAAATATACAAACACATTTTCACATTAGTTTTCAATATTACTAAGGATTTGTGTATGCCCGACTACGATATACGGGAAAAAGGAAGGACAGCGTGGCTGTAAATTTATATCCTTTTGAGATGAAACCCTAAAAACAAAATTGCTTGTACCGAAACATCAATCATTCATTAATTATACAGTAAATCAATCACTATTCATTTATTTAACACCTACTAATCCGGATACATTAATTCTGCGATTTTTTTTGTTGTAAGTACCTATGTAGCGTAGCATTTCTTGCTACATATTCGATCTTTTTGCGCTACGGTCTTCACAGTTTTTAGGTTCCATTCTCTTTGTGGAAATTGCTTTGGAATTTGAATATTTTTCAAGACAGGTGTGTTTTTGTTTTTTTTTTCTCATAAGGTTGTCATCCCTCCCGTTTTTATGTTGTGTTCTGGAATATCCCTACTAATATAATATTATAAATGTGAAAGTAACTCTGTCTGTCTGTTACGCTTTCCCGCAAAAACTACTGAACTGATTTGGCTGAAATTTAGTAGGTAGACAGATTAGGACCTGGATTCAGACATAGGCTACTTTTTACCACGCTCGCGAGCCGCTTGCGGCTCGCGCACTGCGCACCCTCGAAAAGTCATAGAAACGTTGTCCACGCGGGTGAAACCGCGGGAAACAGCTAGTATTTTATAAATTAATTATGTTTCCTTTCTGCCGTCGGTTGTTATAACAGTTTAATGTGATCGGTTCCCTCACCGTTTTTTTTAAGCTAAGTGTTTTCATTCTCCGTTTATCGTTTCACCTTTGAGCTGCGGGTGTGTGAACATTCCGGTACTTTTCACCGGTACCGGAAGTAGTGGTACCACTACGCGGATATGTGTTGATGTGTTTCCCCATCATCCTAAATACTGGCGAGACTCACTCGTCCCAGAGTGTTTTCTTCTTCCGAGCCTCCTGGACCTCGAGAGTGTAACGCTGTGGTCAACACTAGGAGGCCTTCAATCACCGCCACCATCCACTACCTTTTAAATTTTTTTTGGCCAGGAACCCCAAATGGACGTGTGACTAAAGTGATCTATAATATTTAACATTAAGAACAATTAGGACTTGCGGCCCTGAACGTACGAGGTTGCTACAATTTTTATAAAAAAATTATAACATAAATTATCTTTACTTGAAAATTCCTTCTGGGCCACGTTTATCCCAAGTGGGATAAAAGTTCCGATGATAAGCGATGACAATATTGTTTTTATTACCTCAGAGTTACTATTTTTATCAATCCATTAATTATATTTTCAGTACGGTTGCTCGAAAAGTGGTCCTTTAAATGCCAGTCATGTGTGCGCAAAACTGATTTTACAGCACACGTGACTTTACTTTACCACTTTTTAAATTTCTAGACCTTATTTTAATCTCTGGCTGACAATATTTTCAGTCTTGACAATAGGCCTAACTTCACTAATTTGCTTTATTTCAAGTTCAATTTCGCATACATGCCTCTTGTACGCTAGTAATAATCGGTCATCTTTGCCTCTTAGTTGTGAATTTACCGCCACCATCCAAATTAAATTTGATGTTGAAATTGAACAAGTGTAATGAGACGTATATACGAGCGAGAGGGAGAACGATATAGTATTGCTATAGTCGTCCTTCTCACACTACAAAACTTACAAGTAATTAATGGTTATCGTTCGGTCAACCAATTTCGCGCCGTTTAGTGTCAGTGGTACGTTTTCGTTTGTGAAAAGTGATTTGCAATGCAATTTATTATTTTACCTGTTTTCTCACAACTGTCTAGAAAAACGTCGTATGATACATGGGTGTAAAAGGTAAATGACAAACTCGTGACGATGGTAAACCCTCGCCTACGGCTCGGGGCCTCGGGCTTGTTATTTACCTTTTTACCACCCTTGTATCATAAATGACTATTCTTTACTTTCTTTACCAACTCTTTCATTATCCTTCTTACGACATTTAGGCCAAAAGATACCAAATCTTACGTAATTGTGTGGCAAACAGAGTCCCATGCTTTTTCTCGAGTTTAGCCCTATTTTTGCTACAGTAGGTAAAAGCTATTATTATTGCATTATTATTACGATATAGATTACAGTAGCGCAACGCCCTTAGTGCTTTGAGCTGCAGGTGCAGCCGCTGCTTGCAGAACTCGTAGAACTCTATCTCACGCGTGAAGTTGGCGCGCACCAGCTGCTTCACTGCTTTGGAGACTGGCACATTAACGCGTTGTAGAAGAGTTTTACCTGCGCCTAGTAGTAGGCAAAGTAACGCTGGGATCCCTCAGTGCTTTGAGCTGCAGGTGCAGCCGCTGCTTGCAGAACTCGTAGAACTCTATTTCACGCGTGAAGTTGGCGCGCACCAGCTGCTTCACTGCCTCGGACACCGGCGGCTTGAACGCGTTGCGGTTGATGCTGTTGAACGTGCTCTGCCCCTCTGGAAGGGTTACATTAGCAAGTTAATAACAATCGCTAACCTCTACTATACCACAGAATTACGACATGGCTTACAGTAGCGCAACGCCTTTGATGTCGCACGATGCCTCCACGGCGTAGGTACTAGCATTACTAGCCTGTACTCAGCCTAGCAAACTGAGTACAGGCTAGTAATGCTACCTGGAGTTTGCCAGGCTGTGCACGGCCGCCCGCTAACCCGCAAGTACCCTTCCGTTGCTTTGCGTTAGTACATTTGTTGCACTACTGTAAGCCGCTATATTGTAATACTGTGGCAAGCAAGTGTATCGAAAACTGAATATAGATGGAGCTTAGTTACACACTTATATTTTTTAGCTTTTATTGTGTAAAATGAATATATTGTAAGTACTGTAATTAACTCTTAAGGCTTATACTTTCACCAACACAATATTACGATATGACTTACAGTAGCGCAACGCCTTTGATGTCGCACGATGCGCCACCGGCGCAGGTACCCCATACTAGCCTGTAGTCCCTAAGTACCCTTCCGTTGCTCTGCGTAAGTACATTCGCTGCACTACTGTAAGCAGATATATTGTTATACTGTGGCTAGCATTAAGTGTATCGAAAAGTGTTTGCCTAGTGTGTGCCCCGCCGCCCGCTGCCCCGCAAGTACCCTTCCGTTGCTCTGCGTAAGTACATTTGTTGCACTACTGTAAGCCGCTATATTGTGGCAAGCAAGTGTATCGAAAACTCGCGGGATTTGCTAGGCTGTGCCCCGCCGCCCGCTGCCCTGCAAGTACCCTTCCGTTGCTCTGCGAAGTACATTTGCTGCACTACTGTAAGCCGTTATATTGTAATATTGTGGCAAGCAAGTGTATCGAAAACTCGCGGGATTTGCCAGGCTGAGCCCCGCCGCCCGCTGCCCCGCAAGTACCCTTCCGTTGCTTTGCGTAAGTACATTTGTTGCACTACTGTAAGCCGCTATATTGTAATACTGTGGAAAGCAAGTGTATCGAAAACTGAATATAGATGGAGCTTAGTTACACACTTAGATTTTTTAGCTTTTAGTGTCTAAAATGAATATATTGTAAGTACTGTAATTAACTCTTAAGGCTTATACTTTCGCCAACACAATATTACGATATGGCTTACTTTGATGTCGCACGATGCGCCACCGGCGCAGGTACCCCATACTAGCCTGTAGTCCCTAAGTACCCTTCCGTTGCTCTGCGTAAGTACATTCGTTGCGCTACTGTAAGCCGCTATATTGTAATACTGTGCCGCCAACGACAATCTTTGTAACCACTTTTTACTTCAAATTTGGATTTTTTTCCGAAAAAATGTTTTGTAAATTGCAGAATATGAGGATTGATTTTTATTTCCTCGAATTCTATTTTAATACACAAAAGTAAAGAAAACATATCTTAATGCACCCTATTATTTATAGTTATAACCATAGACCTGCTGAATATATCGATACATTATGATAATTTATGAACTTTGATTTATGATTTTATTTTCATACTGTTTGCAAATTCTTCTTATTTTATTTATAACGAATTAAAAACTGCAATTTTCGCACGATTCTTCCGCAGCGATTGACGTACGAGGGCGACACTGAAAGTCTTTAGAACTGGCCACTTGTAATAAATATAATAAAAAAATAAGTTCAAAATTTGAAAATCGAACTCTTTCTTAATATTTTTGTGTACGAATTCCACTCGATTGTCATTTGTTTTACGATTTGGCGGCAAATTGAAAATTGTGTGTACTACGTGAGCAGAATTTAACGCGAGAAAATTTTCGAGCAATGATTTTTTACGACTTTCGATGTAATTTAAGTCAACAAGAAAGTTATGATAGACTTCGATTGGCCTTTCACGATGAAGCCCCATCTCGTGCTACTATTTACAACTGGTTTAATGAATTTAAACGTGGCCGCACTAATCTCACCGATGATCTGCGTGAGGGCCGGCCTTCTACGGCGACTACTGAAGATAACATCAGTGTTGTGCGGCGTATGATAGAGACTGACAAAAGAGTAACCTATCAGCAGATTCGTACAAGCTTAGCCATTGGTATGAGTCAAGTCCACAAAATCCTCCATGAACATTTAGCGGTGAGGAAGCTTTGTGCCCGGTGGATACCTCATAATTTGACCAAAGCCCAAAAAGTCCGTCGTGTTGATTGGTGCCGTGAAATGGGTCAAAGATTCAACGGAGGTGACTCAAATGCTGTGTTCGACGTAGTTACGGGTGACGAAAGCTGGATTTACTGTTATGATCCTGAAACTAAAAGACAGTCTGCTGAGTGGGTGTTTCCTTACGAGGAGTTGCCTACTAAAGTGAAGAGAGGTCGAAGTGTGGGAAAAAAGATGGTGGCCTCGTTCTTCGGAAGGACTGGTCATTACGCAACAATTATTTTAGAGGATCAAAAAACAGTTACTGCGAAGTGGTACACTAACAATTGTTTACCACTTGTCTTGGAAAAAGTTCGAGAAAAACGGCCTCGCAGTAGGATCCTGCTTCACCACGACAACGCCTCATCGCACACCGCCAAGCAAACGATCGACTATTTGGCGACGGCAAACGTGGAATTACTGGGTCACCCACCTTATAGCCCCGGACCTTGCACCTTGTGATTTTTATTTATTCCCAAAAATTAAAGAAAAACTTCGAGGAAAACGTTTTATGGACGCCGACGAAGCAGTGGCTGCGTTTCAAAAGGCCGTCGAAGAGACCCCTAAGGACGAGTGGGCAAAGTGCTTTTCTCAGTGGTTCTATCGAATGCAGCGATGTATTGATGTGAAGGGAGGCTATTTTGAAAAGATATAATAAAAGTAATAAGTTGCTTGATTGCTCAGTTTTTGATTTTCTAAGAACTTTCAGTTTGACCCTCGTAACAGACACGATGCAGTACGAGCTGACAAGAACTTTATTTCCTAGCTATTTCATTCGATGTTTGAAACATCGTGAATCTAGTTGCTCATTTTAGGGACGGAGGAGCCTTAAGGCGGTAATATTACAGATTTTAGTTATTTTTGACGTCAATTACTCCTAAACAATAGAAATCCCAAGGTTGAAAAAAAATCCTTATTGTTGATGATGTTTCTTAAAGTCAAAAGCTATTAGAAACACGATTGAGCAGTTTTGGCTCGATAGAAAAAAATCCCAAAGATAGGTCTACATCGTTACTTTCAACTCTAGTTATGACTAATATTTTGATGTATAAATTTAAAAAAAATATATAACAATATCTTTTATGATAATACAAAGTGAGAAATGTTATTGTTTTTTATAATTTCATTCAAAAAATTGAAACTAAACGAAAAAAACATTGAGTGTGGTTATTATTATCTTTACTCTTTACACGTAAAGAAAAAAACAGAGACAACTGTTCCAATCAACTTTGACCGCCTCCGTAGCGTAATGGTTAGTCCATTTGCTTCACACCAGGAGGTCGCGGGTTCGATTCCCGGTGGAGTCAACTTGTAAGACTCGGTTTAGTTGATGGTAGGACATTTTCTAAGCCCGCCTGGCTAGCTACCATCTTATCTAAGTCTTGCCGCAAAACATCAGTGTGTTAAAAACATTGATGTGATCCGGCATGAAGATAAGATAGCCAGTTCCCCATTGCGTTGGGGAATGTTGATAAGCCCGTTTCCATCAACGGCATCATCGTCACTTACCATCAGGTGAGATGATGTCAAGGGCTTATCAACTATAGAAAAAAAAAAGAGATAACTTGTCGACCACGCGGGCCCAGTGCGGGTTGGTCGACTTCACACACAACCTTCGAGTTTCTTCGCAGGTGTGTGCAGGTTTCCTCACGATGTTTTCCTTCACCGTTAAAGCAATCGGTGAGTATATGTACGTAAGTTTCGAAAAACTCATTGGTACATCATTGGCCGTCCGGATTTGAACCCGGCACCTCTGTATAGATCAAGTATAGATACGTTTACATAATAAAAATCGTCTGAAACTTGCCTCAAAGTTAGTAGTTACCTAGCTACCTAGTTAGCGATTGATGTTCCACCGGGCTAATTACCACAGACGACTAGACGACTTGCCGCTTGTCGGGTGTTATTGCACAAACGGCGGCGGCGGCGGCACGTGGAGAGCAAATTGCTCTATTGTTTAGAAACAAGTGCGGTCGGTAATCGCGCCTAAACATTATAAATAAGTGTTATGCATTTGTTTGACTTACATCATCATCGAAATCCGACAATGGCTTAGCTAGCTTATCTCTTTTTATGTATAGGTATGTGTGTGTGTGTTTGTGTGTGTGGCTGTGTGTATGTCTGTTTCTTTGACTGAGCGTGTAGCCTAAACGACTTAATGGATTTTGGAGTGCATGTTGTTAGATTCATAGGTTATATTTTTACCTGATTGCCAAAAAAGAATTTTAATGTTTTATGCAGTCTGTTTTTTGACTAAATAAGTAATCTTATTAATTTCGAGCGACTGAGCAGCGATAGAGCGATAGGGTGTGACGAAAAAATAATACTTAGGTAGGATATATTACTTTATTAAGTAGGTATGTACTTTTTAGTACGTTTAAAAACGTGTTTTCATGGATTATTAAAATTAAATAAGCGAAAAATCAAGAAGATTTTATGTATTTATTTATACCTACATACCGCCTCCGTGGCGTAATGGTTAGTCCATTTGCTTCACACCAGGAGGTCGCGGTTTCGATTCTCGGCAGGGTCAACTTTGTAAGACTCTGTTTGGTTGGTGGTAGAGCATTTTTATAGCCCGCCTGGCTAGCTATCACCATCTTATCTAAGTCTTGCTGCCAAACAACAGTGTTAACAGCATTGATGTGTTCCAGCTTAAAGAAATGAGAAAGAGAAAGAAAAATCCCCATTGCGTTGGGGAATCTTGGTAAGCCTCTTCTATCTTCGGCATCATCGTCACATACCATCAGGTGAGATGATGCCAAGGGCTTACCAATTGTAAATAAAAAAAAAACATTAGTATATATTTTTATTTGTAAAACAATCAAAATATATTGTATACATTACAGATACGGCTTCCCGTCCCCGATTTACGTGAACGTGGTGCGCGACCCAGTCGAGCGCGTCATCTCGTGGTACTACTATGTGCGCGCGCCCTGGTACTACGTCGAGAGGAAGCGAGCCTTCCCCGACCTGCCGTTACCCGACCCTGCCTGGCTCAAGAAGGTAACTTTTTTAACTTAACTTATAGAATACAGATTAACTCCTTAAAATGTCACTCATGATTTTGACGTGATAACGTCTTATAATTCGATGGAGCCGGCTGCACGCACGAAAAAATGCGTCGTTACCATGCGTCGTTACCTCGCTCTGAGGCGTTCCGTCGTTACCTCGCTCTGAGGCGTTCCGTGAGGCGTTCCGTTTTCGATATTATGAAACCATTCCATCAGTATTTTCTTATGACGTTGTCACGTTCAACTATCGTCAGTAAACCGACTTTACAGACAACCGTTTTTTAACAACCTGTACAGTATTTGTCGCCACTCGAGAACCAACGGCCATCTGTTCTACTCCCACTCGGTGGCCTCCCAGCTGGTGAAGATCGCGGGAAACCACTGGAAAAGGTGCTGGTGGTGTACCTGGTGTGTGTGTGTGTAGGTCTGTGTGCTACAGTGCAACATCTAAACGTCATCAACTTGACAATTTAGGCGCGGTCACAGCCAAAGACTTTGGGAGGGGGTCATTAGTCACCACTTATTAACAGTACTATAAGGTCATATAAAGCAGTTGTTCGTAAATTGTCTTGACGTTTTAGATTGGGGGAGGGGGTCATGATCTCTTTCATCCCCCCGTCCCCCCCCCCTGTCCCCCAACCCCACCGCGGACCGCAACCGAATTTACAAAACACTACCGAGCCACGTCAGGTTTAATAAACAAAAACTTTGTGTTTTGTTTTTGTTTTTGTTTTTACTCTATCGTAAAAATGGTTAGTCATACAACCGTCAACCACGGTGTGTATAGCGTTGCCAGGCGTCCGGATAAAGCCGGACAGTGTTAGGATTTTTGGATGCGTGTCCGGCCTGTCCGGCTTTTTAGTTTTAATGATTTTTCCAGTCACCTGGACATTCGGGTGAGCGCTGTCGTATTTATGAGACTATGGCGGCGTTTCTTTGTCTGATTAGGACCTCGCTAAAGGCCAGTAAACATGACTGATTGATTTAGGGGTGTCTAAAGAGGGCTTTAATAATTTAGGGAGTCCGGCTTTTTTACCCAAAAGTCCGGCTAAACTGGCAGGTATGTCCGGATATTTAGTTTTAAGACCTGGCAACCCTAGGTGTGTATATAGTACAAACACTAAAATAAGACACCACATAGTAAAAGCCGGCCAAGTGTGAGTTTAGCTAGCTCTAAGGATCACGAACTGAATGAAAAATGAACTTTTTGTGTCGCTCTCATTGATGTCATATTGAAATGAATAACATTAACGTACTCGTCAATGTTTTTAAGGTTCCTTATCCAGCGGTGTTGTGGTGTGGTGATACGGGACCCTCGGTTCGCGAGTCTGACTTGCAATTGACCGGATTTTTTTATCCAGCGGTGTTGTGGTGTGGTGATACGGGACCCTCGGTTCGCGAGTCTGACTTGCAATTGACCGGATTTTTTTATCCAGCGGTGTTGTGGTGTGGTGATACGGGACCCTCGGTTCGCGAGTCTGACTTGCAATTGACCGGATTTTTTTATCCAGCGGTGTTGTGGTGCGGTGATACGGGACCCTCGGTTCGCGAGTCTGACTTGCAATTGACCGGATTTTTTTATCCAGCGGTGTTGTGGTGTGGTGATACGGGACCCTCGGTTCGCGAGTCTGACTTGCTATTGACCGGATTTTTCAGACTCTCTTAGTGGCGTCCTGATAAAGCCGGACAGGGTCAGGCTTTTTGCATGCGTGTCTGGGTAAAATAGATGGTTTCTGGCCTGTCCGGCTTTTGTCAGGCTTTTTAGTTTTTCTGATTTGAGGGCCGCCAGGAGGCTCGAGTTTCCATACAAACGTAGTTCCGCTTTAATACAAAAACTACGTGCCAGATTGAATCCAAACTTTGCAAATACATATATTGAGGAGACACATATCGATGTTTGTAATTAGTTTTTGATGTACTAGTTAATATAAAGTAAAATTTTAGTACAAAACTAATTTAAGCCTTCGTTTAGTTACGTTAAAATTTACTACGATGAAAACTAATTACAAACATCGATATGTGTCTATTCAATATATTTACAAAGTTTGGATTCAATCCGGCATGTAATTTTTGTATTAAAGCGGAACTACGTTTGTATGGAAACTCGAGCCTGCTGGAGACTCTTAACTAGTCACCTGAACATTCGCGAGCGAACACTGTCGTTTATCTGACTATGGCGGCGTTTCGTAGTCTGATTAAGACCTCGTGTATAAGCAAGGAAAGATGACTGGATGGCTTACTAATGCACTAAATTTAGTCATGTCTAAAGCGGGCTTGAATAATACAACACTTTAAACTTTCACGATTATTCATACTGACAAGTTGAAAACGGGGCTTGACGTGATTTTATATAATTGATGAGTGTGTCGTGACCCTAACTTATTAAGTGAAATGTGTGGTGACCCTAACCCTTCACAAAATGAAGTGAGGGTAGATGGAGGTGTTCCTGCGATGCGCCGGCGGCGATGACACCGCGGCTTCAGTCTACTCGCGACCACCGCTATCGAAGCATAGTCGAAACGTTGAGCTAAAAACAACATCAATTATATAAAATCACGTCAAGCCCCGTTTTCAATTTGTCAGGGCTTGAATAATTTAGGGAGTTCAGCTTTTTTTACCCCAAAAGTCCGGCTAAACTGGCTGGTCTGTCCGGCTTGGCAACCCTATCTTAGTGCAATCGATCGCCATCAAAATCTCACTTAGATTTTTTACTATACCTTCCTCAGTCCTTTGTACGTCGCTTGCTACGCTTTGCTAGTAAAAAGGTATTATCTCTGAAACTTAAAAATGATTCAAATTCTATGCCAGTGCGGCTAATAATGCATTTTACGTAAAAATGAAAAATCTTGTTAACTTTTTTCAGTGGTCTTTCCAGTTCGGTAAAAATTAAGTCATGGTTGAATAGTTAAAAGGCGTAACTAATGCTTGTAATCAGCAGTTAGTACCGTTGTAGCCACCTGGTGTAAGTTTTCGAATTTTTGCTGAATAACCTGTTCGTAGCGTAGGAAGGCCTCCCACACGCTGGACCGACGACCTGGTGAAGATCGCGGGAAGCCGTTGGATGCGGGCAGCGCAGGACCGGTCGTCGTGGAAATCCTTGGCAGAGGCCTTTACTATATCTATTTAAAGTAATTTTTTCACTGTAGTATACATACTGAATTAAATTCTGGTTTATTGAGTGCTAGCTGTTTCCTGCGGCTTTACCCGCGGCCGCGTGGACAACGTTACTATGACTTAGCGAGGGTGCGCAGTGCGTGAAAAAAAGAAACAGCCTATGTGTTAATCCGGGTCCTAAACTGTCTACCTACCAAATTTCAGCCAGATCCGTTCAGTATTTTTTTCGTGAAAGAGTTATAAACATACATCCATACATTCTTGCAAACTTTCGCGTTTATAATATTTTATTGTGTACAAATAAAATAGCAACAAGACAGGCAAAAACAAATCCATTCAGGCATTTTCGACTCTAACCGACCATCATAACACAATCGGTCTTCTTCATTGCGAGTCACGACTCGCGATTGAGCTATCAGACTAGAGAGATGGCACTAAAAAATGCTAAATCACGATCTGATTGTGCGGTTTTAATTGACAAATTAGCATCAAACGGGACCTCTGGCTCTGATCTGAACACAGTCAATACTCAAATCGATGGATCGATCGACTGATTAATGTTACTTATCGTTAATCTCATTGCTAATTTAGACCTATAATCCGAGAAATGTCTTTAAATGACAGCCAGGCAAGCCTACTCGGTGGACCGACGAACTGTGATGAAGGTCTTTCAGCTGATATGACGATTTTATCAATGTTCCTATTCTTAAGTTAGTCTTAATATAAATGGATAATACTTAAGTGGAATCCATCGTAGAATTCGTAGAACAGGCCACGCACGGCGCAACAGACAATCTAATCTTGAACGAGTGTTAATGACGATATGGCTTTGACGCCCAGTAAATGGGTTCGCCGTCAATAGCCGTCACCGAGAACGAGCCTCACACCGAGCTATTAAGAAAACTAATGGCGTGTGCGTCCGTAGAACATTTTTCCTTATATTAATCATCTTCTCATTGTAAAGATACACTATAGTAGAGAATTAAGTGCCTTAGCTCTTAAGGCACTTAACTACTTAAATAAGGCCTACTCTTTCGATGTAGTTGTTAGTAAAAGCTCACAAAAAATAAATTAGTTTTGGCACCACAACAAAAAGTAACGTTTTAATTAGTGTTTAGAAAAAGTTTCATTATAAGTATAGGTATGTACGTCGGTATTGGATTGTGAATAATATTTAACCACCAACAATCATTACCCTAACTGTACCTGCCGACTTCTTACTTTATCAAAACTACACATGTACCAATGTTATTGTCAAAGTCTAAGAACCCATACAGTCGTCCAACACAGACGTCTAGACAGGGGGGCGCAATCGTGCGCGCTGAGGGGCGGGTACGGCCCACTAGACCATAGTCACCGTTTGTTCGGTACGGTGGGCCCATTATTTGAGGGTCGTCACGTCGCATTTTTACTATCATTCATTCATGCACGGCTCATTATCATCTTTTGATTTTATTTAGTTCATAATTTTAAAAAAATTACGGTCATGCATTAATTATAACTAAATATTTTAATATTTATTTACTATCAATAATATTATATTATAACAATAACGATATTTTTTTTAAATTAAAAATTTGAGTCCGTTTGACGATATAGTTGAGGATGGTACACGCAAACTCCTATGTCTCTTCACTTTATAGATATTTTATAGGGGTGTATTTTATGAATATGACATATTATATTGTAAAGTCCGTTGTCAGAATTGAAAAAAGTGGCCGCCATTTAAAACTTTTTAGTTACTGGAGCGATTGCTTCCAAAATCTATTTCAGAGTGTCCCTGAGGTCCCTTATTAAGGATTCATTATCTAAATTGAAAAAAATGGCCGCCATTTTGATATTTTTAGTTACTGGACCGATTGAATCCAAAATCAATATCTGAGAGTCCCTGATGAAGTCCCTTATCACGAATTCGTTGCCAGAATTGAAAAAAGTGGTCGCTATTTTGAACTTTTTAGTTACTAGACCGAATGCTTCCAAAATCGATATCCTTATATATAAAAATTATGTGTCACGTTGTTTGTCCGCGATGGACTCCTAAACTACTGAACCGATTTTAAATTTGATTTGCACACCGTGTGCAAATCGACCCAACTTGAAAGATAGGATAGCTTACATTTCAATTTATAGTCGCAATACTTAAGTCATTAAGGTCTTTAAAGACAGTCATAAAAACGATGTCCACGCGGGCGAAGTCGCGGGAAAAAGCTAGTAAACTTATATAATACAACGGTTTTGTGATGAGGGACCTCGGGGACTCTTAGATATCGATTTTGGATGCCATTGGTCCAGTAACTGAAAAGTTCAAAATTGCGGCAACTTTTTTTTCAATTCTGACAACGGTTTCGTGATAAGGAACCCCAGGTCCTACGATTTTAGGAGCAATCAGTCCAGTAAATTAAAAAATTCAAAATGGTGGAACCTTTTTCAATTCTGACAATAAATTCGTGATTAGAAACTTTAGGGAAATTTTAAACTTTTCAGATATCGATTTTGGAAGCAATCGGTCCAGTAACTAAAAAGTTCCAATTGGCGGCATTTTTCTCAATTCTGACAACGGTTTCGTGATAAATGACCTCAGGAACCCTCATATCAATCTTGGAAGCAATCGGTCCAGTAACTAAAAAGTTCAAAATTGCGGCCACTTTTTCAATTCTGACAACGGTTTCGTGATTAGATTAGGGACCTCAGGGTCCCTCATATATCGATTTTGGAAGCAATCGGTCTAGTAACTAAAGAGTTCAAAATAGCGGCCACTTTTTTCTATTCTGACAACGGTTTCGTTCTCATGAACCTCAGGGATCCTTAGATATCGATTTTGGAAGCAATCTGTCCAGTAAATAAAAAGTTAAAATGGTGGCCACTTTTTTCAATTCTGGCATCGGATTCGTGATACTGATAGATAACGGACTTCTGAGACCCTCAGATATCGATTTTGGAAGCAATCGGTCCAGTAAATAAGAAGTTCAAAAAGGCAGCCACTTATTTAAATTGTGACATGGGACTTCAGGGACTTTAGATATCGATTTTACACTATTGAAATATTTTTTATACGTGATGCCATTTTCTTTTATTTTATTGTCAAGTATTGTAACAACCCTTGGAACTGTGATCAGTGACTAGTGATGTCGGTGTGTGTCTGCGTTGACGCGATTATCAAAGGCGTTTGGATGTACTTCCCCACCGAGGGGTTCGAGCCTACCCTGAATTAGGGCGATAAACAGTTTAAAACACAAATCACCTACGGAATATTTTATTAGTCTCATGCGGAGTTCACATGAGTTCTTGAGAGTTTCTTTAAATATTTTTATACTCAAATCGTATGTGTTTTAGACATGTTTTATTTGCTAAACTGTTAAAACACTTGACAGCAAAAATATTGAACATAAACACTTTTCTTTTAACATGCCAATCCTGGTTGCGACGTCAAAGAAAGCTTTATAGTAGCAATTGGTCGTCCCGTCCGTCAGTGGTAGTTACCAATTTGAGCTTAGGCTGGTCTCTGGTTCTCAAGTTTTCGTAGAGTAGTTCAGGATTAGCTTTTGCTGGTAGGGTCACCGCACGCAGAGAAAAATCTTGTTGCATACACGAGAAAAACTGTATTGATAGAGGGAACTTCTGTTTGGATCCGTGACAGCAGTACCCGTTAGTTGCATTTACAAAACCATTCTGTTATTATTTTAGGCTAATATTTTATTATGGACAGCCACATTTTTTGGTTTATTGCACTACCACTACACTACCACTACACTATCACTACACTACCATTACATTACCAATACACTACCACTAGACTACTACCACTATCACTACCACTACTAATACCACTACTCTACCCCTACCACTACACTACCACTACCACTACTATACCACTACCATTACCACTACCGCTACCACTACTACTACTATCATTACCACTACCACTACACTACCACTACTATTACTACCACTACACTACCACTACCACTATTTTACCACTACACTACTTTTTTTAGAATTTTCAGGTCATTTTTAACACCTTGGGTTACATTTTTTAAGTTTTAGAAAGGATCCCTAATTTTTTGAAAATATAATATAGCCTATAGCAACCGCGGATAGTGTAGCTTCCCAACGGTGAAAGAATTTTCCAAATCGGTTCAGTAGTTTTGGAGCCTATTCAAGACAAACAAACAATCAAACCTTTCCTCTTTATAATATTACATCTATTACTCACTACTAGTTGATTTACGTGTCTGTTACAAAACTGATATAGTTAAGACCATGCTTCTAGTAGATGTTACACAATTTGCCTAATTAATAAGCTATGCTACAGGTAACCACGTTTTTAACTGCGCGGAGGGTAGTTTTGCCGGACAAGCCCGGCTCTCAGTATTATTCTATAAAACCTGTAAAAACTAACTACTGATCTAATTAGCTAATTAAATCTCAAATGAAATCGTCTTTCTATCCATATCAATTTAAACATTTTTAAAAATTTTATTTTTGCTAGTTACTTTTTTATGGCTTTTTAAAAACCTTGTTCTATACAAAAAAATCTAAAATATCCCTAGATAATGTAAAACAGTGTACACTTGTATGTTTTGTATGAATATCTGATATGTGTATATTTTTAAAATTGTATATTATCAATATCTGTCATGTGTTTCCAGGATTTTGAAACGTGCGTCCTGAGCGGGGACCGCGAGTGCCGCTACGTGGAAGGAGAAACGCATGAAGGCATAGGGGATCATCGCCGGCAGACTCTGTTCTTCTGTGGACACGAGCAACAGTGCACGTAGGTCATATTGTACTTAGCGTTACTGAGCAGAGGCCGCGAGTGCCGCTACGTGGAAGGAGAAACGCATGAAGGCATAGGGGATCATCGCCGGCAGACTCTGTTCTTCTGCGGACACGAGCAACAGTGCACGTAGGTCATATTGTACTTAGCGTTACTGAGCAGAGGCCGCGAGTGACGCTACGTGAAAGGAGAAACGCATGAAGGTGTAGGGGATCATCGCCGGCAGACTCTGTTCTTCTGCGGACACGAGCCCCAGTGCACGTAGGTCATATTGTACTTAGCGTTACTGAGCAGAGGCCGCGAGTGCCGCTACGTGGAAGGAGAAACGCATGATGGCATTGGGGACCATCACCGGCAGACTCTGTTCTTCTGCGGACACGAGCCCCAGTGCACGTAGGTCATATTTTACTAAGTGTTACTGAGCAAAGACCGCGAGTGCCGCTACGTGGAAGGAGAAACGCATGATGGCATTGGGGACCATCGCCGGCAGACTCTGTTCTTCTGCGGACACGAGCCCCAGTGCACGTAGGTCATATTTTACTAAGTGTTCCTGAGCGGAGACTGCGAGTGCCGCTACGTGGAAGGAGAAACGCATGATGGCATTGGGGACCATCGCCGGCAGACTCTGTTCTTCTGCGGACACGAGCCCCAGTGCACGGAGGTCATATTTTACTAAGTGTTCCTGAGCGGAGACTGCGAGTGCCGCTACGTGGAAGGAGAAACGCATGATGGCATTGGGGACCATCGCCGGCAGACTCTGTTCTTCTGCGGACACGAGCCCCAGTGCACGTAGGACATATTTTACTAAGTGTTACTGAGCAAAGACCGCGAGTGCCGCTACGTGGAAGGAGAAACGCATGATGGCATTGGGGACCATCGCCGGCAGACTCTGTTCTTCTGCGGACACGAGCCCCAGTGCACGTAGGTCATATTTTACTAAGTGTTCCTGAGCGGAGACTGCGAGTGCCGCTACGTGGAAGGAGAAACGCATGATGGCATTGGGGACCATCGCCGGCAGACTCTGTTCTTCTGCGGACACGAGCCCCAGTGCACGTAGGTCATATTTTACTAAGTGTTCCTGAGCGGAGACTGCGAGTGCCGCTACGTGGAAGGAGAAACGCATGATGGCATTGGGGACCATCGCCGGCAGACTCTGTTCTTCTGCGGACACGAGCCCCAGTGCACGTAGGTCATATTTTACTAAGTGTTACTGAGCAAAGACCGCGAGTGCCGCTACGTGGAAGGAGAAACGCATGATGGCATTGGGGACCATCGCCGGCAGACTCTGTTCTTCTGCGGACACGAGCCCCAGTGCACGTAGGTCATATTTTACTAAGTGTTCCTGAGCGGAGACTGCGAGTGCCGCTACGTGGAAGGAGAAACGCATGATGGCATTGGGGACCATCGCCGGCAGACTCTGTTCTTCTGCGGACACGAGCCCCAGTGCACGTAGGTCATATTTTACTAAGTGTTCCTGAGCGGAGACTGCGAGTGCCGCTACGTGGAAGGAGAAACGCATGATGGCATTGGGGACCATCGCCGGCAGACTCTGTTCTTCTGCGGACACGAGCCCCAGTGCACGTAGGTCATATTTTACTAAGTGTTCCTGAGCGGAGACTGCGAGTGCCGCTACGTGGAAGGAGAAACGCATGATGGCATTGGGGACCATCGCCGGCAGACTCTGTTCTTCTGCGGACACGAGCCCCAGTGCACGTAGGTCATATTTTACTAAGTGTTCCTGAGCGGAGACTGCGAGTGCCGCTACATGTTTGTTATTCTGGCGAATAATAATACATTTTTCATTCTATATTAAAAATACTAAATGTTTTAAATGAGCAAGCGAAGCGAGCGATGTTAGGTTCGGTCAGGCTTGATTGATTTTAAGAGGTCAGAAGAGAAACTCCCCC
Source organism: Coleophora flavipennella (assembly GCA_947284805.1). Classification (NCBI taxonomy): domain Eukaryota; kingdom Metazoa; phylum Arthropoda; class Insecta; order Lepidoptera; family Coleophoridae; genus Coleophora; species Coleophora flavipennella. Next base: position 6,113,781 of record OX369269.1, read on the forward strand.
CTGGGTAGCAGAATGCTTCGCAGAAGAAGAAATCATCGGGTTTTTACTTCTACCGGTAGGAATATGTGCACTGTCTATTTTCACATATCCCTACCCGTAGAAATTCTAGTTTTAACAAATGCATTTAAAAACAACTTTTAACTAGAGAAAACGCGTTGTAACTAAGAATGGGTTATACTGTAAAATATATTGGTTATTCAAAGAAAACAGCGACAACACCCTTACAAAAGACATAAATAAAACTCAACCAACAGTTATGAAAATGTATGTAGGTAATACAGTCGGTTTTTTTGAAATTGGTAAGCCCTTGGCATCATCTCACCTGATGGTAAGCAACGATGATGCCGAAGATGTAAGCAGGCTTAACAAAATTCCTCAACGTATTGGGGAACTGACTATCTTATCTTCAAGCCAGAACACATTAATGCTGTTAGCATTGATGTTTGGCGGCAAGACTTAGATAAGATGGTGGTGGCTAGCCAGGCGGGCTTAGGAAATGTCCTTCCACCAACCAAACCGAGTCTTACAAAGTTAGACTCCGCCAGGAATCGAACCCGCGATCCCAATATGAAGCTAATGGTCTAACCATTACGCCACAGAGGTGGTTGAATTAAATTGGTTAGGTTATTTAGTAGAGTAGTCTCTGTCTTATTCCGTTCTCTTGTGTGTCTTAGTTAGGTTTAAATTCATTTAATAATAGGTAGGGAAAAAAGTTTCTTCGTGTTATGTAACTATATATTTGTAGTCAAATCTCTTTGCTTGTATTATTTGTACCTGGCTGGTTATAAAAAAAATTAATAAGTGAACTTTCGAAATTTTAATAAAAAATAAAATTCCGGCCATTTCAAAATGTTTTTTCTGTCTATGAAAATGATTGAAAGTAACGAGAAATTCGCTTTTGAAATTTTATATAAAAAAAAAATTGGTAGCGAATAAAATTGGTAGCGAATAAGGAAGGACCTACTGCAGTATCAATCAGTAGCACAAACTTGGTTCAAGCGTTTCCAGTATGGAAATATTAACGTCCAAGATGCAGCTCGTTTTGTTGGCCCTGTTCCATACAAAATACGAAGAAACTTTTTCCCCGAATTCACTATTGACTAAATACCTTCGTTTTGACTGTTTCCGGACTAGGCCGTTCAACAGCCTGGAAGCGCTTCAGCGAGCGAAGAGAGTGGTCGACGAGCAGTACGCAGTGGTAGGTGTGCTGGAAGATATGAATTCCACGCTGTTGGCGCTGGAGCGGTACATCCCGATGTTCTTTGAGGGTGCTTCCAAGTTATATTGGGGTGAGATGAGATCATCATATTATAATACTATTACTTTTATCATCATATCATATCAGCTCATATACGTCCCCACCGAGGGGCTCGAGCCTACCTTGAATTAGGGCGATAGGGCCTTAGTCGACCACGCGGGCCCAGTGCGTTTCACACAACCATTAATTAATTATCAATTTTTTTGAACAAATCTCTTCTCAGAAATTAAAAGGTTTGGTCAATTTTCAGTACTTGAAGGTCATTTTCTCGTAACTGGTTGAGTTTGGGCAGCTAAAAAAAAATATGTGTCCGTTATTTTAGACTACTCTATAACATATATTAAAATAAATCAAATCGGAGTCGGACAGTTGGGTACCCTTCCTTGTAAGTAATGTTTATTAAACATTATATGTAAACTGTCGCGTCTGCGCTTGACTGACAGCCGCGGGTACCAACAGAATACCAGCGCTTCGCTTCCGAGCCTAGCTTATGCTGAGTTGGGGCCCTGTGGTTGCAGTACCACCTCACGAATATATATTTATTTTATTTTATTTATTTATTTGCCAGGAAAAAATACAATACAAGTAAATTTATAGAACGGTGGTCCCTACACTAGGCTAAGCCTGTATCGTAGGGGCCGTGAGTGTAAACAATTTCCATGCTTAAGGTAAGCCGACAGTAAAGAATAAAACTAAAACTAAAATTTTAAATTTAAACTTAATAAACATAGTCATGCATAATAGAAAGTGAGTGAGTTGTGTATTTGTGTGTGTGTGTGTGTGTGTGTGTGTGATGTGTGTGTGTGTGTGATGTGTGTGTGTGTCTGTGTGTCATCGAGTTACTCTCAAAAAATCTTCTGTTTCATTGTAGGTCCATGTAGAAATTACATTATTTATTTTTATTTTACTCTCTCTAGTTGTGCAGAGCTTGATATCAGTAAGTCTTACTATTTTGTTATAAATAAAGGGGAAAATAAAAGTTTTGAACCGATGGCCGAAAGAAGTTTTAGTAGAAGGTCGGGGAAGTTTAAACAGGCGAGATTGAAGCATAGACTGATATTGCTCTGAGTTAATAACCGTTTTGTGAACATAAAGGGCGACACGAGAAATATATAGTTTTCTTACACTTAGGACGCCCGCTTCCTTATAAATTGCGGTAGTAGGATATCGAAAAGGTTTAGTGTGCATGACCTTGAGAACAGATCTCTGAGCTCTTTCGAGTTTTATCATATGACAGGTAGCGGCACTTCCCCATGCTAAGATACAGTATGTTAAAAGGGACTGACATAGGGCTGTATAAACAGAACTAAGCAAATCTACATCAACGACATCTCTTAGTAAAAGCATTGAATGAATGACCTTTCTTATCCTTTTTGTTGAAGCCACAATATGATCTGCAAACGTTAAATTTTCGTCAACGGTAACACCTAAATATTTAATATTCTTTGACCTAGATATGTTATTTTGGCAAGCACAGTTGCTATCAATAATTGACTGTATGAAATTCTGCTTTAGCAGACAGGAATGAACTTTTAGATCGCTAGTGGATTTGGGGGCAGAGGATAACGTTTTGTGGAAACATAAGAATTTAGACTTTTCCGTATTTAGGGTTAGAAGATTGGCCTCCAGCCATTTTGAAATGTGGTTAATTCCTTTTTCTGCGCTTTTAAAACATTTTTGCCAGTTTGTTTCATGGAATATTACAACCGTATCATCTGCATAGCAGATTATGTCAGCATTTTGCAAAGGGACGGTAACAATGTCATTTATATAGGCTATAAACAGGGTGGGGCCTAGGACACTGCCCTGCGGCACCCCAAAATGTACAAAACGTGGTTCACTGTAACAGTTACCAACTTTGACACGCTGTTTTCTGTTTGTTAAGTAGCTAGTAAACCATTTTAAGGCACATCCTCTAACGCCAAGACCTTCTAATTTGCTCAACAAAATCGGTGTCGACACTGTATCGAATGCCTTCGCGAGGTCGAGAAAGACGCCGACACATGATTCGCCATTGTCAAGATATTGAGATATCATATCTGTTAATAAAATTACGGCATCTTCGGTGGACTTATTCTCCCTAAAACCAAATTGATGTTCATTAAGGAGTTTGTTTGTTTCTAGATAACTAAGGAGCTGTTTATTTACGATTTTCTCAAGAATTTTTGAAAATCCACTCAGAAGTGATATAGGCCTGTAATTACTTGGAGTGTCCTTTGCTCCAGCCTTGTGAATTGGTGTTACATCAGCCATTTTCCAAATCGATGGAAAAATTCCTGACGATAGGCTTAAATTAAAAATGTGAGTTAGTGGGACTACAATGAGGTCTTTGATTTGTTTTATCAAACCATTTCCTACACCATCGGAACCTGGAGCACACTTAGTTTTGAGATTCGTTATCAGTTTTCCAACTTCAACAGGATCGGTGGGGTGCATGAAGAAAGAATTATTTGGAGATTGTGGATTTGTTAATCTGGAAGCAAGTGATTGTTCTGATATATTTAGTTTATTCAGTGTAACATTAGCCAGCTTATCACCTACCGTGGAAAAATATTCATTACAAAAGTTAAGGGACTCCGGGGATGAGTTTTTTATTTGGAGTAAATCGGTTGCAGTATTGTTTTTACGACTTGTGTGTGTAATTTGATTTATTGTTTTCCAGAGAGAGTGGGAATCATTTCTGTTTGCTAAAATCTTATTTCGGTTGTATTGAAGTTTTATTTTTCTAATCAAATTAAAATAAAAGTTTCTGTACCGCTTGTAAATTAATGTTTTAGCCTCATCTTTAGGGTTTTTTCGCGAATCAAGGTGAAGTTTATCTGCGTGCCTAGAACATCTAAGGAGGCCGGAGGACATCCAAGGTTGTAAAAGAGCCTTGGAGCGACTGGTTTTCTTGTGGGTAGTGTTATTATTAATGATAGATGTAAGTTTAGTAGAAAAAATACTGGCTGCTTCATTCGGGCACTGAGATTTGATAACAAAGGACCAGTCCACTCTAGCTATCTCTTCTATAATATGAGGAATATTTTGCTTGGAAATAATGTTAATATGGTTGTTTGTTCTTTTTTGATTCACAGACAAGCCTAACAGAGTCATAGAATGATCCGTGATACCAGCAGCGCACACCACAGACTCTGTAGGTTTGTCCGCTTGCAAAAAGAAATGGTCGAGGCATGAATTTCCACGAGTTGGTTTATTTACTGCTGATATAAGGCCCAACTCTGACATTAAGAGTAGATAGCCACTGCTATCGTCATTTTTGCAAATATCTATATTAATATCTCCTGTGACTATAGGTGAGACATCTTTTTTAATTGTATAGACAAGGGATTCTAGTGACGACAGGAAGTTATCAGGATTCTTAAAGGATGGAGAACGGTAAACCCCTAGCACCGAGATGTGATTGTGAAGTTTTATCAATAGAGAATCACTGTCCTCCAGGTCAGGTTCAGAAACAATGGCTGAAAATGAATCTTTAACAAAGACAACAACGCCTCCAGACTTATTGATGGATTTCGTTGTGTAATGTGTGTGGTATCCATCTATTTGAGGAATTAGAGATATTTCAGTTATCCAGCACTCGGTCAAGATGATGATGTCCAGATCGATTTCTAGTCTGCCCAGAATTACCAAAAACTTGTCAAAATTTCTTTTAATGCTTCTTATATTTTGTGAAAGTATTTTAAGGTCATATTTGTTTATTATACCGCCGCACTGCTCGGGGGATAATGAATCATGGCATACTATATTGAAGGAGCTGTCTATATCGTGCAAGGTATTAAAGGAAACCATTTTTAAAATATTTTATAAAAAGAGAGGGTTCCATAGTAAGTTTGTATGCCTCCGGAGATTTGACCGATGCAGCAATAGTTTGGTGTTAAACAAGGACTGAGATGTAAGAGTGCTGTTGAATGAAGAGTTAGATAAATGAGTGTATGGTTTGTTGCTGTTTTGTAAGGAGTAAGAGGTATAAGTGCATGAAGTGTAAATAAATTGTGTTATATTACATATAACGCGTTTTTGTTGTTTTTTACCAGGTAAATCAACACTGAAATTAAGTAGACTGTGTAGCGAGGTTGTTCGTCTCGGTTGTGGTGAATAGGTCATCTCCGGATTTTCTGATTGGGTTGAAAACTCGCTGCAGGTCTTCTTCAGTATGTATGCGCAATGGTGGACTTCCATCTCGTTTGCGAACAAAAATTGCTCCATTTTTGGTCCAGCAGTGTCTATATCCAAGTACTTGAGATCTATTTCGGGCTTCACGAAATAAACGACGATTTTCCTGTGTTAGTCTTTCATTTATGTATACTCTTCGATCGCTACCTCCCTCGATAATATCCTGGTCATTTAGGTTTCGCCGAGTTCTAGCCGCTACAAGAAATTCAACGCGTTTTGTTTTTCTTGTGAACCGTGCCACCAATGGCCGTGCTTGGCGTTTAGAAGACTCTCCCTCAGATTCTGAGTCGGCACGGTGCCGTGGTCCCACACGCTGGACACTGTCTAAATCTTGATCTGTTAATTCAACTCCAATTTTCTTAGCCGTGACTAACACTAGATGATATGGATTTTCACCTTTCGTTTCCGTAAGTCCCGAAAATTCGAGTTCATTCAGCAGGGTCATTTGTGATTGGTGGTTTAGTTGCTGTTGAAGCTGAGATACTGTGGACCTTAGTATCTTGTTTTCGTCTTCCTTTTTTTCAAGAACGGATATTCTGGCTTCTGTGGCAGTCATTCTTTCTGTAACTTCGTCTAGACGTTTACAGCAAAGGTTAAGAGATGTGACGGTGCCGCTTAATTCAGTTCGGACGGATTCTAGTTCCCCACGAAGCAGTCGAATTTCTTTTATAAGTTCATTCGAGTCATATTCTGGAGAAACAGTGTCATTTTCCATGGCTTGGGAATTCTTACCTCTGCTTTTTGTTACGTTAGGATACGTCGAAGGGGTTTTTTTGGACATTTTTCGTTTTTATTTATGCGCTAAAATACGTACAGGCTATATTGTAGCGAAGCGAAGGGCGAAAGCGATGCAGCAGCTAAGCGGTCACGACTAGTAGGTACATAAGCGCACACGATCGCTGCGTGACTCCGCCGGCACCGGTAAGCGCGCGTCTTGTTGTCTTAGGTCAGGTTCGTATATCTATTAGAATTTTAGCAATATGTTTTTGCTTGATGTCCTTCTCACACTCACTTTTTCACAAAACTGTTTACACTACTGAATAGTCTAAGCGTCGAGCTTTAGGAAAATGTATATTACTTGCTGAAGGAAAACATTTGAAAGGTTTATTTGAAATAAAATGGGGAGCAAAACGAAAACGATGCTGTCTCTTCACTGCCGACTGCCGAATATGTAATTATTATTATTATTTTATATTTACCTCAACTTTTGTTACGTAAGTATTATATATATTTTGGTGTGGTGTTACTGAAACCAATAAACGTATTTCATTCTTTCTTTACATATCTTGATTTAAAAAAAAAAACTCGTGACTGCGTGGACCACCTCTCTGTATGAAAATGTACTATGAAATCTTAGGTGGCCCTCATTTTGTTTTGCGTAGTAAGAGGTCTTGATAAGTAAGCTTAGTGGCAGTAGTGTTAACATAATAAATTTGACATCAAAATTTTTATATAAGTATGTTATATAGTACTCATATAGGGCACATAGCTCGTACAACAGATAGCCGTTGGGGTACTAAAGTTCTCGACGGCGACCGAGCAACGGAAAACGTAGGGAAGCAGGCCTCCCACTCAGTAGACCGATGACCTGGTGAAGGTCACGGGAAGCCGCTGGATGCAGGTAGCATAGAACGGGTCGTCGTGGAAATCCTTGGGGAAGGCCTATGTCTAGCAGTGGACGTTCTTCGGCTGATATGAAGATGATGATGTGTATAGTATACTGTACCTGCAGCCACTGCACGCAAAAGTAACCACTGTCTGAGTATTTGCGAAGTAACTGCCTGCCATTTTATAAGAAGCAAACTCTCGATTTAACCTACCTATCTATGTCACCGCAGGATTGAGTGATTAGTTAGTTTTTTAAGGAATCAGATTAAAACAGTAAAGATCGCTTAATGAGGGCTCCAAAATCACCAAATCGACGGATTGTCTAACAGATTCTTTACCAGCTCTAATGATCCATTAACTAATAATAATCCATTACGCGATTATAAATATTTATTCATGTAAAGTCTACAGTACAGAAAAACAAAGTCATTAATTAACTTTAGTTGTACATCATAATCTAGAACTCTGGCGACTAAACTAGGCTAGAAAAAGCGTGTATCTTAGCATTCAGCGAGCAAAATTATACATTTCAATTATGCGATGTTAACCGAATAAATAGAATAGAGAATAAATTCAAGACTCATGTCAAAAAATGCTTGTGCTCTAGCTAGAGGATATTATAAAATAATAGATTATGTAAATGACAAAGATATATATTATGTTGATTCTATAACAAATACCATTCATTACCTGAGACTATATCCTGAATCATAACATTATTTGTAACAAAAAAAAATATTTTTATTTGACTATTTAAAAGTGTGTGTAAACACATTTTTAAAATAAATTATTTTGATTGATTGATTGATTGAACGCCCAAAGACAAAATAAAGGCACAAATGAAATACTTACATAAAGGTATGTATAAAATGCATTACTTCGTAATGAGTCTGTGTATGATGTGTGTATGTGTAGATGTGTTTATTTGTTTATTTATTTGTGGTGTGTCTGTGTGTGAGGGGAGGGGGAAGCGTATGCTGCAATATATTTTCCGGAATTACGCGATTTTCATCTATTCTGTGGTTGCATTGGCAACTCATGACTATACATGGTTATCTATAGTATAGTCACAGTATTACAATATAGCGGCTTACAGTAGCGCAACGAATGTACTTACGCAGGGCAACGGAAGGGTACTTTCGGGCTACAGGCTAGTACTGCTAGTACCTAAGCCGTGGCGGCATCGTGCGACATCAAAGGCGTTGCGCTACTGTAAGCCATGTCGTAATTTTGTGGTATAGTAGAGGTTAGCGATTGTTATTAACTTGCTAATGTAACCCTTCCAGAGGGGCAGAGCACGTTCAACAGCATCAACCGCAACGCGTTCAAGCCGCCGGTGTCCGAGGCAGTGAAGCAGCTGGTGCGCGCCAACTTCACGCGTGAAATAGAGTTCTACGAGTTCTGCAAGCAGCGGCTGCACCTGCAGCTCAAAGCACTGAGGGATCCCAGCGTTACTTTGCCTACTACTAGGCGCAGGTAAAACTCTTCTACAACGCGTTAATGTGCCAGTCTCCAAAGCAGTGAAGCAGCTGGTGCGCGCCAACTTCACGCGTGAGATAGAGTTCTACGAGTTCTGCAAGCAGCGGCTGCACCTGCAGCTCAAAGCACTAAGGGATCCCAGCGTTACTTTGCCTACTACTAGGCGCAGGTAAAACTCTTCTGCCAGTCTCCGAGTCAGTGAAGCAACTGGTGCGCGTCAACTTCGCGCGTGAGATAGAGTTCTACGTGTTATGCAATCAGCGGCTGCACATGCAGCTCAAAGCACTGAGGGATCCCAGCGTTACTTTGCCTACTACTAGGCGCAGGTAAAACTCTTCTGCCAGTCTCCGAGCCAGTGAAGCAACTGGTGCACGCCAACTTCACGCGTGAAATAGAGTTCTACGAGTTCTGCAATTAGCGGCTGCACCTACAGCTCAAAGCACTGAGGGATCCCAGCGTTACTTTGCCTACTACTAGGCGCAGGTAAAACTCTTCTACAACGCGTTAATGTGCCAGTCTCCGAGGCAGTGAAGCAGCTGGTGCGCGCCAACTTCACGCCTGAGATAGAGTTCTACAAGTTCTGCAAGCAGCGGCTGCACCTGCAGCTCAAAGAAAGCACTAAGGGATCCCAACGTTACTTTGCCTACTCCTAGGCGCAGGTAAAATTCTTCTGCCAGTCTCCGAGCCATTGAAGCAACTGGTGCGCGCCAACTTCACGCGTGAGATAGAGTTCTACGAGTTCTGCAAGCAGCGGCTGCACCTGCAGCTCAAAGCACTGAGGGATCCCAGCGTTACTTTGCCTACTACTAGGCGCAGGTAAAACTCTTCTGGAACGCGTTAATTCGCCAGCCTCCGAGGCAGTGGAGCAACTGGTGCGCGTCAACTTCACGCGTGAGATAGAGTTCTACGAGTTCTGCAAGCAGCGGCTGCACCTGCAGCTCAAAGCACTGAGGGACCCCAGCGTTACGTTGTCTACGACTAGGCGCAGGTAAAACTCTTCTGCATCTAGTTAATTCGCCAGTCTCCGAGGCAGTGAAGCAACTGGTGCACGTCAACTTCACGCGTGAGATAGAGTTCTACGAGTTCTGCAAGCAGCGGCTGCACCTGCAGCTCAAAGTACTGAGGGATCCCAGCGTTACTTTGCCTACAACTAGGCGCAGGTAAAACTCTTCTGCAACGCGTTAATTCGCCAGTCTCCGAGGCAGTGAAGCAACTGGTGCGCGTCAACTTCACGCGTGAGTTTAGAGTACTGCGAGTTCTGCAAGCAGTGGCTACATCTGCAGCTCAAGGCGCTGAGGAATCACAGCGACACTATGCCTACTACTAGGCACAGGTAAAACTGGTTTGCAATGCGCTTAAGCCGCCGGTGTCCGAGGCTTTAAAGCAGCTGGTGCACGCCAACTTCACGCGTGAGTTTAGAGTACTGCGAGTTCTGCAATCAGTGGCTACACCTGCAGCTCAAGGCGCTACTACAAAGTTGCCTACTAAACTACACTACCTCAGTCTAAGGAATCCATACAGTCATCCAATGGAGACGTCTAGACAGAGAAATCGTGCGGGGGCCGACGGTCTTACTGACTGCCAGTCACCAGTGATGTCGGCTTTAACGCAAATGTGTTGTACTGAATGAACCATTGATGTCAAAGGCTCACCAATTTAAAAAACTGTATGGATTCTTACGCTGTGACACTACTAACGCTGCAGCTTAATAGGCGCAAATCTAGTTTTAAAATGTAGGTGCAGTCAGATACAAAAGTGCATTACTGTCTAAGTCTTACAGAATTAGGATTGATAAACTTAGAGATAACTACAATGTAGGAAACCCCGTCTTTTCCAGCCTATAAAAGTTGTCTAGGTAATGTAATGAAAAGAGACGGATATCTTCTACTTTTAAGTTGTCTCTTTCTATAGTTTGGCCGCGGCGAATAATGAATTTCATTTATCCTTACTTCTGTAAGAAGATTGATGTTCACGACTCCGTTAGACACCCGCAGGCCTAAACAAAGATGCATGCTGGGCCCATTGATTTTCGTGTCTCAGGCCCACATGTGGGGAACTGAAGTCGGTTACGATTCGCAGCGGTAAGGGTTCAGTGATTCAAGCCGCTAAGCGAATACAAATTCAAGCCTTAGTTCCGCAAACGGAGACACAAGCTAGGTTTGATAACACAGGGAACACGAAGTAGCCGTAACACTGAGGCCACGAAGTCGCCGTAACACATGGGACAGTAGGATAATATTGGGGTATATTATAATTAGGGTATTTCCGGCGAACTGTATAATTTAATACTATTAACATTTTGGTATTTAAAGTCATATTTAATATAAAGGGGGGGGGGGGGGCGACGATCGTTGCCTAACCGGCTTTTTTACTTATATAAAAATTGTCAATTTAGGTATTTTTCCTGCGACTTGCCCAGTTATATGTTATTTTTAGTCTTTGTTTCCACACCGTCATTTTTTTAGTATGTTTACCCCTTTTTTCTTTGAAATATTTACAAATTAAAAGTATTCCTATTTACCCCAAAATATTTTTCTTTGCTATTTTCCTCTGTTAGGCAGGCCTTACAAATTCTACGTATCATGTGGTGAATTCTGTGATGGTATTTTAGCCCGTTATCATTTATTTTCGCTACATTTATGGCGCCCGAACTAATAGTTTTACCCCTTTTTCTTCTATTTATCTTTCCCTAACGAACCCATTTTTTTATGTTTGGTGGGTTTTTTTTATGTTTTTTATGTTTTCCGGATATTAGGGTTCAAGTTTTAATTCCTCAAGACCCCTTATTTAATTAAATCGTGCAGTTTTCTTGGAAACGTGAGGTTTTTTTGTTTGTATGCAGGGATTTTTTGCTTCTCTTCACACGGGTCGGTTTTTTCCCCTGCTTAATGGCATTATTCCTCTTTCGGTTAATAGCTTTCGTGCTGATGAGTTGTTTTTGCCTGTGTATTCACTTACGATTCCAATAGAATTTTTATTTAAGTAGTCAATTGCCAGGTTCTAGATTTCTTTCAATCGAAAGTCGGGACCAACTTACTTTTAGTTCACGATTATTTAACATTGGTTTTAGGGGAAAAATCTTTAAGGGTTACTGTTTGGAATATTTTAACACGTTGCTTAGCGAGGTTCTCCTTAAATTTTTGGCGTACCCTGTTCACTTTTATGTGAAAACGTTTCTGTATTCCGCAGTATCGTTTAGATTTCTTGAGGACTTATAACAATTTCCCATTTTTAAAATTTCTTTCATTAATCAAATGGCCTATTTTTCGGTAGAGTTGCCCCTTTGGACTGCGTATCGCGTTTCAGACTTCCGGTGTTAATTTTATCCGTGAGTCGGATTTTTCACGCATCCGCCTTTACCGCTTTTGTCCACATTTTCGCTGGGGTATCTGATAACCTTTTGCAAGTTTTTTTTCAATTTTTGACACTCCTAATTAGTGCTTTTTACTCTTAATAGGTTACTAGTTTTCCACTCAAAGCACAGCGATCCCTTAACATTTTTGGTCCAACGCATTTGATGTTTGCGTCAAAACCGACTTCACTAGTCGATCACTTCTGGCGCTGCACGTCCCAAACGGTGATTGATAATTGGGGATAGACCTCCCTGTCTCGCCCCTCGGCCCCGGCATGATTGCTCTGTCTAACCGTCTCCGTTGGACGACTTAATGGAATCTTTGGACTGTGACGATGACTTGAATTTTTACAAAGTTTAATTTGTACAGGGAATGTTTGAACTGAATTTTTGAAGTGGTCCAACGCATTTGATATTTGCGTCAAAGCTGACGTCACTAGCAACTGGTCGGCCACCTCTGGCGTCGCACGTCCCGAATGGTGATTAGGGCGATTGGGGATCGACCTCCCTGTCTCGCCACTCGGCTCCGGCATGATTGCCCTGTCTAGACGTCTCCGTTGAACGATTGTATGGATTCTTTGGGCTGTGACAATGAATTGAATTGTTTCGAGGTTAAAGGTCATTGGGCAAAATCTGACCCGGTTAACTAAAGTTATCCTACAAAAACCAAATTAGTTTTAAATTGTTAAGTATTAACCCACATTTCATTACAAATAGTTTTTTTTTTAAACCATGGGAATAAAATGTAAAAAAAATATATAAATGCGTAAATAAAACAATTTTAGTGAAGCATTAAGTGTGTAAAATAGACAAAATAAACGTTTGTTTAGTTTTTGGTATGTGCGCAAAGAACGCGCGTCAACGGCAAGCATATGCCATCTCACTCGTACGACAAGTAGAAACCGGTTTCGTCGTTGCGCTCGCGTCGCGCACAACTTGTCTTACATCGACGCAGTCCCTCGTCATTTGTCGTTGCGATCTGTGTTATTTGAGCTTCTATTGTTTTAATCGATTACTTTGGCGTGTTTATTGTACTTTTAGTTTGCATTTGGTTAGGATTTTGTTGATAATAATATGGTTTAAGGACGTTCTGTCACGTTGCTAACACGAAAGTTTTAACCTCAATATTATATTTTTCTTTTTTAAGCTTTTGGCTTGAATCCCATTAACTACGTTAATGCGACATATATATTCGTGAACTAGAGACGTTTATCTAAACATCCTACCTAATTTTTTTTCTGTAGGCCGTGGGTATAGGTTTCATACTATGCTGCCCAATGACCTTTGTACAAGTAATGTTTAGGTATCTACCTACGCCAAAAAAATTTCTTCAGTTTATTACTTTTGTTTTTTTTATAAATGTAGGTTCTGAAACTGAGCAACTTTCCCTAAGGAAGCTCAATTCGAAAAATATTTTTTGGACTTATACTGAATTGATCAGCTGAGAGACTCTTGCTTGCTACTAATAAAATGGACCATTCTGTTGTCTGAGAAAAAAATGAAATAGCGAATTTGTATCACAGGTCCAAAATCATTTTTCCGACCTTGGGAAAATGTTCAGTTTCATAAACTAAGGGGAATTATAAATCGGACAACTCAAAATACTGAGTGAGCTACTAAATTACTAAGTGAGCGGCTAAATTACTGAGTAAGCGACTACAATATTAAGTAAGACATGACTGGATTAGAGTTGAGCAAGCGAAATGAGCGATAATAGTTTCGTTAGGTTTGATGATGATACCTTCCATAAGCCTCGCGAAGCAAGGCTCCCCACCCCCTGGGTACCGGAGTAACTTACAGACACAAAATGTTGTAAAGTAAATGTCTTGTCTTTGGGTATGTTTAACATTTAACTATTAACTATCCTTTGGGTGACCTTTAGCGTTCTTATGAGGCCTATAGTAAGCGACCATGTCTCACATTATGGAAATCCATAGTTATAGCTGCTGACTTAAAGCTTGGCTCCGCTCTCGATAAGCGGAAAAAGGAAATAGTGGTAAGTATAAACAAAAAAAAACCGACTTCAAACGCACTAGTCGCAATAAAATTCTCGAGTGGCGACCACGCACCGGAAAACGACGGTGGACCGATGACCTGGTGAAAGTCGCGGGAAGCCGCTGGATGCCGGCAGCGCAGAACCGGTCGTCGTGGAGATCCTTGAGGGAAGGCCTATGTTCAGCAGTGGACGTCCTTCGGCTGATATGATGATTAACTACCCGGGCATGTTAAGCTGATGGATGATTCCACTAGGCTCTTTAGATGATAGGCGCTCGGAAAAGTATTTTTGCGTTCAGCACACAAGACCAGTATAAGATAAATACAAATAGTATTTAAGTTTATTGTTTAAAGTCGAGTATTGTTTCTGGAGGTAAATTATACATAAGCAGACTGTAATACATCCTGCCCTGCTGTTAAACACGGCTTCGTCCTGAATAGAAGGATGGTTTAGTAGAACGCCTGCTGGACAATGGACAAAGCATGCCCCAAGGATTTCCCTAACGACTGGTCCTGCGCTCCCCGAATCTAGAGGCTCCCGCCGGTTACCAGGTCGTCGGTGCACCGAATATTCCTATTCCTATCCTTCCGCCCACCTATGCTTGGTCTTCCGGTATACTGCCACACAAGCTTAGCGATTTGCATGCCGTTTTACGGCGGAATATTTAAGGCACTATTATGTAAGACTACAACTTTTGTTACCAATATTCTGCAAGTAAATGTTTTACTTACTTTACTTACTGCGAGCATAGCTCGTTCCACATTAAGATCAATACAACAGAACTTAAATTTAATATTGAATTAACCTTTCAGGAGGCGGAGAGCGCAAACGATACTTGGCAGAATGTAGTGAATACATTACTTCAGTAGGTGGAAAACGAAGTGCATTTAGACTTGTCTAAATCATTATCAAAGATCATTTTATACATGCAAAAACTTAAAAAATCCAAGATTTTTTTAAAGATTTTCGACGTAAAAGGAAGACCTGAAGAGTTAAAAAAAATGTGAAGGAAAAATTGTTCTAAAATTGTTGAAACTATAGCTAAATATAAGTGTTGTTGTGGTTTTTGGACGAATCGTGAACTAGTGAAGTGATTTCTTGAATGTGACTTTTTTAAATTATAATTACCTAATTTAGATAGAAATTATAAGTTTATTAATGTTTCATGATACTTTTAATTTACTAACTATTCAAACAAACAGATCTGCCATGCTCAGACACCTTATTTGCTCAATGTGCGAAATGAAAAATTCACAACGGCTGAAGGAGAATAATTAATTTTTTTTTCAAAAATTTTGTATGTTAATTAAATGACTGTTATGTACACCTATACCGTGACAATAGGGTTCATTTGAAAAGTAAACGTCCTTGACATAATCTTAAATTTTAATTGAGGCTGGTTTTTTCTTTAAAGTAGGTAATTGAGCCAGTGACGTTAACAGTTTACGAACTTTTAAAAATACTTAACTAAACGACTACCTTACTACTTTTTAAAAAAGTATATTTTTTTAACAATGCTAATAGGGGATCGGACTGCTAGTCATTTGAGTTACTTTTTATGATCTGTCAAAAACGAAATTTTGTTCTAAAAATGTTTGAGATACCCACAAGTGACATCATAGATTTTTAAGGTCATTGACGAACTTATTTTGTGATTTTGATCAATTTGATAATTTTTTGAGCTTCAAGGTCGGGCCGGAAAGGGTTAGTCTATTAGGCCCCCTGGCCAGCATCCAGCTCAAAGGTGTACGGCCCGTGCAAACGTTGAACCAGTTACGAGCCGACTCGGAGGTCTAACTTTAATTTTTTTTTATTATTCACAATTTGCTAAAAAGGGGCTGTCGTTGCAAACTCAACTGCAACAGAACTAACCTTAGCTATCAAAACTAACTAACTATTTAGTCTCATCATCACCAATCATTTCCCTACCCTGTTCTCTATTAGTTAGTCTGTTTGAACAAAATTTTAAAAACTTTATTTAAACGTTCTTGGCATAATCGTAAATTTTAACTGAGTCTGTTTTTTTCTTCAAAGTAGTTAATTGAGCCAGTGACGTCAACAGTTTACGAACTTTTAAAAATACGTAACGAAACGAAAACCTTACTAATTAGTTTAAAAAAGTCTATTTTTTTAACAATGCTAATAGAGGATCGGACTGCTAGTAATTTGATTTTATAATTTGTCAAAAACGAAATTTTGTTCTAAAAATGTTTGAGATACCCACAAGCGACATCATAGATTTTTAGCGTCATTGACGAACTTATTTTGTGATTTTGATGAATTAAAAATTAAATTCGTGATGGAAAAAGAAAACAAGTAAGGTTTTTTTTAATTTTCAAGAGCAGAGCAGTTTAGGAAATCATATTTCAGAATTTATTTCTGATGCACTCCGATCCCCTATTGTGCATTTCTCATTTCGCTCAATGAGTTTCAAAAATTCTAATTACTTGTGCGGCGATTGCGTGTGTGTGCCTAGATGATGTGATTATCATAAACGCCGTCCATTTTAGTATCGTTGACACTATCAAATTTATAATTAATATTGTACAATAAATTTCAAAATAAGTACATAATATGAAACTTCTTTAAAACTGGCGTTTTAAATTGTAACTAAAATTAACTTAAAACTAAAATTATAGAAATCATCATGGATTTTTGTGGTAAATATGTAGGTAAAAAAATTAAAAGAACTTTTTAAATTTTTATTATTATTTGTCGCGGCAAGTCGCTGGATGCGAACAGCGCAGGACTGGTCGTCATAGAAATCCTTGGGAGAGGCCTTTGTCCAGCAGTGGACGTCTTTCGTCACCATCATTGACGAAATTATTGTTATTACTTGTTAAATAAATTTAAGTTTTATATCGGTTTTATCTTCGTAGAACAGATGCCCGTTGGGGTCAGTATAGTTCTCGAGTGGCGACCGCGCACCGGAAAACAAAGCGTAGGCAGGCCTCCCACGCAGTGGACCGACGACCTGGTGAAGATCGCGTGAAGCCGCTGGATACGGGCAGCGCAGGACCGGTCGTCGTGGAAATCCTTGGGGAGGCCTTTGTCTAGCATTGGGCGTTTTACGGCTGATATGATGAAGTTTTATAGAAGATAAGTAACTTAAAACTTATTTAATGTAAATATGATTGTTTTAGCAGTAAAGTAAGGTTTTGTGAAGTTATTTTCTAATTGTTTGTTAAAATCGACTAGATTTAATAATAACAGAATATTATAATAATAAGAGTGATAGATAATTATATAAGATTGTAAGGAAAAAATGTATATCATCATGATTAATTTATTTTAGTAGCAGATAACAAACTTTATAATAAATGTGATACACGAGTTTGATTTGTTTATGAAGTTATCTCAAAGGTTTTAAAATATGTAATTAAATATTCCTAACAGAGAATCTGTGTTTCACTAACTGAACTTTATTTAAATCAAATTACATAGAATAAGCTCATTTAAAAAAACGTTGAAAATTTTGGATACATGTTATTATTTGAAAAGAATTTTAATAGGGGATCTGACTGCTAATCATATGAGTTACTTTTAATGATCTGACAAAAACTAAATTTTGTTCTAAAATTGTTTGAAATACCCACAAGTGATAGGTTTTTAGCGTCATTCACGAATTTATTTTGTGAATTTGATCTATTAAAAATTGAAGTGATGGAAAAACAAAACAAGTAAGGTTTTTTGAAACTTCAAGAGGACAGCAATTTAGAAAATAATATTTCAGAATAATATTTTTATGCAGTCCGATCCCCTATTATTTCGTATTTTTCTCAGAGAACCCTTTTATTTGTTGTTACACATATCATGGTGGTGCATAAGAAATAACTGGTCCGCTATCTTGGGAGTCCGCCATATTGGATTTTGAATGACGTCACTTAGTTAACCATGTATTTTCATCCAAACTAAACGTGTATGCAACTCAACCGAAAACTGGGAAGTGGGTCTAATTCATCATCATATCAGACGAAAAACGACCACTGCTGGACAAAGGACTCCTTCAAGGATTTCCACGAACACCGGTCCTGCGCTGCCTGCGTAGCGTGGACAGGCCTCCCACGCGGTGGACCGACGACCTGGTGACGATCGCGGGAAGCCGATGGATGCGGGCAGCACAAGACCGGTCGTCGTGGGTCTAATTAAAGTTGCAAATTTTGAAGCGGACAACTTACATACATACATAACATTGCAAGTGAAAATAAAACCTTGTAAAAATTATTATGTTCGAGTTTACCATCATCATATCAGCTTATATACGTCCTCACCGAGGGGCTCGAGCCTACCCTGAATTAGGGTGATCGGGCCTTAGTCGACCACGCAGGCTCAGCTGGGTATTCTCTCTAAAGTGAGACGGTACTTCACACCTGAACAGTTTCTATCTTTATATCAAGCACAAGTCCAATCCAGTATGGAGTACTGTTCTTACCTATGGGATGGATCAGCCCGCTATTGGCTGGATACTTTGGACGCTATCGACCGACGCTCGACCGACGCGCCCGAAGACTCATTGGCGACGACGAGCTTGACAAAAATAAGCTTCAAAGCCTTGAGCAACGCCGAAAAGTCACCTGTCTTTCGGTTTTCTATCCAATTCATTTAGGAGAGTGTGCTCAAGTACTTCACGACCTCATTCCCCAGCTCCATTCCACCTTCGGTCAACGAGACGCAGGGGGAGGTTCCACCCTTTTGTTGTTAATATTCAGCCTGTACGCACGAAGCGTTACGCTTCCTCATTTATTATGCGGACAGCGATGGCACAGTATATATATTAGTACTAAGCGATGGAGTGGAACTCCTTGCCTGCGTCTGTGTTTCCCGACTCCTACAATTTGGGGATCTTCAAGGCGAGAGTGAATAGGCATTATTTGAGTTTGCGTGTACCATCCTCGACTACATCGTCACTTAACATCAGGTGAGATATAGTCAAACGCACTCAAATTTTTAATTTAAAAAAAGTGCGGGTTGGTCGACTTTACACACAACCTTCGAGTTTCTTCGCAGGCGTGTGCAGGTTTCCTCACGATGTTTTCTTTTACCGTATTTTTACCGCACCGTTTTCGTAAGAGCGTCGGATAAACGTACATATGAAAGCGAAATTCGAAAACACATTGGTACTTGACAACATTCGAACCACGACCTTCCGGACAGGAGGTAGCGGTCCCAGGTGTTACGTCACCGATGCTCTTCAATATGCGATGCGCTTACGAACTAGGTTACGAAGTAACTTGTATCTCATCGGTGACTAGGTATTTAAGGTGACTTTTAATTAGTTCTTGATAGCAAATGATATGAATGTACTCGTGATTACAAACAACTTTCCCATAGAAACTGTATGACAAATATGAAAAAAATTTTTTGGTCCTTTATACATTTTTGCCGATTTGATACTAATTATGTATCGAGGACCAAACATTTTTTCTGATTTGACATATAGTTTCTTTGGGAAAGTTGTTTGTAATCACGAGTACATTCATATCTTTTGTTATCAAGAACTAATTAAAAGTCAACCTGTATATAAAAATAAACAAGTTCAATTATTATGCACAATATTTAATTTATTTTATTAATAAAACAAGTGTCAATAGTAACAGTAGGTAATTAATAAGATGAAGTTTCTTCGTTCATGAAATAAAATTAATATGGCCACAATTCAAGAATTCAGGTACAGACTTAATACAAAACAGGAAAATCTTAATTAGTAGGTAATTTCTAATAATAGACTCGGTGATTAAAATCTCTTAATGGAGTAACAATATGACACTATCATCAGTACCTATTCATCAGTTCGGTCGAGGAGTGAGTCATTCTCGCTTTCTCCGTCGGTGTACAAAAATATTTAAAAAATAATATTATCAGTTCATTCATAACATTAATTTAATGACATAAAATTTCTTACAGTAACATATAAATAGATTTGTAATCAATATTATAGATCCACAAAACATTAGATAGGTACCTATTAGAATTTTCTCTATAACACTAACAGGGGATGATATTTCTTGTCACCACTAAAGGCATTTATTTCAATAGATAAATAATTACTTCATATATCTACAGTTCATCATCTTTAACGTGAATAAAATCTATTACTAGTAGGTGATGCTTTCCACGACGTACAAATAGTTACCTATAACATAAGGCTATTTGATAGTTTTGTAAAAAACATGTATAAAATATTAATATCATTCAGAATTCATATCTCTCTCTCAAGCTATGTACATGGGAGCGACGATGTAAAGCTAGCATTGACACCGTCAAGCAACAAAATTTATTTGTAGTGATAAATTTATTACTAATTAGTATCTCTAATAAGAATATTGTTGCTCGAGTAATTTCTGAGCAACAAATTACAATGCTAGACGGTGTCAATGCTAGCTTTTCAGACGTCAAAGCTAGCATTGACACCGTCTAGCATTGTTATTTGTTGCTCGGTTGTTATTCAAGCAACAAAATTTATTTGTACTGATAAATTCATTGCTAATTAGCTGCCCTAATAAGAATTTTGTTGCTCGAGTAATTTCTGAGCAACAAATTACAATGCTAGACGGTGTCAATGCTTGCTTTGACGTCTGTGAACCTAGCATTGACACCGTATAGCAATTTAATTTGATGCTCGGTTGTTATTCAAGCAACAAAATTTATTTGTAGTGATAAATTTATTGCTAATTAGTTGCCCTAATAAGAATTTTGTTGCTCGAGTAATTTATGAGCGACAAATTACAATGCTAGACGGTGTCAATGCTAGCTTTACATCGCTGCGACGAGGGTCTGTTCTCCCGAGCCACCGAGATTGCTGGGCCCCGGGACCATCGGGGACCACCGGGACAACCGGGAACCAACGGGACCACTGACTATGACTACTCGCTCGTTGCTACTGTTACACCGCTCGCGTTTACAATTTATTGTCCTGCGGGACGATAAACCTACTATAATTATTACGAAACGAGTAATTCGAAAAAACATACAATAACTCGAAATGTTACTGCAAATGGCACTCGCAACGAGTTTCATTCACTCGTTTATTGCATATCTACAATCTATTCTACGATATATCACAAAAACGCTTAGGGAAGATCAGGGACAATTGAGCCGCGGGACAGATGTTCCTATAACTTTTTGGCTCCTGTGCATGATATGAGTGTGTGCGTACAAGCAGAAGGAGCCGAAAAACTTTGAGCCTAGGTAGGTACCGCTCTGGCGTCGTGCTATGCGGACAGGTGTTAGGCGTTCGAAAGTTTTTGGACCCCCAAAGTAAGTTGGTATTTTATGAATTTTTCTTTTTCGATTTTTCACGTTCTCATACGATGTGGATTATTTTTGAAGATTTATTGGATTATTTAGACAATCATCTTTTGAAAAAGTGCTTTTCTTGTACGTGGAAAATGATATTGGACGACCAGGCGCAAGCAACCTTCCTCCTTTAACGTTGATATGATATTCCACTTATACGCACGAAGCGTTTTGCTTTATTATCATGCGAACGGCCAAGGAATGGAATTCGCTGCCAGTGTCTGTGTCTTCAAGGCTAGAGTGAATAGGCACTATTTGAACCTGCGTGATACATTCTCGACGGCATGTGGATGCTGTCAAACGCACACAATTTTTCAATATAATTAAAATAAAATTGAGCAACAGCCATTGAGCTATTGAGCCAACCTTATTTTTACAATAGTGGTCTTTATTGAATAACTTTCAATTTCTTGTGAAAATAATAAACTGCATGACTTCAGAAGATAAATTGAAAAGTTACAACGATTAGTTTTGTTATTGGCTCTAACCATCAAATTTTAGTAAGGGTTTACTCTTTGTAAACAAAACCATATCGAATAATCAGATTTTTATCAATGCAGAAAAAATATAAGAAAGCAGTTAGATATGTTTTTTTTTTCAAAAACTATCAAAGCAGTTTTTTTATTCAACAGATGAAAATTTGACTCTGACCCCAATATGAGGTCGCTTGAGCCAACTTACCCCTACCACGATTTTAGTCCATATCTCGCAACTTATGACTTTATGAATATTTACCAACATAGACTATAAAGTGTTGCTCAATAAATTCTCTATTTAGATAAATTAATTAGCGGTAAATCTTATTATTCCCTAACTTTTCTAGTTTAGTCGTAAAATGCAGCAGAGTAAAAAGTGGATACATTGCCCCTGGTCTCCCCTAAATTATTAAGCCTCTTTGATCGAGAACGCCGCGCGCTCACTCTCACCTAGGAACTGATCGCAGCTGAATCAGGATCGTGGGAATGTGACTAGCAGCGTCCCGCGAGCTGCCTCGCCGTCCCCGGACCCGCCGGGACCTCGCATTCGCTCCGCAGCCGTCGTGCCGCCGCTCAGGTGCCAACGGCGCGTCAGTAGAACGACGGATGCCAGTCCACCGTGGGGTGCAACGGGCCCACAGCTGCAACCGTCCCCGTCGCGCCCAGCGCAAGGCAGTCAAAACAGTAGTTGGCACCGTTGTTGTTGTCCCAGAACTGCTGCCCTTTGCACTGGAACCGCACCGCCAGCTCCATCCGCTGCCCCGATGATATGCACGGCGCGTACAGCAGGAACTGGAAGCGGTCGGAGTAACCGTCGCACGACCCCGCCACGTAAGTTGCCTGTAGGTCTGTGTATGTCTTCCACCTGTTCATCGTGTAGCGGATATGTACAGTCTTGTGAAAGTCTAGGTTCCGCACTCGCACCGACCCACACACGGTGACGTGGACACCGTCGCAGACGCGTGCGCTCTCGAGGCATACATTCTGCGCCTCAAGCTTTTTGGTGTAGTCGCGTGGCAGCTGGAACAGCGGCACCAGCGTCAGCGAGTTGAAGCGTTGTGACGCGCGTACTGGCGGCGAGTTCTGCACCTCCGCACCACTGAGATCATCGTACGCAGATTTTGGGATAACCGGAATTTCGTCCAGAAACGTTTTTACATCTGCCAAATCTAAACCCAACACGTCTGCGAATCGAACGATCTTCTTGCGTCCTGGTGTACCTGGAGGTGTTTTTCCAGTTTTAAGTGACGAGCAACGCCTCACTCTTTCAGGTCTGTTGTTTGCGATTTCTTCTTGATCATCTACTTTATCATCAACAGACAAAAGAGCCGGTTCAATTTCTGGTGCAGGTGATATTTCTTTTTCTGCAGGCACTTCACTGGTTATAATTTCTAGACACGCCTTTTCATCTTCGGATTCTGTAAAATCATTTTCAGTTGGTTCTGTTTCTATTTCATCTTCAACAGGTATTTCTGCAACTGATAAGTTTTCTAAGGCATCCAAAGAATCATTAACCAATTGTTTTTGACTAGCAACCACTTCATCGACACCATCGGAGGGTTCGCTCCTGGCAGATTCAAATTCAGAATCACTATCTACTGTGGAACCATGGGGAATAGGCAAACTGAGACGGTCTGGAGATAGCTCTGGAGCAGTCGGAGACTTAGGGCTGCTATCAATTTCATCTTGACTATTTTGTCGTGCACAACCTTCAAATGTGATAGGGGAGTACAACCGCTTATCTGCATATCCATTTTCTCGCGGCGCTGGCTGATGTTTTACAGGTGAGGAATCGGTATAGAATGCCGTGGAGAACGTCAATCCATTTTTCTTTTTAACGGGGACCTGTTTGGCCTGCTCCTTCAACCCCGATTCCGACTCGACATCGTAGAAAGGTGGCTCTTGTTCGTCGACGGGTGAACGGTCGACAAAGGGCGGGTCGATCTCTTCGACGGGGCTGGAGGGGCTCTCGCACTCGAGCTCAAAATCGTAGAAGGTGTCTTCGCGAGAATTGGAGGGCGAAGGGCGGTGCGTGTGGTCGCGGCCCAGCCAGCTGCGCTCGCAGTCGTCGTCGTTTGTGGTGCCTAGGTTGCGCAGGCGCGAGTGCAGGTCCCGCGCGAACGCCGCCGCGCGCCCGCGGCACGACATGGGCAGTAGCGACGTCAGACCGCACTGCGGGCCCGCGCGCTCGCCGCTCATCTGCGTCTGGAACCAACATAAACAACCTGTTAGCATCGACACGTAGGTATATTGATATACTTAAGGCCGCCTTACACCTTACATATCGTTTATGTTTTTGTTTCTCTATGTTTAAGTTATATGTCTAGTCATGTCATATCATGTCATGTCATGTTATGCTATGCTATGCTGTTATGTTATGTTATACTATTCTGTATTTAATTTCTGTGCATTTGGTGTGCATAAAGAATATTTATCATATCTTAAGTACTAACAATTGGTATTGTTCAATTTTTATGAAACATGTAAACAAAAAAAAAACAGTTGCAGAAATAACGATTTTTCTTTTCATAATCGTCAATTGAAATTAGTACTGGGGCCGTTTTTAGGTTCCTTAGTTACCCAGGCACCCTTCGACTTTCGCCATGTCTGTCTGTCTGTCTGTCTGTCCGCAGCTTAACTCCTCTGAGGTAAGCTGCAGACTCTGCTTTCTAGTCTTAGTACTAGAAAGCTGTCATTTGGCATAGGTATACATATTAATCACGCCGACAAAGGGGTAAAATAAAATCTTGAAAACAATTTAAGGCACCTCCCCTACATGTAAAAGTGGGGGTGACATATTTTTTTTCGTCTATCCGATGGTGTGGGGTATCGTTAGAAAGATCTTTCAAAAATATTGCGGGCGTATGAAAACCATATTTTGATTCAGTTATCAGTTGGCGAAATATTAAGCGTTAAGAGTTTCAATACAAACGTAGTTCCGCTTTAGTACAAAAACTACATGCTGGATTGAATCCAAACTTTGTAAATATAATGAGTAGATACATATCGATGTTTGTAATTAGTTTTATCGTAGTACATTTTAACGTCACTAAACGAAGGCTTAAATTAGTTTTGTACTGAAAGTTCGAAACTGCTCTTATTTTTTCCGTTTTATATTAGTACATCGAAAACTAATTACAAACATCGATAGTGTCTCCTCAATATATTTGCAAAGTTTGGATTCAATCTGGCATGTAGTTTTTGTATTAAAACGGAACTACGTTTGTATGGAAACTCGAGCCTCCTGGCGGCCCCTAAAGTGCAAATTTTTGTATGAGTCTGGTGTGGGGACTCCTGCCAGCTAAACCGCTATTTCAGAACATCTGAAAAAATTAAAATAGTAGGACATAAAATCAAATTAAAAGGAGTATAATAGTCGACCAACTTGAGATGTGCAGTTGGATTTGTAAAAAGTTTCATAGATTTCCCATACAAGATTAACGATTGCAAAAATAATATTGTTTTTCATGGTACTCTGAGGCCAAGTCATTTGTAGACGATTTAGGGTGTCGTATGAGGGAAAAGGGCCTGGACCCGAGATCGGGCTCCTTTTTGACCCAACGCATCTCGCTAGTTATTCAGCGGGGGAACGCAGCAAGCGTCATGGGCACGTTTGGGCAGGGGGCACTGCGGGGAGGGCTTTTTGACTAGGTCGGGAGTTTGTTGAGCCTCTTCCCTAAGAATTATCTTTAAGAAATTGTATTTTGGTTCACTACCTATGTGTTTCGAATAAAAAGATTATCCTATTTTAAAATATACATTTATTTTTTTAAATGATTACGGAACCGTACTTAGCGCGACTCAAACCACAACTGACTTGAAAACTCCTCAGCTTCAACCGACGACGCGATCTTATATTCGTATAGTTGTGAGTTGGCTTACAAAAGGGCGTTCCACAACGGACGCGGGAGTTGAACCCGCTAAAACCATATATGATGCTTTTGAGAAATCCCAGAATGCGATAGGGATTCTGCGACTTGTCAAAGGCATTCGATTGCGTGGAACATAAAACTCTGCTTGTAAAACTGGACCATTACGGTGTCAAAAATAAGGCTCTAGATCTTTTAGAATCGTATTTAATAAATAGGATACAAAAAGTACAAATAAATGGTACGAAATCAAGGGGTTCATGGGTAAAGATGGGTGTGCCTCAAGGCTCTATCTTGGGACCTTTCCTTTTTTTAGATTATATTAATGATCTACCATTCATGGTTGAATCACTGTCGAAAATTGTGTAGTTTGCGGATGATACATAACTAGTTTTTAAAGTTGACAGAAAAACTGATATGTCTGACGAAGTAAACGACACTCTTTTAAAAGTATACAATTGGTTTACTATAAACAACTTAGTCTTAAATGCAAAAAAGGCCAAATGTATTCAATTCACATTACCTAATGTTTTTGAAGTAAACAATATATCCTTAGCTGGTAATGTATTGGAATTTGTAAATCAAAGCGTGTTTCTAGGATTAACTGTAGATTAAAGCTTTAATGGGGCCCGCATATAGAAACGCTAGCTGGCAGGCTTAGCTCCGCCGCGTACGCAGTTAAAAAAATCAGGCTCCTTACTGATATAGACATCGCAAGACTGGTATATTTCAGCTACTTCCACACCCATCTTTACCCATGAACCCCTTGATTTCGTACCATTTATTTGTACTTTTTGTATCCTATTTACTAAATACGATTCTAAAAGATCTAGAGCCTTATTTTTCTTATGGGATACTTTTGTGGGGACATGCAGCTGATATAAATACCATATTTGTTCTGCAAAAAAGAGCGGTTCGCGCGATTTATGGAATGCGTTCTCGTGAGTCGCTCCGAGATAAGTTCAAAGATATTAATATAATGACTTTACCGTGTCAGTACATTTATGAAAATATAATGTACTAGCTGTTTCCCGCGGCTTCACCCGCGTGGACCACGTTTCTATGACTTTTCGAGGGTGCGCTTGCGGCTCGCGAGCGTGGTAAAAAGTAGCCTATGTCTTAATCCAGGTCCTAATCTGTCTATCTACCAAATTTCAGCCAAATCCGTTCAGTAGTTTTTGCGGGAAAGCGTAACAGACAGACAGAGTTACTTTCACATTTATAATATTAGTAGGGATGTGCGTTAAAATCTGCATCTCTTTTCACTGAATAGTGACAGGCACAGTCGAAATCTTCGGAATAGGAATAAACTTCAAGTGTCTTATACCATACTTAGCAAAATCAATAAATCCTTTGTGGGACAATGCTCACTCATGTATAACAAATTACCCGATGATGTGTTAAATTTGTCAGAAAAACAAAATTTGTTTAAAAATTGTATCAAAAGAACTCTTTGTAAAAAAAGGTTATTATAAGACATCCGAATATTTAAATGACAAAAATGTATGGGTAGACAGTGTTTCTTCTATCAACACTACTAATCATGTTTAATAGTAATAAAATGATGACCTACCTTAGAATTGATGTGGAAGCGATGAGACATGACAAGTCTAGTACTTCTTTTAATAAATATTTTTATCTTAGCATTGACATGAGTGGTGCATGCTCGCTTAAATGTTCGTGCGGATGGTGGCGCATCGGGAGCCGGGTCGTTCCTTTCCCTCTAATATGGTTGATGGGAGCGATGGCTGACTCTCGCGTTATACTCGTGACCGGGTGTTGTCCGTGGGAACTGGCCTACTCTTGTTAAATGCTTTTAATGATTTTTATGTATATAACTTTTCGTGTCATATTATTTTCATGTTTTAATGACATAATCTGGTCTATATCAAGGATTTTATTTTGATGTTATTAACTAATTATTGTTTATATCTTGATTCTTCACAAATGACATTGTTATTATTATTTTATGACTATCAGAGAGAGTGTAATTTGCACATATTTTGAATAAATATATTGAATTGAATTGAATTGAGTACTATCACACCGGGCACCTACCCCTGAATAAGCAACTATTCATCATGAATGTCACAGATAGTCCGCTTTGCAGGGGATGTCTTGAGACAGATGAAACAGTCAGTCATGTGATCCTGGAATGCACTAGTCTGATCGAACACCGGGTAAAAATCCTCAATGATATGGGTTCACTCCGAGAAGCCTGCGAATATTCCAGGAGACTTCAGTGCTTCCGGAAGGATCTGGGTTGGCTGGACTAGCCAGCAACACCCGCACGCATGAAGGATCGAAAAAGAGTCCAAATGCGGAAACGGGAGCCCACTAACAATTCCAATACCAATACCCAGTATGCGCGACTCTAACTCTTACTTGGCCAGCTTTTATTTCAAATGGTTTTAGCCCGTATGAGCGTACATACAGGTTTTTAGTACGTATGCCGTGCATGCTTTCTCGCTAAGCCTTCACCGTCTGTCGTATGTCGTAGTCGGCCATACACAAATCAACAATAAAAAAATCACTTACCTACTTGGTAGTAGAGAATAAAGTAGACTTAAGGTAAAGTATATATTATATTAGTACTAACATACAGTATGGACACTCCCTAGCGCTCTCTAGATTCCGACCTCACCCCCTCGTCACCCAGATTGATGAGATTGGTTACAGTTTGGTTCTCGAACGTATGGGATTTCGCCGTGATTTATGTTTGCTCCGTCATTTGTTTTTTAGAAATTTCTTTTCACGACCGTTGTATGAAGTGTCCGAGGTGTGCTTAAGGCTTAATTAGATTTTACAAATATTTTGGATTTCTAAGGGATTTGTTTGTAAGACTCTCTTTGGTTGGTGGAAGAGCATTATTTAAGCCCACCTGGCTAGCTACCACTATCTTATCTAAGTCTTGCCGCCAAACGTCAATGCTTACAACATTGATGTGGTTTCAGCTTGAAGATAAGATAGCCAGTTTCCCACTGCGTTGGGGAATCTTGGTAAGCCCGCTTCCATCATGGGCATCGTCATCAGGTGAGATGATGCCAAGGACTCACCAATTATGAATTTAAAAAAAGATATTCATCAAATTAATTACAAGAGAACACACAAAATAAGATTACATCGTAGTCACGTTTACAAGTTTCACTCTTTATATAGATACAAAACGTGTACAGTTTTGCAAAAATAAAAACATCAATATTGTCTTTAAGTACATTGTTCATAATTATCAAGACATAAAAGTTGAATGTCAAAAGTGAACGACCTCGATAAGATAAGGTTCGTACATGGCTTCGTGTGATCATCGCATAGGACGACAGTAATAAATACACGTTCAATCTATTATTACGTATGTATAATAAAACTGTAACGGGGCCGTGTCTGCAGTTCTGTAGATGAAATATTTTTGGTTATTACATACAATAAAACTGTAACGGGGCCGTGTCTGTACATAAAATATTTTTGGTATTACATACAATAAAACTGTAACGGGGCCGTGTCTGTACATTAAATATTTTTGGTATTACATACAATAAAACTGTAACGGGGCCGTGTTTGTACATGAAATATTTTTGGTATTACATACAATAAAACTGTAACGGGGCCGTGTCTGTACATGAAATATTTTTGGTATTACATACAATAAAACTGTAACGGGGCCGTGTCTGTACATGAAATATTTTTGGTATTACATACAATAAAACTGTAACGGGGCCGTGTCTGTACATGAAATATTTTTGGTATTACATACAATAAAAGTGTAACGGGGCAGTGTCTGTACATGAAACGTTTTTGGTATTACATACAATAAAACTGTAACGGGGCCGTGTCTGTACATGAAACATTTTTGGTATTACATACAATAAAACTGTAACGGGGCAGTGTCTGTACATGAAACATTTTTGGTATTACATACAATAAAACTGTAACGGGGCCGTGTCTGTACATGAAATATTTTTGGTATTACATACAATAAAACTGTAACGGGGCCGTGTCTGTACATGAAATATTTTTGGTATTACATACAATAAAACTGTAACGGGGCCGTGTCTGTACATGAAATATTTTTGGTATTACATACAATAAAACTGTAACGGGGCCGTGTCTGTACATGAAATATTTTTGGTATTACATACAATAAAACTGTAACGGGGCCGTGTCTGTACATGAAATATTTTTGGTATTACATACAATAAAACTGTAACGGGGCCGTGTCTGTACATGAAACAGTTTTGGTATTACATACAATAAAACTGTAACGGGGCCGTGTCTGTACATGTAATATTTTTGGTATTACATACAATAAAACTGTAACGGGGCCGTGTCTGTACATGAAATATTTTTGGTATTACATACAATAAAACTGTAACGGGGCCGTGTCTGTACATGAAATATTTTTGGTATTACATACAATAAAACTGTAACGGGGCCGTGTCTGTACATTAAATATTTTTGAAAAATAATGACTGCGGTGGACATTACTAACGATATAGAGGCCGAAAACAAAAACTTTTAGAATTTTTGTCTGTCTGTCTGTATGATCGCGCATCATGTAAAAACTACTAGGCCGATTTTGATGAAATTTTGTATAGAATGGGTTAACATATAGGATACTTTTTATTTGAAAAATTCAAGAGTTCCCGTGGAAAAATTCAAAACCTCCACGCGGACGAAGTCGCGGGCACAGCTAGTATTAAATAATTCTATGTAGATAGCACATGAATGACAGAGCAAGTGTGTACTTAGATTATCATTATCATCTAGATTATCATCATCATCATAACAGCCAAAAGACGTACACTGGTAATAGTATCTAGGTGGCCTTACTAAGAACCTTATGAATGGCTGTTTTTCCACTAGCAGGCATGCTGCTGGGGAAGCAAAAAAGTATAATGGCATACCGTTACCGTCGCCCGCCGATAAGTGGAAACACGCTTCGTATATTTTCATACATTTTTGCTTTCCCTGCCGGTGCCATGCCGTCTTTTTTTTATCCACAATACGGATGACGAATGCTAGTCATCTGATTTACTTTTTATCATCTGTCAAAAACGACATTATGTTCCAAAAATGTTTGAAATACCTAAGCGTGACGTCATAGTTTTGCAGTGTTATTTATGTAATCATTTTTTTGATTTTTTGAATTAAAAATCGAAGACTTGATGGAAAACAAAACGAGAAAGGTTTTCCGAAGTTTAAGTAGGAGGGCAATTTAGTGATTAAGAGTTCATAATTTATTTCTGATACTGTCGTCATCCCTATTGGTAAGCCCTTGGCATCATCTCCCTGGTGGTAAGTGACGATGATGCCGAAGATGGAAGCGGGCTTACCAATATTCCCCAACGCACTGGCTATCTTATCTTCAAGACGGAACACATCAATGTTAACAACAAAAACATTGATGTTTGGCGGCAGGACTTAGATAAGATGGTGGTAGCTAGCCAGGCGGGCTTATAAAATGCCAAAACCAAATCGAGTCAAAGTTAGACTCCGCCGGAAATCGAATCTGCGACCTCCCGATGTGAAGCTAATGGCCTTAACCATTACGCCACGGAGGTGGTCAAAAGAAAAAGCACAGTCATGTGCCAGACGTCAATTAATTACTTATACAAGGATATTATTTTTAGATCGTTATCACTTATCAGGAAAGTAATGCGTTGTTAACGCATTTTAATAAAATTTGTTACGATATCTTATCTTTTTTTTTTTGTAAGTGACATACTTTTGACCGTCCTACTTATTAAAAGAAACTGTACGTACAATAAATCACCAGTCCAATTAACCCATTATCATATTATTGACCCATTTATATAATAGTCTTCAAGGGCATAGTGGAAATTTTGGCATCGGAATCCTAATACTTGTATTAAGGCGAGGTATTTTATATTGATTGGAACAGTTGTCTCTGTCTTTGTCTTTACGTGTAAAGAGTTCAATGGTTTTCGTTTCAATCAAAAACTACAATGAAAGTATAAAAAATAATAACATTACTCACTTTGAATTATCATAACAAATATTGTTGTATATTTATTAAAATTTATACTTCAAAATATTAGTCATAACTACGAGTAGAGTTAAAAGTAACGGTGTAGACCTATGTTTGGGATTTTATTCTATCGAGCCAAAACTGCTCAATCGTGTTTCTAATAGCTTTTGACTTTAAGGAACATCATCAACAATAAGAGTATTTTTTTTAACCTTGGGTTTTCTATCGTTTAGGAGTAATTGTCTTATAAAACAACGAAAATCTGTAATAATTACCGCCTTAGATTTCGTCAATGGTACAACAAATACATTTTTTTCATTGTCATACCAATAAAACGGAACTTAAGACGATAGCACTTAAGGCAATATTTTTGCTGTTGTCATCTCTATCTGCTTTTACCTAACCCTTATAGTTTCGCCATGTCTGTCTGTCCGTTTGTTAGTCCGCGGTTAGCTCAGAGACTACTAGTACTAGAAAGCTGCAACTTTGCATGGGTACAAATACATATTAATCACGCCGACAAAATGGTACAATGAAACCTTGAAAAACTTTTTTTATGGTACCTCCCCTACATGTAAAGAGTGAGAGAAATCTTTTTCCTTGATGTGCCCTATCGTGTGGGGTATCATTTCATAAGTTTTTTTCAAACTACTGAGGGTTTGCTAGTCAAGTCAATGACTTTCTATACCCAGAAAGTCATTGTTTAAAGTCCTAATTTTTGTTAGAGTCGAGTGTCCGCCCCACCTCCACTTTAACCCCCCCTTCCCCTAAACCTCTATTTAAGGACATCTGAAAAAAATTGTAAATAGTAGGAAAATTGTATAATAGTATATTAATCAATGCGTCGGTGGCGTAACGGCTAGGGCCGCCGCCTCCTGTCCAGGAGGTAGTGGTTCGAATCCTGCCACGTACCAATGTGATTTCGAATTTAGATTTCATATGTACGTTTATCCGACGCTCTTACGGTGAAGGAAAACATCGTGAGGAAACCTGCACACGCCTGCGAAGAAATACGAAGGTTGTGTGTGAAGTCAACCAACCCGCACTGGGCCCACGTGGTCGACTATGGCCCGATCGCCCTAATTAAGGGTAGGCTCGAGCCCCTCGGTGGGGACGTATATGAGCTGATGCGATGCGATATTAATCAATTTAAAAGGAAAACTATTACGGCTAAGCAGAATCTCTTAGTTTAAATATAATGTTGTTTTTTAAATATACATTTATTTTTTGAAAAGGAACCTTACTTTGCGCGTGTTCCACTCGCACTTGGCCGGTTTTTGTTATCTCTGTGATAAGATAAGATACCTGTTAGATTACTAGATTATATAATTTAGTTAAGTATATAAGGTGTAACAAAATTTGTTGAAACTATTTTAACTGGTGTTTCTACCCATGAAACTGAACAACTTTCCCCATGGAACCCATAGTCAATACGCAAAAAAAAATTTGGCTCTCCCATACTAACTCGATCAGCTGATCAGCCAACTTAGTATGGGAAGTTCAAATTTTTTTTTGAGATTTGACTATGGGTTTCATGGAGAAAGTTGTTCAGTTTCATGGGTAGAAGCACCAGTTAAAATAGTTTCAGCTAATTTTGTTAGACCTTATATACCTACCTACTTGTAATATAATAGATAACTCAATGAGGTTTACGAAAAACTCGAATACATTTTTCTATTTTGTACAGGCTTACTATAAAATTGGACAGCTATCTCTGCTAGATCGTTTAAAATCGTAAACTTCATCCGGTTCACATGACTTTGTTTGTTTATTTATAGATATAGCATCCTTGGACGTCATCGGTGGCTGTGATCATAAAAATGTGGCACGCGCTGCAGCCAAACCCACGCATCAGAGATTGCAGCTTCACATCGGACCAAATTATGATGCGTCATAGTATTTATTTATTGACAAATTTTAATTTAAATAGGGTAGTTCAGTACATCAAAAATAAATTTAGTATAATAGTAGCCGTCCGACCGCGGCTACGCCCGCGTTGTTTTCGATATTCTCGTGGGAATAAGACGTTTTCCCGGGGTAAAAAGTAGCCTATGTCCTATTCCAGGACCTAACCTATATGTGTGTCAAGTTCCACCCCGATCCGTCCAGTGGTTGATGCATGAAAGAGTAATAAACATCCATACACACATCCATACATACAAACTTTTACATTTAAAATATTGGTTGGATTAGTCGGATTTTTCATTAACCCATAATTGGCGCAGATTTTTTTACAAAATTATCCTGATGTACAGGTGTAACAAAATTGGTGTAGGTCCCGTTTACTTGATGTTCTACTCTAATAACGGCACAGCTCAAACCTTCACTTTATTTGGGCTTGTCTAGTAAGGTGATAATTAATACACTGAGACGGCGTAGCCACCACATCTTATGGCAGTAAAATATTTATAAACAATGATGATAAATTATTGAAAACAATTAAAATAAATAAAGAAAAAAAAAGTAAACAAAATCAAACAAAACAGTAAACAACTGGTGTGCATGTGTGTGTTGTTATTGTGTGCGTGTGTTTGGTGTGTGTGTCTGTGTGTGTGTGCGTGTGTGCGTGCGTGTGTGTCTAATTTATCGGTATAGTGAACTTTTCAGTTGAAAAGTAGTCCATTAATGAAAATTAAACAGTTAAATTATTTCACTATATACGGTTAAACGTGAGCAATAATGGAAATGGGCGGTCTTCTTAAATGGGCAGTACTATTGGGTAGTAACCCAAAGCAACGTGCGCAGTTGGTTCTGGCGTTTCGTTCGTTTGGCTCACGTGAAAGTATATATGTATAACTCACGTGTTGTCTGTCATATCAATCGAAAAATTTCGTCGCTTCGCTCCTCGCTACCACCACACAAAGACTCCACCTAGATAGCTTTAACCAATAACTCCCATATTCTATAATATACCAACGTGTTACCGCCACTTCAAGAATAAGTAACTGCACTCATTCTACAAAATTGTTAGTGCAAATGTGTTACCGCCCAACCAGTTAAAATACTACCTTAGAAATAACATCATTGATTTTCAAGGTGTTGAGGCGAATTTTCCTGCTGCTGATTTTCGTCAGGGTCTCTCTGACTCATTTAAGAGGTAATGACACTGGAATATAGGTCACCCAGCTCTGACCTCGCCCAACACGCTCTTGTAGCTTCCACCGAAAAATTGATTTACTACGAAAAATACTTAAGTAGGAAAAATGTATAAATAATGTGAGACAAGTGGTGATAAAATATTTGAAAAAATCTTCATCATCATATCACCTCATATACGTCCCCACCGAGGGGCTCGAGCCTACCCTGAATTAGGGCGATCGGGCCTTAGTCGACCACGTGGGCCCAGTGCGGGTTGGTCGACTTCACACACAACTTTCGAGTTTCTTCGCAGGTGTGTGCAGGTTTCCTCACGATGTTTTCCTTCACCGTTAAAGCAATCGGTGAGTATATGTACGTAAATTTCGAAAACTCACTCATGGCCGTCGGGATTTGAATCTGGCACCTCTGGTTAGGAGGTCCGAGTCGTTACCGGATGAGCCACCGACGCTTCTATACTTTAATTATTCAAAATTACGAAATTACTCTACCTACATCAATGACGCTGCGAAACTATGACGTCACGCCTTGCTCAAACAACAAACAAAATCTCAAAAATTGTTAGATCAAAATTTCGGTGATAAAGAGTTTATGTAGCCTACTAATTTATTGCTTTTCAAATGGTTTTTGCCTTTTGTATACACACAGTATAATAAAGTTAAAAGAGCCTTTGAAGTCATGTCTGAAATTTGTTTCAATTGGGCCTAATGCGCAGACGCAAATTATATTGATAGGAATGGGATGCGCGGGAAGCGTCCACTGGCGCCGTAGCTGATGTAAAATTTTTCGTAACTTCCTATAAACTAAAAAATACTTGGAATAGTTTTAAAACAATAAAAAACACGCTTTAAATCAATTTATGTTCAAAATTCACATCAAGACGATAGTTCCAATAATTCTAAGCAAATATCTAAAATACGTTGTCCCGTTAATATTCTGGAGTACTAGTCCTCTAACTCCATCATCATATAAGCTTGATGGTACTAAATTATCATTATGTTATCATCCAAACTACATGGACTTGCAAAGTTTCAAACAGATAAAGAAGGTTAATATCGGCAATTATATTTTTCGTCCCCAATTAAATAGATTCATCTCTATTCAATGCTTCCGTTCTCAAATTGATAGATCTGTCATCAAAATAAAATTTGGATCAAGATTAAAGGTCAACATGGGGTTAAGCGAAGCGCCAGAAACAACTTTGCCCATTTTGCAAACATTTATTCATTTGTTTTGGTGATAAATCTTATCCTTTTGAGTATTGTTTGGGGTTGTTTGATGACTTTAATAATAATAATAATAATAAGTTTGTTTGATCAATCAATGTTAACAATACACCTTACATCTAATTTAGGACTAGTTATTGTACAAAACGATTATGAGAGCATCTGTAACCGAGCTAGGTTTGTTTAAACTTGTATTTCAGTATACAGTGCGCTTCCCCGAGTACATGAGGCTTATCTTTTTTTTTTATTCACAATTGGTATACCCTTGACAACATCTCACCTGAGTTACGATGTTGCCGAAGACGGAAGCGGGCTTACCAAGATTCCCCAACACAATGGGGAACTGGCTATCTTACCTTCATGCCGGAACACACCAATAATATCCACATTGATATTTGGAACATTGAGACTTAGATAAGATGGTGGTAGCTAGCCAGGCGGGCTTAGAAAATGCCCTTCCACCAACCAAACCGAGAGTGGCAGTGGACGGGCCACATAGCTCGTAGAATAGATGGCCGTTGGGGTAGTAAAGTTTTCAAGTGGCGACCGCGCACAGGAAAACGTAGCGTAGGAAGACCCGAATCTTCGCAAGCGTGAAAAAAAGCACTTTTCCTTTCATCAGTAAAGTTCTCCGATTTTTAAAATTTAACTTTTTCTAAAATCCATATTCGGACATCACAAAAAAAAATATGCGCTTACAAATAAATCATCATATTATCAGCTCATATACGTCCCCAGCGAGGGGCTCGAGCCTACCCTGTATTAGGGCGATAGGGCCTTGTCGACCACGCGGGCCCAGTCGACTTCACACACAACCTTTGAGTTTCTTCGCAGACGTGTGCACTGTGCAGGTTTCCTCACGATGTTCTCCTTCACCGTTAAAGCAATCGGTGAGTATATGTACGCAAGTTTCGAAAAACTCATTGGTACATTGGCCGTCCAGATTTGAACCCGGCACCTCTGGTTAGGAGGACCGAGTCGTTACCGGTTGAGCCACCGACGCTTTTACAAATTACAAATGAATATCATAAAATTTTTATTTGTATAATTTTAAAACCGGCCCAGTAAGAATCGGACCCACACACGAAGGGTTCCGTACCATCGTACTTTCTTTTTAACCCGACAGCTCCAATCGCAATTTCTGTTCCTCCCGCTTGTAATTTTTGTGTCCATTATCCACTTAAGGAGCTGTGATTTAGGACCTTCAGTTGGACGGGAGTCGTAGTTCATTGGTGTCATCATCCAATCAGCGGCGGTCATGGCCCCGGGCGCCTCCAGTACTCCAGTAGCCTCATGGCAGCATGGGCGGGCATGGCTCACTCACTCCACTTCGTGACTAGTATTTTAGTACAATTTTATCTTAGCATTGACATGAGTGGTGCATGCTCGTTTAAATGTTTGTGCGGATGGTGGCGCATCGGGAGCCGGGTCTATAATACGGCTCTAATAATATGGTTGATGGGAGCGATGGCTGACTCTCGCGTTATACTCGTGGCTCTCCGAGTGAACTGGTTTCACTTGTCAAAAGTATCAATGACATTCATTGATTTTTATGTATAACTTATCGTGTCATATTTTTCATGTTCTAATGACATAATGTGTTTTATTTCAAGGATTGAATTTTGACATTATTAACTAATGATTGTTTATTTCTTGATTTTTCACAAATGAAATCATGTTATTATTATTTTATGACTTTCAGAAAGAGTGTAATTTGCATCAATTTTGAATAAATACCTTGAATCTTGAATGGAATTTATATATAACGTGAGATATCAACTTGCTTTTACCCGACTGCTCAAAAGGAGGGTGTTTTTCGGGTGTATGTATGTATGTCTGTTTCTTTGGCTGAGCACGTAGCCTAAACGGCTTGATGGAGTATGGAGTGCGAGGTGTCGTTAGATTCATCTTGATCTCGAAAGTGACATAGATTACATTTTAACTCTACTGGCAAAAAAGAGTGGTCATGATTTTATGCAGTCGATTTATTTTATTTTTAATTAAATTGCAGCAAACGAGAAGAATTTACTATAAAAGCATTGCATGGATTTTATCAACATATTTGGTGGGTAGTTCTTAAACATCTGAGGAATAATTCATTGTTTCTGCTATAATTTTAAGATTAGATTACTCATAGATAATCATGTTATATGATAAATTCTACATTTATTTTTATCTTTAATGATGTTTTTGACAGATGATAAAAAGTAACTCAGATGACTAGCATTCGTCATCCCTATTCAATTCAAATTATTGAAAGACTGTAGAATGCTATATTTTGAATTTCATTCTTATCTAACTTGAAGAAATATGAGGCCAAAATGTATGTACAATAAGTACTAACAAGTACTAAAGTAATCAATACCTACTGTATTTGGTATGTTTATTGCAATAGATAATAATACTAGTACATATAATATTTCGATAGTCAATGTCTTTTAAAGGTGATTCAATTATAAACAGTAAAGTCAAGTAAAAGTGGACATTTATTACATCGATAACGATAAGTAGGTAAATAAATATTATTGTTTAACCTATAGGTTTAAAGAAAACGTTATTTGTATCGTCGACGCAATGAGCAAATTCTAAAGGTAGGTCATCATCATCATCATCATCATATTAGCCGAAAGACCACCACTGCTGAACAAAGGCCTCCACCAAGGAAGGATTTTCACGACGACCAATCCTGCGCTGCACGCATCCAGCGGCTTCCCGCAATCTTCACCAGGTCGTCAGAGGAATCACGAAAGGAATGAATGAATGAATGATTTATTTATTGTATTGCATAAGTACACAAACAAAATATAAAAAGAGAAGATAAACAAAAAAAACTATTAAAAAGATTATTTGCGCCTCGTGGTGTTTCTGAGCAAACACTTATAAATGCATTGACACTGTTCTAATATACATTTTTTTTCTACAATTGCTAAGCCCTAAAAATTTTGAGGTACCGACAAGTTTTATCCTACTTTAATATTATAAACGCAAAGGTTTGTATGTATGGATGGATGTTTGTTACTCTTTCACGCTTCAATCACTGGGCGGATCGGGATGAAACTTGGCACACATATAGGTTAGGACCTGGATTAACATATAGGCTACTTTTTATCCAGATTTCTTAAGTGATTCCCGTGGGATAGCTGTTAACTCTCTCTTTTTTGGTAATTTCTGTCACTTCGCAATGAAGCGAAGGATTGACGTGCTAATTAATACTGATTGATTATCGAATTGACTACTAATTAGCATAGTTCGGGCTAACTATGTCGGCATAGTTCCCAAGAAATCTATAGTTGACTCAGTTCCCACGCTCGACAGAACGACAGACATAAAAACTATGTTCTCGCGAAAACTAACTAACTACTGAACATATCTGGCTGAAATTTGGTAGGTAGACAGCTTAGGACCTGGATTAACATACAGGCTACTTTTTTTGCACTGCGCACCCTCTAAGAAGTCATGAAACTATGTTCAAGCGAGCGAAGCCGCTGGTAAAGTCTAGTAGTACAATAATTTTAATTATTTCTTATTCTTGTCAGCAAACCCTTTAATTTGATACTCATATCATATTGGTGAATAAAAAATTACTGGTCTGCCATCTTTGAGAGTCCGCCATATTGGATTAAGAAAAACGTCACTTATCTAACAATGCATAACTAAACGTGTTTGCAAAATTTCAGCTGAATCGGAAAACGGAAAGTGGGTCAAATTTAACTTGCAACATTAAATTTGTATGTAATCTTGTAGGTATAATAAAGATATTTTACGATTTTGACTATTTTAAGCACCAAACTAATTTAAAAAAATATATTTTTAGGGTTCCGTACCTCCCTTCCGAACCATTATAGTATAACTTGCGTGTCTGTCTGTCTGTCCGTCTGTCACATCCAAACTACTAGACCGATTGAGTTGAAATTTGGTAGACATAATATGTGAGCCGGTGACCCAAAAGACGGACGTGTAACGTAAATAAATGAATTTTAAACATTATCCCCCGTAAATTATAAAATTGATAAAAAAACTTTTGTATATCGTGTATATATATATCCAACTAGCTGTCCCGGCGAACTACGTACCGCCTTACATTACATTACACTGCCCTACCCTACCCTACCCTACACTACACTACGCTACCCTACCCTACACTACACTACCCTACCCTACACTACTCTACACTACACTACCCTACCCTACACAACCCTACACTACCCTACCGTACACTACCCTACCCTACCCTACATACACTACACTACACTACCCTACACTACCCTACACTACACTACCCTACACTACACTACACTACCCTACACTACACTACCCTACCCTACCCTACACTACCCTACACTACACTACCCTACCCTACCCTACCCTACCCTACCCTACCCTACCCTACCCTACCCTACATAAAAACCTTCTCCTGACAATAACGATTTCGACAAAAAAAGAATTAGCGAAATCGGTTCGTGCGTTCTGGAGTTATAGCGTCAGGAAGGAAAACCCGACTTCACTACATAGTATAAAACAAAGTCGCTTTCTCTGTCCCTATGTCCCTTTGTATGCTTAAATCTTTGAAACTACGCAACGGATTTTGATGCGGTTTTTTTTAATAGATAGAGTGATTCAAGAGGAAGGTTTATATGTATAATAACATCCATTAAATAGTGGAGAAGTACTGTTATTTTTGAGGTTTCTAATGTGATGTCGTAAATAATTACATTTTTTCCGCTTACATTGCAAACGCAGGCTGAACCCTACGAGTTTTATCAAAATAATGTACTAAGTATTGTACATATTGAAAAGGTCTACAGAAAAGTCCGTGATGGTATATGTCTATCTCTTATGGATAACCCACAATAACTTTTTTTTGTCATTTACTTTTTACGACAAATAATGGCTAATTTTCGAAGCGATTTTAACCAATACAGCATTAATCCTTAACCAATTAAATACCTTGAATACATTGTTCATTTAATATAGATCTATATGGCCTGTTACACCGTATGATTTAAGAGATTGATGCGCCGACGAAAATATACTACTCGGTCGATACTGTTCTCGATTTGGAAGAATCTGTTCATTTTCCTACAGAATTTCTAAATTC
Source organism: Coleophora flavipennella (assembly GCA_947284805.1). Taxonomy (NCBI): domain Eukaryota; kingdom Metazoa; phylum Arthropoda; class Insecta; order Lepidoptera; family Coleophoridae; genus Coleophora; species Coleophora flavipennella. The sequence continues at coordinate 6,154,697 of OX369269.1, forward strand.
TTTGAACCCGTCTGGACTCCCTCCTCACAAAATGGTGTTGAAAGTAGGTTGTCCTGTTATTTTATTATGAAACCTGAATCCACCTAAACTTTGCAATGGCACGCGTTTGCTGGTAAAATCATTGAAAACTTTCATAATAGAGTGCACAATACTCACAGGATGTGGTACCGGAGAAGATGTATTGATTCCCCGAATCCCTCTGATACCATCGGATTTACCCTTCCAATTTAAACGTTTACAGTTTCCGGTAAAGACATCTTTTGCAATGACCATTAATAAATCGCAGGGTCAAACCTTCAACGTTGCAGGCTTAGATTTGAGCGTTGACTGTTTTTCACATGGACAACTGTATGTCGCTCTTTCAAGAGTGACCTCCAGAGAAAACATGTTTGTATTGTCTAATGACAAGAAAGCTGTAAACGTTGTTTATAAAGACATTCTGTAATATGTTGTAAAAATAAAATAAATTGATATAGGGAAAGGGGGATTGTTTTACTCCAAATTTAACGCGTGCGGGCCACTAGCAGTAATGAATAAATCAAAACTACTGAATCGATTTTAATCACATAGGCTATACTTATATTTTATACCCGTGCGAAGCCGGAGCGGGCCGCTATGTTTTTATATAAAACGTTCTCAGTTTTTCTGTAGTGTATTTAGTATCAGCATTGCACCCGTGCGAAGCCGGGGCGGGTCGCTAGTATTTTTATATAGTAGATAAAAGGGCTTGTTGAGAGAATCTAATTTTTTATATAATTTAAGATACATTGTTTTGATGTTATATAAGTGTTACTAACAAAAATGAACCATGTTGTCCGACAAATAAAGATAATAATAATCAAAAGAAAATAGTAGTCGAAAATTTACCATCCGAAACTATTGGGCCTCAAATCTTGAAAAAACCACAGTACATGAGGTTGAATGCATAGGTAACAGAAAAACCTATGAGAAAATCTAGTCCTTCCTTTCCTACAGAAAAAATAGTTTCTAAGTACCAGAATAAGTAGACCCCTATTTACCTAGAGCAAAGTATGTACGGAGAGGTCTTGTTCTGTTGGTAGTAAAAGTTTTGATGCGGAACCCTGTTTGTGTGATCCCGAATCGCACTTAGCCGGTTGTACTAATAATGATTTTTTTAAATTTCGTTAAATGCAAAAAACGATGTCCATAGTCTGTTTACGGACGATAATTTTACGTGATAACGTGTCACAAGCCGAACGCTTACTTGTGTGCTTTAGACCACACGACTGAAGTAAAAGTTCTTCAGCTCCATGTTTAAGGAGATGTAAGATACCGCCTTTAGTCGGGTGAGTTAACTTTTTGGCATTTCCACACAGAGAATCCACCATTGATTTTTATAACATTTTTTTAATATCCACAATTGACCCCAATCTATAATCTCAGCATTAATCTCATGTTGTTATGAAACAAAGTAAGTACGTAAATTTACATTTTGGTATTGACTTAATTACTTTAGACATTCATTTAATGAATGCCAAGTCAATACCAAAATGTAAATTTACGTACTAAAATATAATAAAAGAAAACCCCCCTTTTTAGCCAGTCGGGTAAAAAAGTATCCTATGTCACTCACTGGATCAAGATGAATCTAACGATACCTCATAAGTTAAAATCCTTCAAGCCGTTCAGGCTACAGCAGACATAGAAATCTTCATACATACATGCGTATATTCGAAAAACATAACCTTCCTTCTGAGGCAGTCGGGTACAAAGATAATGTACCTACCTAAAAGCTATAATAAAATAGAGCAGATCAAGGTACAATTCTATATTGCATCACAACATAAAAAAAGAAATTATCAATATAGAAGAAAACCTATACAATATAGGCGGCCTTATTGCTAGGTAGCAATTTCTTCCAGGCAACCTTTGGGTAGGGAAACAGCGATAGAATAAGTTAAGGGGCGGTGCAATAATTAAAAACAGAAAAATTTGCAAATAAAAGGAAGTCGTGTTAGTTACACCATTTATAACTCAAGAACGGCTGGACCAATTTTTATGATTTTTGTGTGTTTACATTTTTCTTCGTCTGGAATAGGATAATAAGCATTAAAATATGATAATTAAAAAAAAACAGTCATAAAATAATTGGTTTTAGGGTAGGGTAGGGTAGTGTAGTGTAGTTGTAGTTAGGGTAGGGTAGGGTAGTGTAGGGTAGGGTATGATAGGGTGTTGTAGGGTAGGGTAGTGTAGTGTAAGGTGGAAAGAAGTTCGCCGGCACATCTAGTAATATATAAAATACTAAAAATATACATAAATAAACAAAAACATAAACATAAATAAATTCAAACCTACCTTCCAAATCCATCCAAGATAGTAAATGTACTTGAAATATTTTTTTAAGAAAGTAATAGAATAAATAAATAGGTACCTGCGTCATTACTCATTAGTAACTCAATGAGCAAAAGATAAGTAGTTCAATGAACCTATGTAAATTGATAAACATTATGCGTATACCGTGTTTATCACGAATCATTTCTTAAATGACCTTGTGTGTTATGTTATGAAAGTGCTGTAACTGTTGGCGCCGGCGCAGCTCGATCTACGTGATTCTATGGCCAAGGTCATTAATCTAATCAAAAATACGTAAATAGCACATAAAAAAATTGGCTTAGTACAGTTTTTTTTATAATGTAAACAAAAAAAAACCATTTAGAGAAATAACGATTTTATGCTGTAAAAACCGGCCAAGTGTGAGTCGGCCTCGCGCACGAACGGTTCCGTACCATCCCTACTAATATTATAAATGCGAAAGTAACTCTGTCTGTCTGTTACGCTTTCCCGCAAAAACTACTGAACGGATTTGGCTGAAATTTGGTAGGTAGACAGATTAGGACCTGGATTAAGACATAGGCTACTTTTTACCACGCTAGGCACTGCGCACCCTCGAAAAGTCATAGAAATCGTGACCATATCATAGAATTGACTTGAATCTGGTGAACCATATCATGTAATGGTCGTGCATTTCATGATCTGGCTAAATGTGGATTGACATATCATCAAAGGTAACAACTTAAACGATCATCATCATCATATCAGTCAAAAAACGTCCACGACTGGACAAAGGCCTCCCCCGAGGATTTCCACGATGACCGGCCCTGCGCTGCCCGCATCCATCGGCTTACCGCGATCTTCACCAGGTCGTCGGTCCACCGCGTGAGAGGCCTGCATACGCTACGTGTGCGCGGTCGCCACTCGAGAACTTTACTGCCCCAACAGTCACCTGTTCTACGAGCGATAAACGATATGGTCAGTTTTAGTTGACGATTTTATGAAGTACAACAATATCATGAAATAGTCAATCATTTCACGGAATCGTCAATTTTATGATATCGCTATGACACCCATAATTCTAGGTCGATAGATTCGGAAACATTAAACTGCTGTCTGTGGCAGGCCTCATTTGGTAAACAAATGAAACATTTTGTGTGTAAATAAAACTCTTTGCCAAGTGTTTGTCTCCGAGTGTCAATAGCCTGCAAAAGCGAATTTAACAAACACTTCACGAGAAAATAATTTAAATACCAAATGAGAACACCTTTAAAAACAACATTGTGCCTCTTACATAAAAAGTGATTTGGCATTAATGGACTTTCTATTACTGGATACGTAATTTTAAGGCTTTAATATGGGATTACTGGATACGTAATTTTAAGGCTTTAATATGGGTCAAATGACAATATTCAATTCAAATTATTGAAAGACTGTGTAAAGCTATCACTATGGAAAAATATATAATATACTTAAAGTATATAATATACTTGAATCTGGTGAACCATATCATGTAATGGTCGTGCATTTCATGATCTGGCTAAATGTGGATTGACATATCATCAAAGGTAACAACTTAAACGATCATCATCATCATATCAGCCGAAAAACGTCCACGGCTGGACAAAGGCCTCCCCCGAGGATTTCCACGATGACCGGCCCTGCGCTGCCCGCATCCATTGGCTTATAAAAAAATATAAAAATTTGCTTATAATAAAAAAACGATTTATATGAATTTAAAAAAAATGTGAAGAAAAGTAATAAAAACATGTAAAAATTGAGAATTGGGCGTTCGGTTTCAACGTAACAGCCGCATTGATTTGAACTTAAAATGAATAGACTTACCTTCGTTTTTTAACACGCATCAACCTGCTCGGATTGAGTCATCTTAAAGCCTTACTTAGTTCAATTACCAGTGAAAAGAAAAAGTGTACTTCGTTATTAACCTTCGACTAAATATAATGGACCGGCCCTATCCATACATTAACCTCACAAAAAAATAGTCAAATACAACTATACGTTAACACACACTCACACCAATGTACCTAGTCTATCGAGTCACGTTCAAAAATAAACAATAGACATAGATAGACTCACTCGGAATGTAGCACGAATGAGATAATAAATTTCACTAATTTCGACCTTCAACCCATCTAGAGAATACTTATCGACTAAGGCGAAATGAGCGAATGCGCTTATTCTGTAGGCATCAAAACCGTTTGTCGCGTAGGTCGGTCCATAGCTGTTATATTGGTCGAAGCTATCAACCCTTATCGTATAGTTAACTACTGCTGTGGCATGGGTCTCTTCCGAAATTCGAGTAGGATAAGCCATGCCTACTCTACTCTACACACGAGGGTTAAGTGCGGATTAATGGAGGTGGGGAAGGAGAGCTAGTGGCGATCCATATTGTTCCGATTTCTGTGGGCGGGCCCCACTCTCAGAAATTTTCAAGTAAAATTTTCAAGGTAACCTCCACCGTGGCGTAATGGTTAATCCATTCGCTTCACACCTGGAGGTTGCGGGTTCAATTCCCGGCGGGGTCAACTTGTAAGACTCAGTTTGGTTGGTGATAGGATATTTTCTAAGCCCGCCTGGCTAGCTACCACCATCTTATCTAAGTCTTACCGCCAAACAACATTGATATCTTCCGGCTTGAAGATAAGATAGTCAGATCCCCATTGCGTTGGGGAATCTTGGTAAGCCCGCTTCCATCTTCGGTATCATCGTCACTCAGGTGAGATAATGCCAAGGGCTTACCAACTAAGAATTTAAAAAATTAAACTAACTTCAAGCTACCTAACCTACCTAGCTACAGGGTGTAATAAATATGGTGTAAGACCCGTTAACCGGAGGTTCTCCTCATCATACTGAACAACTTTCCCCAAGGAACCCATAATCAATTCTCAAAAGAAAAATTGGACCCTTCATACAAAAACGCATAAAATTGATCATTCAGCTGATCAATTGATCACTTCCTTAATCATTGCATCTTTTTTTTCTCATAAGTTGTGCAATAAAGTGTTTTCAATCAATCAATCAGTCAATTTTTAGGAATAGTTTTTTTTGCGATTTCAGCACAGTCATAGAACGAAAGTTGTTCAGTATGACAAGAAACCCCAGTTACGGGACCTACACCAATTTTGTTACACCTGTATATTTTTATAAGGCCCTGATACGATTTAACCAACCTACCAATTGTTACAACACCAACGGCTTACGAATGTCTCGAGAAGCACGGTCGAGATTGTAATGACCGTGCTCATAGTCAGTTCACCTGCGCAATCGACGCGACCACGCAAGTTGCAGTGAGCTACGGGCTACGGCTGTGCAAACAGAATGTAATACAGAAGTGCTGTATTAAATCTGAAGTGTATTATAAATTATTCTAATTACAAAGTAACTACACTACATTACTGCTAGAATGTAAAAAAATATAAATATCACAAACTAAGATTAAATTATCTATGGTGATAAACTCACTTTTGTAATTGGTTAGCAAGGAGTTTGTATTAAAATAATAACTCTTAGTTGGTTAGTATGTGAAGTTAACCAAAGAGGTAGAACGCGTAATGTATGAAGAAGTTACTAGTCGGTTAGGTTTTGGCGGCAATGCGCGCTGAAAAAAAAGAACGGGCATGTGCGTGCATTCTCCTTTCTTTTCATTTCTTTTTCTCATTGGTTGTGATGAAAAATTGTGTGCGTGTGTGTCACTCGGGGCCAAAATATTTTATTCTCAGACGATGTATATTATTGGGATCCTCGCTAAGCTCAGGATCCTACTCTAGATTCCCGAGCGCAGCGAGATTTATAGAATCCTTTGTTTTGCTCAGAATGTAAACTAACGCCAAAGTACATATAATATTAGTACTAACATAAAGTATGGACACTCCCTGCCGCTCTCTATATTGCGACCTCACTCCCTCGTCACCCAGATTGATACAGATTGGTTCTCGAACGTATAGGATTTCGCCGCCATTTTGTTTGTTCCGTCATTCCTTTTCTGAAAAGTCATTTTTGGCCCGTTGTATGAAGTGTCCAGGGTGTGCTAACGCCCTCGAAACAAAGATTGCTTTGTTACTTAAATAACTATGATTACAAGCGTCAATTAAATTTTAATTATAATGATTCACCAAGGTTTAAAGCGTGAATCTTAACGGAAAAGGACAAATGGCGGACATTTGAGGCGCGCCTCTTACGCAGGTGGAGATTCGTCTAGATATATTTTAAGGCGGTACCTACCTATATTGGCAAATAAGCAGTGAGAAGCGCTTAGGAAAAAAAACCAGGAAAATTATTCCCGCTTCATTTTTCGGTCTGAAAAAAAAATATGTTATATTCAAGGATATTACCTAGGGCCCTTGTAAGTTCATTACACGATAAGATTAACTCGAACTGATCACAAAAAATCCCAAACATATCGCACCTCCAGTACGAAAACGACTCAATTCAAAAAACTTGAAAAATGAGTTATATTCGTGAAAAGACCTAAAACAATCACATCCAACTATCTGTAATTAATAAAAAGCCACATTCGAGCGGGAACAAGACAAAACCGCTGTGTTGGTCTCTTTCCCACTCGGAGAATTTCGGGGCGTGGCCAGTTCTAAAACGACGCTTTTAGTGTTGTGTAGACATTGCTGTGGAGAGGACTTCACGCACACGGAAAGATAGTGACCTAACGCAGATTAAGTCGTTTTTATACCGATACCATCAGTAAGTTCACCTTAGTTTATTTAGTATTAAAACGACCGATTTAGATATGTGATTGTTTTCTTCCGACATTACCAAAAAATCCGAAGACTTATTTAAGTTTACATCATTTTAGTTTTGAAGTTACTGTTCGTTTTAGTAACCGATTTATATTAAAGTCATTTCCATAACGAATAATAACTTATGTATGGTGGTCTGATTTGACCTATTTAAAATTTTGTCATTATCGTATTTAACACAGTGTAATTGTACATGTCTCATTGATTATTGGGTCTGTTTTTAAGTAAGCTGAAATAAGAAGTCGGAGGTTCATTAGTAAATGTGTCGTTTTAACAAGAAATTATTTATATACGAAATTGAAAAAAAAGTTTACTGACAATGTCGAAAGGAAGAAGAGGCAACATAATGAAAACAACCTGAGAATGTAATAAAATATTTTTATTATTGTATATTAATCATAATTTATTTATTTTATTAGATTTATTTGGACAGATAAATTTTATAAATACAAAAAATACTTTTCCTTTAAAAAACTAATTAAAAATTATTTAGTTATTAACCAATAACTTCTGGGGTACTTCCCGAGAAGGTTAACCCTTGATTCAAAAACGAATTAATACCTTATCTGCCCAGAACTATTTTATTCTCGATTCTTGTAAATTTTGAGTATGTTAGTGCTACATGTCTTTATTAACGTTTTAACTAGTTTCAAGACCGTGGGTATTGGATAAGTATGTTTTTTTAAGTGTTCGAAAATGAAACATGAGGCGGATATCATACTAACTGTTAGTAAATAAATAACACTAGTTTATTCTACTTATGGTGCTCCGCAACATGAGCCTGCGGACATGCGTACCTAGGAGCGCATCCACCCAACGTGTGACTTCAAACTCTAGATCCGCGAGTTCTAGACCTGTGATCAGCTCTCGCACAACTTTGCCACTTGCCACCACATTGCCCGACACTGCTGATATCGTATGACAACACATGCCTGGAACAACTCTAGCGCCGTCAAGCTCAAAGATTATGTCAACCTGACCCCTCCCTTAGAGGGGCAACCTGTCCTCCAATGCCTAAGGCATTTTGCCTCTAAACGTAAACCTAGCCTGCTCACCAGTTCACTTAAGACGATACACCCTTGAGCTTCTGTATCTGGCAGAGCTCGTACCGACATTTGATCCCCTAGCGCAATTCCTAGTAGTGGGCAAGAGTATTGTGACTAGCTGGGCGGCAAGGACGGTAAGTACGGCTAACATGGAACGGTGATAGGGGTTTCAGGCCGGGTTCCATGCTGAAAAGAAGAGCCCCGTACTTACCTGAGCCACCTCGGGGGTCTGTAATATGTCATCGGAATACGGCGAAATGGTGGGGGAGCGTGGACAGATGAGGGGATGCTCCGCTAGTTGTGAAAAGATGCACGGGTTCAGATGAGGCGGCGTGGTGCTGACTAACTCCGAATACTCTTGAGTAAGGCCCCTAGTCTTGCGTGTATGGCCCCTGACCATGTGTACATATGTCGCACCCGCCAGTTGTGTACCGTCTTCAGCTTCACGAAGCTCCGCTGGAGGGGATCTGTAATAACGTACGTACCTACGCTCATCCTGCGCGTGCGGGAGGAACGTACGTCGGCGAGGGTACGTTCCTCCCTTATCCAGAAGCTTATTGTCTTGGTGAAGGAGGTGAACGCTGTCCCCTGCTTTCGCGTTTCAATACGAGAGACTGTCTCCGCTCTTGAGTGGCCACTTTAATCCGTTTCATGCCCAGGAGCTGGTGGTAAAGCCATCGGCAGAACAGTAGGGCAGTCTCGCACCATATGCGGCCCTAGGCAGCTGAAACACCACCTGCGTTGCTGGCGACTCCACGGCGCTTCTCCCCCTGCCTGGAAATCAGCACACGCCGTCACTCCATGATCTGTATACTTACAGTAGGCACATGCTGGATGTATATACGGTGTAACGCCTGTCCAACCGACGCACCTCGACTGACCTCTTACCATTCGAGAGTTCCGGGCGGCCAAATAGCATGAGCAAACTTGGCAGACCCGCAAGGCTGTCAATCAGTCCGCTGACACACGGCCTCCTAGAAGCGCTGTTTCTCGTATGAGGGCAGATGTCAGTAAAAAAACGAAATTTGTATGCACTCTAGGAGTCAGATACTCTGTTTATCCCATAAGAGAAAAAGAAAAGTACTAGGTTAGAATAGTATAATGCATGCCACATATTTTCTCGATGTATATGTATATTATTTTATTTTTTAAATTTTATTTCTTGTTGCTTATTCTAATAAACCGTAAAAAATTCTATTACTATAATTATGATATTAAAAAAAAACCTTAATTATGTTCAACGACCTCGTTTAAGGTTTTATTTCTTTTGGTTAATGCCTATTAAACATCAGAATATTGTTACGGTTTACAATTTATAAATAATAATTTATGGAAAAAAGTAGTGGTTTAAGACCTTGGTTTCATCAAATGAAACATTAAAATTCAAGAGTTGATTTTTTTACAAGTACTTAAAATTTGGGGTGGACTCAGCATCAATATCAACGGCAAATACATCACCCACCTTCGATTCGCTGACGATATCATGGTCATGGCTGAGACTATATGGACGAATTAGGCACAATGCTCGATGGCCTCAGTAGAGCCTCTCAACAAGTAGGTCTTAGAATGAACATGGACAAGACGAAAATTATGTCAAAAACGTCCGTGTCACACGCTTGGAGGTTTTGCATTCTAAGTTGTTGCCGAATATGTGTACCTGGGACAAACGGTCCAGTTAGGTAGGTCTAACTTCGAGAAAGAGGTCAATCGTCGAATCCAACTAAGCTGGGCAGCGTTCGGGAAGCTTCTCAATATCTTCACGTCCCAGATACCGCAGTGTCTTTAGACAAAGGTCTTCGACCAGTGTGTGTTGCTAGTGATGACATACGGAACTGCGACATGGTCGCTTACTATGGGCCTCATAAGAAGGCTCAAGGTCACCCAAACGGTAACGGAGCGTGCTATGATCGGAGTTTCTCTGCGTGATCGAATCAGAAACGATGAGATTCGTAGGAGAACCAAAGTAACCGACATAGCGGGGCACATAACTCGTAGAACAGATGGCCGATGGGGTAGTAAAGTTCTCGAGTAATGGTCACCGGGAACCTTGGCGTAGGAAGGCCTCCCACTTGGTGGACTGATGGCCTGGTGAAGGTCGCGGGAAGCCGCTGGATGCGGGCAGCGCAGAACCGGTCGTCGTAGAAATCCATTGGGGAGGCCTATGTCCAGCAGTGGACGTCTTTCGGCTGACATGATATGAACTTAAAATGCCTAAGATTTTATCTAGCGGTAAAGACAACAATGCTCCAAAAGCTTTTGTTATTAATATTTTTGATTGAAAACTTTAACAGTAATTACTTACATTATTTTTCTAATGACTGTTTTGTTTTACATGTACTGTACAATACTGTACAATACTGTACAATACTGTACATTTTTAATTTTTTATGACCCAATTTTCACAAAGTTAATAGAAATCTTTGATTTTTTTAGAATAATAGAGACTCCATCATGAAAATGTCAAAAACTTACTACAACGTATGTCGTCTCATAAATATTAAAAAGACGTAACTCGTAAACAGTCTAAGCATTAGTCATTGTTTTAAATCAAAAAAGGACATAACTTCTAATCAGTCAAAATTTTTGTTGTATTTTTCGGTTTAATAAAGACTCAATAATAAAAAAACTTTTTTTCCTATCATAGTCGCTTTTAATAACTTTTTTTTTCAACAGATTCATAGCTAAATCTTTTCTTTTAAATTTTCAGTTTAAACTTATATGCTAGCTTAAATATTTATAAAATAATCGACGAAAGAATATAAAGGTGCATAAATTTACAATCTTTTTTAGCGATTTCCCGAGAAGTTGCTTTTTTGAATTGAGTCGTTTTCATACTGGAGGTGCGATATAGCATAAATTGAAGCAAAGTAAAGCAAAGTCTGTAAACATTCGTAGGAAAAAATATTTCTTTTAAATTTGAAATTGACATCATAATTGTCTTCTTTTCAAACTACGTAGTCTATGTTTATTCAAGTTTAATTTATAGTTCACTTTTTCGAAAACTTTTCAACGAAAAAACAATGAAAAAGTGCAAAAGTGTGGTTATTTTATTTACCTTTACACGTAAAGAAAAAGACAGAGACAACTGTTCAATCAATGCCTCGCTTTAAACATAATTTGTCTGAGAACTTGAGAAGATACCTGTGTAAATTCGTGTAACTCTAGTAATTTCCACGCCACATATTCAAATTAAAAAGTGAGTTTTCAATGAACGGCTCATACGGCTGGGTAGTATGGATAGCATTTTTACTTTTGATCGACTGTAGAGCGAACGGTAGCAAGCGAAGAAGGTGAGAAAAGAAGAAACGGCCAAGTGCGGGTCGGACTCGTACACCGAAAATTACGTACCACCATACCTCTCCACACCAGTACAGCAGTGTTATCTATCACTTAAACAAATAAAATACACCAACGAGAGCACCAGAAAATGATTATTTTTGAAGTGAAAACTTCTTTAGCGGCGTTGTGCACTTGTTTTGTAATGGGTAAAAAATGTTAAACTCGCGTCAGGACACGTGACCTGATCGAAAATCCGTAAGACGGATGGAGTAGTGAAAACTTCTTTAGCGGCGTTGTGCACTTGTTTTGTAATGGGTAAAAAATGTTAAACTCGCGTCAGGACACGTGACCTGATCGAAAATCCGTAAGACGGATGGAGTAGTGAAAACTTCTTTAGCGGCGTTGTGCACTTGTTTTGTAATGGGTAAAAAATGTTAAACTCGCGTCAGGACACGTGACCTGATCGAAAATTCGTAAGACGGATGGAGTAGTGAAAACTTCTTTAGCGGCGTTGTGCACTTGTTTTGTAATGGGTCATCATATCAGCTCATAAACGTCCCCACCGAGGGGCTCGAGCCTACCCTGAATTAGGGCGATCAGGCCTTAGTCGACCACGCGTGCCCAGTGCGGGTTGGTCAACTTCACTCACAACCTTCGAGTTTCATCGCAGGCGTGTGCAGGTTTCCTCACGATGTTTTCCTTCACCGTTAAAGCAATCGGTAAGTATGTACGTAAGTTTTTGAAAAACTCATTGGTACATTGGCCGTCCAGATTTGAACCCGGTACCTCTGGTTAGAAGAACCGAGTCGTTACCGGCTGAGCCACCGACGCTTTGTAATGGGTAAAAAATGTTAAACTCGCGTCAGGACACGTGACCTGATCGAAAATTCGTAAGACGGATGGAGTAGATTTTTCTGAGATATAAACTTTTTAATGTAATATAAATTGTCATGTTTGTTTACGATAGCGCAATAAATAAATATTGTATTCTACCACATAAATGATAGTACTTTTATAGTGATAATCAAAGCAATTCGTGCAAAATTATTCCCTAACCATTCCAAAATATCAAAAATGCACAACGTTAATATTCAAGTTTTCACTTCTGCCGGCACTCCCGGAGTGCAACCCGTCGTTTTTTTTAATTCAAATCGGACTTTTTACCGCAAGTACAACTCCCACTTGGTCTAATTTTTGTTTTGTTTATGGATAAGTACAATCGCACTAATTTTAACGATCCTAAGTATGTATTTCTGTTTCACGATAAATCAAAAGAAAAGAAAGAAAGGGAACGGACCTTTACATTTAAGGTATTTTTGAAGTGAAAACTTCTTTAGCGGCGTTGTGCACTTTTTTGTAATGGGTAAAAAATGTTAAAGTCGCGTCAGGACACGTGACCTGATCGAAAATTCGTAAGACGGATGGAGTTGATTTATTGTTGATTTTTCTGAGATATAAACTTTTTAATGTAATATAAATTTTCATGTTTGTGTACGATAGCGCAATAAATAAATATTGTATTCTACCACATAAATATAGTACTTTTATACTGATAATCAAAGCAATTCGTGCAAAATTATTCCCTAACCATTCCAAAATATCAATAATGCACAACGTTAATATTCAAGTTTTCACTTCTGCCGGCACTCCCGGAGTGCAACTAGTCGTTTTTTTTTAGAGTGTATGTATGTATGTATCGATTTATTTCTTTGGCACGCTCTGTAGCCTAAACGGCTAGATGGATTTTGGAATGCGAGGTGTCCTTAGATTCGTTATGATCCCGTAAGAGACATAGGACACATTTTAATCCGACTGGAAAAAAGAAGGGTTAAGTTATGATGCAGTCGGATTTTAAATTTTTAAGTAATTCGTGTAGTTATTTTTATAACTTGTTAGTAAATCCCCTATAATAATTATTAATTGTTATTAATAGGTAATAATATTCTGCGAAAATTTCTGTCGGCTAAATACTGTTAAGGGCTTGTGAACAAATCACGCGAGGTTCGATGTGTGGGGGGGGGGGGGATGGAAAATCTAACAATCTGACAAACGGACGAACAGACAGACGGCGTAGGCTTACTAATAGGGGCCCGTTGCTATCTCCACTAAGAAAACGTATATAATTTGGTTTTTTAAATATTTATTTATTTTTTGAAAACACTACGGAACCCTACTTTGCGCGAGTCCGACTCGCCCTTGGCCGGTTTTTTCACTTTACAATCACCTTTTCTTTTCAGAAGGAAACTGTGAGCCAAACACATTGGCTTAAAATTTATTTAAGTCAACGGCCAAACAGCAATCTTTTTTTCTATTATACTTGTATGAAAGGAATGCTGGCTCAATTTAAAAGTAATGTGAGTATTGTATGGGATCGTTAAGTCACATACTCGCTCGGGTCACAGTATTACAATATAGCGGCTTACAGTAATGCAACGAATGTACTTACGCAGAGCAACAGAAGGGTACTTGCAGGGCAGCGGGCGGCGAGGCACAGCCTGGCTAACTCGCGGAGTTGTACCCCTTAGGCTAGTACTGCTAGTACCCATGCCGTGGCGGCATCGTGCGACATCAAAAGCGTTGCGCTACTGTAAGCTATATCGTAATACTGTGCCCGGGTTGTAAAACTGGTAAATTCCACATAATATATGTACAAGTCTATGGTATGGACATTATTTGATTTAAAACTTTAGCTATCATCCATAAATGTCTTTTTACAAGCTTGTATAAACTTGCCAGGTTAATTAGTTAGTATGTCTGTCTTTTAGTTTGAGAAAAATCTTGGAAGCTAAATTAGAACCGATTCCGATAGACCTAAAATTTTGCATATACACGTTAAGTTTGGAAAACATTGCATGGATAGCTAAGTGACGTCATTCTAAATCTAATACGGCAGACACCCAAAGAAGGCTTATTTCATCATCATCATCATCATCATATCAGCCGAAAAACGTCCACTGCTGGACAAAGGCCTCCCCCAAGGATTTCCACGACAGACCGGTCCTGCGCTGCCCGTATCCAGCGGCTTCCCGCGATCTTCACCAGTGCGTCGGTCCACCGCGTGAGAGGCCTGCCTGCGCTACGTTTTCCAGTGCGCGGTCGCCACTCGAGAACTTTACTACCCCAACGGCCATCCTACGAGCTATGTGCCTTGCCCACTGCCACTTCAGTTTAGCGATTCTGTGAGCTATGGCGGTTACTTTGGTTCTCCTGCGGATCTTCTCATTTCTGATTCGATCGCGTAGGGAAATTCCGAGCATAGCTCGCTCCATTGCCCTTTGGGTGACCTTGAGCCTTTTAATGAGGCCCATAATAAGCGATCATGTCTCAGTTCCGTATGTCATCCATCACTGGCAACACACACTGGGATATTTATCACAAACCATTACTTAGGTGTCTTTATGGAAACAGTTTTAGTCTATTTTTTACCCGACTACGAAAAAGGAGGGTTATGGTTTTGTCAAGCGTGGGTTACAACCCACAAATTAAGAAAGTTAAAAACAAATAAAAATTAAGAAAGTTAAATGTGGGTATGGAAAAGAATTTTAGCGTTTTTTTTTTTGCTGTTTTAAATAAAATCTTTTGATCCTTACCAGAGAGAGAGATAGGCTCAATTATCATCATCAAAATTTATGGAAAAGGTATTTTATTTTATTAAATATGACCAAATTCTGTCCAGTTTTATCCTATGATACAGTCAAATTGGATTTCACAAATACAGCTACTTCGTAGATAAACATACAAGGAAAAGTTAACAGTTTTAGTCTTTTGAAATGAGGTCTGCAGCTGTCAGTTCGATAAATGTTACAAAAATATCTTATACATCTTTTTTGAGCCTTAAATATTAATTCCCTACCAGTTGCGTTTCCCCAAAATATTATCCCATTATTTCGTTTTATTTAACGGAAAGTAACCAAAATGATAATCAGCTGATCGATATGTATGGAGAATCAAAAAACACTTTTTTCTTGGGGAATGTTGTTCAGTATGAATTTGAAACGCTCTGTATTTTTATATCTACCAACAGATTGTTCAGGGTTAATAAAAATAAAATGAAATGCCGTCATTGACATTATTCATCATTATCACCAGTGCATAAGCGTATATAAGTTCTAACAAAATTAGCTGAAACTATTTTAACTGGTGCTTCTATCCATGAAACTGAACAACTTTCCCTATGAAACCCATAGTCAAATCTAAAAAAAAAATTGAACTTTCCATACTAAGTTGGCTCATCTGCTGATCGAGTTAGTATGGGAGGGCCAAATTTTTTTTTGCGATTTGTCTATGGATTCCATGGGGAAAGTTGTTCAGTTTCATGAGTAGAAGCACCAGTTAAAATAGTTTCAGCTAATTTTGTTACACCTTTTAAAATATACGCTAGTATACTATTATTATACAGGGTGTAACAAAATTGGTGTAGGTCCCGTTAACTGGGGGTTCTACTCATCATACTGAACAACTTTCCTCGAGGAAACCATAATCAATTCTCAAAAAAAAAATTGACCCTCCATGCTAAAATGCAAAAAATGGTCAATCCGCTGATCGCATTAGAAGAGTAAAAAAATTGTTTTACGTTTCCAGCAAAGTCGTAGAACAAAAGTTGTTCAGTATGATGAGTAGAAGCACCAGTTAACGGGACATACACTTCCTGTACGACTGGCGTCGCGCGTTTGTGATGCAGAAGCGGGCCGTGCGTGCTATGGCTGGAGTGCCGGACGATGTTTCAGCCCGCGAATATTATGCTAAATTTAAAATACTACCGCTTCCGTGCTTGTATCTTCTCCAGATAGCGATGTTCACCCGTGAAAATCTGCATACCTTCGAACGTAGGGGCGTAAGCAAATTTAATCTTCGGAGCAACAAAAAGAAGGACCACCTGGTAGTAGAAGCACATAGGCTTACCAAATCAGAGAGATCGGCTAACGTGATCGGCCCCGTCGTCTACAATCGTTTGCCGGAATCTATTAAGAGTGCAGCGTCTACATCTGCCTTTAAGTATAAATTAAGAAAGTGGCTCCAGGAGCAATTATTTTATAATTATGAAGAATTCTTTAATAATTCTATTGAGCACGTACCTGGGAAAGAAGGGTACCTTTAATATACAATTGTAATTTTTATTATTATTACTACATATTAAGTTTTGACGTATAACCAGTGTTATAAATAAATATTTCATTTCATTTCATTTCATTTCTGTATATACTGTGCTTATAGCGAAACTTAAAGAATGTGTTTAAATATCGCTTTGTGCTACAAATAGTCGCACACGCAACACGCATGATGTTCAGCCTCTGATCTGTCAGCGTGAATTATATCTACCAACACATTGCTTAGGGTTAAACTAAAGGATAAAATGAAATGCCGTCATAATGAATGACAAATTGAAAGCTTGATTTGACGTAATTTCATTTAACATATGAGCAGGTATTGATGTTGTTTTTATCTCAACGTTTCGAATACTCGCGACCACGGCTATCGAAGCATAGTCGAAACGTTGAGGTAAAAACAACATCAATACCTGCTCATATGTTAAATGAAATCACGTCAAGTCCCGCTTTCAATTTGTCATTATGAATAATCGTGAAAGTTTAAAGTGTTAAAATGTCGTCATTTACATTATTCATCATTAACACATTGCGTACGTGTAGCCTTATAGTGAAACTTAAAAATGTGTTTAAATTTCGCTTTGTGCCACAAATAGTCGCACACGCATGATGTTCCGCCTCTGATCTGTCAGCGTAAATACCCATGACACGTGCTTGGCATCAGACCATCTCACAAACGCGTCTTCACTCAGACTGGAGCAAGCGAAGTAGGAGTATTGAGTCTCCTTATTGTGTCATGGTCCTATATTTATATAGGTAATACAAAAGTCGAAGGGTTCAACGACACATCGGGGACAATCGGAGTAGATGCGTATGATTACGCCTGTTTAAGCCTGGAAATTCGATAAATAGCATTTTTTCTAGAATAGCAAAAACACTTGATCATTTGAAATAACAAACAATTTTTTATTTTATGCTTAATAAAAACAGTAAATTATTTCATTTCAGACTATGGCACATAAGACGTCACTATTTCAGTAACGCGAATAAGTATTTGACTGCTACCTAGGCATTTGAGTTACTTTTTATCAGCTGTCAAAAACGACATTTTGTTATGAAATTGTTCGTAATACAAACTTGTAACGTCATTGTCATTGACGAACTAATTTAGTGATTTTGATAAATATAAAATTGAAATTAGAATAAAATGTTAAATGAATAAGTTTTTATGCTTTTTTAGGAGAAATGCTATTTAGTGAATAGGTAATATTTTTTAATTTATTTTAAACACTGTCAAATAACCTATTACAGAACAAAATTTCGTTTTTGACAGTTGATAAAAAGTTACTTTAATGACTGATAGTAAAATACCGTAGTGGAAAAAGCCAGCGCAGTAACTAATTAGGTTTTAGTTTAGCTACTCAAGTATAGATGGCGCTACATGATTAGTAATGTCCGTAGGTAATAAATTCTCTTTGGTTATACGAAGTAACTAGTATCTCATCTGTGACGGTACTCGCCATATTATACCTATATGCCACCTTAAAAGGACAATTCGTGTGTGATATTTATTTGATTGACCTACCACAACGCTGCCAAAGTATATATATTAGTACTAACATACAGTATGGACACTCCCTGCCGCTCCATAGATGCGACCTCACCCCCTCGTCACCCAGATTGATACAGCAGATTGGTTACAGTTTGGTTGTCGATTTTATAGGATTTCACCGCCATTTTGTTTGTTCCGTCATTCCTTTTTTGAAATTTAATTTCTGGCCCGTTGTTTATAGTGTCCAGGGTGTGTCACTGCTCCCATATCGGTCTTTCTTTTTCTTCTTTCGTTTCAATGTCAATGTTTATATTCCGTATGACCAGTAGACACTCATCCACGCCAACTAGCCCTTAACCTTGGGCCTTGGCAGCCGCGCTATACATTAGGATCCGTCTACGTTTGTGACTTTTTTTTTTTTCTTTCGTACCACGAAGGAGTGAAGAGGGTATTATGATAGCAAAAAAAATAAGTTGAGATTTTGATAGAGAGTGATTGTTTTAAACTAAAAGAATCGAAGAAAATAAAAAATGTATGTATTTAGTGTGTCTGTGCATCCGTCCGGTGCTCTAGTCACAGATGAGATACTAGTTACTTCTCTAGCGCCTAAACTGCTGGACCGATTTGGATAAAATTTAAATTAGGGCAATATTATTTTTAGTTTTATGCACTTTTATTTATATCATTATTTCAAATTTCCTCTTCCTTGATTTTCGGGTTGCCACGATAGTAGAGGTAACTTTTTTTCTCAAAACTGGCTCTAACAATATAGATGAAACAGAGCATAATTATAACTTTTTAATGTTTAGGGACTACACACTGCAGTTCGTTATTCCAGGAAAAATCGGAATATTAAGGTACCTCCCATACAAACCCAGGTAGTTTTTTACTTTTCTCAGAAATAGCTATAACGTTTTAAATGAAACTTTGTGAATACTTAGGACTTCATAAATGCCTATTTGAGTAGTCTATTATTCCATAAAAAAACTGAATAAGGTACCTCCCCATACAAAACCCAATTTATATGCAATTTTTTATCAATTATTATCAAGTCTTATACATCTTTATTCTTTGCTACTAAGTAGGGTAATATTCATTGTTGATTTGTGTATGCCGAATAACCTAAACTGTTAAGCCTTCGCAAGAAAATATACATATAAGGTGTAAAAAAATTAGCTGAATCAATTTTAACTGGTGCTTCTACCCATGAAACTGAACAACTTTCCCCATGGAACCCATAGTCAAATCGCAAAAAAATTTGGCTCTCCCATACTAACTCGATCAGCTAATCAGCCAACTTAGTATGGGAAGTTCAAAAATATTTTTGAGATTTGACTATGGGTTTCACGGGGAAAGTTGTTCAGTTTCATGGGTAGAAGCACCAGTTAAAATAGTTTCAGCAAATTTTGTTAGACCTTATATACATGATTACGTATTTGAGTCATCATATCAGCCCATATACGTCCCCACCGAGGGCCTCGAGCCTATCCTGAAGTAGGGCGATCGGCTCACCGTCTGCCGTCCAGGAGGATTCGCTCACCGTCTGCCGTCCAGGAGGATTCGCTCACCGTCTGCCGTCCAGGAGGATTCGCTCACCGTCTGCCGTCCAGGTAGGACGTGTGCGCACAGTACCCCCGCTTTCGGCACCCCGCCGACAACTATCTCGTTCGCACTCTTATCGATCGTCGCTAGCGTCGGTCGGTAAGGGTCTCGCGTGTGTGTGTGTGTTTGTCGCCCGCGCTCTCGCGGGCGGCTTTCCTGCCGCCGGTTTGAGTAAGACTCTTTTATTTTCACTATTGTTTTTATTCCTTTTCTTGTATACTGTGTCATTTTGTGTCCCTGTGTTCTGTTTGTCCGTGTCTCGCTCGGTCGGGGTTATCCCCGTACCACCACTGCCTCCTAGCGCAATGGCGCAGGCCATTTCGCCCGACCGACTAGCATCTGCGCTAGTCGCGATTCTCCTAAATGAGCCCAATTACTTGGAGAAAATCCTCCAAACCATCCCCCGCGAAACCTTAGCAGCTTACCTGCCCCCGCCCCAGATACGCGACTCGCCTCTATCTCCCACGCCTTCGTCGACCGCGCCTGCGCCCGTGCAAGCGTCCGAGCTCGATAACGACAAAGACCATGACCAGACCGACAACTTTATGGACGCTGACTCAGAGTCAGTACGCGCTCTCAAACGTAGCCGTCCCAAGGACTTAGATTCATCTGAGTCATCGGAGGACACCGTCACGGTTGAATCCGACTCCCTTTCCCAATTCCAATCCGTCAGCGATAGGAAAGCCGCCAAAAAAGCTAGGAAGCTTGCGAAGCGACAGCTTGCTGACCTCGAAAGAGCGAAGCAAGCGGCGCTATCGCCATCTCTTTCTTTGGTTCCCGCTCTCGCTCGTCGGACGTAGTCATTACCCCCCCCCCCCCCCCCCGCCCGCGCCGCCCCGCCGTCCGCGGCAACCGGCCCTTCTGGCAACAAACCAAATCGGTGCGACCCGGTCCCGCCGAAAATCAAATCCCCCCCGAGCATTTTCCTTAGGGACAAGACTAAGTGGTCACACACTAGCCAGCTCTGTAAGGAAAATAAAATTCATTACACAAAAGCGTCAAACATGGGTGAGACCATTAAAATAGAGGTCCCAACGTCCGACGACTTTAGGAACCTCACTAGGCTGCTACTGACCAACAAGATCCCCTACCACACTTACGCTCTCCCCGAAGAGCGTAAGATTCGCGCTGTCCTACGCGGTATCCCTTTCGAAATCTCCAACGAGGACATATTTACTGACCTGACATCGTTAGGGTTGCCAGTTGAGGGTGTGCACAAGCTGCACAGCCGCTCTGGTAAAAACTTTCCCCTCGCTCTCGTAGTCTTGTCCAACAAGCCGGGGGCGAAAGACATCTTTAAATTGGGGAAACTCACCATCTGTGGGTTAACCAATATAAAGGTGGAGGCCCCGCACAAACGCGGCTACCCCGGGCAATGTCACCGTTGCCAAATGTACGGTCATGCAGCGGCTAACTGCACTGCCACCCCGAGGTGCGTTAAGTGCCTAGGGTCCCACGGCACCAAGGAGTGCACGAGTAACCGCGACACGGACTCATCCCCCCCGGCCTGTGTCTTATGCGGCCAAGAAGGCCATCCGGCCAACTACCGTGGTTGCCCGCGCGCTCCAAAGCCGAAGCCGCCTACACCTACACCACTAAGAGGCAATCCCACCCCGCAACCCAGACAGGGTTCGAAGTGGGCACCGGCACCAACGGCGGCAAACTTCCCCGCACTCAGGACCCCTAGGGTCCAACCTAACACGGCCCCCAACAACGCCTGGGGTAGGGCCCTCCCTACAGCCCCCCCCCAAACCGGCTCCTAAAGCCACCCCTCCCCCCCCACAACCACGGCCCCAACCGGGGGGCTCCCAGCCGTCCCTTAAGGACGATATGCAAACGGTGGCCGCCACCATTGCTAATATCGACAATCGACATCAACGAAATATCGGTTTTAGCTGGTAAAATTCGCGCCTCACGCACTCCCCAAGAGCGCTTACTCGCTCTTGTGGAACACCACCACCTCCTAAGCTTGTTTTAATAATGCCCTTAGGGCAAAACAAAACCCCTACTTTAAGTGCCAATACCGGTCGGATCAAACCCAAAGGGCTGTCGCTCATCACTTATAACACGCGCGGTTTATGTAGTAATATCCCCGAGCTTAAACTTTTCGTTAAAAGTATGCACATTGACATACTAGCAGTGCAGGAAACTTTCCTCAAACCCAACATAGTTAAAGGTCTTAGCATCCCCCAATTCAACATTATTAGGAACGATAGGCTTAACGAACAAAGAGGTGGAACAGCCATCTATTATAGGAGAGCAATCCACTGCTCACAAATTCCCACCCCCCAACTCACCAACATGGAAGCCACTATAGTCAAACTAGCCATGACAGGACATCAGTCACTAGTCATAGCTTCAGTTTATGTCCGTCCTAGCAAAACACCTTTACAAAGTGATTTTGAGGCCATCCTAGCCCTGGGCGAGTCCACCATTATGATTGGAGACTTCAACTCCAAACATACTGACTGGACATGCCTAAAAACCAACGACAATGGCGTAAAGCTCCTCAAAATCACTGAAGATCTCGATCTCACTGTATACTCCCCATACTCCCCCACGCACTACCCGGATAATCCGGACCAAGACCCGGACATACTCGACTTTGCCATAGTTAAGGGAGTTTCCCTTAACGTGTGCGCAATTGACACCCTTGACGACCTAGGTTCGGACCACCGCCCAGTCTCCCTGAAACTAGGCCCCCAAAGTAGCACACCCGCCCCCACGACAACAAAATTCACCAACTGGGACGGTATCACTGACTCACTGACCTCAGCCATTGACGCCCCCGACTCCGCATACGCTTTCTCGCCCGACTACCTTGACAGTACTGACAAGATAGATAGCGCAGTTAATAGTATCACCCACTTAGTACAGGCTGCGATTAAGGAGAACGAAAAGGTCGTTACCATCAAAGACCGCAAACTCCCGCGTGAGACTAAACTCTTAATCGCAGAGAAAAGAGCAGCTCTCCGTAGAGCTTCAGACTACCCCACACCCGACAATAGGAGGGAAGCAAACTCCCTACAGCGTAAGCTTAGGAAGCACCTTTCCGAACTGAGAAACTCCAACTGGAGTAAACTCATGGAGGATATCACTCCCTCCCATACTGCCTACTACAAAGTAGCCAAGGCTCTCCGCGTAGACGCAATCACGCACACCCCTCCCCTTACGCGGCCAGACAATACAATAGCTTTCGAAGACATAGAGAAAGCGGAATGCTTCGCGGACAGCATTGCCTCCCAATGCACCCCTAGCACACAAGAGTGTGATCCCAATCATATAAAAACAGTATGATAGGTCCGTAATAGGAATTCGCTCCCCCTAACTGCGGACCCCATCTCAGTATCAACTGACGAACTACGCTCCATTATTAGAGGTCTTAAACCTAAAAAAGCCCCCGGAGCAGATTGTATCTCCAACCAAGCACTTAAATGCTATCCGGAACAGTTACTTGCACTGCTAGCTATTATCTTAAACGCCTGCTTCGAACACTGTTACTTCCCGACAGCATGGAAGGAAGCAATAGTAATAGGCATTCCAAAGCCAGGCAAGCCCCTTAACATCCCCACAAACCACCGCCCCATAAGTCTACTCAAGACTATGGGGAAGCTTTTCGAAAGAGTCATACTCAATCGAATTAAAAGTCATATCTTCCCGCCGGACAAACCTCCCCTTATAATAAACCACCAATTTGGGTTCCGCGCCAAACACTCGTGTCCTCAACAAGTCCACCGCATTGTCGAATACATACTGGACGGATTTTACCCCAGACGCGAAAGGACAGTAGCAGTCTTCTTCGACGTCGCAAAGGCCTTCGATAAGGTCTGGCATGCGGGACTTGTATACAAACTCTACCACATGGACCTACCAGACCGACTTGTTAGAATAGTGGAGTGCTACCTCCAAGACCGTAATTTCCGCTTTAGACACGAAGGGGTTCTATCCTCACCGCGTCCCATTAGAGCCGGGGTCCCCCAAGGGTCCGTACTCTCCCCAACATTGTACACTCTGTACACAAATGACATCCCCATTCCAAAACGAAGCAAATCAGGGCCATCAGTACAGCTCTCCCTATTTGCGGACGACACCGCCCTCTATATACGGGGGCAGTCCGTATCTCTGTCACCACTAATAGACAAACTACAAACCTCAGTTGACGAGTTAGGTAGATGGTTTAGGAAATGGAGAATCGAAGTGAACCCGAGCAAAAGCTCCGCGGTCCGCTTCGACTACCATCGTAGGATCAACCAACCCGCAGATTCAATCCGCATGCTAGGCACCCGCGTCCCCTGGCAACCCACAGCCAAATATCTAGGAGTCACTCTCGACTCATGTCTCTCTTTCGGACCTCACATCAAAAACGTGACCCGGAATGCCCGCTTCTATATGAGCAGGCTAAACAGTATGATAGGTAGGCATAGCAAAATGTCCCCCTCCAACAAGCGTACACTCTTTAAGGTTTGCATCCGACCGGTAATGTCATACGCGGCCCCTGTATTTGCACACGCGTCCCCCCCTTTCATGGACATGATCCAAACAGTCCAAAGCATTTTCTGCCGTAGAGCGTTTAACGCCCCGTGGTACATCCGTAACGCCGACCTGCACCGAGACATGGACATTCAGACCATCCAACAATTTCTCAAAGGCCTCTCCGAGAACTTCTTCAAGTCCTCGGAGTCGCATCCCAATCCGTTGATCCGAGAGGCGGCGGACTATTCCCCGCGTCTCGTATTAACTAGTAATATGGTCCGTAGACCAAGACACGTACTGTCTGATCCTCCCAATCAAATTTCAGCCGACCTGAACTGCCTCCTGGCAGCTCAGGGAGGAACAGATAGTGTTTAATTTTTGAATGACACAGTCCCCTCACTTGCACACTTAATGTGATTAACCTAGCGGCCGCTCCCATCAGGAGCTCTCCGCGCTGTCCCTTTAGCGTAATTTTTGCACCCCCCCCCCCCCTCCCCAGGGGGGGGCGTCGCACCGATGTAGTTTTAAGGTGGCTACGCTGCCAAACTTCGCGAGGGGGTGTTTAGTGGGTAGTGTGGTCTTTGGGCCTGTGCATACGTATTCATACACCTTCCGAGTGTAACGGGGACGTATGCATATAGGCGCAGAGCTATGAGTCCCACATAACCAGCGGCAGCTTCGGCCTGCGGCCGAAGCTTCCCCTGGTATACGTAAACGCATTCACCTCCGCTCTCCCTTAACAGGGGGGAAAAAAAAAAAAAAAAAAAAAAGCCCTCGGTGGGGACGTATATGAGCTGATAAGAGAAGAAAAAGAACTAAAATCGATAATAAATGAAGTTATGCAAAACTTAGTTTCAAATCAGTGAATTCCAGAACAAAAGCCAATGATTAACTCGATTTACGAAAGCTAACGACGTTTCCAGAACTGTCAGACAGAAATAAGTCTGTATATTTTGTCAGCCGACTTAATAATAAATGTAGAAATTTGGAGTAGTGCATGACGGCGAAGATATTCTGAGAATTTGGTTTGGTTAAAACATTTCCATTATTAGATTATCCAAGAAAAATAAGAAAATAAGAAAATAGTTCTGGGGCTGTGGGTACACAAGCCAGATCAGTTATGCTAAATCAGGACCTTTTCATTGGCAGTATAAGTAGTATTTATAAGCGTTTTATTTATTTTATCTCTTATTTTTAATCCTTTTTGTTTTATTTTAGTGATGTATGTGCATGCGTGTTATTTTGTACCTAGTTATTTTTAAATGTAAAACTGTCAATGAATAAATTAACTATTTATACAAAAAAAATACATTGACCATAAAATCTGTTCCAATAATTTTGACATCCATAACTTTAACCAAATTAATTAATATTTCATGGTCAGATAAAGACTCCACGGGTATGTTATTAGCATCAGACTAGGTTAACAAGGTTAGTAAAACACAGCAGAAGAATAGAATTTATTTAAAAAGTTTAAAAACCCTATGGATCGTTCTATCCAGAATTTCTGGATGGCACAATCCATCTGGTCTGCAACCATCTTTAGCTTGGTGTTGCCACTGCCCCGAAGCTACAAATAGTAGGTACTCTTTATTGTACTGTGCCCGAAGTCTGAGTAGCATGGAGGCAGATTTTTTTTTTTTTTTTTGTTAATCACAATTGGTAAACCCTTGACAACATCTCACCTGATGGTAAGTGACGATGTTGCCGAAGATGGAAGCGGGCTTACCAAGATTCCCCAACGCAATGGGGAACTGGCTATCTTATCTTCATGCCGGAACACACCAATGATATCAACATTGATATTTGGCGGAAAGACTTAGATAAGATGGTGGTAGCTAGCCAGGCGGGCTTAGAAAATGCCCTACCACCAACCAAACCGAGTCTTACAATTGACCCGGCCGGGAATCGAACCCGCGACCTCCTGTGTAAAGCCAGTGAACTTTGCCTCTGAGCTACGGAGTCGGTAGAAGTAATTACGCGTAAAAGTAATCTGTACGTGGCTCCTCGAACATACTTATACCTGTGCCTATACAATATAGTACATATCTCATCATATCAGCTCATATACGTCCCCACCAATGGGCTTGAGCCCACCCTGAATTAGGGCGATCGGGCCTTAGTCGACCACGCGGGCCCAGTGCGGGTTGGTCGAATTCACACACAACCTGCGACTTTCTTCTCAGGCGTGTGCAGGTTCCCTCACGATGTTTTCCTTCACCGTAAGAGCGTCGCGTCGGATAAACGTACATACTAAATCTAAATTCGAAATCACATTGGTGCGTGGCAGGTTCGAACCACGATCTCCCGGACAGTAGGCGGCGGCCCTAGCCATTACGCCACCGACGAGTACATATCTATTTATAAGAATATATTATTTACATCAGCCTTCTGAAAACGAATAACAAGTTTTCTTATAGAAATCTATGGGAATCTACTCATGAAACCAGAGTTCCATGTTAGGGCCTTTTCTTTTCCTTATTTACGTATACATAAATGATTTGCAATAATGTATGACGTAACAACTGTCAAGTATTGTGTTGTTTGCGGATTATACTTTTTTTTCAAAGTGAATAAGAAAAAAAACTAAATTGACGAAGTAAACAACACCCATTCAAAGATACTGAACTGTTTCACTGTGAACTACTTATTATTAAATGCTAAGAAAACAAAATGTCTAAAATGTTGTTTGCATAATGTAAAAAAGGTCATAATAGTGTATTATTAGAGAGTAATAAATTAAAATTTATAAATACTACGGTGTTCAATGGTATAACTTTGGATGTTTCACTTCAATGGGGACCACACATTGAAACTTTAGCGGGAAGGCTTAGTTCAGCTGCTTAAGCCGTTAAGAAAATAAGACAGTTAACGGATAGCTACTACGAACTAGTGTATTTTAGTTACTTACTCATACATAGTATAATGTCTTATGGCATCTTACTGTGTGCGGCTGATATAAAAAATATTTTCATCTTGCAGAAAAGAGCAATCCGCGCAATCTATCAGATGCGATCACGTGAGTCGTTAGAGAATAAGTTCAAAGAAATCAATATTTTAACTCTTGCTATTCAACACATATAATATAAAATAATCATATACGTTCGTAAGAATTTGCATTTATTTTCTAAAAACAGTGACAGGAATAATTTGAATTTAAGAAATGTAAATAAAATGGATATAGCCTATTCGAGACTGAGTAAGGTTAAGCAGTTATTTTTGGGGCAGTGTTTAAGATTCTACGATAAAATTTCAGAAAATGTAACGAATTTGTCAGAGAATAAATTCAAGACCCCTGTCAAAAACTCTTGTGCTCTCTACCAGATTATGTAAATAACAAAGATATATGGTTATGTCACACCCCGGACACTCCATACAAATGAGCGAGAAATGATATACATAATTATAACTGACGTATCTATAGGCAAGAATGCAGGTAGGGTTGAATCACACCGGCGGTATTGGTCACGAAATGTTTGTTAGTTATTTACTGCATGCACACTGCAAGATATATATACTGTGCTGCAAGCAACAATCAACAGTTATCTTACATGATTAAGTAACTTACATGGATAACATTGTTCATTTGTTCTTCAAACACAGGAGCTTTTGTCCGTGAAACATTCTCATTTAGCAACCTACAATAATAGTCAATCTCAATCTATAATTCCGAGATCACATTTTATAATATCACACCACTAGATATTTCTATACAACTCATACTTTCACACCATCTAATCAAATTATTACAAAAAATCATCATTTTAAATAAATAAAACGAACAAAATAAGCCACATTAACAAACTGACATCTGACATATGAAAAACATAAAGGAACTACATTTCTAAAAAAAAGATACAGCTAGTATGAAGATTCATAGGAACTGATTGTTCTTAGATTTGGTCGTATAATATTGGTGGTCTGCCAATCATGATACGAGGCATGCTGAGACGCCGCGGCCGCCTATTGGCGTCGAGCGGTGAGCGGCGCGCAAAGTAAATATAAGTGACGTTAATCGCGCATGCGTAGTTCGTCCTTTACGTTCGGTAACTAGTTGCTTTTTATTCCGGTGTACGAAATCACAGCGGCGCGCAAAGTGAATATAAGTGACGTTTATCGCGCTTGCGTAGCTCGTCCTTTACGTTTGGTACCCAATCTACATCCAATCTGAGTGACGGGGGGGTGAGGTCGAATTTAGAGAGCGGCAGGGAGTGTCCATACTGTACGTTAGTACTAATATATATACTGTGGTTATGTGTTGATTCTATAACAAATTTCATAACCTGAGACTGTAATCTGAATCATGACATTATTTATAATAGACATTAATACCTTTTTTTACTATTCAAAAGTTTAAAAAAATATATTTTTGAATTTGAGACCGAGCGATTTAACCCCCAAGGGAACCATACTAAATAAGAAAAAAAAATTGGGCTCTCAATACATAGTTAAGTTATCGATTTGTATTTAGTTTGCGTTCCTAGGGGAAAGTTGTTAAATTTTACATCCTGTATAGGAGGGAAAGTATAACAACGCATTCCCGTTTCTATTGTGACTTTCCAAGTAAACGTTAGTGGACATAAACAAATGAACATCATCTGACTTTCTATTTGCCTGATTCGAAATGACAGTAACTGTCGAAAATAACACATTCACCGAGTGTGTTTGACTACTACAACTAATAGACAATTAGTGTCTGAATGACTCGGTGGCGGTCTAGTGATTAGTGGTCTTGCTTGCTAGGCCGAAGTAAGAAACTTGGGTTCATTATTATGCAATGGC
This sequence comes from Coleophora flavipennella, assembly GCA_947284805.1. Lineage (NCBI taxonomy): Eukaryota > Metazoa > Arthropoda > Insecta > Lepidoptera > Coleophoridae > Coleophora > Coleophora flavipennella. Next base: position 6,183,540 of record OX369269.1, read on the forward strand.
ATATTAAGGGTACAGCCCCCCAAAAAATTCAAGGTCATTCCGTCAGCTGGAAAGATAAAGGCCACTGTATTTTGGGATTACGAAGGAATCCTTCTAATTGATTATTAAAAAAGTAAAGTCAATATTACCGGAGAATATTATGCTACGGGAAGCTATCAAACAAAAAAGACGTGGAAAGCTAGCCAAAGGTGTGTTGCTTCTACATGACAATGCACCTGTTCACACGTCCCGAGTTGCGAAGGCTGCTATACAGGACTGCGGGTTTCAAGAAATTAATCACCCACCGTACAGTCCAGATCTGGCTCCTAGCGACTATTTTCTCTTCCCAAACCTTAAAAAAGACCTGCGTGGGAACCGATATGAGGAGATGAATCTCTGAAGGCTGCACTAAACGAACATTTTGAGGACAAACAAAAGGAATATCTTTTGAGGGTTTATCAAAGTTAACTCAGCGATCAAATAAATGCATAAGTATTAATTATGGGAGACTATATGGAAAAATAAAATAATTTAAAGACCGTTAACTTTTTTTTATACCCATACCGAGAAGATATTGAACTCCCCTCGTATCTCATCTGTGGCTAGGCCGAGGGTCATGAATTTGGTTCCCATTCAGGAAAAACATTCTAACGCTGAACATGTTTGTTTGTTCCAGTATTTGGGCGTATATGTTATATCTTAATGTTATATTTCTGCACTTTAAATATGTAATTATATCTGTCCTTGAAGGTTCTTATAGCACAGAGTAGATAAGTATGTTAGTATGGGGTTTAGAAACTACGAAAATCTGACTAGAATGTTGACAAAATATAAATCATACTGAATAGAACAGTCAATTGTGCCTCACAACGAGAAAGAGGGAGGGAATGGGAGAGAAACCTAAAACTTATTTAAAATAGACGCAAATAAAAAAAAAATATATGACAGTGTCAACAAAGTTTTTTTTTTAGTTTTAGACATTTTTTTATTACGACCGATTCCCGCGGAACTTTTTACCCATCAAGTGAGTATGCGTGCCTGCATGACCAGAGCATAGGTAGGAATAACTTTCAAGTAAAATGTAAAGAAGTGTAAACACAATTCGTGTTAAATTTGTTATAATTGTTGCAGACGCCGGCGGCGAAGCCCTTGAAGGCCATCTCTGCTATTTCCGACGTAGGTTTTAAATTTAGCATTTGATTGATAACACAGCCTCGTGTAGAATACGACGAGTACATAGGGCGAAAAACGTTCTTATTATTTGCAAGAATAAATTTGTAATCAAATCTCCTTGCTTGTATTATTTGTACCTGCCTGCTGGTTATAATAAAATTAAAAAATATGAAAATTCGACATTTTGATTTAAAAACCCGCCATTTTCAATTGTTTTTCCTGTCTTTGAAAATGAGTGAAAGTAGCGGTAATTTTGTTACATTTTGAAATTTTATTTTAAAATGGTATAATGCAAGACAGGCCGCGAATAAAATTTGTGCTTTTTATGGACATAATGCGGTATCGGTCAGTAGCACAAACTTGGTTCAAGCGTTTCCAGACTGGAAATTTTAACTTTCAAGATGCAGCTCGCTCTGGTCGCCCTGTTTGAATTCGCATGAATCAACTTTTTCCCCGAACTAATACCTACGTGGTTTTACAGTTTTTAGCCCGTGTACGCAGTTATAACCACTAAGTCGAACGCCTTAATACCCAAGTTTCCGTGTATTATCTGACAGTGGAAAGGAGTAGGTGAATAAATGCGTAGGTATTTTCGTTTTATAAGGAAGTGCAGTATCTGTTACGAAGTAACTAGTATCTCATCTGTGGTGCTGTTACCTGATTCTAAAAACTTCGAGTTCATTTCGTTATACGGAATCGGCAAAAATGACATAAAATTCGACTGTTTAGTCTTTATGAGTTTGCAATAGGCTAGTTGGCCGATAGTCATTTGTTTCTTTTTATTATCTGTCAAAAACAAAATTTTGTTCTAAAAATGTATGACATAGGAACGTGTGGCGTCAAAGTTTTTCAGCGTCACTGATGTGATTATTTGGTGATTTTGTTTAAATAAAAATTAAAGAAGCAGTGCAAAACAGAATGACTAAGATTTTTTTGAAATTTCAATAGGAGGGCAATTTAGGGAATAACATTTCATAATTTATTTTGATGCAGTCAACTACGTACGTACCCTCTTAAGATAACTATTAGTGCAACGAAACACACTCTGAAGCGTTTAGAATCAGAGGGATGGACAGACAAATGTAAAGTGAACCTTACAATAAAATAACATAATAATTCTCACTACACTGAGTATTTCATTATTCCATAAAAAATCATAAGATTATTTGCGGCTCACGCACCGCGCACTCTCTATATCCAGCCGCAGGCAACAGCTAGTAAATAATAAGGCGATAATTATACTGATAACTATCTAAGGTTAACCGGTACCTTGACCTCAGACAGATGATCACAGGTCCCGTACGCACTAAAACCCATAAATAAAAATAATATATTTAATTTTTGATCTGAGAATAAAACTATTAAAAGGCTGCCCTATGACCTCCAAATATGCTACTCCAGCTCTCTTCGATAACACACGACTGCTTGTAGTGGCCACTGGCCACTACCTACCTACCCACTTTATGATCGATCATACAATAACAAACATGATAAAAGCTGCAGATATTATTATAATTGACAAAACAAACATTCCTCACGCCTGGCGCTGCCTCACACGCGTGGGCTAATATAGAGCACTTTATAAGGTTCCGTAGCAAATGGCAAAAAACGGAACTCCGGCATTACGCCCAAAGGAAAGTGGACTCTTCTTTTAATTTCTTCCAAAAATATTGTTCACCTTAGGGTATTTCCGGCTAACTTTATAATTTAAAATTATGAACATTTGGGTATTTAAAGCCATATTTAATATAAAGGGGGAGCGACGATCGTTGCCTAACCGGCTTTCTAATTGAAATTTGTTAATTCGGTGTTTTTTTACTTATAAAATTTGTAAATTTAAGTATTTTTCTATGATTTGCCAAGTTGTATGTTATTTTCAGTTTTATTTCAACACCGTCATCTTTTTTAGTATATTTACCCCTTTTTTCTTTAAATTATTTATAAATTAAAAGTATTCCGATTTACCCCAACATATTTTTCTTTGCTAATTTCCTCCATTAGGCAAGCCTTCCAAAACATATCATGTGGCGAATTCTATGAAGGTATTTTAGCTGTTATCTTTTATTTTCGCTACACTACGCCAAATTGGATTTAGATGGACGTCACTTAGCTTAACCATGCATTGTCCTCTAAACTTAACGTGTATGCAAAATTTCAGCTTAAGCGGAAATCTACTAGGTTCTAATTTAGCTTCCAAGATTATAGTCCTAAACCACACCCCGGACACAAATGACAATCATAAAAACAAATGACGGAGCAAACAAAATCACGGCGAAATCCTATGCGTGCGAAAATCAAACTATAACCAATCTGTATCAATCTGAGTGACACGAGGGGATAAGGTCGGAATCTAGAGAGCGGCAGGGAGTGTCCATACTGTATGATAGTACTAATACTTTGCCCAAACTAACAGAGAAACTAACTAAGTAACTAACTAACACATGTACGTTCGTAAGAATTTGCATTTATTTTCTAAAAACAGTGACAGATATAATTTGAATTTAAGAAATGTAAATAAAATAGATATATAGCCTTTTCGAGACTGAGTAAGGTTAAAAAGTCATTTGTGGGGCAGTGTATAAGATTCTACAATAAAATTCCAGAAAATGTAACTAGTTTGTCAGAAAATAAATTCAAGACTCTTGTCAAAAAATGTTTGTGCTCTAGAGGATATTATAAGATAATAGATTATGTAAATGACAAAGATATATAATATGTTGATTCTCTATCAAATACCATTACCTGAGACTGTAATCTGAATCATGACATTATTTGTAATATACATTAAAAAAAATTACTATTTAAAAGTGTGTGTAAACACCTAATAGAAATAAATTGTTTTGATTTGATTTGAGCTAATATTATGTTTGTAAAAACACGTTTCTTATATGGAGGCCAAAATATTATTTGTTATAGCGGCAATAGAAATACATAGATTTATGTAAAATTTTCAAACTGTCTATCTACTACGGTTCTTGAAATACAGTCTGCTGACTGACACACGGGCAGACAGACAGCAGAAGCTTAGTAATAGGGTCCCGTTGTCACCCGTTGTCCGCCATATTGGTTGTATGAAAATATTGGTGTCTATTTTGTGGAACAAATAGTCAAAGTATATATAAGGTCTAACAAAATTAGCTGAAACTATTTTAACTGGTGCTTCTACCCATGAAACTGAACAACTTTCCCCATGAAACCCATAGTCAAATCTCAAAAAAATTGTTAGACCTTATATATTAGTACTAACATACAGTATGGACACTCCCTGCCGCTTAGTAAATTGCGACCTCACCTCCTCGGCACCCAGATTGATACAGTTTGGTTCTCGAACGTATAGTATTTCGCCGTAATTTTGTTTGTTCCTTCATTCGATTTTTGAAATGTCATTACTCGCCCGTTGTATGAAGTGTCCGGGGTGTGAAGTAAATAGTCAAGTTTACTTCACTCACGCCACATTTCTACTCATAAATACTCGTAAGTACAGTATAAACTCTGTATAACGTCACTCGATATAACGATTCACTCTTTGAAGCGTCAAAATTTTCTGGCTCCAGTTGGTTTACTTTAACACTACTTCTCCCTGCACAACGAAAACTCTCAATAACGTCACAAAATGCCCGGTCCCTTGAGTGTCACTATACAAGGTGACTTTTAATTAGAGCTTGATAACAGAATGTATGCATGTACTCGTGATTACAAACAACCTTCCCAAAGAAACTATATGTCAAATCAGAAAAATAATTTTTCATCTCTCCTGTTCGGAAAGTTTAATTTTCATGAGTAGATAGCCGGGTGGAACATTGCTTTTCCATCCCTAGGGTAGAAAGTATTTTCATCACTAGGGTGGAAAGTATTGTCATCCCTAGGGTGGAAAGTAATTTTTTTTTAATTGCCAGCCACGGAGTCAAACTAAGAGGTTTCATACATCTAAACTCAGCTATACATTAAACGAAGTGTTTATTACGATCTACAAATTGATATTAAATATTGTTATAGTTGGTCTATTTTTTTCACAATTACAGAAGATTAAAATTTAAAATCATTCCACTATTCTGCTGCCCGCCATAATGCCATGATAACATGACACTTTTTTTTCAATTTTCGGCATGGCCACCTAGATGCACGTCGTGACCAACTCGATTAGTTTCAATCTAGTCGGCCGTGGCAAGCGGCCATTGCGAAAAGGTTGGAGGTTGGATATAGGTAAAACTAATTTATTGATATCTAATTAATATTTTGTATCATATAAATAACTAAATTACAATAAATACATTTCCTCACAGTCGAAATGAAAAGTAGAGTGTTTAACTCGGGTGAAATGACCCATTTCACCCTTGAACTATTGGCGCTCTCACTTCGTTCGAGCGCCAGAAATATCTCGAGTGAAATGGGTCACTTTCTTCCCTTGATTAACAATCTACTATTTGGTCCTCGTTACATAATAAGTTATCAAATCGGCAAAAATGTATTGAGAACCAAAAATTTCTTTTCATTTTTGACATATAGTTCCTTTAAGAAATTTGTTTGTAATCACGAGTACATTCATATCCTTTGCTATCAAGAACTAATTAAAAGTCACCCTATATACAGTTTCGTCCGCAGAGATTGACGTTGCAGTACGAGCCGACAAGAACTTTATTTCCAAGCTATTTCGTTCGACGTTTGAAACATAGTGAATCGAGTTACTAATCTAGAGTTTACACTGTATGTAAAATCACATTTTCATAGCCTAGAAGTGTTAGACGGCAAGGTAGCGTGAGGTGGTTAACCTCCTCCGGCCGCAGCCGATCTATTACAGGCTCGCTTCTATTAGCAGACCAGACCAGGGACCATTCATCAGTGCGACTGCACAGCGCCCGCCTAGCTGCTGCTCGCTCTTAATAACACGACATAACTCAGGAGAGGGCTGCAAAGCCAATAGCCAATAATTTACATGGTCTCCACTGAAACCGGCTGCGTATACGCAGGTTGCAACTGGAAATGAATATGAGTAGGTGTACCTGTTGAAGATATTCTGTAATTAACTACTTACGTATTGTATGTAGATTATTCGTATTGACAAACTATTCTGTGAAATTCCGTACCTATCCTACTAATATTATAAACGTGAAAGTTTGTAAGATGTGTGGATGTTACTCTTTCACGCAAAAACTACTGAACGGATCTGGCTGAAATATGGTAGGTGGACAGACTAGGACCTGGATTAACTTTGCTTATTAAGCTTAAGGCTCGCGCACTGCGCACCCTCGAAGAGTCATAGAAAAGTTGTCCACGCGGGTAAAGCCACGGGAAACATTACTAGCTGCTTCCCGCGGCTTTGTATAGCCACGCTGTGCATACTTTTTCGCGAAGCCTTTACTATCTATCACAGTCGGGAATACACAAATCATCTATAAATTATACTTACTTAGTAGCAAAGAAGGTATATCAGACTTCAAATATTTCCAAATAATTTCGGTTTGTATGGGAGGCACATACTCCGATTATTCCTGGAATAATTAAGTACCCAGTACAGTAGGCCTTAGTAAATCCTAGTTATTCACCAAGTTTCATTAAAATCTTAAGAGCCATTATTGAGAAAAAACAATAAACTACCTGGATTTGTATTGTATAGGTAACCTTATTCCGATTTTTCTTGGAATAACAAACTAGCTAACGTACCGAGTTTCATCAAAAGCGCCATTTTTAAGTTAAAAAATAATTGGTGATTTTTTAATATGGTGGCAACCCTAAAAAATTATATAGTTTAAAAAAAACGGCTGGAGATATAAAAGTAATATTTTTCACTCAAATTTCACTAAAACTAGATCACCGGACGGACGTACACACACACACAAACACGCACACAATTTTTTTTTGTTTTTTAGACTATTAGTGTATTATGTAATAAAACCGGCCAAGCGCGAGTCAGAACCGAACACAAAGGGTTCCGTACCATCATACTGGCGCTAATACAAAGGGTACCGTACCATCATACTAGATGGCGCTAGTTTCTTCATGTTTAAAAAAACACGCTTTTTTGTATGGAGACTCCCCTTATTTTTTCACTTTTTTCTAAATTTTAGTGTTTGTTGTTATAGCAGCAACAGAAATACATCGTCTGTAAAAATTTCAACTGTCTAGCTATCACGGTTCATGAAGTACAGCCTGGTGACAGACGGACAGACGGACGGACAACGAAGTCTTAGTATTAGGGTCCCGTTTTTACCCTTTGGGTACGGAACCCTAAAAAGGATTATTGTGAAAGGTTATTCAAAGGCAACAAGAAGTCAAGTCACTGAATATTAATTAAGAATGTACATATTTATTTTTAGTAGTGTTATTATATTTCTTTTTTAAAAACCAGTTTCCATCCACTTGATGCATATCATTTTTTACGATTTGCATACAAAATGGCCAGAGTGGTTATCAGACTAAAACTAATATAAGTAAATTAGTTTTCAATTACTATTGATCCAAATCAATCGCATCATAAGACACGCGTTTGATCGAATTTTGAGCGCAATAGGGGATCGGACAGCTAGTCATTTGAGTTACTTTTTATGATCTGTCTAAAACGAAATTTTGTTCTAAAAATGTTTGAAATACCCGCAAGGGACGTCATAGATTTTTAACGTCATATACTATATGTAACATATTTTGTGAATTTGATCAATTTATTAATTTTTAAGATAACATTACTTTTTTTTTTCAAAAAAATAGACACTAAAAAATTATCAAAAATTTGATATAAGTACTCGTATATCAAATTTGATCAACTAAAAATTTAAGACGTGATGGAAAAAGAAAACAAGTCCCTAAGGTTTTTTGAAACTTCAAGAGGAGAGCAATTTAGGAAATCATATTTCAGAATTTATTTTTGATGCAGTCCGATCCCATATACTACTATTCTGTGCAAATGCATTCAAGACGCGTGTGTGGGGGGAGGGGTGTCGATTTTCGGGTTCAGGCTTGTCAGTGTCATTGGTGGTAGTTTAATGATATGAGAATTGTCAACCGACTTTCAAAAAGGAGGAGGTTATCAATTCGACTGTATGTTTTTTTTGTATGTTTGTTACGTGATATCTTCACAGGTTGTCAACCGATTTTCATGATTCTTTTTTATTCAATAGGGCGATGGATGATGCCAGGTTGATCCTAAAGCTAACGCACGAGTACCTATTTTAAACCGACTTTAAAAAAAGGAGAAGGTTTTCAATGTTTTTAAGGTTATGTACCTCAAAAGGAAAAAAACGGAACCCTCATAGGATCACTTTGTTGTCCGCCTGTCCGTCTGTCTGTCTGTCAAGACCCTTTATCTCGGGAACGCGTGGAGGTATCGAGTTGAAATTAAAACCATATACTTCGGTCTACAGTCCCTTGAAGCTATGAAACAATGAAACTTCTAAGTTAACGTAAAAAAAAGGTACGGCCGTTTATGCCGCAAAAATCGTACATTTCGAAACTCTCAAGGGAATCAAGATGTATTGGGTGTTTCCAGTTGACCGAGAACTATGAAATTTGGCAAGTAATACCATCTTATACTACAAGAAATAGGGAAAAATCTGAAAACTATACATTTGTAATTAAATCGTAAAAAATATAATCTTTATTTAAAGTAAATACGTAATCAATTATGCAAGGAACGGCGGTCCAAATTTTCAATTGAGTTAACCGTGCCATGTGGGGTATCGTATGAAAGAGCTTTATTGGCACGAGCTTAAACAGATTTTTAATTATTTTTATGATGTATAGTTTTTGATTGAAAAAATGAAAAATTTTATATGTTGTATAGGTAGGTACCTAATAATTTTGGTGTATGTAGTACCTAATAGTTTGCACTGTATGATTTATAATATGTATATAGGTACCTACAAATTTGTACGGAACCCTCGATGGGCGAGTCCGACTCGCGCTTGTCCGGTTTTTTTTTGGTATGTTTATTACGTGATATTTTCGCAGATTGTCGACCGATTTTCCTGATTCTTTTTTTATTCTGTAGAGTATGCTGTTAAGTCGGTCCCTTAGAAATTTTATCAAAATCGGTGTATAACTTTTGATAGAAAATAAAATTAAAAATTCCAAATTGTACTAAGTTGTTGCAATGGAAGTTGGGTTTTTAATGTGTTTAGCGTTTTTGTTAATCTTGTTTACTTTAGGCACCAAGATAATTAAATTATGAAGGAAAGTAGATGTCAAGGCCCCATCTTATCAATCATGGATAACAAAACAGGATGATTCATTGCAATGCTATGCAATTTCAGTGACACCATATTATTTTAATATATAAACAGACAGGAGCTCTTTTTTAGGTAATCGGGTTATTAGTACCTTATGTCACTTTTGGAATCAAGACGCATGTAACAACACCTCGCACTTCAAAATCCATCAAGCCGTTTAAGCAACAGGCTCCGCCATATTGGATTTAGGATGACGTCACTTAGCTTACCATGCAATGTCCTCCAATCATAACGCATATGCAAAATTTCAGCTCATTCGGAAAGCGGAAAGTGCTTCTAATTTAACTTCCAAGATTTGTTCCATTGCCAAAACAAACAAACGAACACGGAAAGCTAATATAAAGCTTGTAAAAAAATAAAACTCGAGTGCATGTCGATATCCTAGGACACTTAGGGATAAATCCATCAAGCCGTTACAGACTCGACCATAGAAAACATACATTCATACACCCGAAAATCATTACCCTCTTTCTGAGGCTGTAGGGTAAAAACAGTTAAAGAGTTACATCCAAATGCTAGATAAACTAACCGATAACCTGGACTATAAGGAACAGACGGATGGGTTGAGGAAATGAATTATACTCATAGTCAATATATATAGTCAAGTCATAGGTTAAAGCAAATATAGATTAAATTATCTATGTATCAATAATTCATTAAATACCTTTTTCATCAATACTGGCATTTGTTGGTCGGAGGAAGCCAGATCAGAGGGACCTATACCAACAGCACTGGTCTTCGCACTCAACTGTTCCATCGACCACAAAACCTCCAGGTCTGGCCAAATGTTCCACTTATGTACTGTTTACTTAATTTATATATAACTTTTATTTATTATAAGTACGAATATATTATAATCTGAGAAGGCACTGTATCACTCGACGCGGGCGTTTATACAGCGGTGTATATATTGTTTAAAAACTATTATTAAATAAATTATCTGTTTGTTGCGTACGTATTAATTTACTTTCACGATTTATCTGAGAGGGTAGTTAAAAATAAGAAATAAAAACTAGTTTGCGTGCGCGGCCTGCCGGACGCCAGCGCGTCGAGCGAATGAGCGCGCGCACGCACGCGCAGTGCGACACCGGGCAGCGGCACCCCGCACCGCGCCAGACAACACCAATTCCATCCACAATCAGCCCACTAAGGCGCTCAATTATCGTCTGTTTATGTGCATATTTATATTACATAGAACTGATAATCCTACGATGTCACCGATAGGCTAAATATATTTTCCCACCGTTGTACGTGTTGGTATAATTAGACAGAGCAGCGAGCGAGGCACGTCAGCGCCGCGTGATGCGCACGCGCTGTCCGTGTGACAGCTGCTCTTGAGACTTAGCGCCCGGCGCCTGGGTCGTGGAAAACTTGATGCAACGCTCAACTTGACCTACATAATGAAAAATACTACCTGTTACGAATGATGAAACCGGTAGACACGTCAAGGCATAAATTCCAGTTTCAGACCTGTTTAGGGATCCGTAGTCAGACTAGGAACCCCGAAAGTTTCATCATGTCCGTCCGTCGGTATGTCACAGCCGTTTTCATCTTATCAACCGAAGGACTTCCACTACTGGACATAGGCCTCCCCCAAGGATTTCCACGACGACCGGTTCTGCGTTACCCGCATCCAGCGGCTTCCCGCGACCTTCACCAGGTCATCGGTCCACCGAGTAGGAAGCCTGGCTGCGGTGCCTTTTCCGGTTTCAGCTATAAAGCTGAATTTTGAAATGGTTATAAAAATCTGTAACGCCTATACAGGGCGTAACAAAATTGGTGTAGGTCCCGTTAACTGGGGCTTCTACTTATCATACTGAACAGCTTTTGTTCTACGACTTTGCTGAAATCGCAAAAAAAATTTTTGACTCTTCACACAAATCGATCAGCTAGCTGATTGACCAATTTTGTGCATTTTAGTATGGAGGGTCCAAATTTTTTTTGAGAATTGACTATAGGTACGTTAGTACTAATATATATACTGTGCTATAGGTTCCTTGGGGAAAGTAGTTCAGTATGATGAGTAGAAGCCCCAATTAACGGGTCCTACACCAATTATTTTACAACATGTATACATACAGGTGCAACAAAATTGGTGTAGGTCCCGTTAACTGGGGCTTGTACTTATCATGTTGAACCACTTTTGTTCTATGACTTTGCTCAAATCGCAAAAAAAAATAACTCTTAAATATTAAATTAAAATTAAAGTTAAATATGTCTTTATTTATTTATTTAATAATTTCAACCAAAGCTACTGAGGGTTTGCCAAGAACATTTTTTCGATAAATAATTCATCATATCAGCATATACGTCCCCACCAAGGGGCTCGAGCCTACCCTAAATTAGGGCGATACATGATAATTTTACCATAAACTGATAGTGGAGTGGACTATTGGAAGATTGACAGAACAGAGAAGAAGAAAAATAATTAACCAAATATCAATTTCTTTTTTTATGTTGTGATGCAATAAAGAATATTGTATTGTATTGTATTGTACTGATAGAATGGATTCGACGTGTGAATTTGCAGACGTGAATAAAATTGCATGGCGCGACAAAGTGACCAACGATGAGGCGCTAAGAATAATGAAAAAGAAGCGGGAAGTAGTAAATACAATGAAAAGAGAAAAACAACAAAATTATCAAAAATATAATTCTTGGGTAAATGGAAGGTAAGCGGGCCAGAGGAAGAAGGTGAACAAGATGGACAGACAACTTGGGGAGTGGACCGGACTTGGCATTGTCGCCCTTGGAAGATTGGCAGGACAGAGAAGAAGAAAAATAATTGGCCAAATATCAATTTCTTTTTTTTATGTTGTGATGCAATAAAGAATATTGTATTGTATTGTACTGATAGAATGCATTCGACGTGTGGTTGTACAGACGCGCATAAAATTGCATGGCGCAACAAAGTAACCAACAATAAGGCGCTAAGAATAATGAAAAAGAAGCAGGAAGTAGTAAAAACAATATAACGAGAAAAACAGCATATTTTAACCATATCTATGGAAAGAAAAAAACAACAAAATTATCAAAAACATAAATCAGGAATAAATAAAGGGTAAGCGGGACAGAGGAAGAAGGAGAACAAGATGGATTTTTTTGCACCGCCCCTTTACTTATTCTATCGATGTTTCCCTACCCAAAGGTTGCCTGGAAGAAATTTCTACTTAGCAATAAGGCCGCCTATTGTATAGGCTTTCTTCTATATTGTTAATTTATTTTTTCTTATGTTGTGATGCAATAAAGAATATTGTATTGTATGGACAGACAACTTGGGGAGTGGACCGGACTTGGCATTGTCGCCCTTTGAAGATTGGAAGAACAGAGAAGAAGAAAAATAATTAACCAGATATCAAACTTTTAATTGGTCATTTTTGTTAAAACAAAAAATTAAACAGACGAAAAAAGATAGGAGCTGAAAAGCGAAAAATAATAAGGACCTTTTTAGGCTAACTAATCGCCTACACTAATGTAAATACCTAGTCAATAAATAATTAACCAATTAATTAAAAAGTGAAATGATGGCAGCCGAATGCGCGGCAGCGGCGACGCGACGCGTCTCTTTGCTGGAAATCGCCGAAAGTTCCGTTTGTTTGTTTGGCGCAGACTCAAAATTATTTAGGTATTTACATTAGTGTAGGAAATTAGTTAGACTAAAAGGTTTTTTGGTTTTTTTTCTTTTTGGTTCCTTTCTTTTTTCGTCAGTGTTTTTTTCTGTTATTTTTTTTATTTTTTTATTTCTTGTGGCAAAAATATACTGATTAATTGCTACTTCTTTTTTGATGACTTACTTTAAACAGACTTCCGTCTCAATCATTAGACCCTCAATAGTAGTCATCCTACTAATATTATAAATGTGAAAGTTTGCATGTATGTATATCGATGTTTGTATGGATGTTTGTTACTCTCTCACGCTTTAACCACTGGACGGATCAGGATGAAACTTGGCAAACATATGTTAGGTCCTGATGGAATAGGACATAGGCTACTTTTTACCACGGGAAAACGTCATATTCCCACGGGAAAACCGAAAACAACGTGGGCGTAGCCGCGGGCGGACGGCTAGTAACCCATAAATCATAAGTTAGTTACTAAGTTCTCATTATGATAAATGAAGAAGCCCAAACATAATGCTACTCTTAATAAGTGTCATTAGAACTAATTATGTGCGCCAAGCTTTAACAGAATCGGTTTACAGATGAAAATTCAGTGGGTGAACAATCAATCATACCCTATTTTTCTACCTTTAGGGGTGATATTTGGTTTTCATATTTGAATAGGACTAACTAAGTTTACCCTATCCAATAAAAAAAGAATAATCAAAATTGGATTACTCTGTAAAAAGTTATGCGTTATCGATCATACTTAATAAAATGATTGATTGAAAACACTTTATTGCACAACTTAAGACGAAAAAAAAATACATTAAGGAAGTTTTACATATAGGCGGTCTTATCGCTAACAAGCGATCTCTTCCAGAAAACCTTTAGGTGGAGGAAACATGAAAATTCATTAATTACATGAATACATTATTCGGGTCGGTTTAAGAACCTCCTCCGTTTTTTGTCGATTATAAAGGGACTTATAAAATAATAGTACAAGACTCGGGAATAATGTCTCACTTTTTCTAATTTTTAGTATTTGTTGTTATAAAGCGGCAACAGAAATACATCATCTGTAAAAATTTCAACTGTATAACTATCGCGGTTCATGAAATACAGCCTGGTGAGAGACGGACAGACGGACAGACAGCGGACAATTTTCTCGTTTTTACCCTTTTTGCACTTAGTGTAAGTGCGCAGGGTTCACATCTGGACGGCCAATGTACCAATGAGTTTTTCAAAAACTTACGTACATACTTACCGATTGCTTTAACGGTGAAGGAAAACATCGTGAGGAAACCTACACACGCCTGCGAAGAAACTCGAAGGTTGTGTGTGAAGTCGACCAACCCACACTGGGCCCGCGTGGTCGACTAAGGCCTAATCGCCCTGATTCAGGGTAGGCTCGAGCCCCTCGGTGGGGACGTATATGAGCTGATATGATGAAGTGCGCATTTACTTTCACTGGCTCAGCGACCCAGAGAGGATCTTAGCCGCCGACACCAAAAGTCGCCACTCGTCCATATTCTGCGCCTCCTCACTCCAATTGGGTCTCTGGAGGGCACTCAGGTCTTTCTGCACCTCATCGATCCAGCGGTACCTGGGAAGCCCGACCGGACGTTTCCCTGGCGGTCGTCCCGTGTACGCTCTCTCTACACCACGATTCTCCTCCATCCTCTGTACGTGACCAAGCCAGCGAAGTCGGGCCGATTTAGTTTCGCCAATTATGTTGGGCTCAGCGATAAGGTCTTCCAGCTCCTGGTTCTTCCGCACTCTCCAGCTGCCATTGTCTCTCCTAGTATCTCTCTCTTTTTGTACGGAACCCTAAAAATGTTTTAAAATAGCTCCTTGGTAATTACACTACTCAAATGTTAATAGTATCCACCTAACAACCAAGGTAACTTTCGTGTAATCGGTGATAGATAAGATAATCTTTTAATCCCTCTATTATGGGTATTTTCACATTCTTCACTTGGTGATTGATAGCTTTATAAAAACAACAACATGTGTCGCTTTCACAAATCTCTACATTCCATATTAATGTCGACAAAGATTAATTTTTCATACCAGGTAGGCAGACCCATGTGGAGAAACTTGGGATCATAAATGGAAAGTTGATCTCGTTATTCTTGCTTGCTGATAAGAGGACCGGGCGCGGAAGGCGCCGCTGTGTGATTATCACAAGACCTTTTTTGTCAACAGCACCATATTTAAGGCCCAGTGGTACCTAAAAATCCACTTCAACAGGTTTTTAGAATTTATTTTGAAGTAGTTAACAGTAAATTTAAAATCTAGGAAAACATATTGGTAATACTGAGAATAGTTACGAGGGATTATATCGAATGGAAACACGATTTAATAAAGTTGGCTCTATAGAATAATTTCGCAAAGGTACCTCTTGTCGAGCCATTTTATCATTTTCGGTTTTATTTTTAAAATAAGTAATTTGATAATATGATTACTAAAATAAAGTTCATAGGTGACTGAAGGGAAAACGTCGAATGGATTTTTATTTAAGATAAATATGATGCAAATAAAAACGAAAACATCGAAAAAATGCAATGTTATTTTCTTCCCTCTTTACACGTAAAGAAAAAGACAAAGACAGATTTTTAAGTACCACTGGGCCTTAAGCTATCACTTCAATCTTACACCGCCTCCGTGGCGTAATGGTTTAGTCCATTAGCTACACATCAGGGTGTCGCGGGTTCGTTTCCCGGAGGAGTCTAACTTTGTATGACTTGGTTTGGTGGGTGGAAAGGGAATGTTCTAAGCCCGCCTGGCTAGCAACCACCATCTTATTTAAGTCTTGCTGCCAAGCATCAATGTTAACAGCATTGATGTGTTCCGGCTTGAAGATAAGATAGCGGTTCCCCATTGCGTTTGGGAATCTTGGTAAGCCCGGTTCCATCTTCAGCATCATCGTCACTTACCATTAGGTGAGATAATGTCAAAAGGGCTTACCAATTGTAGAAAAAAAATGCTTCATTGATAAAAGTAATAATAATTCAACTTTTATTTGCATATTCTTTTACTATAATTATATAGTTTTATTTTACAGTTGCATAAATTACTAACATAGGATAAGGCACAGATTACTAAATAGTTACTTGGTTAAGGTAGACACTAACATGCCTAATAATGTATTTTATTTATAGTATCTATGTTTTGTTTTTTTTATAAGTTTTTATATATCTATGGGCCTGGACTTTACTAAGTTACTAAGGATACTAAGTTGCCTGAAAATAAATGAATAATAATAAATAAATTACTTGTTATTAACACTTTATCAGTTTTATTACACATACCATTAAATAACAATATTAAAAAAAAAAACCCAACTGCATAATAACATTATCCCTCTTTTTTTGGCAGTCGGGTTAAAATGTATCCTTAATGTCATTTCTGTCTGAAGATGAATCTAACTCCAAAATCCTACGAGCCGTTCAGGCTACATGCTCAGCCAAAAAAACAGACATACATACATGCATAAATACATACCTACATACATACATACATACACCCGAGAAATAGTACCCTCTGTTTTGGGCAGTTGAGTAAAAAGTAGTTCGTATGTAATTGAAATTTTAAAAGACGATGACATGAACTCCGTTATTTGTAGCGAACTTCACTTCCACTTACGTATAGCCTGCCCAACTGGAAGGCCAGATTTCGTCCTCACCTGAACTGCCTCCTGGCAGCTAAGGGAGGAACCGCTAGTGTCAATCTTCGGATGACTACCCCCCCCCCCTTACTAGCACAACAGATAGTACGGTTGGTGCATTGCTGAACGTCACTGATAACATCCGTTACGCAATGGATAATAAAAAACTTACGTTGGTAACTCTACTTGATTTCAGCAATGCATTTAACTCGGTAGACTTTGATGTTCTCCTAGGTATCCTCAAATCATCCCATATTCCTGACTTAATTATTCCCTGGTTTGATTCCTACCTCCGAGGACGGCGCCAATGTGTAAAAACAGACGAATCGCTGTCGGATTGGTGCGAGCTATCAGCTGGTGTACCTCAGGGTGGAGTTCTATCGCCTCTTCTTTTTTCGATGTTTATCAACCAGATCACTAAAGTGCTCACTTGCCAGTTTCATCTTTATGCCGATGATCTGCAGATCTATGCCCACTTCCCTGTTTCCGAGGCCTCAGTCGCCATCAACTCCATCAATGCTAATTGAGCAGCGGTACAGAAATGGGCTAAATCTTTCGGTCTCGTGATCAAACCTTCCAAATCGCAGTCTATCATTATCGGTAGCAGTCGCTTGAGGGGTGGCTTGGATCAGTGCTTACCCTCAATATGCTACGATGGCGTTGCGATACCGTTCACCGAGAAGACCCGGAATTTGGGACTTATCATGGACTCCAACCTGTCGTGGTCCTCTCACATCAATGACGTCAGCAGGAGTATGCATTTTTCTTACCACTCCCTTAAGCGACTCCAGTTCTTTTTGCCTAATAAAACAAAACTCTTCTGTTACCGCTGCTCGATTATGCGGATGTATGTTATTTGGACGCCACTGAGGAGCTCCTTAATAAGCTCGAGCGCTTACAAAATCTCGCCATTCGGTTTGTGTTCGGCTTGCGAAAGTTCGACCATATTTCTGAATATCGCGCTCGGCTTAAATGGCTCCCTGTTCGTCAGCGTCGTAATCTACACATCCTCACACTCATGTACAAAATCCTTAAAAATCCTTCTTGTCCTGAATATCTCCGTTCCCGTGTCCACCTACTACCCGTGCCTTCCCCACCCAGACGTTTATGCGTCACCAAAACTTTAGTAGTTCCCCGCTGCAATACCAAATTCTTCTACAACTCGTTCACTGTTGAAGCTGCGAACCTCTGGAATAAATTACCCGTCAACATTCGCGACTGCCCCTCTGTTAACTCTTTCAAAATCAAACTTAAAGAGCATCTTCTTTCCCTACAAAACGTGTAAGTTTATTTGTATATATTTAATTTTAGTACAAATAGTAAGTTTTCTATTTTTAGGTATGTATTATGTATAAATTATTAATTTATTTACTATCCGTATGTATTATTTATGTGAGTAGATCAGGTTAGTTTACATTATATTATATTAGTATTTTATTTAGTATAAATTTAGGCACACATAGGTTTGCCCCCCGTCCTTTGAATTCTCATAACACCCGGTAAGGTTGGCTGGAAGAGATCTCTTATAGAGATAAGTCCACCTTTGTATATGTCCTTTCTAATTGTTTTTCATGTAAATATTTGTGTGCAATAAAGAATATATATACAGATGTAATTCCCAAAGCGGCAGCTCCCATCAGGAGCGCCCCGGGCAGCCCTCATCAGCGCCCCTTTTACGCGCCCCCCT
Organism: Coleophora flavipennella; assembly: GCA_947284805.1. Taxonomy (NCBI): domain Eukaryota; kingdom Metazoa; phylum Arthropoda; class Insecta; order Lepidoptera; family Coleophoridae; genus Coleophora; species Coleophora flavipennella. Next base: position 6,201,867 of record OX369269.1, read on the forward strand.
TCTCTATGGTGTGGGTCGCTTATACGAAGGATTCACAAGTCTTAATAGACTTGAAATCCAAGGAGGTTTGTTTATTGGGTAGTACCTTCTGTGAGCCCCACATCACCAGTACCTCAGGCGGTTGTACTGGTATGCGTAATTAAGCATTTTTTAATCTTCCTACCCTCCGAAAAAGGGGAACAAAAAAAACGTTATCCACAAACTTTCCCAGCAATAAAAATTATTAACTACCAAACCAATTTAATGAAAAACTGAAAATACTTCACCTAACATTTAGGGTCGTTGGGTAAAAATGTATCCAATGTCGCTCGCGGGATCAAGACGAATCTACTGACACCTTGTACTCCAAAATTCATCAAGCGATTTCGGCTACAGGCTCAGCCAAACATACATACATACACATACACCCAAAAAACAATACCCTTTTTTTGGCAGTATACAAAAAATACTGTTAACTGTTATGTATGTATGTATGTTATAGCGCACTCGGGCACGTAAAACAAATAGGTACCGCGTCAGTAGCACAAACACGAACGCTGTCCATTCAAATTACCACTTAAGGCGAGGTACTGATTGGAACTATTGTCGCTGTCTTTTTCTTTAAGTGTAAAGAGTAAATAAAGAAAATAACCACGCTTTTTCTTTTTTTCAATCGTTTTTCGTTTCAATCAAAAACTACAGTAAAAGTATAAAAAATAATTGAATTGCATTATCATAACAAATATTGTTGTATATTTTTAAAATTTATACTTTAAAATATTAATCATAACTAGAGTTGAAAGTAACGGTGTAGACCTATCTTTGTAATTTTTTCAATCAAGCCAAAACTGCTCAATCGTGTTTCTAATAGCTTTTGACTTTATGGAACGTCATTAGCAATAAGGGTATTTTTTTCAACCTTGGGTTTTCTATCGTTTATTACATCATCATCTACAGCCGAAGGACGTCCACTGCTGGACATAGGCCTCCCCCAAGGATCTCCACGACGACCGGTTCTGCGCTGCCCGCATCCAGCGGCTTCCCGCGACCTTCACCAGGTCATCGGTCCACCGAGTGGGAGGCCTGCCTACACTACGCTTTCCGGTGCGTGGTCGCCACTTTAGAACGTTACTGCCCCAACGTATCGGTTATTTATTTTATTTCATCAATTTCAAACAATTTCATTACAGGGCTAAGCCCCAATGCGAAAAAGTAGAATATAGATTATATTTAAACATAACTTAAAAATAATAATAGGAATAATTGACGTTAAAAATAACGAAAATCTGTAATATTTCCGCCTTGGATAATGTTTGGAGAGTTCTCTTCACATCAATACATAAATTATAGCCACATGTGAATAAAAAAAGTGCTAATATTTTTTGTAGAAATGCGTTTTCAAACACATAAATAATTTAGAATATTATTTTCCAAAATTGGAGTTGGCAGAAGTTGGAAATACTGACGCTAGTTTTTTCGTGAATTTGATGATCAATAGTTTTCGAGTTATGGCGGTTTCAAGTTTGACAGTTGTCATCCAAAATCCAACCTTGACGATATCAATTTTCTTTTCTCAAAATAATCGTTTTTCTTATTTTTATCATAATTTTTTTTGGCTTACCTATTGCGGATAAAAAAAAACTAGAACGAGTACTTGTCTTAAAATAAAAGGCTAAATTGAGCATTGACGGGCAGGCAAAGACGGCTTAAAGCGACATCGTCACAAGGAAGTATTTCTGTATTCTTAAGTTCAACGTACTGCTGCACATTTTTAAACAGAGCATACGAAATTTAAGAGGACTGTGAGGCTGCGACTGTTCATACAAACGGCGTTGGCGATTTTCACCTCTTAAATATTAACCGATTTTGTCCAATTTTTTTAAGAGGTGGTTGTCGCTCCGATAGGCTGTAAAGCAGCCAAGCTGCTAAAGCTTCAGGGGGTTATAAGTGGGTAGTGCGGTCCTGTACCTGTTTGTATATATATACCTTATGTACTTATTTATGTACTTGCTTTTGATTTTTTAATGTGATATTGACGATTTGGATAATTTTCTGTAATATCAGTATTTGTATGAAATAAATGAAATGAAATGTGTATGTATGCATATAGGCATAGGACTGTGAGTACCACATAACAACTACAGCCGGCTGTAGTGGTATGCGTAAATGCATTTGTCCTCCTCTCTTCCAAGGGAAAAGAAAACAATATTCAATAGGTTGTCAGACAGAAAAAAGCTAGGTATACAGTTTTTTGTTTTTTCAATAAAGTTAAGTTCGATTTTGTTGTCGTTCACGTGTTTTTATTAAAAACTAATTTCGGCCATAATTTGTTTATTTTTAATCAATAATTTAAAAAGAAACCTATAAACTTAACTTTTGTTCTAACTGACAACCTATCGAAAATTGGTCAATATGAAAAGTGAGTATGAAAAGTGTAATATTCGACGTGGGTTCACAGTTGACTTAAAAAACTATCTAAAAAGAGCGCTTTTAAAGTCGTGGTAATATCGTTGCGCACACACAGATTTGCCCAGCATTCTTGGCATCTCTACTGCACCTTTTCAACCGACTTCCAAAAAGGAGGAGGTACTTAATTCCACTCTATGTTTTTTGTATGTTTGTTACGCGATATCTTCACAGATTGTGAACCGATTTTCATGATCGCTATGATCTAACCGCCTAAGTGGCGTAATGGTTAGTCCATTCGCTTCACACCAGGAGGTCGCAGGTTCGATTCCCGGCGGGGTCAACGTTGTAACACTGGGTTTGGTTGGTGGTAGGGCATTTTCATAGCCCGCCTGGCTAGCTACCACCATCTTATCTAAGTCTTGCCGCCAAACATCAATGTTAACATCATTGATGTGTTCCGGCTTGAAGATAAAATAGCCAGATCCCCATTGCGTTGGGGAATCTTGGTAAGCCCGCGTCCATCTTCGGCATCATCGTCACTTACCATCAGGTGAGATGATGCCAAGGGCTTACCAATTATGAATAAAATAAAAATTAAAAAAAACCTTTTTTATTCGATCGGTATGCTACAAGGTCAATCCCATATAAATTTTATCAAAATCCGTGAAACACTTTTTCGAACATGAACAAAGTCTGAAAATAATAATGCAGTCGGGTTTATTAACGTGTTTAACAGCGTTTTTACAAGGCGTGCACGCAGAGTGGATGTATGAAAACCTGCCATACGCGCGCACGATTGCGAAGTAAACCCGCGTGCGCGTGCGTGACGAAATTAGCATGACTCTAAAACTGTCCTAAATATCAATAAATATAAATAAAAAATTGGTACAAAGTGTACCAAATGAGGTAGTACCATTATTTTCTCCGGACAGATGACAAATACATCTTATGTTGTAGCATCGTAACTAAAACACGTTTATAAACCGACTTCCATCTCAAAAACTTAGTACATTTTTGCATTTTTTTTTAATTTTCTAATAAACTATACTACACCGATTTTGATAAAATTTATATGAGACCACACGGAAAGCACTAGCTTTCAAATAAAAAAATAATCATAAAAATCGGTTCACCCAGTCAAAAGTTCTGAGGTAACACACAAAAAAACATACAGTCGAATTGAGAACCTCCTCCTTTTTGGAAGTCGGTTGAAAATTAAGGACTACGCATGCTCCATCTAATATCAACGTTGAATAACCTGATTTGATTACTGATTAGTTAATTTATTAAAAAATATTAGCCTGACTGCATAAAACATTAGTTTCCTTTTTTTTGGGCAGTCGGATAATAATGTATCCTATGTCACTCTCGGGGTCAAAACGAATCTAACGACACGTTGCACTCCAAAATCCATCGAGCCGTTTGCACACGACGGGGCGGGGCGGGCCGGTCAACTTCGCCGCCAACGATAGCACATGGAGGCGGCGCGGTCGGCGCGGTCTTTTTGTCCTCCATGTGTGCTGGTAGTATAGGATTCCCTACGTGCTATCGTTGGCGGCGAAGTTGACCGGCCCGCCCCGCCCCGTCGTGAGCAAAGCGCCTTAGGCGAAGTAACTATTTAATAATCTGTGCTTAGGCTTCCAAAGAATACACATACATATACATAGGTACATAATACGTCGCAGGTATATTGTCAAAGTCGCAATATTGTAATTTCACTAGTAAAATTTAGTGAAATTATAATTTCACGGTAAATTGTCAATTGGACGTCCATTTCTTAAACCGATGATTTCTTCTTCAGCGAAGCATTCTGAACCTGACCGAACCTAACATCGCTCGCTTTGCTCGCTCATTTAGTGCTAATGTAATTTCACTTTAGTCAAAGTATATATATTAGTACTAACATACAGGGTGGGAAGGAGTATACCGACAGATTTTAACCATGGATTCCTGGTGGTATTATGAGTAAATAATGTTATATCAACATGGGTCTAAAACTGCCTTATTAACTTACTTAATTTCTGGAACAAAAAAATCAATTAACGATAGTAATCCCTTCTGAACGAAACCTTAGTCTAAAGAGTGAAAAAGAAAACTTCACACTTCACGAACGACTCCGACAACATACGATAAACGACGAGTGGAGTGTGCTGTGCGACGTCAGTATTTCACTTGATTATTAAGAGCTCAAGACAAAAAACGTCAGATAAACACCTGATATTATAAAGATGTGTTACCCTTGAGGTTTTTGAGATTTTTCAACTGGTGAATTACTGAATATCTCGAAAAATAGGTTTTATCCAGCAATGTTTTATAACTTTTTTTTGTCCAAATAGACACTACAATCGTTGGTTAAAATTTGTCGGTATACTCCTTTCCACCCTGTATATAGTATATTGCTATAGTAATGTGACCCGTAAAATTACAATGACACTGAGAATAGGCCGTGAAATTGTAAGAAATGGAGCCGATTGAAAATTCACAGTAAAAATTGTAATATCACGACTCACGAGTTTGACAATATACCTTCGATGAATAGACTTTTAATTAGTTCTTGATATCAATAAGGATATGAATGTACTCGTGATTACAAACAACTTTCCCAAAGAAACTAAATGTCAAATATTAATAAAAAGTGTTAGTCCTTTATACATTTTTGCCGATTTAATAACTTATTCTTAATATGTAATATGTATCGAGGACAATTTTTTTTTCTGATTTCACATGTAGTTTATTTGAGAAAGTTGTTTGTAATCACGAGTACATGCATATCTTCTGTTCATCATATCAACTCATATACGTCCCCACCGAGGGGCTCGAGCCTACCCTGAATTAGGGCGATCGGGCCTTAGTCGACCACGCGGGCCCAGTGCGGGTTGTTCGACTTCATAAACAACCTCTGAGTTTCTTCACAGGCGTGTGCAGGTTTCCTCACAATGTTTTCCTTCACCGTAAGAGCGTCGGATAAACGTACATATGATATCTAAATATCTTCTGTTATCAAGAACTAACTATTATTATTATTGAAATATATAAAATTTAAGCTACTCTGCTCACTTGGCACAGGTCAGGAGCACCTCCAGCGGAAGCACAGTCGGCTGGAATTCAGTGCGACGGAGAAAGTGTCGGACTATCCTATTACTATTATTATTATTCATTTATTTTCAGGCAACTTAGTACTAAAGTACAGGCCCATAAATATATAAAAACTTATAAAAATAACAAGACATAGATACTTTAAATAAAATACATTATTAGGCATGTTAGTATCTACCTTAACCTATGTTAGTAATTTTTAGTGACGCGTGGACTGATGGCATGGTGCCTCTAAAACGGCGAAACACGAAATTAAAAGTCACTCTGTATATATTACAAAAACAATACCTTTTTTTTGGGGCAGTGGCAGTCGCGTAATAAGCACAGTAGTACATATTATGTGTATTGGAGTCGTATCGGAAATTGTTCCTTAAAATATTCATAGAATTTTAAGCTGCTTGTGGACCCATTATACTTCTATTTGACTACAATAGAAGTAGGCGCGCTTAGCCAAAGCAGCAACAAAAAATCTTCTCTATTTAATCTCTCCTAGAAAAAGGGCCACAAGTTTCTTGGTCTACAATACAGCTAAGGGTTGGCTTGCTAAGATAGATTGACACTTTGATAGAATACACAATGCATTTTCTTTAAGTTTCTTTATACTTGTCGGGCGTGATCTGTAAGCTAGCTAAAAGGATCAAAAAAATGTTGCGCTTATTCGCATGTGGATCAAATTCAATTTACTGCTTCCATCATGTTAGCTTTTAACTCTCTCTCCCCGTCCGATTACTTACAACTCAATTTTACAATAGGGACGACGACAGCATCAGATATAAATTATTAACTCTTGATCACTAAATTGCCCTTCTACTTAAACTTCGGAAAACCTTACTCGTTTTGTTTTCCATCAAGTCTTCGATTTTTAATTCATCAAAATCACAAAATGAGTACATAAATGATGCTGCAAAACTATGATGTCAAGCCTAGGTATTTCAAACATTTTAGAACAAAATGTCGTTTTTGACAGATGATAAAAAGTAAATCAGATGACTAGCATTCGTCATCCCTATTGGATCTTGCCAACCGTCCCTTATTTCACGGGACGTCCCGTATTTCTTGCATAAATTTCTATGTCCCGTCGGAACAACCAATGTCCCGTATTTTACAAAAATCTACAGCCATGAACGCTATCAAAAAAAGGAAGAAAATTATACAAAAATTTTCGAAAACCGAGATAAGCAACGTTTACACGATAATTTATTTTATTTTCAGTATTCCCAACTCAAATTGTTTTGTCGAAAGAGTATTTTCACAAATGATCCTAAAATGAACTGACGTTTGTAACAAATGCACGCCGAATTTAATTAAAGCTGAACCGATAGATAACCATGTTTAACTACGATTTTGACTGTGTTTGTTTTTGACGTGACAACGTCTAATAAATCGATGAACGCCGGCTGCACGCCACGAAAAAGGATGACTCATTGTCCCGTTACGCTCATTGTCCCGTTACGTTATGACGTTTTCACGATAAACTATCGTCCGTAAATCGACTTTACAGACAACCATCATCATCATCATCATGTCAGCTCATATACGTCCCCACCGAGGGGCTCGAGCCTACCCTGAATTAGGGCGATCGGGCCTTAGTCGACCACGCGGGCCCAGTGCGGGTTGGTCGACTTCACACACAACCTTCGAGTTTCTTCGCAGGTATGTTGTGTGTGCAGGTTTTCTCACGATGTTTTCCTTCACCGTTAAAGCAATCGCGGAGAGTATATGTACGTAAGTTACGAATAACTCATTGGTACATGGGCCGTCCGGATTTGAATTTTTATTTGTCCCGGGTGAAAAAGAGAAAACCCGTATTTTTTAACATTTATGGTCGTTTGTCCCTTATGGCCAAAAAAAAGTTGGCAACCCTAATCTCGCCCACGATCTGAACTAAACGCGACGAGTTTCAGAAGTACTGCTAGAATGTCCTAAGCTTGCAGATATTGCATTCCTTGTAGGTCGTTCCCCCAAACGATACCGCTGAAAGCTAGGGTAAACAAGTTTTCCGGGGCAGCTAGCTGCAGGCGGTTCAATGAATTTAGTTGTCATTGAGCCGACAAAGCCTATCGCATGTCTCTCGACACTGCCCACGCCCAGTGCTGGGAACCAATAGGCCGCCGGTGGCGCAGATATATCGGTAATAAACTAAGGCCAGACGCAGCGCTTTCAGTGGCCATGCAGAACGTAACTTTTCTAGCGGGTAAATATTACTAGATATGGTAGGTATATAGTGATCAGGAAAACCGGTATAAAAGTAAAAAAGTAAAGTAAAAAAAAAGCAAGTATTAAGTTTGTTCGTTGAATTTGCTCGCCGCTGCCGGGCCGCGTGAAACGGTTACGAAGTAACTAGTATCTTATCTGTGCAAACGGTTGCGTCAAAGGGGCCTCCCTGAGTCAATCGCGGTGCCGCCGACCGCCGCGCGAATCTCGTTCAGTCTTAAAATTTTAATGTAGACAACGATTCTGAAGATACTTCATCCAGCAGTGAAAGTGATTAAATAAGTGATAAATTCTAAATAAAAAAATACCTACTTAGTTTTTTTTGTAAAATTTATTTATCCTTCAACACATTTCCAGAACTCCGTTCGGGTGTACTGCATCTAATTCCCCGAAAGTACTTTAAACATTTCGCTTGTTGTCCCTCCCTACCCTATACCTATTTAATTAAACGAAATCTCTTACTAATGGGTAAACGCAAAAATCCAACATTAAGGAAAAACCAGAGACGCGATAAACTTTCCTCAAAACACAAACGATTTTGTAACGACAATAAACTTAATAATAATCGCAGAGGAATAAAATAAACAGTAAATAAAATATGATCTCGCTAGTCACATAATATTCCTGTGACGTCACTTCTATGTGACGGACGGTGCAGTCGTGACCAATTCTTTATTTTTACTTTTTAATACATTTTTTTTCATTCACAATTAGTAAGCCCTTCGCATTATCTCACCTGATGGTAAGTGACGAAGATACCGAAGATGGAAGCGGACTTAACAAGATTTCCTAACTTAATGAAGAACTGGCTATCTTATCTACAAGCCGGAACACTTCAATGTTGTTGACACTGACGTTTGGCAGCAAGACTTAGATAAGATGATGGTAGCTAGCCAGGCATCAACCAAACCGAGTCTTACAGGTTGACCCTACCGGGAATCGAATCCGTGACCTCCTGGATAAGGGCGATCGGGCCTTAGTCCCAGTGTAGGTTGGTCGACTTCACACAAAACCTTGGAGTTTCTTCGTAGGCGTGCGCAGGTTTCCTCACGATGTTTTTCCTTCACCGTATAAAAGCGTCGGATAAACGTAAAAATACACAAACTAAATATGCAAGTCGCAGCTTCATAGAGACATCAACGAGACAAACAAGTCATAGCTCATGGAGCTGTCTCGTAGTTATGTAGAAAAGATATCATTGGGAAATGCAAGTTGTACTTGTATTTTATACAAGATCAAATAGTAGATTTCTGCGACTTCGTTCTGGTTTTAAAAAAATCTCAGCGATGTCAGCGCCGCCTAGCAGGTCCAACTACAGCTTTGAACCATCCAGGCGACTCTGTAAATACTACAAAAATTACATCAAAATCGGTCAAGCCGTTTAGAAGGAGAAGAACTACGAACACACGCACCGAAATTTTATACATAAAGATATAATATCTCGTTCGTAGTTTTGTAGAAAAGACATCAACGAGGCGAACAATTTAAGTCATAGCTTGCAGAGCCGTTTTGTAGCTCCATGTAAAAGACATCAACAAAATAGGTATGCAAGTATCTTCATACAAAAGACAGCAATGCTATATTAAAGTCGTATAGCTTCATAGAAAAGACATCAGAGATATATAAGTCGTAGGAAGCTTCATAGGAAAATTACTAACCCCTTCGGGATAGATTAGATTAGATTAGATTATTTATTTCATGTTACCAATTACATATTAATTAAAAATTAAAAATGTCAAAGTGTACCATAATCGTCAAAATTCATAAAATCAATGTCACAATAAAAATAAGGTGTTAAAACAAATTTAAATAAGAAGTCAAAATAAAATAAAATAGGATGTCAAAACAAAATAGTAAATCCATCATAACTAGAACTATACAATACATAATAAGACAAGGCCATGTCTATCTTCTTCTTATCAGCTCATATACGTTCCCACCGAGGGGCTCGAGCCTACCTGAATTAGGGCGATTGGGCCTTAGTCGACCACGCGGGCCCAGTGCGTGTTGGTCGACTTCACACACAACCTTCCAGTTTCTTCGCATAGGCGTGTGCAGATGTCCTCACGATGTTTTCCTTCACCGTAAGAGCGTCGGATAAACGTACATAAGAAATTGAAGTTCGAAAACACATTGGTACGTGACAGGACTCGAACCACGGCCTCCTGGACGGGAGGTAGCGGCCGTAACCGTTACGCCACCGATGTCCATTTGGTCGTCGGTGGCATGTCTATCGAGTACATGAAATTTTTTTTGACTGTGTGTCTGTTACCGCAAAAAAGGCTGAATCGATTTGAGTGATTAGCAGCTTTAATAAACCGGGTAGGTACGTATAAAGTAGCACCCCACCCTAGGGTGTCCCAGGACTTAAAGAGAAGAAGAATAAAGTAGTTTTTACATTCCTCGTTCAAAGTACGCACAAATAGTTACATACATTTATCTTGCTTGTCTCTATATTTCACAGATATGCGTGTGCGCCGCGGTGCAATACTTATTATCTCAGGCTAGTACTAAATCAGCTGCGATAAGGTTGCGGAGAAACTGGAGAGATCCTACTTGTAATGTTACAACTGGGAACATTGCAAGCACGGATCAGATAAATAAGGTTGGATTGGAAAAAAGCGCTGGGCAGGCGCGCCACAAGTATGATTAGACAATCATACTCAACCGAAGCACGCGTTCATACTTTTTATTTGCGTGTGGTTGTGTGTAACGTACAGACTCTCGAAATGGTGTGAGACACAATTGCAGCCCTGTGTTCTAAGTGTGTTTTGTTTATGAGTGCGCGCAATTCGTGTATGTATTATTGCTTGTGTAGTGGAGTTGATGGGTGGGAGACAGGCGGCGACGCTGGTTTTCAAACAAAAGTGTGACTATTGCCAATCTAACCTTTTTTATCTTATCCGTGATTGCAAGTAACGAATTTAAATTCCGACTGTACAGTGAAAACAAGCTAGCTGGAGCACTAAAATAAATTAAACTGGCATTCAACGCGTAGGTAGCGTTAGGCCTTAATGAGGACATGTTAGATAGGCATTCCTATTGCTCTACAGGGTGTAACAAAATTGGTTTAGGTCCCGTTAACTGGGGCTTCTACTCATCAAAATGAACAACTTTTGTTCTACATGTTTGCTGAAATAAAAAAAATCAACTGATTGACCAATTTTGTGCACTTTGTATTTTTGCGAATTGACTAAGGGGTTTTCGGGGAAAATCAAATCTGGACGGCCAATGTACCAATGAGTTTTTCAAAAAACTTACGTACATACTTACCGATTGCTTTAACGGTGAAGGAAAACATCGTGAGGAAACCTGCACACGCCTGCGAAGAAACTCGAAGGTTGTGTGTGAAGTCGACCAACCCGCACTGGGCCCGCGTGGTCGACTAAGGCCTAATCGCCCTGATTCAGGGTAGGCTCGAGCCCCTCGGTGGGGACGTATATGAGCTGATATAATAATTTCGGGGAAAGTTGTTCAGTATGATTTTTTTATTCACAATTGGTAAGTCCTTGGCATCATCTCACCTGATGGTAAGTGACGATTATGCCGAAGATGGAAGCGGACTTACCAAGATTTCCCAGCACAATGGGGATCTGGCTATCTTATTTTCAAGCCGGGACACATCAATGCTGTTAACACTGATGTTTGGCGGCAAGACTTAGATAAGATGGTGGTAGTAGGCGGGCTATGAATATGCCCTATTACCAACCAAACCGAGTTTTACAAAGTTCACCCCGCCGGGAATCGAACCCGCGACCTCCTGGTGTGAAGCGAATGGACTAACTAACCATTACGCCACGAAGGCGGTTAAATTCGGATGATAAGAAGCCCCAGATAACGGGACCTACACCAATTTCTTTACAACCTGTATATCTTCGAATGTTTAGTCTAATCCAGAGAAAGAAGGTAGTCTATTAAGGTAAAGTAGGCTCAGTGGTTTGTGCTCTTGACTACTGATCCGAGGGTTGTGGGTTCGATCCCCACCCAGGGCAAACATTTGTGTGATGATCATATTTGTTTGCTCTGTGTCTGTGTGTTAAATATCTATATATGTATGTATTTAAACGTATATAAGTATGTATATCAGTCTCTGATTCCTATAACACAGGGAATGCTATTTTGGGCACACCCTGGACACTTCATACAACGGGCCAGAAATGACATTTCAAAAAAGGATTGACGGAACAAGCAAAATGGCGGCGAAATTCTATACGTTCGACAACCAAACAGTAACCAATCTGTATCAATCTGGCTGACGAGGGGGTGGAGTCGCAATCTAGAGAGCGGCATAGTGTCCATACTGTATGTTAGTAGTAATATATATTGTGATTTGTACCAGAATATTTATCTTTATTTATCTAATTGGAAAAGTTGAAAAGTCTACCAGTAATTGACTTAAGTGAGTGATGAGTTGATGACCTACTTATAATCAACCTCCAACAACAAATCCCAGTCGGTCATAAACATATATTGAGTCGAATGCACTCACAATAAATTTATTATCACTAACGGACAACGGACTGAAGACTTAACGTTCACCGGTATCGGATGATGACGGTCAAAACAACACTGCAGACGCACCGACGCGAACAACAAATCGCTAAAACAAATGAATTTAAAAATATTTGGGGACTACAGTTGCAGCGACACTTCGACCCAATGGGATCTTTTGTGTCTACCCCTAACCTTTGCACCTCAACCTACTCGAAGATGTGCTGCATCAATGCAGCAATTCCGCTGATTGGAAGGCGCTTTTAGTCCTTCGGTTTTGGGTAGCCGTAACCTAGGAGGTACATATACGCTTGCTAGCCAGGAAATCGCAGTGACACAGTAAGTGCTCCATTGATTCTGTATCTTCACCAATTAACTTCAATTCAATATATTTATTGAAAATAGGTGCAAATTACACTCTTTCTGATAGTTCTAATGACATATTAATCTGGTTTATTTGTAGGTGTACGGTGCGGCCGGGCTTCGCAGGAGTACTAAGCTTATGGCCAACCGTACGTGAAACGCGCTTCCTTTAGCGCTGCTGGACAGGTTTGTAGTCGGAGAGCAATGAAAGACTTGTTTTTTCTAGCGGAGAATGTCGAAGCTGCTTATCCGATCAGGAGCTCTGTTTCGTAATGGTATGTGTGGTAGGCCAATTTGGCGCTGTTTATATACTTTTCCGCGCCAAAACGGGGGTGAAGTAGCGCGGGGAGGCGGTACCGCTCCGAAGAGAGGGACGACTGTGTGAAAGGGACGGAGAAACTAAGACCCCTCTTCGGAGCAATACCGTAACAACGACCATACTTTGAGCTCCTAATCGAATTAAAACACTTAAACAATTGTTTATTTAAGCAAACTATTTACAAATATTATGAAATACAAAAAACACTATCTATCTATGAATTTTAACAAATGAACTTAGCTATATTAAACTGTACAAATTTAATGAACACTGTTTTGTCTCGCACATTTCTCCCGCCGTGCAGTGCTTGCATCTGCATCTTTGCTTATTGTTGCGAGACGTCTCTAGTTGGCAGGATCACGAGGCGTTTTACAGGTCTTCGCAGGACGCCACCCTTGGTCTTGACGTCCACTATTCTTATAGCTCCATCTGGTCCAGGGTAGGTGGCGATCACGACGCCTCGCGGCCAGGTGTTTCGGGGTAGGTTGCCATCCACGATCAGTACCACGTCGCCTTCTGTGACCGGATCTCCTGTTCCTCTGGGCTCCCGCCTGTTTTGGAGCTCCGGCAGGTACTCTTTGACCCATCTGGCCCAGAACAGGTCGGCTAGGCGCTGCGAGGCTCTCCAGTGGCTTCTGTTGTCCAGGTCTCTGTCATCGAAGGTGCCGGACGTTGGCACTAGGGCGGACCCTCCAAGCAGCAGATGATTTGGAGTTAACGCTTCGTCATCCTCCGTCTGTACTGAGACATGCGTTAGTGGGCGGCTGTTGACCGTGTATTCAGCTTCCGCCAGCAGGGTGTGGAGGACCTCTTCGTGCGGGTGGCGCTCGTGCAGGACGGCGTACAGTGCCGTCTTTGTGGAGCGTACGAGGCGCTCCCACGCCCCGCCCATGAACGGTGCTCCCGGCGGTATGAAGCGCCAGGTGATGGCACGGGCAGTGGCTTCCTTCTGTGTAGCTTCTAGCGCGGCGCGTCGTAGCTCTGCATCAGCACCTCGGAAATTCGTGCCGTTGTCTGACCACATCTCCGCCGGGCACCCTCGTCTGGCTATAAAGCGACGCACGGCGAGAATAGCTGAGTCTGTAGATAGTGATGAAGTCATTTCAAGGTGTACCGCCCTCATAGTCAGGCAGGTGAACAGAGCCACGTAGCGTTTTTGATGTTGTCTGCCCACCGTCACGCTGAGCGGGCCGAAGTAATCCACTCCTGTGTATGTGAAGGCGCGACGGTGGTGAGCGAGACGGCACGACGGTAGGTCCCCTGTAGGTGGCTCTGTCGGCATCGCTTTTCTAATGCGACAGTGTAGGCAGTGGCTTATGACTTCTTTCACGATCGGGCGCAGTCGGAGTACCCAGTAGTGCTGCCGGCACTCGTTGACTGTTGTTTCTACGCCAGCGTGTAGCAGCCGTCTGTGGATGTAGGCTGCCCACAGTTTGGTAGCGCGGTGATTTCCGTCCAACACAGGCGGGTTTTTCTGTTGGTCTGTCACTCCCGCCGCTGCGTTGACCCGGCCTCTCAGATGAATGACGTCATCGATCAGTACTACGGATAGAGAATGTAATCTGTCTGTTCTGTGTGTAGCTCTCCCTTTCCGCAGTGATTGAATCTCTTCGTTAAAGGATTCTTCTTGTATTAGACGTACAATTTGTTTTTCGGCTCTTCTGAGGAGGTACGCTTCAATCGGTAAGTATTTTCTGTCTCGCTCTTTCTGTTCGGACTTCTCTTTCAGGGGCTGTTTGCGGCTTGATTGTCTGTCTCGCTTCCACTCGGGGTCGCGCTCTCTGTTTCTCTTGGTGCGGCTGTACCCAACATGCAGCTGCCTGCCTTCTTTACATTTTTCTATGAACTGCAGTATTCTAGCTGTAGTCCGCAGGAGGCGTTCCCATCTGGAGAACCGGCTGGCTTCTGGAGTGGCGCGTGCAATCTTTTCTTCTTTGTTAGTGGTGAGAAACACGACTGTTTTTTCTTCTCCTGTAGGTTCTGAGTGAGTGAGTTTCTCTGTGGGCCATTCAGACGAGTTTTGGAGGAGAAACTCGGGCCCTCTGTACCATCTGTGCTCGCCGCTGAAATCGGTTGGTACCTTTCTCGTTGCATCGTCGGCCACGTTCTGTTTGGTCGGTATCCACCGCCACTCAGCTGTTGATGTGATTTCTTGAATGGCGGCAATTCGGTGTGCAACGAATGCCTTGTACGACCGTGCTCCGTTTTTTAACCAAGCGAGTATTGTAAGGCTGTCCGTCCAGAATGTCTTGGATTCCGGCTTCTGGCTGTGTTCCTCTAGTACGGCGGCTGCCATTCTGCTGCCCAGAACGGCTGCTTGAAGTTCCAAGCGTGGCACTGAAGTGAGTTTAAGAGGTGCCACGCGAGCTTTGGCTGTAATGAGCGATATGTGCACGCTACCGTCGGGTGCCTCCGCTCGCCAATAGAGGGCGGCAGCGTAGGCAGTAGTGCTCGCGTCTGTGAAGACGTGTAGCTGGAGCGAGCGTACTATATTGTGGGTAGCACCTGGGCACGCTGATGTTTCGCAAGTCTTGTAGGTGTTTCATCCAGCTCGTCCACTGGTCAGCCAGGTCTTCATCTATCTTGTCATCCCATTTCGTGCCACGGCGCCAGGCTTCTTGCAGGACTTTCTTGGCTTGGACGGTGATGGGTGAGGCCAGGCCTAGCGGGTCGTAGACGGACATGATGATTCTGAGCGCTTCTCGCTTTGTGGGCGCTTGTTCTGTGAGCAGAGCAGGTGGGATACGAGCCAGGTCGAGATTGAATGTCAGCTCGTCTGTTTGAGGCTTCCAGATGAGGCCTAGCACTCGCTCAGCTTTTGTTCCGTTGTC
The DNA here is from genome assembly GCA_947284805.1 of Coleophora flavipennella. NCBI lineage: Eukaryota > Metazoa > Arthropoda > Insecta > Lepidoptera > Coleophoridae > Coleophora > Coleophora flavipennella. Next base: position 6,217,569 of record OX369269.1, read on the forward strand.
CAGTTTCATCAGCTGTTTCTGTGTGTTTTCTGCTAAGGCTATGAGCGTCTCGGAGGAGTTAGACGCCCAGCCCCGCAGGTTGAAGTTGCCCTTGTTGTGTATCTCTTGCACTTGTTTAGAGACTTCGATGGCTTCTTCATAGTTCCGGAAACTGTCTAGGTAATCGTCCATGTAGTGGTTCTTTACTATAGCGGTGACAGCGGCCGGATATACGTCTCTGTATTTTTCAGCATTCTTGTTTTTGACGTATATCGCGGTGGATGGTGAACTCGTCGCACCGAAGATGAGCGAAGTCATGCGATACTCTTCGGGCGGCCCGTCTCGCCTCTCCCCTCTCCACAGGTAGCGCAGCGCGTCTCTGTCCTCCTGTCGTATGCCGACTCGCAAGAACATCTCGGCAATATCAGCTGTGACAGCGACTCGATGCTGGCGGAACCTCATCAGTACTCCTGGTAACGATTGCAGGAGGTCTGGCCCGGTGAGGAGATGGTCGTTGAGAGACTGACCCTTCGTCTTGGCGGCGGCGTCTAGTACTATCCGCACTTTATCCGGTTTCATAGGGTTTAAAACCGGGAAGTGCGGTAGATACCACGTGCGATCTTTTGTGCTGTCTGTGGGTGCACGTTCTGCATAGCCTTTCTCGATGAGTTCCTCCATTTGCTTGTTATACTTTTGTTTCAAATGGGCGTTCTTGTCTATACGCCTTTCGGTCATCACGAGTCGCTTGAGTGTGCTGTCGTAGTTGCTAGGTAGTTTGATTTCATCTCGCTTCCACAGTAGTGCTGTCTCATAGCGGCCCTCTTCCGTCTCTTTCGTACATTCGTCGAGGATGGCGAGTGCTCTTTGTTCTGGCTCGCTTCGCGGCTGTTTAGGTTGGATATCGATGGATTCCAGGGCGAAGTAGTGCCTTAGTTGTTCGTCCATTCTCTCTTCTATAGTTTCGGCTTGTTCTGACGAAGATGTGAGGTGATGTACGAAGTTGACTTGGCGACCAATAGTGCGCGTGTCGGAACCGTGCAGGACCCAGCCGAGCGGTGTTCGTGATGCGACGAGTTGGTTTCGGCTGCCCTTTCTCATTTCTGTGGCTATTAGGAGGTGCCAGTTATCTTGCCCTACGAGGATTGTGGGCTTCGCATCTTCATAGAGGAGGTGTTGCTGTATATCTTCTAAGTGTTCGCAGCCCCACACGTGTTGTTCTTCTATAGTTTGCGATGATAGCCTCAGTTTTTCTATGGTGTGGGCTTGTATGTCGAACGGTCGGTCTTGCCCTCGTACTGTGATGGTTACGCAGCGTGATGAGCCCGATGATAGATCGTTGGAGATCGTTTCCAAGTTAAGCGGCTCCTGAGGTCCTTTAGCGCCGATCTGTTTAGCTATGTTGGCGCTTATCAGAGTGACGGTCGAGCCGTCGTCTAGGAGAGCGTAGGTGTTGACTTGTCCGCCAGGTCCGGATACTCGAACAGGTATTATCTTCAAGTACGCGTGCTTTTTTCTAGCGGAGAATGTCGAAGCGACTCTCTCTGTCTCTTTCTCTTCTTCTCTGTCTCTGTCTGACTTTAGTTCGAAGTGCAACATGGAGTGATGACTTCGTACGCAGCCGTCTCTTTCGCACTTGCGTTTCGGGCATTTGTGCGTACTTTTTCTTGGGCGTAGGCATCTATAGCAGAGGTTGTGCTTCTTCGCCAGTGTCCATCTGCCGTCACTGTCGGCTTCTGTGAACGCTGCGCATCCCGTCTCCTCGTGCCCCCGACGCTCACAAATGGAGCATGGCTGCTCTTTTTCCTCCTTTTTTGAGGTGAGGTGCGTCCGCTGCCCGCGCTTGTTTGCTCGCGGTGTGGTGTCCTCGACCATCTGTTCGGGCGGTGCGAATCGGCTGACTCTGTCGGCTTCTCGCTCTAAAAAGGAGCTGAACTGTTGCAGGTCGGAATCTGTCTGCTTTTGGTCCGCTGCGTAGTCATACCAGCGGTAGCGAAGCGTAGGGGTTAGCTTCTCTATTATATTCTTCATGGTCTCGGGACTGGCTAGGTAGTGTGCCTTGCCGAGGTACTGTAGGGTGGCCACGCAGTTCTTCACTTTGTTTGCGAAAATGCATATGTCACGTGGCGAGTCTGTGGTGCGTGACAGGTTGCGTATCTTTTCTAGCTCGGCGAGTGCGATGGAGTCTGGACGTCCAAATCTGGCTTCGAGTGTTTTCATGATGTCTTTAGGGGTAGAGTTGACGATTAGTAGGCTTCCGACGGCTTCTTTAGCTCTTCCCACCAAGGACTGACGCAATCTGGCTGTGTTTTCCACCGAAGAATAATGATCTGATGACTCGAAGTAGGCGGACTTGAACGGAAGCCATTCGTTATGAGAACCATTGAAAATTGGCAGCTTGCCGAAGTATTTGTGCGGCGTAGCTGTGCGCGCGGCCATAGTGATAGCTCGCGCTAGCTCGGACAAATCTGTTTTTCTATCTTCTTGAGGGAGTGGGTGACTGGATCTGTGAGGCGCAACCTCTTCTTTCTGTGGTGGCTGTGTGAAGTAAGTTGCTTTCTGTGTGGCTGACATCGCTGCTGGGGCTTCTGTAGTGAACTTCGCTGCTGTGGAGTGACGAACGTCTTCGGATGGCAGGGCGGGCGTGTCCCCTGCCTCCTCTTCAGCTTGGCTCTTCTGTGATTGTACCCAGTTAGCGGTGCGTTTCAATGTTTCGTTTCGTGATGAAGAGAGGCTCTCGTTGTCTTCGTCCTCACTCTCCTCGGTCTCGAGAGCTAGAGCCGCCTTCTGTGCCATGGCGAGCTCGAGCTTCAATCTCGCTATTTCTTCGTCTTTTTTCGCCATCTGCATCTGTTTTTGGCTTCGTTGTGACGATTTCTTGCTTCTTTTTTCTGTTTGCGAGCCCCGCCCTTCACTGCGAAGTGGGTCTGAGGGGGAATTCGGCGGGTTTTTGTGGCGAAGTGGAGGATTGTTCTCCGTCTGTCCTGCGTTCTGTTCTGTGTTCTGTTCTGTGTTCTGTTCTGTGTTGTTTGCAGGTGTTCCTCCATCTTCCTGGTTCTGTGGCGGCTCATTGGCGGTTCTCTCCACGGCGGATTCTCCAGCAGCGGTCATGGAGCGTGTCTTCGGCATGGTTTCTGTTCATCCGGCGTCGAAGGACCAAAATGTACGGTGCGGCCGGGCTTCGCAGGAGTACTAAGCTTATGGCCAACCGTACGTGAAACGCGCTTCCTTTAGCGCTGCTGGACAGGTTTGTAGTCGGAGAGCAATGAAAGACTTGTTTTTTCTAGCGGAGAATGTCGAAGCTGCTTATCCGATCAGGAGCTCTGTTTCGTAATGGTATGTGTGGTAGGCCAATTTGGCGCTGTTTATATACTTTTCCGCGCCAAAACGGGGGTGAAGTAGCGCGGGGAGGCGGTACCGCTCCGAAGAGAGGGACGACTGTGTGAAAGGGACGGAGAAACTAAGACCCCTCTTCGGAGCAATACCGTAACAACGACCATACTTTGAGCTCCTAATCGAATTAAAACACTTAAACAATTGTTTATTTAAGCAAACTATTTACAAATATTATGAAATACAAAAAACACTATCTATCTATGAATTTTAACAAATGAACTTAGCTATATTAAACTGTACAAATTTAATGAACACTGTTTTGTCTCGCACAGTAGGATTGCATTATGACATTACTAACTAATGATTGTTTATTTCTTTGATTTTTCATGAAATTATGTTATTATTATTTTATAATTATTTTATAATAATAATTATATTAATGTCATATTATATTATAGTAATGTCATAATGCAATCCTACAAATAAACCAGATTAATATGTCATTAGAACTATCAGAAAGAGTGTAATTTGCACCTATTACTAACTAATGATTGTTTATTTCTTTGATTTTTCATGAAATTATGTTATTATTATTTTATAATTATTTTATAATAATAATAACATAATTTCATGAAAAATCAAAGAAATAAACAATCATTAGTTAGTAATGTCATAATGCAATCCTACAAATAAACCAGATTAATATGTCATTAGAACTATCAGAAAGAGTGTAATTTGCACCTATTTTCAATAAATATATTGAATTGAAGTTAATTGGTGAAGATACAGAATCAATGGAGCACTTACTGTGTCACTGCGATGTCCTGGCTAGCAAGCGTTTTGATTGCAATCATTTTGCAAGCAATTTGATTTTTCATGAAATTATGTTATTATTATTTTATAATAATAATAACATAATTTCATGAAAAATCAAAGAAATAAACAATCATTAGTTAGTAATGTCATAATGCAATCCTACAAATAAACCAGATTAATATGTCATTAGAACATGAAAACAATATGACACGAAAAGTTATACATTTGCACCTCAACCTACTCGAAGATGTGCTGCATCAATGCAGCAATTCCGCTGATTGGAAGGCGCTTTTAGTCCTTCGGTTTTGGGTAGCCGTAACCTAGGAGGTACATATACGCTTGCTAGCCAGGACATCGCAGTGACACAGTAAGTGCTCCATTGATTCTGTATCTTCACCAATTAACTTCAATTCAATATATTTATTGAAAATAGGTGCAAATTACACTCTTTCTGATAGTTCTAATGACATATTAATCTGGTTTATTTGTAGGATTGCATTATGACATTACTAACTAATGATTGTTTATTTCTTTGATTTTTCATGAAATTATGTTATTATTATTTTATAATAATTGTTTATTTTATTATTTTATAAGACTTTTCGTGTCATATTGTTTTCATGTTCTAATGACATATTAATCTGGTTTATTTGTAGGATTGCATTATGACATTACTAACTAATGATTGTTTATTTCTTTGATTTTTCATGAAATTATGTTATTATTATTTTATAATAATTGTTTATTTTATTATTTTATAATAATAATAACATAATTTCATGAAAAATCAAAGAAATAAACAATCATTAGTTAGTAATGTCATAATGCAATCCTACAAATAAACCAGATTAATATGTCATTAGAACATGAAAACAATATGACACGAAAAGTTATACATAAAAATCATTGATACCTTCGACACAGTATAATAAATGCCTTCCACAAGAGTAGGCCAGTTCACACGGACAGCACCCGGTCACGAGTATAACGCGAGAGTCAGCCATCGCTCCCATCAACCATATTAGAGGGAAAGGAACGACCCGGCTCCCGATGCGCCACCATCCGCACACACATTTAAGCGACCACAGACCCTGCAGGTCGGGTAATTCGTCAGGCCGATTTTTTTCAGGTGAGCGTTTGTGGCAAAGTGGCCCGTCAACAATCCTTTTACAGCCCTGACTCCTGACGCGCGTCCTGCTGTTGTTCCAAATATAGTACTTTGTTACTGGTACTTGGTGACCTCACCGATGAAGAGCTTAGAGTGTTTGTGTCCATTCCTGGATAGCCTTTAGTCCACCGCGTGGGAGGCCTGTCTACGCTACGTTTTCCGGTGCGCGGTCGCCACTCGAGAACTTTACTGCCCCCATCGGTCATCTGTTCTACGAGCTATGTGCCCTGCCCACTGCCACTTCAATTTAGCGATTCTGTGAGCTATTTCGGTAACCGACATTTACTGTGTACAATAAACAATAAACCATCATTGATCAACCATGTGTAAGGCCTACCTACGCCACGTCTTCCGGTATGCGGTCGCCACTCGAGAACTTTAGTACTTTAACAGCCATCAAAAATCAAAGTAAATTAATTGTACAGAAACGCTGTCCATACTTTCTCGCGAAGCTATCACAATCTGTCGTAGTTGGGCACAAATCAACAACAAACATAACACTACCGTAGTAGCAAATAATATAGTTAGGTATACATAGGTATGTACATCAGTATAAGTTTGTGAAAAATTTACAAATAATTTGGATTTGTATGGGACGGAAGGAATATGCCTTACTTACCAGTGCAGTAGGCCTTATAAAGTACTATTTATTATCAAAGTTTCATTAAAATGGTTAAAAGCATTTTTGAGTAAAAAAATAATTAGCGATTTTCTTACTATGGTGGCAACCCTAAAAATCAAGATAAAGGAAATTTGTAAGAAATGTTGGATATAGAAAGAAAGAAAGAAATGTATATTATTTTGGCAAGCAATGAAGTGTGATAACACTATAAAAATAATATTGCCAAATGTCAAACCTAAATTTTACCGAAATCTAGTCCAGTATTTTGGGACGAATAATATTGCCAACCCTAAATTTTACCCAAATCTAGTCCAGTAGTTTGGGACGAATAATATTGCCAGCCCTAAATTTTACCCAAATCTAGTCCAGTAGTTTGTTTGGGACGAATAATATTGCCAAACCTGAATTTTACCCAAATCTATTCCAGTAGTTTGGTACGAATAATATTGCTAAACCTAAATTTTAACAAAATCTAGTCCAGTAGTTTGGGACGAATAATATTGACAAACCTAAATTTTACCCAAATCTAGTCCAGTAGATTTGGACGAATAATATTGCGAAATCTAAATTTTATCCAAATCTAGTCCAGTAGTTTGGGACGAATAATATTGCAAAATCTAAATTTTATCCAAATCTAGTCTAGTAGTTTCGAACGAATTATATTGCCAAACTTAAATTTTGCCCAAATCTAGTCCAGTAGTTTGGGACGAATAATATTGCCAAACCTAAATTTTACCCAAATCTAGTCCAGTAGTTTGGGGCGATTAAGGCTTAGCGCGCACTGCTTTGCGTTTCTTTAACGCATAATCTGTGAAATATGGAGTGTAATAGAAGTGCGCGCATTGCGGTGAAATAAAAGCATGCGGTTTAATGTTTGTAGGCCACCTGCTGCAAATTTGCGGCGAGTCTACCGCTCATATTTTTGTATCGCATAGAGATCTATGGAGCACCGCGCTCTGCGGTGAAAAAAACGCACTGAGATAGTCAAGTGATACTCAGTAAAAGAGGCGCTCTTCTTCAGAAACAGCCTTTCTCCAATTTATATTTTTGTAATATATTTCAGCGCCAACAATTCTTAACAAACTATCAAAAGATCTAACACTCATTCTATAATATCCGAAAAACTATTTGGATACGAACGTAGGTGACAAAAAAAGCCCTTCATAGGCCTGAAGACCGTCAAAGGATGTACCCAATACCGTTTGAGTACCGGTTTTTTACGCAGAATTAAATACATTATGCAGATAGGTTCTCTTGAATGGTAGTGCATAACGAGGACGTGCGGGCACGACGGCTGGAGTTCGAATAACAAAAAGTGCGTTTTTTTCGCGACAGTCCGCGGACCCGTTACTGCGTTTAATCTACCGCACGGTAGAATAAACGCAGTCACGGTCACCGCAAAGCAGTGCGCGCTAGCCCTAATATTGCCAAACCCAAATTTTACCCAAATATAGTCCAGTAGTTTGGGACGAATAATATTGCCAAACCTAAATTTTACCCAAATCAAGTCCAGTAGTATGCAATTAATGCACAAACACACACACATTTTTTAACACTATTTGTCTATAACAATCAATCCCCATCAAAATCTCAACTTAAATTATTTTTGCCATCTCAATATCTTAATTCACTACTTCGTCGCTCGCAAACGCTTGTTCCTCAGTCGTTCGAAAGTAAAAACGAAGGGAAGTCGCCATAAAAAAAACGTGTTGTTTTTTGGTTTTTTATTTGCTGTATTGTGAAAGCGACCAAACACAATAAAAAAAAGTTTAAAAAAACTTAAAACCGACTTCAAAATGAAATTCAGTCAAAAGTGTGAAATAGTATTATTATAAGTACTTAAATACACAACATAAACCAACAATAACGAAATCAAAGGTAGGTACGAATTAAATTAGAGGCTTAAAATTTTTTTTGAGGTCGGAGTCAGCAAACCATAGAATCTAAACCATTTAATACGTAAGTAACTGTGTGCTGGTACCGACCTCAAAAAAATTTTAAGCCCCTAATTTAATTCGTACACGACTTTGATTTCGTTATTGTTGGTTAATGTTGTGTATTTAAGTATAATAATATTATTTCACACTTTTGAGTGAATTTAATTTTAAAGTCGGTTTTAAGTTTTTTTAAACTTTTTTTTATTTTCATTATTTTTAGTGGCAATGCTATCTATCTAGCAACGTTAAATCAAATCACCTATACTCACCAATAGGAATTATCAAATCATATTACATGTGTTTCATTAAGAGATACAGAGTCCTGTGGCTTCCATCATCATCTCAGCAGCATGAAAGTAAAGGAGTTAAATTGTCCATCATCAGCTCATCTGAATAACCTGAAGGAATAAAACTATCGGTCTATGCATACCTACGTATATATCTATGTATAACTTTTAAAAAAAGTTTCCTGCAACTCCCAACCGTTAAGGAGTTGTACCTTCCTACATCAGCTTATCAACATGAGAATATGACTAACATACGCAAGTATATTAATAGCTTTAGCAAACACATGAATCACGTATGCCTTTAAAATTCAAATTTTTCATTATTTTTGAAGGGTTGCCCTCGATTTCCCAGGGATCCCATCATCAGATCCTGACTTCGTGACAATGGGACCCCCTCGGGAGTATACTCTTTCGAATGAAAAAAGAATTTTGAAAATCGGTCCACAATTGACGGAAAAATCGGTGAACATAGGTACATCAAAAAAATATATACAGTCGAACTTAGTACCTCCTCTTTTTTGAAGTCGGTAAAAATAGGAACTAACATAGATAATAAGCCAACATTGTTACTAATACACTATGGATATTATTTTTCCGAAATAAAGCTTATTTATTTTATTTTTATACAAGCCTCAAACTTGGTGTGATTATAGTTTAAGCAAGTAACTATTTAGTAATCTGTGGTTACGAAGTAACTATTTAGTAATCTGTGGTATAAGTACTAATTTTAAAGTAAAACATCAAATAAAAACCGGCCAATTGAGTCTTTAACTCTAAAGATCTGAAACTGAAACAATTTTCGAAAAACCTAAAATCTTTTAGGTACAAGCGTTTTACAATCAAAGTACTCGTCAATACGAATCAAACGAGCCCAAACTCGATGAGGTTGTGTCATTTCATTGCGAAGGTGCCACCGTCCAGCTCCATCATCAGATCAGCACCATGCCATCATAATATTGTATTGTCACGCTATTTACAAATTTATGCAAAATTTCAGCTCAATCGGTAACCGGGAAGTGGATCAAATTTTGACATGACAAACATCGGGACAGGTGAAACTAAATAAATGTTTGTAAAAAAAATCGGTCGCTATCGCCGATGTCTTGGATATAACGAATAGGTATCATTGTAGTTGGTAAGTACTTGTTAATGCTATCGTATCCAGAAGTGTGGTGGTACGGAATTCTCGGTGCGCATGTCCGTCACTCGCACTTAGCCGGTTTTCCCTATTAAAGATGTCCACCTGATTTCAACTAAGTAGCACTACACAGTACTGCATTCCTCATGCAATCCACTAAGTTTTCCTACCAGCTCATAATATACGTCCCCACCGAGGGGCTCGAGCCTACCCTGAATTAGGGCGATAGGGCCTTAGTAGACACGCGGAGTCAGTGCAGGTTGGTCGTCTTCACACAAAACCTTAGAGTTTCTCCGCAGGCGTGTGCGGGTTTCCCCATGATGTTTTTCTTCACCGTCAGAGTGTCGGATAAACATACATATAAAATCTAAATTAAAAAAAATAATCTTACAGGCATACAATTATTGTAATTAATTTGGAGCAGTAAAGTTCTCGAGTGGCGACCGCGCACCGGAAAACGTAGCGTAGGCAGACCTCCCACTCGGTGGACCGATGACCTGATGAAGGTCGCGGAAAGCCGCTGGATGCGCAGAATCGATTGTCGTGGAAATCCTTGGGGGAGGCCTATGTCTAGCTGTGGATGTCCTTCGGCTGATATGATGATGATAATACAATTATTTAAAATTCTTATACACAACAATTATAGATTTCAAACATTGACATTCAAAGCATAGTGACATTCTAACGTGGAGGTCATTTTCGTTTGACCCTAAAATGAAAAAAATATAACTTAAATCACCCGAGTTCAATAATATTTAAATCATAAATATTGCTCTTATGAAGGTACCTACATATTTACATGTGGAACTATCTTTATTAAAGCGAAACTTTTATTACATCGTCTTGAAATTTTTTCGTCAGTGTGTTGCATGTCGCGTGAAGTTCGCTTTCGTCTGACGGTATGATCGTTTCGTCCTCTGTACCGTAGCGAGAGCAGCCATGATCGTTTTTCCCTTTTACCGTGGTTTCATAAAACCACACACTTACTTTTTTTTCTTTACAATAGAATCCATAGCGGTAAAAATAAATTCTCTCCGCTCATCGGAATCAAGAATCAATGTATACTATACACGATATATTTTGTCAATAAAGTCATCGGAGGTCGTTCTATAATTGAATAACAAGATTGGAATTTCTTGAATTAATTGACAAGGTATGATTCGATATTTTTCTCTGTTTAAGGGTCAGCCCTAAAACAGGGTTTAGCCAAAGTATATATTAGTACTAACATACAGTACGGAAACACTCCCTGCCGCTCTCTAGATTGCGACCTCACCCCCACGTCATCCAGATTGATACAGATTGGTTATAGTTTGGTTCCCGAACGTATGGGATTTCGCCGTAATTTTGTTTGTTTGCTCCGTCATTTGTTTCACGACCATTTGTATGCAGTGTCCAGGGTGTGGTTTAGCTTTCCGTGAATAGACGATAGCAAACGTTTATGAATCTAAATAAAATTGGTAAGTTAAAGAGATCCAGTCCGTCCATCCAGAAAACATTAACCAAACTTCAAATTGCATGAAAATGCTCGAGAAATTCATTAAAAATTACCGAACAGCAATTTATTTAAAAAGCTGCTTTTAATAAATGTTAAACTGCAGTTTTTGTTGTTTATTAAATACTTTATATCTTTGGCTAGCGATAGGTGCCAATTTTATTTCTATCTTCCATCTATATTATATAAATAAAAATCTCGTGTCACAATGTTTGTGTTCGCACCTACTCCGAAACGGCTGGAACGATTTGCATGAATTTTTTCATGTGTATTTGGTAGGTCGTGACAAAAACAAGTTTGGCGGGTCAGCTAGTAGAACTATAAAAGTTGGCTACAGTTTTTTTCACAAAACGCCGAAACCAGTAATGGAAGAAGACCTTTAAAATCTAATCATAATTAAAGCACTACTGATACCTTTAGTCGAAACCCTGCGGTGCTCAGAGCGATGTTTTAAAATGAACATGAAAATCTTTAATAAGCACGTTCATACGACGCTCTTACGCGAAGGTAAACATCGTGAGGAAACCTGTACACGCCTGCATAGAAACTCGCAGGTGGTGTGTGAAGTCGACCAACCCGCACGGGCTCGCGTGGTCGAATAAGGCCCGATCGTCCATATTCAGGGTAGGCTCGAGCCCCTCGGTGGGGACGTGTATGAGCTTGTGGTACGACGGGTAGGTAGGTGTACGGTAGGGCGTGGGTTTTTAAAAATGCCATACGTGCTTACAGAATTAGATTTAATTTTGATATAAAAGACCCAAAATGGGTCTTTAAAGAGAGCAGCAAGATATTTAAATTAATTTTTAATAAAAATATTGATATAAAGATATTGAATGATTGATGGAATTTGAGTTTAAAACACATGTCAGCGCATGCGTAATGGAACAAATAGATGGAATGAAAGAAGAACCAACCACCACGAAACCACGCTTTCGTAAAAACCTCAAAAAATGGCTAAAGGAAAAAATATTCTATTCGATCAAAGAATTACTTGAACCAAACACTTGATTATTCTGTTGATGTCAAATGATGATTAGAATACGATTTTCATTTTCATTTTGTTTTTTACATGACTGCCATAATTTGTATTTACTTTTTTCCTTAAATTTTTGTATGTCGCACTAATGACTAAATGTGCTGAACCTCACTTTGTTTTGTAAGATCTATTGTATTTACCACATTTCAACGAGACGCAGTCAGGGGTTGCACCCCTTTGTTGTTGATGTTCCACCACCGTTGACGTTCCACCTTTTCGCACGAATCGTTACGCTAATCGTGGAACTCCTTGCCTGCGTCAGTGTTTCCCGATTCCTATAACTTGGGGATCTTCAAGGCAAGAGTGAATAGGCATTATATGAGTCTGCGTGTACCATCCTCGACTGCATCATTACTTACCATCAGGTGAGTTGCAGTCAAACGCACTCAAATCTAAAAAAAAAAATACTGCAATAAAATATCCTTATCTTTAAGAACGAATAACAGTGTTACCGCGCTACAAGCTGATATGATGATGAAAATATTAACAGAAGCGTATCATTAGCGGGTCCTATACAAACTAATCATCTCAGCTAATGGTAAACAACGGTGATGCCGAAGATGGAAGCGGGCAACAATGGGAAAAATAATAATACTTTTAATCATTAAAAGTTATTGAAACATTGTAAACACGTTCTTTATTTGTATATGTCACCGTAAGATTGTAAATTCCGAATCTAACGGGATTTATTTCGCGAGATTGTGAACTGTAACATATTGTTTACAATTTCACTAGTGACATTACAATAAAACTAAGCAAAGTGAAAAACACTAAATAAATGTTAAGGTTCGGTCAGATTTGATTGATTTAACAGTCAAAGAGCCCCCCCCCCCCCCCGCCCACTCCCCGGTTAGCAGAATGCTTCGCAGCAGAAAAAATCATCGGTTTTATTCGGAGGTACAAGAGTAGGCCGTGAAATTGTGATCCGATTCACAATTTACCGTTATCCGTCATCATAATCTAACTAGTGATGTTATAATATCGCGGTTTTCACAATATCCCGGTGACATATGCAAATCCTTGAGTCTGTCTTACTTTGAAACTTCGTATTTTAGAGAATTCTGACAAACCACGAACAGATATACTTTCTACAAGTCTGGAACGCAAAAAAAGTTTGTTTGCTTAACACTAGAGTGGACGCGTGGGGTCATACGTACCCCAATGTTTTGTTTTGACTTATAACTCTGTGATTTGATATTCAATAACCTTGAGCGCCTAGCTAAGCCTCAGTTATAAACTAATCTATACATTTAGTAGTCCGCAGGCGCGCGTTCGGGACTGTCGCTTGCGCAGTGAGTGTTTGAAGTTGTTTGGGGTACACATGATCCCGCGCGATCTCTCGTGGAATTATTTTGGAGCACAATAACGATTTTTACTCTTGTAAGTATTTTTTTTTAATGACTTTATTTTTGTGTTTTATTTGTGAATATACTCTCAATTATTTATTTTGTTGCTAGAAAAACAAATATGCCTTATTATGGCTGTATTTTTGTGTTTCGTTTGTGAATATACCTCCAACCTTTATTTTTTCCTCAGAAAAACAAATATGCCGTTACCACCGGATAATATTGTTCAATCATGGCTTGAAGAAGGTGAATAAAAAATTTTAATATATTATTTTATTTGAAATGCAAGGCTGATTATAAACCAAACCATTAAAAATTATTAGTGTTTTTGTTTTTTTTTTGTTTGAAGGTTTAAATCATATAAAACAATTTGTTTTCTATTTAGCATATAAGAAAGTTATTCAAAATAAAGTTCCTTTTATAGTTATAATAAGTGTTTTATTAATTTGATACCACAAAGCTGAGTAAACTGGTATTAAAGTTGGGGTCATATGTACACCACGCGAGCGCTTACGTAACTAATAGGGGCGCGTCCACTCTAGTGTTAAAAGACACATCAATGTTATTTGGTAAAGATCCACTGAAACGATCAATCCAATATAAAGCAATGCCACAGTGGAAAGGTACTTAACACATCTCGAATATGAATGAATGAATGAATATCGACACTACACCAAGCAAACAGGATAAAAATCTGAGTTTAGTCCGATTGTCTGCTAAAAAGAAAACACCTGAAACACATTTTTCAGCCAGCTTAAAAATTTCTGCGAAAATTTCATGAAAACTCTTTGAACTCCTTGCGTCAAGTAAAAAAGAAACAAAAAAGTAATTCAAAAAATACATTAAAAAAATAATTTTAAAAAAATCCATAAAATATTAATAAAAATATATAAAAAACATTCACCACTGCCGCCTCTTACCACACGATATATCGTCTATCGTTTTTCGTGACAGAAAATACCCCTCGTCTTTATAGAAGTCTTCAAAAATATGCACATCGGGTTCGCTAACCTATTAACGGTTTTGTTTGTCAGTGGGCGCGCGCGCCGCCCGCTTCGACCTTGCGATACATGTAATAGATACACAAAAATATTGCTGCGTAAATAAGGTAAAACGTGGGAATTGCGTGACATTCTTAGGTGACCTACACACTTTACACTTTTAATGTTACACTTTTAATGTCATTCGTTACATAGAAAATATTTTTTAAACTTACATAAGTGCAAGATTTATTTGTTTCTTTTTATTGCAAATAAAATGATAAATAACCGGCCAAGTGCGAGTCGGAATCTAACACGGACTGTTCCGTAAGAAACCCTAAAAAATCAACGAATACAACAATTGAATCCAACGACTAAACTTACTTTGCAATGAAAAAAAATGTTCTATGGCAGCGAAATCCTATACGTTCGACAACCAACCTATAACCAATCTGTATCAATCTGGGTGACGAGGGGGTGAGGTCGCAATCTAGAGAGCGGCAGGGAGTGTCCATACTGTATGTTAGTGCTAATATATACTTTGACATTAGTCTACATCATCAAACTTTTAAATTAATGGAACACCCACCAAATACCTTGTATTTTATGGAAACCCATATCAAATGATTACAAATCAAAGACACCATAATTTAAATTAAAAACTAAAATTTTTAATGGAAATATGTTAAAAGTGAAACACTGAATTTTTTAATTTAACTTTCAATGTGAAGGATGAATTTGTTTCACTGTTTTATCAATCATTGCTTTATAGTTCACTATTATGTCGCGGAACCCTGGTGACTTTTCTACGGAACCCACTTTGGGTATTGCTGGTCTACATCATAGTCGATGCAACTACAATGTATTAATAGTCATTCTTTGCTCCAACTGCAAATACATTAGAGTATCGCAAAACAATAAATTGCACGGAAGCCCCCACTACCTAAACTTTCTCGTCAATTTTTTATAAATTTTTTTTTCACACAAAAATTCAATTAAAAAAAAAGTTAATTTTGATGAATTCGTGTTGCATGACCAATATGCTGTAACAAATATGGTGTAGGACCCGTTAACTAGAGCTTCTACTCATCATACTGAACAACTTTCCCCAAGGAACCCATAGTCAATTTGCAAAAAAATAATTGACTTCTCATACAAAGTTGGCTATTGAGCTGACCAATTACATAGTATGAAAAGTCAATTTTTTTTTTAGAGAATTGACCATTGTTTTCTTGAGAAAAGTTGCTCAGTTTCGTCTTCTGATTCACCTCCTACAATGCGTCCGTCGTTTAACCAGTCACCCTGTATATTTTGCCTGACATTTGCCTGACCGTACGTATGATGACGAATTGTACACTACTAGCTTTTGCCCGCGGCTTCGCCCGCGTGGACATCGTTTTTTTGACAGACTTAGAGGGTGCGCGGTGCGCGAGCCGCAAGCGGCTCGCGAAAGTGGACATGACTTTTCTCTAGATCCCTCGGGAACTATGTCAGGATATGCTTATTAGTAAATCATGTCATTTCCCACCCCCTCAACCATCTCTGTGCAAAAAATCACACAATCCATTGTTCCGTTGCGATATTAAAGAAATTAACCAAAAAATAGTATATTATCAGTTCCCTCGGGAATTGCATCGGGCTATGCTATTTTCAAGAGATAAAAAGTAGCCTATGTCCTTCCTTGTGACACAGGCCATGCCAAATATTAAGATTGGTCAAGGCGTCGAAGCGTAAAAAGGTAACAAACAAACATTATTATTATTATTTATTATTGCAGAGGTTGACTGGAAGAGATCCCTCTAAGGGATAAGTCCGCCTTTGTACTTAAGGTTTTTTTTTATAACATTATTTTAAGATTTTGTACAATAAAGAGTTTACAAACAAACAAACAAACACAGTTTCACATTTATAATATTAGTAAGGATGCCTGCGACATATAGATGGCAAACTGCAAACAGGTGCGCGGACGCATCTCGGCCACTCGCGGCCACCTGAGCACAGCGCAGCGTGACGAGTTTGGCTCAGGCACCGTAACGGTGGCATCACTAGCGCTATTTTGCACACTTTAATTTTCCAACGCTTATATTTTGCATGTCTTTCTTTCATTATAGCAGCTCATATACGTCCCCACCGAGGGGCTCGAGCCTACCCTG
The DNA here is from genome assembly GCA_947284805.1 of Coleophora flavipennella. NCBI lineage: Eukaryota > Metazoa > Arthropoda > Insecta > Lepidoptera > Coleophoridae > Coleophora > Coleophora flavipennella. Next base: position 6,233,859 of record OX369269.1, read on the forward strand.
AATTAGGGCGATCGGGCCTTAGTCGACCACGCGGGCCCAGTATGTCTTTCCTTAGATAGTCTAAACCGAACCGTTTAGTTAGACTATCCAAGGCTGGTAAACGAAATAGCCCTCGATAAATGCCACGATTGACGTGAAGATTTCATTACACTTCTAGCAAAGTATATATATTAGTACTAACATACAGTATGGACACTGCCTGCCGCTCTCTAGATTGTGACCTCACCCCCTCGTCATCCAGATTGATACAGATTGGTTACAGTTGTGTTGTCGAACGTATAGGATTTCGCCGCCATTTTGTTTGTTCCGTTATTCGTTTTTTGAAATGTCATTTCTGGCCCGTTGTACGAGTGTGTCCAGCCAGCTTATACCGCCGCCAACGACCAACTTTGTAACCACTTTTACTTTATCGTTTTTTTTTATCGAAAAACAAATGTTTTGTAATTTACAGGATTTTAGGAGCTATTTTCATTTCCTCGAATTCTATTTTAATACACAGAACTAAAGAAAAAAATGTCCTAATGGAACTTTTTTTCTAGTTGTAACTATAGAACTGCTGTAATTTTTATCGAAACATTATGACTATTCATGAACTTCTTATTATAATAGCTCATATACGTCCCCACCGAGGGGCTCGAGCCTACCCTGAATCAGGGCGATTAGGCCTTAGTCGACCACGCGGGCCCAGTGCGGGTTGGTCGACTTCACACACTACCTTCGAGTTTCTTCGCAGGCGTGTGCAGGTTTCCTCACGATGTTTTCCTTCACCGTAAAAGCAATCGGTAAGTATATGTACGTAAGTTTTTGAAAAACTCATTGGTACATTGGCCGTACAGATTTGAACCCGGTACATCTGGTTAGATGGACCGAGTCGTTACCGGTTGAGCCACCGAAGCTTTCTTCTTAAACAAAACAATATAAATTGATTCTGTTTTCTTACTTTTGGAAATTCTTCTTATTTTATATAGAATGAATAAAAAAAACACTATTTTCGCCCGCAGCGATTGACGTAACAGCCACGTTACAGAAGTTATATTTCTTTCTATGATTGAAACATCGTGACTTGAGTTGCTAATTTTAGGGACGGAGGACCCTTAATAAGGCCGTCCCTATAGGCAAATCGTAGTCTAATGATAATTTGAAAACAAGAAGTTGTTTTATAAAAAGATCGGTTAGTTTACGATCGGATAAGAGAAATCTATTTCCGTATAACCCTGTCTTCCAAAACCTTATAATTATAAATAGATATAAAGATTCATTACTCTTTACTTATCGCCCTGATTCAGGGTAGGCTCGAGCCCCTCGGTGGGGACGTATATGAGCTGTAATGATGATGATGACTCTTTACTTAAGACCGTTATATCTAAGCATATATAAGTTTTTTTTGAAGACAGGGTTGTATGGAAATAGATTTCTCTTATACAATCGTAAATAAACGGATTTTCTTATCTAACATCTTGTTTTCAAATTACCAGTGGACTGCGATGTGTTAGTACTGATATATATTATATACTTTGACTGCGATTTGTAAGGACAGCCTCCTTAAGAGGATTGTGAAGCTGCGACTTTTCATACAAACGGCGTTAACGATTTTCACCTCTTAAGGGCCGCCAGGAGGCTCAAGTTTCCATACAAACGTAGTTCCGCTTTAATACAAAAACTACACTACAGATTGAATCTAAACTTTGCAAATATATTGAGAAGATACAAATAGATGTTTGTAATTAGTTTTCGATGTACTAATATAAAACAAACAAAAATTAGAGCAGTTTCAAACTTTCAGTACAAAACTAATTTAAGCCTAAAAAACAAAATCTAACAGTGAAAGTTTCATCTCAATTACATTAAGCCATTCCAGATATTAAAAAAATATTTAAGCCTTCGTTTAGTTACGTTAATATTTACTACTATGAAAACTATTTACAAACATCGATATTTATTTACTCAATATATTTACAAAGTTTCGATTCAATTCGTCGTGTAGTTTTTGTATTAAAACGGAACAAACTATGGAAACTCGAGCCTTTTTTTATTTATTTATTATTCACAATTGGCAAACCCATGACAACATCTCACCTGGTGGTAAGTGACGATGTTGCCGAAGATGGAAACGGGCTTACCAAGATTCCCCAACGCAATGAAATCATGGAGACTCTTAAGTGTTAACCGATTTGGATCAATTTTTGATAGGTTGTCAGTCAAAACAAAAGCTAGGCTTATACCTTTCGTTTTTTAAATACCTGATTACAAATAAACAAAATATGGCCGAAATTAATTTTGTATGAAAATACGTGAACTAGGATAAAACTAAACTTGTTAACTTTATCGATAAAACAAAAACGTACAAGCCTAGCTTTTGTTCTGACTGACAACTTATACAAAATTGGTCCAAATCGGTAAACATTTAAGAGGTGAAATTCGTTATCGCCGTTTGTATGAAAAGTCGCAGCTTCACAATCCTCTTAAGTAATCTAGATATCATTGAGTTAATAAAATTACGTAATCTACCCATACACAAATCCGTCTTATTCTAAGCTGCGTTTAGGGGTAAAGATACACCTGACCTAACGTTATTTGAATATTATTGATGTAAGTCATTGACAGTAGCTAATAAAATAGATATTATTATGTTTTTGTTACTTTATTGTGTCTGATTTACACCAGACGGGTCAAAGGATAATGAAAAGATTAAACATAGGTTAATTAAGACGCTGATTAGACCTACTTAATTAGTATATTTTAAAAGCTTCTATTTAACTTGCAATGTATGTTAATTTGTTTAAGTAGGTTCAAATTTTTCGATCGATTTTAGAGCGACTTCTAGGGGTCCGATTGAGCTGAAATTTGGTATGAAGTCGTATTCCTGGTGATAATAGATCGTTTTGGTATTTTGAAGTTGATCTGATGATGAATTTTGGAGCTGGAATCAAGGCCCCCAGATCGTCTTTAATTTGCTATAGAATCATAGAAAATACTGTGTTTGCCTTTTTTATTTTTTAGGTTTTTTCCTTGTTGGCTACGGAACCCATATAGTTTCACCATGTCCGTCTGTCCGTTCGTCTGTCTGCCCGCGGCTTATCTCAGAGACTATTAGTACTAAAAAGCTGTAATTTGGCATTATTAAATTGCAATTAATTCTGGCAACACTAGTCTCTCTTCTCTATACCGTGCTAAGCCTTGAACCCTTTTTTGTTGTGAAATATATTTATAAAATACTGTTTGCGATATACTGAACTTTTATTGTATTTTTAACTGCGCCTAGCTACCGCTGAGTGTCGAACATAGTTTTTATTTATCACGCCAACAAAGCGGTACAATAAAAAATTAAAATGAAAATTTTTTTTAGGGTACTCTACCCCCCCTACATGTAAAGAGGGGATTTGTTTTTTGTTGACGTAACTTAACGTGTGGGGTATCGTTGTATAGGTCTATGAAAACTGCAGAGGGTTTTCTATAACCATCTTTGAATTCAGGATTATGTTTGAGAAATATTAAGCATTAGTGTTAATTTTTGTTAGTCATATGTCCTCCGACATAGCTCACAGAATCGCTAAACTGAAGTGGCAGTGGGCAGGGCACATAGCTTATAGAACAGATGGCCGATGGGGCAGTGAAGTTCTCGAGTGGCGACCGCGCACCGGAAAACGTAGCGTAGGCAGGCCTCCTACGCGGTGGACCGATGACCTGGTAAAGATCGCGGGAAGCCGATGGATGCAGGCAGCGCAGGACCGGTCGTCGTGGAAATCCTTGGGGGAGGCCTTTGTCCAGCGGTGGACGATTTGTGGCTGACATGATGATGATGATGATGTTGATATGTCCTCAAAAGTAGCAATGGAAAGTCCTAAAAGGGTATTGCAGATATCCTCAAGGCAAGAAGACGAATTCCAGTGTTGCCTTGGCTAAAACTAGATATCCCTAGGGATATCCCTCAAGATTCATAGTAAAAGTGGGCACAGAATTAAGGAAAACTTTAAGAAAGAATTAATATGTACTACTGTTTAGACAGACTTTAACCCCGCTTAAGAGTGTGGTATTGCATAGCTCCAAACACGGGTTTCAAGACATCTTGCAGGTTACTTTAGAAATAAAAATAGACTTGAAGATATCTACAATACCTAGTGAAGGCTTTCTATAATTAACTGCACAGATACGATCATTACTCAATTATGTTAAATTTAAAACTTGTTTTACTTCGTAATTGTATTTTTAGAAAATATGGTGCACTTTTATATTAATACTAACTGTTTAAAGATTTATGAAAATGACAAATAAGCAACTAGCGAAGTGCACATTATATGAAACGAAAAGAATTATTTAAAGCTATTTGCTAAACAAGACATATGATGAAGTGGAGGGTATTTTAAAAGTTCTATGTTAAACATACACACACCACACACTGTCACACACACTCTCTCTCTCTCACACACAAAAACACACACCTAATTTTTAATTTTTAGTATTAAAATCTTTTTTATTTTTAATGTATTCCTAATATCCAGCTTTTATTTATTTAATTAGTTTTCTTAGTGTAGGTACATCTGCAGTCGCATTTCATTTTGTAAATCGTATTATTGATCTCCACAAGACAGGCGTAGCCTAGTGTGGGATTATTGTATTAATGTGCTGATTTCATGTGTTTTTGTTAATAAACTTAATTTTTATTTTATTTTCATTTTATTTTACTAATTTAGAGATCTCTAAAAGGCTGTATTATGGCGTTGTAATGCATTTGAAGTTATAACGCGTGATTGTTTCTCGTGTAAAATCGATAGAAAGTGCTATAAAACAGACGGGCCTTTAGAATACCAGAAAAAAAAACAAAAAAGTTTGGAATAATTGTATGGAAAATAAAAAAAATTGTAGCGTATAGTGCAAAATATGATATTTTCTATAAATATGTGGTAAATTAAGATAATTGGAATTACTATAACAAAAGTATAACTTCAGTTGTGACAAAAATAATGGAAACTAGGGATAAAAACCCTTACGGAGTTTGCCACATATGATACGTAAGATTTAGAGGTTCGGGCCTAAACGGAGTTTTAAGAAAAAATATTATGGGGTAAATTAAAATATATGTATATTATGATTTTTCTAAAAAAAGGAACAATATAAGTACTAGAAAATGTTATTTTATAGAATGCCGATAGGCAACGATCGTCGCTTCCCCAGTATTCGAATAAAACATAAATAAAATTATGAGAATTTCAATTAACCTTGGGTTGGTATTACACAGAAACACACAAAACACTAATTAATTTAAAATTAAATTACTAAAAGGTAGATTTTCGCCGTTAACAATTTACTAAAGTTCCACTTCCCTTTAAGCTGCCAGTAGGACGCGCAGTGCGGCAAAAATTGACAGCGCCAGCGAGAAATGCTGCGGCCCAGGACTGGCAATGATCGACGGCTTTTTCCTGAAGTGGACGCGCAGTGCGGCAAAAATTGACAGCGCCAGCGAGAAGTGCTGCGGCCCAGGACTGGCAATGATCGACGGCTTTTTCCTGAAGTACTTGGAAGCTCGGGAGCGGCAAACCCGAGCGTACGGAAAACCCTACAAAATAATAGTACATGAAGCTCGCACCAGCACCAACCAAAAACGCACCATGGTTTCCGAACATAAATTACTTACCTCCGATTAACAATTAGGAGGGCTTTGTAAAAGTCCAATTATCTATATCTTTAAATTTTGATTATGGTTACAATGACTTATTTTCTTCTTGTCAAAAAGTAACAAATATTTTCAAATTAAATTTCCATAGACGAACAAAATCAAAAGAGAATTGAATTATGAAACGCAAGAAAGGAGATCGGCTCGAAACGATAGTTTGCGTTACAAAATGTACTCCAGTTTTTAATAAAGAAGTGGCGGAAAATGTTTTATTATTTTTTCAAAAGACCTATAAAAACACGTTTTTTGTATGGAGACCCCTCTTATATATTCTACTATTTTCTAATTTTCAGTATTTGTTGTTATAACGACAACAGAAATAGATATTCTCTAAAAATTTCAATTGTCTTCCTATTACGGTTCATGAAATACAGCCCGCTGACAGACTGACAGACTGACAGACGGACAGACAGCGGAGGCTTAGTAATAGGGTCCCGTTGGTCACCCGTTGGGTGTACGAAACCCTAAAAATCAGTTAAGAAGGTACATTTTCGTATATCTTATGGTTAACCCGTGAGATGCGACCGGGAATCCTTGTATTGTATTCGTTCCTATACTTAAGCATACCCCTGGACATTTTATACAACGGGTCAGAAACAACATTTCAAAAAAAAAATCGAGCGAGACCTACAGCACTCGCATATGATGTGTAACATGTGACAAAATACTTTATAAAAGGACGGCAAAGATACGGCAGACTACGCTGTATGGTCATAGATACCTTTGCCTTTTTCGCGCTTTTAAAGCCTGAAAAAAGGACGGCAAGGATACGGCAGACTAGGCTGTATGGTCATAGATACCTTTGCCTTTTCCGCGCTTCTAAAGCCTGAAAAAACGCGACTCCCTGTTACACATTTCCGTCTCATGGGACACTTTTCCGTCCCATTTCACGAAATCACTCCCACAAATTGCAGGAAAGCGAGAGCAAAGATGTTACACATCAAAAAGAATGACGGTACAGACAAAATGGCGGCGAAATCCTATACGTTCGACAACCAAACTGTAACCAATCTGTATCAATCTGTGTGACGAGGGGGTGAGGTCCCTGACATAGTTCCCGATGGATCTGGGGAAAACTCATTTCCACGCTCGCGCACGTCGGCGTCAACGCAGCATCGGATTGAAGTGTTTTTTTTTTGTGTAGAATTGGTTGAGAAGGTGGGAAGTGGCATAGACTGCTAATCAGAATAGCGCGGTAATATAGTTCCTGAATGATCTGGAGAAAACTCATGTTCACGCTCGCGAGCCGGTTGCAGCTTGCGCACCACTTACTCTCACAGACAGTCATAATAAAAGGATGTCCACGCAGGCGAAGCCGCGGTCTAAAGCTAGTTTACAAACAAAAAAATGTTAACAGCAGAAGCTAGAATTCTTGAATTTTTTAAGTAAACTCTGATATGGTATTTTTTTAATTAAATTAAATGATGACCGTCGTTATACTTTTTAAATAGTTTTGGAAATGACTTAACTCATAAATTATACTGGAGCAACTTGAATGAGATTTTGCTTGGAAACCTTTAACGTCCTGCTGGGTAGATCAATCAATCGTCGAATCCAACTCGGGTGGGCAGCGTTCGGGAAGCTTCGCAATATCTTCACGTCCCAAACACCGCATTGTCTTAAGACCAAGGTTTTCGACTAGTGTGTGTTGCCAGTGATGACATACGGAACTGAGTCATGGTCGCTTACTATGGGCCTCATAAGAAGGCTCAAGGTCACCCAAAGGACAATGGAGCGTGCTATGCTCGGAGTTTCTCTACGTGATCGAATCAGAAACGAGATCTGTAGGAGAATCAAAGTAACCGAAATAGCTCTCAGAATTGTTAAACTTAAGTGGCAGTGGGCGGGGCACATAGCTCGTAGACCGGATGGCCGTTGTGGCAGTAAAGTTCTCGAGAGGCGACCGCGCACCGGAAAACGTAGCGTAGGCAGGCCTCCCACTCGGTGACCTGGTGAAGGTCGCGGGAAGCCGCTGGATGCGAGTAGCGCAGAACCGGTCGTCGTGGAAATCCTATGTCCAGCAGTAGACTAATAATATAACGAAAGTCGCATCCTCGCCGTGCAAGATAATATTATGAACGTTAGCGACGTTGCAAGTAAGTTTGAATTCGCACGTTTGCTATCACAATGTTATCTCTCTTTACTTGTAATAGTCTCTGCTCTTTGTCCAAACTAAGATGCCTGTAATAGGAACCAGAGACTGATATAAATATTGTCATACGTTTAAGTACATACCATACAGATATACCCAGACACAGATAAGACAAACCTGTTCGTCATACGAATGTTTGCCCTGGGTGGGGATAGAACTCCGTCCCTTAGCCCAACAGACAACAACGCTGCCACTGGACCAATGGGCTAGTCAAAATTTATTGCAGTAAGATTATTTTTGATCGACTGTCACTTTAATTAACTATTATCAGTTTATAAATAAAGGTGATAAGGGATTGTGTACAGAGAAGTTTATTGACAAGGGCGGTAAATCAAGTTAATGAATGTAGCAGTGCTGATTGGCGAACGGATGTCGCCGTTCACTATCGTAATTAGGGTTTCCACTCGTACTCTAAAATAGAGTATTGTCCTATTTTTCGTGTAGGTGTACTTTATAATCAACGACACCAATAAAGTACGCTGAAATACTCTATTTATATCAATTTACAGTCACCTATTCCATATGAATGTTTTGAAAGTGCAATTGAAGCGTTAAATCTTCAAAAACTTGGAATAGTTATGGACAGTTTACATTCTGAAACAATACTTATGTAAGAGACATATGAAAAAGTGATGTAGAATGACAAAGATTTTTCTGACCTATCGATGGCCCAAAAGTGGCTGCATACATTTTTAATAAAAGTGAAGCTTTTCCAAATATGTACAAATTTATTTCACATACTTTGTCTGCGCCTGCAACTTTAGCATGCACTGAGAGAGTCTCTCATATGAATGAATGTAAAGTGGTGAGACTGAAGGACTAAAGAATCATCCCTAAACCTAGTAAAAAATAAGCTGATCATATATTTTTATTTAAATTTGCAGAGTTTCTCATCATCTTTGAGAAAGTCAAATATTTGTTAAAAATTGCGAAAAGTTACCAAAACATGATTTTAAGAACAAAGTAAGTAAAAAATTAATAAGTACTCTTTTTTATGGTGTGTACTTTATTTTTATTTTGCCAAAATGAAAAAATACTCTATTTGTCCCAAATAAAGGTGGCAACCCTAATCGTAATGCTAAGTAAGGATGGACCTATGCTATGTCCCGTCAGCATCGTTACAATTAGTCTTTTTTTAAAGAAACTGGCCAATATTTTTTTTTTATGGAATTTTCATATTTTGTTAAGAAATGCGATAAAAAAATATGCATAATTATATCCTATTAAAATAAGAAGAGTTGTGTTTCAAAATCATTTACCTTAGACCAAGCGTGGCATTTTCAACCTGTATTTTCTTTTGAAGAGAGCAAAGGGAGATACTCCACCAGGCGAGGAAGTGTGCCTGAGGTCCGGCCGTGGACCAATCGTGGATGGTTGGCAGTTGCTTATACATTAGTAGCGATGAAATGTTAATAGCTCGTTCTAGATGTTGATACATAGTTTTATGCTTAAGTCGCTTGTGTTAGGGTTCACTTTACGTGAGGGCAGGTTTTCTTTTCCGTACAATTTATGTTGACGCGACTTCGGTGCCATCTGTCGAAGTATAGATGAACCTTTCTGCGTGGCGGGTGGCCAGGTGTCACCAGACATAATAAGTAATAACAATTGTGAAGCTCATAATAATGAAATCTCAGTCAATTGTAGTTTTATTGACTTACCTGAAGATCCATCTCATGTTACAAAATCACATGAATGTACGTACACTTCACTGTAAATTTCCTTTCTGAATCCGTAATGTCAATCTTAAACTTCTGTAACACAAAAAGTGCGTCAAGTCGAACACAACAGCGCAGCGGTAAGGAATGCTTGCAATATACTGACTGACGCGCGCGCTGACAGATCACGCGCAGGACTCGGCCCAGGCAAAGAAAGTCCTCCCGCCCCCTGCCTGCAGTGAGCCCCATCCCCCGCCCCCGGGCTGATACCGCAGTGTCTATTTATACAGCAACAATGTCACTGAATACTGATATTGCAGTCTGGACCAGCGCGATATCAATAATTGAATAGTTCTACTAATACTATTAAAAATGTGAGTGCGTTTGTTTGTTTTTTCTTTCACATCACAACAAAGGAAGGGATCATCGTGGTTTTAAATTGTAAATAATTAGTAAATTGTCCATCAAGTCTCACATATCCAATGACTTCTTTAATACTGGCGTACACTTATCTAACTTTATTCTTTGCTACTAAGTAAGTGTAATGTTTATAGTTGATTTGTGTATGCCCGACTGCGACAGACGGTGAAGGCTTCGCGAGAAAGTATTCACGGCTTATTTTAATTTTTGTTTAATAGAACGTTTCAAATAAAAGACATCAACTCAAGCGACAGGAGTTTGGCTACATAAACCACCTTCGAGCGCACGCGCGGCAAACCGACTATAGGAGTCGAAGTGGTCGCCATGACCGGAATCGGTCGGATAGATCATCATCATCATCATCACATGCAGGGGAGGCACGCGCGGCAAACCGACTAGGAGTCGAAGTGGTCTCCATGACCGGAATCGGTCGGATAGATCATCATCATCATCATCTCATGCAGGGGAGGTATACCATTTTCCTAAGACATTTTACTAATCCTATTACTACGTTAGCACTAATATAATATGCATACTTTGCTATTACTAAGACTCCGTTAACCGTCTGTCTGTCTGTCTGTCCGTCTGTACCAGGCTGTATTTCATGAACCGTGTTAGCTAGACAGCTGAAATTTTCACAGATGATGTATTTCTGTTGCCGCTATAACAACTAATACAAAAAAATTAAAAAATCTAAAGTCTCCATACAAAAAACGAGTTTTTTTTAATGTGAAGTAACTAGCGCCATATAGTATGATGGTACGGAACCCTTTGTGCGCGGTTCTGACTCGCACTTTACCGGTTTTTTTTAAAGATTTCATTCCATAATATCTTTTAGTTTATATGCTTTACAGATCTGTAGAACCATACCATACAAAATTTTCACTTTACAACTGTAAAATAGGCTTTGAGTACAATTTCTGTGACCTGGCGACATTATAAGAGTTCCTCGTTTACCTACAGTACCCTAAAAAGTGATTAATCCCGTAATTGGCTTTAATTACAATGAAATTAATGATAACAAAATATATAATATTCACTTGTCAACATTATCAACTCATAATAAGACGCAATATAAATAATATACCGATACTTTATCCGTAACAAGGACAATTTTGTTATACTTACTCGATATTTATTATCGTAGCGAACCCAAGAACCAAGCCCTCTCTCTCTCTACACTTATCTCTGGAGCTAACAATATTCGCATGGAAAATTTCTGTGCCATTTTACAATCGTGCGACAAATAAAATAATGTGATATTTGTCTATAAATAGCCAGGTCCGTACAAGCGGGGTGCGCTTGAGATGCCCGGCCCGCCCCGAATTGGCACACCACATCACGTCGTATCAGATGGGAGGCGTGGGCATTCCTTGTGTGTTATTGTGCGGTCGTCCCATCAAAGCTCTTGTTATGAAGTCTACTGACTGAATAAGAACTATTCTTCTTCGTGCCGAGTGTATGTCTGTTGCAATACACGCTACTCAAGGTCAAGACAATTTCGCATCCAGCATCTTTCATCTTTCTTCATTATTCCTAAAGATCCATCCACTGCTGAACAAAGGCCTTCTTCTAGGATTTCCACAATGACTATTTTTCCTCTGCCCGCATCTAGCGGCTTCTTGTGATCTTCACCAGGTCGTCCGTCCACCGAGTGGGAGGCTTCCCTACGCTGTCTTCTGATGCCTGGTCGCCACTAAATAACTATGCTGCCCCAACAACCATCAATACGTTCTACGGATTATGTGTCCCACCCACTGCAACTTGGGACTCATTACAAATCATGAGTATATCACTAGACTACACTATCTGTCGATTCTGTTTTGCCACGGTTTCTGTTATCTATCTCCATTCCATTAAACAGTTTTGTGCCATCTTACAACGTATGCCCACCCACTTCCACTTTATTTGAGCTTGGTCCAATTGCAGAAACGATCATTAGCATTTTTGTGTTTCGTACCATACAGGTTACGGTCTTTCCGACTTTCAAAAAGCTGTATCTTTGGAACCGTAATAGGCCTTCCTTAATTTAAAAGCACTGCTCTTGTCTGTGGAGTAATCGTCAATTCTTTCTATCCTCAGCCATCGTCTTAAGGTCTAAGACACGACAGCAGCCTGTTCTTCATTTGCTCTATGTAGTTTCGCCAACGTCTTTCTCTGCCTCTTCTTCCCTCTATCTGTCCTTCTATGATGGTTTTCAAAAAGCTATCGCGTCGTATTAGGTCTCCTAACATATTTCCTCTTCTATGTTCAATCATTTGCAGCAGGCTTCTGTTCTCAATAGTTCTCATTCACCTTATCCAGAACTTGGTTTGTTTTCTTTTCCGTCCTACTGATTCTCTCTCTCCATTCTCCTCCAACAACACATCTCAAACGCTTCCAATATTCCTTTCGTAACGTAATAGATAGCCAGCTTAAAATTTTCACAGAATAATAATAATATGTGTTTCTATGGGAGATAAAAAAAATAACAAAAAGTAAAAGAATGAAATAATAAAAGAAACGTATTTTCAAAGGTTTATTTTTCATGCTTTTCCTATTTTGTAAAAACAGTAATACAAACAAGCATGAAACTCATTTAGTGTAATTATCAGTACTAATACTAGTGTAAAAAAACAAATAAAAAAACCGAGGACGTATGAGTCGTGCTCGCGCTAAAGAGTCAAAACTGAATAAAAAATATATTTTTCTGTCGTTCGAGTTTATGTTTTTGTTTAAAAAGAATAGATATCATTTTTCTATTTGTGTGGAGAGGTCTTTCGCCGGTTTTTTCCACGTGCTTGATACGTATACAGCGTGTAACAAAATTGGTGTAGGTCCCGTTAACTGGGGCTTCTATTCATCATACTGAACAACTTTTGTGCTACGACTTTGCTGAAAACGCAAAAAAAATACTCTTCATACAAATCGACATATTTTGTGCATTTTAATATGGACGGTCCAATTTTTTTTTTTGAGATTTGGATAAGAGTTCTTTGGGGAAAGTAGTTTAGTATGATGAGTAGAAGCCCCAGTTAACAGGTCCTGTACAATTTTTTTACACCCTGTATACGGTGTCAAACTCAATATTTTACTGATAATTTGTGCAGCTCACGATAAAGTGGATTAGTTTTACAATTTTGATAACATGAAGTGTTCGTGAATAATAGCGAAGATACACATTCTCATACTGCAATTCAAACAATCGAAAAAAATGTGTACTGTCCATTAGTGCAAGCAAATATGAACTTGAATAATTTTTGTGTGCTAAATAGGTGCTAAATAAATGTTTGACAAAACCGCTTATCCTGCTAAGATGCTATAGATTAGGGTAATTCCACTACGTGAAACAGAGCTCCATTATCGGGATGATTAGTAAATACTTAGTACTAAAACAAAATAAGAGTAACCGAAATTTTCTCAATACATTTTCATACCAAGAGGTGGCCCAAACAGCCACGACAATTTTTTTTTTATCACGAAAAGTAAGGAAACTACGAAGTGCGGTCTTTTGGGATCCCTGGCTACAAATTCTATGCGCTGTCAAGATAATATTTGTTCAATATCTTGTCAAGGATGTGTTGAATATATCGAGATCAGAAAACTCTGAACAGCAATGCACACACATTCGACTGAGCTCTAGCAAAAACCTGGCACTTGCAATTTCGGTACACACCACTTGATGCCTATACCAAATTTTAGGCGGCTTTCCTGTGGAATGCACTGCCATTGCCAGTGGAAATAAGAATGTGTTCCTCCATTTCAAAATTCACGGCCGTTCTTAAGAAGACTTGACGTCTGTTTAACTTTAACTGAAAAATCGTACTTGAGCTAAATATGTATTTATATATGTATCTATGTAAAGTATTGTGTGCAGGTATTTATTTATTTATATTTATTATATTTTATTTAATGAGTATGTAAGTATATTTTTATGTGTCTACGTATCAACTAGTTGCACAATATATGTTTACTTTTATTTTTCTTCTTTTAAATCGATTGTGTTTTATTTATCGATGCCTAGCATACACATACTATTAAAAAAAAATAAGGGCCACCTAAGTTTTCACAGTAAGTTTTCATACGGAGAGGTCGTTCAAACAGCCACGATTATTTTTTATTAAAAGCTTTTAATTAACTTGCAATGTATGTATGTATGTATGTTTGTTCGAGTGAAATCTTGCAAGTTAAATTTGACCCACTTCCAGGTTTCCGATTGAGTTGAAATTTTGCATGCATATGTATATCGCGTGACATTGCAATATTAAAAGCTTGTACCTAAAAGTTTTTAGGTTTTTCGAAAATTATTTAAATCAAAATAATTTTGAACAAAAACCAACCGACTTTAAACAGGAAACTAAGGCTTCCCTCGATTTCTCTGGGATGCCATCAGCAGATCCTGGTTTCCTTAACATGGTACTAACTTTGGGATATCTCCTTTCCAACAAAAAACAGAATCATCACAATCGGTTCATAAACGACGAAGTTACCCTCGAACACACATAAAATGTATATATACGGTAAAATTGAGAAACCTCCTCCTTTTTTTGAAGTTGGTTAAAAAGTAAGAAAACAACGAAGCGCACAATTATTAAGTTAGATCCCTAGAACAATTTATCGATCATGTGAGATCATGCCAAGGGCTTACCAATAGCGATTTTTTTTTCAAAAGACAAAGCTTTTTTTTACAAGCTTTTATTTAGTTTTACCTGTCCCGGTGTCTGTAATGACATCTTGCAAGTTTAATTTGACTCACTTTCCGGTTTCCGATTGAGCTGAAATTTTGCATGCATATGCGACAATGCGTGACAATGCAATATTAAAAGCTTGCACCCAAATGTTTTCAGGTTTTTCGAAAGTTATTTCATCTCGTAACATATACTGTCAGTAAGCTCGAACAGCGGCATTTTTCTTGTAGTTCTGATTATCGAAGCTCTACTACTGTGTTTAATTAATTAAATCGGACTTCAATCGCGGTCTTTGAGATAGATATGAGTAAGTATTTGCCTCTTCCTCATATTTCAAAGTCTACTCCGACAGGGATGATAATTTCTATCTTATAAATTAGATGACGAAAGTTCGCATCACCACGTTATATCAATCTTTCGTGATGGAAATCTCATCGTTAAATCGTGATGTGAAGTTTATCGAGCAAAACTTATGGGATTGGCATGGGCAATCACGCAACTGTGTGAACTTCGCCTCGAGAACACCACATGCTGGGATGAAAATCTGAGTCATTGCTATGGCTTTGCACGTAACTATCTATCATCTGTCTTACTGTGAAATAGTTGTGCACCGTTGAAATTAACTAAATTTGCAGTTTCGTTATTGGACGAATTATAGTGATTTGAAAAAGTAGTAAATAGTTATTCACAGTTGACAGATAGACAGACGCACAGTGAAGTCTCAGTAACAGGGTACCGTTTTTACAATTTTGGTACGGAAACCTAAAAATCGCGTGGTGAAAACACCATCTGCTGCACGATCTCAATTCGCAAAGCCATCGAATCTTAAACATTTTGCTGTGGGCTGCTACCGTCCTCAAAAAAAATTTTGGCCCCTAATTTAATTTGTACCTACCTTAGATTTCGTTATTGTGAGTTATTATTATTATATCAGCTCATATAAGTCCCAACCGAAGGGCTCGAGCCTACCTTGAATCAGGGCGATTAGGCCTTAGTCGACCACGCGGGCTCAGTGCGGGTTGGTCGACTTCACACACAACCTTCGAGTTTCTTTGCATACGTGTGCAGGTTTCCTCACGATGTTTTCCTTCACCGTTAAAGCAATCGGTAAGTATATGTACGTAAGTTTTTGAAAAACTCATTGGTACATTGGCCGTCCAGATTTGAACCCGGTACCTCTGGTTAGATGGACCGAGTCGTTACCGGTTGAGCCACCGACGCTATTTATTGTTGGTTAATTTCGTGTAATTCATTTATGTAGTATAAAAACGTTATTCAATACTTTTGAGTGAATTCCTTTTTGAAGTCGTTTCTTTTTGAAGTTCGGTATACCTGTCAAGTGTTTTTTAGGTTTATGTTGCCGCTGAAAAAAAAAAACTAAACGTTCTTTTTTTTTCATAATTTGTCCTTTTAGCGGTACTAAAAACGTGTTTTTATTAGGTATTTTATAGGTATTTTTTGTTTCAGTTCTATCGTGAAAACGGTAATACATATTATGAGCTTGAAACTTGGTGTGTTTATAGCACTAATGCTGATAATCCTGAAGTGAAACAAACAATAACTAAAACTGGTTAAGTGTAAGTTGTATATACTTGCGCTAAGTGGTCCGAACTGAATAGATAAAAAAGTATATTTCTGTTACTTGCGTTGATCTCTTTTGTTTGTAATGTGAATAAGTATCATTGTCATAGTTGGGTGGAGAAGTGTATAGTAGTAGGGAACCCTCAGAGCGTAAATCCGACTCGCACTTGACCGTTTTATAAAACCTTTTTTATTTTTTGTTTTCCTCTATGAATTTTTTTATTGAATAGAAACATTTTTATTCCCATTACTTATGAAACACTGAGTATTTGCGGACCGACGACCTGGTGAAGATCGCGGGAGGCCGATGGATGCGGGCAGCGCAGGACCGGTCGTCGCGGAAATCCTTGGAGGAGGCCATTGTCCAGCAGTGGACGATTTTTCGCTGATATGATGATGATGATGATAATGAGTATTTGCGGAAGTTCATCTGCAAATATGGAAATGTAAAATTATTTATTAAAATGATTTATACTGATTTGAGTGGGTGGACCGCGTGTCTAAGCCGGGAATCTAACCGGACTGCGGTCAACCGCACTGCACTCAAACCCTGGCCGACTATATACTCGATACGCACGAGTTTCTAATGTTTGTAGATATAATTATTAAGTGACAGATAATATCCTTAGGGTAAAAGCCGGATAGTTGCCACACTTTTTGAAATCACTCTAATCTCTCAGTACAAAAAGCAAAATACTTTATTTGTAAAGCTGGCCGGTACTATTTTTTGTCTACAAATTTATGAAAAGTAACAAACATTATCTTTAATATTTTTAGAGTATTAGCAATTTTTGCGGACCTCTATATTTTGGGACATCTATCCCACATAGGGGATAGTTGCCTAATCCATGATAATTACGTTTAGGATAGATGCTCCGCTGAGAAACTTTGTTCGCATTTTGCCTTCCCATGCAATCGCACAGAGACATGAGACACGGTCATCTTAGTAGTATTTGGAGAAGGTTTCGATAGATTAGTAAAATAGCGTGCGATTCATCCGCGAAACTAGAGTAATTACATTTGGGGCAACTATACCTCTGGGGCAACTATCCTGGTTTTACCTTACTAACATTATTAATGTAAAAATGTGTTTGTTTGTTACCTTTTCACTTGAACCAAGCTTGATGAAATTTGGCATGCAGGTAGCCTGTGTCACTGGGAAGGGCTTAGGCTACTTTTTATCCCGTGAAAATATCCCGATGCAGTTTCTGAGTGAACTGAAAGAAAAACTCTTTTTTTTGCTCAATTTCTTTAACATCGCAACGGAATTGGTTGAGGAGGTGGGAATGGGACTTCTAATTAGAATAGCCTGATATAGTTCCTGTGGGATCTGGAAAAAACTCATGTCCACGCTCGCGAGCCGCTTGGGACTCGCGCACCACTCGCAACCAAAGACAGTCATGAAAACGATGTCCACACGGGCGGAGCCGCGGGAAAAACTAATTACTACAATAAATTGTTGGTTTAAAAATTCAGAATACTTGGATTCTTCTGGATCATCTGGGAAAAACTCAAATGAAATGACAAAAATCGTATCTTCATAAGGAAAAACAGTGTAATAATTACAAATGAAGTTTATAGCTTAAACGAAATTCATGCGGGAAAATTCGCGGTCGATTTGAAACACACAAAACCGTCAAAAATATTTACTTTGCACGCATGGTATACACGTATTACCTACATGTTTGTTTACACGTAACTGACTTTCAAGTCACCTTAGCTAGGAGGATTTAACGTGCGGGTGTAAATTTTTAAATGACTGCTATGTTTAATTAGTAAACCGACGTTTATGCACGTTCTGAAAATACCAATGACTTAGAAGGTCAAGAAAAATACATGATAACTAGCTAATCTGGGGTACAAAAAAATCTAGTGTAAACTAACGTAGATGTGGCATTTTAAACAAAACTAGTAGATCCCCGTATTAATAATAACCTATAAAAATCCTCCTTCTGATACACATACAACTTCATCATATCAGCCGACATAGAGCCTCCCCCCAAGGATTTCCACGATGACCGGTTCTGCGCTGCCCGCATCCAGAGGCTTCCCGCGAACCTCACCAGGTCATCGATCCGGATTATCTCAAGCCGGAACACATTGATGTTTGGCGGCAAGACCTAGATAAGATGGTGATAGCTAGGCCAGGTGAGCTTAGAAAATGCCCTTCCACCAACCAAACACTTTACAATCCGCCGGGAATCCAACCCGCGACCTCCAGACGTGTCATTACACCACGGGAGCGTGTTAAATGTCATTTCTATGGTTCCGTGCCTCACTAGGACAAAACGGAACCCTTATAAGATCACTCACGCGTCTCTCCGTCTATCTGTTACGCCTGTAGTGCCCTCAGAGACTGTTTATTTATAGTAATAAGTTGATGAAAAACCTGAAATATTTTAGTAACAAGCTTTTTTTTAAAAACAGATTTTATGCTCTAAAGTCAAATGCTCACGGCACGTTTCCTAATTGAAAAAAAAGACGAGGCAATATAACTAAATATTTAGTAATCTGTGGCAATATTTCCTTCGATTCTATTGAAAATATAAGACGATCCTAGGACCTTGATTCCACCTCCAAAGTTGATCATCAGGTCAACTTCAAAATACCGAAAGGTTCTATTGTCACCGGGATTACGGCTTCATACCAAATTTCAGCTCAATCTGAGCGCTGGAAGTAAATATAAAATTGAACGCAAGATTTAACCTAAACAAACATACAAAACATTGCAAGTTAAACAAAAGATTGTAATTTTAAAAAGTAAAAATTTCCAAAATTTCCAATCGGCACGTTTTCAAATTTTTAAAAAAGACGAGCACAGTATTTCCTACGATTCTATTGAAAATAAAAGACAATCCTCGGATCTTCATTCCAACATACCGTGTATACAATCATCATCATCATGTCTGCTCATATACGTCCCCACCGAGGGTCTCGAGCCTACCCTGAATTAGGGTGATCAGGCCTTAGTCGACCACGCGGGCTGGTCGACTTCACACACAACCTGCGAGTTTCTTCGCAGGTGTGTGGGTGCAGGTTTCCTCACGATGTTTTCCTTCACCGTTAAAGCAATCGGTAAGTATATGGACGTAAGTTTTTTTGAAAAACTCATTGGTACATTGGCCGTCCAGATTTGAATCCGGTACCTCTAAAGCATTACAAAAATTTATTTTGATACTTTTATATCTAGTTCAGGGTAGGCTCGAGCCCCTCGGTGGGGACGTATATGAGCTGATATGATGATATCTAGTTATGAGATATCGCTTAAAATACTTGTAAAAAGCATATTCTCCCGCCCTCACTGTCACACTCAAAACCGTTGAAGCCATGAAGTAAAAAAAAAATCGGCGTCCTATATGGAGTAGTTGTCATGCCTTTTTTGTATCGAAACCTATGCGGCAGCTTCTAGGGGAGGGAGAGTAGACGCCGCAATTTTTAGGGTACCCAAAGGTTAAAAACGGGACCCTATTACTTAGACTTCGCTGTCAGTCTGTCCGTCTGTCACCAGGCTGTATTTCGTGAACCGTGATAGCTAGACAGTTAAAATTTTCAAAGATGATGTATGTCTGTTGCCGCTATATTAACAAATAATAAAAAATAGAATAAAATAAATATTTAAGGGGGCTCATATACAACAAACGCGATTTTTTTGCTCGTTTTTACTCGATATTGATAAAGGCAACAGGTAGACGCTTGAAATATTCACAGAATATTGAGTTGTATTATTCACTTTAAAAATAAATAATTAAAATAAAATAAAATTTATATTTAATGGGGTCCCCATACAACAAACGTGATTTTCATAGATAATGGTACGGAACCCTGCGTGCGCGAGTCCAATTCGCACTTGGCCGGGTTTTTTTTTTCTTCATGGTTGAAGCCATAATTTTTTAATTAATACAGTTACTATAAATTAACCCGTTGTTCACAGGAGAACTGCCACAATGATTGATGCTACGCCTAACAAAACAGCCATTAGTTAAAAATCAACGCGAGCACCAATATTAATGCTACACACACACATGCTACGCCTAACTAAACAGCCATAAGTTAGAAATCAACGCGAGCACCAATATTAATGCTACACACATATGCTACGCCTAACAAGACAGCCATAGGTTAGAAATCAACGCGAGCCCCAATATTAATGCTACACACATATGCTACGCCTAACAAAACAGCCATAGGTTAGAAATCAACGCGAGTACCAATATTAATGCTACACACATATGCTACGCTTAACAAAACAGCCATAGGTTAGAAATCAACGAGAGCATCAATATTAATGCTACACACATGCTACACCTAACAAAACAGTCATAAGTTAGAAATCAACGCAAGCACCAATATTAATGCTACACACATATGCTACGCCTAACAAAACAGTCATAAGTTAGAAATCAACGCAAGCACCAATATTAATGCTACACACATATGCTACGCCTAACAAAACAGTCTTAGGAAATATATCAACGCGAGCATCATAATTAATGCTACACAGATGCTAAGCCTAACTAAACAGCAATAGGAAAGAGATCAAAGTGATCGTTAAGATTGATACGCACAGATGTTACGCCTAATAAAACAGCCAAAGGAAAGACATCAACGCAAGTATCAAAATTGATAGTACGCATAGATGCTACGCCTAATATAACATTTATTGTAAACACATCAACACGAGCATCATGATTGATGCACAGATGCTACTAAACCTACAAAACAGTCATAGGAAAGAGGTCAATGCAAGCATCAAAATTGATATTGGAGATCGTGGTTGGAATCCTGCCACGTAACAATGTGTTTTTGAATTTCGATATCATATGTATGTTTATCCGACGCTCTTACGGTGAAGGAAAACATTGTGAATAAACCTGCACACGCCTGCGAAGAAAGGTTGTGTGTGAAGTCGACCAACACGCACTGGGCGCGCGGTCGACTAAGGCCCGATCGCTCTAATTCAGGGTAGGCTCGAGCCCCTCGGTGGGGACGTAAATGAGCTGATAGGACGATTGAAACCAGGATGCAGATAGATGCATCGTTATTATCTACATGTGACCATGTCCGGGGTTATTCCATTAAAAATATTTGTTCACCACTAATTATCTGTCGTATGTCAACATTCATTCTACAGGAGGAGGTCAAGTTGCATAACAAACAGTTAAAACGCGTTTTAACCAGTACATAGGTACTTAATTAATACAGTTATAATCTCTTATACAAGTTCTATAATAATATTGTCCGAGTGTTGTGATTTAATTGTAATGCGACAGACTGATATGATAGCTACATGCTTCGACCAAATATAATGGACCATACATTAATCTTCTTTTTTTTTATTGGTAAGCTCTTGGTATTATCTCACCTGATGGTAAGTGACGATGATGTCGCCGGTTTGATTGGGGTGTCAACTTATAAGACTCGGTTTGGTTGGTGGTAGGGCATTTTATAAGCCCGTCTGGCTATCTACCACCATCTTATCTAAGTTTTGCCGCCAAACATCAATGTTAAAAACATTGATGTGTACCAGAATGAAGATAAGATAGCCAGTTCTTCTGCGTTTGGGAATCTTGGTAAGCCCGCTTCCATCTTCGGCATCATCGTGATTTAGTCAATACAACTGCACGCAAACACACACTCGCAAGATTCAAGGTATTTATTCTAAATAGGTGCAAATTACACTCTTTCTGATAATTAATAATAATAACATTATGTAATTTGTGAAAAATCAAGAAATAAAGAATCATTAGATAATAACGTCAAAATTCAATCCTTGAAATAAACCAGATTATTTCATTAGAACATGAAAACAATATGACACGAAAAGTTATACATAGAAATCATTGAATGTCATTAATGCCTTTGACAGGAGTAGGCCACTTGACACGGGCAGCACCCGGTCACGAGTATAACGCGAGAGTCAGCCAGTCAGTCACTATAGTCTACCGAGTCTCGTTCAATTATAAAGAATGACAGACATAAAGAGACGTACCCGGAATGTAGCACGAATGAGGCATTCTGTAGGCATCAAAACCGCTGTACGCGTAGGCCGGTCCATAGCTGTTATATTGGTCGAAGGTTACATGTAGCTAATGTAAATGGTTACCTATAGGTACCACCTTATCTAAGAAAGCCAAGGGTAGGTCCTACTTATTCTCGATTTACTTGGAATAGTTATTTGTGTAACTAGGGCGCAAAGTAATATTTTGTTCCGTGGACGTTAATTTCAATTCTGGTTTAAGTGAAGGATTCTATATTCTGGAAGAAACTGGTAGCTGGCAATAAGGTCGCATGTTATATGTTGTTTCATTTTTTTATGTTGTGATTTTGTGATGCAATAAAGAATATTGTATTGTATTCCCGAGCAGTGAGGGAATAAAATACAATACAATAATGAATATTGTATTGTATTGTATTCCCGAGCACAGTGGGGAATCTAAAGTAGAATCCTAAGCTTAGCGAGAAATTCAATATAACATGACACACACAATTTTGGCCCCAAGTGCCACACACAATTTTGACCCCGAGTGACACACACAATTTTGGCCCCGAGTGACACACAATTTTGGCCCCGAGTGACACACACAATTTCGGCCCCGAGTGACACACACAACTTTTCATCACAACCTATGTAAAAAAGAAACTAGTATATACTTGTAGACATTGGTTTGAGCGTTCTGTCCTCTGATTGGTCCGAGTTCGTATTCATCATATCAGCCGAAAAACGTCCACTGCTGGACAAAGGCCTCCCTCAAGGATTTCCACGACGGCCCGCATCCATCGGCTTCCCGCGATCTTCACCAGAATTCGTAGTAGAGCGGACCAATCAGAAGATTCAAACAAAACTCCCTGCAAAGTAGTTTTTTTTTTGACGATCCTGAAATCACGTATTTTTTGTCCTCTTTTTAAGAATGTAAAGCGAATATTACATAGGTTGTTTGAGTAAAAATATTTTTATTATTTGTACATTTAAGAGGAAACGCGGTCTGAGAGAATGGGTACTTAAAAAAAACGTTGCTGTCTCGCTGCACGCGCTCTCTCCGTGTACAGCAAGAAGCAACTGCAGCTCAGACCGATAACAGCTAGGTACATAAAGTTGACTAAAACAGTATTTCGTTGTCCCCTATTTCCTCCTCCAAAACTAGTAATAGCACCACACGCCCTCAAAGACAGTCATAAAAACGATGTCTTTGCGGGCGAAGCCGCGGGCAAAAGCTAGTCCTTACTAATCTTATAAATGTGAAAATGTGTTTGTTTGTTTTTTTTTTACCTTTTCACGCTTCAACACCTAGACCAATCTCGATGAAATTTGACATGCAGGTAGCCTGTGTCACTACTGTCACTGGGAAGGAAGGACATAGGGTAATTTTTATCCCGTGAAAATAGCACAGTCCGATGCAGTTCCTGAGAGAACTGAAACAATACTATTTTTTGGTAAACACTACTAAAACCAATAAAAGAAATTTTTCAAAAAAATATTAAAAACAAGCTCTATGTTTTCGTTTTATTATTAATATAATATGCGTATTTTATTGGTGAGTGACTGAAAATGACGTAACGATTTCCTTAATTTTTACCCGACTGCCTCAGAAGGAGGGTTATGTTTTTCGAGTGTATGTAGATTTCTATGTTCCCTGTTACAGCCTGAACGACTTGAAGGATTTTAACGTATGAGCTATCATTAGATTCGTCTTGATACCGTGAGTGACATAGGATACATTTTTACCCATCTGGCCAAAAAGAGAGGTTGTTTTTACGCAGACAAGTTTATTATTTTTATGAATTCCTAAAGTTTTTGAAGGCTCCTATTATTACTAGAATATGGGAAAGAATAAAGGTTTTAGAAAAACACTTGCTCTGTCGTCATGGCGCTCGCGTTTATGTCTTTCGTTTGTTATGTAAATAGGTATAATTTTCATAGTTGTGTGGGGAGGTGTGGTGTTACATCCTCGGCTGCATTGGAACTTACCATCAGGTAAGGTGCAGCCAAACACACTCAAATTTTTAATAATAAAAAATAATAACTCAAAAAATAACTTGACTTTGGCATTGTACGGAACACTGTATACGCGAGTTCAACTCGCATTTAGCGGTTTTTTTTCTATTTTTTTTTATAAGATCTCTTTTTTTCTTCGTGTTTGTTGTACTATTATTTTTCGTATTACTGTTGTACTGTTGTACTGCACGAGCGTCGGTGGCTCAACCGGTAACGACTCGATCGTCCTAACCAGAGGTGCCGGGTTCAAATACGGACGGCCAATGTACCAATGATTTTTTCGAAACTTACGTACATATACTCACCGATTGCTTTAACGGTGAAGGAAAATATCGTGAGGAAACCTACACACACCTGCGAAGAAACTCGTAGGTTGTGTGTGAAGTCGACCAGCCCGCACTGGGCCCGCGTGGTCGACTAAGGTCCGATCGCCCTAATTCAGGGTAGGCTCGAGCCCCTCGGTGGGGACGTATATGAGCTGATATGATGTACTGTTACTGTTCGAAACTGTATCCATATGGCGTACGTCAAGCTAGCTTATCTCTAACCTAAAGGCGAAAACTTCTCAATGTTCATATCTAATTGATGTTTGGTCATATAATGTAGACTAGTTTTCCTTAAAAATAAAATAAAAATAAAACATGTGCAGTACCTACAAGGTATAAAAACTTTCAAGATGGCTTTACTTACGAGTACCTACCTTCTCAGTTCTTATAAACATGGGTTCTATTAATTTCATAAAATCTGTGCCATCCTTCTATGATAATATAAAAACAAAATTTTCATTTTCCGCACGATTAAAAAAAACACTTAAAACTTAATTAATTTATAAGACCTGAGAGACTAATTAAAGCACTTGCTCATTTTTAAAAGTTTCTACCCATCACACATGTCATTACACAATATGTCACACAATGTGCTAAGTAATTTTAATTTCGTCAAAAAAACATGTTTTGTATGAAAAGTCTAAAAATATCCCTAGGCAAAGTTGATGTGTGTATTCAGTAGCGCTACGCGAGTATGGGCGCGTTTACAACAGTTGCTCGAGAGGTTGTTTATAAACTTCTAATGAACAGTTTACTTACAGTGGTGTTCAAACGATTGACTGACAGCTGTTGGCGTCGATCGAGGAAAATCACCTATATTTCCATGATAGGCTATAAAATAATCGCAACACACTAATTTACAACACATTCTTCTTCTTCTTTTCGTGTGGCACAATTAACCGTGCTATCCAAGGGATAGAGCGGCGGTTGCCTGGTGTTGCACTTAGCATCACCCGCGGTCACGTGTAGGGCATTTAGATTTACACCTATGGACGTGTGCAACAAGTCCAATGCTTATTTTTACACATCCTAGAGAACTACACTTAGTACCTTCATGTTTTTTAATTCAATTATTTTTTTTCGAATATAATAAAATTAAAAATATGTATGATTAAAAGTATCTTAGTCCAATGCTTATTTTTACCCGGCTGTCCAAAAGAAGGGTAATGTTTTTCAGGTGTATGTATGTATGTCTGTTTCTATGGCTGAGCCTGTAGCCTTAATGGCTTGATGGATTTTGAAGTGCGAGGTGTCATTAGATTCGTCTTGATCCAGTGAGTGGCATAGGATAAATAAATTTCTACCCGATTGCCGAAAAAACCGCCTTAGTATCAGCCTTGGCCTTAGCCTTTAACCGCCTCCGTGGCATAATGTTTAGCCCATTCGCTTCACACCAGGAGGTCGCGGGTTCGATTCCCGGTGGGGTCAACTTGTTGTGTGGTTGGTGGTAGGGCATTTTCTAAGCCCGCCTGCTAGCTACCACCATCTTATCTGAGTCTTGCCGCCAAACATTAGTGTTAACAACATTGATGTGTTCCGGCTTGAAGATAAGATAGCCAGTTCTCCATTGCTTTGGGGAATCTTGGTAAGCCCGCTTCAATCTTCGGCATCATCGTCACTTACCATCAGGTGAGATGATGCCAAGAGCTTCCCAATTTGAATAAAAAAAGGGGGGGTTAATGTTTTAGTGTTGTCGTGTTTTAAATTGCTTGGGTTAACCTTCAACTGGTGACGTACCGTCAATTTGACGTCGCAACGACAAAAACACTGTATTTCTCAGAAACGGCTTGCTCCCCGCGACCGCACCCCCTAGTAGCTGCCTCGTGTGCAGTTTGGCGTCGGCCGATACACAGAACGGACGTCGCACGCTCACAGTTTAGGTATTAGATGGTGCCCGACGTCATTTTGACGTTACGTCACCTTTAGTGTTATGTTTTATTTGTGAGCTGTTGTTGTAAAATTTCATTCAAAATGAATCAAATTATTTTTTGTGTGTAACCAATATGCAAAAATTGTTTTTTTTTAATTAATTACCTAAGTCTTAATGAGAAAATAAGGCTGGTTGTTATTTTTCTTTTCAGTTACATTAATTTTATGTCAACAGATCTCATGTCGACCAAAACACAGACCAAAATTCAGTATTAAGTTCAAGTGTATGAATAAAGTTAAGTTTACGTTTAATATGTCAAAAGTGTGTTTTATTTTAGAAACAAACTAACCTACATTTACATAACATCATCTATTTTATTTCCCTTACACTTAATCTACAGTATTTATGGCTTTTTATTGATACGTCATAATGACGTCACCTCTCCAATACTGTGACTCACATTCACGTCACCAGTTGAAGGTTAATTCTTTCGTAAGATGTCTTTGTCCTAGTGTAGTTGATCGCTTACCGCTTGAATATTTCGTGGTAGATCGTCGCCACTGTAAGCCTTAGCGGCGCTGACTTAGAACAATAACCCACGAAGATGAGAGGGCTATGATCGGAGTTACTCTGCGTGATCGAATCAGAAAAGAGGAGATCCGCAGGAGAACCAAAGTCACAGACATAGCTCTCAGAATTGTTAAACTTTAGTGGCGGTGGGCGGGGCACATGGCTTGTAGAACAGATGGCCGTTGGGCAGTAAATTTCTCGAGTGGCGAACGCGCACTGGAAAACGGAGCGTAGGCAGGCCTCCCACTCGGTGGACCGATGACCTGGTGAAGATCACGGGAAACCGCTGGATGCGGGTAGCGCAGAACCGGTTGTCGTTGAAAAATTTGGGGGAGGCCTATGTCCAGCAGTGGACGTCTTTCGGCTGATATGATGATGATGATGATGATCCCACGAAGACACGTATTTTGACGACTTCTCTATATATCAGCTTTAATCTCTGTATAATCGTAAAATAGTTACATCTATTATAGTATTGAACACCCGCCTCTTAGCATACCTAGAAGACAATGACCTCCTGAGTGATCGGCAGTATGGCTTTCGCCGGCACCGGTCAACGGGAGATCTTCTAGTGTATGCTACGCATGTATGGGGTGAAGCCATAGAGAAGCACGGTGAAGCTCTTGCCGTATCTCTCGATGTCTCTAAGGCATTTGATAGGGTCTGGCATGCTAGCCTTTTTGGTAAGCTTTCTTCCTACGGAATACCTACTGGTTTGAGCAAATGGATGTCTGACTTCCTGAGGGAACGGTTCATTCGAGTGATCGTCGATGGCTGCTCGTCTGACCTATTGGCTGTTGATGCCGGGGTACCTAAGGGCTCAGTTCTCTCCGCAACTTTGTTTTTGCTGCACATAAACGATCTGCTGAAACCTGGTATATTTGGGTATGCAGACGACAGCACGGTTGCGGAGAGATACCTGCTAGTGCTCGAGCTAGGGGTCCGGATATACTATCTCAGAGAGAGGCCATGATTGAGCGCGTGAACCTAACACTCAAGGCAGTCTCGACTGGGGCGATGCCAATCTTGTTAGGTTTAACGCCTCTAAAACGCAGGCGTGTCTATTCACTGCAAAAAGGAGTCCTTTTACCCTGACTCCTACTTTCCGAGATGAATCTATCCAGATATCCGACCATCTTGAGCTTCTTGGCGTTGATTTAACATCCGATCTGAACTTCGGGAGATATATTGAATCTAAGGCAAAAACGGCTGCCAAAAAGATTGGTATCCTCTCGAAGGTGAGACTTTACTTCACACCAGAGCAGCTTCTATTATTATACCAAGCTCAAGTTCGATCATGTATGGAGTACTGCTCTGACTTATGGGACGGATCGGCTCGTTACCAGCTAGATGCCTTGGATTCTATCGACCGACGCGCTAGGAGACTCATTAGCGATTCACGAATAATGAACGAAGAAGCAAAACGCTTTGTGCGTAAAGATGGAACATCAACGACAAAGGGGTGGAATCGCCCTCCGAACCTGGACGTTCGATGATGAAATGAAGAGGTGGAATGAGGTCGTGAAGCTCCAGGACACACTTTCCGAAATGAATCCTGTAGAACACCGATAGACTATTTTCTATTAAGACTAGAACTATTTTCCTTAAGTGAACGTATTATATTGAGTTTACCACTTTTTTTTCGATTGATAGAATTCTTATAGGTTTTCCTGTAATCTACAAGTAATGAACTATATTTTGTATTTTTTTCAAAATTTTAGGCTCAGTAGTTTCGGA